>OX387973.1:17662154-20062154 GCA_947578425.1 Eugnorisma glareosa | reverse complement strand
TAAGCTATCCGCAGATTCTAACATTATCCTTTTATCAGGGCACAACAACAAGCAAACTGCAGGCGTAGTGGAAAGCAACAAGCTCAAAGAAGAACTTGCAGAAGATCAGCGACAAACTGACACAGAGTGTAGCAGCACGCGCTCGGGCAGGCGACACAGTGTCGACACGGTGTCCACGTACCTTAGCCACGAGAGCAAGGAGAGCTTGCAGGTGAGCTAACTGTACATTATACAGTACAGTAACAAAAAACATAATGTACTCTCTGACTACCAATATGGGTTTAGGGCAGGCAAAAGTACAAAAGATGCTGTCTTTGGATCTGGATTTACTGGGCTCAGTGGCTCAAAATCTCAATAATAAAGAAAAGACCATTGCTATATCTCGATCTTTCTTAGACTTTTGACAGATTCTGTCACAGTTTTGTTCCAGAAACTTGAACTGATTGGCATAAGAGGCATTTCACTTGATATTTTAAAGAGTTATCTGAAGGATCGTTCTCAGATAATCAAAATAGATAACCATACCAGTAACGAAACATTTCTTAACTATGGACTCCAACAGGGTAGCGTCTTTGGACCTGTCCTGCTCCTTATACAGGGTTGGTTTCCAAAGACCAGCCAAATTGTCACATAATTATGATGAAGCACATCATTCTAAGCCCCCAGAAATAGAAAGTTTTCATCGGTTATTTAAAACAAAATTGCTGTTTCTTACAAAAGTGCAATACCTACAAGGTCAAAATGTTTGGAACAGCTTTTTCTTAATAACCTCTGAAAAAATTCTATGTGGGAGGGGCTCACACTGATGTAGTGCATCATATCTGAGAATTTGGCTGGACTTTGGAAACTAACCCTGTATATTTTACCGGCCAAACCCAATTTTCCGCCAAACTAGTTATTTCTAGGCCAAACCGGTTTAATGGTTTATCGTGTTTAAACGAAACAAAGCAATAACAATGCGCTCATCTTGGATGTCACAAATTCAAACCTAACCTAACCCATTTAGTCGAGGTGCTCTATGATTGTCCTTTTGTGATGATCCGTAGTTTGACCTAGGACAAATTAGTTTGACTTGAAATTGGGTTTGGCTGGTAACATACACATTCGACCAAAATGTATGGTTCAATGTTGTTTTTTATATTTTCGTGGCCATTAACGAAACTAAAAACCTATAATAGAATAACGTATTACCCAGTACTAACTGGGTTGTGGAGGTCAGATAGGCTGTCGCTCCATGTAAAATACTGGTATTCAGCTGAATCCGGTAAAACTGGAAGCCCACCCCAAATAGTTAGGAAAAGCCTATGCAGATGATGAAACCTAAAAGAAAAAACCTTACTTAAACTTTTGAAAAATAAAACAGACTTAAAAAAAACACCAAAATGTGAAAATTAACCCTAGCTTCTGAAGTCGGTGACTTTGGTTTCTTTGATTCAGTTATTTTGCCACCAACCAAAACTGATTGTGTAGCAGGCATTTAAAAAATGTATTAAATCAAATATACAGTTAAGTCCTTTGATTTTACAGATATTCCTTCGTAGTATTTGATGGTTATAGCAACACTATCGATTAGTGCAATAATGCTTAATAATAAGTTGTGAATAAGTTGCTGTTTTTGTAAAAATAACAGATTGGATTCCTGGCTCCTGCCGAAGCTTTTTTAAAAAAAAAACGAATGCTGCTGTTTTATTTTTCTCGAAAATTAAGATCATGGTTCCTTTTTAAGGTTCCGTAGCCGAATAGCAAAAAACGGAACCCTTATAGATTCGCCATGCCTCTCTGTCTGTCCGTGTATGTCACAGCCACTTTATTCCGAAACTATTAGGACTACACAGTTGAAACTTATTAGGTGGATGTATTCTGTGGACTGCTTTACGCTTTACGATTTTCGAGGAAAATAATATAAATATTTAGGATTGTAGGACGTAAATAAAACTTTCAACCAAAATTAGTTTGAATAAGACTTGATGTTTAGTTTTTGGGATATGGGACTTTTTCATCAAACTGAAGCAGTAACTTTGTTTTTTATTAACATACTCTGAAAAACGAATTTAGTTTTGCTGTTGAATGTAGAACAATACAACGTATGAATAAGCCTTCAAATTATTTTTATTATATTGTTTGATGCTACGGAACCCTGTGTGCGTGTGAGTACGACTCGCATTTGGCCGGCTTTTGCTCTCCTGGCTTTACTACTAGGCCAGGGCCGAAGCCTTTGAAAATGGTAAAAAGTGAAAAAAAAATTGAACAGGATGAAACCCATTGCAAAAGAAAGTAAATATATTTAAAAAAAGAGGAAAATTAAATTACGGGTGATTTGAGGTCGGGAAGGGAAAGCGGGGGGATTTAAGGATGAAAAACGGTTTATCGCGATTTCCGGGAAAACTACCACTCCTATAGAAAAAATGTAAATGGCAAAGTTGTAGGTAATTAAAAGATCTAAAACTTGTGACTTTACACTTTTTCACATAACCCAAAAATATCTGCGAAAAATCAAAATAATTAACCGACTTTTTGGTTCTTTTCTTTTTCTCCCACATTTATTTTTCACGAAATTTTGGGAAAACTTACCTTCTTATGTCCCAAACACGCTCTAATTTTTTCAATTCATAATATATTATTTCAAAAAATAAATATGTTTGTTGTTTTGTGTAACATTTTCAGAAAATGCAAACAGCAGTCACATTGTTTTGATTACATCTCCTTGCAATACCATCTTTAATATTTAGCATACTAACTATTTTCGCATGTTTTTAGCAAACTCTGTTTCATGATTTTCGATATCTTAGTATAGCAACATGGGATCTTATGTTTTTCAATTAATGAAAGTGTAAATTTTAATAAATATCAAAATAACAATGTTAAAAAACAAAATTTCGAAATCGACCACCGACTTCTTTTTAGAAGCAACTTTTGTCACGTGAGATATTTCGATTGAAAATAAGGTTACTTTTCGATATAATATCAAAATAAGGGAAAAAAAAGATATCTTGAATCGAAAAATAATAAACCGAGACATAAGAAGGTAAGTATTCACAAAACTTGGTGAAAAAATAAAATGTGGAAGATAAAAATAAATACTGTTTTAAACTTTCACGGTTTACACTTACACATAAACGGTCACTTAGGGGATATCTGAAGTGATTGTCTGTTATTTTGAGCTCGCGATATTTCGACGCTGTTGCAAGCGCCATGATTGCGGGTTGACTGGAGAATGCGGGTGGATGGAAAATAAATTGTTAAGAGCAGACAAATCTGTCGACCCTCTTGCTTTGTCTTTTGCTACGCGCACTACTGGAACTCATCACTAAGTCACGTCACGTCAAAACACACTCACAGTAAAAGCCTTGTGATACTGTGAGTGTATTTTGCCGTGACTTAGTTTAGTTCGGGAAATAAAGCTCAATCTGACCGGCTCAAGCCCATTCTGTGAAGATAAGTGTGGTCACTGCCTTATCCAACTGACCTGTACCATTTATGTGTGTGCAGCAAGCGTCGGTGGGCGAGCTGCTTAATTGCAGCGGCAGCAGCGACGACGTGTTCGACTCGCCCGCGCCCGCACCGCCGCACACTAACACTGACACGCCTACCTCCGACGGCAGTATTGTTGGTGAGTATACAGACACACACAGCCCTATATTATCAACTTGCTGAACTTGTCTCATGTTAGTGGAGCCGCACACCAGAGCCACACGCTATCTGCGCTCAAACGCCACAATACGCATGCTACTTTTTTGCTCGGAGTACATACAATTAATTATGTGTCGTGTACATGCACATCGGATGCACAGTTGTGGCGTATACTTGAAAATGTCAACTTCAAAATCGCGTATGAATTCGCCGCTAGAGGCGCTAGTGTAGCACGAGGTCACTGAAATGTCAGATGTCATAGTGTTCGCGCGTAGCGTGCTTTTTTATCACGTATCACTACATAGTATAAAACAAAGTCGCTAGATTGAGCCATTCCTGATTAATTATGACTTGGAGAATTTATGTAGCAACTTAGGATCTTACTACTGGTACTTAGAGGTAAAATGCTTTTTAAATGTTTCATGCTTCATAATTTTAGGGAGAATATTGTAAATATTTATCTAAAGTTTACACTATGTACAGTCAGCATCAGAAGTAGATTAACACTACTCAAAGTTTCAAATCAGGTCTTTTAATAAAAACTTGTTAGATATTACTCGTTACTAACAAGGTATTGAAGAGTAAGGATAATTTAAAGAATAATCTTCTGAAACATTAAAAATAATAGCAGGGATCCTTTACATCAAATAATTAAAATTACGAAATGTTAAGCTACTTCTGATGCTGACCGTACACGTAATCTTAATTTCAAGTTTTTGATACTCCAATTTCATGTTCAGTCGAGCAAGCTGTTGAAATGTTTCTATAATATAGGGTGTTTTTCAATCAACCTCTGAAATAAATTCAACTAAAAATTCAATGTTGTCTTTTATTTTTGCAAACCAGCGCGCCGAATAAAACGAACAGGTTCGATTTTGAATTCATGTAGCGCGGCAAACGACTCGCCGCCGCGCCGCACAGATATCCATGTTATATTGATTTTTAAAGCAATTGGTCCAGTAAACAAAGCGTCGGTCACTATTCCCATTTCTAAATTTAAATTTGTATTTGCGATGCGCAGATACATAAATCAGTTTTGAAAGCAATCGTTAAAGTAATTTAAAAAAAGAAAACAAAATAGCGGCCATTTTCTCACAATAGCAGTTTATGTTGAAGAGGTGGAAAATTACAATCAAAAATTAAAGTTCGATTTCTCTAAAACAACCCAGTTCGGACCCCAAGTTATGGGGATCAAAATTGTTGCAAACTAGGTCTAATATCACCCATTTCAAGGAAGGCCCCCAATTACCATTCACCCTGTATTTATGGAGTGCATTCACTTAATCTATACATATAATAAAACAGTAAAAAAACTGTGTCTGTACATTGAATATATTTAAAAAAAAATTAGTGAGGGGGGTTTGGAAACAGTAATAGAGCACGAATCCAAAATAAAAATTCTGTCTGTTTGTCTGTATGTCTGTTTGTTTGTACACGCTAATCTTCGGAACTACTCGACGGATTTAAATGATTTTTTTTTTGTTGTAAAGGTATTAAATCTGAGCAACATATAGGCTATAATTTATCTTGGAAACTTGAACATCTGATGCAGCACCGCAACAGACCAGCTAAACTATAAGAGATACAAAAACGGTACCATAGCAAAAATTGTTCCACGTGATGAGCATTTTCTGCTAAGAGAATAAATTTGAAGATCTGGAACACCTGAAGTGGAACTCCAAGAGCCCAGCTACACTATAACATATATAGGAATGACGTCTTAGCAAGAGTTGTTCAGCCTGATGAGCACTCTCTGTTGTCGTATAAAATTTGAAGACCTGGAACAGCTGATGTGGAACTCCAAGAGCCCAGCTACACTATAACATATATAGGAATGACGTCTTAGCAAAAGTTGTTCAGTCTGATGAGCACTCTCTGTTGTCGTATAAAATTTGAAGACCTGGAACAGCTGATGTGGAACTCCAAGAGCCCAGCTACACTATAACATATATAGGAATGACGTCTTAGCCAGAGTTGTTCAGCCTGATGAGCACTCTCTGTTGACGTATAAAAATTGAAGATCTGGCACACGCGTTGTGGAATATAATATAAAAAAAATATATAAAAAATTGAAGACCTGGAACACCTGATATGGAAATCAAAGCTATCACTAATTTCACTGTATAATTATAAAATAACATAAGCTGGGAGTACCTTCACGCGGTGAAGGCGGTAACAGTTTAGGACTGATTTTCGATGAAAATTCGATGAATCATTGAAAATTTGACTCTACTGGCCAAAACTCCCATTTATTATTTTATTTTATCAAATAAATAAGCCTAAATAGGCTTATGTTATTTGAGTGTTTAATTTCCTTTTTCATTTATTTTCGTGACACGGTAGCCTACCCGGTAACGCAGGGGAGCAGTCATTTAGATTTTAAATGATCAGTTATCTTCAGATTTAAACTATAACTATGTCTAGAAAGAGGTCAAATCTTTCCCAACGTTCCAAAGGAGCTAAAAGATTGAGGATCATAAGATCCCAAGAATCTACCGAAGAGCGTCAGGAGAGACTTGATGCTGTTCGAGAACATCAGACTGCAACTCGCTCCGTAGAAACCTCTTCGGATCGCGAAGAACACTGGAACACCTGATATGGAAATCAAAGCTGCATCAGATGATCAAGTTTCCAAGATAAATTATAGACTATATGTTGCCCAGATTTAATACCTTTACAACAAAAAGACCCTTCACGAAGCGGTCAACCAAGCATTCTGTACATCAAACTAAGTCTTTACGCAGAGAGTGCTCATCAGGCTGAACAACTCTTGCTAAGACGTCATTCCTATATATGTTATAGTGTAGCTGGGCTCTTGGAGTTCCACTTCAGGTGTTCCAGATCTTCAAATTTATTCTCTTAGCAGAAAATGCTCATCACGTGGAACAATTTTTGCTATGATACCATTTTTGTATCTCTTATAGTTTAGCTGGTCTGTTGCGGTGCTGCATCAGATGTTCAGCGAGGAAGTGAGTAAACTCGGTATGTAATGGGAGGTAACCCATCCACGGGCCAACCTAGGCAAACGCTTAACATAGCGGACAGTCGCGCATCATGTTCCGCACTTATCTCTAGAGACCTAGAAGCAGATGCGTAGATACGCTGAGAACTAATGCGCAATTATCTATCCGTGAACGTCTGCGACTCACGAGACAATGCATGATTTCTTCACTGGTCTCTAGAGACCTGGATGTAAATGCGTAAATACGCTGAGAACGCGGGTGTGCTTCGCGATCCGAAGAGGTTTCTACGGAGCGAGTTGCAGTCTGATGTTCTCGAACAGCATCAAGTCTCTCCTGACGCTCCTCGGTAGATTCTTGGGAATCTTATGATCCTCAATCTTTTAGCTCCTTTGGAACGTTGGGAAAGATTTGACCTCTTTCTAGGCATAGTTATAGTTTAAATTTGAAGATACCTGATCAATTAAAATCTAAGTGACTGCTCCCCTGCGTTACCGGGTAGGCTACCGTGTCACGACGATAAATGGAAAAGGAAATTAAACACTCAAATAACACAAGCCCGAAGGCATATTTATTTGACAGAATAACGGGAAGAAAAGGTATTTGTTGTGTAGGTATTAAGTCTGGGCAACATATAGGCTATAATTTATTTTGGAAATTGGAACACCTGATGCAGAACCGCATCAGAACAGCTAAAGTATAAGAGATATAAAAATGGTGTCATAGCAAAAATTATTCCACGTGAAGAGCATTTTCTGCTGTGAGAATAAATTTGGAGATCTGGAACCCTGTTGTGAATCTCCAAAGCCCAGCGACACTATAACATATTAAGGAATGACGTCTTAGCAAAAGTTGTTTAGTCTGATGGGCATTTCCTGTGGACTTACGAAAATGAAAGATCTGGAACGTCTTCAATCGTCTCGCTCATCCAGTTGTTTTCCCGTCCCCGGGCCTCAGAATTCTACATCAAACGTTTCAGATCTTCGATTTTCTTGACGACCCCGTTGTCGCTGGCAAAAGCAACAGGATCCGCGTACGAAGTCGCGGGCAGAAGCTAGTGCAATAATAAACTTTCGAATTTAACAAAAAATTGAGCGTAGGTCGTGTCCGTTTTCATAAAGGGCCTAGATTAGGTACTACTACTGCATCGTGTCCACATCGACCGATGCTGTGCATTTCTCATCCAGTACATTCCTGCAACTTAAAACTGAATATGAATATTCGGCCGTTCGACTTGTGAGCGCTTCCCAGGTAGGCTATCATGCGTGTTTGTCAAAATTATGACCTCGTATTACCCTGTGTCGAACATTTCAGTTAATTTGTTTTGAAACGAGAGACGGCATCATTATTATTTGGGGTGTGATAGTGTCACGATTAAATTTAGACGTGTTTGAAGATTTTGAAAATGTGTCCTCCAGGCGTAGACGAGGCGTCGTCGCAGGTGTGCGTGTGGGTGCGCGCCGTGGCGTGTCCGCAGTGGGGCGCGCTGTGTCCCGCCTGCCTCGCGCCGCTCGACGCATGCGCCGCGCCCGCCGTGGCGCTCACCGGCTGCCAGCACATGCTGCACCTGCACTGCCTCAACCGGCAGCTCGAGAGACTGCGAGCCAGCCAGGTGGGACATACATACATATAGCCTGCCTCGCGCCGCTCGACGCATGCGCCGCGCCCGCCGTGGCGCTCACCGGCTGCCAGCACATGCTGCACCTGCACTGCCTCAACCGGCAGCTCGAGAGACTGCGAGCCAGCCAGGTGGGACATACATACATATAGCCTGCCTCGCGCCGCTCGACGCATGCGCCGCGCCCGCCGTGGCGCTCACCGGCTGCCAGCACATGCTGCACCTGCACTGCCTCAACCGGCAGCTCGAGAGACTGCGAGCCAGCCAGGTGGGACATACATACATATAGCCTGCCTCGCGCCGCTCGACGCATGCGCCGCGCCCGCCGTGGCGCTCACCGGCTGCCAGCACATGCTGCACCTGCACTGCCTCAACCGGCAGCTCGAGAGACTGCGAGCCAGCCAGGTGGGACATACATACATATAGCCTGCCTCGCGCCGCTCGACGCATGCGCCGCGCCCGCCGTGGCGCTCACCGGCTGCCAGCACATGCTGCACCTGCACTGCCTCAACCGGCAGCTCGAGAGACTGCGAGCCAGCCAGGTGGGACATACATACATATAGCCTGCCTCGCGCCGCTCGACGCATGCGCCGCGCCCGCCGTGGCGCTCACCGGCTGCCAGCACATGCTGCACCTGCACTGCCTCAACCGGCAGCTCGAGAGACTGCGAGCCAGCCAGGTGGGACATACATACATATAGCCTGCCTCGCGCCGCTCGACGCATGCGCCGCGCCCGCCGTGGCGCTCACCGGCTGCCAGCACATGCTGCACCTGCACTGCCTCAACCGGCAGCTCGAGAGACTGCGAGCCAGCCAGGTGGGACATACATACATCGGCACAGGATGATGTTTGCCGGCGGTTGCCAGCGGTCATGGTATTAGTGGTTAAGCAGCATCATCAGGATTGTTTGACGGCACGGCTTGCGCAGTGGCTGAGCTTTTGACTGTTGTGCTGCGGGTTGCGGGTTCGGTTTCCGCACGGAACAAATATTGGTATGATTAACATTAACACTGAAAACGGGATATTTACCATGTTTACCAATTGTTTTGAAATATTTGTATAGCCTACAGATACAGAGATTTAAATGTTTGTAATCGCAGTCACGATACAAGAGAATTGTGCCCAAATGAAGCGGTTCGGGACGCTTACGCCTTGACATCGAAAGACGGCCGCGACGCAATCATCGTTGCGTTGCTCCGCTTGAAAGTCAGTCAATAGCCAGCGTCACTTGTCCGATCTGTTCGGGGGTTCCTTGTAACAAAGCGACAAGATGGCCATAGCTGTGGCGTGTCACACCATGCGAGCGGTAAGGCGCACGTGTTGCAGGAGCCGCTGTACATCGAGTGCCTGGTGTGCGGGCGCGTGTACGGGCGCGCGCCGGCCGGCTCGCAGCCGCGCGGCAGCATGGCGTGGGCGCTGCAGCCCGTGGCGCTGCCGCAGTACCCGCACTGCACCTCCTCCATACTCGTCACATACAAGTACGTCTCGACATATAAGCTTTTAACTTACTGACTGCCCTTTTGTACATCATTTTCGGCATCAGCACCGAAGAACCGTTAAGAGCCCCTATCAATTTCTTCGCAGTACCAGTTTAGATAATTTCGGAGAAATGTGCGCGTGTGAGCGTTCGAAATATCGCTAACGATCGTAGTTTGCGTAGTCTCATGCAGTGCAGCGGGAGCAAACAATCTTGGTCCGTAACAGTATTAGTTACACATTTATTTTAAGCAAATTAATTTGCATTTAAGCTGCAATTTTTTTAATGTTTTACATTATCAAAACAAATTAAAATAGAAAAGTTAAGACTGTACAAAAGCAAATAATACTCGTATTATAGGAAAAGGTTGTGTGAAAACTAAATATATTTTATCTATTTAGTGTTATTTATTTTTATCGCTTGCGTATGTCTGCGTGTGTGACATCTTATTGCTGTTTTATTTAATCTTTAATTAGGCAAGTGTTTTTTTCATTTCAAGTGAAAAAAAAAACAAGATACCTCGTATTAATTTATTTATAGAAGAAAAAAAAGGTTTTTTTCTTTATAGTTTTGGTTCTTAGTTTTTTTTTTAGAAGTGTCGGCGACAAGGCCATATCCAGGGAGCAGGGTGCAAGTAGAGGCGGTACGTAGGTGTGTGCACTTTCTATTGCAAGTCGATTTATGTTGATTAGTTTCAATTAGATTACCGTAAGGTTCTAACAAGAGTAAATAACTTATGATATTTACATTCTAATTAGATTTATAGTTTCTTCTTTTAAAAATAGCGATAAGACGATTTAAAGACGCGTATAATTTCTATAAACGTTTTGTTGTTCAAATGTAAGGTTCCTGAATAAGCTGAATATTTGCAATATTTATGTTCAAATTAGCTTATTAAAGGATTTTCACAGTTACTTTTCTTATTAGAATAACCGTAAGACTGAATAAATAAAGTTTTAAGCCAATTAATTAGGTTGAAAATTCGATCTCATAGAAATTACGTAAGTTGAAAATGAGGTTTTTTATTATTAGAGATATCTTATCGAAATTAGTGTCAAATGAAAGGATTATGTGTAAAACTAAATGTGTAAAAGGATTCATGTCGATAACACTGTTAGTTTAGGAAATATAAGGCAATTTGTATAATGAAAATTTATTCAGCTTAATTTTTTGCAGTTTAAGTTCTAGGACTTTTTTATTTAACTAAGATTTGTTAAATGTTATTGTTTTATATGATAGATCAAGTTAAGACCTATAAAATAATATAGAATACATAAGTGTTTTTTTTGAAGAAATAAATAAAATATGGGGGTCCAAAGGTTACGGCTTTAGTAAAAATGACGCATAAAATCGGTCTAAATTACGCGGTTCTCGCGATCGTAAGCACAGCCCGTATAAAAGACAGGGCCCTGTCCGCTCAGTAGCCAACCGCCCGACCCTTGCCCGACGAGCCAGCCCGCGCCGCTGAGCAAGTAACGTTAAATTCCCCATTAAATAATCCGACCCAGCCAATCTCTAGTTGCCCTCCCCTCAATGACGCACTAAGCCTAGGTCCGAACCCTTAGTGACCGTTCATTTAATGTGAATATCCTTAGTTTGTAAGCCCTGGCTGGGGCCTTAAAGTAATTTTTGGCCACCACAGGATAGTCCGGTTAAGCAGCATCAACCTCCGAGTGTTGTTGCGCTGCGAGTGGTACCTTAAAAAATAATAAAAAATACGCTCATTAGTCAGTCGCAGTACGGCCACCGAAGAGGCAACAAGAAAAGGAACAAGGAAAAGCCGAAGCCTAGGGAACCGGGGAAACACTATATCAAGAAATAGTGTTTTATTCCTGCCTACCCCTCTGCTCAACGTTCCAGCGCTCTCCTTCGAGGTCCTAGGGTCCTGGGGTTGTCCCGAGTACCCATACTCTACGCATTCAGGGGTGCGTGGCGACGTGCGGCACCAGCGAAGTATTGTCAGCGTACGTCAAACGTAGTGGGACATTTTAACCTCCCTTTCGACGTTAGTACGAAGTGCTCTGAATGTCCGAGCTTTCCTGGAATCAACGATTTCGGGCAAAACATTTAATGTAAAATGTTTTTAATTTTGGTTCCATTTTGTTTGTCAGAAGTCGTCTTTTGCCATTCTTTCGACTTTTAGAGATTTATCCGGTCCAGTCCACACAGCAAACAAACATAGTAGAACAAAAAAAAATATTCCCACAGTATCAAAACTAGTCAGACGTAATACAAAATCACGCGCGATTCACAAGTACTTTACGTCGGGAGCGGCAGTCGCAGCGACACAAGTCCGTCGTCGAGTAGCCCTCGGACGACGACTTGCAAACAAAATGGAACCAAAACTAAAAACATTTTACGTGAAATGTTTGGCCCGAAATCGTTGATTCCAAGAAAGCACGGTCTATGGACATTTGGAGCACTTCGTATTAACGTCGAAAGGGAGGTTAAAATGTATCAATATTTATGAAATATATATTATGAAAAATAAATTAATAAGTATCTTGTTTTTTTTTTCACTTGAAATGCGAAAAACATGTAGGATAAATTAATTTTTGGTTATAAAAATAAATAAAAGAGCAATAAGATGTCACACACACATACATATGCAAAAAATATAAACATCACTAAAATAAATAAAATATATTTACTTTTCACTCGACCTTTTCCTATAATATTATTTGCTTTTGTATAGTCTTAAATTTCTTATTTTAATTTGTATTGATAATGTATAAAACATTAAAAAATATGCAGCTTATATTGCTTATAATATATAACTAACTAATACTGTTAAGATTGTTTGCTCCCGCTGCACTGCATGAGACTACGCACACTACGATCGTTAGCGATATTTCGAACGCTCACACGAACACATTTCTCCGAATTTACCTAAACTAGTACTGCGACGATATTGATAGGGACTCTTACAGACGATATTTTTTTTTTTTTTTAATAGTAATAATATTTATTTCGTGCGTTAAGGTCGTTATTTTAGGTTAAGGCCTAATACAATTATTCCAAATGAAATTCTGCCATCTTCATAGTACGCCAAATGAAATTCTACCAAATAATCGTCGCTCCAAATAAACGTTATGCCAAACGAAATTATGCGAAATTTTAACTTTGCCAAATAAAATTTTGCCATTTTAAAAGTATGCGATTGTAAATTCGGACATTTAAACATCCGGCCAAAAAATAATTAAGTATATTAAATAATTTTTATGCCTTAGTAATATTCGTTTAAAGAAGATTATGCCAAGTGTGTTATGCCAAATTAATTTCGGAGTATCAAAGTTCTGCAGATAGAGGGAACCCTTTCATAACATCATCAGTTCGCGACACTGTATTATTCTTTTTGTGTGGATGGACTCAAACCTCGACCAGTAACTGGCTACCGAGACAGCTGTTTGATGTTCGGCTCGTTAAAATTAGACACTGTATTGTTATTGTATCAAATAGGTGTATGATGTGTGTATAACGCTATGGACAGCTTCCAGTCGGGCCGCCAGGGCCCGCAGCACCCGGCGCCGGGCGCGCCGTACTACGCGGTGGGCTTCCCGCGGCACTCGCTGCTGCCCGACACGCAGCTCGGACGACAGGTATGATGACAGCCGAAACGTCGTTTTTGCGTGTGGTTCATTGGAATTGGAACTATGAAAATCGCTTTTTGTTATTCATTTTAGTTTAGTTGCTTTGTTGGCTTAAGTTACTATTTGGGAGGAAACGATAAAAAGTTATTGGACGATTTCGACTTTATCCGACACTGTTAAGACAAAATCGATTCGTAATACGTTCGGGGTAGGTTAGGCATACATTCAAAATAGTATTGAATTGACCAGTTTATGTCACAGTGACCGTCTAGTGTTGGCCTAGTGGTGGGTCGCAACCGTGACTGCTGGCTTGGTTTATGTTACAGTGACCGTCTAGTGTTGGCCTAGTGGTGGGTCGCAACCGTGACTGCTGGCTTGGTTTATGTTACAGTGACCGTCTAGTGTTGGCCTAGTGGTGGGTCGCAACCGTGACTGCTGGCTTGGTTTATGTTACAGTGACCGTCTAGTGTTGGCCTAGTGGTGGGTCGCAACCGTGACTGCTGGCTTGGTTTATGTTACAGTGACCGTCTAGTGTTGGCCTAGTGGTGGGTCGCAACCGTGACTGCTGGCTTGGTTTCGATTCCCAGGTCAGACTAAGTCCTATGGGATTTGTCATCAGGACGTTCTCAGTAGCAGCCAGGGTTTTTGGGTTTTCGTTTTAACATAACTGGTGAAATGTGCGGTGTGCACTATTAACACGTCCGCCTAAACCTCCGGGGACTGCAGGCGTGATGTTAAGTATTGATAGTTCTGGGCTTCCGTGTCTTGTAAGTAAACAATTATTTGAAATGCGGCGCGAGCCTGTCAGCACAGCGTGCAGCGGTACAGTGATGTCCGTGCGGCAGGTGCTGTCGGCGCTGCGCGCGGCGTGGGAGCGCGGCGCGCTGTTCACGGTGTGCGCGTCGCGCACCACGGGCCGCGAGCACGTGGTGGCGTGGCGCGTGGCGCCGCCGCCCGCCGCGCCCGCGCACTACGCGCCGCCCGCCGCGCCCGAGCGCCTGCTGCGCCACTCGCTGGCGCGCCTGCACGCGCTGCTCGACTGTCGTGATACGAGCTCAACTCATATGAACTGAGAACACACGAGCAGAGCAGCGCCCGACATGTATCCGTTCTTTGTTTATTTCACGCTTCATACGATCTACAAACGAAAATCTTACGATGTCGACGTATAGGCGTGGATTCTGATCGTCAAAGATATTGTAAGACAGCGATGATTTGCCATATTGTACCCGTATTGTTTGATAAATGTCCCGTGTCGTTTGGTTGTTGATAAAGAATAACAGTAAGTATACTGTCATCCGAAATTCATCAAATTTTTACAGTTAACATAAACTATTAAATAGAATTGCATAAAACAAATATGAATAAAATAATACATCGAAAAACGAATCAACGAATATTTCATAATAAACCAAGTAAACTTTATATAATTGACTACTAGTATGTATTAATAGTAGATTGTATGATAAGGGAGCAAAATAATATTTTTACGACGAGGGCGTTATTTTGAATCCAGAGCAAAACGAAGGATTCTAGAATATAATCTCGAGCAGAGCAAGGGATTCTAAAATAGAATCCTGAGCGTAGCGAACTCGAGACTCGAGAGCAAAAATATTTTCCCCCCAGGCGACTGAGGGGAATATATTTTTGCTCTTTTCATCTCCTTCTATGAGAAAATAAATAAGATACACTGTTAAAATTAAAATTTAAAAGAAAGGGAATCAGCCGAGTAAGTAGAGTACGTATACGTACACGTTATAAAACACTGTTTATATTTTATAATGGAATAACTAAAAGATTATCAATTTTATGGTGAGAAACTCCCTAACAGGTACGTCATTCAAGAAAGTTTCAACATTTTGTCCGGGAAATACTTTCGATTTCTTTAATTTGTGTCCTTCAGACAGTCTCTTCAGATAAGCTACTAATTTTGAGTAGCTGTCAATTTTAATATTTTATTGAAATTAACTGTAGATTAAGTATGGAGTATACACTCCAAAGAGTAGAAGGTTGTTTAGTTTTGGATAATTCTTGAAAATAGGCCAAAAATACACTTTCCGAAAATGTCTTCCCTCCTTTTCTATTTTTCCATTGTATGAAATTGTCATAGGCCTTTAAATATTTCTCCCGGGATTACGTAGTTTTGTACGACGTTATTAGCTTCTATTTTTATTGTTTCAGGAGTTATTGCACACTTACAGAACTCGACGTAGAACTCATTATTTTTTGCAAAATACATTACAACATGCCCGTACCTATTACAAGAACAGGGAAGTAAATCGCGCGCTTTTGATTTTTTTTAGTTACCGCGCCTCCCCGCGCCGTACAGCCAACACTTACAGCCAGTAATTTATACAATTTGCGTTCGATTTCAATGAACGATTCATGTTCCAAATTCAAATCTCATTACTGCTCGCTAAAAAGTTTAGTGGAGAAAAGAGCTACTTTGCGGGCTTAAAGAGGAATAAAACGACACTTTTCGAATAGAAGGGATGAAAATACTGTTATACTTGCTTATTCAATGACTGCTTCTAAATTTCTCTGAAATAGCACTCCTACAGTTAATCAATGGATTTGAAAAAACACAAGTAGAATTCTCTATCCTTTTTATTTTAGTTAAGTATTGTCGAATGCAACTTGCATTATAATATCTCGACTACCTGAGTCTACTTGAAAGTAGAATAGTACACTATGGAATTGACACTGCTTATAAGCCATGACATTATTTAGCAGTATCTTAGGTAGCTGCAATTTTATAAAATACATGTATATACATATATAATTATACATATTCTATTCCCCATTTTGGGTATTGTAAAGTAAATATATTACTCGTCTTCCAAATGACGCAATAAGACGTAGTGAGTCTTCCTTTTACATGTTATATACTATTGGTAGCTGTATTATACGTAAGAGACTGAAATATATTCGTTATGTTACAAATAATGTTAAATGTATACTATACAATCCTGTTAAAGTTAAGTTGCTTTAAGCCCGTTTTCACTAGTACATTTAAGCATGTATTCAGGTGTCGCTAAAAGTTGGTGAAAACGCCGCATTCGTTTGATATTGTCACGAATACTTCTATATTTAGACTTAGTTACTCGAGAAGATATCTATCAGTATAATTCTTGACAAGACAGCAGCATCCCATTTGCGTAACACATTTTCAAACACAATCCGAAGGATGCCTTTTTTATACATTTTCTTCATAATTTTGAAGAATAACGCTACAAAATGTTGAACTGCCCAAATGAAAGGCATCCTATTGTGTGTAAAGCAATTACCGCTTTGATACGGCAAGTAGTAGCCATTCGTCACCATATCAAACGCGTATGTAAACACAATCAGTATTTAGCTATATTTGTCTAGTTAAGTTTAAGTGTCTTGCCAGTACGAGGGATGTGGAACATTGCCACGCGTGCGATGATGGCGCTAGCGTCGACACGACTGTTAGGTCATGTGTGGACCGTCACCAGAATCCTCGATGGAATAGGTAGAGGTTTGGCTGTAGTACATCCAAGTATCGCCATATAGTATTATATTAGAGTAGGATTGGAAAGCCTAGGACCATGCGCAGTATGATACGAAGCTAACTAATTTGTAGTTATTCCTTACTATAATTCTATTTCCAAAACAAAGTGTTTTCCACTTAATCGATTATCAACTCTAAACTAGTGTGAATTAAGTGGATTTCAGAATGACTATTGACTAGCATAAAATTAATCTTAAACTGTGACGTATAGTCAATTAATAGAAATAACCTTTTAATTCTTGTGTGTAGTAAAGTCTACACATGCCCTAATCGTCTAAGTAATATTTATTATGGTTATGTTAAGTTTGCTCGACGACATAATGTAATTAGCAAAATGTACTCGTAAGGACCTCTAGCGAAACTAGCGCCATCTAAGAACACGGCGCTCAAACTCGTCTCGTGCCTTAGTAGGTTAGCCAGGGAATAAGACACACTTTACTAAGATATAGGGTGTTACTGCCCGCTTTCACTAACGCCAAGCGGCACTTGAATTAATGACTAAATATTATTGCACTGTTCGAATTTCAACTTTCGGCTCTGAGCACTGCGCTGAAAATCTAACAATGTGCTTCTAATTAAGCATTAATGTCGGTCCTGCCTAGCGTTAGTATAACGAGGCGTTTCCTGACCGATCTGGCAAATTGATTGGTTTTATAGCATTGCAGCTATGTTTAATTATAGTGTTAATGTTGGGTAAAGTGAGTCTTATTTCAATAACCACGAATATTTTTCTCGAATATACCTAGTTAAATAATTATACATTTTAATTATATGTAACGTTTGCCATCGCACGTCTTCCGATGAAACATTCTTCCAATAAGCTTTATTGTTATACATTATTAATTAGTTATATTTAAGACATCAGCTACTATTTACAAATATTATCTTAAGTTTAATTAATAGAACTAGTAAACAAAACAATTATACATGAAACTGTTTGCTGAGCCATGTACTTTATAGATTCAAATTATTTTTGTACATCAGAAAAGGCAGCTTATTTATACATATTTGTTTCACATTTTATGGGCATACTGTAATGGACAGTACTCACCACGAGCATGCGCTTCGCGATCAGTCGTTGCGTCAGCTCGCGGGCAACGCTATTATATTTTTTTCATGTTTGGATTCACGTATTCACCAAACTGTTCGCTTTTGCAACGTTCGTAGTATAACAAAAGCTCACGAGTAAAGCTGTACAAAGATCTTGTGGCGCGTGGGAAAAATCTGAATTAAGCTGCCATTATGCTTTTTTCAATACATTTCGCAAATTATTACCAGCAGCGTCCCCATTTTTTTATGTTCTGCGAGTGCCAAAATATCCTTGTAGCGCTGTACTGTCCTTAAGCATTGTAGCGAAAGACAAAATTGAAATATTTATTTGCACTCGCTGGAGTTATTGTTAAGTAAATACTTAGTTTCGCCAAACTAAGGTCGCTAGACCGCCGACCGCCAAATGTTGCCATACTCTGTACATTACGACGACTGCTTGCCAAAGTTACACAAACTGACAGCGCTCCGGAATCTATATGATGACGTAATATTTACAATGTAGCCAGAGATATTATAAAAGTTTCATAAATAAAGTTATTTATAAAAAAATAATTTGTTTTGTTCTTGCAATACATAACTACTGCTAACTATCCCGACTAAACCTCCATGATGTTCAGCCTATATCAAGTCCACGACTGGGTAAAAGTTCCTTCATTATTTGGCTATTTTCATCCATTTGCTACAATTAAGCCCTCCGTGCGGAGATGCTTCCTGCCATTTAGCCTGAGGTCGAACTAGCCAAGACTTTTTATACAAAGTTAACAACGTTTAAAACTATGTTGAGATCTGTTCCCAGCTTTTCAGGGGCGTCAATATAACGATATTTAACACAGAACTGTTGCGAGCGCCATGATCACGGATAAACTACCAGATCAGCTCATCATACCACGCAAGTTGTACGTACTGGTGGAGTGCATCTTACGCCTTCATCGCAAAGGTTTTTAATTTAGTTACGTAACATTGAAAGTAATTTAATACATGGGATAACGGACATCGATGCGCAAGCTGTTACCATGAATTCAGCACATGATTTTAGAAACCTCAACGTAGAACATTTTAATCACCTAAAAAAACTGCTATTCCATTAAAAAACTACTTACAAGAACCTACACTGGCAATATTTGTATGAAGAAATTTTTCGAATTATTTCTTCGTTCCAATTATGCTACCTCACTGCGGAGTTCATGGCAACGGTTTACGTTGACGTCCCTTACACCCTGTTGTATATGTTTTCCTCATGTCATGACACCCTTTTTTTTTTTTTTTTATCGATGGGAAATCATCAAATAACCCCTCCCGCTCTGGGCTGAGCAGGAGGGAGTGTCAGACTTTTACTGACTAAAACCCATCCATGTTCCTTCCTTTGCCCTTTGTGTTCCAGGGCCGCGGTATCTCTTTCGAACAGTCCCGCAACCCTGGCAGGATGTCATGACACCCTGTCGGTGGAAGTATTTTAGTAAGTGTTTGTCAGAATTCTGACGTCAGTTGCATCGTAACAACGAGTCATGACTTGTGTTGTTACGCATGATTGTTGGCTTATGACTAGACTAGTTTGGAATATTATGCATGACTGTTTGGAAAACTTTCTATTAAAATACATATTTATATTGTTTTCCAGCATTTATAATTACATTACTAAGGGTGCATCACAACCGCGTAGGTTGGAAAATTCACGATTGTTCTGTGCGAAACCAGAGTATAGCTCGCGCGCAGGCGTCGACGGAAAGGTGTCTAAAGCTCATAGCACACTTATAATAAGCACTGTACTGAGCTGATCCCGATTTGAGGCGATGCCAAAACCCCTGAACTTTGAATTAAATAGAGCATATGCCACCTAAGTTCCATATCCAACTTTTAGATAAATAACAATGATTGCAAATAGTATAAAACCTACATAAAATATGAATAGAAATAGTATAAAAGCTACTGATCCCTTCATTAGCGTTTTCATGAACCAGTAGCTTTTAAACTATTTCTATTCATATTTTATGTAGATTTTATACTATTGTAATCATTGTTGTTTATTTACAACTTGGGTGGATTAATAAAAACTTCCATCCATAAAAGCTCTATTTAATTATTGCGTTTTTGAAAATAGCCCAATCTGGGTGATCTCCTTTCAGAGTTTTAGAAAGAATCTCACGCGGCTTGAATTGACGCGATTCTCATCCCGTCTCATCGAATCGGGTTAGATGCAGGCGCCGCGCCGCTGGTTGATCAGGTTAAGGCATTTCCGCCGCTCGACTCAAACAGAACCATTATGATAAAGCCTTAACTGTTATCTAGGTATTATTCAACATTTACCGACTGTCAGATATTATCTGGAACGAACTTGAACGCAAACAATGAACGCTTCATCTCAAACAGTAGCTCTCCTTAATCTTCCTGCAAATACAAACAATTTGCGCTATGATGTCTAACCGATAAAATCTATATATTTACACAACATACATTATAACCGCTCTTATTTTCTACCTCATAGAGACCACTTTAAATTTAAGTGCATCCAATTTGCAAAAGATGTTATCGAAGAACAAAAAGGTACAGTTATTTATAGATAAAAGTGCGGTATATAATGTGTCAGATGATTGTTTTATCCAGAGATATAATAACAACTTGTCAAGATGGTCGGTGATGGCAAACGCTTCCTATTGGAGAATATCCTGAGTGAGAAGCAGGTGCATCATATCGTGAAGCAGGCTGTTGGGGCGGATGTGTGGACCCTGCAAGGATGTGACGTCAGAAAGGCCACAGACGGTCTCGCCGGGTTCCTCGGCGACCACATGAGGGCCACCCTGCAAGTGACAGTGGACGGCGGAGTGAAGAACGTTCACCTGTTCATCAAGTGTATTCCGATGAAGAACAAGCCCAAAGCGGAGTTCATTGACAATAATAAGTATTTTAAGAGAGAGCGGTACATGTTCCAAGTGCTGGAAGAAATTCGGGATGATAATGGTGAGTGAATTTTTATTTTTACCATTGATTGGGAATATTTTATTACTAGAAGCTTTTATATAGAATCTATGAAGCAATAATCAAATTAAGTATAGGTATCATAAAGTTGTATCAAATAATATAATAAAGTTAAATCAATTAGTTTGAATGTTCTGCATCTTCAGTACATTCCTTTTTAACTATGACAATGAATAAACATAGATGAATCTCGTAAATAAACGTCAGACTCAATATTGCCTCTCAGACAAAAAGAAAACAATGTTCAAAGTAAACACAAACATTGCACAGATAAAACCCCTCGATATTTTATGAAACGATTACAAACAATAGTCACTTTGCATCATTTAATTTTATTAATTCCTCTCAAAATGTTTCCTTAATATTCCGTCCAGATCCGAACCCCTGGTGTCCTAAGGCCTACATCTACACGGACTCAATGATCGTGATGCCCGACCTGGCTGTGGAAGGCTACTCCTCGCGCCATTATCTGGACACTCTGGACTATCAGCATGAGATGTTTGGAGTCGCCACCCTGGCGCGGTTCCACGCCGCCTTCACCAACTACGAGACGAAGAAGAGCATCCTCAACAACCGACCCTACAACAGCAACGAAGAATGTGGCAGTCTGTTGGATGAACCAGCATTCTGTGACTCCCCATTCCTAAAATCTTGCGCGAAATTGACTGCTAACTTCCTAAAAGCTTACTCTGCAAAGTCTTACCGAAACTTATCTGATTTGGAGCATAAAATAGCGCAACAATACTTAGTAGCCTGTGAGACCGTCAAGGAGTATAAGGGGACTTTAAACGTCCTGATACATAAAGATTTGTGGGTGAACAACATGATGTTTAAGTATGACGACAACGTCTTGACCAACGCTATAATTGTCGACTTCCAGCTGGTGCGTTACACACCTCCTGCTTTTGATCTGATGACGTTCATGTACTTGACTACTTCCAGGAGTTTTAGAGAGAAGCATGAGAAAGAAATCTACAATAACTACTACTCAGTGTTCTGCGACAATTTGACTGAAGATTCTAAGCAAAGAATTAATGATTTGGGTTACGATAAGGAGAGTTTCCTGCACTGGTGTGAGCATGGTCGTATGTTCGGGGTTGTGGAGCCGGCTGCTATCCACCCGTTCATCCTGATGCACCCAAAGGCTGCGCAGGCCACGTTCGACGACCCGGAGACGTACGACCGGTACGTGAACGAGGACCGTTCGGAGCCCGTGCTGGCGTACGCGCAGACGTGCGGCGTGTACCGCGAGAGGCTGCTGGAGATCTCCGAGGAGTTCGTAGAGAGATACGTACTCAATGAACTGTGATTAACGATGTATTCTTGGACTACCTAATAATTAAACTTGGCCTGGTATAAATCGTGGTTAATTCATCAGAAGCCCTTCCGATTTAATAAAGAATACTAAGAGATTTTCTACGTTCGATTCAGATTCATTCCTCCTGTCCGTTTGTCTGTCCGTCCGTGTGACACAGCAATTATACTCCGTGACTGTTGGCACCACAAAATTGGGAGGAAAACACCTAAAAACTCCGAAATATTTTATTCCGAATTACGATGTTCCGATTTTCAAAAGTCCGAATTTCATAATACCAAAGAATTGTCTATCATTAAAAATCACGAAAATTATTTTACCGAAAGTCGTTAATCCGATTTGTTTGTTTTCCGATTTTTATATGTTTAAAGAATCAAATGCTCGATGGGTTGTCGGTCCGAAAAATGACATTTCGATTTTTAATACTTCGAATAAAATGCTGAAATTAGGATTCTGATTGTGATTCAATTAGTATAATAATTAGTTAGCATATAAGTTCAGAATCTTTAAGTAACGTTTAATGTAATTTAAAAATGTCCACTTTGTTATTAATATTTGTGTATAAGTATTTTTTTTGTGTTGTTTCTCCTTATGTATACCTGCGTGATGGGTCACCATCTAATGTTATTGAATCCTTTGGGTTAGGTTAGGATAAAACAGTGGCCAATAACGCGCGAAGGCGAGCGAGCGAAGCGAGCGTGCCGCGGGAGATGCCACCGAGCACCAGATCCCTTATATTGTTGGTTATGTGTTTATTTGTCTTGATAATCAGTTTTACAAGGCGTTTTTATTTCGAAATTCTAATTAATCGGTAATTTAATAATCGGAATTCGTAGTTTTGATGTTTCGTTTTTGATTAAGTCGGACTTTTTGTTATTCGACCTATATGTAACTTGGTATTTTGAGAATAGTAATTATAACGTTAGGAATATTTAAATTTAGGATTTATAACAAGAATTTGTGTGGTATCTACTACCAGAAAACGTATGTTCCTCCGTAGCGCCTATTCATCCGATTCTGATGGTGTAAATCGATTCGTACGAACACATACGAACATAATAATAATGGCCCGGGTAACATAGGCTACAAACCGAAAAAAAAACCCGATATTAATTAGAGCGTGATTTTACAGTAGTTGGGTTTTTAGTGGTAATATACCACACAAATTCTTGTTTTAGTTAAGGAATTCAGTTCAGTTCTCGCCGCGAATTTTCCTTGTATTCTACCGAATCAAAACGGGTGCCACGAAGTGGTAATTTGAGTTGAGGAAAGGGAAAAGAAGTCGGCTGGAGCCATATCTGGTGAATACGGTGGTTGCTCGATGGTATTTGTTGAGTTTTTGGTCAAAAATTCGTTCATTAAGATGGCCTTGTGCAAAGACGCATTATCGTGGTGCAAAATCCAAGAATTGTCTTTCCACAATCTGGCCTTTTCGTCGAATAACGTCGCATAACGCTCAAGTAATGTTCTTTATTTATTGTTTGACCTTCCGGCAAGAATTCCGAGTGCACAACACCGTCAAAGAAAACTGTCAACATGTCTTTGACTTTGATCGACTGGTTTTTTCGGTTTCGGTTCAGTTGGAAGGCGCCACTCCGAAGCTTGTTGACTAGCTTGCATGTCAAACTCGTAAACCCACGTCTCGTCACAAGTAACAATGCGTTTCATGAATGTTGGGTCGGAATTGACTCGTTCTAGCAATGCGTTCTTGCATGTCCTCAGCGACTCTTATGCGATTGAGTTTTTGTAGAAATTTTAGGCCTTCTGGGACTAGCCGAGCGGCAACATGTTTCATACTCAAGTGATTATTTAAAATGGTACGGATGGACTCGTGAGACACAGAAAGTTCAGCGGCTATATGTCTCAAACTTGATAGAGGATTTTCAGTCACTATTTCCTTTACTTTTGCGATGTTAACTTTACTTGAAGATGTTGATGGCTTACCAGAGCGAGGCAAATCTTCCATCACATCTCGACCGCTTTTGAACACTTTGTACCACTCATAAGCACGTGTTATTGATAAAGTCTATTCACCATAAGCCTTCTGTAACATTTTCAGGGACTCCGAACACGAAATTCTATTGGCGATGCACTCTTTGTTCGATGTTTTTGTCCATTATGAAATTCACAATACACACTAGACACTAGATATGATCTGAAAAACATAATTTGGAACCATAAACAAATCTAATGTTTGTATTTTACGTATGTTCGCCGCAGCGCCTAAACTATTCATCCGATTTTGATGATATGTGTCAATCGATTCGTTACTATGGCCCGGGTAACATAGGCTACAAACCGAAAAAGCAAAACCCCGATGTTAATTAGAACTAGATTTTTCAGTAGTCGGGTTTTTAGTGGTAGTATACCACACACATTCCTATTTACGTAGGTATAAGGTAGTCGGGTTATAGTTCTTTTAACTTTATTTTTCATTAACATACTATGAAATACAAAAGTGTTTGTTTATATTAACCAATGAATGAGCGGAACTACGGAACCCCTTGTGCGCAAGTCCGACTCGCACTTGGCCGATTTGTTTAATCACTGATGAAACAAGTTTATAAGCCATTCAAATAAAATAATATTTTGTCGAAACACTACAGCCTTGTACATACGTCAACAGAAACGGAAAAAACAGACCAATCAGCGTAAAACTAGCTCTCTAGTGTACACAGATCAAGCGTCACCAACTACTAGTAGTGTGACAAGTCTCCCTCGCGAGCTAGTCTGTATCGTCACTGTGTAAAGATAAACAGTAAACCAAGTAGATTACAAGACCCTTTTTGTGATCTTACGTGGCTGGCATTTGTAGATCTCTGACAGTCGTTACGGGTAGTCAGAACCCGGAAAATCGGTTAACCAGTCTTACCACACGGTACTTATCATATTATCTACACTCGGTTCCAAAAATAACGGGTCAGTCACATAAACCCGAATATCTCCCGAACTACGTATGCCATCCTAATGAAACGAAGACTGTTCAATTGAGAATTTAATTATACAGATAAAAAATAAAATAAAACTTAGTTGCACCCACAATATTAATCTCTAAATTAAAAAAAAAACTAAAGTAGTCATATTTTTCTTAAGATTACATTTTTTTTATGTTTTTTTTTTTTTTTGCTGTTTTTCATCACTTTCTTCATTTAATACTTTGTATTGCCTCCACGAGCTCTTCTGACAGCTTCCAGGCGATTAGGCATGCTGTACACCAAATTTCGGAGCCGGCGTGGCGTGCGTTCAGCGGTTAGTCCAGGGTACCAAGAGACCGGATCACACCTTAGAAGACCAGCAAATGGCAGACCAAGATGCACAACGGCCAGGGAAGACAGACAACTGGTGGCTACAATGCTCCGAAATCGTTTTCAAACTGCTGTTGGTCTAAAAACTCACTTTATTCGCTTTGGAGGTGGCAATTTAAGCGCTGAAACAGTAAGGAGACGTCTCGCTGAAGAGCTCGTGGAGGCAATACAAAGTATTAAATGAAGAAAGTGATGAAAAACAGCAAAAAAACAATCACAAAAAAAATGTAATCTTAGAAAAATATGACTACTTTAGTTTTTTTTTTTTAATTTAGAGATTAATATTGTGGGTGCAACTAAGTTTTATTTTATTTTTTATCTGTATAATTAAATTCTCAATTGAACCGTCTTCGTTTCATTAGGATGCGGCATACGTAGTTCGGGAGATATTCGGGTTTATGTGACTGACCCGTTATTTTTGGAACCGAGTGTAGTAGATAACTAGGCTATCTGGTGTGGAGGTCAGACAGGCAGTCGCTCCATGTAAATCCGGTTAGACGGGAAGCCAACCCCAACATAGTTGAGAAAACGCTAGGTAGATGAGACGTGGGTTTTGGGTTGTCTCGGTGCGACAGCCCCGGCTCACTCACATGTAATCCTAATCTGTTATCTGGGGGGTTACTATGACGTCTTAAAGCAGGAGTAATTCCAGCTATACAGGTCGTCTAGCGCCATCGCTTTCCCACACTGGAATTACTCCTGCTTTAACACGCCATTAAGCTTGCTTAGATATCGTGTGCCGAATCCGAAGATTTGTTCTTAGTTGAAAAACTGTGTGAATAAGTTAAAAGACTTCGCAGTCCCATTTAACTTTGAGCTTTTTATTTATTTGTTTAGAGGATTGAATAAATATGTACGTAGGTTAATACGAATATTTCAGCTGTGGTGGTGGTGAGTAGTGAGTGGTGATGCAAGAGAGGCGCCATATGGCCGCGTCCATGTGGCCGCCCAGTATGGACGCGCCGGCCGGCTGGCTAGGGCTGGCAACTCGAGCCTTTTCCTGCCATTCTACTTCATTAACATAGCAACGTACTCATTCTCAACCACCACTACAGTCTTCTGGAACTGGAACTACTCTCAGACTCGTACCTACTGACCACCCCGTGTTCCCTCGGGAAGCGGAATCTAATGCGACTTCCGCTGCCGCGGAATGGTGCCGGCCGGCTTGAGCGACAGCGGTACCTACTACGATCATCATCCCTTTTAAAGCTACATAATATTTATGTTACTTTACCGACAAGGTAAGTAGTTAATTTTAAATCCCCACAACCGTCATTGTTTGATGACCCTACATTATGACACAGTTAGCGCTCTTGCTATGGACATGTCACGACACTCGACTCTCCTTATCGAGAGTGAAAAATAGCCTGTTTACCGCTAATGCAGTTTATTTGCGATCAATACGCCGAATCTTACGTAACTACAGGTAAAAGTCGCGCAAAAAAACCGTGAGCAATGTGAGAGAGTTCCAGTTTCGAGTACCTCTATCCTTTTCATTAGATTTATCAGCCTATGAACGTACACTGCTGGGCATAGTAGATAGTCTAGATGGTGATGGGTACTTCAATAGGCAGGAGTACCTCATCATAGGATGCTGACGCCGCCGCGCGCCAGAAAGCGTCAACCATGAGTCAAGCCTCCTGGGCGTTCTTGGCAAGGTTGCCAGGGGCAACAGGGGCGTCTGACGTGTGTCCGAGTGTAGCACCGAGTCCGAGTGTGTACTCTACTGCAGTGCAGTTAAGAGCTTAACCAGTGAATATAGGATTTGCATCGAGTTTTACTGAACAGGAACCTAAATTACTTTAGTTATGTAACTTTAGAAAGGTTTCATAAGAAGTAAGTAGTATTTTCGCCCATAACTAGTCCCACAATTTGCTAACATAAACATTAGCGATTTATTTGCACAGTACCTACATATGAATGAGGTAACCCGTGCTTTAAAGAGTCAACAGGCTTGAAGGGCAGCGGGACCGGCCACCTGACCTGCCGGCCAGGCGGCCACCTGACCCGGATGCCCAGCCGTGACGCTGCGCACGGTGCAACAATAAGCGCATTGTGTCGTCTGCGCGAGCGTTTACAAGGGTGCCTTATTTGCACTATAGTTTAGCTAAAAACTGTAATTTTAGGTGGAAAAGATCTTTAGATTGTGGAATTCATTGGCAACAATAGAAAATACCGTGAGTTACATAAATCTAAGAATCGTACTAGGTCGTTTTAAATTATGGGACTTCCTCAGGATAACTTAGTTATGCTAATGATACCAGGCGCGGTCCCTGCCAAACATTTTGGGCCCCCCCCCCCAAAATGTTTGGCAGGGACCGCGCAGGCACACAGGGCCGTAGCCGGGAATTTGGTTGGCAGGGGCTACCCCGAATAAAAAAAGGCAGATCGAGGGGGGGGGGGGCGTTCAAACAATGAGCGAAACACTATTATGAGCAAAGAGTAATTGTGTCGATTTATGTATAAAATACAATGCAATGTGTGTGCAATGTTTGATTGCTCAGGAGCCGGATTTAGATATGTTCAGGACTAGTTATAAAGCTATGCTTAATTATTCCAATAAGTTTAGTAGTTAGTTTAGTCTTATGTTATTAGTAATAGTTATTATGTTGTGATGTTGGCTTGCTGCACGCTTTGGTGTAAACTGTAAGTGCAGCAAGTATCTATTTAAACAAATAAATAAATAATAATAAATAAATAAATAATAAAAGCCAATCAATTGAGGAAAGTCAGGATTCAAGTGAGCGTAGCGAGCTCGTAAAATTTAGCATACCCAGTTCGAATTTCATAGGTTTTCTTATTTTCTATTAATACATATATTGTGTCATTTTATAAGAAAACCCGTAAAGAACTCAGGATATCAGAGCGAGCAAAGGGAGCTCGATGGTATGATTTTCTATTGAGCATTATAGGATGAAATCTCTCTAACAAACATGATAAATTAAATGAAAGGAAAACCAGGAAATCTTAAATTAATGTAATTATTTACAAAAAATGGTAAACTAACTAATTAGTTGCTCGAAATGGGCTCCATTCTCTTGGATACACAAATTTATTCTTTTAACGAATTCATTTCTAGTAACCTTTAATAAAGTGTTGTGGTGAATATTATAAATCGTATTCTGAACTTCAACTCTCAACTCGTTGTCATTCCCATAAGATTTCATGTAAATTTGATTTTTTACATATCCCCACAAAAAGAAATCTAATGGGGTGAGATCTGGCGATCTCGCAGGCCATCTGATTGTGCCGTTTGTACCAATTCAGGTATTAAAATGGTTATTAATTTAGGCAGTAGTGATTCTGCTGTTATGTGCTGGAGCACCATCTTGCTGTAGCATTATTTGGTTTCGCTCTTCCTCGGGGAAACCATTTAACTCGTTTCTTAAGAGATCCAGTATTTCAATATACTTGACAGTGTTTAAATGACATTCGTGCACGTGGACTAACACTACATTATTTCTCATAATTCCGCACCAAACGTTGAAAGAAAATCTTACTTGATTTTTAGTTCCATGAACACGAACAGGATTCACTCGAGACCAATAATGGTTATTGCGGCGATTGTACATGCCATTATTGCTGAAGTTGGTTTCGTCAGACCATACAATGTTACTCAAAAAATTAGGGTTTCAGTCAATTTCTCCAAGCATGTTTTCACAAAATTGTAATCGTCTCTCACGATCCCCAATATGCAATTTTTGCACCAACCGACCTTCACGATAGCATTTATACTTATACTTTTTCAGCACTTTAAGTACGCGAGTGTGGGTTGTTCCTAATTCATCGGCAGCATCTCTACTTGAAGCCTTCGGAAATGATTCAAAGTATGTTAAAACATCTAGTTCAAAATCGAAATAGTTTTGCTGAATAGTTTGCCGTCTCTTCTTGAAACCACCCGTATTCTTTAAATTTTCTACCATTCTTTTCAATACGAACCGAGTTGGTGCCTGTCGGTCTTGATATCTCTCTCCATACCACCGCATAGCTAGATTCACGTTTTTGTTATTTAAAAAATAAGCTTCCATTAAATAACAGGAAGGGGTCCGTAAGGGCCGACGCCTGCCAGGGTTGCGGGACTGTTCGAAAGAGATACCGCGGCCCTGGAACACAAAGAGCAAAGGAAGGAACATGGATGGGTTTTAGTCAGTAGAAGTCTGACACTCCCTCCTGCTCAGCCCAGAGCGGGATTATTTGATGACTTCCCATCGGTAAAAAAAAAAAAAAAAGCTTCCATTAAATCAAACTGTTCTTGATAAGCCATTTTCACCGTGAGACAAAATGTGAAATGAGTTGTAAAAACAATCAAATGTGAATAACAACTGTGGCAATCTAATTTTCAAATTATAATCTAACATTCCATATTTAAATTACCTCATACACGCAGCTACGAGTATGTCGCAAAAGAGTCTGCATTACAAAAGATGGATGTTAGTTAAAGAGCTTTAACTTGACTCATTGAATTTGTAACTTCAAATTTCCTGGTTTTCCTTTCATTTAATTTATCATGTTA
The DNA here is from genome assembly GCA_947578425.1 of Eugnorisma glareosa. Classification (NCBI taxonomy): domain Eukaryota; kingdom Metazoa; phylum Arthropoda; class Insecta; order Lepidoptera; family Noctuidae; genus Eugnorisma; species Eugnorisma glareosa. The sequence goes on along the minus strand of OX387973.1, from coordinate 20,032,188 downwards.
GAGAGATTTCATCCTTATAAGTGACCCTAACGATCGATGCAATAAAAGTACAGGGTATAATTTTTTCAGATTTTAGCCGGTTCGATTCCCGGGTGTGGGAGAAGAGAATTTTCGAAAATCTTTGAATGCAGTTTGCTTTCTATTCAAAAATAAAGGAATGTTTCCTTTGAGTAAAATTTTCTATCTGCAGTATTAAGAGTACTTTCCCTCCAGGTGGCATTACAAAATTCCACCCTGTATATATTATTAGTGTTAATAGTAAGCAAGCTGGTTTTTCTTTAACACCTCTCCTTGGATATAACTTAGGTGCTGTTTGTAAATTGGATAGAAATGAGAATAGGAGTAACTCTGACAACTTTTGCGGAATTGAGATAGTATAGGATGTATTAGCGACGACGGTAGCGAGCGATCCAGGGTGGTTATGTCGCCCATGACCACCCCCTTGGATCCGCTCTTGGTACTAATAAAATGCAGAGCGACAGCAGGAGAGACCTTCAAAATCTAAGCAGCCCGCGTCCGCCTCATATATTAGGTTCTTTATGTTCGTTCATATAAAGACGAGAATAAAAGCAACGCCGTCAACTTATTTATTTTATTTTAGTACATGGAGGACTTACAGCTTATAAAAACAAACAAAAAGGGAACCATAGTCACCAGAAAGCCAATTACAAATCCTCACGTATAGACTTATAATAAAAATAAAAATAAAATATAGTGTGAGCACAAAAACAGAAAACTCACCGCTTAATCAAAGCAAGAAGAATACTCGTATAGATACTTGGTTTGCAATTACACGACTAAAATAATAGAAAATAAATAGTAAAAACAAACAAAATAACCTACGGCTACTTGAAAAATAAAGAACTTAAAAAGGGTAGGACGCATGAGCAGGCGAAGTGAGCTTGAACATTTTTTGCATTCTGCCTCGGAAAAGTTAGTTTCTCTTGTTCAACGATTAGGCAGAAAGTTAACAGTTTTATAAAATTTCCGAAAAATAACTATTTTAAGAAGATTTTGGGGGGTCTTCCCCAGGACCGCGCCTGAATGATACTTTTAAATTGATACATTTTATGGAAGAGGAAGTCAGGCTGTATCGACCACTATTATATTTTTATCTGGCCTGGGAAAAGATACCAGACAACCAGAATATTAGGTATCCCTAAGAGATATAGGATATTTACAGAACAAATAGTTTCCTTGTTAATTAGTCTAAATGTGTGTAGGTAGGTGTATCAAAGTCACACACAATCGTATCACCTAGTATTTAATTAAACATTTAATGAGCTCAATGTAAATGTTGAACACACAGGAAAGCTAAAGTGACATCTACAGCCAAACCAATCGTGCTCCTTGTTAAATCACCGAATTTATTGTTTGTGTCTGGGAACATGGTCTACTTCGTAACAGGAAATACATATCATATGTACCTACTCAAATTTGTGAGTACGTACACAACTACAACGACTTTGAACCGGAACGACTATCTTTTCGGTAGCTTTTGTCTATGCGGTTAACGTAATCTATTTTGGAATATTTTCTATGATCATTAGCGCTGATAGAATACCACATTGTTTAGGGCCTCTAGATTTCTAGGACATACCTACATACTTTAACCACCTATTATTATGCTTTTAAGGTCATGTCTACTCTGGATAATACTTGCTACAGCTGGTTTTGTTTACGAGGCTTCGATCACGTCAACACCTCATGACTACCGCAACGACACCAAATGCCGACACCTTACAAGCCCGTTCATTATTTTAAACGATCGACACTGAATGTTTGCAATAAGTTTATAATATTTACCTAATTGTTAATTAACGGTCAAAAGCTCGTGATTGGTGTCGACTGTAAGGTCGCCGCTGGCCTCGGTTGCATCAGACTGTAAATCTGTCGTTTACGATACGCATCGCGCCGTTTATAAGGCATTTAATATGATTCAGTTCTCCAGTAGGGTTGTTTGAGCAAAGTAAAATAATTAGCTGGAAGTATCTAGTCTAGGTATATAAAAACTAAGTTGACGATCATCTAGGTAGGCCTTCCATTACGTTTCCCACGTTCATATTTCGGTTGTATGTAAAAGTACCGTTGATTCCGTTGGCTACCGTTCTTGTAAGCTTCGATGTCTTATAGTCTGTGCTAAATGAATACATTATTTATTTATCTATCTGACAAAACATTGACTAGAAGATTTTGTCAATTGACGAGACGATTATGTTATGAGCGAGCCTTTAGGTATATTCTTGTAAACGGGTGAGGGTGTGGTTCTTTCAGGAATAGGTTTGCATACAGGCTAACAACGATCAGTTACCTAATATTGTTTGGCTTGTAGTTGCATCGATAACACGTTAATTTGCTATAAAATATTTTACATAATTTCATAAGCAGACTCCAAATACTTCCACATTTAGACAGCCCTGCCATTCACCCCTCTAGTGGGACAAGGGCGGCGTGTCGCCCAATACGGCGCGTCAATGTCTCCTCTCGGTCTCATGCTGATATGGTTTATAGCCAGTATGTTGCTCTTGCTACACTGTCATTGTGCTTATTTCCACGGTGCTCGAGCAATTGAATGAGCATAAACATTTATGTTTTTGTGGTTCTTGTTTCTTAGGCGTTTTTGTTTATTACTTGCCAAAGATGGTAAAAGAACTATTAAAATGGGGTTCTTATAATCATGATACACAGTTTTGTTTTCGGGGTAGGTACAGTTGAAGGATAGTACTAAGCTGTCCTTCATTTACTTGTGATTTTTGAAATATTGTATTAATTACTAGCGACCCGCGCCGGCTTCGCACGGGTGCAATGTGATCCATTTATACCTTCCTCTTGAATCACTCTATCTATTTAAAAAACCGCATCAAAATCCGTTGCGTAGTTTTAAAGATCTAAGCTTACATAGGGACAGACAGACAGCAGGAAGCTATTTTGTCTTATACTATGGTAGTGACGTCAAGGGCGGATCCAGCTTTCATGTCAAGGGGGGGTCACGTAGTCGTGATCTAGTTAGGACTTCCTCTACTTGAATTGGTATGCTCTTGTGAACGTGGAGAAGAGCCAGTCCAGTTAGGCGATCTTCTGCCATTGAAGCTCTTAGCCAAGTTTTGAGCCTTCTAAGGGTGGAAAAGGACCTTTCTGCTGTCGCTACACTAACTGGTAGTGTAGCAAAAATACATAAAAATGTCTTATATTGGGATACATTTCAATATCACAATTTAATATAAGATTAGAAATCGACTGCGGAATGTTTTGATTCCGCTGCCATTTTACCTTCCATAGCAGATATTCATTTACAATTAATGAAACTGGAGTATTATCTAATAACAGTTTATAGTTGGTTGCTAGTTGTTTCACAGTTTCAATGTCTTGAACTTCATTAGCATACTCGACTTTTGGAATGAAAATGCTCAGTTGAAATAAATTAAGTACTTCAGGAGACAGACGGTCATCTAGGTCATATATTACTGAATCTAGAAGAGGGATGTATATAGCCTTGCGGAAATACTCTTCAGCAGACTGAGCAGGTGGCCTACCATGACGTCTTAAAGCATGAGTAATTCCAGTGTGGGAAAGGGACAGAGCTATACAGGTCGTCTACCGCCGTCTCTTTCTCACACCGGAATTGCTCCTGCTTTAAGACGTCATAGTAGGCCACCAGGTTGGTTATTGGCCCTGTGTGTTTGTCTAAAGACTATTCTGGGGCATTTAATTTCTACGTTTAACTGCTCAGCTATTTCTTTTGCCTCTTCAAAAAGCTGTCAGAAAACTGTATCCGCCGTTTCCCTTTGTTTTTTCGTAGAACACTCATACTCGTAGTATCATTTATAGCGTCCGCAGCCCTTTTTAAATCTATTGAGCTCGTTTGCAGTACCCTGCTTAAGGATACAGTTGTCCCTGAAAAATATAATGAGTTAGTAAGTTATCTTTCGTTTTACTTGTGTTTAAGTTGGTTAAAACTGTTTCATATGGCATTCGATCATCTCTTCCAAACCCTTTGGGGATCATTAAGCATGATTGATATTTAAATTACGATTCGGTTTACGTGAAGTGATATAAACGATAGTTTAATTAAATTGTCTTTGTTGAAGCACAAGAAAAAGACAAAAAAATAATGTTAATTATTCAGTTCTTGCGTTCATGTATTAATGTATTAGTACCTAAAAATAAGATACAAAATATGTACCTACCTAAAACATCACTTAAGCAGATAGATGATATCATGAACTCCGAACTGCGCAATGTTTGCAGTAAGCAATGTGCGTCGTTAGCAGTTCTGCTCAAAAAATTTGTAGCGCTCTGGAAAAAAAATCTACATGGCAAGAGCCATGTAGATTTTTTTTCCAGAGCGCTACAAATTTTTGCAAAGTTCTCTCCTTGAAATTGAAGATGCCCATCATGCCTCTCAACCCAACGTGTCTCACAGATACCTTTCATTGTAGCACCAAGTTCTTTTTCAAAAATGTCATGCCTTTTAGCGGATGCATTGGCAAATGCTACAACTTTTCTGATCGTGCCAGAGGTATTGCGGCAAGAAGGGACTTGGGATGACCTAGTTAAAGAGTTGTTAAGAACGTAATTGCTGCATGGGCATCGTTTGGCATGTACAGCTATTTTACACAATTCTTGTACTGCACCCTTTGTGTCTGAAGCCATAACCGAGCAGCTGTCAGTCCCAATACCCACACACCATGTTAAATCAATGTTATATTTGAGACAGAGATTTTCAACAATTTTCGCCTGTGCTACACTTGTCAACCGAGGCTCTATATCGCCTGTCCTGTTATTTACTTCACGTAAAGCTAAGCGTATCATAAGTATCACAGAAAGTCACAAAATCTTCGTTTACAATACCATTATTAAAATATCGAAATGACAGGCTCAGCCAATTAGCTTCCCTCACATCCTGGAAAAAAAATCTTGTATGATTTCTTTGCAAACATCAATCAACTCATTTTGCACAGTTTTGCTGATGTATGTAGCATTAGACTTTGAAGACTCTAAATTATGCTGCAATGTTGTATCACCAGATTCTATACGGAATTTCAATAGGGCTCTGAAATTTCCTTCATCAGCTACCACGCTGTCATTGTCTGCTTCTTTACCCAACAATCTACCATCGTCGCGATGGCCACGTAGCGATATATTTTGATGACCACAAAAAAATATCGTTTTGACGATTGGTCGCTAGCGTTCCCTGTTTTCATTAATTTGTGCCATTCTTTGACTATTCAGTTAGTTAATAATATTAGTTTCAGGCTTATGAAATGACAATAAAAAGTTTTTCCGGCTTCGACAGCAACTTCGTGGTTTTTGTTACGTTGATGTGTTGGTAGAACACCATTTTCACCAAGCAAATCATCAAAGGCTTTTAATGGTTCTTTTACGAGTCGTTTTAGAGGTGTTTTTGATTGTATGCCACCTCCAGGTGCTACTGTAAACAAGACACAATACTTGCAGTAAAGGCCAAAATTTTGATGCGACAAAACAAGCCAGTGAAACTTGTCAAGGTGCGACTGCTGTGCATATTTTTTTGTTTGTTTTCCTTTTTTGTTAACAACACAGTGCGGGAAAGTATAATTTGGGAGAGGCAGCCAATGCTCTTCAAGTAACATAGCTCTAGTTGAATCATCTATATTTTTCCCTACATACCATGCAATATCTGAGCAAAATTTTGATTGAGAAAATGAATTATTTATCTGAACAGAATCGGAAGCATATTAGTATTAGTAACAGGAACTAAAAGGTTAGTTAAGTCGTGACACATTTAACTAACGGCTACGAGAATGTTATTATTATAATATAATTTTTCCCAGTCCAGGGGGGGGTCATGACCCCCATGACCCCCCCCTCTGGATCCGCCCTTGAGTGACGTTCGAACAACATTTCAGTTTTCTTATCCTACTAAACTACTAGGTTCCTAACTATGGCTTGGCGTAAAGGGTTAATTAGTCCGTCAGATAGATTTACAAAAAAATATTGGATACCTACGTATTTTTTAATTTTTCACGTAAACAAAAAATGAAGACTATAATACAGTGCGTCGAAAACTCGCGTGACAGTGATGTCACGCGAGTTTTCAATATACAAGTGATTGTATGTACCTAACTACACTTTTTACGTACACAAGTGACGCCATAAGCCCCCACTTCGATTATTTGATGCGTCTCGTGCGATCATTGTCATTTTTTATTGATTTGATAAAACAAAAAATACGTATCGAATATTTTTCGGAATCATCCATATTAACTAATAGCTAAGTAAACTTCCAATAGCCTGTTTGGCTCCTAACTACTTCCTGTTAATTCAATTGTTTATTGAAGTTGTGAGGAACCACTCTCGAACAGTTCATACTACATAAACATGACTAATTTCACATAACTTATCATTACCTTAACACATATTCCAGCAGTGAGCACACTCCTATAAATACTGATTTGCTATTTTAAACCATAAGGCACACAAACGCACGCCCAGGCGTGCACCTGCCCTATATGGGTCACTCTTAGTTTCAATACAAGCATTAACAGGAAAATGCTTCCCTAGAAGTGCACCTTGTGACGTCACACGCCTTGAACTCATTTGATTGTGGGGCAGTTACACGCTATGTCTGTGCAGTCAGACTGTATATAATATGGGTCATGGCTTTAACGGATATTTGGTGGATTTCTGGGAACTTTGATTCGTGATGTCGCGAATTTGATCTAGGCAAGCTGCTGTTGGAAATAAATAGGTACCACTGTAGGGGAAGACAAATGCTTATGACTTCGACTACGGTCGCGCTCTTACCCTAAGTTTTAGCATCGAGTGGCTGGAGAACTAGAATTAGTTTCCGTGCGTTATTTTGTATTTCTTAAGCCTACAGCTCGATGATTTTACCAAATTGTCTTTCTAGGTTGAGGGCAGTTAGGTATATGTAGATGTAGGTAGGTACCTCAGATGCTTTATTGAGCACAGATACCTATAGCTTTGACGGTTGACCCCAATGACTTGACTGGTCAGATTATATTTTTAAAATTCCTCGAAACGGTCACATCTTGTGAATAGTTAGTATGCAGTCATTGCGGTTTGTGCTCATCCGAACAGTTCGATACATGGCCGTATTAGTGATGAACGCAATTATTTATAAACTCAATGTTATTCTGAGAACAGCCTCTAACCTGACGAGCATTGTCTTTATGTAGTTTATCTATACTATAACTGGCGCCTTGTCTGTGAAAAGCAGGTTTTAAAAAAAAAAACCATATAGGTTGACCAAGTCAGAAGCATCAGCAGATATACTGATCTCCTCCAAGAGTAGCTACGGTTCCTATGAGATTAGCTGCTCTTAGTCAGTCACTTAAGATCAGTGAGGCAAGGCAATTTGTGCCAAAAATTGTTGAACGAATGATACAAATTATTCTAGCCGTAGATTCCTTCGTTAGTTCGTTTGTTGTTCTAGTTGTAGATTTCTTCGTTGATTGGGGACCTCGAACAACGAAGATATTGTATCTTTCTGCAGCTCACTTAGTAACCTACTCTTCAAATCTCTATTTACTTGTTGTATAAAACCAGCAGATAAGGCATAATTAATGTTGTTGGATTGCGCATCATTTGTCAAGCTGTCGTGGTCGACAAATGCGGACGGTTTTTCAAACCACTCTCTCTTCCTCTATCGAAAGGTTCTCCGTAGATCTACAATAATTAAAAGAAAGTTCCAATTGTTTAACTTTTAAATCAAAAGTGTGATAAGTAATAACTACCAACACGTAAAATGGTCCACTTTAGGGATGTGCGGAAACCAAACCCGTAACTTAAAAGTAATAACTAGACTTGTTTGCTTATAAGAATATTGTAATTAGTTCTAAAACACCAATAAACAACAAAAAAGTGAATTAATGTAAAGCGGATTTTCTAAGAAAACGATTTCGACAAGTTGTATAGATAGATGGTTTGGGACGGTTCGCAAATGTCAAGAGGTTTTTAGTAAACTTAATAACTTCACTTAGATAAAGATAAAAGCCTCTAACGTGACATTATAAATCACTTTCTATGTCCACTTAGTTTGTGGATCCACTAATAATAAATATCTTTTCGATAAGCGTGTATTGACCTTGTTGTTTGGTCACTTCAGCATCATCCTCATCCTATGAGTTTTTAATTTTGTTTATTTTAAATTGCTTTTTCTGTTAGTTGTTTTGTTTTTATTTTCTATATTATTTGTACGCCTTCACGGCAAAACATAGCGCTCATATAATTAACCCAAGACCTTTATATAAATACTTAGGTTTCACAAATAAATATTCTGATTCTGATCCACAGCCCGACTTCATGCCTCATTCAAGTCTGAAGGCTTGGGCCACTCATTGCTTACGTCAATCTCCACGCTTCTGTGCTAGTCCTAGTCTTATGCAGATTCTTTCCGCGATGGTTACCTTAATGTTTTGTCATTAAGTAGTGGGTGGAGCATATTTACTGTAAATAGGTAAGTAGGTCCCATTTTAATGCAGAGATCTGCGAGAAAATGCCGTCAACAAATAGGCAGGCAAAACTTAGATCACGCTCGGTAAGCAATACAGGTAAGAGTTTATCCTATTCCTGGCCTTCATTGACGATGTTATAAAATAAAATACCTATTCATGATTATCCATTGTGTGGCAGTATTTTCCTTAAGAGTCAGCCAAGATTTCTCATATTGAAATAACACAGCAATCAAAGAATTGTAGAAATATTCTAAGTATGACTTGAAGCAAAGACATTCAAATATCTACGACTTGAAGGCACGAGCGGGCAGTCTCAAAAGTCAACCAACTTAGACAAACTCTTCAGGCATACAAGCCTGCTGAGTGACTCAGACTGAGACCTCAACATACGAACTATCTTGAAAGGTTTGGGGAACAGGTTGGATAGTTCCTCATTCTCCATAGACGGAAGGATCCTCCGACCCATACATGTATGCTCCGATCACACGGGCGGTGTCTCCGGCGGGCTACTGCCCGGCGCGCGGCGGCGGCGGTGGTTGTCGAGTTTCACTGCTTGTGCGATGTAAAATGTGTTTGACTGCAGGTGAGATGAGTAGTTCTCACTGTGGAATCCAGTGTGGATTCTACCACATTTAATGTTAGATGTGATCATTACTTTGATGTGGATTGTGGTACCTACTCAATACAGAGTGAGAACTCAAGTTATAGTATGCGCCTCTATCTACATAACTAATAACATTCCCAAAATAAGATATTCACGATCTAACAGCTCGTAGCTAATGTGATTTCTGGGCAGTTCGCGGTCGGTGTCGGATGGCGGCAGTTGCGACAGCGCGCCCTGCGGCTGCGCTTGCGACATGTTGTAAGTAATCCCTTCGGTAGTTATTGGTTCTGATTTGTATAAGTTTTACACAGCGGGCCGTCAAAAGAGCTTTTGAAAGATTCAGGTACTGTATATCATTGGTATCATAGGGTCCAGACTTTCAAGTACCGTATGATTTGGTTAAATTTAGTTTACATGGAGTTCCTCGGAATTTCTCCTCAAACATCGAAACTCACATACCGACCGCGACGTGGCAAAAGGTTGGTCAGTGAAATTGCAACCAATCAAAATACAGGTTAGCCCAATAACTAACTAGAATACAAACTCAAACTCAAAGCGTTTATTTCAATTAGACCTTCGCAGGCACTTTTGAAAGTCAGAAAAACAAAGGCGAAGCTACAGTCACAGACACAAGGCATAATAACTTGTGAAAGTACTGTAGTTGCCCATTCCAAAGCGTAGATCTCTATGGAGAAGAATGGGCAAGAAACTCCATGGACACTCTTTTCAATCAAAATATTGTTACAAGATCTTGGTTACATCATTCATGTTGAGATTATACATATATGTGAGAACGATGTAGAAAGACGTGCACATTAAGAGCGTCCAGAGTAAAAGATTATAACTATCAACAATTTAAAAACAAAGTAGTTAAAATAAACCGTAGCTAAGAGATGACCAGTCCCAACTGACAGCGCCCGTTCACGAACATGACGCATGCATCAGCTCCATTCAGCTCAACCATATTGAAGGGAACTAACATTTTTAGAAACCTCTCACCAAGGCCTTCAAAAACACCACCATGGACATATTATATTTATTATGTTCATTGGGCCATTCTTTTAATTATGGCACCTTTCGCATGAATATGTTGGAAACTCTGCCTAATCCAATCCGGAATCTATGTAAGATCGTAATCATCACCTCATCTCCGTCAGTTCGTCTGTGAAGGCTGCGCCTACGCACCGATTGATTCAAGCGCTCTACGACTCGCGTTTATTAATGAGCGCTGTCTTTCTTGTCTATTCTTGCTAAGTGCGATCTACCTTAAAGATTAGTCTGGGGTATTATTAATGGTAGATAGGTAATTAGTTAAATTCTTTGCCTGTATTAGTCAGTATTATGTCATTAGCAGTAATAAGAACTGAAATAACTTAGTTAATATTTTGTTAATGCGTTTACGCCCACATTCAATTAATATCCGAAAAAAAGGACCGATTCTTAGGTAAGAAGTGAAAGTCATTTACATAATTATTATTATAAAAAAAACCCGACGGCTTAAAAATATTTTTTTTTAAATAAAGCCTTATTTAAAAAAAAAAAAAAGTTTAAGCCGTCGGGTTTTTTTTTATGATAATAATTTTATTTCAGACTGTTGAGTTTTATTAACCGACAAAATCTTCAAATATCAATTTGTAGAGTTCAATTAATTAATCTCGTTCTTCATATTATATTCTGTTGTTACTTATGAAATATTATAATATAACATATAATACAATACATGCATACTACACATAATTTATACCTTCTTTTTACTTATTTTAACAAGTAGAAAGTCAATGGAATGTCATTCCTGACTTGTCACTTGATACATTCTTGCTAGAAAATGATAGTTCGGGCACAGTATAAATATGGACAGTATGGAAACTAAGCCTAGTTGTTAAAATAATTACCTGCGCTCCATTGCAGCATTAGGGTTGTCACTCATAATGTTTTTATAATAGAATAGCATAACAGGGCGCATGTGCGGCCTCCATGAAAACGACACCCCTGACAAAAAACTTGTCATTTTTTGCAGCCTCCATCTTGGATTTACATTTAGACAGCACTATCGGCTTCAACACCCTCGAAAACCATGAAAACGACACCCATGACAAAAAAACTTGTGATTTTTTGCAGCCGCCATCTTGGATTTACATTTTGACAGCACTATCGGCTTCAACACCCCCGAAAACCACGAAAACTATACCCATGATGAGAAATTTGTAGCAGCCGCCATGTTAGATTTACAAATAAATTAACGAATTTATTATGATCGATCACATGGACTTTTAATTCGATATCGAATAAAACAATAAATCATTCCTACCGATCTAAATCAGTAGGGAGTGTAAAAAAACCGGTTTTGATAAAGCCGTGGGGGCCACTACATGGCCCCCACGGCCCCCACTATTCGCCCTAGACTACACAATACGTACGAGGATTTTTTTAAAAGATTTTGGAGTAAAGCTTACCACGAGACCACTCGTCTTGACTCTTGACGCGACAGTCACGACCACTCGACCGTTAGTAGGTAGTTTCCATACTGTTCCACATTTATACTGAGGTTCGGGCGTCCCGATATATTATAGGTACGCTTTTTAACAATTTCTGTTAATACAGTAATATAAACGTGATATGATACATATATTTTGAAATGGTCTTTTCGCTAGCTTTCATTTGATACCCATATTACTATGGTAAGAACCCCCCTTTTTTTTAAATTGGCGGGCGATATTTTCAAAATTTTTAGAGCCCGTGTCACACCACAATTCTGACGAATTCAACGACACCTCATATGTCAAAAACCGTCTAGCCGTTTGGGCTGTAGCGCGTGCCAAAGAAATGAACATACATATACATACATACGCTCGAAAAACATTACCTACCCTTCCTCTGACACAGTCGGGCAAAAAGAGAGAACATCAACTCATTTGAGTAGGTGGCAGATAGGTACAACCACAGGTACAACCATCTGTGATGTTTGACATAATATAGTGAGATGGCCTGTTAGCCCTGAAAATCTTTATGCTTATTTAGTTTTCTAAAGGTTCTCATTGACGCATCATTTAAGGACCTGCCCTTTACAAAATGATGTCATTGCCACAACCATCGACATTCATCATATAATCATGTAAGAAATGCAACTCTTCATATAGAGGGTTATCGCGATGCGTGCGTGCATTGTCACGCGCTGGCCCATCGTGCTTGCGCCACGCATCGGACGCGCACGTGTGATTAACTATGTTTGTTTGAAGAGAACGACCACAGTGTAATCCTCGCATATCGGGTAGTCGACACAGCTTCATCATCATGTGCCTTTGCCCAAAGAGATTGGGGTCGAGTTCCAATAATCTAATAGTCAAATTGTCAGTGAGTCATTGTCTTCACAGGGCAACGGGAAGATGGGAAAGTTATTAAGCACCTTTCATTCAGTGACATTACGTATAACAGCCCATTTTTTTTTTCACTGGGAAATCCTCTTTCATCCTCGTCTCCGTCCGAGGAGATGGTAGGTTTATATCTGATTCCTTCCGACGAAAACCCTGGGTTCATACCACTACTATAAGCCCCCACTTATAGGCCGGCCCGGGAGATACTCGCCCAGTAAATTGGACCTGCGACTGATATCAGCCTATCATCACCAAGTCCGGCTTATTCCATCACAGATAACCTCTCATAAAGGCCCTAACGAAGAAGGCCGTTGGTTGTGTAGCTAAAACAATGCAAGCTAGTTCCTCGCTACAGGTAAACCATTAGACACTACGCCACAAAAAATACCTAATTTCCCTCCTTAAGGTGATTTCATTCACAGCTCAGGTCGCGGTGCGTAGGCGCCGGTGACGTCACCGCGGCGCGCGCACCCTTATATGGCGACACTCCCGCGCAGCCTCGCAGGCACAGCTCGGTGTAATCCGATTAGCAAGCGTTGATCATTTCGCATGTTCACGGAGATTTACTAAGTCTTAAGTCAGGACGGCTTAGTTCTAAATTAAGAGAGAAGTGGGTCCTTGCTGAAATGGGATACTTACCTTACCATTTCGTTGATGGTTTGATGACCCATATAGGTATCTTCGTAATGTCACAATGTATTCCGCGATGCGTACAGACGCTTAAGTTATTTTTAAGTTTAAGTACTAGGGGTTCCATGGTCTTAATGAACACTCCTCTTTTGTTTTTATACCTACATATTTCTAGAGAGACAGTCTTAATTTTCATCCAGCAGAATTTCAGTGTAAATGAAGATGTTAAATTACGTCACTTTCTGAGATATTGCAAATTAGCTGCATGCATGTTGTGTGCGTTTTAATAGTTACCTACTTGCTAAGTGTCAAAATGATGTGTACTCAGATTAAGTCCACCCACTCCTTATCGATCTGCAGTTGTTATGTCATGTTCATGAGACACACATGTTCAGTTCAGTGCATTTCATAGAAATCATATATCGTCTGCCTAGCCTTTTACCAAATACGTTGGGGTCGGCTTCCAGTCATACTTGGTGCAGCTGAGTACCAGTATTTCACATGGAGCGATTGCCTATCTGAACTCCATAGGAATATTGGGTACGAATTGATTGAGTCAATCAAGTCAAGTTGTTGTCTCATCAGTAGCCCCTTCAGTGCTAAACACAGATCTTCTTATGGCCGCCGATGGGAAGTTTGTTTGAATCAATCACCACAGACCATAATCACCACTTTATCATAGCATTGGCTATTTATTACTTCACTATATGTTGTTGCTATGCTTATTGAAGTAATATAATCTAAAAGTAGTATAATTGAACAATCAAACTAGCTTACCTGTAAGCGCCGTTCGATTGAGATTATTCCTGTTGTTGTCTCGTCCGAAGATGATGAGGCAAGTTACTAAGGTAGTATATTTCCATGTTACCTGAGGGCGTCACATAAAGTTTAAATCTTCAAAATAAAAAATTATACTCGTATCCGAACGCTCCCATTCCCAGCTCACTGTTCTATTACCTGTGGACTTCATTTAGTTATCAGCCAAAAAATATCTGATTGCTACAACCAAAATGGGGCTATAAGGGTGGGCGGGACTCATCATCTTCGGACGAGACAACAACAGGAATAATCTCAATCGAACGGCGCTTACAGGTAAGCTAGTTTGATTGTTCAATTATACCTGTTGTTGTCTCGTCCTCGATGATGAGGCAAGTTACTAAGGTAGATGTTCAAAGACTGTTGTACAATCAGATCTTTTTATTAAATTTGTTAAGTTATAGTTACTACATAACTTGATAGACAGTATTTTTACTTATAAATTAATCCTTATTTAAGTGCGGAGAATTGCTTCTGTGAAGCTTTCGCTACGTACAGGTCTGTTATAGAACCTAGCGAAACAAGTTGAGCTGTCAGTCCAGCCAGCCGTTCTTCGGATCTCGTCGATCGAGACACCCCTCTCAAGCGCTGCAGAAGTAGACGCATGTCGAGTGCTGTGTGCAGAGAACGTGCTAATATTTATGCCACTTTCTTGCAACACGGATTTTATCCAACGGCTGATTGAACTGACACTTACAGGTTTATAAGGTTTTTTATATGATAAAAACAGGTTTTTAAAATTACCTCTAACATTTTTAGTGATATTTAAATAATCAATAACAGCCTTAGCTGGACAGACATGTGGTCGATCAGTGAAAAATGGCAACTTAATAAAAGGTTGCATTCTATTAGGTGCAGATGTTTTAAGTATTTTATCTACTTGAATTAATACAAAATCAGATTCTATTTTAATATGATCTATATCAATGGCACATATTGTTTGGGCTCTATGGCCTGTAGCTAAAACTAAAAGAGTTACAGTCTTTTTTGAACATACTTCTAAATTATCACAAGTTATAAATTTGTTTTCCATGTAATTTAATACCTTAGACACATCCCATGTGTAATCATATTTAGGCTGACTTGGCCTTAACTTAAAGAAACCTCTAAACAGTCTTTTAATATTGCAGTCTGTGCCAACATGAGAACCTAATAGTAGTGACAGGGCTGACCGGGTAGAGTTCAAACTGCCATATGATAAACCTTCTTTAAATTTACTAGTAAGGTAAGATATAATTTCTGTTATACTAGGTTTTAATGTACTTAGCTGGTTTGTATAACAGTATGATATCCAATCTTTTATGTAAGGGGAATATTGCTTCAGAGTATTGTTTGAGATTGAGTTAAGCATTATGTCTGTAGCTTCTTGCTCTAAACCTGCTTCAAGAAAGCTGCGCCGGAGAGCTGTCCTACCATCAATGTTAGGCTCCCATGTAGCGGATGAAATGACCTGGAATTACATAACTTTAGTAAACCTTTGTTTGGTTTAAATAACAATGGCTTACTTATTAAGAGTTTTTGAAAAATAGGGTACCATGGCTGTGTAGGCCAATCTGGTACGACCATGATACCTTTGCCTTTATCCACTATAATTTTTTCAATACTTTTAGAAATCATTGAAAAGGGGGGAAATGCATAAAAATAAATGTTTGACCAAGAAAATGTGAATGCATCAACTTTGAATGCATCAGGATCAGGGTGCCATGACACATATTTTTCGCATTTTGTGTTTGTGCGTGATGCGAACAAATCTATGTCCGGGTTTCCAAAACTGCTAACTATTATTTTAAAATATCTATTACTAAGTTCCCATTCTGTATGACCTAATTTCTTTCGTGACTGAAAATCTGCAATTAAATTATTCTTAGTATTAATGTAAGAGGCATAAATCCATATGTTTTTTGATTCACACCACTGCCATATTGATTTTGAGATATTGTTCAAATGTTGGTGTTGGATACCACCTAAACGATTTATATATGAGATTGCGGTGGTGTTGTCAATTTTCAACAGTATTTCACAATCATGCATGTCTTTAGCAAAGCTTTTTAATCCTAAGAAGGCTGCATGAAGTTCTAGCATATTAATATGGAGTTTTGCCTCTTCTTGTGTCCATGGGCCACTGGCAGTTTTGTTACCGCATCTTGCACCCCATCCTGTAAGAGACGCATCAGTCTCTATTTCTAAACAAAATTTATTTTTCCTTATAGGACAAACAGCTGTTTTTAAATTTGTAAGCCACCATACTATATCTTCTTGGCAACTATTAGGTAATGTTATGATACTTTCAAAATTATCATTACTTGACAGTAGTGATATATATTTTATTCTTTCTAAATGTTTGGTATATAACATGCCATATTTAATGGCAGGACAAACAGAAACTAATGTTCCTAAAACTTGAGCTAAGAACCTAATTGAAATTCTATGTTTAAGTTTTGAAAGTAACTTTAAACATCTCTGTCTTTTGTCCTGGTCAATTGAAATAATCATGTCTTTACTATTGAAAATAAACCCTAAGAATTTGCATTCTATTTTAGGTGTAATAATGCATTTTTTGTAATTTACTAAAAAACCCAGTTTTTCAAAAAGATTAAGTATGTAATTTACTTGATTTTTACATTCTAAATAAGATTCTGCTATGATACAGGTATCATCAAGGTATTGTACCATTCTTATTCCTCTTTTTCTAATCACAGAGAGTATGGGTTTGAATATTTTTGTAAACAGAAAAGGGGCTGTACAGAGGCCAAATGGCAGAACTGTAAACTGGTACAATTTCCCATCAAAATAAAATCGGAGGTATTTTCTGTAGTTAATGTCTATGTTTATCATATAATAAGCATTTTTTAAGTCAATGGTTGCCAAATAATCATTTTTCTGTATTAACTTGCAAACTGTACGGTAATCTTCTAACTTGAAGTGGTCAGGCAGCATAAATTGATTAAGTTTTTTAAGATTAAGAATAAAACGGTATTCTCCATTTGGTTTCTGTACTAGGAAAATGGGTGAACAAAAATGATTCTTTGTTGGCATACAACTTTCAACAGCCTTAATTCTTAGTAATTCATCAATTTCCTTTCTAATAAGAATTGTCTCAGATTGAGAAAATTTGTTATTAAGTGGGGTATCCCCCTGAGAAGGAGTTTTGATAAAATTAAGTGAGTATCCAGACACCCAAGTCAGAATTACAGGGTCGTCTGTAATTGTTTCCCATATTTTTTTAAAATAGGGTAATCTGCCTACCTCTTTGTGCAGGTTCATTTGCGTGGGTTGTGACTCCGTTCGCGCTGTTGCTGGGGTGGTCGTCGCATTTTCTTCTGAGAATAAGGTTTCTTCCCCCCTCCACCCTGTTGGTTCTCGCTCTTCATTCTGTTGAATCCCGAGCGTTTGTATCCTGGTTGAGGAGGGACCCGCGAGTTTAAAGGTCGTTGATTAGTTCGAACATTATTTTGTTTAACAACAGTTGTACCCAGATCCTGTGCAGACCTCTGGACCGCCTTGGCTACCTTAATTCTTTCTGTGAGGTCTGCACCGAAAAGGAATTCATCGGGACTTCCTTGTAAGGAGTCCTTCAATTCTTTATTTATTACGCTTAAGATAAGGGCTCTTCTGCTCTGAGTTTCATTGTGTAATATTTCACATAAAATCTTAGCAGCGTCATTAAATTTTTTTATTCCATCAACTTTATTATAAAACATAAAACATTCTAAACCACGGCCAACAGCTGCTAGGGCAGCAGCCACATTTTTCTGTCTGTATTCTATAATTATATCTCTCTTCTTTACCGGCTCCGATACAGCGGCTGACAACTCCGGATTCAATTTTGGGGGAAACATAGAGGGTATGTTGTGAAAAGGAGTATATTCTTTTAGTAAGAGAACCTTATCCTCTTTTTTTAGACCTTTATTTAAAATAGGTGTCCAACGTTGCGCAATCTCCTTGTGAGCTGGAGGGCCGTTTAACGGCTCCTCCTCCACAGCACCCATGGCAGATATAATGTCAATGTCAATTTGATTATGTTCAGCCTCCTGCTGCTGTACATCCTGCTCTATTGTATCATTTGGTACTGTTTCAGGGGCTTCATCCACCAACACCGGAGGAATTTCAAAGTTTTGGATATTTGAAGGCTCACTAATATGTTGATTGTCAGGTTGTTGTATTATGGTATGCACACTAGGAGACCCGGTGTGGCACCGTGCACTTGGCGATCGGGTACGGCCACGTGTAGATGGTGATCGACTCCAAGACTGGTGTCGCGATCGGGAACGTGCACTTGGTGACCGGTGTCGCGATCGGGAACGAACACTTGGTGACCGGGTGTCGAGACGGTCCCTTGGCGAACGACTTCGTGAAGACCCTGTATCCAGAACAATGGTGGATATTACACTTTTGCCTTATCGTCCGATACTCTGACAGTATAGCAACAACAGGACTTAGTTGCAAGATCAAGTACACAACACGCCTACATTAAGAATTGTTGTTCGATACTCTGACAGTATAGCAACAACGTCCACCATGTGTGGCTTGCGTGTAAAAAGTAAAAATGGTTTCTATAGTTGTTCGATACTCTGACAGTATAGCAACAACATGTGTAACTTGCGTGCAAAATTGACCTAAAGTTGTTCGATACTCTGCCAGTATAGCAACAACATGTTTCGTCAATTTGCAGATTTTCGGTATGACTGGATGAAACCGGTTACCTACCGCTCGATTTTATCATGAGAAAAGCTGTTCGGTACTCGTATCAGTACAGCAACAACTATCGAATTATTCATTTTATGGATAAATACACTTACTTCTCAATATTAAAGAACATAAAGAGAAAAAATAAATAAATCGAAAACTTTTTGGTTTTGTAGGGTAAAACTAGCGCCATTGGCGTTTGCCAACTAACCTTTGGTTTTTTCTTCCAATTTTTCAATTTTCTTCTTCAATTTCCTTAATACTCTTTCCATATCTTTGTGTTTTCCCATTATTTTGATAAAAACACTGTAAAAAACACTATTTAACACTAATTATAAAAATATTTTAGCGGGAGCGGTGACGCCTCGCAGTGACATAAGAAACGAATGAAGTCCACAGGTAATAGAACAGTGAGCTGGGAATGGGAGCGTTCGGATACGAGTATAATTTTTTATTTTGAAGATTTAAACTTTATGTGACGCCCTCAGGTAACATGGAAATATACTACCTTAGTAACTTGCCTCATCATCGAGGACGAGACAACAACAGGTATAATCTAAAATAACTAGTTTAGTTCTAGATTACATCACGCCTGTATGACCCGAAGGGAGGCAGACAGACGTGCACCCGCTGCACACCCACATTTCGTTAGTTATTTCCAAATCCCAACCCGTACGTAAACTACAATGAAGAGATGATGAAAGTTTGAAATCACAATGCAAAGTCAATAAAACATGAGATTTGAAAGGAATGAATTACTTATTTTGTAATTTCCCTATCCATTTCTATTGTTTAAACCAGGGTAATCAGACCTCAGGAGTAACTGCGCAACTCTGGACTTATGGCAGTTAACTCTTTAATTTACAGTCCTCTTGAACTATAAACATTAAGTATCCGTCCGGTAATTTATGTAAATCATATGTTAAGTAGGCTCTTGGCTACGTTAGCGGTGTGAGTGTTTCTAGGTTTGCCACATGTATCTATTGAAACTGATCAGCGTCAAACCTCTACGCTAAGTTAATATTATGTATAGCCTTGCCTTCTTTTAGGGGTCCTAAAATTACGATAGGAATATAAACGAAAATATTTTTTGTCGAATATAGTCCTACGATATTTAGACCACAACATTACTTCTTTTTTGTTTAAGTTAGAGTCACAGGTCGTGGTTGGACTCAAACCGATCACTAGGACTAGGAAAGTTTTTGGACCAGGATGATTCATAAAATTAATCTAATCTAGGTTTTAATCTTATTTTGTGAATATTAATAGCAAACACGCTTTTATAAATTGTATGTTTTGTCGTGCCTTTGTTCTAAACTATCTGTATTTGGTGCGCGTGGGCCAGTGACTGCGGTGATCAATGCGATCTGATATCACATCCCAGATAACGCCTCGCAGTCTGCCGGGGAGCATATTGTTTGATTTAGTGATGTGACGTGATGGGCTAAGCGGAGGAGTGGCTGTTCTCTGTGCGGGGGTGCAGGTTCAGTGCTTGAATGTTAGAGCTTTTTCTAGACATCAGCGGTAACGATGACGGAATTGTCAAATAAATATGTGACATAAGCTATCGAAAAGTTTATGTCAATTCTGTTGAAAGTCGAAATCGAAACGCTTTGAAAGCCATTGCCTTTTGACTATCATGAGGTTTCGTCTTTCACAGTTTGGGCATTGGTTGTATAGTGTTCTCAATAAAATCGAAGGCAAATTATTCTGCCAACTATACACTTCCTTGCGCGGCGGGATCACCCAATTTTGCTACTAGGTTGACTAAATAGGTAAATAATAATTAACTTAAAATATGGAGTGTTGATCGTAGGCGACAAGGAAACACTTATTTGCAACCTGTCTTCTACTTCCCCTCAAATTCCCGTATAGCTAACATTGGTCAGGAAATATGAAAGTTCTAATGAATCGATAGAATTTTCAGATTGCCTCGCCTTGTGCCTCAGCAAATCATCATATTTCTCGAACGAAATCATCTTCTCATCTACAATAAATAAACTATGCTACCTACTTGGATGATTTACCTCATTCAATAAACTCGTAACTCCTAAAAGGATATTCTCCATACTAGTATTCAAATGTCGCCGACGCAACAGCGGCAGCGGCGCAGCCTCCGTTCCATCGTCCATACTTCTGACTCGAAGATTTATGAAACATTTGATTTATTCTGTCACACACTGTGATTAATTTGCTTTTTCCTTTTACGTAGCGATCGGGGATTAGATATAATATGGCAGGTTGAAATACGAGCGCGCTATACTAACGGATAAGTACTTGCTTAGACTTGAGCAGCGCTTAGTCACTTTTCGTGTTAGCTAGATGGAAATGAATAATGACTGACTTCAATTGCATGTGTTTGTTTGATCTCAGCGTTAATTTTCAACATCCGTTTTTGATTTAAATACTAGTCCAGGTCATTAGTTAAGACCAAGGTTTTATGTAAAGCAACTGTGGCCAGATTGCCATCTTAAACAGGGAGCTAGTCATGGTCAAATACTTATCACAAAACAATGAATATACACCCTGTATTGATATTATTTATGGCTATCTATCGATTTTGTTAGCCTATGTATATGCTATTCTAGGTTATAGTCTATCTTTGTTCCAGCTGTTTCGGCGTAAAACAGTAACAAACACACACACACACATACTAACTTTCACATTTATGTTTAGCGTCAGTGAAAAAAATCTCAACTTGACATTGATTAATTTCTACTTCAGTCCTACAAAATAAGATGAGGTTAAGTTCTAAGCTCAGCTTAATATTTAAACGGCGACATTTTGTCCTTCCACTCAGATACTACTTTAGGCCATCGAGTGCCATATTAGCGAGTGCTAGGCATTTATGAAGTCATCCACTGGTTATGCTCCAATTCCATAAATTCAGATGACCATACTAGTGTTATCGCATCGCTTCACAAGCAAGCCTGTTGAATTATTTTGCAGTTATTTTGAGCAATGATGTGAAATAAATAATACTTTGTGTCTCAGCTTCACTGGCTCTATTTTGTGGCCAGATGGCGAGGACAGGTATATTAAAATAGATCTTTAGTATAGCTCAAACCTAAAAGAATTTTTCAAAAGTCAAATGCCAATCAAAATTAAGAGAAACGTCATGAATACCTGTCTCCTACCATCACTCACATATGCTTGCCAAACGTGGAAATTCACACGAAATGTTAAAAACAGTATAAACTCATGCCAACGGAGCATGGAAAGAAGCATGATGAAAATTAGAAAAATTCAAAAAATTCGCATCTCTACTATAAGAGAAACAACAGGCGTAATAGACGCACTAAACTTTTGCTATGAGATTGAAATGGCGATGGGGGGCCACGTAGCAAGAATGAGCGATGATAGATGGGCTTCTCGGCTGACGTCATGGCCTGGCCCCCGGGGAAATAGAAAAAGAGGCAGACCTAGAAGCAGATGGGCTGACGACATTGAAGGGACGGCTGGTAAAATGTGGAAAGAAAACGCCACAGATAGAGACTATTGGGTATCTTTGGAGGAGGCCTTTACCCTCAAATAGAGGGGTTCACGCTAAATTAAAAGAAAAGAAAAGAAAAAAACCAATTCAATGTAATTTAATTAATAATAATTAATAAATAAAACTAATTTAAAAAACTTTAAAATGTACAATTCAATGCATGATGATTTTCAATTGATTAATTATAATATTTTTATACTATAACTACACTAAAAAAACTGAATAAGTAAAAGGTATTAGTTAATATCATTAGGTGTGAAATAAAAGGCTTTTTTATTTTTATTTTATTTTATAGCTCAAACATAGTTAAACTGGACATAATTAAAAGGACCAACGCTTCGAAATAAGTTGATCCGTGCATGCAAATAATGATCATCCCTAACACAATCGCTTTGTTTTCTAGAAGGTACTGTTTCTTCACATATTATTATCTAATGATGTTAATTTCTCAGCCATAGCAAGTGCCCAATGATACAATGTTTATGATATGACTGCAGAATGATTGGCCACAGTGTCCGGTGTCAAAACAATGAGCCATACGCGGGCGCAGCGTTATGCTAAATAATAGAATAGGACTATGTTTAGTTAGATATTCTATCAGTACACAGCGACAGTACATTTATGTACTATCGAATTGAAAAAAAAGTGGACCGCGAATACGTAACACCAGACTGCGTTCCAAAACCCAGACTACTAACGTTGCTCAAAAAGCCGTTAAGCTAAAGTGGGACTGGCCAGGGCCACGTCTGCCGTATGCCAAATGCTGTGGGGCAAAATAGGAGCCCTGACACAGCTAGAAGGATACGCGGCTGACGAGCTGGACAAAGTCAACGACCAGTCAAAGTCCAAGACCACATTAGCCGTGGAGCGAAAGAGATGGAAGTCATGGGCGAGCTCGTGTCCAGCTGTGGGATGACGTAGGTGAACAGTAACAGGTATGATCATCAGCTTGATATAACAATTGGCACAACTGCTGTAATGCAACTAAATCGTATTTAATCATTACGATTTGTAAGTTGCATTACAGATGGAAATGTAATTAATATTTGTTTATTCGCTAATTGTTTATCAGCTCACCGTGTGCCCGTAAACGTGAGAAAAATAGGCCGAAGTCTACTGTTCGCAGGCTGGTTGGTGGGTGAAGTAAAAAACTTTCGGTTTTCATGGTACTTTGTGGCAGGGGAGGAAGTAGTGGAGTATACCACATGTGGTATATGTCCATGATTTCAAAAAACTGTTTTTGAAATTTTGGACATATATTTTTTTTTATTTAAAAAGTACCCGGGGAGCAAGAAATTAAAAAAATCTTTCCTATCAAATCAAATCAAAATATTTTTATTTCACATAGGCCTAGATGGGCACTTATAAAACGTCGACAAAAAGGTGCACGGTTCGGGTTGGTCGTTTCCTATGGAGAAGAACCGGCAAGAAACTCCATGGTTACTCTTTTCAAATCATTTGGTGGTACAATATTATCATGTTACAGCATTAGTACTTAAGTATGGGGGAATAGCATAGGCCCGACAATAGGTCGTTGCTTACTACACAAAAAAAAATTAAAACAAGATGAAAAGTTAACAAAAGTTAACGAGCATCTGGGAATCTACAAAGCCTATAATGTTCAAACATTCACAAACAATCGGTACAAAAGAATCTATACAAAGGTAAGAAAATATTGTAAAATAGTAAATTAAACAAGTGACACAAATATTGTCATCAGTGCTGTAACTATTCTGAGCAAAAGATGTATAAATGATTTGAAAACTATCGTAAAGAATATGGTTAGATAGATGAGAAAAAAATGAGCTTGAGAATAGTTAGAGACATCCACATATTTGTGCCGTTTATGAGCTACCAGGGAAGCCAGTATCATCTATGCGAGGAAGATTAATTTAATTATAATATTAGAGCATAGATCTTCGGTTTTTTTTTTTCAGGCCGTCCGTGTCCCGATAACTTTTCGGGCAGTTTGTATCGGTGACATATATCTGACAGTCGTTCGTTACGCTCGCGGCTAGAAGCTCGAAAGTCTGACAACGAGTCTTGCCTAGGAATACCTACTTACTGGGCTGTGAAGCTCAGATAGGTATTATTTATGTCTCTTAAACTACTGGTAATTGGTTATTTTATAACTGACCTATGCTAGAATATATATACTAATTAATTGTTAATCAGCTCATGTGTGTATTGTGTCGCTGGACAATGCGTGGTGGCGCTGGCGCACGATTTTGATGCTAATTCGTGACGTTACCTGCGCCTGCGCAAGACTGCGCGCGGCTTGGATCCATATTCATACTGTGGCTTGGGTGACTGTGTCGCGGAGCTGCACTCTGTCTATTTAAGGAAGAAAGTAAATAATTGATAGGTTTAGGAAAACATACATACATATTCGAAAATCTTGCTCTCCCTTATTAGCCTCTGCGGCGGAGCCTTCAGCAGAAAATAGATTTAATTATAATGTTTAAAACAACTCTACATCTCTATTAATATTGTTGCCCAAAAAAAAAATATATTGAAAGAACCGGCGAAGTGCGAGTCGTACTCACACGCACACAGGGTTCCGTAGCACCAAACAATATAATAAAAATATTTGGAAGGTTCATTCATATGTTTTATTGCATTACATTCAACAGCAAAACAAATATTTTTTCATAGTATATTAATGAAAAACAATAAAGTTACTGCTGCAGTTTGATGAAAAAGTCCCATATCCAAAAATTAAACATCAAATCTTATTCAAACCAATTTTCGTTAGTAGTTTTTTATTACGTTCTACAATCCTACATTTTTTCAAAATTTTCCTCCACTTACTTTAGAAGTTAGAGGGGGGATGGGCACACATTTTACCACGTTGGAGTGTCTTTGCAAACGATTGTCTTCGAGAAAAAATTTAGAGACGTCAATGTAATTTTTAAAGACCTATTATAAACATCCCTGACGTGTAGGTTTGATGATTTTTCTATTTTCAATTCCATTTACGGGGAGCCCCCCCTAATCTTTTATCTTTTTTTAATTTTTGTATAAAAATCGTAAAGCGGTTCACAGAATACATACCTACCAAGTTTCAACTGTGTAGTCCTAATAGTTTCGGAATAAAGTGGCTGTGACATACAGACGGACAGACAGACAGACAAACACGAGGAATCTATAAGGGTTCCGTTTTTTGCCATTCGGTTACGGAACCCTAAAAACTGGCTTGAATTCTTGATGATCATTGCTTGGGGTCGCCGCAACATACTGTCTTCTTCTTTCATACTTCTGTGGCAACCGTCAAAATCAAAATATTTTATTTCACATAGGCTTAGATGGACAGTTATAAAATGTCAACTAAAAGGTGCACGGTTCGGGTTGGTCGTTTCCTATGGAGAAGAACCGGCAAGGAACTCCATGGTTACTCTTTTCAAATCATTTGGTATTACAATATTATCATGTTACAGCATTAGTACTTAAGTATGGGGGGCAGCGTAGGCCTAACAATAACTCGTTGCTTACTACACAAAAAATGTAAAACAAAATAAAAAGTTAACAAGCATCTGGGAATCTACAAAGCCTAATGTTCATACATTCACAAACAATAGATAAAAATAATCTATGTAAGGGTAAGAAAATATTATAAAATACAAAATTAAACAAGTGGCACAAATATTATCATCAGTGCTGTAACTATTCTGAGCAAAAGATGTCTAAATGATATGAAAACCATAAAAAATCTGATAAGAAAATGAGAAAAAATGAGATTGAGAATAGTGCGAGACATCCACATATTAGTGCCGTTTATCAGCTACCAGGGAAGCCGCGTGCGCAGAAGGAACTAAAGCCAAACTTCTTTATGTCTTCGACGTAGTCCTTGATTTTGTAATATGCTTTTTAATAAGGACACGTTTTATGTAGTTTTGAACTTTCCATCGGTCAGTTCTTTAACTGACTTTGGCAACTTGTTATAAAAGTGTATACTATTTTTAAGAAAAGACTTGCTGGTTTTAGTTAATCTGAATTTAGGTATGACAATTTCGTGTTTACTGCGTGTATTTATATTATGGAAGTCGCTTCAAATGTTGAAAAGCCCTCGATTTTTGCGGACATATAAAATACATTCTATGTTATCTCTATCTCTATGTTATAGAGTGGAGGCAGAGTCAGTATATCGATCTCTTTAAATTTTGTCTGAGGGAGTCGCGAGGACCCATTTTATAGATTGCGCGAACTGCCCTCTTTTGTAAAATAAAAATTGAGTCAACGTCTACTGCTGATACCCACAGCAGAATTTGCCATAAGACATAATACTGTGGAAATAAGCATAGTAATTGTATTAACCTAGCTGTGGCTATATCAGTTAACTGCCTTATTTTCTTTACTTCATATGCAGCTGAGCTTAACCTACCCGAAAGTGTTCTAATGTGCGCCCCCCACTGCAATTTTGAATCGATAGTAATCCCTAAGAATACTGTTTCCGCTATATCATTAAGTTTTTTGCCGTCAAGATTTAAATTTTTTTGATCCCGTTGCGGTACATTTGGTAAAGAGAACTTTAGACATTTTGTTTTGTTCGCATTCAGTAAAAGATTGTTAGCTGCGAACCATTTTGAAAGAACAGTTAGACTTTTGTTGACATGTAAGACATTCGTATCTTTTCAATCTATTTTAAAAATTAGCGAAGTGTCATCAGCAAATAGAATTATATCCGATAGTTTGGCTATCAAATAAGGGAAATCATTAATGTAAACAAGAAATAGGAAAGGACCGAGAATTGAACCTTGGGGCACGCCCATCTTGACTAGAGACCCGGAGGACGTCGCCCCATTTACATTTACTTTTTGCTGCTTGTTTGATAAATAGGAAAGAACAAGATCAGCAGCTTGTCCACGAATTCCATAGTGGTTTAATTTACAGATCAGTGTGTTGTGGTCGACGCAGTCGAATGCTTTTGAGAGATCACAGAAGATGCCAATGGCATCCTGGGAATTCTCCCAGGATTCCAAAATGTGACTGATGAGTTTTACTCGCGCGTCCGTTGTCGACCTACCCTTCGTGAAACCAAACTGCTGACCATGCAGAATCCCATTTGAGTTGAAGTGCGATAACATCTGGTCTAGCATGATTTCATAGATTTTACTCAGTGCTGGAAGCACAGATATAGGTCTATAATTAGAAGGATCACTCTTGCAACCTGATTTAAAAATTGCTTTACTATGTTTTTTTTTTATATTAGATCAGAAAACTTGCCGCTGTCCAAACATTGATTGAATATGCCTGTTAGGACAGGAGCGATTCAGTCAATAATATCCCCAAGAACCTTGACGGATATCCCCCATAAGTCTTCAGCATTTTTTATGTTGAGACTTTTGAATGCGTTTTTAAGTGTACATATATACATATAAGTTTAAATTTAAAGTTTGGTGTGTCCTGAGTAAAGTTTTCTTTATGAAGAGCTTCAGCTAATTTAGATGAAGAGGGGAGAGATTTCGTAACCTCTAAAGCAATTTAAATTTAAACAATGAGATGAGCTTAGATTTTTCGGGTAAATTTACTAACAGATCAATATTTAAGGCACCACAAACAAAAACAAATTTATTATCTTTAGAAAGTCTACCTTATATTTCTGCCATTGTGATTAAGAACAATGACAAGTTTGATGCTGGTGGTCTATAGACACATAAGAAAGTATGCCCTTCAACCTCTCCACATGCTACCTCACATAAGCGATCAACAGAGTAAGCAGTGATATCCTTCCTTTCCTTATATCTGAGACAGCTATTACAAAGTATCAGGGTACCACGACCCACTGCTGTGGATCTGTTGTACGCGCTGGCAAGTGAAAAATTATTTACATTAAACAACGTCTTATCTGGTTTTGACAAAGTTTCACTAAAACATAAAATATCCAATAGAAACTCTACATGGTACTCACACTTACAAAAACTGAAATAATGCTTGTAATTTATATAAAACAATAGTAATCAAAACTAAGTTTCCAAACAAAAAAAAAAAAGAACTAGAGGATTAAAATCTTATTTCGTGAGCTCAAGTGGCTGTGGAGCAGGACCAGCACTGACCCAAGCATTTTTATCTACAAATAGTCTCCCAACTTATAATATGCTCGCTTACATAGTGTGCGTTTTATGCATGTTTTAAACTTCTTCTCATTAAGTTGTAGAATGTCAAGTGGTATTTAATTATAACATTTTACACAGTACCCCATAAAAGAAAGGCGTAGTTTTGACCATCTGAAACGTGGCTGATCTAATTTGTCCTTATTTCTAGTATTAAAATTATGCCTGTCGCTAATTTTACTAAAAAGATATATATGATAGTTTTTCCGAACATACATAATATTTTCATAAATATATTGACAAGGTACCGTCATGATGTTAATTTGTTTAAACAATTCTCTTAGAGATTCGCGTCTGCGCAGGTTATAGATGGCTCTTACAGCCGTCTTATCAGAATAAATATTAAGTCAATATCTGCCCATAGCAGAATACCGTAAGACATGATGCTATGGAAGTAACTAAAATAGACCAGTCTCGCGGTATCCACGTCTGTTAATTTCCGGATTTTACGGACAGCGTAAGCGGCTGGGCTTAGCCGCCCTGCAAGTGCTCTTAGGTGAGGACTCCATTGCAGTTTCGATTCAAGTGTAATCCCTAGGAAAACCGTCTTATCGACGAATTCTAGTATCTCCCTGTTCAATACAACGTTACATTCGCTACTTCTTACATTCGTTATCACGAATCTTATGCATTTAGTTTTCTTCTCATTTAACACCAAATTATTTACAGTGAACTAGTTATGAATCATAAGCATAGCGTTATTTAGTCGTCAGTCTTGTGCACGTCTGTTAACCTTAAAAATCAGTGATGTGTCATCAGCAAATAACACCATCTGAGGTCGTCTTTTCAGTAAGATGCCTGTCCCTTCATCCAGCAACATTTATCTATATCAATAATTCATGATATTCTTGTAAGTAGACCCCTGGTCTAGAAACATCATCTGCCTAGCCTTATCCCAACTATGTTGGGGTCGGCGTCCAATCTAACTAGATGCAGCTGAATACCAGTATTTCAGATGGAGCGACTTCTTATCCGACCTCCACCACCCAGTTAGTACTGGGTAATACGATACCCCTTGGTAAGACTGGTTGTTAGATTTCAGGCCACTGACTACCTGTAACGACTGTCAAAGATGTACAAATGACAGCCGGGACCAACGGCTCAACGTGCTTTCCGAGGCACGAAGGACACTCGGTATGTAATAGATGGTCACCCATCCACAGACCAACGAACGATTGATACGAGCGGCTGTTATTTTCTGACCACGAGCTCCTCTCTGGCCACGAGCTCCTCCAAAAAAGACCAGGTCTAGAAATGGATTGAAATAATAAAGATAGATCGTATCTAAAGTTTTCCCATATTTACCTCCGCACACAAACCGTAAAGTACGGACGATTGATATATAATCGTTTGACTATTGAAACCAGTTGTCGTAACATTTTAATTGTTTCATCTTAGTACAACTAGATTGCGCCGCCCACAAGGATCGGTTGTTTACACTCGCGTACATAATGAATAATAAGATGGATTTATTTAGCATTACATGTCCATGTAGAACAGTTACCATTCAGTATACAAAACCCGATGTCAATTTTTTTTTAATCTTCCTGGCGTTTTCTTTTTCAAATTTTTCTAGTATCTTTATCTGTTTGTTCAGTACAACATGCCCATGATGGCCAAAAGAGTAATGCACAAGCTCAATGCTCAATGCATACATTTTGAAGATTTAACCACTTTTATTGCATATTTTACGTTATCCAGTGGACGATTTTTTTAAATAATGATGAGGAGCAATGTGTGTTACGAATTAACTTTAAAGTACTTGATGGAATAGTTAAACAAAAGTCTAGTTTTGTTAGCTTGGTGTTGAAGTTATGCGTTTAAGCTCAAATAATGGCAACACACAACGCCTCAGATCAAGATGAGCGAGTATTTAAATGAAGCTGTACATAATTACATTGTCACACTCATTACATGGCACAGTCTAATGATCGAGCCTGATATACGCACTTGACCGATGCGGGAGTGTACCGCGGACACGTTTTAGTCACAAGCTTGTGTTAGGAGGTGAGCGTGCTTTTGCAATTCGGGATGTAACATAGGTAATGATAGCATTATCTGACGCAAAGGTTATTGCAATAGGAACATAATTATGGTAATTTGATTTCAGTTTAAAATACAGGGAGTCTAAAATCGCCGCTTTATCAGAATCGAAATTTTTAACGTGATTCATATTATGATTCTGATAAAGCTTCCATTTTAGGCCCCCTGACCTTCATCATCTGCTGAGCCCTTCCCCCAACTATGTTGAGGATGGCTTCCAGTGGAACCGGAATTTCAAATCAACTTATCATAATCATTTTTCCTGGAATGACCTTATTCCTATTTGTTGTCTTGGGGTCGGCGCAGTATTGTCTTCTTCCATACGAAATCAAATTTAAAAACAAGCTTTTTGGGGTCAATTGGTTTTTAATTCAAACGAAAAATCCCAGCAACCACAAAATTTTCGCCTAGATTTAGGGCTAAAAACCAGACCAGGCTCCGAGACATACATACATACCTACATGACACAACCAACTTAC
Organism: Eugnorisma glareosa; assembly: GCA_947578425.1. Taxonomy (NCBI): domain Eukaryota; kingdom Metazoa; phylum Arthropoda; class Insecta; order Lepidoptera; family Noctuidae; genus Eugnorisma; species Eugnorisma glareosa. The sequence goes on along the minus strand of OX387973.1, from coordinate 20,001,497 downwards.
CTATAAAGGCTCAATAATCATCGCCTTAGTAATTAACTTGTTTTAGCTTACAATGAATATTAATTACTAATCGTTTCCGGTAGTTTCAAAACAAATGGCGATTATTCTAGCCGCGTTCAGACATTAGTATGAGTGGTCCATGCAGGCCATTACTATGGAGGTTGGCTCTGAGCTGAATGGAACAGTGGGCTGGCTATCTTGAGTCACAGGTTCAGAAGGTCATATGGAGGAAACCTGTTGGCTAGGTATCTGCGAATATGATAAAATAAGAAGTTTTCTTGACTTTATCTTTGTAGTCGAAATGAAAAGAGATGAATTTTCGGCTTTTTCTTTCTGAGCTTTAAGGGTATTCAGCGGTAAAAGTTAGTTGTTTTAGGAGTCTGTCTTTTGTATCTCATTAACGCGCTTAAAAAAAGGTTTTTTTTTTTCAAAATTATCCAAATCAATTTTGAGCCATTCCATTGCCCGTCCCACCTATTTATTGCTTTGATCGGTACGTAGTCCAATAGCATTCACTGCTGCTCTAAATTCTTCTTTAAAGCTTTCTCCCTAGATGGATTTGTGCTTCATTTCATTTTATTTTCTCATCAATGCCATCTCATTTACTAGTGGCATTGCCTTGAACTTGATGACATTGAGCTTGAAGTTTGTCTAATACAATAGGTAGGTCTTAGTTAACAGTTTGAGTAATACCTACTTTATCACAATAAATGTTGCTCACACAATAGGTTCTACAAAATGAATTGAGAACGAGTAACCGCAATTATTACGTGATGTTTAAAATCAATCCTTGTGCCACTCATACGGATGGGTGGGCGATTATCAGCAACAAGTGATGTCATCGGCTTTAACACTACCTCTTTGTGGGATGCAGACATTGAATCAGTTCGGCCTAGGCATAAGGTGTTAGGCCTTTTACGAGTGAGAACTACGCCTACTTTCATTTTTAGCTCCAAAATATTCTTGGAGTGCTGCTTGAACCTTGGATTCCAAAGCTACGTAAGTGTATAGGATGTATACACTTACGTAGCTTTGGAATCCAAGGTTGATGGTGCTGATGCACATGAGCTGACATAACATCTTCCGGGCTTTATAAAAAGGGGGTAAGAATAAAGATGATCAGAATATCGGCAAGTTGGAAAACTGAGCCATTTGCGGGTGTGTGCAGGTTTCGTGACCAACCCTTATCGCCACACACTTCATAATTATGCGTAACTGTTCATTTCCAGTGTCAAAACTCTTCACATAAAACACGTTATCGGATGAGATAAAATGTATCAATTTAGAGAAGAGAGAGATTTCGTTGACAGAGATTTCAATATGTTTTAGCACGGTTAGGTGGCAAAGTTGCTCAGATAAGTAAACTAGTAAGCCTCCCCAGACTTGATAGTTTCACATGGATCATTATTGATCCATATGAAACTTTCAGTATTTAAAATAAATAATATGAGAATGTAAATATCAACTCCAGAGGCATGCGAAGTAACTTCGACTGCCACAGCCTAAGGCCCTTTTAGGGTGACCTGCAATAGGTCACGGCTTCATTGATTTATTAAGTTGCCTTTAACTCAATATACTCAGTTACGAGGCTAATAAACATTTTTTCCTCCAGGTCAATATGGAAATCCAACACCATAAACAATGTTACAAGGCGAACAAATTCTTTAAATTCAATTGGTCCCGTATGGAAGTTGTCAAGTATCTAGTGGCCGTAATCTTGGTATTTTTATGGACCTTACATCGAGGCCGTGCGACTCTGAGCTCTCATTATGTAATCTCCTGTAATCTACTGTGTACACCCTGGAACCTGCCCCTATCACTTGGGATCAATGAACGAAGATGTTAGACAGTTCCTCGCAAACACTCTGAATTCCTTTGATATAATTTTGCCATTTGATGCATTTGTATTGATACAATTTCCATAAGGATATGTGGGAGTGAGGTAATCACCTCTTATTCCAAGAAGGGTAAGGAAAAGAGAACACAAAAATGAAACAAGATCCACAGTAAAAGTCCCGTTACTTCGTAAAGCTTGAACTCGAGCTATCAATAACTGATAATCATCTGCGACAGTTTGCTCCTCTTCCATCCTTCGGTGGTACATTCTGAAGACTCCGGTACTACTCGCGAGAAATTAGAAAAAAATGCTGTAGACCCAATGTCTTCGCAATATTCATTTGTTTAGCCGGATCAGCGGTTTGTTCCGGTTTTTCAACAATAGTGCTCGCCTGTCATTGTCCAGTATCGGCTCCATCGCTGCCACCGACCATTGTGCAAGCGAAACCACTTTTCAATACATGATTGTCTTAAAGAGTATCTTGTGGAGCATTTATCTTTTTAAGATGATTGTCTTGTGAATCATTCCTTTCATCAGCCGTATCTTCGTGGAATGGTGATTCTATTTGTATCCCAATAGCAGTCTAACGTGTTTAGATCAAGTTCGAGGCGGCATTTTCTGTGTTCAAAACTATAGTGACAAATATTAAAACGACAGATAGACACAAAAATGTCGGTCGTTACTTGTGGCTATAAACACTGGCTGTCTAAAAACAGGGTTTTATCGCATCAAAATAAATAACACACTTAGACTAATTAGAGTCGTATGTGTGTATTGTGGCATCGCTTTCTCGGAACGCGTTTCGATAAGTGTTGTATCTTTTAGGGCACGAAAGCCTGCGGGAGAGGGTTGAGGGAGGAGTAGGAGGTGCGCGCGCGCATCCCGCGGCGAGCCGGCGCGGGTCAGCCCGGCAGCGCAGTGATTGCCAGTGATCGCTCGGACGCCGACTGCGCCGCACGCCACGTCGACCCACGCTCGCACGCTCAAAACCGCTCTTCGCGAAAAAAACACAATAAAACCAATCGACCCCGAGTGACCCCAAAAGTGCATACCGAGCGGCCGACACGAACGAAACGACTTCGCGAATACACAGAATAAAAACTAACTCTAACGCTTTGCAGTAACACGTGAGCTTTATTAACTGTTAATATAAGTTATAATTAACATAAAGGTGGAAATTAAACTGTGCACTGGAAGATATCAGAGTTTTGAGCGATTGTTTAAAATTTAAATGGTAACGGGCGAGCAGTATTAGTGGCCGGTGGCTGTGCTCAAACACAGGTAAGTTTGACTTCAGTTTTATATTACGATCTCATGTTTCGCTCAGCTGAGCGCTCAGATGGCGGGGTATTTGACAGTTGTATTTTAACAAACGTGTCCACGCATAAATTAAGGAGTAGGCTCACGTATTCATTCAGATACCGCCACATATTTTCTTTCAAATTTGATTATGTTTGTATCGCATGAGTAATATCGACCTAATGATCAAATGTTGAAACATTTGTGTTGGTAATTGTTTGCATACGTTGGTGTTTGTCTCTTCAGTGGAATGCGTCGGTTTTGTCCCGTGTGTGTTGAGAACTGTTGTCATCATAACAAATATCTTTGCGTCTAGGTGCGCGGCGGCAGGTTCGGATGCTCTTGTTTGCACACCTGCTTCTTGGATTCTTGTACCTACTTTATAATCTTTGGCGTCTCTTAGGTTACCCTTTATCTAAACCCGTCAGTAGCGATGAATGTTTGTCCGACACTTAGTCGTGGTAATCCTAAATAAACTCGTTGTAGTCTTTATCACCTATTTTGGTGGACACACACAATACTTGTGTGTTTGCCCTAAAAGGTAACTTGAGTCATCATCAAGTTCTTGTTTCAGATCATTTACATTCATTATCTTGGTCTCCATCATTTTTAACCTAAATGGAATTATGTTCTATGTTTATGCATTAGCCTCTGGTTTGTTCTAAGTCTGAAGCCACCCACATTTAATTTGTTAAAATACAAAGATCTGACTGATAAACACTAAGAGAAATAAACAAAATTAAGACTGAAATAACATGCGACTTTTGAAAACCAAATCAAAACATGCCCTCAATTCAATGTAAAGACGAACATCAACAAATATGTAGGTACCTTGTTTAGTCATATTCATTGAATGGCATAAAACTCACTGTTTATGAATAACAAGAAACAAACAAACGAATCAATGAGCATTGCAATGCGTCGAACTACATCACATCACCCAGCTTCTATAATAATTATACGAATAACGATGGTTCGTTTAGTGCTAAGGGTAAAGTCACGACTTTTACATGTGCGTATTAAATGACTTAGATGATTCTTACTCAACAAAACATTTTCAATTAAGATAACTTCGAAGTAATCAAATCTCACGATGCAGCAGGATACGGCAGCGGAATTGACATTGTATACCTACGTTGTCAAAAGCCTTTGTTTCAACGTTATCATGAGGAACTCTCTCATGTAGCCAGATCAAAACATAATAACGGATGAAAGTTGAAGAAACCTTGGTAAGACAGAATTCTATCCTTTCATATTCTTAAGAAAAAATATTTATGTTGAGGACCACAGAGGACCTTATAGGCACCTACATGGTAGTCTGCCGTACGTAGGTACATATAGCGTACCTGTGAGGCGGGTTGCAATCAGGTTCTGGTTTCTTGAAATAATCTTACGCGATGTTGAATAACACTCGTTCCCACGCAGCCATTATTAAACGAGTTAATAAAACAATTATTAAAAATGATAATAAAAGATTCCGTGTTATGAATGAAAGTGAATTTGATAAATATGTTGTGACTTACTTTTGTAGTATCAATAGATATTGAAACGGTAAACAGAAGAATTCCAATACTTTTCTTTAGAAGGAGTCCTTTTTGAGCTGCGTAATATTACAAGTCCTTCAGTCCTGACCACTAACCACATGTTATGACAACATTGCAATTGTTATAATATTATGTAATCAAAACGCCAAGTGTCTATCGAAAGCCTTACTGAAAACAATTTTAAACCAGTTGTTTACTGTTATTAAATCTAAAAGTCAATCATGTCCTTGGTAATTAAATGCTTAAAGATGAGCTCACAATGAAGTGTAGTCCGCGCTATCAGTTACTTAGTCTTCTAACAACCATGCTAACCTGGACTGAGGACCATTGAATCAAAGAAAGTTTGAGTATGAAATTAGTAAATATTTAGGAGACTATTAAATAAACGCTGGGAGGGAAAGATATCATATTTTGTCTAAAGACGATGTTAGGGTTAGATAAGGGGCCCCCTGACTATTGGAATCACGTGTCGAGGACCCACGGCACCAACCTAAAATAGATTGGGATAAACAGGAAGATGATGAAGAACGGTCTTGACTAGTCCAAGTCTGCGTCGGTAGTGTCGGCTGTGGTGTCGGTACCAAACTGAACGAAACGGTTCTCCGTTCTACGCAGTTGAAGGTTGGATCGCTAATTAGTGAATCGCAAATCTACTGCCTACGCTTGAAACAATACCCGTTAAGCCTTATTAATAAAAGCAGTCATTATTATAATTACACGTGTGATGTGCAGGCCATACACGATAGTCATGACGTCATCATCTTTCTTAAATCCAAGGCTTTGCTTTTGTTAAAATATATCTGTTGTTTATTTTTCATGTTTAGAGCATTCACTCAGATGGAACCGATTAGTTTTCATGTAAGTTCTTTTTTTAGTGCAAAATGTACGATGTAGATAATTGTGCTGAAACTTTCCTAAGTTAAACTTAGATTTATGATTGAATGTTGTGTAGCACAGTTAAATTTCGTGAATGAGACCATTATTATCGTAACTTTTTATTTCTTCAATGAGTTTTTCAGCATTTCTACAACTAATGTCTTGTCTAAGCAGTCGTATTCAATTCTGCGTCAGGCTAATTACTGTTAAAACTGGGTTTTCCTTTTAGATATGGACTGGAACTTCCAACGTCATCGTTACAGATTTAGCTTCTTACTTAGGTACCGTACGCATTACCTATCTAAATGTGTCATGTGATGATTTCGACAGTATTATTGCTCTTGAGTGAAATCGTTTTAATATCGCAAATATAGCGTGAACACAGCCTTAAAAAGTGTAGGATTAGTTTTTAATTTGTCTGTCTGCCTGTGTGCGTATCGACTGGTTACATGTTGGCCGTGACATATTCCTTGCATACAGTGATTCATAAAACAGTAGTGTTGGGTTTGTGTTAAATGAAGTAATTCCTTTCTTTATCTGACTACGTACCAATATTAAGATATATCACATTTATGTTCTTAATCAATACAAATTATCTCAAGGTGAACTTTTACCAATGCATCCTTTGATGATGCGGGTCTGTGCATACAATTTGTAACGTTTATTTAAATCCCTTTCGACGACTGTCATTTCTGGTATAACGCCTCGTGTATTCACTTTAGTTTCAATAGTTACTAAGATCTAATTAAATTTCTATATTAAGTACGCAAAAATCTTCCACACGTTTTTAATTTCGATAAAATCTTTTTCTTTACTGCTCTATCTTGGCAAAAGCTTTCTCTGAGCGATAACGCATGCCACATATCAGTTAACATTTGCACAATAGTCGATAGTCATATATTAACCTTTGCAGCCGGTGTCTATCTCGACTAGGAGACATGTCGCAAGTTGTCTGACGCAACAGTTATCACTGATGCACGTGTCTTTTGGACAATTGACGTTATGGTTGTACAGATCACGTATATTTGGGTTTGGGGCTCACGCCTACTATAGGAGGTTTCGTTTTTTGAGGTGCAACTTCGTCGTTGAGGTTATATTTTGGATAAAACTATCAATAAATAGAGGTTGACAAAGTCAATAAGCAAAAAGTCTGTAGTTGAATTAGACGGACTGCAAGAAAACCCGCAAAAATGCTGACAACGCACTAATGCAGACAGAATCGATACCAGAAAGAAGGAAAGGATGTGCAAGGCAAACTCAATTTTTTTTGTAAGTACATGTTTACTTGGGAGCAGAAGTAAGTCGATTCTAGGTTGTTTATTGCTAAACCAATCCGAGAAGACCAGAAATGATAATTGATGTGCAAATATTCGCATGACCCCATAGACGACCCGGATCACACAAACCCCTCTTTGTCCCGGCACAGAACATTAAACAGAACGCATCCTACTATTACTAGACTAACGACTATTTAGCCACAAATTGTACCTAATTGATCATTACAATTAATTCGCTCCGTATCATGTCTAATTCGGTGCATGACACGTCGAGTGTGCTCATCTAGAACTAGGTACTAGGAGCTACTGATAGCGAGGAGTAGGTACTCACCTGATAGCTGATAGCGCGTGGGTCGAGTTTGCCTATTGATACTGTACGGCTATTGGACGTGACATTTGTCTAGTTTATTACTACGAGTATGAGTCTATTACTAATTTCTGTTGATATTGAATTATTGACGGTCTATCTGTGTTTACTTACTCAGTTATTATTTAAATTGTTGTTGGGAAATCGACTGCTTATATTGAGATACAAAGTTTTATGAATTGAGGAAGGCTTTTGAGGAGTTAATTTCTTTAAATATAAGTTTTCTGGTATGCAATGTAAAATTTTGGTGAATCAAAATGACCATCCTTAACTAGGACTCGTCAAGACAAGATAAGTCTAGGACGGTCGTTTTAAATACACGCCCAAATACCTAATTTAATATCTATAAAATCCGTCAAGCGAATACAAATAAGTTCTCATCACGTTACTAATAAATCCATCAACATTACAACAACAATCTAAATCAATTTGTCTCCCAGACATCAAGCTCAACAAACACGAAGAAATAAAAACTTTCTAACAACATAATTAGTATACAATGGAACCTCATCGAGGCAGCCGTGGCAAGCAGCCATGATGGCAGCCGTAAGAAATGCCCGGCGCTTCTCGCCTGGGTGCGCAAGCGCGGCTCACGTGCGATCCCATGGCGTAATGGCCCCCATTAGTAAGCTGATGAGCTTAATTTAATAGTAGATAGCGAGAAATGAGCGAGGTAAGATGAGCTGTGCGACGTTCAATATGTTGAGGGTTTTGGATTTTGTACACGGACGATAAAAGAAAACGCTTACCCTAAAATTATTTATTTGATGAGTTATAAATTGATTCTTCCAGCATGTTGTTGTAGTTCAGCAGTAACTAAACTCTGTTCAGTTCAGCTCCGCTTCGACCGCTCCGACAGCTCTTGGACAGGTGGAAACGAAAGCACAGAGTACTACGAAAGCCTCTCGTACCACACACGGCGTACACGACAGTCATTAGACGATACATGAAACAGATACAAGCTGCTTACTGCTGAGTCTAGCGAAAATATTTTCAATACCATTTTGTTTGAATTCAACATGTCTAGTGTTTGAAATTGAGTCTGCTCATGTTGTGTCAGGAAAAGTTGGCCTGCTTAGATATTTTAAGGATTTAAGGAAAATTCATAAACACTCGACTTAATTCTCCTGCCCTTATCCTATTTTATTCGGAGTTGGCGCAATATGTCTTCTTCTTCCATGCTTCTCAATTAGTCGTCATAAATGCACAATGAGTATGCTGCTTAATTTTCTTTTTGTAACGAAGTTTTAAGATCACATTTAAGGCCTCTGACATGCATCATCATTCATCGTTCTTCAGCCCTTATCCCAATTTATGTTGGGGTCGGCGCAGAATGTCTTCTTCATCCATAACTGAGCACAAAATGTATCTGGTTTCGAGCCCATCGTCGGTCCATGACCAAACCAAGAAAAAGTTGCGTATTTGAAAACACCGTTCCTTTCTTTACAACACTTTTCACTTTAAAAAAAAATGTCATGTAAACATATGAGGTGCAACATGGGTGTAAGTTCCATGTTTACTTGACCTTCGAGGGTATATGCAAGAAATACAAAACATTTTTATTTCTTTAAAATGCCTTGTATTGGACCATAAAAACATTGTGGTACACTTGTTTAATTCTGTAATACAACACTTATTTTACAATTTTATTTAGCGTGTTTTTGGTGAAACGGAACGCAAACACAAAACGCATCGATTCCGGTAGTGACGTCAAAATCCATGTGTCAAAGAAACACTTTTAATTGAAAAGTACTTAGAGTTTCATTAAGATTTTACTATGATATTGTTATTGCAATTTTTGCTTAATATAAATTGCTCTTACATTTTAGTAAAAGTAATCTACTAAGGGCAAAAAATTAGATTTAAACAGGGCAGATAGAGGTAAGTGACATCAAAGTCCTGACATGAATGGCCGCGATAGTCATGGGCGTTTGAACTGTCGTAGAAAATTGCAGGAGTTTAATATTTTTTTTGTGCGACAAGCAGTAGTTGAAATTAACTTTTAATTATTTTCTTGGGTTGGTAGTACTGCATATTAATAATTTAAGTGAAAAAAAAAATACATGCATATTCCCTATTTTGGTGGGGTCGGCTTCCAGTCTAACCGGATGCAGGAATTTAAAAGGGGCGACTGCCTATCTGACCTCCACAACCCAGTCAGTACTGGGTAATACGATACCCCTTGGTAAGACTGGTTGTGAGACTTTTTGGGCCACTGACTGCCTGTAACGATTGTCAAAGATCTACAATTGACTGCCGGGACCAACGGCTTAACGGGCTTTCCGAGGCACGGAGGAAACTCGGTATGTAATGGGTGGTCACCCATCCACAGACCAACCTAGGCAAGCGCGGCTTAACCTAAAGGTCGACCCGAGTGGCTGTTATTATTTGATTACGAGCTCATCCACACACAGGTACAGGTACAGGTGTGATGTTATGAAAACTTTCCGCTTCCTCAAACTTCGTCCTTCGCTGCTGGTCTAACAGCCCCGCTATCGCATCCCGTCGGCGGTGGCCGCACAATCAATCACCCGTCTATCGTCTGAACGAGCATTACGCGTCATTAGCGCCCACCTACTCTGCAACTGAATAACTGATGCAATGCCATTACTGCCACTTAAACACTGGCGAGGATTTACAGGGTTCTCACCTGGAAGAAACGCAAACAAGATTAACGAAACATGACGTTACATCATCCTATAATGCTTGAAGTGTTGGGCAGCGCATTGTCTATCATTGTTTGTTCGTTTCGTCCACATTTCGTCAGTTATGTATAAGTTCCGTGTGTTTTGTGAAATTTAACTATTGTGAAATTTAACTGTTTTGAAGAATTTAACTACATATTTTTATGGTTGACATTCTCCGTTTGGTATTATAGATGTCGCATGCGATGCTGCTGAGCATGATCAGGTCTTGGGTTTTCAATTTTCAGGTCGGTAAATATTTTCCATCAGAAGTTTCTGAGTAGTTCGGAGTCTGGATTGTAGCCAGGCTTTTCAAAAGGCTTGCGCCCTACGACATGGCTGCCTACTACATCTTCTTCTAAGCGTATCGAAAATAATAAAAAAAAAACAAATATGCTTAGCGCAAAATCTAGCTTCACTATCACGCTTCCCTATGCATGGGACTGAAACATAACCGGCAAGACCACTTGTTTTAACTAAATATATTTGCACGGAAATTCAATGCGTTATGTTTTGATGAAGCACACGAATTCAGCCTATCAAAAATAATAAGGAAAACAGACACACCGGAAAAAATATTAATTTGAACCGTTCAACAATAGGAATTGCTTCAATAACGACAAAATTGACAAAAGATACAAGCGTGTTTGAATTTGTTATTAAGAAACTGTCAGGTGCTGTCATTAAATTAAGTTCATTGAGTTCTTGATCATCATAATGTATTTGCTATCAGTTGGTACATATGTATGTCGTTAGTTTTTTTTTTGTTGGAAAGGCTCTAATTTGTCCTTTCGCTTTCCTGATGTTGTGCGAGGTATTTGACTGAGACTTGCTAATGCACTATTCCAATAAGTTACGATACCAACTAATGGTTTAAAATTACAACCCTTAACAATTTCTCGGTAATTCAGCATATTATCATGTTCGGTTACGGCGTAGCACCGTAGCCTCGTAGCCCCGAGAGTGCTACGACAATCCCTAAACTACTCAAAAAACGTGTCAAATGAACAAATCTTTAAAAAATCCTTGTTACTGGACACCGCAACTTGTGGCCTTTGTAACAGGGCTAGTTGTCACACAGTTTTATTCTTTATTTATTAATTCTTTATGTATAAAAAGTGACGTAAGTCAGATTATCCGTAAAATTCTCAAGAATATTAGACTAGACCCTGTGCAAGGTGTCGCAAGATCATCTTAGCGACAGGCAGAACTACGATGATAAGTATCGAACTGGTGACGTCACCGGCGCACGCGCCGGACTAGCCATCAGATGGGCCCCTGGCGTGGAATGTATTAGGCGGTTTACGAAAGTAACTATCTGTCCTGATACCTTTTCAAACAATAATGGCTGAACGGTTTTTGAGGAAATTTGGCACTAGTACACGATGGCCTAGGTAAGGACGTAGGACAGTTTTTGTCCCGGTAGTATGTTACCATGCATAAGTCTGAGAACTGATTTGTTGCCTTTTCTAGACAAGAAAGTTAAATTAATTTTCAGTCCGTATTAAACCGTTAAGGAATTCAGTATAATAGGTACAATATGAGCGTTACGATATTACAATCTATGTAATGGCTTCGAGTTTATTGCACGAATTAATTAATTTTCAGTACATAAATGTTAATTTTCAGTCAATACCCTCATTAAACTGTCTGTCCTACATTGATAACAGTATTTTCGTCAAGAATTAATTTATGTTTGTTTTCGTTTTCTTTCTGTATTTTTATTAAAACGAAAATGGAAAGAAAACAGCTGAAAATATTGTCGTTTTGAAAGGCTAGACAGGTGTCCAGTCTGTCATATTATTTTTAATCATTTAAATTAAATAATAAGTCCAAAGTGGAGCAGTTGTACTTGAAAAAGTACAAACAATATACGTACAATTTGATAATCCTATCAATACCTATAAAATAATACACAGTTTGGAAATTATGGCAATGACAACATCAAACTACTGAGAGCCATGCATCATGGCATTTTATTAACATAAAACTATTCATGTGTCTACGTGACCGCAAATAATACGAGTATCAAAACGCAATTATTGTATTACTTATTGCTTTGTTTATATCAAAATATACACCTCAACCTACACACACTGCTTATTCGCAACTTGGCTTTTTTGTTCGCACGATGTGTCTTGAATTCTTAAGTCGATAATATTCGTAGGCGATGTCATTCATTGAATGATAATAATTATGCATAAGTCATTATGTGTAAGTCCCTACTGATGTCATCGATTTTTTTTTGTTTTACTCTAGATTGGACAGATCATCAGTTTTGTTGATCCGTTGTCTTTTGTCTCTCTTTGTTTGGCCAATCTGTCTCCAGGATTGATCCTGTTCTCTGTCCAACAGCCTGATATTGATTTTGCCAAAAGTTGCGAAATATTTTGTAAAAATAATTTTTAAAAAAACCGCCGCATCTGTGGTCGGACTTAGCGTGGGCGCGCGAGTGCACAGATCGAGCGATTGTTTCATCTAGCGCCCCCGCGCCGATTAGCCGCGGCTCGCACTCCGCCGCCCGCCCGGCTAAGTGTCGCTCGTCTGCGGCCCATCTTAGCCACCAGCCAGCCTCACGTTAGTCTCCAGGAGCGAGGAGCACGAGACAGAGCCTCTGTTTTCGATAGCATTGGTGAGTGATAGAAATTTTATGCTTTAAAGTGAGAGGCTTGAGAATCGATCAAGGCATACGCATACGCAAGGATTATAAAGGAAAACTCCTTGGAAAAGTTCGTAATAAATTAGACTTTAAAACATATTTTTGTTTTCATTCGGACGTAAGGAACCCTAAAAAAGGAAGCAGGGCCTTAACTTCGTGCTTCGTGCTTAACTTCGCCTTTAGTGCTTTGGGAAAACTTGTGAAAATTCCATCATAACTTCAAAAAGTGCGCGAAACTGTGGAAAAATACTTCCTCCATACTTGCCTTTTTACAACCTTTCCCTGTCTTAATGTTCACCCTCATTTGATAATAGTGTTTTTGACGAAAACAAACTAGAGTTCTTTCTTTTGTTGACTTGTATTTAGGGTGCATTGAAGTTGAACTAATTCAAGTAAAGGCGACAAGAACCTGTAAACCGTGTTCAAGAGCTGTCAGTATCCAACTGTCCATATTATAGTCCACGTAGTGCCTTTTGAACGCGGTTTAAATGTGATCGCGTTCAACTTCATCGGTGAAAGCTCTTAACATCTCCTATTATTTTCTAAAGGGCGTCTGCGTGTCTGGCTCATCTTCTCACAAGCCGGCCAACATACCGGACTCATCCTTGCATAGGTTGTAATGTAATATCAATGTAATATCGATTTCAAATTCTTATATTGTACTGTATCACCAAAAATCACACTAATAAATACTTTGACTCTGACTTGACTGGTTCTAAGCCTTGAGCAATAATAATGATAGGTTAAACAAAAATGTGAAGTGACATGAAAATTATTCGTCTATTGTAAGGATTGTCTCACAAATTGAGAAAAAAACTGTTTTAAAGTGTATGAGTGTGGGTTTAGTTGTGGGCAAAGCATCTGTCTCGTCATCTGCTACACAAATATTGTTTTTAAAATTAACACTTGAATTCTTTAGCCCGTTTCGGTTGAGTTTCCAAATCAGAATTTAACCTGGCAGAAATATTGGCATTTTAAGAATGATCAAAAACGGATTCTACTGATAGGTTTTTGCAATGTTCAACGAATCTTTATCCTAATACGTTATTTAATTAGTCGGCTCGGCATCCGCCGTGCCTTGCTTGACGTGCACTATTTATTTTTATTGACATATTTTATTGCCTGTAATCCCCGAATAGTTAAGCAGAGGTGTAATAGTACCCACTGCACACCCATATTCCTTCAGTAATCCCATTTAATAGGGGACGAGCCTATTGCCATCAACCGGACACAATTCTAGGCTCTGGGCTGCTACTGAGAAATTCGTGATTCTCCCAATCCAAAAACACTGCTCAACCTGGGAATCGTACCCAAGACCTCATGCTCAGGAGCAGCGCTTGCGACCACTACACCGCGCACCGACGAGTCACTCAAAGCTATTTTATTGCTTGTCAGCAATTTGATTGACTCCTGTTAAAAACAGACAAGCTCCATGATAAACTACTGTTGAAACTCCGACTCAAACAAGTTTTTGCGCCTCTATTTTCCCAAGTCCCAACATAATAAGCTCCCCCCATCCTTATCTCCTTTTAAAAATGTGACTCCTGGTCAGGAGGATTAAATTACTTAAAAAAAAGGGATTTTACTGTAGTATTGATTGCCACTTTAGCTTCTGCTGCCCCCATCGACCAATCATCAACATCATGAGTCATCAAATGATCTCCGTATCATATAACAGTAACAACCTTTTCCTGTTAATCGCCGCTTGATCACGATGTGTATCGCACAGAGAGTCTTTATCCAAGATGGCGATAGATTTAGACATGACTTCATCTCCTCAATGTCAGATGTCCTCTGCAGCAATAAACATTCAGCTTCATTTACTTGTTTGTTTCCTTTTGTCGTGATTAATATTTTCTGAAGTGAAGTCATTCTGCCTGCTGTCGTACCTGTGATAGGAGCTAACTCGGCTACCGTCTTTTGTTATTACTGGAGGAGAAGCCAACAGAACATTGCCTTTTTATCTGCTTAGTGATGATAATTTCTCGATTTCAATATCTTAGTGCTTTGTGTTTAGCTAGTCCTGATGAAACTTCTGCAAATCAAGATTACCTAGGTAATTTTGTTATTTAAATATTTTACAAGTGTATGCCTTTGATAGAGTTTAGGTGAGTGAGTTTACCTCTAATATTGATTCTATTATTATGGCACTTAGGTCTCGTGTACAATTAATACCAAGTAAATATAATTACGCACTACTAATTAGATCAAAACTAATTAATTTAGTTTTCCTTATAGTTTTACGAAGCACTTCAATGTTTCATTATAAATACCAAGAATTATTTTCAGGTATATTTGAACAACCAGTGATTCGTAAAAATCATCGGAATTTATGTCAGTCGACGTTGTTTTATCAAATACAATGCTGTTTATCCTCTAAGGCAAATGACAGATCAATCTATATTTGCATCTAGCAAACAATTCGTATTGTTTGCTACTATTTGTTTAGAGATGACACATTCAAACATTGCAAGATAGTTTCATATTTTCCGTATTTTTTTCCCTTCTGTACCATATATCCCATCTTCTTCCTCCTAGACTTTAATACTTTTATTTTTGTACTTCTAATTGTATGTTATCTTTAGCAAGAATACAGACTTTCATTTATTAATCTATTGCCTAATTTCCTATCGTTCTTTATCCATAACTAGATGAACGCCACGATTTTAAGGACTTTAAAATCGTGCCTACATTTCAATCTGCTTTATATTCAAGATCATCTATCACCGTTCTAGTCTCCAAACAGCACCTCCAGATTACCTCATACTGCATAGATGCATACAATATCTACAGACAAATGTAGCTAGATATTTAAACTTACAATTTTCATTGTCATCCTGAACAGGAATTTTAAAACCATTGTAATCCCTCCTTCTCTGGAGTACAGGCTTGACTACAGTGACGTCACTGTTCGCTAATCCTTGACACTAAAGTCTGAAACCTGTCCTTATGACTAATATGCATATATTTACGCCAACATTTATAAACGAACAGCACTCGCTAGTGTGCGCGTGAATTGCCGATGTGTGTGTGAGCGCATTGAACAAACATTCGACATTCTGTCAAACGAAATTATGTAAAACGGGTGCTTGTACGATTACTAGTGGTTTTAATTGAAATAACAGTTTTTTTATTATGTTTTTGTTGTATTTCCGGGATGATAATCTAGAGTTAATTTGCAAAAGTGTTCGTTAATGAATAAATAATAACCAAGGGCAGTGGATATGATTTTAAAGAGATTAGTGCTCTATTGGTTTTAACACTTGGTGTTATTATTCTTCAAGTGAGTATTTAGGTGTACATTGTATTTTAAATAAAGTGTGTCTGTGTGAAGCTATTCTAAACTACGTTACAGATTTTGATGCGTTAGAGAATTTGCTCCGGAGGGTTTATGTGTACAGAATAATTATAATAAAATACTCGTAGTAGTAGGGGCAGGTCACTAGTCGTGAAAAAACAGTAGTTTATAGTTGTGATAGGTAAGCCGATGATTAAATTGTGAATCATTATGTGATCGATTTATCATTTTATTGGTTTTGTGGATGACTTGTCTTATGTCAGCTATTTAGGATTCGTAGAAAAAAAGAAATATGTAGGTAAATACCTAATTTCTAAAGAAATGACTCATACAAGTCATGCATTCTCTTCAATACCGTCTCCACTGAAATTATGTCACTTGCATTTGTCTACTGAATTTCATTACTTATAGTGATGGTATAGTTATTGTGAGGGGATCAATATTGAGAACTGAGACAGATTTTTGACCAGAGGACCTACATAGACAAGAAGCAAACTCTTTCAAAACCTTTCAAATATTAACGACAACAGCTGTCATATTCAGCTCTTAAGTCATACATTTTAGAATTTTTCATTACGGTTTTCGTAATTAGAATGTAAGATACTTTGGGTTGGCGCTCTTACTGAGCGCCACCCCAAAGTAGCCTAGCTTAGCCCTGTTGTTCATGTCACCTTTTCTACTACTTTCTAAGTCATAAACAAAAATAGATGTTGAAACCAATAAAAGACATACTCACCTTTTCCTCAAACTTATTCGTAATTAACAGTAAAACATACAACCCTCTTACATGAACGTTCGTTACTCAAGAGGTCCTCCTTAGCCACCACAACTTCAAGACATGTTATCCCATCCTTCCTTACGACAACCTGCCTGTGTAGCTGCCCCACTTACTCACACAATGGGGTCCCCAGAGCGTGCACTGCGCACTCGTGGACAGTGGTCAGCACAGACCGGCTGCGGCTCCTGTGCGACGCGCCGTGAAGGCTATCCGCGGACCGAGTGCGTTTCTATGTAGGAATATAGGTTGCTATCGTTTTGGCTGGGAAGAGGTACAAGGTAAATTCAGACAATTTGAATCCAAGAGAAGATTTGTTCATTCCGTTTTTACACTGAAACGACACCCGTGATAGTGTTTGACATGATTGTTGGCACACGCAAGAGCTACGAGTGAAACACAGGATTTGACAGAATAAATTCTGTCGGCATTAACAATAATGGGAAAGTCCAAAATGTATTGAATTGGCTTGTTCTACCGAACAGCTCAAGTCGGTCCTGTCGAAAGGCTTAGTAGAGATACTTACGAAACTCTTTCAGTCCTCAGGCTTCCGTTTGCTCTTTTGGTTTTCAAATGGTAGTTTGAACATAGCTAGGAATCTATCAGAGAATAACACAGCAGTCAAAACATTCATGGAAGCAAATATTATTGTCTTCATCTCTTAACCGTATCTAATTTAGCACTAGTCTTGTTGAATATTAGCATCCTCTTGTGTAGTATAATATAATAGAGACAGCAGTTAAGCATCTGCTTGGCTTACAGGTTAATGTGTTGGTAAAGGTAGGATGGGCAGTAGGGACGGGCTGCGCTGTGGTATGTATGGATGGGCCGTCAGTAGCACGGTCATGTATTATGCAACAACGGTACTACAGTAATTGGTGTAAGCTTTCCTTATTCTTTACTTATTTCTGACAGGATACCATCAGTTTCATAAATTCAGTTTTACTGAACCAGCAATAAGATTTCAGAATCTTGTGTGTTTTCATAAAAAAAACATTGTTGAATATTATTGAGTTTGACTATGTCTGATGAAAGTAAGAACTAATTGTTTTGTAAAAACTGACACTCGAAAAACTGAAACTCGTATTATCATTCAAAACAAGTGTGAACTCAAAGATATTGTCCCACTAGTAAGTCTAGCCGAGTCAGACGTAGTACATGTAGTGCGTCGTGTTTTGAGAACATGAACATTGAACAACCGGCGCGGGCGCAGGCGTCGGGTTGCGTCCGCCGAAACATGCCACGCCAGGGTTCTCGGAACACAGACGCTGTGGGTACCACAGAGTACATTTTTATAGACGAGAGTGGGTACTGCAAGCAGATCGACGAGGAATCATATATAATCAGATAATAGATTACTAGGCCGTGATATGCATTCTATTTTATTGATGTTTAGAAGATATTGAACTTGGGCAGAGAGAAGTCGTTAAAATCTTAAAGATAGAGTAGTCGTTTAAGCAAAAAAAAGGATACTTTAGAGTCATAGGGCCCCGACAAAGTGTCGCTCTAACACTGATAACAATCATGTAGTTAGCACAGTACAAAACTAAATATCGAGAATTATGTTGGTCCTGTTAAAAGCTTAAAAGTCGTAGAAAAAACACATTGCCTCATGTCTAGGCTCCAAGCATACTGCTGTTAGCAATGACACATCGACATTTACCAACCAGTGCCCATCTGGCCCTATAACTGTATCATGCAATGTTGCATAAATATTAAGCTGTCGACAGCATTGCTTGGATTATAATTGTTAAATAACATAACCGTATAACATAACAGCGCATCACATACTTCTCTATTGGCCCTCATACCAGAGATACGCGGAATTTTAATGTATGCCGATGCATGTGTCGATGCTGCGTTGGGTATGAATTAACTTAATTTTGATTTATTTCTGTTTGTTATAGTAGCAAGCAAGCTGACTACTGCAGTCAGTCAGTCATTAACGAAGTCGCGTTCACGACCAATGACTTCCATTCTACATACATTTTGCATTTCAAAATGTTTGTCATGATTAGCTGCCCGCACAAAAGGTTCAATCTGTACATTTTCCAATTATGTATTCCCTCTTGCATCTTTAGGATCACCTGCTGGTCTTCTGAAGCGGCAGTCGCTTTCATCGTTTCGTATAATTTCTACAATGACTATCAACTGGACTGACTCTGTGTTTAGCTTTTTCGTAGGTTATGTCAGTCCCAAGCGTTTAAGACCTTCCCATTATCGTTGCTAATGTTATGTCAATTTGTCTAGTCTAGGCTAAGCTAGGCCCTCTGGTCTTTCCACAATGATTGCAAGATACACAGACTTCTAAACTACTTCTCATCGGCATAGTAACGTCTTCCAAGTGACCTTCAGCAGTGTCACGTTCTCATGGTGCGGGTAAATTAACTCATAACTCCAACCTGCCTGTGGGCGGAACTAAACGCTTATAAGGCATTTAGACGCCGTATTAGGACGTGCATAAAATTAACTTTTATTTACCAATCCTCCGAATATCTTCGCATCTTTAGGAAACCTGCAATGATTTGGGAAGTTCAACTTTAAATGGTTGCAGTAAGGGTTAGTTTTGATCGGGATGGTGCTTGCAATGTTTCAGTATCTTCGCCAGGTTTGGTAACTTGTTTGTAATCGAGTTCTATTTTACGAAGTCAAGGATTGGTTCGGATTGTGTGCTCTAAAATTTTCATTTCGATATTTTCTAGAGCGAATTTATCATTTGCACAAAAACGTTAACAAAATTGCACACATCTTCGAAAACTGTTCTAAAATTTTCTCTTCTTTTACAAAAACAATGCAAATAACAATTACTGTAGGTGCGGAGGATTGTATAAGAAGCCATATTATTGACATCTCAATGATAGACGCTCGGAGAATGCTCCACGACCGCGGTATGCACGCGACCATTCTACTCATAGTTATTATAAAATAAACACTATTGACTAGATATAATAGCTTACAATTAAGAATTATGTTCACATTTCTAATTTGATTACTTTCACTGTCTACTTGAAACTCTAATAGGTACTGTATATAAATATCTCCATGATTTAAGGAATCTGCAACCAATTTTTATTATTATTCATCATCTGCAAAATATTCATCTAGCTGTAATTACATAATCACCAGCTTCTCTTAAACCTTCACAATAATGTGCCTTTACATAAATTCAAGTTCACCAAACATTGGCCCAACACAGCCCACCTTCATTTCTTTCGCTAACAGTCAACGCCAATATGCCCATGCGATTGGCCGCGTCCCACGGTCGACTAAACCAGTTCGATGCAGGACCTAGGTACTGGCCATATAGTGCATGTAGTGTAGTGTGTGTACTAACAGGCTCTATGCTATAAGATACTTGTAGGCCTGTTTTATGATAGGTGGTTGATGCACTGTTCTGTTGCACTTAGATTGTGAAATAATAGAGAAGTTGAGAATTTATTGTAATTTTTATCGTAGTGTCAAATTCAGATTTTCTGACAATGCAAAAGTTTTAGAAAATTTACTCCTTAAGGGTTAAATAGAGATATTATGTTTGTACAGAACCCAAATCAGAATCCCATAATATGGTAAGCTAAATTTACTAGACCAAGGTTTGCTATTATTGGCCAACACCAAAACATTAGTTGTTAATTTTCGCAAATGATTTTCTTGTGTTCGCACTTGCCTACATACAGTTATTATATGGAACTGTCCATTAACACTCATACACAATTGATCATGACTGATCGAGCACAGCACTCAAGCCAGTGGGACAGGCTCCGTGGGCGGGTGATTCAACTGGCTTCATTTGTTTGTTTGTTTCCTGCACTACCGTGGACAAGGTCACCTAAGGAAGGGACACTAGGATTGGATGATAGTTTTTTTTGTGAATGGCATCTCGCAGGTCAACCTAGGAGGTTATCGGCTGCTTAACCGGGCTAGCCTGTGGATACCTTAAGTGTCAGGCCTCCAGCCAGGGCATAGTGACACAGTATCGAAGTTTTATAGTTTTCTGTAGCAGATACACCTTCGTTTGACGTTTGTTCTCCATGTCTTTTCTACTTCTACTTACGGTGGGGCCGACTCTGACTGACGTCATTTGTTTTTAGAGTTTTCAACAGTTCTTTGCAAAAACTGTGAGTGAAAAATGACAAATGAAAATCAGTTTCGAAGCATTTCGTATTTCTACGTTTTCGATAGGTTATGTCATTGCAACAATACATATTGGACTTTTCTACGAGTATCAACGTTAAATCCTGATAGAACGTCACTTTGTCTCGCTACTTATTGCTCCTGTATCGTATTTATTCTTAAATGAAGATACATGAATAAACGTATTCTGGGCACCATTACCTCTAGCAATCAGTATAATGACACTCCTCGCATTAACAATTCCTTAATGTCATCTTCAACTAGATACAAATCTAAAGCGCTTATCCAATCAAGTTCAATCAACCTAGGTACTCCTTTCAGTCTAAAATGAATACTCGGAAACGGAAACGATCCTAGCTAAGTTTGCACAGATAAAGATAAGCTTGATCTCATGTTTACTTACTGAAGTGACGTCATCGCCAAAGGAAGCTTGTGTAACTTTTTATTACATGTTATTCTAGTGCTAACATAGTGGGTGGCGCATAAATTGAAAGATTTACGGAATTATTGTTTTTGATGTTAAAATGACTGAATTTGTGTCAATTGTGGGAATTATATAAACGCTAGATTTGAGTGACTTCACTTTACAGGTCTCAACATACAAAAACAAGCCTGTTTAGGAAGAGGTGTACCTAATTCTTAGTCTTTAATGTCAATTTCTATTCGTTCAGTAACGATGATAATGATAAGCAATACAATATTATTTCGACTTTTAGAAAGAAATTAGTTCGAGACTAGTTATTCAGTGTCCAATAAGAATTTGCCAATTTGGCACAAATTTGAAAACACTATAAAATTCAATAGAATTTTAATTGTAAATTGTGTGATCAATTAAAATGTTTCTCTTTGTTAACGCTAAAAGGTTTACCTAGGGACCTGGCGGGTCAGCAAATTAAACTTGTCAAAAGTTGATAAGGTTGTATAATAGTTGTAACCTTGTAGTTCTAACTTAACACCCAGGCGTGTTTCTGGGCAGTTTATTTCGCGACTTCTTCTCCCCCGCTCAAACACGTATATGGCGAGGGTTCAGATATGGCGAAGGGCCCAGTTTGGGGACTGTCTCATGTAATTTTGACGTTCAAAAGTGCTGAAGTATCTTTAAATGAACTGTCTTTGGTTTTGTTCGAGCCTGTTATACGGTTTTATGAGCATGATATTATGCCATTTGAGAAAATATGTATTATGCAAACAAACACTTAAGTAAATCACAGCTCGTGTTACCTCGGGGACCTTCGAGACAATTCGGGGTGACGTCACCGGCGCAGACGCATCCTCTGCAGCGCCTTGCGATTGACAAGGTCGAACCAATGCCGAAATGAACAACATTAATTTATGTCATCGTTATGTCTGTATTTTGACTGGATTTTGTCTATTTAAATTAATTTATTAGACAGGTTTTTAGAGATGTCACTTTTGATTAGAATTAGCTGTTTCTCATGAACAAGAGTTCTGATTTGTTTTAGTGTGACACTTGTTTGTGCAGATTCTAAATACCTAATATATCATCTCTGTGGCTGCTATTTGCTCTTAGTTGGGACGACCCCTTAATTAGTGCTTGTCTGTGCGGTTAACCGACACATAGCAGCATTTGTATCAAGTTCTCACGATCTATCTAAATCAACCGACAGTGCTCTTTGTTTACCCTCTTGAGGGGCTCGACAAAGGGACGGTCTTTAAGGGCGGAAGGAAAACTTATTTCACTCCTGTTGAAAGTTGTAGTAGAAATACGAAATGCTTCGAAGGCTTACCCTTTGTTTTGGCCGTCTAGTCTAGCTGGTCTGTTCTGTTCTTCGCCGCCTAGACTATCTTCCCCACCCTCTAAAACAATATAACGATAACATTTCAGTTTTTTAGTAGAAAAGGATTATCAACAGAGGTGGTCTTTTACAACTAAGATCCTAATACCTCAGGCCTTGCAGCTTATTATAAATGCACATAGTATTGCATACAAAGTACTACAAACCAATTCTGTAGGCCTTTTGTATACAAATTGAGTGATATACGCTTTGGAGTGTGGCCAGCTCAGAGCATTGTGTGGACGCCATGCGAAATAATAAGTGGACGCAGAAAGAAACAGCCCTCGATAAGGTCATATAGTGTATATTTATAACCCCAGGGATACCCAGACATAAACCTACCTAGTTTACGATAACAGAAGGTACCTACATCACAGAATTGTCAAAATCCTGAAAAAATATACTACTATACAAGTGACAAATCTTGTCAAATATTCTCAGTTTACCTTTTTCTTCGTTTGGAAGTTATGAAAACAAAGGGCTATTAACGGACTGATTCTAAGTCATGCGGCGGTCATGCTGAAGAGGCTCTGTATCCCCAAATAATTCTGAATTCTTGTTCTCCTAAAGACTTAGATTGTATAATGACTATATCGCCCGCTTTTACTAAGTGCTAATTACTAATCTATTGGACCGACTACGACTATAGGTTATCATCTGGCGGTAAATTAAATTATAAACATTCGATGTAAGTAGGTAATGTTTAAACAAACCGCTGCCCTTTGATCTTTACCTACTGCTACAGTGCTACCATTTAGATTAGATGCAATCAACATTATATGCAATTCTAAGACCGACCATTGCTTAGACGTTTCCTGCGACATTTAGTTATTTATAAACAAAATTCTTATTTATAAAATATTGTTGAAATGTCAGTAGAAATCCGCTTAACCTTGAGCTTCAAGTATTCCGGAACAAAGACACGTGCGTGACTAGAATAAGTTAAACTGAACTAACTTTCGCTTGGGAAGTTTGCCCGTTTGTGAGGAAATTGTCACTTTCTTCGATAAACATACAACAATGTTAAGTTGAATGTGACATGGGTACTTCGGTAATGTGCGGACTGTTGGTTCTGAACGACTGTTGGCTAAACTATTTGAATATGGGCGATTGAAAAAATAATACAGTATTGGAACGAGATAAAGGACAAGGGGGACGACCTTAGTACAATTAGTACATGCCTTGCTGACCCCAAATAAATTGGGTTACGGACATGGCAATGGTGATGACTGTAATGTATAACTTGACTAACGTTTTATAAATATATTTTATGTCGGAAACGGCATTGTCATACGCCGTAATGTATGCCCAGACTATGTACCAGCTACATAATAATCAGAATACTGCAACTTTTGTTGGTTCCAGCCACTTACTTATCTTCGGTGATGTCTCACTCTCAGCCACTACGCCCAGATTACGACCATCGATATCCTGCTATACAAATGCTTTCACTCTCACGCCTTCATCAATTCTGGCCACATCCCTGCTTACATTCAGGGCGCGTACTATACGCGTGTGTTTGACACCTCTGCGAGAATTCTGCCGGTACCGGATGTCTGATGAGGCGTGAACCAGGTGACGTTCTCACAGATGTGAATGATATAGTGATGAGCAGTTTCTCTGTACAATTGACTTGTTTTACCTGACTTGGGTTGAAAAGAACTTTCACTATCGATTGGATTTATCCATGCATCATTCGGCAGGACCACATGGGCCATAGGTTTAGCATACTAGGCTATCAACGGCCATGATTGGTTATTAAACAAACGTATTATTGTCTTTGTAAGATTCATCATAATCATTATGATATCAACTGGAACAAGTCACTGGACATGGGGTTATTTCAAGCGTCGCGTCGTCGCAGAACCCCGGTCCTTCTTCCCGGAGCTTCTCGTAACGAATTCCCTCGACCTTCATCAGGTTATGGGTCCATCTTGTGGGAGGTCCTTCATAAGTTGTACCTTCTGGTTCTGTTACGTTGTTATCACTCCAGAAACACTTTTGATTAAAGATGTCGCGTTCCTAAGATAGAATTCCATCTATTTTGCCACGTATCCAACGTGTTTAATATGAATTGCTTTGTATTTAACCCATCAAGCTTTATGTAGGTATTTTAAAACTTAATTTTGACATTAATTACTTGTTATTCACATTTTTTTCTTAATTTCGATTCTCGAAGGCAAAAAGTTTAATCCTCCTATCCAATAATCAGAATGTCAGAACATCAATACTTAGGAACCTGTTCACGTATTAATATTCGTTTGTCGTAAGTTAATGTCGTTCGCCTCCCATTATGTCACCGTGTTACACGTATTTGTGGACATAGATCAGGCGGGCCGATGACGGTATGAAGAAAAAAAAAAGACTTTTCTAACCACCTGAGGGTCTAGGCAAGTTTGCAATCGCTTACAAAATCTAAAACATATTCTTCTGATTTCTGCGACCACTATCAATAGGATTGCCTAAAGGTTTTCGGTAATTAATAGTAATCATGTCACTCATTACAATACATTTTTGATTTTTTCTACATCATTACTACAGAGAGAATGTTATTTGTCTAGGCTCCAGTGCACCGATAACTGTGTAGGTAACTGACATTCTGTGTTTTATAGTATCATAAATCATTAAATCTGGGGAAACCACGACTCCGTACCATCACAATTACATATCAATCTATACTAATCGAATAAAATCATGACCCCGTTCAAACACCCAGAATCTTTGTAGTCCTCGGTGAGTTAGTCACCAGGTAGGCATTCAACTTATCCCCGATCTACGCAACGACGTGAGTCACGGTCAGGTTGCGCGGGCGCCGCTGACCGGCACGGGGCGGCCCTACCTGAGTGTTCTGACCTTAGGAGCGGCCCTTACAACTGTAGTCAGGAGCAGTAGACCTCATTTTACGAGTCTGTTTTAAGTAGAGGCGAGGTTTAAGGTGATAGAGGAGGCGTCACAATTCAGTGCTAAAAGATTGCACGCCGCAATTTCTAGTTGTTTTGTCTACAGCACTGATGGGATCATCTTGTGAAGTGAAGATTATTTTCTCAATTGTTTTATAAAAGCAAAATTGATGGTGTCCCAGTTGATCTGTGCGCGTGAGTCTAAAGCAGGTTCAGCTCAGCCGGTCGCGCGGTCCTGCGTCTGCGCACGCCCTACCTGCACCTACGCCTGGAATCCTGTGACCTTTGGGAAGTGCCTTACTGCCCAACTGTAGTGAAATTATGTGAACTGTGTAGCATGATGGGACTGTGAATGGTTTATGTTGGAGATGTGTTTAAGTAACTGCACAGCCTTCTCCCAAATATGTTGAGGTGGCTTCTAGTCTAAGCGGATGCACCTGAATATCAGTATTTTAAATGGATCGTATAAGGACAACATCTTGCACATAATTTATGTTAAAGAATCTGAAAGCTGAAATAGAAAGGAAAAATAGATTGACACAACATAAGTAATTAGAAGCATCTTATCGTCGTCAAAAAATTTGTACTTATTTCCAAAGTTGACTAAAAAAAGGAGTAAGTACATAAATGATAGCTTGAGGGCTGACAGGGGCGAATGGAGGTAAACAATGTGTTGCGGTGACCCCAAATAACATGGAACAAG
The DNA here is from genome assembly GCA_947578425.1 of Eugnorisma glareosa. Classification (NCBI taxonomy): domain Eukaryota; kingdom Metazoa; phylum Arthropoda; class Insecta; order Lepidoptera; family Noctuidae; genus Eugnorisma; species Eugnorisma glareosa. The sequence goes on along the minus strand of OX387973.1, from coordinate 19,975,351 downwards.
GGCAGTAGGATGATGTTGTATTATGTATTTCTAAAGGTGTTGATGAGGTAATGCTCATTACTAATTAGGACCAAAACTGCCCAGCCTTAGCTAACTAGAACAAGCTCAACATCCATCACTCCCCATCACCAAAACCATTAATGTCGAACACTTGCAACACTTCTCCTGTCCCGCTGGTCCGCCCATTTATCACTAGCCATTAGTTTGGGCCATTGGGCCAATCGCTGTGAGAGGCGGCCGAGCATTAGGTGACATCATAGCGCATTAGTGTTTTGACTACTTACTAAACATTCTTTAATGTTCTGTTTTTAAACACACATCCGGGGCTTGAGGCTGCCTCGTTGGCGGTTCGATTCCCAACTCGGCAAAAAAATTATTGGGCACTGCTGTTGCCCGCGACCTTCGTTCGCGTGAAATTATTATAAAAAAAGATTACTTCCCTTTTTTAATTGAATTTTGTTACCAGTTTCAAGGGTTTTATTTTTTTTGCATCATTGATATCACCTTATGATATCCGCTATCTGCCAGTAAAGGTCCCGTCAAAATCGGTCCAGCATTTTCGTAGATTAGCTGGAACAAACAGACAGACCGACAGACAGACAAAAATTAAAAAACTGTGTTTTTATTTTAGGTATCGTATAATTATATTTTCATAATCATTCAGTAAAAAGCTGTTATTTTGATATTTGAAACAGAAACTTGATTTTCAATTGGAATAATTATCTCAGTAGCAACCCGAAGTCTGAATTTCTGCCCGGCTGATGGCAATGGGCTCACCGCTACATAAGATTAAAACATAACTGGCCAAATTAGGATGTACTTTGTAGACCTCTGCCTTACCCTTCATTGAATACAATAGTGGTGATAAGTAATGTTGAGTAAAATGTTGGTGTTAGTTAGATGGGCCTGAGACCCATCGCCCCATGCGCCTCTGGTCTGGCATTCCGAATTCCTTGCATGCATGCAGCCGGTTCATTTAGTCATGCATTTCTCACAGCTGCCTCGATATAATTTCACGGAATTGTATTAAAGTATGGATCATGTGATACTACTATTTCTTTGTAACTGTCCCGAGAAGGTATCTTGTACTTTGCATGGCAATGTGCTCGAAGTTCGTTTGCAAATTTCCGTTGCAAATTTCTAAAATTGCAACTGTAACTTAAATATATCAAAAATGTAGTACCCTAATAACACAATGTTGTCCTATTTAACCCAAAAGTTGACTGGTAGAGAATGACTTGTGGCATTAAGTACGCCTATGTACGAGTACATGAAGTTGTACATGAAGTTAAAATAAATAATCAAAATACTTAGGAGAAGTATAATCAGCGTATAACGTGCCCACTGCTGGGACAGGCCTGCTCTCTGTGGGGAGAAATGGCCAGTGGTAGTGTAAAATAAATATTATTATTTTAATTAAAAAGATTAACTACAACTGAACGACCTCAGTATCTAGGACACATAAATAAAATTAAAGTAAAAAAAAAAACCTCAGTGCACTCGTTTTTGCCGAGTGGTATCGAGATAAAAGTGATCTGTCTCCTTATAAGATGCTGTAAGAGGGGCAAGGGCGCCGGGGTGGCGTGTGTGTGCCATGTATGGGCAGGCCTTTGGGCCACTTGGCCATATGGCGCGAGGAACGAGCTTGAGCTACATTGACAGATGGCTCACGACCAATACTTTAGTCTTAGGTATTAGGAATGTGTCAATGAGCATTTAATGTAATTTATATGCTGAGCGGGAAACATAGTGTTTATTTTGTAAACTAGATTCCTTTTACCTATTGCGAAGCTGACAGCAAACATCATTGACTTGATTAGATTTTTGTTGACAGCCTACATGACTTCCATTTGACAGTTACCAGATCTTTTGACGCGTAGCCCTAATCGGAACGAACACCACCATCTTATTTTTAAATACAATTTCCAAATAAAATATCACAAATTAAATGTGCTAGTGTTATTAAGTTTTGCTATCAGGAACTTCTCAGAAGGAGTCACGGAGTCTGTATTTGTGTCTGGTTGATAGGCTCGCCTTCTAATACAGGGGCTTATGCCGAACTGTTGGAGACCTGTAGGTACACGGTACCACTGCCTAACCGTTTGGCTGTTACAGGTGTGATGTTGTGTCCTGTAATATCGCAATACTTTATTACCAGCGTTTTCCGAAAGAGCCATGCAGCACTGCAGCGAAGGCAATTTTTTTCTGCTACGTGAAAACTCTATAGAGAAACTGAATCTCCGACCCACCCACATGCATTTCCCGACACATCACATGGTTACCTCGACGGCCACCCATAAATCTGGCAATGAGCCGCGGACGTGGCTCGGCGACCACTAATTGTGTCGCACTTGTGTCGCCAAGGTCCGTCAATTGCACCGCGCGACCAAACGTGACACGATCGAGATTCATACAAGTTCATTTAGCGATCACTTAAGTGTTAATTGGCTGTGATATAGTCATCATATATGTGCTTATAAATAGCTCTATGTTCGTGGAAAAACTGCTGTGTTTGTGCATGCGTCGATGATGGTATCTGAAGTCTTGGGCGACTACAGATATGTTGGGCTCGGCTTGATTCGGTAGTATTCGGCCCAGTCAAGTGGTCAAGTCACTTTCAAACCGTTTTGTATTTCTTCAACGACTTTGAACAAGATTGAGATAAGCTTCTTGGTATCTTTGGTCAATACAACATTAACAGAATGCCATTTTGTGTAGGCCATCTACTCGTTACTGCATCTAGCAATTTACCTGATTTCACAAAGCCTGAGTTGTCATCTTCCATCTGTTGGTTTTCCCTCAGCTTTTTGGCTGATAAAGCTTTGATAGGGGTTTTGATTTTGTTCATCCCTATATCTAATATTTTCACGACTCTCTAAAGGGTGAAAACTACGACCTGCAACAGTAACCTTGGCACAGACAGTCAATTGAAGTCTCATTTAATTGTGTTCGTAGAAGAAATCAGAAAACCAGACACATTATTTTGATGTGTGTCGCAGATCAACTCATCAGGCCGGACGGAACCAATTGTACGAGCGCGATTGTTTAATTAGCTGTCATTCGTATGAGTATATTATATTATTGTATTTGAGTATAGGAGGTTGAAGACTATATTCGTCATTTGTTATTAAATAACAAATGACGTAAATAACATAAATGGCTAAGCCGGCTGTGGGTTATGTTGGTATTTTGAAATCCCTTTGTGATTCTCGGTTGTGAAGCTATACTGGAGCTCGTATTCCAGTCATCCTGTGTTGGGCATTTTGCATTGTTAAATGTGGGCTGCGTTCATCTGTCTGATAAAGTGATTTCCCTCGTCTTGTACCTTGAACATTGGAAAAACATTAGCCAGCCTGAGTTAGCCAAGGTGTTAGGCGGGCCAACCGTCTTGAGGCGATGATTATATTTTCAAGTATCGCTACTCCAAAAGGCTATTAAAATGTTCATGTCATCATCACCTGCCTTGCTTATTCCAAAGTACGTATATTAAAGTCCAGTCTAACTGAATGCAACGGAATACCATTATTTTACATGAAGCGACTGCCTAACTAAATGCCACTGACAACCAAATGACTATGCCTATACCCCTCGGTAAGACTGGTTGTCAGGCATTCGGGCTTCCACCCGTTCCGACTGCCAAAGATCTACGAATGTCAGCCGGGACCAACTGTTTAAGGATTGCTTATGGTTCATTTGTGATGATGAATCGAATTTATTGCGTGTGGGTGTCAGGTTGACTGTTGAAATGTAGGTTCATCTATTAATTCAACCTTATGGTCTTTATTAGGATTCGTTGAATAGAATGTCATCATTACAATCACGGCAGGTACGTCGTACTTACCAGTTTTGGTACAAATACCAATAGGTTAACTGATTCAGGACCGATAGGACTCGCCTTCGGCTTAGAGAATGGAATACAAAGTGTTGGTATTTTGAAAACTTAGTTACGAAGATCTTTGGTTATTTATTTACCAATATTCAAATTTTAATTGTACATACAACTTGTCAATTACTCCGTACTTTTTTATTATGATTCCTTTCATCTAAAACAGTGATCCTAGAAGAATTTGAACTTTGTTCATATCATTCAGATTAGGTAGGTACATACAGTTGTCCCAAAGATACCATCGTTCTCCCACTTGAGCTTATACCTAGTTGATCCTATAGGCAAACTTATTATTGGTTTATATAAGAAGTCGAGTGAATAGTGTATTGACTTGTACTTGTTGTTGTTTCCAGAATGTCTGAAGGCGACGTGTCGTTGATCCGCGACGAGGACTTACTGCGCCGCATGGTGAGTTCTTCTTATTCTTATTAATTTTATTATATTATATTCTAAGTATCCAGTATGTTATAGGACCGCCAAAATGTATGATGCATTAGCCGCCTAGTAAGCTGACAGACAGAACACATAATTACATTGCGGAGTATATAATTTATTATGGAGCCTCCACTGCTGGTTTGAATAAATATGCATCATTCTTAAATTTTCAAAGGCAATAATAAAATTAAATAATCTACGTTGTATCCGAATGAAAAATCAAGTGCTAGCGCCTGACAGAAATCACAAGCAATGTTGTTCAACTTACACTTGTACTACAAAAGCAGTAGGTGCTAGTAATACCAACTCGATCGACAATGACATGAAATGTTTACATGAAATGATTAGTTATTGGCAAAGACATTCCAATATTACGAGATGGCAATCAGTATTATATCAACATGACGATTGTTGTTGAAATAATTTTATAAAAGCCAAAAAATCTCAATTTATTTCATATATTTATACGAGTACTATAAAAGCCAAACAGCATAATCCTAAGGTGAAACTTTAGGAGTAAGCTATAAGGTTTAAACTAACATACCCACCATAACATTCCAGTGGCAGCAGACGGAGGACTTCTCCCGCAAGAAAGAGATCCGCGCGCACATGTACCGGCTGCGAGAGGAGCGCCTGCGCAACCTGTACTCACCCGAACCCACTCGAGATGGGAAAGGTAATGCCCTACCTTAGTCTGCTGTCTTGTGTAGTGAGTAGTGTGGATTGATAGAAAGAACCTAGTATTTTAACAAAAGTTGAACAACAGTTGATTGAGCTACATTTAATGCTGTCGGCAACACCATTTTTACATTAACTACCTCTTTGCAATATCGTTACACAGATTTTTCAACGTCTTAAAGCACCAGCCGATAGACACATCAAAACATGTTTTCAGAATACGCGAAAACACATTGTTCAAACTTTTGTTTACTGTAAGTATGGCTTCAGAAAGTTTGTGGGTCAAGGACTCCTAAAAGTAAATGTAGTTTTTGGTAGACAGCTGATATCTTGAATGGCGTTAATTGGTAGTACTTGCTTGGGAATTTATTTGGAGATGGAATTTTGAAATTATAAAAAACTATTAGTAATCTGCTTACGTTTGTTGAGATCAACAAAAGTTGTTAGGAGCAAGTGGAGAGCCAGTTATAATAATCTGTTTTTTATTTATTTATGTTTAAATTTTTCAACGTATTTGATGCTTTTTATACCCAACCATTTCACCCCTTGTTTTATTTTGAAAATATGAATGTCAGCCTTGCCAAAGACTACAAGTTAGCGTCGTTGTACCCGAATTCAACAGGTACTGAGTTCAGTGCTGCGCAAGGCCACGTCAAGTCGTTCGCGGACCAGAGCTTCCAGTCGATGAAGAGCAAGGAGGTCCGCGACGCGGGCTCCCCGCCCAAGGAGTTCACGTACCGCGGCCAAGGTGCCTGCACGATACACCCTACCTAACCTAACAGAACTAACGCTTATTAACCGGTAAACGTGTACATAGTCTATGAATAGATGCTTATGCTAATCTCTTTGCAGATCTGAAGGCCCTGTCCAATGCTGGATGGAACGTGGAGTCGGAGAACAAGACCACAGACGACGGGCACACGCACGTCAAGTCTGTCCATGCCAACATCGAGGGCAGATACGACGTGGATGGCGGCAAAGGACAGTTTGCAGCCGTGGACCATCACAAAGAAGCCATCACCGAGTACCACGATGACAACAGCAGCCTGAAGCGCAACGAGACGTCGTCGAACACGGCCGCACGCGAGCACGTCGTCCGCAAGACTGACGACGGGACACAGATCTCGTCGACCACCAGTTCTTCGAACTCGTCGTCCAAGTTCCAGCAGATGTCTTCGACGAAACATGAATCAGTGCCATATTTGACCAACGACGACTATGACCTACCAAGTTATGATACTAACCGCAATGAGGACGCGTCCTCTTTAACAAGAAGAAAGATCACGAAAACTAATGACTACGAACAAAACTTGAGGAACAATGATTATGAAAAAAAATTGAGGATGGATGACTACCAACAAAATGTAAGAAAAGAGGACTACCAAACTGTAAGACAGAATGAATATGAACGCAGTGTCAGGAAGAAGGACTACGAACAGAATGTGACAAGAAGTGATTACGAGACTGGAGAGCTCGTGTCCAGGAAGATCGATTATCCTGACGACAACACCAGAGTGATCGTGGAGACGCGGTGCCTGCCTGACGGCACTCGAGTTACCAGCACCAAGAGAGAATTCCGGGCTCCAGTGCAAAGCACCCGCTCTGAACAATCATACCAGACAAGGGAAAACAAGTCCTACTCCACCCAACTGCGATCTGACGCCAGGGAATCCTCCAAGATCATTAGGCATGTTGTTGACGATCGTGCCACTGATATTGTCGATTCCCAAAGACACGTTGATGACTCTGACTTCAAAAGACAAATAGCCCAGTACACGACGAAAGATAACGACGATTACTTGGATGTGCAGCGCCATGATAGAACGGTAAATAAGAAAGTGGTAGATCATTCTAAAGTAGATGATGACTATTCACAAACAACTCGCCATGTGACACGCGTCAATAAAGTGATTGAATCCGCTGCTAAAGACGACCATGTGCAAACGCATCAAACCCATCACCGTAAATATGACACAACCAACTTCCGCCGTGAGACGGTTACTCCGCTTGACACAGGCACTACTCGTGACTGTCGCCCAGAAACAGTAATGCCGCGTGACAGTCGCCCAGAAACAGTAGAGACGCGTGACAGTCGTCCTGAGACATTTACACCACGCAATGAACGCCCTGAAGCAAAAACACCTAGCTATGATCGTCCAGAAAAAACTACACCGCGTGATAGTCGCCCTGAAACTTTTACCCCGCGTAACGAACGCCCAGACTATTATAGACCGCGCAGTGAACGTCCTGAGACATGCACCCCGCGCAATGAGCGTCCCGACACATTCACCCCACGGAGTGAACGTCCTGAAACACGCACCCCGCAAAGTGAACGTCCTGACACACGCACCCCGCAAAGTGAACGTCCTGACACACGCGCCCCGCAAAGTGAACGTCCTGACACACGCACCCCGCAAAGTGAACGTCCTGACACACGCACCCCGCAAAGTGAACGTCCTGACACACGCACCCCGCGAAATGAACGTCCGGACTCATTCACCCCGCGTAATGAACGCCCTGACACAGATACAGCCCGCGATCATCACCCGGATCAACCAAAGGATAACATACCACAACAAACCAGGCACACCGAGGAGAGAGTCCATCAAGTCACTAGAGACAAGAAAGTTGACGAAACCGTAGAGAGGAAGACTGATCACTATCAGACCACGTACCAAACTGACTTCCCCCAAAAGAAGATCAGCAGTGATTGGAGCCCGTCACACCAGGCGTGGGCTAGCACACTGCGTGCTGATACTCCTACTACCACTCGACCATCAACCAGGGCGTCATCTCCTGGCAGCAGAACTTTCAAATCAAGCACATCTTCGCTAAGAAGTAGTGTAAGCCCTGATAAAACCACCAGGAAACCATCTAGCCGTGGTGGTAGCCCCAACAAAATTGATAGATACTCGCCGACTCGTACTGTCTCTGACAGACACTCCACTACTTCCACGCATTCCGTTACTGAAGTAAAGACGCACAAGTATACAAGTCCCGATGATAAAAGACCACCAACCGGTCGTTCTCCAACCAGACCCGGTCACAGCCCTGAGAGGAAGCCTCAAGATCATCGTCAGAGACCAAGTGCAAGCCCGGAGAAAAGGCCTCAGGACTTAATCTTCAGGCCTAGCGCTAGCCCAGACAGGAAACCAACACAGAAAGGTTCTCCGACGACCAACTATCCTAGAACCACGTCTCCAACCCGTCCAGTAAATCGTGGTGAGTCACCAACTAGACCGCGAGCAAGCCCAGAGAGAAAACCAACTCAGCATTCTTCTCCTATTTCAGGTTCCCCACGTACAACTCCCGACAGAACCAATTATAGTTTCCCTAAAGATATTTCTAAGAAACCAAGTCAGAGCCCAGAGAGGAAACCAGGATATCAAAAGCCTAATGACAGTCGTCCAAGTCCCACTTCTGAATACCCTCGAACCACTTCTCCTACTCGGCCTTACCATCCCACAGACAGTACCAAAAGACCTGGCACAAGTCCTGAACGCAAACCTGGTTATCAGCCAACTAGTCCTGTTACTGATAGACCCGATAAGCTTACTGATAAGCATTTTCCAGATGACACTCCAAAACGAGGAAGTGTGAGTCCTGACAGAAAACCGGGCTATATGAGACCAACTTCTGCGAACAAACCATCTGATAGCAGGAAGTCTCCCACAAAGCCATCGGACCAAAAGTCACCAACAAAACACGCTCCCTCACAAAGCCCTGAGCGTAAGCCTCAGGACCACACTAAAACTACAACGAAAATACAAGCTGATCACTACAAGTTTATCGACGAGGAAACAAAAATGTACACTCGTACTGATAAAACTGACACCAACTATCCGAAGAGTTCACCATCTGGGCCTGACCATGCCTCTCCAAAAGATAAGGTTTCTTCACCCACTAGGAAGAGCCCAGGCAAGGATACTCCGGACTTGCCGAGGAAACGGTCACCTTCGCCTAAAGAGCATGTTACTTTTATCGATCAACGTGACCAGGTTGATACGACTCAAGTAAAAAAAACAGACTTTACTGAAGAAAAAACCACAATGCAACGCTCTCCAAAGGATAAAGATTCTCCTATTGGTAAAACTGCTCCTAAGGAACCATCGCCTTCGAAATATGGAACTTATGATAAGAAAAAGCCCTATGATCATGACGTCACTGAGGTAACCACAACAACCACTAAGGATACTAAAGATGTCAAGTTTGATTCATTAACTCGCCCGGAAAAATCTCCCAAGAAAACTCCTGATCAGCCATCGTCTCCTACCAAGAAGGCACCACGAGACAGTGTGTCTCCGGTGAAATTTCACTCTAAAGACATAACATTCAAGCATACCACTGATTTTATTTCTACTGAGAGAACTAATGAAGAGGTTATTAAAAAGACCACTAAAGCACATCCTAGGAAACTGGTTACTCCATCATCTAGCCCCACCAGGAAGCCCAAGCCTACTGACACTGACCCGTCGACTGGTCAAAGCTCTCCTACTACTTCTGTAAGTGGCTTTGTGTACTTTAGCTCTCCACGAACTGAGAAGACCGTTGTCACTGACTTGGATGATCAGGAATATTATTCTGAAACGCATTCAGTAGACGAAAACATCACCACTCATAAAAGACCTGAAAGCCTCGATGTAAAGAGACCTCAATCTCCCTCTAAGATACCTTGCAGATCTCCATCTCCCGAGAAACGTGTCTCTCCAGCTAAGGATAGTCTACCGAGAAAGAGTTCTTTAAAGAAACCTACAACCGAGATATCCCAGGCATCTCCCATCGAAAAACCACCATCTAGCTTCCGTGTTTCTCCGACAGAGGAACCAAAAGACTTGCCTCACAAAGTGGTGAAAAAAGACCACCCGGAAGGGCCTTCTTCTGATGGTCCTGTGGGTAAACAAAAACCACCTCTAGAACGCAGAGAAACTTATGAAGACCGCTGCCGTAAGATCCTCGGCATGATGGACGATACTGCTACAACTGAAACTGTCAAGAAAACGACTTATTTGAAGGAACCAGAAACCAACTTGAGCTCGCCCAGTGTATCCCCTTGTCGCAGTCCTGCTCCGAGAGAAACACCTTTCGAATATCCAATTGCCAAGAAAACTACTGACACCAAAACTGATGTCAGTGACTTCATAACACGTGAACAGGAAAATATAGTTAAAACGACCACTACTCGTCGTGAAGATGCTCCTACGGACAAAAAGCCCAAAACTCCGCGAGAGAGCTCTCCGACTAAACTTCAAGATATTATCACAAAAGATAAAACAATTTTAAAGCACGATAAGACCACTAAAGATACGGAAGAAATAAAGAAACCTGTCATGACAGAATATCCTTCGACAAGAGAAAGTCCTCAAAGAAAGCCATATCAGCCATCGGAAGATGTCCCTAACAGAATGAAGAAGGACGATACTCCGAAAGCCCGTGGAAGTCCTGAACGAACACCAAAAGATTCGGAGTATCCGGAAACCACAATTCCATCAAATCGTCGTCCATCAGATACTTCCCCTAGGTTTAGCCTGAGCCCTGAAAGGATACCAGGATGTGAGCCAGCTGAGAAGAAGCCTGGAAATCAATACCCAGAGGAACTTACTCCAGTTACTCCGGGCTACATGAAAAGTACATCAGCTGTTTCATCTAAATATGACACCATGACTGAGGACATTACAGTAACGACCAACACACGGGAAAGGAAACCTTCACGATCTTCTGAATCTCCGACTAGGAAAACTCCTTCTGACAAACCATCAAAGCCAGGTCAACCGTCTGACAAAAGTCCACAGCGCAAACCTAGCTGTGATCAAAAGGCGGCAACTAAAACAAGCCCGGAGAAAAAACCTACTGACGAGTTACCAAGGGAAGCATCTCCGTTTAGGCCTGGTTTCAATAAAACTACTACTTCTATGGTAGTCGAATACGATTCTTCGTCTACAACTGAAGATTTAGAGGACTCTACTACTACAAAAACGAGGCCATCTTCCCGTCCTTCAGGGTCTCCCACACGTCCACCTAAACCTTCAGATGACGTTCCAGCTAAATATACTTACTCTTCCGATAAGAATTCAGAGAGAAAGCCATTAAAGCCTAAAGATTCATCACCGACAAGACCTAACTACATGAAGACTACTGCTTCTATGACGTCTAAGTTTGAGGCCACGTCCACTGAGGATCTGCAAGAGACAATCACTTCTGAGACCGTTCAAACAAGGCGTAGTTCTCCCCGACCTTCTGATTCGCCTACACGTAAGACTTCCAAACCTTCGGATGATTCTCGCCCACGACCTTTTCAACCGAAAGATCAGAGCCCTGATCGGAAGCCGCACACTCGTGATCAACCATCTCCTACTAAATTTAGCCCCGAGAAAAAGTCCACTGATAAGTATCCACGAGACATTTCTCCAACTTACGCAAAGCCCGATAAAATACCTAATTATATGAAGACAACGTCGGCCATCTCAACGAAATATGACACTGTTTCTACAACAGAAGATGTTGAAGAGACTGCATCTTTAGAAATCACAGAAAAACGTCATCCTCAACGTTCATCGGATTCACCAACAAGGAAAACTTCGCAACCTGAAGACTATCAACGTAAAATTTCGCCATCGGGGTTACCTCAGCAAACAGACAAGAGTCCTCAACGCAAGCCTAAAGATGAAACAACACCTAAAAGAGCTAGTCCTGAGAAACAACCCGCTGATAAATATCCTAAGGAACCGTCACCCACTAGGCAGACACCTAGCTCAGAGAAAACTCCTGGGTTCATGAAGACAACTTCATCTCATATCTACAAACAAGACACAGTATCCGCGACTAAGGACTTCTTGGAAACCTGTAGAACAGAAATTGTTGAGAGGAAACATTCCCCTCGACCCTCTGTTTCACCTTCTCGCAAACCCTCAAAGCCAGGCGACAAGCATGAGCCAGAATCTGACTCCCCTCGGTCAGTTCCGCCGTCTAGGTCTCATCCGGAGAATATTACATCTAGGAAAAGTGTTAGTCCTGATAGTAAGCCGGGGCACCAGCAGCCGACTGAGCCACAAGGCAGGAAGCCTACTGGTAAGCACCCGAGAGAAATTTCTCCTTCCAAGCAAACTACCAGTCCGAAAACTCCTGGTTACATGAGAACCACGACTTCTGTCAGCACTAGAGAGGACACTACAGAGATTTACGAAGACGACATCTCTAAGACTAAGCAAAACAGCAACCCATCCTCGCGCCCTTCGGAATTGCCCACACAGAAAATTCCAAAATCAGATGGTGTTCCAGATAAGCCTCATTTGGACAGAAGTCCTAACCGCTTGCCAAGATATTATGAAACTTCACCTCGAGCTAGTCCTGAAAGACAAACACGTGACAGATATCCTAAAGAAACATCACCGTCTAGAAAAATGCCAACTTCGGATGAGAAGGAACCTACTCATTTGAAATCCACAACAACTGTAAGGTCTACTTACGATTCCACCTTGGAGGATATTCAGAAGACTACAAAGTCCAAAGTCACCGAAGATCACAACTATACTTCTCAACCATCAGACACTATGCCTTCAAGAAGGGCTCCGAAATCTGCTGATGGTCCCAAGTCCGCCCCTGAACATCCTCGAACGCAGTCACCCACCAAGCATCAGCCTGAAGATTCTATGAAAAGGACATTTGAGCCTAAAGAGATTCATACCAAAAAGCCTGGACAAAAATATCCACAGCAATCATCTCCTACTCGGTCAAGCTCTAGCCCGGATAGAAAACCAAGCCACATGAAACCTACTGCTTCAGTTACATCTAAGTTTGAAACCACTTCTACTACTGAAAAGTTTGAGAACACTGAAGATGTCGTAGAAAAACATCCTTCACCAAGATCATCAGTATCACCGTCACGCCGCGTTCCACATGAGCCATCTCAAACAAATTCTGGCTACCTGCAGCAACCAGAAGAGCCGAGACAGCCACGTACTCTTTCTCCCATGAAGAAAACGACGAAAGTCACTGAAGTGAGCACAGACTTTCTCATGTCCGAGAGAGAACAAGAAATTTTAGACAGAGTTCAAAAATCGCTTCGAAAACTGTCTCCAGAACGCAAAGAAAAGTCACCCAGTCGCGAGAGAAGCCCTGGTAAAACAACAACTAGCTTGCAAGATATTGATATAACTCACCATACTGAAATAGATGATGAATCATTAATTGAAGATGTCACAGAGATCACAGACAAGTTTTCGACCCCTAAAATAACATCTCGTCCGGAAAAACCCAAGGATGAAAAACCAAAAGATCACAAAGTGCCAAGCAAGCTTTCCACCAGAACTGTTTCTCCGACTAAGAAACCCTCAGGTATTGCTACACCTACTAAGCTAGACAAAATTGCAGACTCTCCGACGAAAACTAGAAGTATTTCGCCGAAAAAACTTGTCTCGCCATTTGAGAGGCCGCAATCTCCTCAGGTTTCAAAGCCAAGTGGCATTAAACCTAAGGAACAGATACCCTCTCATCTGACTAGGAAGCCAACGCCTGCTACGTTAAATGTGACTAAAGTGGAAAAGACAGCAACAGATTCGAAAAAGACAACTAATATTAATTCTGCTACCAAGCAGAATAGTTTTACTCGGACTACAACTAGTAGAACTCCTACGAAGACCATTCCATCACCGACGAGTCGTTCAAACGAACTCGAATCTAAGCGAACCCTGACTCCTAAGGGCACCAGAGAAAGCGTGATTCCTACAAAGAAAGACAGTGATACAAAGGTCACGCGCACTGTTAGTGATATCATCATAAAGTCAAAGAAAACATCGCCTCAAAGAATGAAGTCGAAACCAGAAATAACAGTGAGTGACGTGTCCACTAAAACGACGAATAAGACGTCCTCTTACAAAGAACCGCATTCAAAATTGCCGAGCAAACCCAAGTCTGCCACGACACTGAACACGTCCACTGATGAAGATGATGTTATTATTGATGTACAGCAGTCTAAATCATCCAGGGAGAACTCACCGGACCGAATCTGTCCAACTCCAGTCAATTTCGGAGAAGATGTAGGAACTCCTCGGTATCCCGACGAAGTGAGTGAACCCGATGATGAATTCAACAGACGAACGCATCACACCATCCATGAAGCTGAGACCATCGTCGATGATATTGTTGAAATCTGTGAAGATGATGAGCTATTTGTCAGAAAAACTGATATCGATACCGTCAAAGATGATGATGAAAGCCTTCTCAGCGTAACCGATAAAGTATCTAGGTTCACAAAAGGTGTCGATACAGTGACCAAGCCCAAAGATACTACTACAACATTTAAAGATACTGAAAGAAGAGTTCATTCCGATTATATTGATGAAAGGCTTAAATCCGATGAGTGCTTACTTTCTGTATCAGAAAAAGTTAACAAGTTTGCTAAAGGACCAAGGGATATAAGAGATAGCAAGAGTCCATCGCGTAGAGTCACCGATGAGTACGACAAGAATACTGTTTATCAAGATGACTACACAAAACTTAGTGTACATGACAAAGCACACTTGTTTGTAGAGACTGCAGAAAACGTCAAGACACCTAAAGTGAAACAGACCCCACAAAGGGTTGAACGTCCTGACTTGACTAACGTTGATGACTCATTAAAGAGTGACGACTGCTTGCTCAGTGTGTCTGACAAGGTACATAAGTTTGTTAAAACAGCTGAGCAATTCTTGACGGAGTCCCACGAAGTCGAGGAAAAGGAAAAGAAAATTAAGGAGCAACATGATAAGATCATGCAAAAGATAGTTGATGATGCTGATGATGAGGAATACGAGATCGAGACAACCACTTATACCGAAGATGTAGTAGTTACAGATAATAGAAAGACACAAGACCATGGACAGCGAGATGATAAGCCACTTAAGCCAAAGGAAACTACATCATCACTTCCAAAAGTTAAGGATTACAGCAGCCCCAACAAGAAGCCGACGGAAAGGCCGCCAACTGTCAAAATAACCACTCTCCGCAGTAGTGAGGCTGTAAAGAAAGCGAAGGCTTTGTTTGAAAACATCGCAACAACTACTCAAAAAACTAAAGAAACCACTCACGATAAAACTGCAAAGTTGACAGACATCGGTGTGATGAAAAAGTCTCCTAAGACTGATTCAACCACCGTTCTACATCCTTCTGTAGGAGATGGCTCTCCTAATATAACTGACGTGGATAGTGAAGTGGATGCCGCTCCTCATACGCCTAAAGACCGTCCGACAAGTGGTACGCTTGCTCAATCGCACTATCCTCGTGATGATAAACCCCGAAGTAGTCCATCTCGTTTAGCTGCCCAATCACCCGAATTACCAAGGTCAATATCTCCAATGCGTCAAACTATGGAAACAACAACCACCAAAACTCTTCTATCGAGATATCCAGCCTCACCGAGAGGTGAATCCCCGAGGCAACGGCACGAGAATGAAAAGCCCGATAAGGTTCCCGGATACCTTCGTCCCACAAAGACAAGCCAAATCAAGGAAGAGACAAAGGTGGTTGAGGAAACCGAAGTAAGCAGCCGACGAGGAAGCGGCAAGTTTGGAATAGAGCTACGAAGGACCAGCGTTGAAAGATCAACGGCGAGTAGCGAGCGTAGGCGTAGCGTCGAACACCCCTGCATCGAAGACATCTTCGACCTGGACCTCCTGGAACAAATGGTCAGTAAGCACAAGATTTGCATGCTCATTATTCTTATTTATGTTTCCATTTTACATTTATACTTTTGCTGACTATATTCTAATTTTCAGTTGGAAAAGGTCGTTGGTTACGAGCAGAGGAGACGCATCAGATCTCAAATTCGTATAGCTAAGAAGAAGGTAGAGAGCGACCACGTCGACCACACTAACACTTACACTAAAACAACCAGACAGACTACGACTACTCAAAAGCTGAGGTCTCCTGAGCGTCTACAGACAAGATCACCGGAACGGGCTCCAAAGTCTTCTCTCTTCAAAACCACGTCTCCTGATCGTCACGCCAAAACTCCTCAGAGATCGGTCCCTGAACGCACTCACCCTAGAGAGCAGGTACAACCAGTGCTGAACGGACACGCTAAGGAACCAAGCAAAACTGTGAGTGACAGACGCCCACACAGCCCTGAGAAATCCGCTCCCAAATCTGCATCAAAAACAAAGAGTCCTGTTCGTCATCCCAGTCCAGACAAAAAGACCCGAACTCAGTCCCCTAACAAAACAGCTACTCCGAAACCTAAACCCAATCGTTTCAATGAGTATGCATCCGCTTACATGAAAAAAGTAGGCCTGAGTGAGGCTGACAAGATCAAATTCGCAGAAGCTAAATCAAAGAAAGCGGCAGAAGAAAAACAGAGAACGGTAAAACATACAGAAGAACACAAAATAGTGGAAGAATACTCTACGGCTAAAAGATTTACTGAGAAGACTTCGTCTAGGGACGTCATTGAAGTGGTACAAATGAACGGAACTAACAGAAGGTCTCCATCACCAGAAAAGCAACAGAGTCCGGAGAGAAGGGCCCAAAGCTCTGAACGGAAGGCTCAGTATCCGGAGCGAGTGGCACAAAGTCCGGAACGAAAAGTACAACGCCCAGAGCGTAAGGCGCAAAGCCCGGAGCGTAAAGCACAATACCCGGATCGAAAGGCGCAAAGCCCGGAGCGTAAAGCACAATACCCGGATCGAAAGGCGCAAAGCCCGGAGCGTAAAGTACAATATCCAGACCGAAAGGCACAAAGTCCAGACCGTAAAGCTCACAGCCCTGAGCGTATCTACGACGACCGTACACCAAGTCCAGTACATAAACAGCTGAGAACAGAACCTGGTAAAAAAGAGACCATCATAAAATCAGCTCAAGAAGAAAAGCCGTCATGGGTGACCAACAGGAACCTCAAGAAAATCAGTTCAGAGACTAGGGCGTTCAGTAGTAAGAAGATTGAGGAGAAGCCGAAGTACAGGGCTGCTAGTCCTTCCAAGGTGATTACGAAGCCGATCGACGTGATCACGTCGAGCTATGGGCCTGGACCAGTGGATTCCGATGGCAAACCACTCTTCGGTATCAGGGCTTTGAGGAACGGCGCGTCTAACTACCAAGGTAACCGCTCTCTCCCCAACTTACGCAATATTATTCAACCACCAATCATTATGCCTCAGTCCAAAGAGTTTATTTAATATTTTTTCAAAGCGTCATGAGCTCGTATGGAAAGTTGAACATTTCGCAAATATAATATGATAGTCAATTACTTCCAAACGTACTAATAGAGTTAGTTATACCGACCGCCACCAAGTTTGTATGTAAAATAAATACTTTTCGTAAACAGGTTCTTCAAGAGATAGGTAAGTGGCGCAAAATATCACAAGTTTGCGGATCGTGCAGTTATTTAAGTACCTAAAACGATTCACAAACGGGAATGACTGAGGCTGTAAACATGTGTAATACTCTTGTATAGGGTTCAAAACATTATTTTCAGAGTTTGAATTTCTCTTAGGATTTAAAAATAATAGTGAGCTAAACTAAGGCATCTCTCAAACATTAGTTGTGAATAATAAACGTGTTTAAAAAAAGTCTTATCAAAAGACGTTAAGCCAGGTTTCGTTCAGTACTTAATTGCTTTTATATTGTTATCGGGGCTATTCAATTGTATTGAGGTCAATGTTAAGAAGTTGACTACAACGATGACACATGACGTCACATACTTTCTAGTTTTCTGTTGATTTTCAGAACGACTGAAAGCCGCCTTACTAAAAGGTGTACATCTTGAATCATATAACTGTTCTTAAAGTAAATGTTAGCTCAGCTGAATGTGACTATTTCTGTCTTAACTGTTCAGTAGTTGTCTAAGTGTGGGACCGTCTTCACTGATTCTGTGAAGAGTTAAATCAGTTGGTGAGTTTAACTTAGAGTTAACTTTGTTTAAACGATATCACGCTATCATACGTGAACTGAGTTTCGTTTAGAAGTTTGTTAACCAATTATGGTGTGCACGTTGGTATACGAAGGCGAAGAAAGTGTGCCATCCTTTGAAATTCCATTTAGGTAATACTGTAACGAAATGTTTGTAGTGTAGCGCTTTATGGCCCGGTGTACATAGTATTGTTGCGTGGTATGCCTTGCAACGTCTATATTGTTCACCTTTGCAAAGGACGCTTAGAATGGTAGTCTAAAATTCACATAATCTTAGTATTAAGTAATATTTTCGGTAATTTTCCTGTCAATCTATTTATTTTCTCTTACAACCGCATTATATTATATCCTCTAAGATGTCCACCGATAGTCGATATCGCCATCATTCCATCGTCACTCCTCATCCGGCTAGCTGTCGCACTCACAAATATCTGTCCCCCCAGTGAAAGGCACGGTCATCCGCTCGGAGTACCACTCGCGTAACGGAGGGGAGCCAGAGGGTTCCGTCTCCGTGACCGCCTACTCCACGGAACCGGAGGACCTGGAGCGTCTGCTGCAGGGTCAGGGGGAGCCCCCCTCCCGCATCCACGGGTTGGCTGCCATCACCACTACGAAGAAGTTCGGAGGTGATACTGGAACCACGTTGAAGGAAGCACACGGGGTAAGTGCCTGTTGAATTTGTTATTGCAATGTGTGGTTAGCGCGCTATGCTTGATACAACAACAAACAACAATCGTACAACCGTTACAATCGTTTTTGTAAGCCTTTGTTGTCTATTTAGTATGGATCCCATTTTCAACAATCCCCGGGACAAGAGACGCTTATAGAGTTAACTTTCGGGTTTCTTATTGCAATATTTAACTAACTCTGATCATAACCATAACACACTTCTAGATTTCCTTAAAAACAATAAGATTATTTTATAAACAAACAACTACTATCTCAAGAATCCCAGCGATGTATTGTCTTCCGGTTGATATGCTAATAATACCAAATTTATCAAATCTGCAATCATACAAATATGCAACTTATCTCTCATAGCGAGAAGATCGCGCGGCGATAGACCAGTTCACCCACAGCGATCGAAGAGTCTCCGACACTAAGATAGAAGACACCAGCGAGAGACACTTCGACAGCAGGCGAGAAGAAATCGTAGGAGAGACCAGACGCTACGAGACCAGAAGGGAAGAGATCGGAGGAGAAACTAGACGCATTGAAAATAGAAGAGAAGAGATCATAGGAGACAGAAGTAGACAGGCAAGGGAGGAGCTTGTAGACAGTGCAAAAGATAGGAGAGAAGATAAAACAGAGAGGATGCAGAGACGAGTGGAGAAGAAGGAAGACAGGACACAGGAGAGGAAGGAAAGGACAGAGAGACCAGATGACAAGAAGACCGTCAGGCAGAGCTCGGTGAAGTCGCTCACGGAGAAATATATCAAGAGTGCGAGTAAGTACAGGAACATAACTTTTATTAACAATAGGTGACTCGGCAAGCAAAAACTAACAATTTCCGTCAAAAAACAGCTACTACAATTAACTGACGACCAGTAGGTATGTAATGTACTAAGTACAGTTACCTCAAAACTCACGTTGACTTAGTCATAACCTAGCCATCATGGGAAAATACTTTTATTCCGAGTCTGGGATAATCCTCAAATAGCTGTGGTTCTCAAATATTGAACATAGGTAACATCACGCCTGTTACCCCAGAAGGATAGACAGACATGTAGGTATCTCTAGTAATAGTACAGCAACACTTCGCCAGCCAGGCTCCTGGTTACTAGTGAGGATTTCCAGATGGTAAAACCTAAAAGGTCCAAATATTTGTCCGACTTGGGAGTCGAACCCAGGAACTCGTGCTTCATAGTAGTGTCTATTATCACTAAGCCAACGAGGCATCCTATTTTTGTCTTACAAAAATACAGGGAGGTTATGTTTATTCATAAGTATTGAATCAGCCATTTCAGGGTCTACAGAAGTTCTTATACAAGCCCAATGAGGCAACAGAGCTGTCAGAACCAGCCTGCGTTTGCGCCGGTCTAATGAAGGGAATCGGAGCGTAATGGTCACAAACAATTGCGGCGTTGCTGAAATATCACGATTTTTTTTTTATTTCGATATTGACAACGGATAGCGAAATACTATGGCAATGATAACGCAATAGAAAACAAACTGTATTGTTTGTACAATAGTGCGACACGTTTATTAACTTCGGTTAAGTAACCAATTCTAATGCTGGTATTCACTAAATCAATGCCTAAATCAAAGTTTTACGTTGAAATCCCAATGTAATATTTCGCTTAGGTAATGTTAGTGAAACGCACCTAAGTTGCTTACAATCAAAGTAGTCCTCGCTGTAAGCGTGCTATGTGATGGAGATAAAACAATACCTACTCTCATATTATTTCATGACATGGAAGTCAATTTTTCAGTTCGTTTAGTGATCGCCTGATCGGAAATAATAATATAGGGTTTGAAATAAAGAATCGCCCATTTAATATAATTATTATTTCAACGGGCTCGCTTCCAACTACACGGGACTTCCTCTGGCTACCCATTCTGAGCGAAATGCAATGTTATGTTTATGTGAATTTTATTCAGTTCTCAAGCAATACACTAACAAATTAAGTAATTCAATCGGTAGCTCTTGTTATAATAATGTATCACCTCATGTAAAACCCATGATCAAGCAAAAACATGATTAACCAACAAAGGTTATATCAAATCAAATCAAAATTATTTATTTGGTACAAAAGGTGGTAAAACTAACATAAAGTGCAATGACACATTTCGCCATAAGAATAGCATGCAAATATTATACGCAAAGTGCGTCCAAACTTGATACATTTTCCCACCAAAATCTTATGGAAATTAATGAACAGTTTCGTGATATCACATAATAACAACGTAACGTAAACGCACGCGAGCGCGTTAGCGTGCACCTCTTTACGTAATAACTTTCATACTTTCATATTGCACTGGCTGCGTTTACGTTTTCAGTCGTCAACTGCCTCTCGGACTAACCCGACGAGGTTTTGTGAGCGGTACTATTTTTTACATGTGGTGTGGTTTCTGAATATTTCGTTAAAATGGATACAAACAAGGATTGTAGTTATAATTTTAAGTTGTTGCTTAGCATTTATCAGAGATTAGGTGAGTGGGCTTTTTACAGCTTTTTTTTTTTTTTAAATTAGCATAACAATGTGTAGAAACTAATTACTATTCAAAACACCAACAATCACAATGCGTAGTTAACGCATTGTTGTGTATTGAATAATAACTATCTTCATGACATTCTTACACTTTTATATTTAACGGTGTTCGTCCTTAACAGGGCAACATTAAAGGGTTTATTCCAATCGTAATGTATAATAAACTATGAATTCCGCATTACTTTAAAGTTGGTTACTTGTAGGTCTCTAGCTTGTAATAAGAGTATTATGTATGAATTACAAAAACAATAAAGTCTAGTTTCCATTAGGAAGTGTGTCACGGCTTTTTAGTGCTATTTTTTTGTCAAAACATAACGAAACGATGAATTTACAAAAAATATACCATTGTAAGCAAGTAACTAAAGCAGAAATTGTTTTGTAACAAAACCTTTTTGCTCGGTCAGTATTTTTTTGCTGTCTGTCCACAACTCGTCAGGAAATAGCCACATACCTAGGAAATAATTCAAAAACAGTATTCCACAATCATGTTTACATACTTCATTACATTATCAGATTTCTACACCCGGCTCTCGTGCTATCTTATCTCATTCACACGGCTGATTACTCATCTCCGTGTGTTGTGACCGCAGAGGTCAACTACCTATTTAAATGTCATTAGTATGACTTGCCCCGCGGTGTTACCCGCACTAAAGACACGATGACTTACGGGAAGATAACAAATACTTTGAAAATAAATGCCACTTGATACTGTTGTAATTAAGACGGAGGTTGTTATTCGATGTTTTGACAAATTGAACGTTAATGCAGGATGTTTGGTATAGCGGTGTCGTCGTGACGCTGATGAGAGCCATGTTTCAAATCAAATATTACAGCTACCATACGCACCGATGATTTCAGATTATGTACTATTCATCTATGATTTTGGACATTTGACATCAAAATAGACTTGTTTGCGATTATTACAAATGGGGACAGTTGTTTTTGAGCTACGATAGTACTTTTGTACATCCTTACATACTTAGGCAGAGGTGCGAGGAAAGGATGTCCTTCGGCCGCAGGCGGACGGGAGTGGTGTCGCCAGACTGAGACACGACAAAAAATACATACATTCATTATTAAATCCTTTACATTTAATAATTAAAATAACCTAAACTAAATAACCTAGCAACAAACTTAAAAAATGGCGTCAAAAAACTCCTCCTCAACGCTGTCAACTGGTAATGTATTATTAAATTAATTCTATCTTAACCCTCCCACCTCCCAACGTGAACTGTGTTGTGATCGGGTTCAATCACTCTGCAACTCTACTACAAGGATGTCGTTAATCCTCATGACTACAAGTAATTAAGTATACTTATTCCTGTTCCCCCTACGCAGACGAGAGCTCCAGGGCTGAGCGCAACACGTACCCTAAGGCTGGCCTGATCCTGCGCACCGCTACCATGAAGGACAGCGTCTCCAGCGACTCCTCGGCACACGCTGGTAAGCCTCCTGCTTCTCATTGTCTACTAATTGCTTCTGGTTGAAGAACATTTTGTTATTAGAAACTAACGTAGTATATTCAGTCAGTACAATTATATATTATCTTCATCATCAGCTTATGGCCTCTATTTGCTCGCCTTTCTACTCGATTGTCGGCAATTCTCATCCAGCTGCCACCAAGTATTGATTGAAATTGTATGGCGGCACGAACTTGGTATTTTTTAAGCTATAAGAGAGCAATCAATGCCCACAACCCTGCAATAATAAAATGATAAGAAAATCGCTTCTATTTTTTCCCAAGTGTGTAATTTCGTTGTTTGTGGGTGTACAAGCCCTAGTTACTGTTATTGTCCTGTTACTTAAATTAACCTGATTTTCTTAAATCTTTGTTAATATTTCAACGTTTTTCCTCCCTTAATGTTTCTTTTCCCCTTAAAATGTTAGCTACTACTAGCCCAAGATTCCCGGAGTCACTTTAATATATACTACCTGCGCTACCAATGTGATTGTGTTTTTTTTCGGCCGACGCCGTATTTGACACGGTCATCACTCGTCACTGTTCACTTTAATAAACATTGTGACTTCAATCACGGGTGGGTAATGCAGATGTTAACCTACGTCGTGTTAAAGATCTATACAGGGTGGAACGATGTCCGGGATGTCCCCGACGACGACATATTCATTTACTTAGGTATTGAGCCCACTGGACATTTTGCGAATTGGACATAATGCGCCCAAAGGTTTTTTTAATTGCTTTTTCCTACAAAAGTGCAATACCTAGGTACACGGCCAAGGCCATTATGTAACAGTTGTTTTTTTAGGGGTTCGGAATGATGCATTGAACACGTGGTAGCTGTTTGTGCCTCAATGTCCCTTGGATAACCCTTGGATAATAGTGGGCGAGCCTATTACCATCAACCGGGCTCAATTTCACTCGGGCCAGCTACTTGATAATTACTGGTGGAAAAACCTAATAACACTGCCCGACCCGGGAATCGAACCCGGATCATGCTCAGCTCGCAGGAGATCTAGCGCCCGCTACTACTGCACCAGCGATGGAGTCAATCTTCACTTATTGTAATAAAAAAACCTCCCTTACCCACCAAAACTGACCCTCACAGCCTCCACAGGTCTAACCCGCACGGACAGCGAGCACAGCCTGGGCTCCGTGGAGGACACAGTGGTCACCACGGAGCGCGTGGACGGCGGAGTGAGGACCGTGACCACCACCACCAGTCGCCATGGCACCACCACCCACCAGGGTGCGCGGGGGGAGAAGTCCTTCCTCGATAGCAGTACCAAGGTCACAGGAGTACAGGATATATTGACGAGGATGAAGAATGCTGATATAGGTTAGTTATGGTATTTATTTACTCCCAAATGCAGATGGGATAGGCAGAGACACTAAAACTAAAAACAGCAAAGCAAAGCTGCGGGCCGCAAATAAGGCTAAGTACCTTCCACACCGTATCAGTCAAAAATCGTCCCCTGATGGCTGACGTGCCTACGTCATAGGCCGCCACATCGTCCGGTCCTGTGCATCTCGCATGCAGCCGATTCCTATAACGCATTCACCAGGTCATCGGTCCATCTTGTGACGACCTCCCGACGCTATATATGAATTTGTTATTCTATCACAATGGTACCTCATCGGCATTAAAATAACAATTTGCTGTTTCTTATGCAATGTAATTGAAAACCACTCTTGGCACCAACTCGTTTGAAGGAAAGTCGATGAAAACCTCTCAGCTTGCCAAACATCTAAGTAATATCTGCCACCCTCTCCACAACCGTGGTGCTTGTCTCGTTAGTCACGCTTGGCAGAACTATTGATTTCGTATCAATTAATAAACACCTGCGTACAGGTGTAGGTACGAGGAAGCGCTGGGGAAGACGATTAGGATATCTTGGATAGATGTGACACTGTACTTTAAAATCCTTGCAAATTTGTGGGACTTTTGACTGAATAAAGATGTATTTAGTGTAAATAGTGTACCGACAGCAAAAGAACATAAACAGCCAGAAATTTCAAGATGATGGTCGTAGGTTTGGAGCCAGACTGGCACTTATTATTTCATCATGGTTTGAACGTTGAAGGAAATCATCGTTAGGAAACCGGCATGGCCTAGAAAATCCAAGACATGTCGTCCAACAAAGTGCACGATGTCCGCGTGGATCCACCAAGACAGGCCACTCACTAACACATTGGAGAAGCCTACGGCTCAGCTGTGAGAACACTGTAGGCTGATTATGCTGCTCACATAGAAGCTATCCTTCCCGTCCCCAATGACCTTTTCATAACACATTTTTAATTGTCGTGTGAACGAAGACCACTTGACAAGACTATATTGGTCAGTAGGACGGTAATTAGCTAAATTAAAAAAGCTGATTGTCTCACATGGTTGGCTGGCTCCGATAATATGTAGCTATCGTTTTAATATTAACTCGATCTGGTAAAAAATGGGGTAACATTCAACACGCGATGTCCGTGCATATTGTGTGAAGATGCATCTTGCATTCAAGGCAAGAAAACTTCCGTTTGCAAATGAGTACAAATTAATTTCAGTAGAGGTTCTCTTTTAGACTGAAATCGCAAGGATAGGGAAAATCTGAAAAGCAATATATACATATTTATAACTGCCAATCACTACTTTAAGTGTACCATCCCTTTAAAGTTTTTTACTTTAAAGAAGTATTTAAATATAAATAGTTTAAAGAAGTTTTCAAAGGGAGTTTCTCGTGAATCACGACCACGACTCGTGATAACTTTAGCTATTCTTTAAAATTATTTTTGAGTTACAAATCACGGTTGAATTATCAACCGTAAGGCCGGTTTTCACCAACAGAAAGAGAAAACATTTTTTTGCAACAACTAATAAGGGTTTCGCTATATTCACATAATAATACCAAGTGAAATACGAGTACCAAGCGGGTTCGGGTATTATTAGCTTCATCACAACTGTAATGGAGGGACTACACTGTCTTGTCGTCAAGGAATCATCTTGAACTGAATCTCCGAAAATCTTGAAAGTCAATGCAAGAGAAACAAATAGTCCAAGTGGTGTCAAGTCGCGCTTTTCCTGGCCTTTTCTGAGCAACTCCAGCCGATTCCGATTGAACCTTCTCTTCTCGGTTGAGGTGTATGTAGTTTCAAAATGTCGGCCTACAAACTAATCCTCCTTCCTCCCCCAGTGATCCAGGAGGGCGACACGACGGAGGACGCGGAGGCACGCGCGCTGCTCAACAAGTTCCTGGGCGCCACCGTGCTGATGGCCGGCATGCAGAGCTACGTCACTGAGAAGCCCACCGGCAAGCTCGTGGTCAAGCAGGTACGTGTGGGATAAGGCCTCGTCAAGGATGACCCTTAGTGATTTCAGGAAGTACTAAAACGGATGTAGTATTTAAGTAGAAGGATGTTTGATTCATTTTGTTGGTCGTTAAAGTATATCAATTTTATCATTATGGAATTCGGAAAAACAAAAATACTTCGTCTGATTAAGTTATTTTCCATTTTTGCCCAAGATAAGGTACATCACAAAGTAATCCATTGCTGTCCATAACTACGGGCCCGCGCGGCGAGACTTTTCGTTATTTGTTACTTGCCAATAGTATCCACGGTGTAAACGACCAACATACAAAAATATTCGCGGAAGCGCGCTAAACGCAACATACACACACGACACATTGTCTGTGGAACGGCCTAGCGTGCTGGCGTGCCTTAAAAGTCATTTTCGTTATTCCACAATACTGTTTTGCCTACATTTACAAAAACGGTCTTCAAGACGAAATTTCGCCGAAATTTTGCCGTCCACAGACAATGCACCCGGGAAAAGCGTTGTGGATTCCTATTCTTAACGTGTAACCCGGTAACCACACAATACATCACGCAGGTGTTAATCCAATACAATATTACGCTAAATTCAACACGACAGTGCACTCATACAGTGAATTCATTCAGAAAACCCACTTGTAAACATGTAAATAATGGTTAAGATGCATGTTTTACGCGACAGTCGTTAACTCAGGTGATATTTAAGACAGCATGCGGTAGCTAGAACCTTCAAGAGTTACGGTGAACCAAAATAAGCCAGTGGCCCAATTGGCTGGACAGACCGCAGTCCTTGTAACTATAGGGAAAAGCCTCGGTAGATGAGGACGGTGCCGTCTGCCGCTGTTTTCATAGAGTACCGCTGCGGTTTTGCGGTTGGGATCAGCTTCTTTCAGAATAACACCTATAAGCTCCGATTAACTTAGCAGCAGCTAGGTTACCCACTAACAGTGTTCGCCACAATGATCTCTTGGTTAGGCATTAACCAGATGTGAACTGTGAAATGCAATAGAATCAAACCTTCTGTTATCCCCATATTTAGTGCCACAATTGCAGTATCGTGTGCAGTGCGCTTGGCACGAGACGCGCATGAATCACGCGCATATGCGCTCGAGCATTAATTTATTTATTTATTTGAGGCGCGCAGTAATGGCCCACTAATGATGGGTTTTTAATACAACCGGCGCGTGGAGTGCGGGTGAGTGGCAGCTAAGATTTGTGGGGCAGTCATATATGCTGGTGCTTCGCAGTAACAGTTAGGGGATACAGACATATAATAGATATGTTAATTTTATTTTGTTTTATAAAAATCTTCATTATTCAAATTAGACTGATAACGAGAACTTTTTGTACGTTAAATGTGTGGGTTACTCCCTGAGTACCCCGATCTCCCAGGCCCCGTCCCGGAGAACCCCGAATACGATAAATATGTTACATTTCTTTTTTCAATTTGTACGGTTCACATAAAAAGGGCCTAATTAAACTTGTTGCGTTATTCAAGATTATGGCCATGTCCAGACGCCACTCGCCAAACTCCCGCTCTCCACACTCGTGTAAAGGCTTTCCTATAGATAAGAAACTATCACTGTTGTCCTAACCTCCTTTGCACTACGGCAGCTTTTTCGAGGAGAAAACCTTCAAAAATTGTCGTAATCCTTACGAAAGCATCGTCTGCGCTGTGACAATTGTCATAAATATAGTCTGACAATGAAATGGGTATCGCCGACACACATACTCTGGGTCAAAATAATCAACGTTGAAAGACAAAGTCAATAAATCCATTTGGAATAGAAATAGCTCATTCGTTCAGTATGGAATAAACTACAGACGACTTGAACACATAAATCAATCCATCCACGCCGTAGCCCTGGCACTGTGCTCCACAGCTGTGAAACCTTCAGTTAATATCAAAAAAATCCGCACGCAAAATACGCGCTTTGACGTGGAGTTGCGGACACCAGCCCGCTATACAATACAATATCAAAAATTGACACCCCTAGATTTCAAGTTAAAAATAAACACAAAAACTCCTTATTAGGCGATCAATATGACAAAGAAGCTTGTCCAAATACGCTGGTGATAAATAAGGATGTGATGTACTGCGCAGCCGCATGCAGCACACGCGTAGATGCCACGCGTGGTCTCCACACGCGTGCTCGTTTGTTTATCATTCGTACCAATGTGGGGCAATGTTAGTGATAGATAGGTAAATACAACAGGTCTTGTAAGACGTAAAGCACAGCTCCAGCAGCATCTGGTTATTCTGGGAAATGAGAGGGATGTTCTTGGTAAAGGCTTATTAAGACATTTTCTGTAACTTTCACAGGGCTAATAAAAATAGGAGCTGTGTTAAGATGGTTTATTAAAACTAAATGAAACCATGAACATGCCCTTAGTCGGTCAGTTAGTCAGAAAGTTAAAGCCACTTGAGCGTTCCAAAACGCAGATCGCCATAGAAAACAACGGGCAAGAAATTTCAGTGATACTTAGTGATACTCTTTAAAATTAAGTCAAAAGAAAAGCTTTATGTTGCAATATTTGAAAACCCCTAACACCTAATCAGAACTTTCGTTTACTGAACAAAGCCATATTTATATGAGGTTAAAAGTCGATCAGTTAACCGAGCCCTGTTAAATCTGGCCGCAAGGTTACTTCATGGTACGTAACTGTGACCCACTTCAACCCATTACACAAGAAGGTCAATGAGAAGTAAACAAACATTCTTCCTTTACAACACACCAGATATCTGCACTTTGCACAACTTTGAATAAAGAGGTTATTAGGAATATCTTCAATTTTCTTGAAACATTTAAACAATTATATTCTGAATCTCAATGAAAGCTAAGCCGATTCAGAATTGAATTGTAACGAAAGATGTAAAGTTTTCCCACACTGAAAAATCTTTGTCGCAGCCCACGTGTGGGCCAAATATCTTCCCATCGTTACCCTTGTACCCCACATCTACGTTACTACGAACCGCGACATTCTTGTAAACAAAAGCTTTGAGATGCGCAAGCGCCGTCTTATTGCCGTTTAAAGCCACGGGTTCTAGCGCGGAAAGCGATGAAAATCCTATGCAAAAATAACACGCCCGGCCCGACATATTACCACCATTTGCTACTTAATGCCTTAACTCACGTCAGACGTCAAGCAAATTTTAGCTTTAATAACTTCTGGGTTAGCTTTTGTGGGGGTGAAAATAGCGTGTGATGTGTGTGGCACTATATTTGGGTCGGTGACGTCAGAGCGGGCGGCGCGCGCAGTCCGTCCCCGACTCCCGCGCATGGCACGCGCCGACACGCCATGATAACCATTAACAAATAAACCATAATATTATGGTCTAAGTAATAACTAATTAGTGCAGTAGTACCGCGTGTAACACACACCGGTGTAGACCCTAACATAGTGACAATCGGATACCTTCAGGATTTGCTATAATTTTCAGCTCTACTTTTTGTGGTAAGTTCGCATTCGACGATTTTTTTTCCTACTTTCTAACACTCCAACCATTTCTAATGCATGTAAAAACAATGAATAAATCCCTGTTGTGCCATTATAGTTTTTTAAATGAAGTTAATTAGTTGCTAATTCTTTACTTCTGTGTTAAAATATACTGAAAATTATTGTAAATGATTCTGTGTTACAGTCGGATATATTTTTACCGATCGTCTTTTGTCGGCGTCAGTTAAAATCCGCCGTTGACGTCACGCGAGCTTTCAGCGGACTTTGAACTTTAACACTAAAATAGATAATTATTTTAGCCATTTTTTTTCATTGAAGACTCATAATACATAGAAATACATCATGAATATCTTAAACCTTTATGCCAAGAATTACAAATCCACAACATTTGTTTGACAAAACGTTTGCCGCCATTTTCCTGTTTCCTATACGTTTTATTTCAGCCGTTTAATATACACCTATCATGTAATCGGAGCAAATAACGTTTACGCTAGAAACATAATTAGGTACCGATAGCTATTCTTTACATATAGGTTACGAGATCGTCGCCTATAAACACCAATAGATACAGTCACTACCCGCTTCCTGAAACTGAATTTCAGTGGAAAAATGATAAAACTCAAACTCCAACTCAAAGCGTTTATTTCAATTAGACCTTCGCAGGCACTTTTGAAAGTCAGAAAAACAAAGGCGAAGCTACAGTCACAGACACAAGGCATAATAACTTGTGAAAGTACTGTAGTTGCCCATTCCAAAGCGTAGATCTCTATGGAGAAGAATGGGCAAGAAACTCCATGGACACTCTTTTCAATCAAAATATTGTTACAAGATCTTGGTTACATCATTCATGTTGAGATTATACATATATGTGAGAACGATGTAGAAAGACGTGCACATTAAGAGCGTCCAGAGTAAAAGATTATAACTATCACAATTTAAAAACAAAGTAATTAAAATAAACCGTGGCAGCTAAGAGATGACCAGATGATTAAATGATT
Organism: Eugnorisma glareosa; assembly: GCA_947578425.1. Lineage (NCBI taxonomy): Eukaryota > Metazoa > Arthropoda > Insecta > Lepidoptera > Noctuidae > Eugnorisma > Eugnorisma glareosa. The sequence continues at coordinate 19,945,033 of OX387973.1, read as the reverse complement.
TTACATCTTGTAAAGTATATCATTGAGCGTCTACCTTTCTTTATTTCCAAATAACACAGTACTTTCTATCGAAAGCTTACACTGTTTAATTTACCTAAGCTGAAAACCCTTGATAAGTCAGGTGTATTTTATTTGCTTTCAAAAAAGACGATAATCACGTACATGTCTACCTGTGACATACACTCATCATACAATACACACAGTCAGGTCAACCGTCAAACATGACCGTGCGTCTGTCAAGCGCGTGACACCCGGAGGTCGGTTGCGACACACGGCCGCTAGAATTAAACAACAAATAAAAAAGTTTGTAGTAGAAATGTTGGGAAATAGTCAAGGGCAGGTGTCGAAGACTTTCTTAAAATATAAGTATTTGGTGTGTGAGTATGTGAGTGAAGATATTTCCTGCGTGCAAAAGCAAGAGACAATTTTTTCAAGATACTTGTGAAAGCTCCACAAAAATATGTCTTAACATAGCTTTTCGTAGTCATTGCAATTTAAAAGGAATTTCACTGAAACTTTTCTCAAATTAAGTAGTTTGATAGCTTATTCTTCGAAAAAAAACAGACTCTTAGCAAACATAATTTTTCACAAACAAAAAACTATGATTTTTCCGAATAAAAAGAAACCGTTCCACAATTTCACCAGCTCAGCCACCACACAGCAAATAATATATGTAATCATTAAATATGTTCTCTACAATTACAGCTTGTTTTCCGTAACAAGCCGTAAGACAGCTCGCAGCTCGCTGCACAAACCACAGCCATTACGTACAGCTTGCGAACAGCACAAAACAAATTATATGCTTGCTATTTATTTAACTACATCATCTGAAGCTGTTGGCGGTAAAGTCAAGTTTAGACGGGGCCACTTTCTCGCGACATTTCTACTATAAAAATAAACAATAGCAAAACTTTAACGTATCATTGATCAGAGTTATTGAGGCTCAACAAAGGTTTAATAAAAAGGAAACAAATGAATTAATCAACGCACATCACTTGCTGTTTACTTTTGAAGTATACATTGTATCTACTCGTACGACACAAACGTTAACGCAATTCGTTTTGTTTTAGTACAAACTCAAACTCAAAGCATTTATTTCAATTAGCCAGATAATATATGAAGAATATTACGAAAACACATAGATGCATATATATTTCACGCCTTTTTCTCAGAACTACAGAACGCGATTCACTATGACCCTCGCTTACTCATTTTGCTTCGTCCACTTCCTTCTAATTCACTTCCATCTAATTTTCACAGTCAAACCACGATCACCTGAAACGCGGAAATGATAAAATTGGACCTTACTGTACTTATTCCATCTGTGCAAAACCTTATCTCCGTTGGACAGCGGCGATTATGATAAATTACATTGTTTTCACAATATTATTACAGGGTTATTATCTTTCTCCGCTTACCAGCATCTCAAGTAATGGCAGATGTTTATCTATGTAGCCGTAATGGCGACTCTATCCATTCCTTGCTAGATAGTTGACGGCAGGGCAGATATGTATCTGCAGGATTAATGGTTAATTGAGAAATGGGGCTAAACTGACCTTTTGGTAGAAAATAGCTGTACCTACTAACTGCATAGTAGTTATAGGTTCTTATCAACATACCTACCAACATCGTGCATAAAGAATATATAGCGCTATCTATTTGCGACTATCTTTCGAATTTCACATCACAATCACCACTTACCTCATTAAGTTCAATATCGAATTAACTTTAACTTAAAATGTTCTGTTCATTGCCTTGACTGAGGAAATCAAACGCTTTCTTGAAATCTTAACAACCACCTACTATCCTACACAAATCAAATCATCTAAGTAAATAGCATAATAAATAGTGTCCGACCGAAGCTTCGGCTTCGGCTTCGGCCACCTTCGGCCAAAAAAGCACCTTCGGCCAAATCTTCGGCTTCGGCCAAAAATTTGCCGAAGGTTTGGCCGAAGCCGAAGGTTTGCTAGTTGTCAAAATTTGAAATTTACTGAACGATGCTAGAGCGAGACGGAGTATATAACGGAGACGGAGTGTATATTTGAAACTTTTATTTTAGACTAGAATTTAGATTAGAATATTGTATTACCTACTTGTATATGTTGGTCACTCGGCTCGTTATTGGGCTAAATCTCTAAAGCTCTCACAATATGTATCTAGTATATTCTGAGATCAAAGTAACTATCATTTTTCTCAAGGTCAATGACACCTTCGGCTTCGGCTTCGGCTTCGGCCGAAGGTTTTGGTGAATACCGATTAATCGGCTTCGGCTTCGGCTTCGGCCAGAATTGCACCTTCGGTCGGACACTAATAATAAATGATTTGCCAATGAACACCTTTCACTAACACATGTGTCTTCACACGATGATCAGCACTTTTGTCTGAGACAGGAAGTGATATATGCCTCATCATCATCACTGATGTAATAGGTGTAAGCTTGACACCTTATTGAAGCAATTTCATATATCTTTCACTTGTAGTTAATCTGGAGTCATGAATACGTTCTTAGATAAGCTTTCGATGGCTTAATCATACCCATAAGTTTGTTACCTGGACTTATAGAACAAAGGTTTCATAGTTTAGTTGTTATGTAGGACTTGACTAAGTTTGAAGGCTAAATAAGTCGAAGAACAGATTATACGTCTTGAACAATAGGCAAGTAACATTTGGGGTAACGAAGGGTAGCATCTCGGGACCCAGATGGGGTCGGGGGTCTATTTTAAGAGATTGTTTTTTTTCCTTTGTTTGAAACAGAATGCAAACTAAATTGAAATTACAAAGTCAATGCCACTACAGAACAATATGAAACTCAAGGCATTAAATCTGTGTAAAATATTTTGTAAAAAAAGTTAACAATAATATTAATATTCCATGTTTAATCTCAGTTTTCATTACTTTGTTTTGATTTTAATTTAATGCGAAACTTTATGTTTCCGGCGGTATGCGTCAAACGTACGACATTTACGTTATATCTCCAAATTATAATGTAGATGAATGTTTCACATATCTTACTGTTTTTAATCTTTCTCAAGGTTGAGTATTTTGTAGTAGTGAGTATTTTGGCACTTTCTTAGAATTATATTAATAGCGAATTTTTGGAAGTAAAATAAAAAGTGTATATCTTACGATTTTGGGAGCATTAGCCCTTACGCTTGCAGACAGGTAGGTACTGATTTTCTTCACAGATCACAATCAGTTGATTTATGCAATATACATACTTAAAGTATTTTCCATCTTCACCAATTCCAAAATTATCTCAAATTTCTTTACATTTGACTGTTTGTCCACGATGATGCTACATTAATTGCATTCCTTCTTCCTCCTTCTAACTGAAGGATTCAAAGGAATACTCTTACGTATGCATGCATTTCCAGATATCTCACACGTATAAAAGAATTTTCTATGACATAATCCCTCACAATCGTGACTAGGAACTTTATAAAACTGATAGTTTTTAACACTAACTTCATCTAAAACAATGAGATTACACAACATACTTAGTTTACAAATGGTGACACACATAAAATGCGGTAATTAATTGGCAATCAAAGAGCCATCAATTAGGTGGCGATTGAATGGATCGAAGTGCTGTGTCACTTGCCAAGCGTGGGTAGGATACGGACGTAGTGCTGGAGAGAGCGATGGCGGATGGCGACTGTTTTTCACTATTGATAAAAAATGTTGACATACATAATTATGGTAACATTGCGAAAAATAAAATGGCTGGTGAAATGCCTTGTTTTTCAAAATCAGGAGTCATAGTTAGTTCGTCGTAAAGACGTCGTCCTTTAGTAGAAGATTTAAGTATGTGCGCAACCAGAGAGCAATTTCATAAGGCTCGTCTTGAAAAGTGAAAGTTTAATTCACCTAAACCAGTCATACAGTTTGCTTAGGTAATCAATACATTGTCAACCAAGCTAGATCCTGCCTTCGATTAGCTTAAAAATCGCAGCTCAAACGAAACCAAACATCATCTTAATCGACATTCACACATTCAAATGTCAGCTGTCCGCTTCCGCGTCCGCACATCGCGTCTGAGGTCACACCACGTTATGAGCGGTCGTTGACCGATGCGCCTGCGACGATTATAATAGCACGCCAATCTCGCGCCAACACAGCTGGGTCACCACGGTTCTTAGGTCTCTTGAGGACTTGCAAAGGTTTTCGGGCTAAAATTGCCAATCGGTGCAATGTCTTTCCCCATGTATCATCAGTCTCTGGATTGATTTTCTCTTTATCATCTTTACAGCCCATACTATTTTAGAATTCCGATTTTGGTTATTTTCAGAATGTTTGTGTCGATCTATGACGCTTTTATGTAAATACTACTCCTTGTTTCGTTTCCGAATCATTGGGCAATATAATATGTGGGTTAAATTTCTTGTTAGCTACAGTCTATGTACTTCATAAACTGGGTCGTTACACTACTTACTGAGTTTTTTGTGGGAAATAATCTTGTTCCTGAAATCCCTTTAATAAATATTTTGAATGGAGGTTCGTGGTAAAGCCAATGTCAAAGATCATTGTCACCGAGTGTCAAGACTGAGGGCCAAATTTTCCAACCGTAGTTTTTTTAAGCATATTTGCATCATCATGTCAATTGCTGGTCATAGGCCTTCCAAATCATCGCGTCGTTGCCCGATTCTGTGCTTTACACAGTTCATACATCCAGCGGATTCGCGTATATGTATAATTGTATATACATACGTCTTGAATCTAACAATAAATTAGCTATGTATAGAACTTCTATCACAAGTAAATACCGGCTATTTGGAACACATCGAGTACACACAGTGCCTCACCACGTACATCGTACACATGCTCTCTACTCGAAGCTCGTGGAGCCACAAGGGCTCTATTAATACCTCAAGTAGTGCAAGGTGAAGCGAGTGGCTTCACGCCTATAATAAATACGTTTAGTGCTTGATAGGAGAGGAAAGTGGAAGTAACTCGATTACTCTCCATTTAGGTCAGGAATATCAATCCATGCAGCATCTTATTAGCATCTGGAAAACTTTTTTTATCAGAACAGGATACAAACTAGCACACATATGAAATCGCACTAAACTGAAACTGACAATTACACAGACAAATAAACAGTGCTGACAACATTCAATTTTACCAACGTAAAAAACCGTGATTTCAGGAAATTAAAGCTAGGTCACTTTTATATAACAGTACCACCGATTTTCGCAATTGCTCTTTGTAAAATAAAGTAAGCATTGTCAATTTAACAATGCTTACTTTATTTCCTCCTCAAACTCGGAACACGATACAGCGCCAAAACATATTTCCAGAACATAATAGTCTCAACCAGGAAAAACTGTTCCTAAAAACAAACAAAACCCTTTATTTTCGTCGCATCATTGAGGGAATATCTCCGCAGTGGGAGTCAGTCCCTTTGTCCGCATCTGACAGCCAGAAATACAGCCGTGACGTATATGTCAGATCTCCCTAGTCACGCCACGTGGGGAGCGCGTGCGGTGACTTTGTACGGAGGTACGTGGAAAAGGGTCGCGATATTTGTTTGCGACTGAAATGGACATCTGAATTTTATTGAGCGTTTGTTTTGCGAATATTTAGTCCTTAGCACTGTGTTTGTGTTCAATTTCAGTGGAAAGACTTGTTTAAGGAACAATGTTATTGAATTTTGTATTGATTAGCACAACATACTGTCATTCTTTCTCCCTTTTCTCTTAGAATCTTCAGCCGAGATGTCGGTACCTAATCAGGAATCAGGGAAATATTTTTTACATTTAAAAGAAAGTCCGATTCATCTCATATATGACGTTCACATGTTTATTGTTAATGATTATATTTCGTCTATTCTCTTCTGTAATTAGTACTCCTTATCACCTATTGAGAATGAACCAATCTGCTGCGTCCCAGCAACTGTTTGGCATCCGTCGGTCCATACATCTTCCTCCTACGACCATGCCACATGCGCCACGTTTTTGCGATCGCCTAACTTCGTACGGAAACCATGATCATATTTTTTTGTAATAAAATCGAACATAAATTGTAATCTGGAGAAAAACCAGATCTGTCATGGATGTCATTAGTTACTACACTCATAAACTTGCGCCTTTTACTCATGAGGGTAGGCAGAAAATACAGAACACCTGCTACGATCCTTAAAGTCTGCTTTTGCTTCGTTCACGTACTTACATAATCTTCCTACCATTTTATCCTGAAACCAGCTATATGTACGTCAGAGAGCAGACGTAGCTACTGTAAATGTATTGTCTCCTGTAATAGTTCACTGAAAGAACATATGAGTTCATCTATATTGTTGAGTTTCTGTTGAGCCTGTCGCATACTGATGTGACAATGACTGATTGAAGACAAAGCCAGACGACAATACTCGACAAACAATGTCAAACACTACACATTTTCTCAATTTTCCTTATTTCATTTCACCAAAATCTGTCGGCCATCAGCCCTGCGCTTGCGCCGGTTTGTTGGTCCCGTGCCAAACGGCGTACAAACACAAGCTAACGACCTTACGTCTCTGCTTCCCTATATCCACATATGGAGCGCGATAGTTCCCAGTGTAAGGGCCAAGGTTTACAAAGAAATTGTGAGAAGACAAGTAGAAATATTTTGAAAATTGTCGGAGATTTTATGAAACGGTTCGTGGCATTGACTCCTTTAGACTTTTCCTGATTTCATGTGCCAAGTTTTTGTTTAGAAATTGCGAAATATTTATGGTTGTTGATATTTTAATATTATTACTTACTAGACTATTAGACTGGGAATTATACGAATCTTTTGTTGCATGCAAAAAAGAGCTCTATCAGCAACAGATAAGAGTTTTTCTTATTGTTATTTTAACTCCCAATTTTTCGTAGCTTCTGTAACTATCACAAATTAGATACAAGACTCTTGATTCGAGTTGCTAATAGCCTAATGAGAAACTAGTGCCAATTTTCTTGTACAAATTAGAAAGCATGACATCCACACAAACAGGACGTTTCTATACATGTTCGGTCATTCGCACCTTTCAATCAAAGGAAAGTCTAATAACTCATTACAGATTTACAACGTTGCCGCAATAAAAACTTTACTACTTTGGGAATAGAGTTTCATAGCCCGAAGTTTATATCATTTTCTCCGAACGGAGGTGCTCGTATTAGAAATTTTAATATTAATTTACTGTAATGCCTTTTGGAAATGGCAAACGTTAGTAGCGTTACTGATTTGATGACTGTTAATCATCATGTTCTAAACCATTTCCAAATGATGTTGGGATCGGCTAGTCTATCCGGATGCAGCTGAATGCTAATGTACATCCCTCCTACCAGACCCCACAACCAGGTACTGGGTAACATGGCACTCCTTGGTACGACTTGTTGTCAGACTCGCGGGATTCTGACTACCCCTAAACACAGTCAAAGTTCTACGAACGACAGCCGCGAGACGCGAGCACCTGCGTCTTTGGCATGACGCGGAGGGGTCTCAGTTTGGCTTAGGGATGATCACCCCTCTTCGGCCCGACTGAAGATCAATCCGAGCAGCTTCTATAATTTACCCACTAGTCTTTGTTCAAGTCAAGACATCAACTTATTCATTTATACAAGAAAAAATATTCTAAAACTAATTCAAATGCTTAGAATACAACGAACCTCATTAGTTAAACCGAGCATAAAACCATATAAAAAGATAACAACCACAAGATAATGGCAGGTTATTTTCTCTTTAACAACTAAAATGGAAATCACCACCTTCTTACAACTATAATTGTGTCAAAATGAATATTCAGTGCTGCTGCTACCGTTGTGAGAAGACGGCGGGAATGTGGGCGGAACGGAGAGCGAGTCATGTATATGGATGTAATAATAACAATTGGCGTAATTGCTTATATATACCAGTAATTATGTGCAAGTAATCGGTGCATGTCTTACTGCGAATGAAGAGCTCATGAATGGTCTTAAAGAGTAGGAAGAAATTGTTATTTTGATTTGGTTATACTTGCTATATTCATCATCTCAGCCAGCCAATAGATGTCTACTAACGAAGTGACATTAGTTTTAAGGCGTTTTGTATGTCCACAAAAATGTTCAACAGAAATGACATTATAAAGCTTTTTTCTTTTCATCGTTTATCAATGCAATACATCTTTGATCTTTCATCATCCTTATCGCTATAGATAGAATGTCACTTGGTTCAGGTCCTGGGGGCATGTTTATCGCAGTTATCATGCTGCATGCAAATCTTGTCTCTTCTTCGTTGGTCACTAAAGAAACTTTGGGCGAGCCCCGGCCATTACCCTTGAGGGGACTCTGAGCCTTCTTATATGTATATATGACCCATTGGGAGCGAGCGATTGATGTTGCGAGATTACTGCTTACCCCAATTAGGACAGTAGTGTAATACCTATAAATAGAAACAGAATATGAAACAAAAGCCGTGAATGCTCGTGGGAACGGTCAGTGTTCCCAGCCGGGTGAGCCATAACCTGAGACAGTTGGAACACGATGCCAAGTTCTGGCTCTCATTATACTATGTTTATAATATTTACACATGATGCGGATAAGGTTTTTAAGAATTATGTGTAACAATTTAAAATATATTGCTGTTTACTCTTACAAAAGATTTGAGTTTGATTGATTTGAGATGATGAATTTACCAATAGCAGTAAAACCAATTACTGCCGAACTCTGGCTTAACATTGAAATCCATCAAGGAAAAGGCAGACAGATGTTGATAATGATAATTGGCTCAACAATTAATTGATTAATAAAGATGTAAATCAGTATGGTTACACTCAGGCTTGCGTCAATAACGGAAAGCAAAGTCAATTTGCGAAATTGCTTGTCAATATTATACCTAAGGGAAACATATAAAAACAGCGTATAGCTGTCTCGTAATAAAATTTGTATGATTTCCTGTCATTACGACTTTCACTGCCAATTATATCTGTATTCGATCGAAATAACGAGCTGCAGAAGTACCATGCAATTTCAATGTCTTTGTTGCAATTCTTATACTCTTGTCTTAATTTTTTTCCTTCCACTAGCCTTAGCTCTTTCTCAATCATCGTCAACCTTACTTAAATCATTTCCCTCGCTTCTCTGTCTATTCACTTCTCTTTTCTTCGTGTCCACTGATCCTCTCTCAATTCTGTGTTTCTTAAAACTAATCTGTTAACAGCCTCCCTTGCATAATCCACAAATGAATTTGGTTTATGATCTGATACAAATATGCGAACGCTTAACTTTTCGTATGCCGAGTATATAGACACAATTAAAAACCTAATTGTGTCTCGCGTGGATCTACGTTCCGGCACACGAAGGGTTAATGGTTTTTCTGTAGTGTTCTGCGATATTGTTTCGTTCAGTTTTTGTCTCCGCACAAACTACTAGTTTTTTACTCGAATATAATATTACATTGCTCTTTCTTATCTATTATATCTGCCGTTGTTGCTAAACTGTCACTTTTTGTATCGTTCAGAGATTTATTTTAATAGTCGTTACTATTATATTGTTTTTTTTTTTATCAATTTCATTCTGTCTGGCTTTTTCCAATGTCAATGCTTTACTTGCACCTATTTCATTTCTTATTATTTATTTCCTTTTCATCAGCATTAATACATGGCTGAGTGGAGAATGACTCCGGAAAACATTACCCACCTTTCATCTCCGCAGTAGGTAAAGGAAATGGCAAGAGTTTTCATTTTCATGAGGCCGCTTTACAAAAACATCCGGTTAACTTAAACGTGCTAATGGCAGTCGTGTGCGCAGCTTCTGAGCATGCGCAGTAGAACGCATCGGTGCAAGACTTGGACGAGCTAGACGTTAAACACTACAGTTACTAAGTAATAAGAATAAATATCATAAGATTTTCTTGTATCCAACTATATTGGATTGAAGGATTCCAGATTGTCAGGTCACGTCAGGTGTACTCAAACATCGGTAGGTACCTATTTCGAAAACGGAAAAAACTTGACGAATTTCCGATGATATAGGTAAATTGAAGATTGTGTATATGAAGGATCAGAACTACTTCGTGCTGAGGCTTTTGAGTTTGACTAGGTACATGCAAATTACCTATAACTAACTTCAATATCATCTCCAATTAGTATAAACAAATTACTTATGTAATTGCCTGCAAATAAACGAACCCACCTATTAGTTGTATGATTTGTTAAGTTGTTTGACAATTATGAGCTTTTAATTAAATATTACAAACCCATGTATACTTGTACTTAGTAATTACTATTTACTACTCATTTTAATGATAATGGTCGAAGGTGAGCCACGTGACCACATACACATAACATAAAGTAAAGTACTACATACTGCTGTATAATGGCATCATCATCTGCTATTACTTTGCAAGGGCAACGGGTACCGTTAGATGTCAAAATAACATGATGATCATAGGCAAAAGAGAGCTTAATACGAAAACCTATAATGACAGTTCGGATAGTCAGAAGGAACTAACTATGACAACGAGCCAGTCTCAGCAATTGAGATGCAGAACTTTGATAACCTTTACTGAAAATAAGGTACTTATCGATATTTCGCTGGATCTGACTGGACTTGAAACGAGTAACACACACAGTAACATTTCTAAGGAAGTTACTGTCACCCTGTTATTCCACTGCTGGGCAAAGACCCAACAAGTAGAGAGCAAAAAAGATTATTCATGCAAATAAAGATTATTCTATTCTATTTTACTCAATGAACATAGTTTAACCGCAAAGTTACATGTAAAATATTTTGTAATTACAAACACATTAGCGCAAAAGTTTTAGCCATTGCAATCCAGAATGTTGATGTGTTGCTAGTACAATCTTAAAAGCTTTGAGTGAGTTAGGCACATGCTAAATTCTATATGAAACGTTTAATAAATTCACATTTAATGACCAAGGATTAAAAATAGCGTTATGAAGAGACAAGATGAAGTGAGTGATATCAGTGCCAGTAAGATGCTTGTGTCTTAGAAGTTGTCACGTTCAAGACTGATTATTTTACAACATTTTCGTTAACAATAAATCCAATCATCAGTTTCCCTTACATAAGGCCAAGAATGGTAGGAAGGGGTCCGTAAGGACCGACGCCTGCCAGGGTTGCGGGACTGTTCGAAAGAGATACCGCGGCCCTGGAACACAAAGGGCAAAGGAAGGAACATGGATGGGTTTTAGTCAGTAAAAGTCTGACACTCCCTCCTGCTCAGCCCCAAGCGGGAGGGGTTATTTGATGATTTCCCATCGGTAAAAAAAAAAAAAAAAGGTAAAGAATGGTTAAACTGATTACTACATTATGTAGACTAAACAAGAAACCCTTGACAGGAGGTGTGTTTTACATGACTACCATATTAGTATCACTATCCGACAACTTTAAAGTGCCGTCAACAGTTAACATATATCGGAGTAAGGTTGCCATCGACACGCCAAGAAGAAGATAACATCTGAAGCGCCCATCGTAATATTTGTATCAACAACATTGACAATATAACAGTATTCAACAACTTAATTGACTCGTAAAACTCCACTTTTACACGTGTTTATGACATGTTACGGAACCCCGTATCAGCAACACTTTCTTATAATTATTACGTTTTCATTTTATATCTTCGTCCACTTATTGGTTGAAACTTTTATTACTACATATTTTTTCAGATTAACGGTTTAAGACAATAATTATAGCCGGATTATGCAAGATTGGTAAAAATATTGGAGAAATATTAAGGAAAATAACGAAAAATAGCCTCCTGCAAATAAACAGAAGTGTGTTTACTTGATGGAATATTTATGACGACATCCAGTGAAGCTCATTACCTATACCTAATCCAAGCATTATCTATTTTTATCCTCCTTACTGCGCTAATACACTACCATAGCTGAAACATTACGTCGAAAGAACAACATGAACATTCCTTAAAGTGTATTTCCTAAAACATCTCTAAAATTATAATCCTACTAGCAAATATTGTGGCGATAGTAGTTCGCCACAGCATAAAACAAATGAAGGTCAAAACATGTTCAACCATAAGTTAGTAAACCGCGTATCATCTTTCGCCTTGCACAATTTATTCACAATCCCGCCATCCCAACTTCCCGGCACTGCGGATCTATTGGAAGCGGAGATGCGCGCACGCAGTTTTATTTTTACGTCGCAGTTTCGGAGCGACCTGCCAAAAATGTGGCCCAGTGATCTTCTGAAATATAACGCGCCTATTATTATTATACGACGCGATTGTAGATCAATTGCTTGGAATAGGGTCAGGTTTTAATGTCAGCACAGAGGAATGGGGAGTCTTCAGAGAGGACTAAGAAGAAAAATAACGTGTTGATTATTGGAATATATATACTAAGGTAATTTTGAAGCTGACCTAGTAACTTACCAATATTTTATATGTTGCGACTTCCTACATGTCCCCCCGTCAGAATGGAAGTCGCAAAATGTAATATACTGATATTCAGCTACGTCCAGTTAGACTGTAAGTCGACTCCAGGATATTTTTGAAAATACTGGCCAAATTATGAATCCAGAAGCTGACAAAAACTAGTAAGCTAATTCCATAGTGCAAAGACAGGGGTATATAGGGGACCCTTCAGGAAGCCGTCAACCAAGCATCTGTACCTACATCAAACTAAGTAACTTTACGCCGAAAATTATTGCTGGGAAACGACTTTTTTTTTAGGGGTGAAAAATCATGTTTTACGGTAGGACTCAATGTAACGCACTCAAAACATTGTGCTGATGGATGGATTGAATGTGGTCGTGGAGGTGTTTGAAGTAAAAATCTTACATCAAAACCATGTATTTAAAAAAAAACTTGTGAAAAAGTTGGAACGACCCCCAATATCTCCATAACTAGAAGGTTCCCAGGTATGGTCTAGAAAAAAAAAATCGCAATGTCGGGGAGAACAAGTGCCTTTCGGCTTCGTTAAGAGTCTTGTTACACCCTACAGGTACAAAAACAACATAAATTTATAACGACATGTAGGTAACCAGAAACTCAGTATTTTAGCGCCACCTGCAACATAGCAAGCGCCTTCCAACCCATCATCCTCAGATCATTCAAACATCTCAATCTCCTGCCAGCTGTAACAACTACTAAAGATGATTATCTCATCTCTCTTTATTTTCTCAACTGTAAAGTATTCGCGAATAAAATAAAACGTTTGTAAAATTTTATAATATTCGCATTTTCAGACTCCCACGCTGTTCTGCCTGTCTGTAGGTAAATAAACTATCATAACATCACGCTATCTTTTCAGACAGGGATTTATAAACAAATCACAATAAACGTATATTAGTTAGAATATATCTAAATAATAAAAATGTCTAGATACATAATCGAACAGTCATGGCTAACTGACATTGATGAAACAAAGACATATGTTTAAGAACATGACCTTATAATGAGTACAGCTTGTACATGAATTAACGGGAAATATGAAGCAGAATGTCTGTTTTCTGCAGGAATCTTCATCTGAAATTTCAGATAAGAAACTTCTTACCTTTGCCTCTGGAAGCTTTAGATGTCTGCCTAGGGAACGGTACGACTATGACAAAACAAAGGAATATCGCACAATTAGACCGCGCCGGTTAATAGTACACCCAATAAAACGGTTATTAGGTCATCAATACTCACAAACGATATGTTTGTATTGTTTAACAACTCTAGCGAATAGTTTCGGCGCCTCACAGACTAAACAAGGTCCCCACATGAAAGGGCCTGCCTACTGGGCACGCGCTCTCTAAGGCACAGATGACTGACTCATCATGACACGTCGGTATCGTGCCCCATCACTGATGTCAACGAACGCCCACGTATGCGTTGCTTGTTGTTGTTTTTAATCTCAACGAACAAACTGGTAATAGAACACCCTTATTTTGACAAATATAAGAGATAGTACAGGCCTTTCCAAAGATATATCCTTGAAAACCACTTCGTCCATTTCAAAATTCTTGTCATTCCTGTCCCCAACTGAAATAACTGCGACCAAAAATATCAGGACCACTTGCAGAGTATGAGTTTCTTTGCATTCTTGTGCAAGGACACAAGACATTGTCCCTGCTGGAATTAGCCCGGGCCGCCTGGCTGCCGGCCTGCCGGGCGGGAATGCAACAAGACCTAGTCCTCGGGCATCCGGACCATTTGACCTGCTGACTCACGAGCTAAGTATAGCTCACTGAGTGACAACACGGAGCAATTGGTAAATAGTTGGGAGTCTGTCACAGGCGTGCGTGAGACGGTTGATGAGAAAATTAAGAAAAATCGGTAAAAGTGATGTTGGATTGGAATTAAAATATTTTTATGGTCTTTAATATCCTTTACTTGGATAGATGTCCTTCCTTGAGATTTTCTTCATAAGACTGACTTGATTTTGATTGTTATTTGTTTGTGACTGGATAACATAGAGCAATTACATCATGATCTTTCGTTGAGGCGTTTGATAAAGTGAATTTCACAGCATCAATAATTAAATAGTGCTCCATTTTGAAATCCCCCGAATCTAATTTAAATGTCGGTTATCTTCATGGCATTAGTAGGCAATAAATCATACAGAACGTTTAGTTTTAGTATTTTTGTTGATTTGATGACATAGGTAATGGATGCTCTCGCAGTAAATACGGCTGTTAAGACGATTATTAGTACATTTGCTTCCATAACATAATTAAGGTAAGCAAATTACGTTTTCGTATTTTATAGAAAACCTTAAAGAAACTCCATTCCAAGAACTTCTAAAAGCAAATGGAAAATTTCCTTCATAAATCATCTGCAACTGAGCACTCTATCATCTTGTCAGGCAATTGATCATAACACGACACAATTAAGCTGCTGTCGACATATTGGCCAACATGGCGGACGCGCAACAGCTGACAGTCTTCCTGGTGCATCTAGTAAACACAACGGGCCTATCTCTAAAGACATCAGCATTAATATAGAACACGTTATAAGTTTAGTGTCTGAACGTAAAAGTGGCCAGTTCCGCGTTGGAGTGGCGCCCGCGCATAAACATGCGGTGTTCATCACCCGTGTCATAAAGTTTCATGAATTTGATGATATGAGTGTTACTTTTTGTAATTTATTTCATCATCACTACTCTCAAAACTGTGAATGAAAACGTCGTAAGGATACCGGCTTTACCTAGTGCCGAATAATTCGGTGGGGACAGGTGACACCCACTTATCCACTCTGATTCAGCCGGTGTCCCAGCTGTGGTAACGTAATAGGCTAGTTATAACTATGCTATGTGTTACTTGTGGCTTATAGATACTTTAATTGCTAAAATTCAAACAAAAAAGTGAAAGCTTGCTTCAAATAGGTAGAAATTGTATTATAGTGCAACTGCCCGAGAGCTTAAAACTCAATGTTTTACCTTTAACCCAAATATATGTTATCTGCTGGTGTTTTGCCAAATGCACTCTCATTTAATTGTTAATTCCTTGCAAATCAGAAGCAACAGTAATGCATTGGCTTTTTTTCAAATAAACTGTTACAAGTGTTTGTTTTGCTAATAATGAACCATCTCAATCAAACAGTAAAGATAAGGTGCCCTCCTGATGCCAAAGTCGAGAGAAATATCGACAGAAAAAGAATGCGAATCGACTCATGACAAAGAATATAATGAAAGGTAGAATCACAATGCCTGACGCAGGTCCTCACCGGACACGGTTGTTTCGGGAGGTTCCTGCACCGAATCGGGCGGGAGGAAACCCCGGGCGCTACCATTGTGAGGATTGACCGGAGGACACGGTGGAGATCTGCCCCGCGTGGGCAGAGCACCACCGTGTCCTCGTAGTAGCGGAACGTGAGAGGGAGAGAACCTCACGTCCCAGCCGCCGCGGGAGACGCATCGGGCGTCAGGGGCCACCGTAGGCGCGGGCCTGTGGACTGTGGCTAGCCCGCCGTCCGTCCGTCTTATGACGACAGGCCGTGTCGATGGGGCGTTCGTTTTCTACCTGCGCCTCAAAGAGATGTCAGCAAACAGGAAGGGGTCCGAAAAGACCGATGCCTGCCAGGGTTGCGGGACTGTTCGAAAGAGATACCGCGGCACTGGAACATAAAGAGCAAAAGAAGGAACATGGATGGGTTTTAGTCAGTAAAAGTCAAGGTAGAATCACAATCGGGTTACAATTAAGTTGTGAATGACAAAGGGGCTATCGATGGCTATACAACAGTCGAAAGCACAAATCCACTCAACCCTAAACCTAGTGATTTTTCGTAGTTTAAGAATCAGTCAAGTTAAAAACTGTACTATAATTAGTGTCGGTGGTCGAGCAATTCTATTCTGTTGAAATAGATTTTATTTTGTTTGCAAGCGCATGCCAAATAGCTGCATCATGATTTTTTTAAGAATTCGATAAATCGTATGCGCTGCCGGCTCCGCCGCGTCTTATTACATAAAGTTTAATTCGATTTTATTTACAGTGTTAGGTGCACGCACTGAACCCAGAGATACACTAGAAGTAGTAGTATTCACTGTTTGTGTAGGATTCTCTTGATACATCGTCCACAGCCTGACGTTATCCACTGCTGAGCATGTACCCTTGTGCTTGTGCGTTTCATGTATTCTTAGACCTATAAGAGCACTGGGGCTATTAGCGCTAGGCTTAACCATTCCTAAGAAAATCAAACTACAAATAACTATGTTTAGGTAACTCTGTACAAAACTACAAACTACATTAATGTAAACCTGGATTATTTCAGGATTCTTGAAATAACTCGACGTTATGTGTACTATCACAACAAACTATGCAGTATCTAATGATCTGAAAAATGCTGCTGTCGTGTGTGTGTGTGTGTGTATTGTTGCGCAAATCTCAGAAATAGACTATACAACTATTCAAGCGTTACACTGAAATACTACTTTATAACAATTAGGGTTGCCATTAGCAAGTAAAAAAATAAAATTATCGGTTCTCTATTCAACCGCTGTAGTTCTTCCTACGACAACCTATCGGCATTGCATACCGACATCTACCTATCTAACAACCATTCCTCACAACGAGAGGATCTAGCGTAAGAATCCTGGTTTCTCATTCAATTCTTTTCTAGAATTTCGTTACGCTGAAGATGCGTGCTTCCTGTTTATAAGATTACTATTTACACAACTATCTTTCCGCAATAAAACATCTGCTACTCATACGTGATGACGTCAATATCGCCATAAACTTTATGAACCACAAATGGACGGCCGGACAGCCCTGTACGAATCTATCGCTCACTGAAGGTCAACACAGATCGTATCTCCGTCGTGCCTCCGCACGGATATATAGCTGCTGGCTTTTACTACATCTCTCCTGATCAATGAATTTAAAAAATTCTTTAACTTTTTAATTTATCATGCCATGTTGTAACAGCTGGGCTTTCTGGTGAAATATGTCGGGAACCGACGACGTCGTATTTCAGATGAAACTGAGATTGAAATGTGGATTTTTCAGATACACTTATCTTGATGACATGATGAAAATTAAGTAAGAGATTTTTTATGTGTTTCAATGTTAAAATGTAACAGAAACATGAACATAGAAACTGAAAGGGGTTTTTAAGTAAAAGAGCCTCACGACTAAATACGAATATAAACAACAACATTTTTCGGACTGACAGAGCATTAGGTAGCCTCTCAAAATCCGCAATACCAATCCGTCGACAGTTCTAATACGAAAAGCTAATGATTCATTGACAGCGATGTAAATTAGCGGCGCCTGCGCAGCCGGCCTTTGACCAACTCTCCAACAAGGTCAGGTCGAGCTATTTGTGAAGATGTCACTAATATTAGGTGGAAATAACTTCGTTTAGCAATAGTGGAGACATTGATCTAGTGTGTCACAGTTAGAAGGTCTTGTCAAAATGTAGCTGTCACTTTAATTCTGTTGGTTATACCGTGAGAATATCATATTTTTTCATTATTTTTTCGATGGAAATCTTTAAAGTGATATAAGCAAATTGTTGGATTACCTAGCAACCAAAAGGTTAATTATTGCTAATTTCAAAGGTATAACTCGTAATATCAAATAAACTGAAAATTAGAATGAAGTCTGGCGAGCAGGCGACCGGCTTGCTTCTACTTCTTCCGTAGGAAGTCGTTTGTCCATAAACTAAACCGTCACATCCTAATGATTATTTTTTCTTTGTCCTCAGGAAACAGTTCGCACAAGCAGCAGCAGCGGCGGTGGCAAGGTCACCAGCTCGCAGACAAGGACCCTCGAGGACTTCGACGTAGACCAGTGCTGGGACGAGCGTCTTCTCAGGAAACTCGTGAGTTCGCCAGCACTTTTATACCTTTCCCTTTTGTTTGTCTTTTATAAGCTTCTCAACTACCAAGAGTAGAATCTCTTGAAGCACTCAGCACAGCTCGTCGTCCCATGCGTTTAGAACAAGAAGCCCAAAGAAAGCCGCTTGCTTTACGCGTCGTACAATAACTTATGATTTAGAATTGCTATAGATATAGACATATAACTAGTAATTTAAGCCAGACAAGGTAAATATACTGACTGTAAAAGTAAAGCCCTAAGTGGACCGCCCGCTAGAAACTCTCAAATTTTTGTTTCAAACATATTAGAGGTAATTTTTCATTCCTGTGGGTAGATTGTCCAAGTGTCCACTACCTACCTACTATTTATTCGGGCCTACGCCGTACAAACTTAAGTGATAAAGTTGCTCATCAAAGCGTTGCTCTCCTATACCCTTTAGTGAATCCCAATCACTCCGACAGACTGAGTCACCTCTCCGATAGAGGTACCTACTAAGTACTGAGTACACCGACCGTCGACCGGTCTCTCGTCTCCATTCATACGACTTTCATTCATTAGCTCTTAGCTGACTCATTCCGGTCCGCCACCGGTTAATCGCGTTTCAAAACATTAACATTATCGCTTCGACTCCTGCGCATTATAATTATTGAGTTGTCTTTTTATTAGTGGATTAAGACATTTTCCAAGAAACTATATGGAAAGCTTGTAAGTGGTATACATCCATTAGCAATACAAGTAGCAATCAAGCTTTGATTAAACTACAGTTTTGATTTGAATGGATTGCTTCTCGTTTGATGCATAAATTAAACCAAGAATTTTCTACTTTGGAAAGAGCAGAAAATTCTTCGAAATCTTCGAAATTTTCATCTAAAAAAGACATAGCCACATAGCTATAGCAGCTAATTGATAGCTTTACAAAAAGTCTAACAGCACGCATAAGTATCGTCCAGTCATTGCGTGGAAAGTATCAGAGGAGGCTTTCAAGACGCCGCCGCGCGCCGGTTGCCTTGGTGTGACTACGAACGACATGACGACGTCCACTCACGCGCAACGCCACGCGTGAAACTTGTCGCGATCAACTGCGCGTGAGTTGTCAGGCCTGTGGCACAAGCCGCACAAGTAAACAGCGACTGACTTAGCGCTAAGCTATTTGCTTAGTTCAATTGAGCGAGATATCAAGTGGTTAGTAAATCCTTTAAACTATGTTGCAGGATTAAAGATTCGTGCAGATTTCTGTGTCTTTCTCTTTAGCATAATCAGCCTGTAACATTCTTACTGCTTCCTTTCTACGAGAGGAAATAGGCCGCACAATCGCTGCCCGCTTATGCCTTGTAACTCAGCCGGTTATCTCTTTCGCTGACGCAGCACGGCAGCCTGGGAACCCGCGTGTACTCGACACTGGACACTACATCACAATGTTGTGAAATACTATCATGTCTTCACACGGTGTGTCACAATGTGGCGACAACCAAGTTGTTGGCGGCAGCTGTGTAAGCGGGACAATCGTGATTGTTTATGAGTGTAGATGCTTTGTATGAATACTGAGTAATTACATGTCTTATCAAGTTTTTTGGACTTCTAAAATTATTTTATCAGTGATTAATTTAGTTAGTGAGGTTATTGCAAAGGGCAGGCGTTTTGGGGACTTGTCTTAAGTAATTCTTATGATGTTCTAAAAGTCTTAACACAAGTTGAATTTTCTTTTTGAATTATGTAAAACTCTCTAAAATACGATTTGACTGAGGACGACCTCATGACAATAATAGACCATTAAAAAGCAAAATAAACGCGTTTAAAGAGCCAAAAACAAATATTCACCCAATAGGAACTTTCACCGCGGTCAATGAGTAAATAAGTACGGCCGATAATTACCTCAAACAAATTAAAATCAAATAAACATCTATCATCACGACTCATCATTGTGATGGGGAACGAGCACACATTGTCAGATCATCGGGTCAACAACAAAGCCGTGTAATGAGGGCAGCACTTACTTCCGGCTTCCGGCTGCAGTGGGTACTTCCAGCAGGCCCGGCTCGGCACTCGAACCGGTTACCGCCCGCAATACAAACGTCACTTATTGACAACTTGACCACTCGTGCAGAAAGCTTTAGTTAGGTGCAGTTTATACTGGAGCATTTTTAGGCACTCATTCATAAAATTGCACAACCCGCGAACTCACTCGGCAGAAGCGTAGGTACCTTTCCATTAAGTATTAAATTTTTGAAATCGAATGAGTAGTTTCAGTGATGACCTCATTTTAAACCAAAATTACAAACTTTTCCTTTTTACAATTATTATAGTATCGGGTACAGCACAAATAGTTATTAACCTAGTTGCCTATAGGTAACTCCACGTGTTGATTATTAAGCTGTTCCCGCTCTTAGGCGTAGTAAAACCCCTACAGTAGCTGATATAGAAATTCCCCTTCCTCTACAATACCCCAATTACTGACCAAAACATCCATAAGCTGCTATGGGCAGTCGGGCAAAAAGCCCAATCACTGAATGAATCATTACGACCTAAGCCCTTTGGTGAACAGAGATCTTCCCAAGATAATAATCGTTTATCTTTTCTTTTGAACAATATTAAGGAATCCATGAGTCATATCACAAAACTTGTAGTGCAGTAACAGCACAGTCTAAATAACAGCCTGTCTTAGTAAAAACAATAACAGAAATATAAACACATGTCCATGGAAAGATACTCATTATTGGAAAGTACAAAAAATTCCAACTAATTCAAAACAATAATACTTAACACTTAATACTTTACTAATTCTTCCAACTTTACTCATCTACATCAACATGCAAGCATTCCAGTTTCACTTCTCCAGTGTAGACTCGGCCTTATCCGAGTAACCGCAGCGCAAATAATATAGGCGTAGAATACACAGTTACCGAGAAGTAGTGGACGAGGCAGCAGTCCCGCGCATGCGCTACTGGCAAACATTTGATTATCATTAAATACAAAGTTAAATATTTGTTTGTGTGAGAAGTTTTGTCGCAATGTTGGGAGGAGTGCAACAACTATGTGTGAGTTTTGTGACGAATTAAATTGTGTGTAGTACCTACGTAGTACGTACCTAGTGAAAATTACGTGAAATGAAAAAGTTTCGGGAAACTCGCAACAAGTTAGCGTACAATATATAATATAATATATAATCTTTATTTAACCAAAGACATACAGAGTTTGAAATACAGTTAATATTTGAATTGGAAATACAGTTATAGTTTAGGTTGCAAATTCTGTACAAGAATAATACTCTACCTCTTAAGCTAGGGTGTACCTGTATTATAAGAGGTAGTTTACGGTCACTATTCAACAAAAACTTATATCTCAAGTGGACTGTGTCATTCTACTGTATGGTATACAAGAGTAAAAATTGTATGTTGTGTGTTTGTTCGTGTGAGTGGTGTGTATAGGGATGTGTGTGTGGGGGGGTGTGTGTGTGGGAGGGTGTGTGTGGGGGTGTGTGTGTGTGTGTGTGAGTGTATTACAATATTTTGATGATGCGTAGGTACAACACTTTGCTCACCAAAGACAGTAGAATACTTCAGTATTGTCTATCTGTTGATAGTTTTTACAGTTTACCGCTGTCTGTTGATCATAAAACGAGCTTTTCGAGTCTAAAAACTTAAGGCTTTCTAATTCCTACTTGAAATATCTACGATAATACCCATCTCCTCCGAAAATCTTTTCTTCCGATAACATTTTCATTATAATTCACTTTATAATTCCAGTTGGACGAGTGCAACGACTACGAGCAACGCCGACGACTGCGCGCGCGCATCCGAACACTAATGGCTGAACAAGAAGGTATGTATACCTTCTCCACTACTACCTACCCACTATCTACCATAACAACATGAGACATGCCATGACCACTTACTACTTTCCCATCATTCACGTCTTGTATACTTTCTGCGATTAAAATTAATTGTCCTGTCACAGTATGTTTTAGCTAGAGAGTTCAATAACTGGGGCCTCAGTCTGCTATTGCAATAGTGTCAGAATGGTCTATCATTGATTTAATAAGGCCCCGCGCAGACGAATTACCCTTTGTACGCACGTCAAACGAGTTTCGAACGCGCTTCAATACGCCGTGGGCTAGGGGCCTTATTAATTCAATTATAGACCATTCTGACACTATTGCAATAGCAGACTAAGGCCCCTGATCGGTGACTACACGAGCATTACGAGTTATTTGTAAACTCTTGAGTATTAAAACACTCCGTAAATAATCAAGCTGTATGAGGGTGTACAAACACAATGAAAGAAAGAACCAAGATTTATAAACCCTGTTATATTATTGTTTTCATTGGTAATCTTTATTTTCAGCAGTTGTATAAGGTAACAATAATACAATAGTAGGTACCTTCCTATAAAAAAACTCTTTACTTTGTGATCTTCACTCTTCGCGCTCTATCTGTAAACATGTTTTCACATAAAATTTAACTTTTGGCAGCTTACTTATGACGACAGTTTCCAATAGTTCATGTTCTGAGCTCATGTTAAATGTGTGCAGCATGCGCGAGCGCCGTGACGGAGGCCCTGGCGGCGGCAGGCGAGACGGACGGCGCGGACGCCGACAGTCGCGGTGAGTCCCTCCTCCTCCCGCTGCTGCAGGGGCTGCTGGGCGGCGGCGGCGAGCGCCTGCTGGCCGGGCTCGGCGCCGCGCCGGCCGATGTAGTGGCCGACGTGCGGCGCTCGCTCGGCCGCCTGCGCGCCGCGCTGGCCCCGCCCACCGAGCACCCGCAGGCGCGCGCGCTGCTGTCCCTGGCCGACCGGCTGGAGGACGCGCTGGACGCCGCCGACCGGCTGGACGGCTGCCGCCGCAAGCCGCGCCGCCGCAGTCGCGCCGCGCGCCACACCGTCGGCGTCACGCACGAGGAGCTGGAGGAGGCGCGACGCCTCGTCGACCGCGACCAGCTCGCTCTCGGCGCTAAAGGCCCGACGTCCTCAGGCGCCACCTCCACAGCCTCTATGGCGACTAGCACAGACGAACCTTCTACCCCAGAACGCAAACAAAGTATTGACGAGAACGTCAGCTACCACGACGCCGTCGCGTCCCGACAGAAGCCCACACCAACTGCACACTCTGTCAGCTACGAAGCTCCTCAGGTGAACAGGGACGCGCGCGTCGTCGTGGAGAAGCGAGCCCCCACCACTCGTAAACCTGACTTTTATCGGCACTCGGTCGCCGACGCGGGAGGCCAGTACTCCCAGCCCTACCAACAGCCGCAGCCCAGGCAACAGCGCCAGCAGGTGGCCCCTCCCCCGCAGCCCGCGCTCGTGCCCGCGCCCGCGCCCCAGCCCGCCTTTCACCCACAGCCGGTGCAGGCGCCACACCTGTACCAGCCCCAGCCGCTCCACCAGTCGTACCAGCCGCAGCCGCGCATGGACCGGCGCCCCTCCGATACCAAAAGTAGCATAGCAGCCATCGCCAACAAGTTTGACACGCACGCTCAGAAGGAGAATATACCTCGCCGCGCACCCGTAGAGCGCACACCCGCAGAGCCTGCGCCTACACAACAGAACGAATATAAACGCGAGGACCCAAAACGTGCACCACTATACGTGCCACTCCCGCCCACTTACAACTTCGCGGCACCGCCGACCGCTACTCAGGACGACTCTAAACCTTTCAGTAGATTCGGAAATAGCAATAACAAACGGTTACGCATGAAACGCGCAAACACTATCGACATAGGAAGGCCGCTCGCCGGATACCGCATCGACAGCGACAACGATGACGAGACATCCCCGCGCCCCGTCGTACCCGAGTTCAGGCCTCAGACCGAGAACGATAGGAAGTTCGTAGCGTTCATGAAGAAGAACGAAGCAGCCGACCGCGAGGCAGCCGCAACCGGCCCTGCCAACTGGAGCAGCAGGTTCGGAAACATTAAGAACGCGTTCGAGAGTCGCGAGCGAGAAGACAACAGTATGACGAATAGTCGGTCATCGAGTGCGTCATCTGCACGACGCTTCTGGCGCACAGCAGACGAGACCACGGTGAACCCGGCCGCCGCGCGACCTAGGAAGTTCTTCAATGAAAATAATAGTGACATAGTTAAGCCCCCGTGGGTGAACGACCGCAGAGAGCCGATGCGCGTGCACATCTCGCGACAAGTGCAGCACCCACTCCCGCCCCTGGTCGCGCCGGTCGCGCCCGCTACCGCGCCCGCGTCCCTGCCCACGCATCGTCCCGCGCATTTCACAGCGCCCGCGCATCACCCCGCACCCATCGCGCTGGCGCCTTCGTCAGCGCCCATCCTCCCGCTGGCGCCCGCGCCGCCCACGCTGACCGCACCGGTCGTGCCACCACCGCAGCCGCCGGTCCCGCAGACTCCCACAAAGCCAATGGTCGTCAAACCATTCGTAGCGCGGCCTATACCCGTCAATCAGTTCTCTCACGCGCCTATGTCTGCGTTTAAGCCGCCAACCAAAGTGACGTCGCCGACAGCGGCCCCCGCTTACATATGGAGTCCCCCATCCGTCTTGAACGCGACTTCCCCTACGGTAGATCGAACTCCCGCTTTCCCGGTCAACCCAGTGCCCATTGCCCCAAGCCCGTCGATGCCAAGTAAGCCTTGGGCGACAGACGTAGACAAACCAAGGAGGGTGGTTGGCATGGCTGCCGCCAAGTTCGAGAACAACAAGCCCGAGACCGCGCCAGCCCCCTACCGGGAGAGACCGTCCGCGTTCAACCCGCCCGCACCGCCGACTCACGCGCTCCCGCAAATACAAAACTATCCGGTGAAGAGCATACCTAGTCAGAACGACCTGTCCGCTCCGGAACTCGTGAGGAAAATTGATGATACCAAAATGCCAGACGCATATGCACCCAAGGTTGATGCACAAAAACTCCAAATAGAGTTTTACGAGAAACAAATTCGTGAAAAGAACCGGCGTGAAGCAGTTATGAATGGCCACAGCGACCCTACGGAACGGAAACCCCCCGCACCACCTGCCTATACTATTACTGACTACACGCCATCCGGCGGCATCTCCACTTTTATCCCGCTGCACCGCACGCCTGACATAGAGAAAGCCCGCGCGCACAAGGTGGACTACCTGCCAGACGTTGTCACCAACGACACGGATCGCCTCCGGAGCGGAATCTCGCCTCACCAGCCGCGCGCACCCACCAGCCCGTACTCACCGCGAGCCACCAACCCGATGGAGTCGCCCCACACCTACCAAAATGGTGACGTGCATTACACTAACGGCGTAGAGGAAGGCGTCACAACGGAGCACGATAGCGTGGTGACTCGCGTGATGCGCGGCCCGGTACGTGGTGCGGCTACCATCACGACCGGCGTGCGCACACGCAACGACGAGGGTCGTCGAGGTTCGGCGGCCGACAGCTTGCGCGGCGCACTCGACAAGTTTTCGTCACCGAAAAACGATGTCATCGCGCAGATCGATAGGAAAAAACGCGAGACGGTGAGATCGCAGGTACGGGCCCCTGTAAATACCGGCCGCTCCCCCCTGCTCGCGCCCGCCCACCCGCACGCCTCCCAGTCCCCCGGCGCGCTCGCCGCGTCCCGCGAGTCCGTGCTGTCCAGCGAGTCGGCCGGCAGCCTAGGCTCCAACCCGCTCAGCAGGTCAGGCTCGTGGCACCAGATGGTCGGCAGCCCCAAGTCGGCCTCGCCGCGCCGAGTGGTCGCACGCGCCAAATCCATGCACCTGCTAGCTGTGCCCAAGCTGTTCGAGGGTGGGATCGCGCGCGAGGAAGTAACGGAAAAGAAGCGAACGGTGGAAGCGTATTTCTCTGGGCAGCAGCAACAACCACTGCGGCCGGCGACGGGCGCGGGTGCGGCGCGGCCACGGGCTATGCGGCAGTCGTACGCGCCGCCGCAGGCCTACTCGCTGGGCCGCAGCCGCACCATGCCCACGGTGTCGGAGCTGCAGTTCCTGGACGAGAGCAACACTGAGGACGCATTCGAAGACCTGGTGTCGGCGCTCGCGTAGCGTAGCGTCGCAACATTCCACTAGTTAGGAGCGGGAGACGAGCGAGACGCGCGTGAGTCGTGTGTGTGTGGGTCTGTGCTTATGCCCGCCCCGCATGCCCCCCCGGCCCCCCGGCCCCCTTCCGCCGCGCTATCACGTCGATGTACATATGTGCTCGTAACCTCCGTACCATCTTCATCCGCGCCCTTAGTAACCGTGTTATTTGACTAATAGCTTATAGGTTATCGTTGTACTGTCTTGCTGATTGTTTTCCAAGTGTTTCGAGTTAGTGTTAGACCTTTGGCTCCGTCTGTCAAGGACGGTAACTAATGTGCACGTTTTGTTTGCAGAGGAAGAGGAAGTAACTGTGACATCGAGCGTGAGGAGGAACTCCTCAGAAAAAACTGTTAGCAGTAGCACTACCACCACTAAAACATCTAAAGGTAAGCTCATACATATAAACCTTCCTCTTGAATCACTACATCTATTAAAAAAAACCGCATCAAAATCCGTTGCATAGTTTTAAAGATCTAAGCATAGGATAGGATAGGGATGGACAGCGGGAAACGACTTTGATTTATACTACATATGTAGTGAAATAAATTAAATAATGTGAATGGTCTTAAATTGATATTGTAATTCACAGTGATAGAGAGTATGACCAGGCCGGCGCCCAAGCCCGTCTCGCCATTTGCCAAGTTCCGGCAGCTCGAAAAACAAAACTCAACCAACAGTCCCAAGTAAGTCTCATCCTTCTTTCTATCAAAGACCACTCGTCATCTTCAAACGATATCGTACATAAAAGAAACGACCAATACATAAGACTCCTTACCATTCAAGTACTATATTTTATGTATAAGATCCTTTCGCTTCATACGTAATGTAATGCAATATATTTTATTTATTTTTGGCAGCCATATCTGTGGATACGAATAAGGATTAGATACAAGTAAATATACAAGTTAATGATACGCATATAACATGTACTCTTATATTAGTCGCTTATTACGATTATCATTTTTTCCGAGAAGCATATGAGGCTAAGTACATACGAGGCCTCTGTCAATAATCGCACGTGTGTACTTACCCTGTCATGAGAACATCAAGTATCGTACATAAACGAAGCCCGGCTGAGCTTGGCATCTAGTTGACATGAGATCAGCACGCGTTCTTGTGAATAACCTGCGACCCCCATTAATAGCACACGCGTTCCGTAGCACACGCTGTGACACACGAACTAATAGTTTGACGTCGACGAGACTAACGCTCGGTCGCAGCTCGTGACCGCGGTGACTAACATGCGTGCTGGTTGTAGCTCGCCCAAGACCCCGCAGAGCCCGGGCTCTCCGGCGCAGCCTTACTTCAAGTTCACGGACCCCGCGCTGCAAGCCAGCGCCGTCACTATTAAAGAACGATTGCTGCAGTGGTGTCGCGACAAGACCCGGGACTACGAGGTACTCTCCACACCTCCCGCCCTCCTCTCCGTCCACAATTCCGCACGCAACACCCCCACTGCGTATACTATGATGTCGTCTAAATATACATGGGTTACTTAGCTGTACTGCACAAGTGCACATCAAACCGCAATATTAATTTATGTGTTTGCTTAGGTGTTTAAGGTTTGTTAGTATTTAGATACTGTAAATAAACGTATTGGGGAGGTTTCAAATGCGGTTAGATTAGGCAAATGCATATTTTTGTCGACTCCTCTATCTGGTGAAATCCCGAACCAAAGTCGATATCTAAAAATGTGCATCTGCCTTCAAGTCAGGGCGTTCGGATTTAACGGATGTAACCGCGTTACCGAGATGTAGCATGTTGATAGCGTACGCTGCGCACGCGCACCTAGTATTAACAAACACGTCATTGACGTCACTACCACTCATACTCTACGCTTCTCTTATCGCTTTATTTTGGCTGCTACTTTCTGTATATATTTTATAAGTTTTGTTATTTTCACAAGTTTTATTTATTTATTCATCTGTGACTGTACGACCAAATCATATTGCTTTGGTTTCGATCTATCAGTGTAATAATATGTCTTTTACACGTTTACATGGACTATGTATATTTTTATTTAATTGTTAAACATTGGGACGAAATTGTACCTTTATATCGGAGTATGTTATTCGTGTTTTTTTAACTAATTAAAAATGGCTAATTTTATAATCGATTTTGAATTAAAAAGCATGGGTTTATAAATAAAATACGTCAATTGAAGTGTGAATTTGACTTCCCAGGATTATGCATGATTTTGTGTTCTTAACTTTAGATAGAAATGTCCAAGTAAATATGGGTATGAGTTGTAAATAAATTGGGTGAATCTGAAGTATCCAAGTATGTTCACTGTGCCTCCACTGTGTACATAATATTCTTAGATTAGCATTTCCCCAATCACACAAATGTATGTATAGTTTGTCACACTAGTTCTAAGGAACCACAACAATTGGGATGTTGCAACAAATATTGAACACCTCATTTTGATTATTTTAAAATTAACAGTATTTTATGTGCACTAGAAACTTGGCCGTGCACTTCCATTTTCGATTAAGTTGTCTTAAAAGATGTTACAGAATTACCAGTGCTCGCAGTTGTAATCAATTTAAAAAAATCTAACGAACTTTTCTAAACCCGTCATAATTCCTCATTCTCCACGAACTATAATGTCCTGCGCGTTTTTCCCCAGAATGTGAAGCTGGAGAACTTCTCCACGAGTTGGGCGGACGGGCTGGCGTTCTGCGCGCTGGTGCACCACTTCCTGCCGGACGCCTTCGACTACTCCCAGCTATCGCCTGAGAAACGCCGACACAACTTCACGCTCGCCTTCAAAATTGCCGAGTATGTATCCATCAATAGGATCTGCTCTAATGGGCGGTCCTAAATTATATGTGGTTTTGAAAACATTAACTTAATGTTGGGCAACAATTATGTTATAACTAAAACTGCAGTCACCAATTCGGTGGTTATAACAACAACAACAACAACATTATTTAATTTCAGGCTTCTTTGGCCCATAGATATATACCTTACATACTAACATACGTATGATAAAATACAAATTGTGTTAGTAAATATTACTATTATTTTATTTTTATTATTTTTTTGTTTGTTTAATTTATTGTGTTATATATAGCATCCATGGAAATATATGCATGGATGCTATGTATAGATTCAATCTCTTAGTACGAGTATTATATAATGGCATAGCACGAGTGTGAGTACTATGTACTGTAAAGCTACCATTTACAATTAGTTATCTTTCATTGATTGTTGTTAGGCTGAGAGAATGTCATGCTCACTCTAATCACACGCTGATGGTGGCGGGTGTGTCGGGTCATTTAGTTCCCTTCAATATGGTAGAGCTGATAATGGCTGATCCATGCGTCATGTTTGTGAACAGGCGGTGTCAGTTGGGACTGGTCACCTCTCAACTGCCACGGTTTATTTTAACTACTTTGTTTTAAAATTGTTGATATAATCTTTTATTCTGGACGCTCTTCATGTGCACGTCTTTCTACATCGTTCACACATACTCGTATATGTATAATCTCGACATGAATGATGTAACTAAGATCATATAACAATATTTGGATTGAAAAGAGAGTCCATGGAGTTTCTTACCCATTCTTCTCCATAGAGATCTACGCTTTGGAATGGGCAACTACAGTACTTTTACAAGTTATTATGCCTTGTGTCTGTGACTGTAGCGTCGCCTTCTTTGTTTTTCTGACATTCAAAAGTGCTTGTTATGGTCTAATTGAAATAAATGCTTTGTTTGAATTTTTTGTGTTTACTGTCCTATACTTTTATTGTACAGTATCCACTTGTGAGGTCCACGAAGACTAATGGAAGTTCAAAAAGCAATAAGTTACTCGTATTGTGAACTTATGAGTTGATTTGTTTGTTTCCAGTGAGAAGGCGGGCATCTACCCCCTGCTAGACGTGGACGACATGGTGGCGATGCGCAAGCCGGACTGGAAGTGCGTGTTCACGTACGTCCAGTCCATCTACCGCCGGTTCAAGGACCAGGACTGACGCCACTGACGTCACACGTCGCCGGCCAAGGAACGCGAACACTCTCTACTGTCGTACAAACATATTGAAGCCTCGAGGGGTAATTGATTAGACTTGCTTTACGTCTAAGTTGGCGATTATTTTTAGAAGGCTCCAATGGTTTAGTCATTAGATTTTCCATTCATAAATTAGTTGGTCCATCCTTTTAGAAGGTTTTGTAGTGACAATGGTCGGTGTTCGCGTCCGTGGGGGGTCAGGCGGCCGCGGCGAGTAGTTAATCGCTGCACTCACAAATAGTACGTTACGAAGTGTGTTATAAATCCAAAGAGCGTATGTTGTTGATTAGTTCGTTTGTTATAAATGTTTATATGTCAGTGTCCGCCCAACTCGTATCTCCAAGCGCTGTCTCTATACAGTCCTCCTATTTATTATAATCTCAAGATGTGATTTTTTCTACGTTAGCTTGTAAGTTTTAACTAACATTTATATATCGAGCGACTACTGTAGCTGTTAGGTCATAGTGTATGTACTATCTATGTAGTGTACGCACTGCTGAGGATCGCTTGCACTTATATACCCACATAAGAGAGTAGTATCCTTTAATATCAGTGTACATACAGTTTCACGATTACATTTAACATATTATATGAATTTGACATTAATAATAAAAGCGGCTTGATGTATCCGCTACTGATTTTATGAAATTGGATATACTATATGATTATTATGTTAATTTATATTGATAATTAAATAAATATTGATTAACAAAACATTGGGGTTTTATTCATAATTTTATTTCATTTGTACATTGGTGTGATGTGACGGGACCCACAACTATGGCAACCATCTACTCCACATCTGATTGAGATCATAGCAAGTAGGCAGAGTTATGTATAGTAGCACTATCTAGGTATCCACGTAGTATAATTAGGCAAGAAAGTATTCTACTAAATAACAAAAAATATTATTATTATTAATATAAAGGACGTAAGCTAAAGAAGGAATAGTGGACAGAAGACAGAAGGCATGACGTCAGTCATGACTTTGAGTACGCCACATTTGATTTTTTATTTCGTGAACTCATTGGTTATCTTACATAGGAATTTCTTTTTATTTTTCTCCTTGCTTCTGTGATAGCACCCGAGCTGTTTCCAGGCGTGGTCCCAGCCTAAGACTTTGGTCACACAGGGCCGTAGCCAGGAATTTGGTTGGGACAAATTACCTCGAATAAAAAAGGCAGATTCGGGGGGGGGGGGGGGGTTATAATAATTTAAAGTAATGGGTTATATGCTATTCGACCATGAGCGCCTAAAGGATTATTTCAGGGGGGTGCATCTTCAGCTTCCAAAAAGAGCTTGTACTCCACGGATATGTTGAGTTTTCGTTTGTTGGTATAGATGTTTAGAAAAGCCTATCACTTGAGAAAAGCGAGCTCGTAAAAAAAGGCAGGATTCAAGAGCTAGGTTAGCGAGCTCGTAAAATTTTGCACCCAAGTAATTGTGTCAGTTCATAAAGAAAAACTGATAAGAGCGCAGTGTCAGAGCGAGCAAACCGAGCTCGAAAATTTTAGCACTACGTCGGGTAGGTTAGATTTTCCTTTGACCATTCAAGCAGGAGCTATGTACGTACTTAGACGCAAGAGCGAGCGAAGCGAGCTCGAAAATGTTTGCACCCTTCCTCGGATAAATTAAGTTGTTTTTGTTCATTCCTACAGGAATGAGAATTGGAGGAAATCTATCAACATATGGAGAATTGAAAAAGTACAGGATGTATTGGCGAGTAAAGCGAGCTGGAAAATTTTAGCACCTCTCCTTTTGGTAATTTATACAGAAATGAGAATAGGAGGGACTCTGTCAACTTTCGCAGACTCGAAAAGGTATAGGATGTATTGGCGAGCGAAGTGACCGAGAAAATTATAGCATTCCGCCTCGGATAGGTTGATTTCTTTATAGTTGTCGGAGATTTCGGGTCGAACCCTCACTCCCCCCCCCCTGTCTACGGGCCTGCCCCTGAGATACTTAGATTATCGAGTTTTAAGATGAAGAGAACGCAAGAGCGAGCAAAGCGAGCCGGTCACCCCGGCGGAGCCACCCTGGATCCGCTCTTGGTACTAATAGAATGCAAGAACGAGAGAAGAGAGCTTCAAGATTCGAAATTAAAGCAGTCATTCATACAGAGATGAGAATAAAAGTAACTCAGAAGGGCAGGATGCATTAGCGAGCGAAGGGAGCAGGGAATCACCAGTTTTGGCTAAGCGTGGACAAGATGCCGGTAAAAATATTCATTATAAACAATATTATTACTTAATTCTGAAAGAAATATTTTGGCACATCACACCGTAGCCAGGTACACGTACAAAAAGTCGAAATAAAGAGTAGGTATTTAAACTATATACCCACCACCACCAATTAAAAACCATTTGTTTAACGCAGTGTTACCAGAGCGGAAATAAAACATAAATTTCAGTCTGCAATCGATTTGATAATCAATTATGGTAACCAAAAAACAAGGGTATGTCTGTAAAACAAGTACCAATCAATACTGTATGAGAAGATTATACTCATTTATATTGATTTAAAATAAAATAATATAAACGTTATTAGTATTCTAATGTTTTTTTTTTCATTAGAATTACGGTTCTGTAAATCGATTATTGTCATTTTTTCCTGGGAACTCCTACTGTACCACTTATAGATATGATCGATCCGGTTGCTTTATATCGATATTCTGCGCCGCAATGGATCATTTCGATCCGAGAATCTATATAAAATCATACAAATATATTTGTTTATTTTAGCTGTAAGTCTTCCCATAGTTAATAAATAAATAAATAAAAAATAAATCTTGTTCACGCTTAGCCAGATCACCCTAACAAACTGAGCAATTCCCATTCAGCATTTTGCCTCGGAAAGGTTAGTTTCTCTTGTTGAACGATTAAGCAGGAAGTTAATAATTTATATCCGAATAAAGCTATTTTGTCAATTTAATGTGTATGATTTTGGGGATCCCTGTGACCCCTGTGACCTAGGACCGAGCCTGGCTGTTTCTAATACGTCCTAATATTAATAAAGTCATTAAAATTATGAAACAAGAGGCAGTTGTGAGCGTAAAGCATATGAAAGAGATCGATACCATAGCTGCCATCAGAAACACTTTTCTTCCAACTGCACGATGGCGCACCACCGTACGTACTACCAGACAATAATTTTAATTCCGCCGAATATATTTCTATTTTTTTTTTGCGATTTGATATCTCAGGGACCAATTAAACTTGCAAATTGAATGTATCTGTGGACAAAATAACGTACTTAATTATCGACTATGGTATCATCAATCAATTGATAAAGAATATTGACGAAGACGATAGATTCACTCCCTGATACCTACGTAAAACCGTATTATCCTAAATGAATGAAATGCACTTTCGGATATTGCTGATAACTTTATCGTCACAGGCGCTCATGAATATGCATATTTTGCATTCGAACTGACCTACATAAAATATTTTGAAAAGTTTAAATTAATATCTAAACTTTATCTAGTCTCTCACCTTGTGTAAAGCTTGCATCGAAATCACAACCAGCAAGTAGAAACTCAATTTTATTCGCGCACTTTGTAACGTTGATTCATTAACTAAGTACATGCAAACCATTGTTTCAAAAGCTAAATTTACTACAAATCCTCATCGCTGTTATACAAATTATTTGGTGACTATTATAATTCCAACTAGATTCCAACATGACTCAACATACACACATACACACACACACACATGATTCCAACGGGTACGTTATCCCAATAGCTTTTCCTTGCCAAACATAAAAACTGATCTGTAAGAAACTGCTACCCCATGCCAATCAAATTATTTAACAAATTACCAAGTGAACTGAAAGACCTATTACTTCATTCCCAAAAAATTGTATGCCTGATTAGTCACTAAATGTTTCTACACGGACCCAGGAATACCTTAGATAAAAGAAGAGAAAATTATTGTAACACGTCACTATGTTCCTATTCCAGTGCAAAAAAAAAAGTAAAGCAAAACCTCTGAAGGGGTCATTGTACTCATCACTATGAACAAATTTCACTATGGGACCAACGCCGAAATCACGAAAAAAAAATCAGCAGTTCAGTACATTTTGTAGAGTTATGCGGACAGAAATGTATGGGGCAGTCGATTTTTTTTCGCGATTTCAGTGTTGGTCCCATAGTGAAAGTTGTTCATAATGATGACTACAATGACCCCTTAAGAGGTTTTGCTTTACTCTGTTACACATTGTATGTATAGATGATATGTACCCATTTCGTTTCATTGTTATTATACTTAAGCTTTTATTTTATGTTTTGTTGTACCAGATAATATGAGGTATAACATGAGGATCTTCATTGTTATATTATATAATGTAACATTATGTACATACATACCATCTATCCACCCATAATATGCGAATAAATTATTTGATTTGATTTTATTGATGACGGCGGCCGTAGCAGCAGATAAGCCTTTTGCGTGATTACGTCATCATCCCTCATCTTCCGTACTCATTCTACCATCATCTCCAAATCAAAACTAAATACGTAAACATAAAATCACTCCTGTAGACTGTAATTCATGTAGAGTTAGGCAGTGGTATACCACGTTTCGGTACGTTGGAGTCCCTTGTCATACCGCCACAAATCCAGATTCCGTGGCAACTACTGAAAAATTACTTATGAAAAATCGAATAACACTTAGCCCGACCTGGGAAACGAACCCAGCACATGATCAGCAGTAGCGCTGGCGACCACCATGCAGACCAGCGAGGCTAGGCTATCTACTTAATATAAAACGAAATAACCTCACGATTCAGGCAGATTGAAGGGGAGTGAGACCATGAAAGGGTCAGCAACATTGGTGCTCCTATCAGCCGTGGCATTGCCGTCCACGTCGCCGACCACCGTGACGTCGGACGTGTGCGGCGTCAGCGTACCCTCTTCGTCGCCCAACGTCACGTGCACGTGCAGCGTGCTGTCCCTCCACGCCTGCCACGACAGCTGGTGCTCTTGGATCTTCAGCAGCATCCACGTCGTCAGAAGACCGTTCAGCGCGCCTGGGGTGATTGAAAGACCCAGCAGTAATTATGGTGTATCTAAGAAAATGAGACGTTATCATAAATAATGCAAAAGGACGATTTTGGACACTTTCGAATAGTTTTCTGTTCTTAATCGCTAAATTCTGAAAAGCTCACAAAGTCTATTAAAGGGTCAGTCAAACTGGTGCGGACAGATTGCGAACTAGTTTGGCACGCAGGACAATGTCAGGTATACTTCAGTACACTATCTGTCCGGTGTCCGGAGTCCAGTCTGTCCATACTAGTTTGACCGAACCTTAATATTCACCATCCTCTCACCGATAACTCCAATGAGCAGCGAGGAGAAAAGATTGGCGACGAGCGCGGCGCCGCCGCCCCGGCGCGCGCCCGCCTGCAGCACGGCGTCGCACGCGTGCAGCGCGCGCGCCGTGCCCAGCACGCTGGCCGTGCCCAGCGCCAGCGCGCGCCACACGTCGGCCGCCAACGCGCGCCCACGCCCCGACATCGCCCACTCTAACATCGAGCGCATCCATGACCATCTGGACGAAAGCACTCGTAATAGACTCCCGGAATGTTTGTATTATCAGAGTTTGTTTTATTTATACAAAAATCCTGATGTATTGTAATTTTAACAAAAACTGAGTGAGAGCAGTGTGGTGGCCCGTAACTTACGAGTAGTATAAGTCGTGCATCCCGAACCAGATAGACCTGTTACTTTGTATAAGTTTATTTAGTTTGCACTGCTATTTTAAATGGTGGAAGAAAACATTGTAAAGAACCTTGCATGTCCTAGAACCAAAAATGTTAAGACATGGTGACAACT
This sequence comes from Eugnorisma glareosa, assembly GCA_947578425.1. Lineage (NCBI taxonomy): Eukaryota > Metazoa > Arthropoda > Insecta > Lepidoptera > Noctuidae > Eugnorisma > Eugnorisma glareosa. Next base: position 19,908,950 of record OX387973.1, on the reverse strand, counting down.
ACCAACTCGCACTGGGCCCGCCTGGTACCTTCTCACAGGAAGGCGTGTATCCCAGCTCTGGGGACATTCATTATACGCTGATAGTGCTACGCCTACACTACAACATTATAAGAACTCACTTGTGACTCCTGGTGACGACATAATGGTGCCTGCACAGCTCGCAGTAGGAAGTAGCGGCTTGCAGCAACCAACGCTCGAGGCAGGTGCGGTGCACGGCGGCGATGGTCCCCCGGCAGGAGCATGGCCGCACCAGCCGCTCGGCCGACTCGCCGCCGAAGCAGATGCGACAGATGTTGTCCGAGCGCAGGCTGCCCGTGAAGCTGGACACTTCTTTCGCAGCTTGCGAGCCCTAATAACGACGCAAGGCCAAACTTTGACGAGATACATGTCGGGGAATGTTTTTGCCAATGCTGCAACTTTAATCAAACAATCTCAATCCGCCATCGCAGTCACATACACTATGCATGTACACGGTCTCCAGCAGGATTCGTTTAATGTATCTGCCATCGGCGTTTCGACAAACAGCCCACTGCCGCTCCAGCTTGATTCCTCTATACGCTGTCGATCTTAGAATATTAAAAAATGAGGTTCGACTTTCGTCTTAGACTGAATAAAGAAGCCTGTTGTCCAACACTTAACTGCTAAAGGGTGGTACCTACCTGTTTATTGAGCAGCAGCGCGCAGACGGAGCTGAGGATCGACATGGAGCGTCCGGCCGGCTGCAGCAGCGACGACGCGGGTGAGGAGAACGTCAGCGAGTCTGCTACACGCGCGCGCATCTGGCGCTGCTCATCTGTTTCATTTGGATTCCCTGGTTAAAGATAGTAAAGATTTCATAACATAGTAATCAAGATAATAATATTAGGAGCTATGGCTATGTTCAATAGTCTTTGTTATTTGCTAAATAATAACAGCCGCACAGGTGAATCTTTAAGGTTCAGCAGCGCTTACCACGGTTGCTCTGCGAATGGGTGATCAACCGTTACATCCCGAGTGTCCGCCGTGCATCGGAAAGCACTTTAAGCCGTTGGCAGTCGTTACAGGTAGTCAGTGGCCCGAAAATCTGACGGCCAGTCTTATCAATGGCTATCATATTACCCAGTACTAGATTGTATGTGGAGGTCAGTTAGATAGTCACTCCATGTAAAATACTGTTACGCCGGTTGCCTTACAGAACATTCTAGCTTACGTGCGAGTCGCGAATATTCCTGTAAGGACCTGTTTAGACGATAAGAGTCTAGAATGTTCCACTATAGAACCGTTTAGAAGATTCGAGAAACTTGTGGAAGTTTCTCGAAGGACAATGTTCTACTATGGAGCTTTCTAGAAGATTCGAGAAAGCTGTGGAACTTTATAGAATGATGATGCTTCACTATGGACTGTGAAGAACGTTCGAGCAGGTAGTAGATCTTTCTCGAAGGATCGGTCGACATATAAATAGACGTCGTGTTTGCGGGAGGAGTCAGTCAGTCAGTTCTCTGAGGAGCTCAGCCTACTGGGATATGAGCCGGAGTACGTGCGCAATATTAACGCACGCGGAGGACGACCCGGCTGCATATTTCATGTAGTGCTGAAGAGGCAGATGGACATCCGCAGGATTTATGAAATTGATACGCTCATGTGCATGCGTGGCATCCGCATAGAAGCCTGGAGAAGCAAGCGTGGGCCCGCACAGTGCCACAGATGCCAAAAGTTCCGGCACAGCTCGCACCAGTGCCACCGCCCGCTCGCTTGCGTGCGATGCGGCGAGGGACACGTTGCGCGCGAGTGTCCGCGCCCCAAAGAAGAGCCGGCCACCTGCGTCAACTGCGCGGGCGACCATCCGGCCTGCAGCACCAGGTGTCCGGTGTTCAAGAAGGAAGCCGCCAACAAGCGGGCGGGCACTGTCGCCACCACAGCGAGCCAGCGCCGGCCCAGAGAGGGGCCTCCAACCAACGCAGAGGACCACGAAGCCCCCAGCACCACACTGATGGCAACAGCTAACGGGCCCACAGCGGATGTCACTGCCTCGAGGCGGAAGAAGAGGAAGCGCGGGGGAAAGAAGAGGGGGAAGAAACCCAGCCCCCCGCGACCCAAATAACAGAGGGCGCTGTCCCTGTCGCGGCGCAGGCACAGCCCACTGCCACTATTACATCGGTGACTCCTTTTGTTGCCGCTGCTAGCGCTAGTGACCCGAGGAAGGGGAAGCGGGAGGAGAAGCCCGCTCCCCTCGCAAGCGCGGCCCCGGCCGCCGCTCTCCCGAGAACAAGGCCACCTAAGCAACTACAACAACAACAGCAACAACAACATCAGCAACAACAATACAATCAACACCCAGCTGGCGCTCGCGAGCAGCGGCAGCACAACCTACCACAGGCTGGCCACTCAACGAAAGAGGGCCAGCCAAACCAAAACCAAAAGGAAGTCACGGCCTGCGCCATCAAGCTCTTAATGGACCTAATCAGGGCAATAAGACAGGGACAGGACGCAGGCGCGGTAATCCTCGACGGGCTGACGGAGTTACTTACTATATACAATGTCTAGCTCGTTGAGGATACTGCATTGGAACGCCCACGGCCTACAGAAAAAGGTCGCCCCTCTCCGCCTCCTCCTCAGAGAACAAAGGATCGACGTGGCGCTCATAGGGGAAACTCTCCTGGGGCCTGCGGACAAGACCAGGTTCCCGGGATACTTCACCTATAGGAGGGACGAGAAGTCGCCGCTCGGCAAGACATACCGCGGACTGGCGGTGCTGGTCAACCGAAGGGTCGTCCATCAACCGCTTCCAGAGGTAACAGCCACCACCTTCCAGGCGTTGGGAGTCCAACTCCACGTCGCCGGCAAGGATATGAACATCTACGCGGCCTACCATCCACCTACCATCGACTTCAGTATAACAGAGCTGAGGAGCATCCTAATGTCGCCGAACCCGACACTCCTTGCCGGCGACTTTAACATCAAGCACGAAGCCTGGAACAGCCGGACGCGGAACACCTGGGGCGGACGACTCTTCACAGACGCGGAGGCCCACGGATACACGGTGTCCGGCCCTGACACACCAACCCACTACCCAGACAACCTGGCGCACTCTCCGGGCGTGCTGGACATCGTGATCCACCAGGGCCTAGGTTGCCAGCTCACCCAACAAGTACTGGACGACGAGCTACAGTCGGATCATCACCCCGTACTCGTCGTCCTATCGGAGTTGCCGACAAGACTCTCGCCTCCTGCGCCACGTCGCATCACAAACTGGGACACCTTCAAAGAGAAGCTGGAGACCACCACTCCCACTTGGCCCGTCGAGACCGCCGCAGACGTGGACAGACTAGCGGAAGAGGTCACCGCCTGCACCCAGCGCGCCTTGGAAGAGGCGACAACCACAATGCCGACGACGCCGGGGGGGATTGTTTACAAGCCCCTCCCCGCCCACATCAAGCACATGATCGCCCAAAGGAGGCGCCTACGCAGGCGGTGGCAGGACACTGGATGTCCCACCACCAAGCGGGACCTTAACCGTCTGGCGGAGAAGGTCAGGGCCAAGCTCCAGGAGTTAAACGCCGAGGGCTGGGAGGAACGCATCGACGCCGCAGAGGGAGACTGGGCGTCGCTGCACAAGCTCTGCAGGACGCTCTCGAATACCCCAGCCCCGGTGCGCCCTCTACGCCACAGCGACGGGGCGACCAGATACCTCGCAGCAGACCGAGCGGAGATCTTCGCGGAACACCTGGAGCGTCAGTTCCAGCCGAACCCGACCGACGACCCCGAGCACATCGCAGCAGTCGAGAGGCACCTTGGAGAGTACTTCGCCTCGCCGGTAGCCAACGATGAAGACCCAATCTTCTTCTCACCATGTGCAGTCAGACGCGCCATCCTCAGAACAAAGCCAAAGAAGGCTCCGGGGGCGGACAAAATCACCAACACCGCGCTGCGCCACCTGCCATACAGAACGGTAGCGGCGCTAGCGCGCTTGTTCACAGGGATATTACGCACCGGGGTTTTCCCGGCTGTGTGGAAGGAGGGGCGCGTCATCATGCTGCCCAAGCCTCAAAAAGACGTCTTGAAGCCGGAAAGCTACCGGCCCATCACACTACTGTCCTGCATCTCCAAGGTGTTTGAACAGCTCCTGCTGCGACACCTCCAGCAACACGTCACACCGCGTCCAGAACAGTTCGGGTTCCGCTCGGAACATTCCACGACGCTCCAGCTGTCAAGGGTGCTGCACCTGCTCACGGCGGCGGTGAACAAGAAGGAGCGAGCAGTTGCAGCATTCCTAGATATGGAAAAAGCCTTCGACAGTGTCTGGCATGCCGGTCTGCTGTACAAGTTGACAGCAACATCCACGCCTCGTCGCTTGATACGGGTGGTCTCCTCCTTCCTCCAGGACAGGACATTCAGGGTGGTGGTTGACGGAGCGCTGTCGTGCGCCCGTCCCATTGCAGCCGGAGTGCCGCAGGGCAGCTGCTTCTCTCCATGGTGTTACTCATGTTACACCGATGACATCCCCACCACACCGGACACCACGCTCGCGCTGTACGCGGACGACGCCGCCTATATCGCCACCTCTCTCAACGTGCAGCACGCGGCAGTCAAGCTGCAGCGCGTGCTCGATCTACTGCCAGAATGGCTCGCCAAGTGGAGGTTATCGGTGAACGTGGGTAAAACACAGGCGCTGGCTGTCGGCGGCTACAAGAAACCACCACCCTTAAAACTACAGGGAGTCGACGTCGAGTGGCTCAGACAGGCCAAGTACCTGGGGGTCACAATCGACAGTCGGCTCTCCATGACGTCACACGTCTGCACTGCTGTCGCTAAATGCGGGACCGCCCGCTTCCTGCTGCACCCAGTGCTCTCGTCCCGACTCCCGCTGCGCACCAAGTTGGGGGTGTACAAAACGTACATCCGACCACTTCTCACTTACGCAGCCCCAGCTTGGCTCGCCCTCACGAGCGAGAAGAACAGGAAAAAACTCCAAGCTCAACAGAACCTAGCTCTCCGGAAGATCGTCGCCGCACCTCGCTACGTGAGGAACGCAGTCGTGCAGCGGGACCTCAACATCGAGAGCCTGGAAGACTTCTGCCGGCGCCTCGCGTCCAACATGTTCGCGCGCGCCGACGCCTCTGCCTGGCCCCACATCGCGCAGATAGCGCCATGGCACACACGCCCGCCTGACGCGGGGCGCCCCCCGCGCTACCCCAGGCGCCTACCACGTGACCTCGTGACGGACGTGTGACGTCACCCACCGGACTTGACTCCCGAGTATGTCGCTTCACCTACACGCGACACACTCGTACAAACAGACTCCACAACACTACAGTACTCACACATAGGTGAAACGCCGCGTTCTAAGTTAATATAGGCGCGGCGCTCACCACCCACCTCATACATACATGACTCCACACACATCTGACTCACGCGATAGATAGCGGCGCGGGCTCGCTACCTACTCGCTAACATGAGCGGTGTTACACAACACAATACCGCTCACACATACATACATGGCCCCTTAGCCCGGAGCGCATCGGCTAGCTTCGATAACGTTGTGGGCGGGGGCCCATCGCCCGGTAGGGGCAGCCCCAGCCGCCTCTGGCTGGTCATCATCCGCTGGGCTTCACCCGGGGCACCGGGAGTTCCACCTAGCGGTGACAGACCGCCGAGGCGGCGTGAAGATACGGTTAACACCGTGGCGCCTCTACCGTCACAATTTGACACTAACTCACAGGCGAGCGGCGCAAGCGCGCTCGCCATTGGCCGAGGCCTACACGGCCGCCACAGCGACGGTGCCCGTATGTTTACGGGCACAAATGAAACCGCGGGACAAAGGGCACAGCCCATACCCCGCCAGCCGCATCCCACTACTGGGAAGCAGCGAGTTCCCCGAACGGAGGAGTCAGTCTGATTTTGGCTACACAACGAAGAGAATCGAAGTGAACTAGAAGTGAGATATCTAAGTGAATAGTGATCAGTAGTGTATTTGTGGGTAAGTTTTAACTGTTTTGTGTAATTAAAGTTATTTCGTGTTTAATCGGTAGTATTTAATTTATCCCATAACTAGCTCGTAACAATACTAATAATAATCATAATCATAAATCTTTATTTTTCTCGACATTAAAAAATACAGGCACTGATAGATGGCACAATCTTATATAGAGAAAGGTGTCTGAAGTAGGAAGTTCCTGAGTTACAGATCACCTCTCTGGCTTATTATAACATTTTACTAGCTACATTGTTTGTCAAGATACTGGTCCTTAGCTGCATCAGATTAGGCTGGAAGCGCGACACCAACATAATTAGGAAAAGGCTAGGTAGATGATGACTTAAAATTTGTTATTTCTACATGACATGACGGCCAGGAAAACATCTGCCCTTCCAAAAAATGAGTCAAGTTAATCTGTACTTTGAGAAACACACGACATGTAGGTAATTTATATGTCGCAGTAAGATAGTAATTTTATGAAAGCGATTTTATAAGTATCTTACTAGACTAATCTAGTGAAATAATTATAAGTATTATATTTGATGCAAGAGCGAGCGTAGCAAGCTCGGGACTTTGGGGCACCCCGACTCGGACAGGTTAGGTTTGAAGGGAACTTGATACCGCCGTCCATACATAGAGCACATATGAAAATGTTACATCTCAAACATTCTTATTCTGATTCCCCTTCGTGTCTTCTTCGTCGTCAAACTCATGGCAGAGTGGCACGACCACTCTGCCAAGAGTGTGACGACGAAGAATCGTCGCATCAGGGGTTGTGGCACGCTTCCGATCCTTCGTCATTCCTCCCGTACTATAGATTTTCTTATACATTCCTAAAATGGACCATTGAGTGCAGTTTCGACTTGGTCGGTGACCGACCGTCGGTCCAACGCATTGGCACCTGCCGCGCGCTCTTGTACCTTCAGTTTTTCCCTGTACTACAAGTCGCTCCACAGATGTGTCTTCTTGACGTGTAATATGTCCAAAGAATACGACATTAGACGATGGAAGAAAGACGCTGTTTGTTACGAAGTTCTCGGAGGATTGAGACGTTGGTTCGGAACTGTGTCCAGGTTATTTATTTATGCCAAGCATTCTTCTCCAGCAGCACTTCTCTAGGGCGTATATCTTGTTTTTCTCGCTTTCTCTTAAAGTCCATGTCTCAGCACCGTAAAGAAATATGAGAAACACTAATGCCCTGACAAGTCGCATTTTAGTGCCTTTGTGATTTTTCTATGCCAATTCCATGGAAGATATGGTGACAGCCGTGCACCGTATTATCTCGTCCGCGCATCCACAACTGTTTGATATTAGTGCCCCAAGGTAGTGTACGATTGAATGACGTCACAATTCGCAATTTTAGTGACTTCGGGCGAGTTGTTGTTAGCTCGATCGACAATCATGATCTTCGTCTTGCTGCGGTTTATCTTCAGACCAAAATCAAGGCTAAACTGTTCCATTTTACTCAGCAGGAATTCCTGATTGAAGATGACGTCCGATAAAATTTCGGTTTTTCCATCACACACATCTGAAATGATAATTTCAGATGTTGCAATCGAAAACATGTAAAGTTATGTTTTCACTTTTAAGTAAGTCAGTTAGGTGAAGTCATAACCATAACAACAATTTTAAACTGTCATAACAATTATTTTGAAAAGTTTCCTCGGTGCCATCTTGAATTTTCATTTTCACCTCGTTTTTTTTATCAGCGACCCCGAAAATCATGAAAACGACTCCCATGGAGGAAAAATCAAAAATTTTCCTCGGCGCCATCTTGGATTTTCATTTTGATAAAAACTGATAAAAATACCCATTCAAATTAAGAATAAAAAACTCTACAGAAGAAACCTCAGCGGCCATTAAGTCCGGCTAAAGTCCAGTCGCACAAGTGTCCATGCGTGCAAAAGACCGTTCGCACAAAAGTCCAATCGCGCAAAAATCCATTCGCGCAAGTGTCCATGCGCGCAAATATCTGTTCGCACAAAAGTCTTTTCGCCCAAGTGTCCTTCGCGCAAAAGTCTTTTCGCCCAAGTGTCAGAATCAGAATCATTTATTCGTAAACATAGGTAATAATTACAACAAGATCTCCTCCATCTCCATCATCCCCCCATCTCTCATTCTCCTCCTCAAGATGTCCTTCGCGCAAATGTCTTTCGCGCAAGTGTCCTGATACCTTGCAGAGGTACTTATTTTCAATTATAAGCGCGCCGGTATTGCTGGAATAAGTACAAAAATAGTAGAATTTATTAAAAATAAAATAGCGGAAAACGTTACTCTTTGTATTATGTTTTACAGAATCCTTGAAAGTTGCAAAAATCAGCCCCGTAGATAAGTCAGGAAACAGATGATCCAGGTAAAAACCGGCAGATATCTGTATTACCAATTTTATCAAAGGTGAGGTGAGGTGGTGTGGTTCGTTCAAAAATACAACACTAACCGACTTTCTGCATTTCTAAAATAAAAATTAAACTTGTAAGAGAAACAATATACTTAGTAAAATCAGAATTTATTTAAATTTTAAAGACAATTTACCACTTAAATGTCAGAATTAAAATATATTTTTTTTAATTCCTATGAAAACCTAAAACTACGGCTACGGAACCCTAAAAACAACATTTGGTAAAAAACCTGCAAAAAAAACTCGAATATGAAATAGAAATTATCGGACGAGCCAGTTGTGTGCAAGGAATCGAGACGCATTACCGCAATAACGCACCCGTTATTATCGACCGATAAAAACGCGCCTGTGTGGGGAGCCTTATTAATCTTTCTTTATCCCGCTGGAATGTTTGTTTACGTAATGTTATTTTCTAAAATTATTAGCAATTCTTTGTTTAAAATGTTAAGTTTTTAGATATTACTAAATTAAAACTAGATTAGTTTTATTTATTTTTTTTTTCTTGTTCTAGGTACTTCCTTATAGTACTATAAGCATGCGGTGTCAACCTGCGCTGATGTATATTAATTTATGACCAATAAAAAAAAAAAAAACGAGATGGCGGTTTTAATTTCGAATTCCATATAGGACCATGGGCCCAAAGATCCTTGTACAACTTATAGATACGTATAAATGTAATACGTACCTGGTGAAGAGACGCCGGAGTATCGACAGCTTATATCTGTTTGTTGCGCAGTGGAGCGCAACTCTCTGTCGCGGAGGGAGCTCGGAGCAGTCGCCTGTGCAACCAATCTTAAGCAGATTAGATAGAAATAGTTCCAAGATTATGTTCTATACACTTGAAGCACTACCCGAGCGGCTGCCCGGGCAGACCTTCAGTGTTCAACAGAGCTTGCCAAAGTTGATCCACTCATGCCTAGGTGCCTCGGACAGAACACTTAGCTGTTAGACCCAGCTGTCATTCGTAAATCTTTGACAGTAGTTACGGGTAGGTAGGTACCAAGGTACTCCGACACCAGACTGCTACAAGGATCTTTTGACGTTTGATTAACATTGACAGAAGTTGTTCGTTAACAATAGTGAAACTGTTATGAAATTTTATTAAAAAAACATGATGGTATAGTTACTTCCGATGTTGCCCATACGCCGTAAGATCAATGTTCTACTAACTATACTTGGAAATTTGAAGTGCTCTTACCGGTATATGTAAAGAGGTATAACTATCGGTGGACATGCTTATGGTGACTTTGCTGTCGGAGCGCTCGTAGCCCCAGAACATCAACAAGGTCTCACCCTCGCCAACATTACATTCCTGAATCAACACCATATTTGTCACGAAATAGTCTCAATAATAATTATAAGCAGTGGTGGCCCAGTGGTGGCAGCCCCGCATTACGAACGGCAAGTCGTGGGTTCGAACCCAGGCAGGAGCATTACTTTGTGTAATTTATTTCATCACCACTGTTCTCAATAACGCTGAAGGAAAACATCGTGAGGAAACCGGCATGTCCTAGAACCAAAAATCGAAGACATGTGACTATTAACAACCCGCACTGGGCCCGCGTGGTGGATTATAGTCCATTCCCTCTCATAGAGACGAGGCCGGTGTCCCAGCAGTGGGAACATTATAGGTTGATTATGCTACCTATTAATTATGAAGCAAGAACCTTACAGTCACGAGATTTATATGAAGGTGGTTTGTGAAAACCACGATCAGATGAAGAATGGAGAAAGTATTAGTGAACCGATTTTGATAATAGTATTTCTGGACCTAGGCAGGCTTTTGAAATCTAGGAAAAGTCTTTTTTTAAGCTGATGGTGCTTAGCCATTGCTTCAAGTTCTATATGACTAAGATTTTCTATTTTTTATCATAATCTAAACTTCTTCTTTATGGTGTGGTTATAGTGCCTAACCTGGTGTCATAGTTTTTATGTTGCCAATTGGCCTCTGACTTGGCTTTACATGCCGTTGAGAAATAAATTTCAGGTGTACTGGATTCCTCGCGATGTAATGATCTTTAAATCGAAATAATGAACACATCTGAACATATACACTATATACCACACCACCACTATTCCAACCACCACCACCATATTTGAACTATGCTACACCTCCTATCCTGCCCTCTTAGCCCAAAAACATGTAGCCAAATGACCTCTGCGCTGCCACCAACGACGCGGTGGAAGTGGCGAAGTTTTGGGCTAACAAAATATAAAAATTGTCGTGCCAGCGACACGAAGAAGAAGATCTGAACATTTTACTATTGGCTGGTGATTTTTCTACTAAATAATTACTATGTTATTACCCGTAGAAGATTCGAGTAACTACAAGTCCTGTGATATTTGAAATTGATTTTTTGTAAAGCTTGTTGGATCTTCGGCGTGTATGCGATTGGAGCAATCACAACCTGTCTCAGGTTTTGAATGACATCACTTGGAAACAGCTCTGTATCATTGCAATCTACTAAACAATTCAGTGATACGAATTTACGCATCTTTCGTCTTCATCGCGAATACATTTATACATACTTTTAATTTTGGAAAAAAAATGAAATTGAGCAAATTACTTATTTTTATCCATTTTTACAGGTAATGTCAAATTATTGGCAGAACTCATAGATTTTTATCAAATATGTTGATTTTATAATTTACATGACCTCAAAAAGGTTGCGATGCTGAAGTGCCTACCCACCAAGTATTTTTTTTTTCTGAACGCAGTCTTAAGTTGTCCACCCAATGACGTGAAGCGTATTCCAATTTATTCATCCATAATCCCTAGCATAAGAGTGAGAACTGTGAGAAGGGTTATATCCTTTCTCTGTACGAAAGACAGAGATACATTATAAAAATGTTTCACTTATCGTTATTTAAAATGGAACACGACAATGAGATAAAACTGCGATTGGAAGTTCTCCGTGTGTCAAACTGACGTAAATGTAACCAAACGAAGATCCCCGTGTTTTTTCTTTTCTCCCCACGTGAAGCTTTATTATTGTGAAATACGTTGTAATTACAAATAAAGTTTGAATAAATCAAAATCATGGCAGTCCGCGTTCAATTCGAAAATAACAATGAGGTTGGAGTGTTTAGTAAATTGACAAATTCCTATTGCCTTGTTGCAATCGGTGGATCGGAGAACTTCTACAGCGTGTTCGAGGCAGAGTTGTCAGAGACCATCCCCGTGGTGCACATGAGCGTCGCGGGGTGCCGTATCATCGGCCGCATGACGGTGGGCAACAAAAACGGACTTCTGGTTCCTTCATCGACAACAGATACAGAGTTGCAACACATTAGAAACAGTCTACCGGACACCATCAAAGTACAGCGCGTGGAGGAACGCCTCAGCGCGCTCGGGAACGTGATCGCCTGCAACGACTATGTGGCGCTTGTGCACCCCGACCTGGACCGTGACACTGAGGAGATCCTCGCGGACACACTAGACGTGGAGGTGTTCAGACAGACGGTCGCGGGGAACGTTCTGGTAGGGTCTTATGCGGCGCTCAGTAATCGCGGCGGGCTCGTGCATCCTAAAACGACAATCCAGGACCAGGATGAGTTGTCATCTCTCCTACAAGTACCTCTGGTAGCGGGCACAGTGAACAGAGGCAGTGAGGTGATTGCTGCAGGAATGGTGGTCAACGACTGGTGCGCATTTTGTGGCCTGGACACTACATCAACAGAAATCTCAGTTATTGAAAGTGTGTTCAAGCTGAATGATGCCAATCCTACAGCGATCACATCAACAATGCGAGCATCGCTCATTGACAGCATGTCCTAACATCTAACTACATGTAGAGCAGACTGTTTGTGATATTATTTGTGTAACATACACACGCAGTGCACAGAAAAATTTAAGAAAATTTACTCTGTTGATCAGATTTCATACAAACCAATGAGTCATGATATTGTCTATGTTTTATTTGTAAACATAAGAAAATAAATTGTGATTAATAAGAATATCTTTTGATTTAAAATTACTAATTGAAAAACTTGTTAATATAAAAACTCTAAAATGAATATTCTGTCTATTACCTGTATTTACTGCATAATTCCTACATTAGAGAATTATCAAAAAAAAAACAATTTTTTGTAACAAGAACTAAAAAAAAGTACTAAAATGCAAGTTGTTAAGTTAGAGGGTGATTCAGTAAGACAAACATGGTGCCGCTTATAATACATTTTATTTATAAACATTTGTTAGATACAATCCATCCTATCTACAATTTTTGCCACAAGTATTTCTCTGGAAGTTCAATCATCGCCAACACAAAAATATCTAAATTAACAAACTATTATGCCAAGCAATTTCCTAAAGTTAAACATAAGTTTACATAATTTCCTACAATTCTGACCAGTCAAATGTAGTGAATAGAGTAGCTCCAAGGGATGTTGATTTCCCTTTTTATGATTAATTACTTCCATACAAATTGCTGCAGTATTTCATTAGTTCTCTGCTAAACGAGAATCAATTTCCAATAAAAGAAGTACCTGTTCAATATTTTTTCTTAGTATTGCATCCCTTAGTTACCCTATTTGTGCAGTCCAAAAGTCAGAAAGCGCAAACATTTAAGACTCCGCCGTGAGTCATAATTACAAAAGCTTTCAATGTGAAATGTTACGCAATATTGAATTGTGCTAATAATGCAAGATGTAATAGTAATTCCTGTGATGAATAAAATTGCAGCAATATTTTGCATCCACATTCATCCTGGTAAACTACTGCATCAACATGGAACCTATTTAGGTCAACTCATAATACAGTTTCTTGAAAGTACCTTGCACAAGTTGTTACAGTTAGACATGTAATTTTTTTTTTAAATCCGATTTTTTTAAATTGTTTTTTATTGATTTTTGGTGCAAGCAGCCATAACACAAAATAAATGAGTTAAAGGACAACCAAATTAGGATCTCCAAACCACTTGCTGACAATTTTAGTGTGACATACACAATAGTTTTACAATATTACATGATTGCACAACATTCTTGCAATCTATGACTCACGCTGAGCAGGAATTAAAAATAATTTCTACCAAAATAAAATTGTATCTGTAAAGCAATTTTCATTAAACCTTTTTTATCTTTTTTAAACAACAAACGTAATTATGCAATAATTTTTAACTTTAATGTTTTACTATGTTATTAAAATATTTCTTTAGCAACATATTTTACAAGTAATATAATCTAATATTCGTCTAAAACTAAAATATACAGGAGTACAAATTATAGAATACATTATTTCTGTAAAACGGATGGTGCTATTACACGTTTTGTATCCAACTTATACTCACACAGAAGTGCGCAGCTAGTGTTGAATGTAATCAAACATACTTGAAGATTTACAAGCATCATCACATAGTCGCAAAGAATGAAACATCTTGGAAGTTAAGCATATTATAGAACGCAAGTACGTAAAAACAAATTAAAAGCATGAAATATGGCAACAAAAACAGATTCACACAAATAATCAACTCTATATTCCGTACCACCGAATCGCATCGAGCCTCGACCGTCAGAACATAATAAATAACTTAAAAAGCTACATTTATGCGATAACGATATAAAATGGCAACACTGCTCAGTCATTGTCACAAATGGCCACAATTTAGGCACCAATAATCCCCTCCCTCCCTTAGCCTCTAAAAAACGTTAAATTTTACAAAACGAGCTTTATTCATTCGAAAATTAGATTTTCAAGACAATCGTTACAATAAATAGTATTATGTACAGGAAGGACACAAGTGGACAAGTCAATTGTATAAAATAAATGCATAAGTAAGTACTTCCTAAGTGTGGAGCGATAGGTCACAGTTGTAGATAACTTTATCGCTGGTAATCAAATAAATGGGTGCCGTTACCTTGCGTGGATCGTCGCACTCTCTGCGACGAAACCACGCGTTCAAGTTCGCTGAACAAAATGAACGCGGCGGTCGCGTGACACGCGACGACGATCTTTTCCCAGGTGGGTAGGCAGCAACCACGCGGTACGATCCCTGCATACTTTTTTTTGCTTTTTTTACTTTTACTTGTCTTTCTTCTAAATAGTTATAAAGATTAGACATACAGCAGTAAATCAACGCACCTGCGGTTTGTTTTGCCCACACACGTCTCTAAGAGCAGATTCGCGTCAACCACTGAAATATCGGCAATTTTAAGGATACAATGATGACGTTTTTACTGTGACCTGCCGCCTAAAGATAAAATGCTCAGTAACCCATGATATACATCTAAGGTATATCAAATAAAGGATTGGACGACAAATACACTCCTTTATATGTAATTACTATAAATTCACAAAGTTTATAGTCATTAGTTATAATAATTAACTTTGGTTCGGCTACCAATACATTTTAATTTAGTGACATGCAGGCTTATCTTTCATAAAGACCTGCACAAATTCGACGAATTACAATAATCGTCTTCATCTACATCGAAGTATGATTCAAAATGCCTATTACTGTTCCACAACATTTATCAAATTTAATTTAGACCTTATTTCAATTGAAATAGAGTTGACAACCATTTGGGAACTGAATTTTCGCGAGCCAGTTGACTGACAAGAATAAATATCGTTCTACATAATTATATCAAGTACACAGCGAGTAGTGAAAGCTAAAATATCAGTCGAAGTCATGGCACACTTTTTTCGAGACCATACCATACAATAGGACCAAGACACTAAGGCTTCGATCTATGGAAATTAACCTAATTTGTATGAGGTTGATGTTAATATTTTCATGAAACACGTTATCACAGTCGCTTATGAAGCATGCACATTAACTTCATACGAATAAGGCTAACTATCCAAACAACCTCAAATTCATGCTAACAAACTAACACTGACAGCGCCTTTATGTCGTATGCAGCAGAGGCGGTTTTCGCAGTTCATCTGTTATCCGCAGTCGTGATCAAGACAGGCAATTGTTTAAAATCTTGGTCGGCTAGTACGAATACAACACAAGTTATTGTTGTAGTGGCTACAGATCTATTCCTACTGCGTTCTATGATACACTAGTGTTGTTGTAAGAACGTGGCGGTACCAGGCGGTGACATCATTTTGCCTTAGCTAGAACTTTCGTGGCAAGTTATAAGTTGCCATGCTCGCTGGGTCAGAAGAAATGCATAAACACCCCCAGCCGTTATTAGTAGAAAACATAGAATTGCCAATAATTTCATTTGATCAGTAATATGAAACAGATTAAATACGTAAGCTCCTACATTAACACCCAGTTAAAATTTAAATTGTGTTTCAATGAAGAAAGTGCCTTCTAAAGATCAAACTCTAACTCGTGTAGATTTGTACAAAAAGGTAATAGGTAGACCGCTGAAGACATCGGGCGAGTGGAAAAATAGACTCTTCCTAAAGATTAGGGACCTAGGCTAGGAACGTAGCGTGCAGGATCTAAACACACGGTATCAGTGAATCTACACACAGAGTAGTTCTTCGAGTGGCAAGTGCGCGCCAGACAAGCGATGACTACTGATAGTGCAAAAGTGGACCTCCAAGGACGATTAGAGTGGGTTCAATAGAAACTATAGAACCGTATAAAACGGAACTGCAAGGAGGTGTGGAACGTCTGTCAAGAGTGATGGTAACGTACATTATTTGTCAGAGTCAAACCCCGCTGCAGTTATAAAGAACGAAACCACTACTTTTTTCGTTCTGGCGCGCACTAGCTCTTAATTACGAGAGCTAGGTGAATCTTATAATAAGTGTCATGACAGTATAAAATGTATGGCTACAATAGGAACTAGCCCAGCACACTACGCTCGAGTCCAAAGCTAACACGAGACCTTTACGATATGTACTTAGTTCATTATGCAAGAGAATGTATCAAATTCAAGAATTTTGAGAAAGTTTTAATATTGCACACTGGCGGCATAACTTGAATTATTTTTGAATTATTAGGCATGGCGATTAGAGAAAAATATTTAGTTTCAATAATTGGGGCCAAAATTGAAGCTCTTTTCAACCGATGTTCTATCAGCCAGTGTACATTTAACATTTAAATGTCGAAAAACAGACTTAAAAGTAATACTGATTTTATTAAAAAATGAGCGTTTAGATTTAGTAATTAATGACGTGTGAGTGAATTCTGGACAATTGATAAGGGCACAGCCAAAATGTATAATTTTAAACTTTATGCAATAGTTCGAATTCGATTTTTTTGGGATTTCAATGCTAATGGTGATAACCGGTTTGTGCACTATAACTGGTTTATGGCACTTTTGAGAAAATATAGTTACAAACATAAAACTAACACTACAACGGACGAGACCCCGGGACCCCTGACTACTGTTCATATTTGGCCCTCCCTGCCCTATCATAAGTCTACATTAGATCGACATCCGCGTAGTTTACAAGTTTTAACAAAACAGTTTGGTATGCCACAGAGCAACATAACAATATATTAGCAAGGTGATAACATTTTGACCTTGAGCTGTCCCAGCATCGTACGGAATTTCCGTTTGAGGCCAGCTTACGCTGATTCTATTACCACTCATATATTGTGGCCTAATGTACCCTTAATTAACTTTGAAAGTGAAACTATATTTTCTCGGAAGTGAAAACCCTAAATGTGCGATGTCACGTAACCGTCCGGCTTTGTCCGCATGGTGATAATCCTGCTCCTGGAACAATGGACATATGGTCCGGCCGCTAAACTGGATGTACTCGGGAGTGTAACCCTGGTGTCCGGCCATGCTGGGTGTCCGCGTGTTCGGGATCTAGAAGTGGTGCGAGTTGGTGGACGCGGACATGATGGCTTCGTGCCGCACGCGCTCGTAGAACAGCATGTACGCTGAACAGCGCAGCACCTCCTGCAGAGACACCTCGTGGACGAGTGTGTCGGAGGTGTACCACCATCTGGGGAAGAGATTTATGTAATGTTTTTTTTTAAATTAAATAAACATAGTATTTAAAGCAACGTGTGCTGCAGTTTCCTGCATACTAGGTTTTCTTATGAATTGAGTCTTTTTTTAATAAAATGACTATGGAAATAGAATTGTGTGTTTTTATTTAGCTATAATTATTATTACAACATAGTTTTAGTGTTAACGGGTAAAAAATGGTTTACCCCATACATTTAAAGGCTGCTTTCATTGGCGTTATGGGGTTAAAGAGAACTGTACAATAATATCCTATGGTGTTATTGTTGAACTTGGTGCAAGTGAAGCTAACAAATAAAATGTTAAGCCCTCTTAATAGTAGGGTACCTCTTGGCTTCGAACCCGTTCCCCCGGCGGTAGGTGGCGAAGTGGCCGGAGCGGGGCCCGCCCACGTGCACCACGACGGCGCTGAGCCGGTACAGCGCCGCGCCGGCCTCGCCCGCGCCGCTCTCCGCCTGCAGCGCCGCCAGCCCGCAGCGCAGCCGCTGCGGGCCCACCAGCGACAGCAGGTCGACCTGCTGCACCGGGACGGGACTGTTACAGCCAGCCTATGGCCACTACAGCGGTAAGAGGCTCAACATGATCAGGCGTACGGCTCGATCTTCTAGGTTAACGTTTGTCAGTCTGTTCGTAATTAGGGATTCGGATGGGTGCCCACCCCGGTGAAGAATTCTTCCTATAAGCCTATTCCCACCGGCTTGCCTTCAGAAGTTTGGAAGAACACAAACTACTCTCTCTATCGTAATTGAAAAATGGCACAATCAGTAGTTTTAAAAGTAGAGAAACATCTCAAAACGCCTACACTAATGGACATTCAATCTACAAAATTTGCTTTTCAACAACATATTGCTATAAAATAAGCCGCAGGCGCGATCGACTTTTTGGCAGTTAAACTTCTATACAAAATAAACGTCATGACGTCACGAAGGTCACTAGCCAGCCCGCCATAATATTAGAACCTAGGTAAGCCGAGACGAACAGAGTTACTTAATAGAGACAGTAATAGAAAATGCGTGCGCGTGAGCGAGATGGAAAAATATCGTTATCAGTCGTTGAATTTCGTATAGAATGGTCGATATCGTATTTGCTACAAACTAGATTTTTTATTTTGACTTATTTAAATATGATAAAATCACTTATTGTTCCTCTGCATATTTTTTTTTCGGTTTTTTCTTCGGTTTCCCCTGACAAAATGTTGACCCTTAGCTACTGCCACCCATTACATAGCGAGACCCCTTCGTGCCTCGAACAGTATGTTAATCCGTTGGTCTCGGCTGTCATGTGTTGATCTTTAACAGTTGTTTCGGGTAATCAGAAGAACGAGTCTGGCAACCAGGTTTTAGAAGTCAAATAGGCGTTCCTAGTAAAAATACTCGTAATTCAGCTGCATCCGGTTACTTCGACTGGTCGATATAACGATGTTTATGGAATGTCTGTCAGGCACTAGATCCTGGCAGACATGACGAGGAGTACCTTGGGTTGCTGCACGGCGGAGTAGGGCGCCATGGAGAGCGTCTCGGGGAAGGCCACGAACTCGCCGCGCTTGTTGAGCGCTCCGCCCAGCCACTCCACGCGCCCGATGTGCAGGCACAGGCAGTAGGGCAGCTGCAAACGATAAACGACATCAAAACTAAGAGACATAGAACGTTACACACACTTCATAAATTAACTTAGTTCGTTCGTTAGTAATGAAAACTTAGTTCTGAACGCACTGAACATCTCGCTATTTTACAATAGTTACGGACTGCTGTTAGTCTACAGGTTTGGGGCAGTATGACACGCTCAATTTCGTTTCTGTAGGATTTTTATCTAGTCTACATGGTGTAACAAGACCCTTCACGAAGCCGTCAACCAAGCATTCTTTACATTGTACATCAAACTAAGTAACTTTACGCAAAAATTATTGCTGGGAAACGACTTTTTTTTCGAAAAGGATCTTGCTACACCCTTTAAGTAGGTATGTAAAAATATCACATTTAGAAACAAAATAATACGCTGTTTAAATAGACTAACAACTTGTTGATAATATCTTATACAACACTATCTTATACAATATTCCGTGTTTCAATAAAACTTCTTTTGTATAAGAAGGCACATAACTATTGAAAGTAAATGAATTACTGTATTGAAAAAGTACACTAGTAAATAACAGTATTGTATTGTGTTGTACCTTCCCGAAGCTGACGGTGCGTATGTGCTTGGTGTAGGCGGTGGGCGGCGCGGGCTGCGAGGGCAGCTCGCTGGGCTCGGGGCAGCACTTGGTGCAGCGCACGCCCTTCACCATCTCGGGCGCTGTGAACGCGCGGAGCAGGCCTACGGGAACCAAGGGAAGCCTGGATATTACGAAGTGTCCCCACTTGTCGGAGCCATTCATGTTCATGCAACAAACGCGAATAGTTCGACGAGGTGTCGAGTAGGACACGCAAGTCCATCCCCGTTTCAGTAACCGGCCAAGCTACATTCTGAATTTGAGACCAAGAAAAAAAATATGTCATCGTAAGAACAACTGTAACGCGCAGCAGTTTATGGCAGTTCAAAGTAGTTTACATGAAACCTTCATTAAGATCAAAGTAAGATCGAACTCAAAGGACAAAGGGATGCACAGAACAAAGGTTTCAGTTGATTTAGGATTGTCTTCTTCGTACAAAAACAACATTTATATAAACACCGGTACAGAAGATCGCACGTCAGTGGTAACAAAACTTGTATAAGCTGACCTCTTAGTCTATTGAAAACCCGTACCACGCTAGGCCAACACAAAGACAAAGTGTTATCACAGACATGCGGTCGTCTGTACGAAAAATAATGAGTTTTTGAACGTAGTCCAATAATAGCTAGTGGCGAAAACATAGTTGTTATAGATTAACGAAAACTGATTTTTTATCATGTGTTTATTACATAGACCTACTTATCGCTTCGATAACGGTGGAACTATGTTATTACTTTCTTGCGTGTGCCTAATACTTGGCGTCAAGAATTGTAACATAATATAGTTGGCCCGCGTTGTAGGTATTTTATTTGAGAAGGCTTAGGTTTCTCTTTGTGTTTGAGATTTTGGATCGAGAGCCCCAATATAAGGCTACAAGTATTTCTAGTAAGTGGCTATTGTTTGAAAGAACAAAAAATGTAAACTTCCGTAAGCTCCGCTCAATAGTCTCTGAAGGAAAACGGGATCACAAACATTATAGTCTATCTATAGTGTCCAGGTCCACTGCTGGGCAAAACTAGTCTCCCATTCTCCTAGTAGCATTTGATAATTGCTTGATGTTTTACCATTCTTATCCAGCCACCATAAGAAGATCGTCGCTCCACTTTATCAGAGACTAACAGGATAACAACATTTAGTTCAAAACTACCTCATTGGTGGAGCAGGGGGATTAATCCGTTTATTGAGTATAAAATATAAAAAAATAAGACTCAGGCTAGTAAAATCACATTATTTTATTCGGACTTAAGTGTCTGGCAGAAACTTTCGTCAACAGGAAGCATCTGGCAATGTTAATAATTATTTTTGAACAATCTTCGATACAACATAAAAAAAATCAGCACTAAGTAAGTAAGCACAAACTAACAGGTACTCATACGATCACAGTACATGTACCTACTAAGTAACACTATTTGATACCACACATTTTGTTAATGAGAAAATTAGAAATGTCTGGCGGCCCTAGGATTTTGCTCTATAAACAGATAACAAAACAGCCGTCTGCAAATTCAACGATGTCAAAATAAAACTTGCGCCCAGTGCAGCAGTGATCGGTTGTCGATTGTTTAGTTCTGCCACAACTACAATTTGCTAACTAAATATTTTCTTGTTTTTTTTTCTTCTAAAAAAGTTAAGTTGAAATATGCTTGTAGATTTACAAAAGGAAATAAATATTCGTTGGTTGCTCACCCGAGAGGCTGAAGGAGCCGTTGAGTCCGACGCTGGCGTTTGTCATCGACAGAGAGATGCTGTCGAACTTGTCGTACCGGATCGGACTCTGTGGGAACAACGAGTGTTTACATTTGTGGGGTCCAGGAGAATTTGCAAAGAAATCATGGTACGAGCGGACGTACGGGGACTGACCTACGAGTACCTACTTAGGTTCGTGTTGAATGAATGTATCCAGGGTCACCTACTGCGAGCTGCGACACACGGCACACGGCACACGGCCACGCTACACACTGATGCGTGCTTGGCAAACAAATAAACCGCACAGCTTAAACCTTTCATTTTGACACTATAATAAAAACCGGCCAAATGCGAGTCGTACTCACACGCACACAGGGTTCTGTAGCACCTAACAACATAATAAAAATATTTTGAGGGCTCGTTCATAAATGTTGTATTGTTTTACCTTCAACAGCAAAACTAAATTTGTTTTTCATAGTATGTTAAGCGAAAACAAAGTAACTGCTGCAGTTGATGAAAATGTCCCATATCTTATAAACTAAACATCAAGTCTTATTCAAACCAATTTTGAAGGAAAGTTTTATTTAAGTTCTACAATCCTACATTTTTTAGAATTTTCCTCCTCTTACTTTAGAAATTAGAGGGGGGCACAATTTAACAACTTTGGAAGTGTCTATCTTTCAAACGATTGGCTTAAAAAAATGGTTTTAAGAATCTCAATGTCATTTTTAAGGACCTGTCTATAGACACCCCGCACCTATTGGTTTGATGAAAAAAAAAAAATAGTTTCAGTTCCATGTATGGGGAGCACCCCTTAATCTTTTATTTTTGTATTAAAATCGTGTAGCGGTTCACAGAATACATCTAACTACCAAGTTTCAACTGTGTAATCCTAATAGTTTCGGAATAAAGTGGCTGTGACATACACGGACAGACAGAGATAGATTCGCCATGTCTGTAGATATATCGTACAGGCAGACGGCGCATTTAAGAAGGGACAAGCAGGTTAGTATACCTAACTATTCATCCTACCTTATGTGAGCACACAGTGCACTGTAACCTTGATGCCAGGGTCCCGCGGAATGGCGGAGCTGGTGGAGGGCGGGCGGCCGTCGGCGTGGCCCAGCGCCGCCCCACCGAGCTTAGGTGGCACAGCGACCGGGAGACGCCCTTCGTGAGGCGGGGGGCTTCCATTATTGGTTCTGAGGGACATCAAATATCTATCTATGTGGGTGTACTATCGTTACACCTGCCTATCCTTCGGCGAATACATGGGCGTGATGTTATGTTTGTATGCAGTATCTTGTGTCGATGAAACGATTTGCCACTTGTCACAAGTCCAATTGGGAAATGTATGACAAAGTGACATCTGTTGTAGGTTGCTGTGGTCAGTTCATGACCAATAACATTAAAATAATTCTGTTTAGATATCGATCACTACCCAAGACGCGCAATTTCGCTAGCTAATTGAAAATGACTTTGTAAATATATTACCTGATTCTACAAGATCGGGTTCATCAGCGGGCGCGGCAGACGCCGGGCGCATGGACAGGCCGGAGGGCGTGGGCGGGGTGGAGTCAGCGCGCAGCGGGTGCATCGCGGCGGGCGGGGACGCCGGAGACGCTAGAGCAGACCAGGCGCGGCTACCGCCTAGACCGAGAGCGTCGGATAGGCAGCCCGGCTGGACAGAGAAACACTGCGTTACTGCTGCTCAACATAAGGCTCGGGGAAGTTCACCCCCTATCACATGGGACTTCAAAATAACTGGTGAAACTGAGGAAATACAGGCTTTAATTAAGACTGCAGTTGCTTGGGAAAACAATATGTCATCTGTAATAGGTAAATGTGGATAGAGAAGTCTATAACAAGGTTTTCTCAAGGATTCGGAAGTAAATTACTGTATTATTGTAGTTTTATAAATAACTTGTAAAAGCAATGGGAGTTATTGCTTTTATAACTACTTCATTCCTGATATCTCTAAATCGGCAAAAATATACAAGAACAGCCCATGTACGTACTACTAGCTGCTAACTGCCAAATGTATGCTGGTCATACCTCGATCATACATTAAAGTTACTTATGAAGGTTATTTTAACCCAGCCCAATACTGCCAACGCACTGTACATATCCTGCAGATTGATCACAAATGAGTGTCCGACCGAAGCTTCGGCTTCGGCCAAAAAACCACCATCGGCGGCGGCCAAAATGGGCCGAAGTTCTGGCTGAAGCCGAAGGTGTCTGACAAGCACCGAAACATTACGAAAAGGATGGTGTGGCCACGCGCGGGGGCAAGTGTCGCACATACCAGTGTTTTTATTTTTGACAACTTGCAACATTACCTACTTTAATCACTAAAATGTAATTTTTAATTGAAATGTTTAAAAAATAATCATTATTATTCACTTTTAGCCAATCTTGATCTGAATTTCTTAGGGTTATTGAACCTTCGGCTACGGTCGATAGTTGTGGCGAACTGGCGATTGGTGATTACACAGCTTCGGCCAGGAATCGACCTTTCGTACGACACCACAAATAATCAATAAAGAACTACCTTCTTGGACATGCTAGTCGTCTCCTCCTCGATACAAGATAGTAAAACATGGAGTAGCTCATGAGCATCCTGCTGGTCTGCAGGCACCACCCAGCCGGCCGCGCGAAGAGACTGCAGCACGCCCAGCGGGCAGACTGGCGTGCCGCGCGCTGTCTCGTGGGTGCCATTCACAACTGTTGAGGACAGAGAATTTAGTAACATGATTAAGTCAAAGTCAAGTCAAAAGCAAACCAATTATTTCAATTACACCACTAATAGCACATTTCTAACATTAAACTTGATGATAATACATCTAAGAAATAAGGCATAATTATAGCTTCTTTATGTATGATTTGTATGCTTGTTACCAGTGTTACCAGCATCTCACCAGTGTGCTAAATCATTTACAACCAAAACCACAAATTAACTTGCCCATTTACATGCACATAATTGTGGACTGTATATTTCCTACAATGTCTCTGATGCTTACATCAGAGACATTGTAGGAAATATACAGTCACTTATTATAAGTCCTACATCAACCCCATCTCTGCTTACACAAACAACAGACCAATTAAGTTCCTAAGGATACAAGACTTAAGGTGACTTTCCAATTTAATCCATAAAGCATCTAAATTTTCCAGACACACACATACATACACTCACACCCACACCCCACGTACATTATGTACAGATGCCAGCACATCAAGCTACTACAATCTGTCAAATTTCTGATTTTCAACTTTATGGTGACATCATTAGGATTAAGGTTGATTGGGAAAATTAGACAGTTTCGGGTAGCCTGATGTGCTGCACCCGTACATACTATGTACAAAATTACATGTATATTGTCTAAACCTGACTCAGTCAATATTGTGATTGATTGTGTATTGTGATTTATCGCTTGTTTACATATTCATAGTATATTGTAGACATCTATTATTGCATCACTCATACTCATACTACATCATAAAGATAAGGTATATTTTGGCCAAACAAATACTTTTAAACACAAAAAGTAGTATTTTGTAAAATATATAGGATGAAATAGGAAGTGGCAAAAGCATGTTGGGGGTCTGTCTCTTGTAAATTTTAACATTCAAAAAGTGCTGATCATCAGCCTAATTTTGAAAAAGATACTATTGTATAACGGGCTTTGTTGTATAGGATTTAAATTCTTAAAAAATCATCAAAATATTGCCTATTCAGCTTCCCAATGACTGCTGTTTTTACTATCATTAAAAGCATTGATCCTGGAAGGCACGGGATACATATAACTCAAGTAAGGTAGAAATACAATGGCTTGTCACTCTCACAATTCTCAGCTTGAGCTACAAACTCACTCTATGAATATTTTATGTTGGTAATAAAACAATGGTTGTTTTTAAAACATACAGTGTGGTTATGCACCCATGAAATTATATAATAAACAGTTGTTTTATGTTATGACTGGCTTAAGTCATTTTCAATTCAACAGGTAGCTCATTTTATTGAATAAAGAACTCAGGACAATGTATAACATTAGTTAAAAATTGAAATGATGAAGAACACCTTAACAAACCCAGTTACATCATATTATAACATTTAAAACAATAGCAACTTTTTTTTCCTATGGATACTGGTGATTCTACTGTCAGTTTGTGTAGAGCGTGCTATATTATTTAATAATAAAAAGAATGCTAGCTATTTTTTACTTGCCAAACAAGAGTCTTTCAACTTATTATCTGACTGTGATTATGACATGTTTAAGTACTCTTTTTGAATAAATTATTCAGAAGAAAAATTACCTTCAATAACTGTATACAATGTAGTGATCATACTGTTATGGCCGTCTGCTTTAGCATATTTTTTGAGCCAGTCGATGAAAGTGGGACAGGCTGCGAGCGCCTGCAGCAGCGTGTTGAGGAAGCAGGTCCTGCCCAGGTTCTGCAGCCCGGCGATCTGCCCCCGTCTCTTGCGCACCCTCGGAGCCCCACCGGGACCCCACAGCACGAAGGCTCCGACCACCACAGCGGCTGTCAGCCCCGCAGCCACCAAAATCCTGTCTCCACTATCCATCGTCCCAAATTTGTGAATGAACCTCGCACTATACTTCACATACTAACTGTTTTTTGTGTTCGAAAGACCATAGCAATTAATTACGCGACCCCTATGCAGCTAATGCGTTTTTTCGAAAAATCCATGAAAAAAAGAAAACTTGCGTTTGACGTCTGCTTTCTGACATTTTGACTTTTTTTTATAGCGCTGATTCGCCAGATTCAAAACGCTGTTATCAGGAACACTTTGTTTTGATAGATTGCTATGACATAAAAACAAATTAAAATAAAGTTAAATGGAATTACTTCGGATTGTTGGTGCGATCGCGATGTACCATGCACGAGTTACATCCAATGCATCTCAATGATTAAAGTGCTATTGGAAATAACCAGTAGTGCACTTGTTCAGCCAGTGCTACACTTATCTACTGAATGAAAATGCGTGCAACGGTCCGCCTACGCCAACTGTCAAATTGGAATGATTTGTTGCTCTGTGGACAACAACTTGACAGTTGACACTTGACAGGCTTGACAGGCAAGGCAAGGCAAGGGCAACCTCAAAAAACAAACTCAGTCAAAATAAACAAGTGATTTGGATTGTTGTAATTATTTTAATGTGAAAAAAATATGTAATTTCATTCACAGTTACAAACTAGGTTTCATCCTGTGATAGTTGCTGAAAAGCATCGTGTGCTAAATTGATCATGTGACAATTTGTAGTTATTAATTTTATTGTTTTATATAAAGTTAATTTATTGATTAAAATGATACCGTCGAACACAATATGTGTGTCCCAGGAGGGGCCAGCGAACGCTTTGGCTCTAAATAAAGACTGTTCACAAGTAGTCATAGCTGGGCGCAATGGTAAATCAAATCAAATAAAAATTAAATTTGCTTATAATGACTTGCTGTGACTGGTAAGTTGAATGTTAATTTTTGTTACAGTATTCAAAGTGTTTTCCATTGGCGAAAATGAATTTTCGGAAGTCTGTAACCTAAGGGTTGGGAAAAACTTGAACCTGAATTTCTCTTCTATTGATGTTGCTTGGAGTACTATTGAAGGTAACAACTATTTAACTGTAATTTTTATAAAATAAAATCTTTCCGACTTTGTAGGCCTTGTTTACATACAATGTTGCGCAAGTAGCTATAAGCTCACATTGAACCATTTTGCCACTCATTTATACATTTAAATTAATTATGTAATATGAGGATTTATCATCATCATCCACAGCTTTCACCCACTGCTAGAGTGCTAGGTATAGGCCTCTCTTTGCTTGTGCCAAGCTTCACGCTCTTGCGCCAGCCTCATCCAGGATATTCCCGCAATTGCAACAATGTCGCCTGCCCATCTCACTGCCGGACAACCAACCCTTCTGTTTCCATTTCTTGGACGCCACTCGGTCACAGCTTTACTCCACCTGCCATCACTGTCATTATCATCATATGAGGATTACTATGTATTAGTAGCAACAGTAACTACAAAAAAAAAACAGAAAAGGACTGTAATGAACTCATGATCTCTACAGTGCTTAAAATATGTAGTTCTTATTTGTCATTATCAAATTTAGTTCTAAATCATTTTAGCATTTAACAATTTCATTAGCTTATTAGAAGTATTTTGTCTAGATTACTATACTTATTATTCTGTGGTATTACTACCGAACCATTCAAACCAGATTCCTTTGCTACTTTTATATTTCGTTTTTTTTTTCCCCACAAATCATAGCTTCAAGTTCAAGACTCTACGAGTGCTAATGTTTTTTTGTTTTACAGAGAACACCCTAGCTACAGCAGCAACCAATGGCGCAGTTGTGGTGTGGAACCTAGGCAGGTCCGGCCGATCCAAACAGGAGCATGTGTTCTCTGACCATAAGAGAACTGTTAACAAGGTAACATTACATGATGCTTGTAACCTGGGGGGTTAGGCACAGGCATACTCACAGTAATATCCACATTTCATCAGGTTAAGTTCCATGTAATAGAGGGTGCCTATTGCCATCAACCAGGCATAAATCCAAACTCCATGGCTCCTACTGAGAAGTTACAAGTTAAATGAGGTCAAATATTGATAACCATTCTGATTGTTTTTGTAGTTAAAACTGTTGATAAAATCTGTATTTAGCATAATGACCTGCAATGACCCCAAATAGGTTACAGTTACTTGGTAGCATACTTTAATTAAATTTATTATTGCCCAAGATTCTAAGTAACATAAATATTGTCCAGAGGTTTTTTCAAATTAAAATTCACACTATTATTTATTTGATACAGGTTAGCTTCCACCTGACAGAGCCAGCTCTCCTCATCTCTGGCTCTCAGGATGGCATGATGAAGTGCTTTGATCTGCGCATGAAGGAAGTTGCCAGGACATTCATCAGGTGAGTTAATTAAGGACCACGCTACCGCATTAGGAATTTCCTGTAATGTTTGCAGTGTTTGTGATAAATAAATAAATAATGAGAAGCAATCATACTTCAAGATTCGCGAACGTCGGTCGCCTTCCTATGTTATTCATTCGTTCTGCAAACGTGCGCTCTCTGTAGGCGCGACGACGATTTCGATGGCCGAATAAAGTGAACGTGATAGTCGCATGTTCGTGCGATGATCGCTTTGATTAGGATTACGACGCGGCTTTATACAGTGTCCTAACAACCAACTGTGTCGATCGCCCCATGTTTTGTTTTTGTAGCAACAGATGACTGGACAACATCATTTGAAGTGTTATATGTAAGAGAAAGGAGGAATACCGAGTGAAGTAGCTCTTATTTTATTTGACTTCTTTGACAATAATTTTCCTCAGCAACACAGAGTCCATCCGCGACGTTCAGTTCAGCCCGCACCAGGCACACACATTCGCCGCCGTCTCCGAGAACGGCAACGTGCAGCTGTGGGACGTGCGTAAGCACGAGCGCTGCCTGCTGCAGTTCACCGCGCACTCCGGCCCCGTGTTCGCCTGCGACTGGCACCCCGAGATGCCCTGGCTGGCTACTGCCTCCAGGGACAAGACTATCAAGGTAACACCATAGAACAATTTACCCCACTGTTTATTAGTTATTCCAAAAGGCCATGATGATGGCATGTCCTGACATGCCTTTGTCATGCTATATTAAAGGTGCAGATTGCAGTCGATCGCAGACCTGTTGTTATTGATACCCTCAAAATGCATTTAATCGGTTTTCGATATTACGTTCTATCTCAACCTAGTTGCGCTTTAAGGGCTATCCTATGCCGGGGCTGCGGGACTGTTCGAAAGAGATACCGCGGCCCTGGAACACAAAGGGCAAAGGAAGGAACATGGATGGGTTGTAGTCAGTACAAGTTTGACACTCCCTCCTGCTCAGCCCAGAGCGGGAGGGGTTATTTGATGATTACCCATCCGAAAAAAAAGGGGTTATCCTATTAAATGAGCAATATTTGTATAAACCCCCGTACCTATGTATTTGTAATCGAGTCGTATTGTGTCCCTCTATAAGCCAGAATCTTGATGCTCTAAAATTTATTTGGCATGACTCACTTGGCATAATTTTCTTTAAACGAATATTTTAAGGCATACAAATTATTTAATACTAGCTGTTGCCCGCGACCTTCGTTGGCATAAAATTATTATTTAAAAAATATTACTTTCCTTTTTGAAACGAATTATGTTACTAATTTCAAGGGTTTTAATTTTTTTGTAAGGAACCCTAATTCTTATTCTTAAATAAAAGTAGCTTTAGTTACTCCTTATGACATCAGCTATCTGCCAGTAAAAGTTCCGTCAAAATCGATCGAGCTGTTTGGTAGATTAGCCATTTGAAACGGATTTTGTTAAAATTTCAAGGGTTTTAATTTTATTGCGCGGAACCATAATAATTTTTCAAAAATAAAAGTAGCCTATGTTAGACCTTATAACATCAGCTATCTGCTAGTAAAAGTCCCTTCAGAATTGGTTCAGCCGTTTCGTAGATTAGTTGGAATAAACAGACGGACATAAATTGAAAAAAATGTTTTTGTTGTAAGTACCGTATATACTTTCATACGCATTCAGTAAAAAGCTGTTAATTTGGTATTTCAAACAGACACTTCAATTTATTTGTTTATTTGTAAAACGATTTCGCGGGGGCGATCAATCGAACTAGCTAGGCCTGATGTCTGGTAAAAATCGTTTTCTCTATTTTCACCCTAGCAGGGCTCGGTCGCCCAGGTACGTACTGTAAAATATTATTGGACAACAATTTATCTACACGTGTTCGGGACGACGAACAGCCAAAAGTCTCAAGAATTTTGCAATTAATAATTTAAATATTTAGCAGGTAAATAACATTGAACAATGGGT
This sequence comes from Eugnorisma glareosa, assembly GCA_947578425.1. Lineage (NCBI taxonomy): Eukaryota > Metazoa > Arthropoda > Insecta > Lepidoptera > Noctuidae > Eugnorisma > Eugnorisma glareosa. The sequence goes on along the minus strand of OX387973.1, from coordinate 19,878,934 downwards.
TACGCGCCTGAGTTATCAGCTATTAGATAAACAACTGGGTCACCGATAGCTCGCGCCTATTGGTCGCATGTTCTTATTATTGTAATATTAGCTCATATTGCATGATAATTGCAATATTATCTTTTAGACCAGTAATTGTTCTGTTACATCGAAAGTTTAATTATATTAGGTAATACTTTTCTGCCTCTAGATATCCTACAGCTATCTTATTTGGTAGCAACATCTTGTAGATTATCTGTCGAGTAATTTTTAATAAAAGCCTGATATTTATTTCGATTTTTCATTTGTCATACATATCTGTATAACATTCAGGAGCACGGAGAACGGTTTCGTAAACCGTAAAGATAATATAGTATTAAATTCCAGGTATGGGACATCTATGGCAAGCCTAACTTGGAGCACACCATTTACACCATAGCTTCAGTCGGACACGTGAAATGGAGACCGCAGAAGAAGTAAGTCCAAGTTACTAGATACCTACTTGTATAAAATAGGCTTTCAATGTTTTTGATCCTTGCTTTCTACTAGGGATAACTTTCTAAACCGACCAAGGTGGCAGATAGACCACTTACCACCATCTACAACCCAGCAAAGATTATCCTCGCGCCAGGATAACTGATGCTGGACCCGACCCCAAAAAATCTCGAATCTTAATGAATACATAAATCCCGTACTACCTTACGTTGATTATTAAATCCTGTAAGCACTATTCGAAACGATCATTTCTCATAAAAAAACTTGTTGCTTGTCAGATACCAAGTAGCATCCTGTGCCCTAGTGCTCGACTGTGCAGTCCACGTGTGGGATGTCCGTCGTCCACATGTCCCACTGGCAACATTCGCGGAACATCGTGATGTCACCACCGCCATCGCATGGCTGGCTGAGCCTCATACCTTCTTGTCCACGAGTAGGGTAAGTCTTATTTGGTCGAGCAAGAATCTAGCCAATTTAAGGAATTTGGATTTCTGTGTAATGACATAAGTAGGGACTACTACTGTTGGGAATCTCTTGTTGGTCTCATCGTGCTGAGAATAGGGTCCGCTTTTTACCAAAGCGGAGCGATGCAGAGCAGAAACTGTGGATAATGTATTCAAAAGCTGTGTGCATTCCTTACAGGCGTGTTATGGTTTGTTGGTTTCGTTCAGGACTGCTCGCTGTACCGGCACCGGTTCAGCGAGGCGGCGCACCCGGTGCTGTGGGCCAACCCGCACGGCGTGTGCGTGTCGGCGCGCGGCGAGGTGGCGCACGCGGCGCCCGAGCGACCGCTGCCCGCGCTGCCCGCCCTGCCCGCGCCGCCCGACCGCCATGTGCCCGGACTGGGGTAAGTCTAACGATCCCGTTTCAAACTCGAAGTCAAACCATACACAGCGTGTAACAGAAAGGGTATAATCATATGGATTACTGTGGTACGGACCATCAAACTGAACAACTTTCTCTATGGGACCACCATCGAAATCGTATTCATAACAGTATTCCATATGATTATACCCTTTCTGTTACATGCTGTATATTTCAAATTTCAATAACGTCGTTAAAAGTCATTTTAGGACGTCAAACTTTACACGGGAATAGAACTGATTCTAGTTGCCCACTCGCGAAGCTTATAGTTTCGTACTGGAGAAGAATTTCAAAAAGTTTTACAATATTTTGTAAGCATGAATTATAAAATCATATGTGACCATGATGTACCCGAGTTTTGGACCTGAAGAACAGAATTGATCATGTCGTCAAGATTTTGAGATCAAATGCCAATTTTGAAAATCAAACGATCGATTCTATAAATAATAATACCACAATCGGTTAAGTTTGAATAATTGAGTCAAATCATCAACGTAAACTAAGAAGAGGAATGAACTCAAAACCGAACCTTCAGGCACGCCAAATGTAATTTCAGACTCTAATAAGTTTATACCGTTTACCTGAACTACTACTATCTTTCAGGTATGATTTAGTAAATAAAGAACTGTACTACTAATACCATAGTGCTCAAGGTTCATCAAAGGTGTCTTATGGTTTACGCAATCGAACGCCTTTGAGAGGTCGCAAAAGATTCCAATGGAGTCTGGTGCTTTTTCCCGGGCGCTAAAAATGTTCGTTAGTAGAGTGACGCTGGCGGCGTCAGCTGTGCTATAGATTCGCCCCCTAAATTCGAGACTTAAACCTAACTGCCGAAATGTGTATGTAGTGTAGATAATAATAATAATAATCTTTATTTCCAGCTTACAATTCCAATGACAGTATATACATGCTTCAATAAAATATTGTTTAAGTTGAGAATTGTACTTAACACATATTTATACACTTCTGACACCCAAGCTAAGATTAAACTTGTGTTATGAGTGTCAGGGCTCTCTAAGTTCACTGTGACAGTAAATACAAGAAAAACTTCGGAGTTAGGTACACGTCAAACGGGACCAAAGACAAGGTATAAAAAAAAATAGAAAATATACTCATTTAAATAAAAGTTAAATAATTAAAAGGCAAACCACAAGTATGTGTTTATGTTTTGTGTTGGAATGTGTGTGTGTGTGTTTGAGGATATGTGGGATGGAGGAAAGTTTGGGAAAGGGGGAGGGCAATAAGGTTATGTATTGAGAATTCTCTCGACCTCATCATAACAAAGAGTGATGATCCATTTAGTGACTAGAGCCTTGCAGTCAAATTTATTAAATTTATAATTGTTGCACTGTTTGTTGACAAAGTTGTATATACGACCACCAAGTACCTTATAATGACGCTGTGCGAGCGTGGTTCTATGTCTTACGTAGGGACAAACGTTAGCAGTGCTACGCATTGCCGGACGAGCAGGATCCAACCGCAAGCCGGTATGTTTACGCAAAGTACAGTTCAGCACAAAGAGCTGTCTCACGGTCAGGACCTCACATTCCTTGTACAGTTGTGCGGTACTATGCCGGTAGTGTTTGAATGTCATGACCTTGAGAACAGCCCTCTGTGCCCTTTCCAGTTGTATCATGGTTTTTTTCGGAGCACCACCCCAGACTGTAATGCCAAAAGTTAATATTGACTGGCAAAGAGAAAAATAAACCATACGTAAAGTATCCGCATCAGCACTATACCGCAGGCTTTTAAACACGGTAATTAGTTTTCTAACTCTGCCAGACAACATCCTAACTTGAGCATTCCACGAAACGAGATTGTCTATAAGTACACCCAAGTATCTTACAGTGGTGGCTCTTGTCAGGGAAACACACGCACCTTGATTCGGGTGTGCATCGCAAATGTGAGCATTAACTGTAAATGAGTTGTCTGGTTGCGAGGGAGATTTCAATGAAAAAGTGATGAAATTTGTTTTTTCTACATTTAGGGTCAGACTATTCGCCGTTAGCCAAGACATGACAATGCTAAGGACAGCTTCAGCTCTCCTCTTGGCTTCGTCCCAATTTTCAGCATGTACTAGAAGGGCCGTATCATCTGCATAAGAATAAATGGAACAATATGGGAGAACTAAATCACATAGGCCATTCACATACACTAGAAAAAGTGTGGCCCCAAAATAGAGCCTTGAGGCACACTGAAGGACAATGTACACTCGTCACTAACATGTGTGTCGATTTTAACGCATTGCGTTCGCTCTGATAGGTAACTCGCGAAGACGGCGAGTGCAGGACCTCTAACTCCTATTTGCTCCAACTTTTTCATAAGAATAGGAACAGAGACAGTGTCAAATGCCTTCGAAAGGTCCAAAAATAAACCTAGACACTTGGACCTTTTATCCAGTATCTCAACTACATCGTCAATCAGGGTCGCAAATGCGTCTTCACATGACTTCCCCCTACGAAAACCAAATTGATTGTTGGAAAGGATGTTATTATTCTCTAAGAAAGACACAAGACGATTGTTGAGGACCCTCTCAAGTACCTTTGACAATGCAGGCAGAACCGAAATCGGCCTATAATTATTGACACTGCCTCTGTCCCCTCCCTTGTGGATAGGATGTACGACCGCTCTTTTTAAAACTCTCGGGAATTCACCTTGGGAGAAACAAACATCACATATGTGAGTGACGCGGGGCACAAGAGTTTGCCTGCTCAATTTCAGAAGTTTTGAACTGATTCCATCCCATCCCGGGGCAGAATCAGTACGAAGACCCATGATAATATTTTCAACTTCGGCATAATCAGGAGAAAGTAGGACCATTGAGTTGACCTGCTCATTCTGCCTCACACATGACTCATGTTTCGTGCCAGCATTTACGTGCCTAGCCGCAAGTTCCTTGCCAATATTTCCAAAAAAGCTATTGACTACATTCAATGAAGCCTTGCAGTCTAGGTTGGATAAAGACAACAACTCCCTAGGAGGAGGTCTAGATGTTTGTTTATTAATTATACTGTTAATTACTTTCCAGGTCTTTTTAGGGTTATTTTTGGCTTTCTCCAATTCATTTTTTTCAAAACCATTTTTAATCCTTTGAAGAAGTTTATTGCAGAAATTGCGATTCCGTAAATAGGTTAATTTTACAACATAATTGTCGGTGTTTCTTTGTGTTCTCTATGCATGTTATCCCTATGTCTAATGCATCTAAGAAGTCCTGGCGTGATCCAGGGCTTGATTATTCTCAGTCTAGAAGGAACGCAGATGGTTACAGTATTATTTTGTATGATGGACACAATAGTATTAATAAGAAATTCAGTAGCCCAATTAGCGTTGCTAGACGAAAGGATGGCACTGAAATCGGTTTTTGCAATCTCCAAAACAACTTTATTCAGATCTACTTTTGAGAGGAATGTATTCGTTTGATGTTTTTTTTTATTTTTAACACAGACAAGTACAGGGAGATGGTCGGTAACATGACTGTCCACAATGAAAGATACTACAGATTTCCCTGTTCTAATCATAACATGATCTAAACATTTTTTTTCTCTGGTAGGTGAGGTGTAGGCTGGTAAGAGTCCGTGAGATGCAGTCATAATCATGTATTCATTATAATTAGGGTCATTACTTGTTGGGCTAATGTTAATGTTCATGTCTTCCACCAGAAATATATTTCTATAGGAGGACACTGACGTTAATATATTATTGAGACTATTTAAAAAGTTGTCTAATTTCCGAAAAGAGTGCGGCCTGTATATAGCAATGATTACAATGTCAGTGAGTTTACAAATAAGGCAGTTAGCATCAACAAACTTCGGCTCTGTTATGTCATGTTGTAAATCAGAAAGAACGTAGATAACTAGACCATCGTTTTTATTTAGGCTATTAGTTGTTGAATAGGCTGTGTATCCAGGCAATATCGGAATATTAATACTACTACTGAGCCAACACTCCGAAAATACTACGACGTCACACCTGTTACTTAAGGAACATAATAAAACCAGGACGCTGTCGAAGTTCTTAGCAATACTACGTATATTTAAATGTAGTACATTAATCGTTTTGTTTGGGTTTCCTAAGATCTGAAGGCATTTATCAGGGGGACAAATGAACGATTCGTGGGACCCAAATGTATCCAGATTATCAATGATTTCATTTATATTGTTCATTTTTATTGAAAATAACGTGCACTGCACTTGGACAAAATGTATAATTCCCCATTGACCCTTAAGATTTCATAATAGAACTGGTCATTATTGCTCCCAAAAACGATCAGAAAAATACAACATGTTCGATACTGCTTCCCTATAGTATTTCGCATAGTAAGATAAGTGTCATTGCCTAAATTTATCAATAAACTTTGTGATTTGTAAATGGTTTTAATGTATATGAGTGAATAGTATACTTGTGTACATAGTAGATTTTTAGAAGTGTGTGAAATGAGTGGGGGTGCCTTTACAGAAGAGATAATAATACTTAGATAAAAAACGTGATCATGCTTACATAACATAAAAGTTCCATAAGTTAAAAAAAATCTTTTTTTCATGCAGTAGGTTTTGAAAGCTAGATTCCGAAATTATAAGTACCGGTTTTTTCCCTTCTTTCTTTCGAATAATTTTTTTTCCGTTAGCTATCCAGCAGTATTGGCATCCATTGCTCTTAGCAAACTTTCGGGCGTCATAGAAGAGTTTCCTTGCAGTTGCTGGGAGACGTTCAGCGATATCAATAGGGGTACGTTCACCATTTAAACCGGCATGCTCGCTGTTTAATTTTTCGGATGGAGGCTTCCCTTTGTTGAAGTCACGCACAGCACGGAGTACTGTGTTTTTTATAACGACCGATTGAAATTCTGCAACTATTTGTTTTGAAGGGCCTTGGTTACTCTGCACTCGATAAACGTCCCGAATCTCTTCTGGTTTTACCTCTACGGCAAGGGATCTGCACACACCCATTACTATTTCCGACAAGTCGCTGACATTTTCTTTGTCGTTAGTGGAGATATTACGCAGCTCGATCACGGCCGGCCTATGATTTGCATGCATATCCTGAATCTGTTTTTCCAGCTGGTCTATATATTTTCGTTGCTCTCAACGTTCATTGTCTAGCTTTCCCATACTAATTCTTATATCCTCGTATTTGGCGTTCATTAGTTTTGCCGATTCCTCCAGATCACTTCTGATGTTGTCACTTTTGATGTTGTTGTCTTCTGTTGTTGATTCTTCGTTTTGAGTTCTCAACTCTGTTAGTTCGAGGGTTATTTTGGACATAAAATTTTCCACAATACTTTCCTGTTTTAAATTCGATTTAGCCAGCATCGTACGCATCTCTTCTTTAAAATCGTCAAATTCGCTTGTTGGACTAAACTCTAAACACGGACGCTTTGTTGGCCTTTGTTGTGTATTAATGTACTCAGATTCACACGGTGTAGTCGCAATACTAGGTGTCGGTGAAGCGCACTGTTCTTCAATCGTAGGGGCAGACTGAGAAGATGATTTTGTAATTTTTACTTTAGGCATTTTAGAAAAATGTAAGTGTAGTTTCAACTTATTTAAAATATCTAACCAACGGGTATACAAGTATTGTAATTTGTAGTGCCGGCCAGCGTAATAAAAGCGCGTAGCAGTTAAAACATTCGTAGCGATCGTAGCAGCAAGCGCGTAGCTGATGCGCGACAGCGATGTAGTGCGCGCTCAGTAGCAGCGTAGCAGCAGTACACAAATTTCGGGCGATGACGTCAAGGTTGATTTGGCGTGGTCACTGTCGTCGTCTCGGCGCTCGGTGTCCGTGGTTCGAATCCCAGTGGAGTAATTGACTTTTCGAGATTTGCAAAATCTTGATGATGATTTATTTGACTCACCGAAACCGGCAACGAAGTTCGCGCCTCCCCTCCCGGACACTAGTGAGCAAGTGAGACTTCCGACACCAACTAATATGGCCGCCACACCTTACGGACAATTCCCCAAGAAGAAAGAGGAGGGTCCGAGTTTCGGTAAAATTTAAATAATTAGTTAAAAAAATTAAAACAGAAATGACTTAAAAACACATAAAACACGTCCACTCCGATCGGGCGCTGAGCAGAGAGCTACACCTCTGCCAAATCCTTCAGGAACTTGATGTTTTTATATGAGGTGACATATTTTGAAGCGACTGCGGTCTGATTGACACAACCTATGCTGAGACAACATTGTCTGGTAGCAATATCGATGTGGTGTTACTGTGTCCCAGTCGCAAGCAGCCGACAGCCGGGTCGCTGTCCCCGCAGGCGCAGGCGGCGCTGGAGCGCGCGTTCCCGGGCGGCGCGGCGTCGTCGCTGTGCCGCTACTGGGCGCCGGCCGGCGAGCGCACGCGCGCGCTGCTGGCCTGCGCGCGCGCCTACCGCATGCGGGGCGCGCCGCCGCACCACCTCGCGCAGCACAACGCGGACGTGGCGAGGGCTAACAACAGGCACATGGTACGCATACTTTGTGTTTTCATTTCTTACCATATTTTCAGGTGGCCTACCATGACGTCTTGAAGCAGTTGTAATTCCAGTGTGGGAAAGAGATGGCGCAAGACGACGTGTATAGCTCTGTCTCTTTCCCATACTGAACTACAACTGCTTTAAGACATAGTAACCCCCAGGTCTGTTGAGCTGACAGTAGACTACTCTAACTCCTTTGTCTATTTTGCACTCCTCAGGTTTTTAGACGTTGAATATGTCAGTAATAAAGTAACAGTGAGTGCAACAATCGGCAATAGGGAATATACATGTAATTTTTTCTTCCCTAAAATCAATAAGAACATAATTAAAAGTTAAATTCACCTACAGTTTATCGCTCAAAAAAATTATTAAACTCCTATAATTTTCTAGGACAGTCCAAACGTCCGTGACCGTCGCGGCCATTCAAGTCATGTTATGTGACGTCATTTACCTTTATCTGCCTTGTTTACATCTAATTTTAGCCCGACTACGGCGAAGACAATTTTTTTATTTTCGTTGGCATATTTTTTTCGTTTATCGAGTAACTTCAAAATCGACGCATTATTTTGTGGCGTAATAGTGCGACCTGCGTGCATCCATTAAACGCCAATTTGTTCATTGTTGTCGATGTAATGCATATTTCAAGTATTTTTTGAAAATTTCCTATTTTTTAATTTTTTTCTAAAATATCGAATCTTAAGACTAAGATTACTTTTGAAATAGGTAACCGATGCTTTCCCAAGTAACACAGAAAGCATTCTAACAAACGAATACAAAACTGGTGTAGAACTTAAGGTCCTTATAAACTCATAAATAAGTTCACCGAGTATCTTGACGCTTTATATTGGTATTTCAAAACCATTATGATGCTTTACACTGTACAACGGTTGGATAATAGCATATCAAAATGCTTTTGTAAACCCTTTAGTTTTAGTGCAGTAAACCACAACGCAGCTGAACGGCTTCCAGCAGTTTTTAGTGCATTTGGAATTACAATAGCATTTTAAGTAGTAAATAAATGCTTAATGCCGTTTAACAGCACAAATATGAACCATTATAATGCCACGTAAATCCGCTATACAACTTTCAGCTGTTTTTAGTGCCTTAGGTTCTACAATAGCATTTTTAAGTAGTAAGATAATGCCTAATGCTGTTTAAAAGCTTAAACTTTTACCGTTATAATGCTCCGTAAAACCGTTATACAGCTTTGAGCTGTCTTAAGTGCCCTTTGTTGTCTAATAGCACTTTTGAGTGGTAAGTAAAAGCCTAGTATTGTTGAACAGCATAAACGTGAATCAATGTAATGCTTGCGTTTTTTAAGATCAACTTACCTGTGTGGTACAGCTAGCAGCTCTTTAATCAAATATACGTGAGTTATTGTAATGCGTAAAACTGTTTATACATTCATTTTACTGTAATCGTAGAACCTTTTGTTGGACATATTGGGGAAAAGCACATATTAAATGATCAATAAAACAACAGCAATTTTTATGGTTGATTTTTATTTTCATTACTTCTTGATTTTGAACTATTGTCGTCCAGGGTGCAAACGTGCCTGTGTCATTCGCGTCTGTGTCTGAATGTTCTTCCATGATTGATAATTCAGCTTCGGCAAGCTCATATGTTCAAATATTGTTCATTTTAAAATAGCACTCCTATAGTGTCCATTCTTTTTATCGGGCTTGGATTGCTCATCTTTCATTAATTTGTACTGTGTCTTTTTAGGCGGCCACCACAATTTACCATTTTCTTCCCACAAAGACTACCTCGTATTGTTTTTCCGTTCTCTCTATCGTCTGTTCCATTTTGTACGGCATTGTATGGTTGGTATAAAAATCACTGAAAATAAGAAAACAATATTTTTTAAAAACATCACCCATAAAAAATATAATATTGCGTTTTCTGAAAAGTTTGGCCATTTTAAAGTGTACAGGTATATTTGATGGCTACTGTACCTGACTACGTACTACACTACACCGGGTATGAAATAAATAACGGTCCTTTCTATAAAATAATTACGGAAAAATATCTTAATGACGCCTTTTTATCAACTTGGCAAACGAATCAAATTGTATAAATTCTGAAATGGGTTTTATTGTCTTGCTCAAGGATCCCCAAAATTGCGTTCAAGTAATGGCACTACTTCAGTCTACATCAAAACTACTGGTATACCGGTGAACCCATATAGACCTACTTTATAGACAATGCCACTACAGTGGTTCATCAAAAGCCTTCTCTCTTGCCTCTGGCTTAATAATGGTTCACGTGTGAGTATTTATACAGCTGGCAGCATTAATTAGCCTTGTTAAGGGCTCACCGGCTTGCTATACCCCGACACCATTTTGTAAATATTTTATAACCAAAAAAAATTTTCATTCGGACCTATTTATGAAAGCAAAAGATCTTTAACATAATGATATAACTTGATTTAATACTGCCCAACCAATACTATTATTTTAATTAAGCAAAATTCGTTCTATACTAGGAATACACAATTGTTTTGATGATTTCACACATATTTTAATATGACATTTTCTATCAAAACCACAAAATATCGAAGGCGCGTGAAAATTTTCAATGAAACTTATATAGACATTTACAGGAAACTACATTGCGAATAATATTTGAAGGCATGAAGTAACAAAAGAGTCAAAAACTTACCCAGTAAATTTGTTTTGATGCAAACAAATATGGTGGCACTCACTCAGTTTTGACAGTCTTCGTCCATATTATATTCCACGTTAATTGTATTATGACATTTGTGCCGTGGTATTAGAGATGTTTTTGCAATGATGTAGGGTTTATTTAAGTTCTAACTGTAAACACTTAAAAAGCTCCAATCATTCTTTTACTACATTCAAATGCTAGTCTAATGCTTTTGTAATGCAAACAACATCTTCATTATCAATAATATTGCTAGTATAATGCTTCTGTAATGCCATTGGTACGTTCTTTGGCCACAATAATGCTAATATAATGCGCCTGTAATGCAACTAAACAACTATTGTGAACATATGTAGGATCTAAAGCCGTATAATTTGTGCCCAAATAAGCATTACAGTAGCCGTATAAACGTTTGTAATGCTACTATAGAACTAACTCAAAATGCGAAAACGATACAGAAATGCTGTAAGTCGGCCGTTATACTGCTTTGATGTGTTACTTGGGTTTTTACAGATAACTTGGACGTAAAAATATTCAAGAAAACCACTTTCATGAGTGTTTTCTTCGAAATGTTTCTATGAAACTCAATGTGCACTGTCCAAATTCTCATTACATAACTACAAAAATATTTAAGAATAGTTGTTCAACATTAGTTACTGCTGAAAAAGTAAATCATGACAAAAAGCCTTTATCGCGTTTAACGGATACACGCAGGTCACACTATTACGTCACAATATGAATTCGTAGAATTTGAAGTTATTCATAAACGCAAAACAAAAAGATCCCAAAGGAAATTAAAAAAAAAAGTACCATGAAAATCCGAGCACTATAAACTTCGTTCCACCTTTTGAGTATTTTTTTTAAAATTGCACTCGGCTAATAAGTGTTGTATTAGATATTATAAAAAAAAAAAAAAAAAAAAAAAGTTTATTGCCTCAATTTAAATAACATATTCTAGTTACATTGAGAAGAATCCTTTTAAGCAAATAGTATGCTTGCTTGCTTTATACAAGTGTTTACAAAGTGTTTCCCACAACGTTTTCATGAGTCAAACAAGGCATTTTTAAGAAATATTTTTGTTGTATTTCTTGCATATCCCCTACCGTGTCAAATGTTTTACGAAAGGCTCAATACTCTTGACATATTTGGATGGTGTCGATGTACTCGTAGCAATGATGTGTGACAGTGTCGAGTCCCGGCAGGTGTGCCACGTGTGGGAGGTGCTGCGCTGCGTGTACGCGCGCGGCACGCCTGCGCCCGCGCCGCCCCGCCGCGACCTGCCGCGCCCCGAGCCGCCCCCCCTGCCGCCCTACGCGCACGCCTACCACAAGTAACTGACACTGTAGCGCTGTAGCGCTGTAGGGGCAGCCCATATCACAGACACCAGTAATGCGTTCATAACTTATCTACCTTATGAAAAAGGAGGACAAAGATTCCTGTCAATGTCATAGTAGTACAGGGTTAATTTTAACAGCTACAAGCAACCACATAATAAGTTACGCATAAAATAACTTTACCATTGATTTTTAGGCTCGACACTAGAATACCTATCCCAATTCTAAAGGTACTCGTAACCAATGTTGCCCCTGTTGGGCAGAAAATACATGTTTTAATCTAAAAATATCAACGTGTGATACCAGTAATGCAGTAGAAGAGGAACCTTTAGAAGAAGTGGAAGATTGGGCGGAGACACAGTTCCACAATAGTGGAGTGCTGGGCAAGCCCACGCTCAGCATCTACATACCACCAGCCAAGCAACCCAAACATGTGAGAACTGATGGTGAGTGACATGTACACAACGACTTCGACATTTAGCCTCATAAAGTGGCTTTTAAATTAAACTTATTTATTTCCATTAAACCATTTACAATGTTACAGGCACTTTTGAATTGCTTAAAAATTTTAAACAAAGCATTTTGTTTTATTCACCAAAAAGATCTTTGCTTGGATACAGGATGTCCGAGTATCACCCGCTGGCAAAAATATGCTCAAGCAGCTACTAGACACAAATTGTACCCTTCCACTGGCATCTTCAGATGTCGGTTCGACACTATATTGTCGAATCAACATCTGAAGATGATCTCGGGATTTTTTTCCGTAAAGTAAAAAAACTAAATATTATTAATAAAATCATTCATGTTCAAAATAAAATATTCCATACATTGTTAGTAAAATAATACTTCTATGTTAATAAAATTATGCTTAACGTTTAAATGTCATGGTTTTCTGCAACGTCACGCCTGTTTCCAAAGTGAAGTGTTGTGTGTACCTCTACAGCAGCGGGCTGGGTGTCGGCGGCGTCGGCGCACTACGTGGACACGGAGTGCGCCGACTGGTCGCTGCCCGAGGAGGCCTTCCCGCTGCGCGCCGCGCCCGCGCCGCTCCTCGCCGCCGACGCGCACGCACTGCGGCAGGACGACAAGGACCATAATGGTGACGGCACTCAAAAACAAACTAGTTACATGTCTCAAATATACCTTACCTTAGTTTCAGAAGTTGATAACTTTGGTTTTGTTTAATTTCGTGTCACCGACTTAATGAAAAGCAAATAATTCGGTTATACATATATTGTGCGTCTTAGGCTGTTTGTCTGCATAATACATTCAGGAGATACAAGAAAAACAGAAATGTGTGCCTCACGATAAATACGGCTGCGATAAATGCTTACAAAAAGTCAGAACACCTGGGACATAGTATGACCCCTGAGGTGGCGCTGCTTGTCAAGCATGCATCGATATGTCAAACTTGGTACATTTATTTTAGTTCTGTGTTGTCCCGCCTGCACAGATAAGTTGGTTGAAGTGTATGTAGATGCATAATCAAACAAACAAGGCCGTTAAATAAATGGCAAATGTCAGCGCCAATTTTGTTATTATATTGGACTGTAAGAGCTAAGCTTTCTGAATACATAAAACGTCGACGAACTAAACTACATTGCGACTTGACGGCACAAATGGCTGCGTTCTTTCTCGTCAGAAACGAAGCCAGTACGTAAAACAAATTACAATATTTAGTACAGTCGGCCGTTGGTTCCGGTTGTCATTCCAAAAATTTGACAACCAGTCTTACTAAGGGTAAGGGTATTAATTCTGTTGGTCTGCATCTGGTTAGACAGAAGCCGACCCCGACTTAGTTGGGAAGAGGCTAGGCAGGTGATGATGATGACTGTGTTGGGTTCGCGCAGCATCTCACCGCGGCAGCGGAGGAGGTGGCACATCCCCAGGAGGCAGTTCCTCCCCTGGAAGTGGCTCCAGCGGCTCCGCCTGCACCGCGCCGCCAAACCTCGACCACTCCGGGTATCATCACAATAATATGCATGTGAGTTTACTTCTGTTTCATTCATTCGCTTTACGGCTGGATTCATCTTTGTCACATATTCAGTTAAGTAGAGTAGGAATAAGAAAAACTGAGTTGTGACAAAAATGTATGTCCATATACCTTGTTTACATGTACCGAATACAGTAGCGAATCAGTGGCAAGACAGCGAACTCGGCCCAGTGCTGGGGCGGTGCAATCCGTCGAGTGTACTGTTTGTTGTCTTAGCGCTGTCGCGCCACTGTGTGATACGCGTAATCAAGGTATTCATAAAGTGCATCCTATATGATTTCGACTGATCAACGAGTAAGGGCTAGCTTGCATTACAAAATACTGAACTCCTTTCACCATACAAATGCACCATCACACCAACAGAAACACTACGTGGCGCAGAAACACTAATGGCGCTCCTCTCATGACTAACCCCGCTGGCTTCAATGGCCGACTTTTCTCTCTTACAATATTTGATACTTCACATCCTCTCAGATGGACGAAGGCGAAGGTGGCGACTCAGGACTGGCCGTCCGGGTGGGAGAGGCCAAGAGTCCTCAGCTAGAAGTAGCCCCACTCCTGGCTGCTGCACTGAAGCTGCACGCCGAGCTAGGAGACGTGCAGACTGCGGCCGTGGTTATGTTGGTGCTGCAGGAACATAGGTGAGAATGCAATCCTGTAGCCGGCCATTAATGTGACGGACACATCGAGCTATGGAGACTGTCACACAGCGGTACTTTGTGTAAAACATGATGTGCTGGTTTTACTAATTTAAATTGTTTTTACTTATGTTTGTTGTTTTTTGTCAGGAGTGACTTGTTCCCGTACATTGAGGAAAGTTTACAAGAGCACTGGCTTTTGGGATACATCGAGCTGTTGCAGAGACACAAACTGTGGAATGTCGCCACTGAGGTATTCTACGGCACGCTTTCGTCTTAAGCTAAGATTTCTAAAGCAGGCCAATTTCACTGGGAAAATAATTGAAAATAGTAATTTTTTGACAGGCTTCTCTTAAAAGTTGGTCCGCTCTATTGATGTACAGGTAGTTCGTGGCGCCTGGCTCAACAGCGTGTGGGTGATGTCGCAACAGTCCACCAGCGTGGCGGTGTGCTGCGGCCGCTGCGGCCGGCGCACGCGCCCGCACGCCGCCTGCGACTCCTGCCACCCGCACCTGCGACACCTGCCCGACTTGTGCTCCGTTTGCCACCAGGTATGTTGCAAACCAGAGGTAGTATATATCTAAATTTAAGACTGTTTAAGTGCAGGTTAAGTCAAATTGACCATAATATTTGTAGCTCGCATGATGCAAATTCTTGAAACTTGCTTTTCGTAAATTTTGAGTTGCTTTTCCGCTTGCAGGTGGTGCGGGGCCTGTATGCCTGGTGTCAGGGCTGTTCCCATGGCGGACACCTGCACCACATGCGGCAATGGATGGATACGCACCAGCTGTGCCCGGCCGGCTGCGGGCACCAGTGCCAGCTCGCGTGACCCCGGACTGCTGGACCCCAGGGCTGACACCTAAACCAGCTGTTTCTATACAAGGCAAAATACCTAATTTATTTCGATCGAGAAATAGAAATACCATCTACATTAGATACGCCTAGTCGGATCCTAGTCTACGTCCTCGAGGCACTCATGCTGTTTTCACTAACATTACAACAGTCATTAACTTCGGAATCGCCTTGCGTTAGTAAAACAGCCATAACTTCAGCAGGTGTATTTCAATGTCAATTGAAGTTGATGTTCGTGTCATTTTTGTTTAAAATGCATCTTGATTATTATAATAAAATTATGAAGATCAAGACAGACTAACATTTTACTGTATTCATTAATACTGTTCCGTTTAAACAATAATGTCAGTTGCAGCAAATAAATTAAGGAAATCCCTTCTGTTTATTGGCAACTCGTAGAAAGAAATATAGCGAAAATTATTTCCAATAAATCTATTAGTAAGGCCCACTAGCACCACAAACCACTGCGTCTAATGCGAAACGTATTTAAATCATCATTCGGTCCCTGTCATCTTGAAACAATTACAGAGATGTTTAACCTTTAACGCGTTTAGTGATTTGGGATGCGAGTTAAAGTAAGTATAAAAACTTAAATAATAATATAATTTGCTACAGAAGCTAAGTAAACAATGATTGTGTGAATATTTTTTTAATATATTTTAATAGAGCGCTTAAAGTGTAAGCAACTAAAGCAATGTAAATAGTGAAATTAAGAATAATTGTGTATTCAGACTGAATTAAGGGTACATTTTGTAACAGATATTTTTTATAAATAAAAATGCACAAGTATATAATACAATTGTTTTAATATAATATAATTATTTACAGAAATATTCGTATTAATCGAGTTGCTAGATAGTAGCTGGTATTGGCAAGATAGCCTATAACATCGTCACATCAAGTGACTTAACCCAGGCTTTAGAATCTTCTGAGACGAGGTCTAATACAAACGAAGAAGAAGCAGAACTCGACAGAGGGGGGGAGGGTGATTATCGATTTCTTTTCTTGCCTTTCATGTGTCCCACTGCTGGGCAAAGTCTTGGGTATCGATACGTAATCATAATTTGAAACAAAAGATAATATCATCATCACCATTCGCCTGCCCTTATCCCATTTTTTGCCGTCGGCGCAGCATGTCTTCTTCTCTCATACTTCTCTACTACTCTTCTCTTCAACCCATCAGTCGCAAAAAAAAACATGTTTTTTGTTTTGAGGTGAGATGACCGGACAGATAGTTTAGTTACTGTTAAGAATAGAGATTTTTTTTTTGTTTTGTTTAGTATATCCAGCACAAGTGTCGAGTTTGGCTAACTTCATTTGACCCTACATATTTTATAATCGCCCAAATCTGTAATTTTAGCCACTTTTGCGATGACACAACACAGTTAGAGTTTCGATTATTGGCACAAGCAGGGCTTATGAGATTGAGCGAGGAGCTAGTATAATATCACAACTAGATAAATATCTACTTTCACATGAGGAAGTGAGGATGCGGTTTAAAACTAAACTTATATCTGTCACTTCCGGGATATCATCCGTGATTATGCATTATTTTGATAAGTAACAGTTTAGCTACACAGATGACATAAATAATAGATGGCGCCACTACTGAATGGGCTTTTTATAATCAGTCCTTGTCCGGAATGTAACGAAAGTTTACATGAAAATGCAGTTCTTCATCACAACATCACGCCTAGTAATCCCCAAAAGGTAAGGTTAGAGATGTAACAATGTTGCTAAAAATACAGTATGTTTTGGAAGAAAATTGACACCTCTCATTATATACGTCGGATATACGCATGAGATTAACTTTAAATGTTATTATTATATTATACACTTTAGACCAGTTAAATAAATTACTATTAATATAGCACTAATCTTA
The DNA here is from genome assembly GCA_947578425.1 of Eugnorisma glareosa. Taxonomy (NCBI): domain Eukaryota; kingdom Metazoa; phylum Arthropoda; class Insecta; order Lepidoptera; family Noctuidae; genus Eugnorisma; species Eugnorisma glareosa. The sequence continues at coordinate 19,861,779 of OX387973.1, read as the reverse complement.
GATCAAATCAGTTATCATTACAAAATACATACAAACCGCGAATTATGGTACATGGCACTTTTCTATGATAAGTGACATTTCAAAGACTTGTATAATATTTAAAAACTGGCAGTGCTCATTTTTTTAGATAATATATGAACGTAGCCAACGCTTATTAGGCAAAGATTTAGCAAGAGCAGTCTTCACAGATATCAGTCGGACAGTGAGACCAATAGCCGTGTCTTCAGTGTTTGATATGTACGAGGTAGCTGCGGTCCCCTAGCGGTAGAGACCGCGTGAAACCTGCATGAGGTCAACTATCTCTTTCCTGTGGCCACGTCCATTCTAGGGACACAATACAGATATGTAGGTACAGATTCAGTTCGGCTCCATAGAACGAGCGGAAACAAGCGCACGCACACATATTTTACACAAATTGTGTATCTAAAAAGCATCTTGTTCTATAACACTATGATTCTGAATAGAGTTTTTTATACCTACATTTTCACTTTGCGACAACGCTTAAATATTAAAACAGAGCGCTTTTTCGCTAAAATGTAGTTGTCGGCTTGAAAACGGGTATACGCGTCTAGCGTATGCAGGGCTCCCCTCATGCCTAGTAAATAGCGCGTGCGCCTGTTTTCGCTGGTTGTATGGATGGAGCCGAGTTCCTGTACCTGTCTACTTTCTGGTCATGTGTTCAGTCGAGTACAGTGAGTGTAGCCAGCACTAGCACATGACGCAGCACGGTCCTCGCTTCTTGACTTCTTCCTCTTCTTCGCCGGCCGCCAGCCCCTTCTTGATGCGAGACATCTGCCGGATTAGTGTCAGGAACGCCTGCAGGTTGTACAATGACCAATTAAGAGTAACATACGTATGAGGCGGTACTTACAGTCCGTTGGTAGTTGTTTTATTTCTGACTTTGCGTTACTCTCAAAATCACACAAAAATAACAAACACGCCAATAATCCCCGAAGGGTGAAGCAGAGGTGTACATCCATATTTTGTAAATTCCCATGTTTAATTAAGTCCCTTGTAATTAGGGACGAGCTTTTTGTCATCAAACGGGCACAAATCCAAACTCAAAATCACATTTCTATTGAGTTACCGACAAGTCTGTCAGGATTACAGCGATCTTTATTCTGTAAGATAAAAGCGAATTAAGAAAAAAATAACTTACGTAAAAGTCAACTTTAAAAACAAGTGGAGTAGGTTGTTTTCAGAGTACCTATCACAAAGTTTTAAAAAGGACTAATTACTATATTCTAGTCTAAATTTCAACGGAACTAAGGTTTATTTCCAAAGAATCGCTAGATATACTCATGATCTATAGATAAAGCAACATGCTATAGTTTGTGAAAAAATATCTTAATATTAGGTACTGGTTGTTATTTAGTGCTGCATTATTCGTTATTTTGAGTACTTACCTAAGTAGACAGATCATTAATCCGGAATATTATTATTTGGTGCAACGTGAAGGAAGTTGCGTCTACGACGGCAGTTCCTGTTCTTCAAAGGTTTATTTTGAAAGTATGTCAAACTCTCGTCATAATTATTATCTTCTCATCTAACCGAATTAAGGTTGAATCATACCCGTCCGGCATTATTGCGAACCGGATTCGGATTCCGGTCAGTGTCAGATATGTCAGTAGGTATGTAAGTGCAGTAAGTACCTGTCGGTGCGCGGTGTGCGATGCCGCCTCCGTAACTTGTCTACCGGTTTGAGCGAACCTTTATGGTTAAATAATACAAATATTTTTGCAAATCTGTATATTTCCTGCTTTATATCAATCATTTTGTTCCTGTGACTTCGATATACATACATACACGTAGGTACATAATCCATACATTTGTGAACTAAAACAACTAGCCTATAGAAAATTACAAGTACATTTAGGAATATATAAGTTTGAAAACACCGCCATCTGTCGACAGTAACTGTGAAACACGATAATAATTATAAAAGTTTAAGCCTATATTGACAATTTCTATCGACATTTGACGTATTTTAGAGGAAAGATATTATAGAATAGTGATATCCTATAAATTAAAGATTGCTATTTTTGCGAATGGACTTATACAATTACTTCGTCTTGGCAGTTGGGGACCTTCTAAAGATATACACAAGTGGCCCCGTGAACAGTATATTATGCTAACATGTTATTGCTACGCGTGCATAGCACAATGTGGACAAATATATCGTAATGGCATTACAATGTAATCAACGTCCCCGTTGAATGATATCTGAGAACGGCTAGGAGTGCTCACGCACACGAGTTTACCTCTTTCGGGTCGCCCTAATTCGACACATTCGAGCGGCAAAATATACACTCGATTGTGCCGATCGGTCTGTTCTGAAACATGCCGAGTCAGGCCGACACGACCTCATGACTTACTTACTCGCAATTATAGTAAAAAGCCTTCATTCAACGCAAAGTAAAGTTTATGTAAAACCGATCATCTCAGTTCGATTCCCTATTTAAACAGGGTAATCCTGTCCTTCTCAGTAACCACTTTCCGAGATGTTTTTAGTAAACGAGTTTCAAAGTTAGGCAAACAGCCCGTTATGGCGGATCAACGGCCGAATATATAAAAAAGTGAATCGTGAAGATTTAAAAATATCAGACTTTATTACATACAAAACTTAGCATTACATTTATAGATGTTGGTTTGGTTTCTTGACTGCCACTGCGAGTGCAATACTCTAAGAAAATACCTACACATCAATAAATAAATTTGTTTCTATTCAAGATTTTGCAATGGAAACGCTATGCTACTCAATAGCAAGAAAAGTTAATGTAAGAGTTATCCCGGTATTCGTTAATAGTTGGCGACTCCTGAATAAAAGCGCGCTGATGGATTTCCAACGCTGGACTACGCGCCGACTGTGGAAATTCCAACAGTTCGCGCTTTTATTTAAGTGTTGCTTAGTGTTGGTGAAAATCGGGCATTAGTTCGCAGAGTGGCAGTCAAGCAGCTAAACCAGCTAACATACAAGACATGACAACTATCGGCTAGTCCGTGAAGCGCGTCTACACGTACCGGTGCAGACATCACATACCCATGTTCACTGAAATAGTATTTGCAGGAAGGCTATCGAATATATTGAGCTACTTCCTTATAAAAAACTACCGTGAGCACGACGTTATAATGAAGTAAAGGGTGCTACACATATGTTTGGGTCAGCTTGATTCGGCAAAGCCAGGCGGCACATTCGAATCTATGTAGACAGACATTGGGGAACACGCCCGAACTGTGCCAGGCCGACCTTAACTTGAGTTAGCAATGGTAGATGCAGAACGGAGTATGCCGATCGCCACGAACCGAATGAAACCTGAATATGTGTATAGTCATTGTTTCAGATCGGCTTTATTGTGCAACAAGTACTAACGTTTGAAATGTGCGACCGAACAATAAAATTGTGTAGTACCTCTCAAAATTTTGTAAATTGTTAATCTTAAAAAAAAATCTTACAAAAATCTAAAGATTCATTTCCCGCGAGACTTTGAACAAATAACTAGGTATAATTTTTTTGAGCCATGAACATTGACTAGCCCTTATACTGCGTAGTCCGGATATCCATAAATACTATTTCGGCAAACACGTACAATCGCACATACGTACAAACAGTCCCCACAACAACATCACACACACATTAGCACTTATACATACAAATAAATACAAAACTTACGCTACCGACCATGCGTGTTCGGGTGTGAGTAGGACCATGTTGTTCATATTATACCTCCGCTGAGAGCCCCTCGTAATATGCCTATTACGCATACATTTATTTTGTATACTGTATGTATTTATGTGCTTCGCCCCAGTCGCTAGTCGGTAAAAAAAGTCATTTCATGTGCCTATATTGTAAAGTGTTAACTATACAATACTTGTGACCGATGTGCACAACCTGCACACTGCTGCCTGCTGTGCAGACCTGAGTCTAAGTGTTTTTGTTACGCTAAAATATATTAAAAATGCAGTTTTCCCATTAGTTCGTGATGTTTCCTGATGTCGAATTACCCACGTTATTGTTGAAACAAAATGGAGGTAGTGGCGGGTAAATTAGGTAAATAATCCTTCCAAAGATCCACTTATATTCGATGGGTAATCACCACTTTCGAATTTTATCGATCGAACGACGAAATGTATCTACGTCAAGTATTTAACGAAGTAACCTACCGGCTGCGCCATGTACAACTTTTATGTCAATTAAACACCAGCTCAGGTGAACGACTAAATCATTTATTCCGTTTCCTCTTGTTACCTCCCTGCCCTCAGTCACACTTATAATTGTATAACTCACAATAGCGACATTATGTGCCAAAAGCCTTGTGTTTAGACGTATAATATGACCAACAAGTAACCATAGACTTATTGTCTGTGTATACCTACACTTTGCGAAGCGACGCCTCGCCGGACGTGACGTCACTCGCACATACAACGCGAAGCACTAAGCTTTGTTACAATAATAGTAATTAATTAATCCATAAAAAAAACTTATGGAACTCTGTTTGTAATGGATTGGATCAAAATATTTCTTCAGAAGGGGCTTTTGTGTACATTTTTGTATTTTTTTTCGTGTTGACTGTCATTAATAAAATTAATCTTTAGTTATTAAGTCCAATGACCTTTAACCATATTATTTTTTGCTAAGCATTTTATAGCCATTTACGAGTAAAAGCCAACACATATTTCTTAGTGAAGTTATAGTCACAAGCAGGTTTATAACTACAGACGGAGGAGTGATACTTCTATTTCATTGTTTATTTTCGACTGCATCATTACAAACAGTATTCAATAAATGCAAGCACCAAAGTGGGCGAAATATATTAAAATTTACAATAGCCTGCTTACACCTAGTACATGTGAGCGTGCTAGTGACACCTGACACGCGATTGTGCACCTGACCTTCACGTCAACGGCACAGAGTTCACAATACAATAGACGAATTTACAAGATGAGTTTTTGAGTAGTGGAGTTGATGTATGTGATAATTGTTGGTATGAGAGTATGTGAGAATAAATAAATATAATTGTTTGATTAAGTCAAACAGTTTATTGCATTGCACTACAGATTATTATTTTTGATACATAGGACAAGTATCACATACACAACCATACATCCGTGGCACCCACAACACAGTAGAACTGCACAGGCAGACGATATCACTGACAAGCCAAGCGGACAACGTCGCGGACGCGCCGGTCGCGCCCGGACACAGCCGGACACTACACACGGCAACTAAACGTTCTACTGACACCGTATATTTACACCCTGAGCATACAAAAGAACCCCATAGACTGGCGTCTATTAATATCAAATCATTTGAGATCGCGTGTCGTCATATCCGTTTCCGCGGCGCCTACAAGATGGCGCACTTGATTTTCCTCCGCTTCTTGCCCTTGAGGTCGCCGTTGGTGGCGCGGCTGTCGTCGGTCTTGCGCGACCGGATCTCGCGCATCAGGTCAAAGAACACCTGCGGACGACCCACCATCACACACCGGACATTGCACACATAAGCTGACACCCTCACACTTCCCCCACCACCCACATTCACCTACGTGCTGGTTTAAACGAGTATTAGCTGTGTGTTTCACATAAATACTCCTTTAAATCATTTTTTTTTATTTGATTTGAGACAGGTTTTACATTGGCAACATTTTATTTTATTTTTATTTTTAACATAGAGCGAATTTCACCAATGAAGCGGGACGCAATCATCACTTTTAAACCACGTTTTACAACTTTCAGTGTTCTGAATTTAACGAATATTGACATTGAAAGCGCGGTTAAGATATGCTGATCGCATTCTGTTTCATTGTTAAACATCGCCCTTAGTGGCAGTCTATCAGGACCGTATAATGAATCAGTAACGATGCTAGACAATGCCACCAACTCGGTAACGTAAAACCAGTTACTAGATACATGTAAACGTAACGGAATAGAACTGAACGGTTATAATCGAGATTTTATGTGATTGAATTTTGAAATGAGTAGGGATTAGAGTTGCACCGCGCACTGCCTGGGCTAAAACCTAACGCTTTTACAATGATCCTACAACAGAAGAACAAATTCATGTAAGTTTAACTTGCTGAAACCACTGTCGTCAAAAACGTGTGTAGTGTATGTTTGTGTAGGTGAAGTGATAGACAAGCGTCAGGCCAGCGATGCGCAGCGCAACTGTACCAAGCCAGCCGGAGCCGCACTGCTCGGTGGGACCTAGGGTTACCATCTGTCCACCATTAGGCTTTGCAGTGCTGTCCCAAACGAGGATTTTAAGAAAAAAAAGTTTAAAGATTACCGAAAAATCGAGATTATAAAGTCAAACGTACGTTTTTTTTTGCGAATTTCTGGCTTATAGTGGGTGTTTTTAAGTCACGACTTTTAAAATTTGGAAATGGTAACCCCAGTCAGGTGCGGTACTGTCGAGTCAACGCGGTTAAAAGCGTGCAAAGCTCAGGCTTGGCTCGGGTGGGTCATAGAGGAAGAAGAATAGATAACTTATAGTGTAGACTACGGAGGCGCTGAGGTGGAGAGAGGCTGCAACGTGTTGGTTATTAAAGTTTGACCACAACTTTGTCTGGAGACCATAAGGCTGGGTTATCGAGAGCTTGAGCTCTTAAGGTACTTCGCGCACTACGCAGCCGCGAGCTCGGCTTGTCGTAGGACAGGTCACAATCTTACCCGCAGACACTTCGACCAACAGGTTTAACTGCACGACCAGCTGCAGACTTACTTCTTTAGGATTGCGAACGGTCGTCCGACCAGTCGTGGTCGTGGCCGCGTAGTGCGCGGGGTTACTAACGCTTCTGTATTCATGTTTCATAAGAAGTGAAACGTCTGAACACAAAATTAATGAAATTCACGTTCACACGAGTGCATCGGTAACACGAGTATTTGTTTTAGACAAGAAATTAACTTTTTGTATTAAAACCACAGCCCACTCAGTGTTCCAAGACACTCCCCTCTCCCCTGGCGGCCAGGTCCTGGCACCCACCTTGTCCACGTTGTCCCGTGTCTTGGCGGAGGTCTCCACGTAGGGCACCTGCCAGTGCTGCGCGCGCTCGCGGCACGCGTCCAGCGGCACGCGCCGCTTGTCCGCCAGGTCCGACTTGTTGCCCACCAGCAGGAACGGGATGTTCTCGTCGTTCTTGACGCGGAGGATCTGTTCTCTGGAACGTTTAAGAATACTCTCAACGAAAAGTAACTACAATCAATCAACGAGTAGAATCAATTCGTAGTAATTTTAAAGTGTAAAGTGCCCTTCAATGTGTCTACTGATGTGTGAGCAACCTTTTATACAACATTGATATGTCGCATTTGCCTGGATACCGTTGGCGTGATATAACTCGTATGCCAAAACATTGTAATCTGTTTGGTGGTAGATAACTATGACGTTTATTTTTGCTAGCCTAACTCTCAGCCTACAGTGTACAGCTGGAAAAAAGGGCGCAACCAAATACTTTAAAAATAAAGAGCTCCGCTATTGAAATACCTTTACATACAAGTTTAGTTAAAATAAAAACCGTCGTCAAGGTTATACAAGGATTATACATGGTGTGCCCTCTACCTGAACTCCTGTGTAGCATCGAAGCTCTCGGGCTCAGTGATGGAGAAGACGCAGAGGAAGCCCTCCCCGGAGCGGAAGTAGTTGTCGCGGATGGCGGCGTAGTCCTCCTGCCCCGCCGTGTCCAGGATGTCGATCTGGACCTCCTCGCCGTCTAGTACCACCTGGAAATGTCAAGGTTTTGGAGTTCGAACAGAGCTCTTACATGAATACACTTCCTCGATATGGGGGAGGTCTAATGCAAATAAGGGTATGTCTATGCGTAGTTCCCCAGGTCTAAACGTATCGAAGCGTTCAAGTAATTCCTGGTCGGGAATGCTAGTCAGGTTTACATTGTGCATCAGAGTTTTGACTAAACATAAATATTAGTTTCATAATCAGTTTGGGACCTACCAATATTTTCTATGTGACGACGAAACGATTTCAAAACTTGCTATATCTTAAATGCGAAAGTAACTCTTTCTGTCAGTACCTATATATATATTTTTTTATTTACCTTTGTAAGATCCTGTGGTATAATTTGAAAGTGACGGGTGAAACCACAGTCAATGGCTTGTTTTCACATAACCCAAGTGTCAACAGTGCAATTTTATCTCATTCACAAAGTTGGCTCGCCAACATTATTATTCCTACTGCAATTTATGAAACCTTGAAACAAATGTACGATCGTCTCATTTATCTGCATCGCATAAATCACTTTGTAGAGATCTATATACTTATATAGCACTAAGTTGACTTGCTGGTTCGTGAGCACGAATCTTAATGAATTTCAGTCGTAAGTTATTTGCCTTTAAAAGCGGTCACGTAGCTTGTATTAAAAAGATTAACGTCAAAGAACGCATATAAAGAATACATCAAAATGATGTACCTAGTACGCATTCATATGAGTCAATGCACGCGATACATAACAATGTGGAGCTCCAAATAACATCACCTGTGTAGCATTGTCACAACTATGTTCGGATCGACTTAAAACCTAACTAGATGCAGCTGAATACCAGAATTTCACAAGGAGTGACTGCCTGTCAAACTTTACTAGGTAACACGATAGCTATTGGTATTTTCGTGTCACCGACCACCCGTAACGTCTGTCAAAGATCTACAAATGACAAAAGTGGACCAACGGCTTAACGTGCTTACCGAGGCTCCTAAGATTATCATGAGAAATACTCTGGAAAATAATCTGGAATAATTCAATAGACGTTCGACTTTCATTTTTGTAGTTACGGTTCCTTTAACTTACAACAGTGGCATGGAAACCGCGGATAACTCTACGAGTTTCATTCAGACATGCAAACAAGTTTCACAATGAGTTACGACTACGAGTGCTGATTCTCACGTCAATCGCATCGGTACAATTGGACCACTTCGAGTAATGTCTTATCTCTCATTTTCTCCCTAATCGTGAGAGCGGATCTTTCTGCATATCAACAAGAAATTCTCAGAAACAGTAACTGTGCTGCGTATGATCAGATATTAAGCCTCACTTTGAATATCACGAACAATTGAACAGTGTATGGTAGACCGGTTTATGTTAGTCATTGGCCATTGGCAATTCTAGTTAAAACATATGATCTAACATATTATTACATTTAGTATTTTATTGACATTTCGACTTAAACAGTCAATTTATTCAAAGTAAATCTTTTGTATCAATGACTCTAATGACTAGAGTCATTGATACAAGGACTAGGCTATCTCTCACTATATCTGGTTTCTTTTGTTGGAAATCATGTGGAGTCATGTGCTTTTAAGTTGAAGCTACGACAAAGGGCTATTAGTCTCCATGGCAAATGCTACCAAGCAAATATTCGCTAAGAGTCCAACTCTATTTTCCACTCTATTTCCCACACAATGAGATAATATAAACCATAACCGATTTTACACGATGTCAAGTTGATGGCTATAGGGTGCCTCCTCCTTTAAGCGATACATAACATGACGGAAGGAATGATAGTCGCTCCATGTAAAACACTGATATTCAGCTGCCTCCAGTAAGACTGGCAGCCGACCTCAACATACTTGTGGAACAGCTAGGCAGCTGATGACGATGACATGTAAGGTATTAACCAAGTGATCCTCACTTTCTTTCTATAACTGTCGGCCTTGGTAGGCTCGTAGTCCTCCACGAACTCGTCGTACATGAACTGTAGGGTCAGCGCGGACTTGCCCACGCCTCCCGACCCCACCATGATGACTTTGTGCAGCGTCGGCTGCGCGGCCGGCTTCTTGGACATGGTGCGGCACTTTACTCGCGGCTCCAGGCACGAACACTGGAATAGATGGTAATGTTTATGATTAAACATAATTAATATACATAATATCCACCATATCGCGCATAGGAGACCTGTGTTCCATCTGAGGGAACGTTGTAGAAAAGATGGATAGAATGTGTGCGGCTTGATATGAATGAGAAGTGAGGTTGTCCGTTGGAGAAAGGAAGAAAACATTTTTCGCCGACCCCGAGTAACATAGGACACTTGGCAGCAGAAGTACAGCGTTATAACATTATTAAGAAAACCTTCTTTGGGATTATTTTTATTTTAGTCTGTTTTTGCGGTAGCGGAGGCCTATTTGAAGTTTGGGTGTCGATGAAATTGAACGAGACTTTTAACAAAATGAATACCTTATCATGAAATATTGCATAAACACAGATGAACTGAGATCTGCATTTAAATTTAATGTAAGCGGAGAAAATCTTGCAGCCTGTGGAATCCACAAATACCAAGTTATTTTAAGAATCACGATTGTGTCGTGTGATTTGTCTCAATTTGCTCCACGGAATTCCTCAAATCTCCGGAATGGCAATAAAACCGTCTAAATAAGAAAATTCATTGATGTGGGCGCTAGGCCTCGAAACAATTCGGCGGCACTGCCCAAGCTTGGTCCTGCGATACATAAAAATATTTATATAAGGTTCGCAACAAAGCGGCCGCGTATGTAAATGGAGACATTGAACTTGACTGAGCACCTGCAGAACCTTGAATGTGTTTATGACGCACCTTATTCGATTTCCAAACCTTGTTAAGACGTTTAGCAACTAAACTTTCCGTCTCGTAGCCACACTATCGATCAGGGGGGGCGGCAAGATATTACCCAGGTATATCATGGAGATATTGATTTAAACGTGTCCAAGGAATTCGATGACCGTTCTTCGCCAGAGGGAGCTACGTTTTGGAACGAGCAATTAGATTCAACATTCTGACTAGCTAACCAACTAATTATACAATTCAAAAGTGCGTGTATTCGTTGAATTTTAGTTTATTAGCTGGGCAGAATGGTTTCCATTTAATATTTTATCCGAAACGTCAGAACTTATTTCTGGACGCGTTTGAAGTCTTTGGGGATTGGATAATTTGGCTCAATTTTTCCCCGTATCGGATAACGAAGGATTCTCAGGGGGTTGTAGTGAAATATGAATCGCGGCAGACCCTGCGCAAATCTGATTTACATACAGATGACATTCAGGATACGTTTCGGAATTACTTGAGGAATTTTGTTATATTTCTCAATTTTAAGTTCAGCATTACACGATTATTATTGTTTAAGCAAATTGTTTTTATTTCAAGTAAATTAGATGTGAAAACGTTAACGAAAATATTTTTTTTACGACTGATAAAGGTTTCCGAATGCTGCGTAGCCTATCAGTCAGCTATTGAGTCGATGACAACAAATACAAGTATGTAGGTTCGTTTTAACCGATAAGCTAACGATAGCCTATCAAATCGGTCAGCAGTAATTATGAAAGAAATAACTTCAAATTCTATAGCGTGCATTGCTGTCTGTTTTGAATGATAGTTTTATATTTGATGATTCACGCGATGCTCTACTTAGCGTCAATTTATCGAATATTTTTGTACACAATCATGTACAAAAGATGTAGGTCCCGTGTCAGTAAAAGAGATGTTAGTGAATGGCTAACTGTGTACACTGTCGGCAAAACTCTCTCTACTTGTTTAGCTACACAGTAACACACAACACTTTACTAATTGCTAGCTCTTGTTGCTTTTCGACCGTCAGCGTAGGACAGTTACCTAAACACGAGCTATTTTTAGTAACGAAAATAAGCTATATGGTAAATTTAATTTCTGGACAACGACAAATGATGAAAAGCAGCTAAATATCTAATCTTCAATCCCGTGCGTTATTAAAACAATAAATTAATGCAAATGAGTTTTTCTTGTAATCACTCCACTTCCACTCAATCTACATTGAAATCTAATTTAACTGACATTATTGAAACTGGTGCTAAAAGTCGTAGACGCTGACGTCAGTTAAGGCGGGAACACAACACGTCCTTCAAACGTCAAGTAATATTGGTGGTGGTAAAACAGAAGGATCGATTGCCTTTAATGGATGGCTGTTAACCGACAAAAAGGGACGAGGACTGAATAACTATGTAAACAGTGCCACATTACCTTGAAATGTGGAAACGTCAGGCCATATGGCCTGAAAACATGCAAAAAGTGATGCCTATAAGTACCAGGTGGTTTTATTACTCCACTCAATTCGTCTTTCGACCAGCAGTTCATCCGTCAAACGATTCTTCGGGCGAACGTCCCTCGGACCAGTACACTTCGGACACTTCCGTCTTTCCGCAGAAAAAAATCAGCCGTTGCAAAGACAGGTTGACTTCTACTTAATACGCAAAGTACAGTATGAATGTGCGTAGTAGTTTCCGAGTTAATTGAATATGAACAAAGACTGATGTCTGTTTGAGACTGGGAGCCAGCAGACAAATCGTGAGACAAAGTTAACCGTGAATAGAATTGATAATGAGGTAGTACTATTGTGTAGATTTCCTGTCATTTGGGAGAACTGTAGTAACTAATGCTAATGGTACTGCTATGAATTTGATGAATTTAGAGACCAGAACCAGCAATCTTGTAGTTATGTCAAATACCTAGGAGCCCAAAAATAAATAGGCTAAATGAGAGGTTAAGTGTGAGAAAAAAGCATAGGACTGTAAAGATGACACGCATTTTAGAGTCAAGTTTAAGCATTGAATGACTATAACACAAGTGCTTTTAGCAGATTTCACAATTTTTTTGTTACGAGTATAAAGGTATTATTGTCTAAGTCAAGCATGACTCATGATAATGCGTGCCTTAAATCAAAAGTTAAGGCTTATTGAAATCGAAAGCAAACTTCCAGAAGTTCCTGAGGAACCGGGGTTCCTGTTCAAACAAAAAGTTCGACATCAACCAATCACAACCCTACCTTTCACTTCCTCAAACAAAATCTGTATTCCGCCGAATATTTGACTGAAAGCCGCAACGGCGCAACCCATCCGACGGTATACAAACAATAAGACTTCGTGACATACATACTGAGCGGCAGATCATTAACAAGCATCACACACGTATCGACCAGTTCCGTTATCAAACAATACTGTTTTGTTTCCTGCTTGATTGCAACGGGATCCAATCACATGTTAGACAGGCACGGTTTACGGTTCCTAGCGAAGTCCCTGAATGTTAGAAGACCAGTGTCCTGTTGTCTGCATGTTACAAGAGCTGATGGACGCTACTGATAAAGGTGCCAAACTGTTGGCCCATTCAAAGTAGATTGCAATCGATACGCTTAGAAACCGTTATAGCAGCCTAAAGTTACGAAGACCGCGGTGTTTTATGATCACAAAAGCAAAGGCATGTTTGTGATATAAAGATTGACAACTAGAAGCAAATCTTTTTGTCTCCTATTTAGGGTTCCGTTTTTGCCATTTGGCAACGGAAGACGGAACCCTGAAAAGGACACAAAAAGATTATATTACAGGTTTGTCTTGTCCGTCTGTCCGTAATTCCGTACGTCACCGCCACTTTACCCCAAGACTGTTGGTACCAAACAGTTGAAATTTGAAAAGCAGGTGTCTTCTATAAACCGCTACTTACACAAAAGTGAAGTAAAATAACGAATAAAAAAATAGGGGTGGCAATCCATATAAGTAATTGAAGAACGAAAACTGAGAGCTGATTATAGGTACCCCACCTATAATCAGCTCTCAGAAAATGATATCGAGGTTCCTCTTTTGGTTTATGAATGACGAGATATTTGCTTCTAAAGCCGTAAATTTTTTTCCCAATTCTCCCCTCCATTTTCTAAAGTAATAGGAAAATTCAGAAAGAAAAATTGTAATTTTTCTAAATTCTTTCTATATTTTTAAATAAGCTTGACCCTTGCGACTTCGTGTGATATCGATCTATTATGGTCTCTTTCTTGCATTATTCAAATATTGTTTGCGTCTCTTACCAATCTTAGTTACACACGTGACGGGCTTATCGGGCAGAACAGTTGTACCTGATAAGTGGAGCAAAATTTATGAAAGCCAGTAAGACATTAGAATTTCTCTGCGACTTGGATCTTCGATAGGGCTATTGTTTGCACTGTCCATCCGCTTCAAATCCTGAATAGATGAAGATAAAGTAGTGTTATCTCCTCAGATCGGAGTGAACTCAGAGACCGTCGCTAGACTGCGTCAGCGGCGGCGCCTACGCGGACAAAAATAACTAATTTCCTTTAATTAAAACATCGGATCTGGGGCGGATACGTCCGCGGTTTATATTCGTCTTTCATGTTTACGTTGTTTAGCTCCTTCCTTGACGTAATAGCTATAATACAGGCGCTATTTTTTTGTTCTTTCATTTTTGTTGCCTATTTGGGCATAAGGAAAGATTTCAGCTATTTGTTTACACTCCAATTGACATACATATTTTTATCAATGGTGACGAAAATGGGTTAGTGATCCTCAATTTTGACGTTGACCTTTGGCTATTGTTTCTTATATCTCAACGAAGAGCTTGAGTATTGACTCATCCTTCAAGTAGTTGTCAAAAGAGGAGATATGGATGACATCAAGTAGATAGGTGTGGTAGTACTTAGGTGTAGCCACCTGAAAAGCAGATACGCGTCAAGAGCAACATACACAAACGTTGATAAGAGAAGGAATCCGTTTTAGTTTTGAGGTGGAACCAGATGTAACTACATGAATTAGGGCTAGTCGTTTACTTACACTACAGATAGACACAACTAATTGCAGTGACGTTTCAATATTTGCACTTGCACATTGCAACTAGGCGCCGAGATACGAAGCCCTAGTACCAAGTTAATAGGATTTAATAACTAACAGCCTCGTTCCACCGCCAGTGAAATTGAGATAAACACAAACAATAGGCGACCTTGAACGCTTGACTCATAAAATGACTCATTACTGGCGATTAGATGTGAATCAACAAGTACTTACACAAAACAAACGAGGCATCACACAGGTATAATAAAAACTATTTTTATTCGGAAACGGACCGCAGAACTCACAAATTAAACACACGACTGCTCGCAACCAACTCTAAAGGAAAAATAAACTTTGCTATGGTTTCCCCCACCATGACAAAATGTGTCAAAGGGCAATCGTGATGACATAAATAGATGATGTTCATTGACTAATTAGTCTAGTTGTAACGTGTGGCTTCCACTGAAAGTGGAGGTCGAGGGTGTGAATGCACGCACGTCGATCGAAAATGTTGAATGATTGGAATTTACACATAACATTACGCCTGTTATTCTGGAAGGTTTAGGCAGAGGTGTACCTTCAGTACTCCCATATTTTGCTAAGTTACTTTTAAATCTCATGTAATAGGGATGGAACCTATTGACATCACAAATCAAGTCTGTGTGGATGCTACTGAGAAATTACAAATAAAAAGCCAATAACACAGTTAAACTGTTTCTCTGGGCTTTCATCGAGCTTCATTGCCTCGGCGCTTTTCTGGTGGTCGCCACTGTTGATTGTGGCTTTCAGGAGTTGCAGTGGTTTGGGAATAGTTTGGACTAATGGTCAACCAACGAGGCAGATTGGAATTTTTGTCAGAAAAACAGTTCATTCTAATGAATATTGCCTGATAAATACAGGACACACTCCTTATCACATGGGATGATTCATGGCCATTGGCTAAATATAGTCCAGACAAACCACAACCTAACCTTTGCGAACCATACGCATGACGTTTCTGATTACGCAGATGTAGCAGAGGGTGTCCACCGACGCGTATCGTGCATCATTCTTAATACTGCAATAAAATAGCGAAATGAGTTATAAATATAGCAGTGAAAAGTAATTATGTCGTGAAAGGCGCGTAATATTTCATTTTCATTTGCTGCTGTGCATAATCAGGTTTGATGTCAGCACATGCCAGCGCCAGCGTGTGAGGTATCTGATCTAACTTCCTCATTTGGTGAACCGAACGAGGTTCATTAGGTATTCAAGTTACCAGCCCAAATATCGAGCTATAGGTCACTACGGCTACTATATCTTTGACAACCATATATTTTTTTAATGCACGATGTGCTATGGCCGAAAACCACTACAGGTAACAACATCGCGGCAAGACTAGAAGATGGCTAATGAACTGAACTCGTACTCGTACACCATAGAGACAATAATATTCGAAAAGAAGAAAGGCTTTGACCAGTAGTGGGACGCCCTCAGTTTGAGTCCCAATAAATAAATGTGAAAGAAGTCAAAATACAAACTAGACAGTGGTACAAATGGCATAAAGAATGTGAAGTACTTTTATTACCTACAAACGCCCCCTTCAGATCTGCAATATGCAGGAGCGATCTTGTCTCGCTAATTGGTACGTCTGTCTTAGTTAGGGCAACGACCCGCCACTCTGTATTGATTTATATGAAACCAAGCTTGGCAGTCCAGACGAACGCAATATCGGGAGAGCAATGAAGAAAGTCATTTCGCCATTTTATTTCATAGCAACGCCAAAACAAAAAGATGGGAAAGTATTGTTGGAGTAAATTACAGATACAGACATTTCAATGAGTAAAATATCTCGCAGAAAGCCAATGTTTTAGCTGGATACGGGAAAGGTTTGGTCATACCGAGACAAAGACATTGCGGGCACATACGTACAAATACATAAGAATCAGTCAAACTGGTACGGACGAGTAGCCAACCGACTGCGGAGTCTCCGCCGCCGCATGCTCAACATGGCAGCTGCAGTTTGACTGAGCACAATATTGGCTGTTGCAACTTGAACGAAACAGACATTATTTATCTAGCCGTTCTTTGCTATTGGTCTACTAGATTGATTAACTACTAGATTAGACTAAAAAACCGGCAAGTGAAAGTAATTCTTCCATTTCATAAACAGAGTTAATCATTAACTGGCCATTATTCATACATAACAAGCGGGCAGCATGCGCTAGCGCATCGGTTCGTCACAGTTACCAGTACTTGCCAGTGTTGCCACAGATGCGATAACGATCTATACCGCTGTGTTTGTACTTGTAAATTGGTGTGACGAATTAAATGAATTATTTTTATGGCAAGCCTGATTACGTCATTGTTTTAGCTTAGTTTGTGGGAGTTTCAACCTAGTTTTATTTGTGTGGGCAGACTAATAGAGTAACAGTGTTCTTTTCTACTACTCTCCCGGTATTATAGTTTCACAGGTATGATTATATATGTATACACTATACTTTATGGGATTATCAAAATAATCTGATAAATTAACATTCACTAATCGTTGTTGCAGTCTGAATGAAGGCTATTATTTATTTCATTATCAACATTACAGTTTCAGCGATAAAATAAATACATAGCAAGGTATAGGTACGCAAACTGTCGGTTGGTACCAGTCAGCTCGTGGTACGGCTGCAACCCAACAACAAACAAGGGAAGATCCATTGGAATACAACACGAGAACTTTCTTTTGAAGATGATGTACTAGTTTTGTAAATACAATATAAAGACCGTCACACAATCGAAACAATTAAAATAATATTGCTACAATTTTGGAGACCTATCACTACCTCTTGCAGCAGTTTTATTTTAATCTCACTTTATTGGAAAAGACATGAACATGTGTTACATCCATAGCTCCTTTACTTTCCTGCACGGAAGTAAGATAGACCCCAGATGGCGTTTTTCAAACAATATCTCAGGGATATCTTGAAGAACTACTGATAAATTCGGAGGTATCATTTTCAAATCCAGATTTAGCTTCATCATGAATAACACAAAAATAATCTGGGTCAGTTTCCATTCCTAATAAGATGCTAAATGCTATCGGTATCTGGAGCTATTTTACACGAATCGATTGCCGCCTCAGCCGCCTGACCTCCGCAACCCAATTATGAAGCTTTGATATCCGACAGCTCTGCTTGCTACTTTTTTCATTTAACAATAGTTATTCTTAAGCATATTATTAAACTCAATCAAGCAAGAACAAAGAGTTTGCTTGAGTAAACCGAAAACAATAATAAAGAAAGGATTAAAACTGATTCTTTTAGCCTCGGCCAATTTGATTGACCTGATTCCTTTCGTGTAATGGCAGGTGCGGTTGAGGCCTCATTTAATGGTTGCCGAAAGACGGTAGAGGACGTGTTGGTAGACCAACAGCCAGAAGAGTAAATGATATTCAAAAGACCGCGGGTAAGGGCTGGTCGAGACTTGCGCAGACCTGAGAAGTATGGCACAAAAGATTGGCAATAAGGCTTAAAAAGCCTCTCTCACTCTACTCAGCAGTAAGTAGGTGAGAGAAGCCTGCCAATGAAATGCCTGCAGTAGTATTCTTAGTAAAATATCTATGCAATAGTGCACCGGTAACTTATTGGAAGATTTTCAATTAGGTTGTTATTAATTATTGAATTTCAAAGACAAATTGATGTCAAAGCGCGATTGATTGCTAACCGTTAACCGCGCCGCACCTCACAACAGGCCGTACGAATTTGCATCAATCATAATTACTATGATGATCACGTGTCAGCCATGACAGATTGACAGGTGCAGCTTTTGCGTCTGCGGCGCAAAAAATGTGCGTATTATTCATGTAACCTTGCCCCTTACGACCTGCGCCATAATGTAAGGAATGCTGGCCACTTATTAACACCTGCATTACTTCGTGTGGCATCGCAGATAGATCGGAATGATTCAATAGGCGGTTTCCAAATTCAGAATCGATTGTCTGTCTTCTGCACAAGAGCTTGGAGATAAACCGGGTTAACTGGTATTCTTGGCTACTTGTTGTAACACACTTGTTTTTTTTTTATCTTATCCGTACTAATCCTGTGTATGCCTTGAAATTAAAGCCTCCAGCCAATACGGGTAATGGCTCAGCATCGCGGGCTGCTCTTGCAAGGGACGAGAGGTTTTGAACGGGACGTCGCGACGGACCACGGCGGCGAGTTCGGAATGACGGCGGTCTGATTTTGTGTTTGTACTTCTTAAGTGTGCTGGTTTCCCTATTGCTTTCTTGGAGGAGGGTGATAGGGTCATCGGGAGTTAAGAGAGCGTGCCGTGGACGGCCAACGCTACTGATACGTGATGGGTTGTATCGGGCGGCCGATGCGATTAAGGGGTTCTTATGTTTGACAGCTATGTTAAAGAAAAGCTTGGAAAGGCGTTTGATGAATTGCTGGATGGTAGGCAATTTGAGGTCTAAATGAAGACTGTCATTACAGACATACGGGGGAACTCCGGTGATTTTACGGAGGAATCGGTTCTGCGAGGTCTGCACCTTATGGAGGTGGCGGGGATGGGCATGGGCAATTAGACACAGGCGTATGTCATAATCGAACGGATGAAATATTTGATAAAAGCATTCGGTTTATATCCCTTGAGACTGTGTTGAAAACCGTGGATTGATACTTGTGAGCATATGACTTGTATTGTAAGCAATCGGGTGATGAAAAACTTCACATACTTGCATGAAAATGTGCTATTGCAACTACAAAAGCACTTGGATGCAGCAGTCAATGCATATATGTAACAGATTCGATCTATTAATGACAAAAATGGTCAATGAAAGAAAGAAAATATATTTATTTGTCGCAGATACATGACGTTCATCAAAGTGTGAACGTCGTCTGCACTATTCTTAAATGCAGCACACACATTTATCGCTAATTACCCATCCAATCAGCGTCTCTTAACCAATAAATCAATTATGTTTATCTGAATGATGTAAGAGGTTTCCCTTAGATATCGCGTGAGCCATGTACCCGCACATAATAGCTGGTAATTTAGTAAAAACTTCACGTTAACAGCACTGGCGCTGGAGCGGAAAAGTTCGTCGCTTTCCACACGAGTTGGCGCGAAATAGAAACTTGTGTGACAATGCACTGTGTGAAGAGGTGCAGTGAGACAACTTGCATCAACATCAGAGTTATATACCCCTTATATAACTCTGATGTTGTGCAAGTTGTCTCTGCTGTGACGATTGGGATTCCCTAAGTTCCAGTTCATTACCTACACAGAAGCGGAGGCAAGCCACGAGACTGGTGGTCCCTGATCAGAGTGGCCGGCAAGTGTTATATGCGGATGGACCAGGACAGAGCAAAGTGGAGTGCAATGGAAGAGATCCACACTACACTAAACATTGGATTGACGCGGGACCGCGGGTTGAAGTAGAATATTTTATTTGGAAACCGTTTGTTCCGATACGTACATAAGTAAATAAACAGGGACTTACATTTGCCTAATGATCTATTTACCAGACTTCATATAGAGTTCTTAGTCCGGCAAGAAACACTACACAAAAATATGAAGCGAGTAAGGCAGTTCAATCCAGAGGACACAAAATCAGAACAAAATAACGATAAAAACACTGAATGCCATTATAAAAATGTTTCAAAGGCACTGTTATCGCGAATATGCAAATCAACAGAGTGAAACATACAGAGCCGAATACATAAAAAGATAAAATGTAATCATTGTAGGAGTGAGTCATAAATACGTCACTGATTCACTGAAACAGGCACTACATCACTAGCCGGAAGATAATAAACAATGACATGAACGATTGTGCAAAATGTTACAAATGGATAATTCTACGAACAAAAAACTGATCGAAAAATGTTTCGCAATACTTGCCGATATCGATTGTCTTAAAAAAAATGAAACAGATGGTTTAAACTGAACGCATTTTGTCGAGCAATACTTGTTTATATCAATATGTATACACTTACTATCGTCGAGAAACTGCAAATTATTACAGCGCTTTTAATAAGAAAGTCGACGGATTCGAAAAGAGTCATTATAAAATCAATATATCAAAGTTGAATAGAGCACATTTATAACTTTTTAATAGAATCACTATCGCGAAATCTGCCGTTTCACATTTGGCCGCTTTCTAGCTAAAAATATGCATTTGTTGTCATTCATCACGTTTCGCATACCGACACAACTTTATTCAGAAGCTTTCATCGCCGTTCAGATGAAATCTGCTAAACATGCACTTTGTATGCTTACATTTAGAGACAGGTGTTTAAGCATTTAGAAATGCGAATATTATACAGATTTCGGTCTAGACTTGTGGTTCACAGGTAAATATTCACTGTTTTACAGAGCAAAATCGAATGTCTGCGCTGAAAGACGAACCCTGCAACTGGCGAGGAAATAATCTCACCACAGTGCAACGTTCAGTACGTCATTTATAAATTTAATAATCAATGTGTGTAAAGATAATTTCTCGTTGTGGGGGGGCCAGACACGTTTAGTAGATAAGGGGACTGAACCGACGCCCGCGCATATAACTTAGCGGACGACTAAACATTGTAATCAATGTCTACAGATTTATACCAGGAAACAACTCCCAACTTCATCCTGATGAAGAAGGAACGATCAAAAATAGTTTCAGGTCTTGTTCTAGCCGGGATACCAATAACATTCTGGTGCTACTAGCGTTCCCAGATCAAAGGTTGTAGGGGGATCACCGTGTGGTTTTAATCAGTAAGGATCTGACTGACACCTAACAGGACGGAGAAAATCCAAAAGGACGTTACTAACGTTAGCTCTTTCTCAAAAAAAAAAACAATAACCCAATTTCTTTCACATGACATTCAACACGGAATGACGCACATACCTATTTTACCACATGTTTAACTATTCACCAGAGCAGACCAACGACCGAAAGTTAATGTAATTAGCAGCTAGGTCACATTACAGTCTGGAACTATAGGACATGGTGTCACCGTTAGTCACGGCCGAGTGGCCCAGTTGGTTCGCGTGGATATGGCTTAATTGTGTGCTATTGTTGGATTATTTACAGTTACCATGGAGGGATATTTAGGTAAAGGTGATAAGTAATTGAACAAACGCGTGAGAGCGTACACGCACTATGAAGAGAGATAAAGTCGTGTATTCTCATTTCCCAGGTTTGCCTGTACGGCTTTACCTTTAGCACACCAATAATGTAACACACACAGTATCCATCACGACTCGAAGGATTTCCGAAGAAATTCCTAAACTTAACTAGGTGGAATACTTCAGGAACGTAAATAATGAAATGCTTAGTGTAGTTACACTAACAAATTGAATTCAAATGCATTGCTATAGTAAATGTGTTGCAGGTCAAACAATTCGAGTATGTATTCCAGTTTTAACAGTAAAAATGCCATCTAACCGCAGCAACTACTGAGGAAATTGAAACTTTTAGCAGTTCAATATCTCCAGGATAAATAGATTAAGTATAATTATGTTGTTTGACGTTCGGGCTTTTGTTTTGACTAACTTCATAGGTCTAAAACAAATAGTATGTGTACGAGAATCATTAATCATAATACTCCTTGGTAGCTTTTGGTATAGGGTAAGCAGTCTATTTTCGTACACCCACAGTTCATCAATGGAGCTACATATTTATCCCAAGCGGAAGGTCACGAACATACCACAGTTAGAAAAAACCTTGGCGTGTCTCACTGCTTCGCCAGTGCTGTGGCGTGCTATAATAAATTGATCATTGAATACTGATCACCGTGTGGAATAGAAACCGCTTATTGTTTACAACTATTGAGAGGTATGTACAGTCATGAGCACTACATGTAGTAACTTTACAAAGTGATTTCCTTCTACTGTTTCGATTTAATTATAAATAGGTACTTATAGTATTCTGGAATCCATACGATTATGAATTAGGTCTTGTTTCAAAATTGCAATACGTCCCAGGAGAAAATCTCTCGTGACTCCGCTTTCTAGTGTTATCATTTACACAAAAACGTAATTCTTTATGGTTTCACCCGGCGCCGGCCATGGGAGAAGGAGAAAGTGTTTCTGTTGTTGAAAAGCAATGAGGGCTCAGTGGCTATAGGTACCTACGTCATGAACTATGTTCATACTAAACATACAGTTACAAATGAAATTAGCAGAATCAAGTCACACTACTTCGCTTCTAAACTCGCTAATGAATAGGTTATCGAGTTTCCACAAAATAAACGGGTATTCAAATATTTACTGTCGACTATCGCCCGACCCAATCTTATCAAGATCGTTATCGCAAATAACTCTAAAGCGCTACTAACTATGACATTCCTGGCTGCTATACCTGTCGATGATAAAATGACTGGGAGCATTAATTCAAAATAAAAACTGCGCGAGAAATGTAGTGAAACAGCCAGTATTTTTAAAATAATTTAAAGATTTCGAAAATAAATAGAAATTTGGATTAGGTACTAATAGTTGGTTTGCTCTAGACTATAGACAAAGATATAATGGCAGTTATGGCTCAACAAATTTTCAGAAAATCTGAACTTACAAATAAGATATCTAACAGCAATGTCATTTTCAAGAATAGCCTGCTTAGATGTGGAATCACGAAAGAGGATACCAGTGTTTTATAAAATAGTAGTAGTTGCATCATCAACAGTACTATCAGATTGTTCAGATAATCTGATAATGCCTTATCACTTGTGTTGTAATTTTTTCCTTAGGTAATATTACAGTTCACAAGATAAAAGTTTAAAAGATACATGTCAATGACCAATCTAATACTGATAATTATAACAAGTTATATTGATTTCAAACAATTTTTAAAAGCAATTAAAAGGATGTGATAAAAGAAAAGAAGATTATGGGTATCGGTATCATTGACAAATAATTGTAAATATCATAATAAGATAAAAATGATAAGGAAATCCTCTTTAAAAGAATTATGACTCCATATAATCGGTATGCAAATATAAATCCAATCAGAATTAAACAATAGTTTTATTTGTCAGTTAAAGTTGAGAGTACATTGCAAAGATTTAACTTAACCTTGAACTATGAATGTAAGGTCACTTCCAGTACAATCACTTTCAGTGAAAGGACGGTACCTAAAAATACGGACGGTATCTGATTTTATAAATACATTCTCTACTGAGAATGACACTTGTGAGTATTTTGAATTAAAGGAGGAAAATGTGACAAAAGTGTAAAGTCTGAATAGGGATGATGAGAAAATGATGGCTTCAGAAAAGAGGCCGCTCATTTTGGAGATGGATGGGTCGAGTCAGCTTACACTGAAAGATATAATTATGGAAAAATAAGACATGCTGTCAGCCTGGAAAAATGGCGGAATAAACCAGGATGATGATAGATTATTGAGTGGTAATGTGTATATTCGCATAACTTACCAATTAATTAATTATTTATTAAATGACCGAGACAACCTAACCAGATAGAAAGTAAACTGACCAGTAAACAAAGAAGTTCTTACATCATAGATAGAAATAATTAAGAAATGGAGACTCCTTAACATGCTATGTAACCCAAATTTATACGCAATAAACATATTTTTTTTTTTATTAAATGTTTGCCTCATTGGTCTTTTTGCAAACACTCCCCTACTGGCCACTACTACTAGCTATGCCCTACTGGGCTGCATTCTTGGGTTGAATTACCAGGTGTGGCAGTGTTATTGGGTTTTTCCAACAGGAATAAGGGTTTACTATAACTACACTGCTAACTAACCCTTTTGAAATTACAGGAGGGAAGTCAACTTAAGTCACTATGAAGCAAAACAAATATTATCTAGTTTTTACTCAGTGGCTTAGAATGATACAGATTAGTTATAAACTTATAAGTTAGTAGGATGGCTATTGGCAAAGTCATTACAAACACATTAGCTGTTATGATCAAATATACGTGGTAATTACTGCTGTACACGGAACTGCTGATAAGTATAGTATCGTCTTGGGTAGATCACAGTTTGGTAAATGTAAGTCATTTTATTATAAAAAAACAACACAAACGGTTGTTTCTTATAGAAAAGAACTGGCAAGAAGCTGCCTGCATGGATATTTTAGAAATATTTCTAGTATTCATTAGGTATGAAACTACTTATTTTTGTTAGACAACCATTAAACAATGGCAATCAATCCATTAGAATAGGCTATAGGCTGTAATCATCATTCATATAGTTTATTTTCTATTATTCCACAACATAAATTCAAATACCAAGTCTAGGATTTTTTTATAAGGATCTAACCACATGAAATATTTTTATTGTTTGAAACCTTCAAAACAATTGACTATCAACAAGTCTATGGTTTATATGAATAAACAGCCATTAATGTTCAATCCATTGTTAAAGTAGATTATTATTTATGAGCATCATAGAGAAGTTCATTCCGTAGATATGAGAAAGTCTTATGAATTATAATTTGTTACTATTACACTAAGGCAGAGCAATAAATGTATTATGTTGTCTTGTGTTGAGCACAAAGGGAAAGGGATGCCTTTGTGAGTCCTTGTGTGGAGTGTCTTAACATATTCACTGTTAGAATGGTCACTACATTCTAAACAACATTCTTGTAGTTACGAAGAGAAAAGACACAGACTTATGAATGTATTTTGAAAATTATTGATACATTTCTATAGAACTCATAAGGTAGTCAGGATTTATTATGGTCAACAAACAAGTATGCTATATTTAAATAGCTTTTGTTTGTCTAAAGATTTTGATACCCCGGTGCATCCAAAATTCACTCTCACCTTTTGCTCTTCTAGAAACTTAGTAGATAACTGGTAGGCTAGGGCCGAGAACATCACTAGGGGCTCAGCACAGTCTCCACAGCACGGGAGACGGAAGAGAAGGCCCCAACAATACCATGATACACACGCGCCCGAAGCAACTCGACAATAAACGATTAACGGCTGATTATCATTAGCGACAACGGCTAATTCCGAGGAAATCCGCGGAAAATCAATCACAAAACGATCAAGTGAGTCACAAACGTTCGCTACGACGCCTTATGGAAACTTGAACAAACACTTAGCTGTAGCACACACCGACAACCACAATACAGTAGTATTCGGCCAGCTAACCGGGTCGGGAAAAGAGCAATAACACGTGAGAACCGTAAGACAATGCGCGTGAAACTGTGGGAGAAGTCGAGGCGTTGCCATTGTAGTAAACATTCATCACGTCATTGACCTACACAGCTCCGCCGCCGAGCCACCCGCCGCTATACTTTCTGAACGACACTCTGCACGAATTCTAGAACTTACCTCAATTAATAAGATTCCGACGTTTTATCCTCCGTTATAATGTTTCGGTGTAAATTGATTTCACTTATTTCGTCAATGGTCACTCACTTTACGCGACTGTCAAAAAGGGTTGATGATCGGTGTCGATGTCGTAGGTAGCGACCTCTCTAGGGCGGTACTCAAAATGGAAATAAACATTTCCTTATATGTAGGGAGATTTTGTTTATGTTATGATCAATTTGGATAATAATAGTTTTGCCAATTTTTATGAAGTGTGCTATATATATATTCCGATATAATTTAGTTAGCATTAAACAAATAAAATTTGTGACCACTTTTTTATTGTATTCACGGCAGAAAAAATTTATTGGTCGAGTCATATTTTTAGTATTTCAGAGTTTCAGACAGGAAAGTATTAGCTGGCAAATCAAAATTAAAATGAAATACCCAATGGACCTCTTTTACTCGTTCACGCAGCAACTTCAGTTCAGATAAGTTTGTTTTCAGCAGGGCTATTGCATATCTCGGTTGACAGTTCATAGTGATTATCACTTGGCGAGTTTTGATCGTAAAATGACAGTTCTGCACGGGTAGCGTCCGTTGAAACCAACAAGAACGGTCATTGTAAATCAAAACTCGCCAAGTGATGATCACTATGAACTTTCAACAGAGATACGCAATAGCCCTGCAGGCCTACTTATTAATAAAGTAGTTAGTAGTAGAATTGTAAACATGGTTAAAATTATTTAAAATTATAATTTAAATTTTTCGAATGTTTTCTGTTTTGTTGATTTCTCAAAAGCATTAATTTCAATTTTTCTTAACACGATACAGATCGCGGCACGTAAGTTAAACCAAAATGGCGATCGTTCGCACCGGTAAAATTATGAATTGAGTTGGATTGAGACCCGAAAATGTGTTACAGCTCGCGGCATGTAAGTTGAACTATGACCTTAAATGCGCAGGCTCTCAATCGGTCTCAATCCAAAACATACCTGCGTGGACGACCGCGAACTGTGACAGCTTGTGATTGCATGAAAAGTGGATAATATGGTATTTATTGCGGCAACACCCAATTCATGTGACATTCAAATTCACGTTCAAAAATGGTAAAAATTTGAAAACGTTTTGTTATTAGTAAAGACTATTTTCAAGTTTGTTTTCATGTTTCGTGAATTAAACGTGTTTATTTTGGTGTAAGAACAAAACGTCTCAAACGTCAAAAACTCAAAACATTAATTTATGTTATTCATGAAAGTTGCGTACCTACTTACTTGCAAAACAACCATGAATAATAATTAAATAATTCAGAAAACGTTTAAATTAAAATACGATGATGTCTGGTGTTAAATTGGAAGTCCTTTGGTCACCGATACACCACGACAAATTTATATTATGGGGCCCAGACATAACCTTATACGAAGTTTCTCGGATAAAGGAAATCGAGAAAAAAACAACATGTACGTACAAAATTACATATTCATTCAATATATAGTGGAAGTGGGAAGAGCTCACCAGCTCCCTTATTTACGTTAAAAACATTTAACAGCAAAATTCCATAACATACTGAATTTCTTGTTATCTTGTTGTTATCAATATTAGAGCCAAAGTTTATAAAATATATTCAGCACATAGCATGCTCATTAGTAGACTAATGAGTACGATTGTGGGGGTATTTTTTTAGCGCCGTTTTCTAGAACAAATGGACAAAGAATAAAGTTAGCTCTCTTTAAGCAAGTGAAGCTACATTTTAAAGAGGTAAATTGGATTTTTACGTGGCCCTCTAGGTCTTCCATTTTACCACACCTTAGTAACATCAAATGCCTGTGTCATTTGATAGCAGCATACACAGAAATAGTGAGATTGTTCAGATATCTTATTGTCAATAAAATAGCTCATTTATATTTATAAGACTTTTTTATTTATAAGACTAATAATTTATGAAGCTTGTCTTAAACATACTCAAAATGAGGAAACTTGTAGGATTCTAATTTGGAGAAAAAAAGTTTTCGGGCCCATCACCATCCAACAAGATACAGTACAGAGGGCTCAGATAGGAAAAACAACTTTTACCTCATCATCGGCCTAGCCTATTCATAACTACATATGTTGGGGTCTGCTTCCAGTCTAACCAGATGCAGCTGAATACTTGTATTTTACACGGAGTCACTGCCTATCTGACCTGCACAACCGAGCTATTACTAGCCTGAGTATTTAAACAAAACCCCATGTCAATAAGACTGACTGACAGACTTTCGGAACACTGACTACCTGTAACAGTTGTCAAAGATCTACAACTGACAGCTGGGACCAATGGCTTAAAATGCTTTCTGGGGCTTGGAGCAAACTCATTATGTAATTGATGGTGACCCATCTAAGGACCGACCTAGGCATGCGCGGTTTAACCTTGAATATCAGCCTGTGTGACAGTACTTATTTGGCCACATGCTCCTCTTAAACTTTTAAAACTGGTTATTAAGGTAATATTTAATTTTATTCCAGTCACCCCAATATCTTCAACTCGGGGTGCAACTGTCCTTGCCTCACAAAGTGCTGGTGGTGTCCGCTGTGCAGACATCAGCGCTATCCCGGAGCAGCCGGAGCCACTGCTAGCACTGGGCTATGCCAGTGGACGAGTTGCACTCACTACACTGAAGCAGACATATGACCCCCTGGGACTTGTGGGGAGAGAGTTTTGTAAGTATCAATGTCAAAAACAGGCATCACCCATAAGTACTTAGGAGGAAGCAATAAGAAATAAAGAGATATTTAATATGTAGCTAACCCTGAAGGCCAGTAGGTACATATTAGATCAAAGTGAAGAGGACAGATGTCTCAATGAATGAATAGCTCTGTATACAGGGTGTAACAAGACCCTTAACCAGGCCGTCAACCAAGCATTAATAAATAAATAAATAAATTAAATAAAAAGCCTTTTTATTTCTAATCTCAATTAAATTTACACACTTTTTAACATTAGGTACTTGATCAAATTAAATGTTAGTTGTGTTAGTCTTTAACTTATCCTAGTTAGTAGTGTTAGTTTTTATAAAATGTTGGAGATGTAGCCCCGACATAGTCCTGCTGAGCGAAACACCAGAAGAACTGGAAGAAATGATATGCTCACTAGACAACGAAAGCTCCATGGTAGGCTTGGAAATGAATGCAAGTAAGACCAGAGTAATGACAAACAGTTTCAAAAAACCTGTATGCATCAAGGGAAAGAACATAGAATATGTAGAAAACTATATTTACCTAGGAAAGCAAGTGTCATTCTCCAAGACTAGCATGGATGAAGAAATACAACGAAGAGCAAACATCACTTGGAAAAAATTCTGGTCTCTAAAAGAAATTCTAAAAGGTAACTATACTCTAAACTTAAAAAAAGTAGTGATTGAGACTTGCCTCTTACCAAGCTTATTATATGGGTGCCAGACTTGGGTCCACACTAACAAAACCAAACAGAAAATTGTGACAACACAGAGAGCGATGGAAAGAAGCATATTAGGCTTAAGAAAAATACAAAAAGTAAAAAGTGCGAACATCAGAAAAAAGACAAAGCTTACAGATGCCCTAACAAAAGCGCTAACATTGAAATGGCGTTGGGCAGGACATGTTGCACGCGTCAGTGATGACAGATGGACTATCCAAACCACCAAATGGACTGGGCCACCGGGCAAAAGAAAGGTAGGGAGACCCTTTAAAAGATGGGCTGACGATATAGCGCAGACTGCTGGCTCAAACTGGTTAAATATTGCCAAGGACCGGGAGAAATGGAAAAAGATGGAGGAGGCCTTTACCCGCAACCAAGCATTATGTACATCAAACTAAGTAACTTTACGCAAAAAGTATGGCTGGGAAGCAACAGCTTTTTTTTGGGCACATCAATCATGTTTTACAGTAGAACTCAATGTAACTCATTCAACACATTGTGCTGATGGATGGATTGAATAGTATGGGGGTTGTGGAGGTGTTTAAATTAAAAATCTTACATTAAAAACATGTATTAAAAAAAAAAACTTTGACCACCAATATGTGTGTAGCTATAAGGTTACAAGGTGTGGTCCAGAACAAAAAAAAATATCGCAAGGACGGGGAGAACAAGTGCCTTTGGATTTCGTTTAGGGTCTTGTTAAACCTTTTAGTTAACATCACATAGCTAAGCTAATAGGCTTCAATTAAATAAAATCGTCATTATTACTGTTTTTGAGACATTTACTTTCGTCATTTCCAAATTAAGTCCGATTTCTAATGATGCTTCGCTTGTAAATAAAAGACATTAGCGAAACTAGGGCCATAAGCGGTCTGAAATGAAATATATACCAAAAACGCAAACATCTTTAGACTATCTATTCACACACAGTGAATTCACAATGTTGTCATATTGCCCACAGCACCGCGCTACCCACGGCTCTGCAACTCAGTGTCATGGAGTCACATGGAGACCAACATGCTGGCAGTGGCCATGGAGAAGCACCGCAGCGACCACTGCATCTTGCTGTGGGATGTATACCGGGGGTCCACGCTGTCTGAAGAGGCTAAACGTAATACTATTTATAACTAATAAAATAAAATCAACACTTCATTAGAAACAAGGCGTATCATACACCCATTGCAGCACGCTAATAATAGCGCGAGTTTAACGCGATCGGATCATTTCATTCCTAAAAGCAAACATGATTATTGTTCCACTATCCACCCTAAGCTACATCATCGTTTCATATCATTCGAGTTGCGGCAAGCCTATTTCGTGTAAAAAAAATCAATGCACCCTGGTTTAACCGATGCGTACGGTTACAGCGTGATTTTTATCGCTTCGTAACGGTACTTCGCTTAGTTCTAATCTTAATTTTGGAAACTTTTACTTGTCCCTATTATTTCGAGACTGACCGTTGATGATTTGTTAACACGGCCATGGTCACATGGCCGTGTTAACAAATCATCCAAGTTCTGCTTCCCCATCAGCTACAGACTCGGCCTCGTCGTCGTCAGCAACGGAGCCCCCGCGCCCCCTGGCGGAGATGGGGCTCTCAGAGACGGCCCACTGCGTCACGTGGGCCAACTTTTCCAACAGGACCCTCATCGCCTCCATGAACCTGAAGTATATCAAGATATTCGATCTTAGAGGTGAGTAGAAATTATGATGCAAGTAGTATTCAGTAAAGGGAGTAGAAACTGCGTGGTAGCGTGGTGATCAGCGGGATACGAATAAACATCGTTAGTTAAACTCTTGGAACAGTGTGTGGACCTGGCAACATCGCAGGCCGCAACCTTACGTCTGCATTCCATGCAGAAGTAAATATAACTACTGAACAAGGTCATACTTTGGTCATAAAAGTGTTAAGAAAAAAAGTTTTTGGAAAAAATAAACAACCAAAGCATTTTAATTAAGGAACAATTTCAATTTCACCATACTCATTATTTACGTGCTGCGTAATTGCATAGTCGGGTAGTATCTCCAAGGTCACCACGATGTCAGACCGCAATCTCGGCCGCAGTGACCGATTTCTTGAGCTGACACAAATTCCGGACAGTGACGAATAACTGACTCATTAATGACGCAAAAATAAACAACCATTACGTCTGCAATTGCAGAGGTCTAAATTCTTAGAATACCACTTACTAATGGGGAAACTGTTGATTTCCCCATAATTTTTGGTTTCTATTTTTTATGTTCCTTGTTTTATTTATGAGGTCATCATTATAAGCAAAGTATTTTTTTCTACTGGTATGTTTTATGTATATTTCGACTGATCGATCATTAAGGTGCCACACTTATCGACGTGGAATCGGCTTTAGCCGGTCCGAAAAGGCTTTATGTCCATGCATTTCAAGCGAATAATCCGACGCAGTGACAAGACATGTCGGAATAGAAACGAGGTGAATGACGTCATTTTCGCTTTATTGCATGGCCATCTCAGAAACCTTCCTGTCCGGCTTAAGATTCCGCGTTCACTCACTAAACTTGTAACTGAACCATTTGCTCCAGACCTATCCAACAAGGCGGTAAGTATGACAACAACCCGGTACTGCTACGGCGTGTGCGCGGAGCCGTGCGGGGGGTACCAGGTGGCGTCGCGCGGGGAGGGCGTGGCGTGCGTGTGGGACGCGCGCGCCCTGCAGCGCCCTCTGCTCACCATGCAGCATCCCAAGCCTCTGGCGCAGCTGCAGTGGTGCCCTACAAGGTATGTCGGTCAACCTACCAGTTAGCTAAATACTCGCTATATATCGCTTCTGTTTCTTTATTCCCTGGTTCTTCAAACTGACACCTGGTGGTCTAAAATAGCCGCCGATACTATGATTCATTTCAAAGGATCTTTCTTCTTATTAACGTCACTGGTTCTTTTCATAGACGTAATTTACTGGTGTCACTGCAGCGTGACTCAAGCACTCTTCGCATCCACGACATACAGCAAGCCAACAGTGATAGTAAAGTCAACATTTCTGACAGCATGGTGAGATCACAGCAACATCTATACACATTATTTTCTTAATTCTCTTTCAAGCGAAGCTTTCTTAATATGTAGTAAAAGTAAACGTGTGGTGCAAAATTTGATAGAGAATATCAAGCCTCGCACAGTAGTGCACCCACTATAGACCCCTGTGGCATTCCATTTGGAAGTGTCTCTTTTTGTAAAATAAATACAAGCATTTATGCTTGCTGTTCAGTGTCGGACAATGTTTTACACGTAAATAACGCGCGCTTAGAC
The DNA here is from genome assembly GCA_947578425.1 of Eugnorisma glareosa. Classification (NCBI taxonomy): domain Eukaryota; kingdom Metazoa; phylum Arthropoda; class Insecta; order Lepidoptera; family Noctuidae; genus Eugnorisma; species Eugnorisma glareosa. The sequence continues at coordinate 19,829,270 of OX387973.1, read as the reverse complement.
GTGGAGTTGCGGACACCAGCCCGCTATACAATACAATACGCGTAAATAAATACATAATTATTTGTCACTCAAAATTACATTTTGATTAACTGCGGTGTTAATTAAGAATTTTAAGATAATCAAATGCTTCACTAAAATCATCCATATTTATTTCTGCAACATTGTTACAGATGGCTGCCCCAGCAGTGGAAGCCGAGCTGGAAGAACAATACTCCAGGGGCCCTAGTGTTATAGAGCGAGATGTGTGTGTAAGCAGCGCGCCTGCTTCGCCGCTCGTCGCCTTCACTTGGCATCCCACACATGAGGGAAGAATGTTAGCTGTTTGTGCTACCGGTTAGTAAGCGTAGTGTTACAGATTGAGATGTAGATGATGTTCACCACGACAATAAGAACGGTCACCAACGAAAATCTATCACTCTTACCATGAATCTTTTATTTAATTTCGTCACTTTTTGTACGTCAAAATTAAAAAAGGCAGACGCCAAAATGGCCATTTTTAAGGGTTATAGATGAGACGAAAAATTGGTGCAACATACTGATAGTAGTCGTAAGATCTGACAACAGTAACTGTTAAAAAAGTGCAAGGTTCCCAACACCATTCTTGTCTCCCCTAGGAGCCCTAGTAGACTACACAGTATGCGAGCGAGTGACAGTCTCGTGGGGTGGCGGAGGGTCTCTAGTGTGGACCGGTGGGGGCGGAGCCCTGCGCTTGATGAACGACGACTTCTACGCCGCCATCAAGGACATCTCCTACGTCATGAAGAAGAGGGCACAGACTGACTATGGACTTAAGGTCAGTTTCATCATAGATCTCAAGACCCTTATAAGGACAAAGGCACTTAAAACTAATAATATAAGTTGGTGTGATACACGCTTTTCGTATGCTGGTGGCATTGTTTTTTTCTGTGCCGAATTCGACTGTAGTTTTAAGATGTCCATTATTTTGGCGCTTAGAATTTTTTGACTTCACTATGCTTTCTCGTACTATTTGGTTGCAGCCAGATTTATGGCAGAACGCCGACTTGGCAGATGATGCCTCACTCAGTGGTCTCTGGCATTTCCTGGCACTCAGCAAATCACTTGTTGAAGATGGTAAGTTTTTATGTTTTCACTTTGTTCGTTTTCTTTTATCGATCCTGGTGCCTGAGCTGGCTTTTCTAGCCCCCATTCCAAAATACGTGCTATCGTTTTTCATTCTAAATTACTTCTCTACTCTTTTTCGTGAAAAATTCGCTGTTGAAGATAAAGCATTGTCAAAAATTACGAATTTCTCGAGTGCATAATAAGAAAAAAGTCGTGAGAAAAGTTTTGATTAATGAAAAGATCAGAAAAAAGATGGATGGGTTACCATGATGCAGTTAGAAGGGGGACACTACTGGGAAGATGACTGATATGCAAGGATGAAAGAAGAATCCATTCTGCACTGGCCACAGAATGATGAGGATATTGTATGCATCAGGTTGTATCCGCAACAGTCCGTGGAAGCACCCCGGGGTGCGCGCGGTGCTGCGCTCGGTGGGCGACGGCGGGTACCGCTCGGAGATCGTGCCCTCTCTGCTGCCGGACCTGCCCAATAGAAGAGTCACTATCTACAGGTCAGTGATGTCATGCTGTTTAATGGGGCTATCGCGTGTGAATTCACCGCTAGAAGCGCTAGTGTAGCGCGAGGGCACCGAAATGTCAGATGTCATAGAAAGTTCACGCGTTGCGTGCTTTTTTATCACATATTTTTACTAATAATCACGATTGTGGTTTAGATTGAGCTATTTCTGATTATAAATTGAAGATTTTAAGTAGCAACTTAGGATCTTATTTGTTAGTAATTTGGTAAAATGATTTATAAATGTTTCATGCTTGCTAATTTTAGGGAGAGTATTGTAAATAAATGTATCTGAAGTTTACATTATGTTGTTATACGTAATAAAATAAACTTTTTATGAAGTTATTGATACTTAAAGTATAAAATAGAATTATTGACATGACCATAAGCGACAGTGGCGCCGTCTGGTGAACCTAAAAATGATAGCCCTCATTGTGACGGTCCCTGGTTGTATCTTTATGTTTGTTCTTGGTTAGCGAGGGAAATAATTTATAAAACAACCTTGTAGATTCAAAGATCTTCGATTTTTTTACCTTGTCCTCTTTATCTTGTTCTAAGTGTTTGTTAAGTACTCTGGTATCAACTGTTTGTCAGGCTACACGGTTCTTCCTTGTCTAAGTACTGACACTGTCATAATAATTATGTTTATGTAATAAGTAGTTTGTGTCATCATCATCTCCCTGCCCTCGCCCCATGTCACTTGAGGTCGGCGCAACATTTTTTTCTCCCATTCTTTTCTATCAACCGTCACGCCGACATTTACTCTTTTGTCTTTCATTCAAGGAGTATTGATGTAAAAGTTAAAATTTAAGAATCAATCCTAACTGTGCACCTAACTTTTGACGTTTCGTGAGTAACCATGTAAGTTTTTATGTGAATAAAATAGTCGAAATTAGAATTAGTATGATTTGCGTAGCGTCATTAGTTTGTTCGACGTTCGTTGACGAAGCGTGTGTACCGTGCAGGAGCGCGGAGCGCACGCGCGCGCTGCAGCTGTGCGGCTGGGGCTGGGGCTGGGAGAACGCGCTGGCCGGCGTGGAGCGCGCCGAGGCCGAGGGCACGCCCTGCCGCGCCGCCGCGCTGGCCGCCTTCCAGCTGCGCGTGCGCGCCGCGCTCGACGTGCTGGCGCGCGCGCACGAGCCCATGCTGCGCGTCGTGGCGCTCGCGCTCGCAGGTAGGTGGCCGCGCGCAGCCCGGCGCGTGCGCGGCCTGCTCACCAGTGTGCCCGCCCGCAGGCCTGTCGGACGAGCGGCTGTGGCGCGAGGCGCTGACGGGCGCGGCCGCGGCGCTGCCGGACCCGTACCTGCGCGCGCTGCTGCGGTTCCTGGCGGCGTCCGCGCCGGCGCACCCGCACCATCACCCGCCGCCCGCGCACCACCCCGACCTGGCGGCCGTACTTGTGAGTACACGCAGTACACCGACCTTGAGCTAAATGCAGAATCAGTTCGTACTTAGATATAGCCACGAAATTCATTCACGAACACATCTACATCTGTGTCTATAACAAACACCCCAAAAAAAATTCCGTGCGGAAACCAAAACCACGACACGCAGAGCAGCAGCCAATCCCTCAGTCACTGCGCCAACCGTGCCGCTGAATTTAAAATTAAGATCACTGTAATGAATCTTAATTGAGTTTCAAATATTCTGATTAAATACAAATAATAAGTATTGAAAATATTCAATTGGAAATGTCCCAAAATGTTTTTAATAACTTTTTTGTTTTTTCAAATGTTACAGCAACGTTTTTTTTTATTTTCCGTCTGAGGTTGGTGATCTGAATTGTGTTGTTATTACTTAGACAAGTTCTGTTTACAAAACAAAAAACTTTTAAACGGATTCCACGTACTTATTCAGTACATCATTCTGAACCCTTAGAAATTTTTCATCAGTTATCAAATTTAAAAAATCAGCTGTTCCATACATTTTGAAGGAGTAGGTAGGTGCACTTTTGTAGGAAACAGCAAATTTTTAAAAATAAATTCTACCAATATAAAATATAAAACGTTTTTTTTACAGAACGAGACTGAAATGCGTCTAGAAGACCGTGTGGCGTTCGCGTGCATCTTCCTGTCGGACGCGAAACTGCACGAGTACATCCGGCAGACGTGCGACTCGCTCGTGGAGCAGGGAGACCTGTCCGGGATACTCCTCACTGGTGAGCAACGCTAACAACAAACACACAGAGAACATTCTTAGAAGTTAAAAGATTCACTTGATCGGGCGCATACGTTGGTCGCCCGCCTACTGATGACCGACAATGCGCAACGCGGCGTCGCTTTTTTTCGTTGGGGACGTTTCGTATGCAACGAGCTTTCGCTATATAATTGAAGGAAGTTTCCCTCTGTTGATGAATTTTGTAAGCTGCTGTAACAAAAAGCTGGTGTGTTCTCCAGGCGCCAGCACGGAAGGCATAGCGCTGCTGCAGCGCTGGGTGGAGAACACGGGCGACGTGCAGTCCGTGGCGCTGCTGTCCGCGCGCTGCTTCACCGCCGAGCTGCTGCGGGACCCGCGCGCCTCCAACTGGCTGGACAGGTACGAGGGCCTTACAGCAACCCGTGTGTCATCTGCCTTGCCTTTTCCCTGTGTTAGAGCCGGCTTCCTTTATAACCGGGGGTGACTAAATACCTGAGCGACAGCTTTTTGACCCACACAGTCCAATAACTAGGTAATATGATACCCCGTGGTAAGACTGGTTGTCAGAGTTTTGGCGCTTCTGGCTACCCGTAACGACTGTCAGAAATCTACAAATGGCACCCGCCACCAACGGTTTAACGTACTTTCCTCGGCAAGTGTAGCTCGTCCAACTGTTGTTTTTTAGCCACCAGCCCTCTCCCAGCAGCACAGCTGGTGTAGTGCTCCACATAAACATCGAGAACAATCTACTGGTCGAATCATCTCTAAGCTGTCTCCGTCCTCCCTCCCATACAACTAGCTGATAAATGTAAATTGCAAGTGCTCCGGACAAGTCGACCTGACACAAGGTTTTCCCAAAATAGTCCAAAACTTGCAGCCCATTGGAGAGCTCCTCTTAAATACTCTGTTATTTTATTTATTTATTGAAACTTTATGCACAAGTAAAAAAAGAAACTGTACATAGGCGGGCTTAATGCCTTGGGCATTTTCTACCAGTCTACCTTAGGGTGATACAGAGACAAGAGACAGTAGGTGCAATATCAGAAAAAAAAGACTAGGCGTTATATGTATGTGTTTAGAATATCGCTTTTGAATGAAAGTGTTTTTTATGGGTGTATAAATTATGGGTGTGATTACTGAAAACTTCTGAAATAATATCAAAATATTCCTTCAATGTCAATGAGATGCTAAATTTCAGGAGATTGTGCGATGGGTTTGTGGCCGAGCGGTCTAAGGCGCGGCACCAGTCTCCTCGGAGGCGTGGGTTCGAATCCCACTGCTGCGAGGTACACTTTTATACAAAAGTGCTATCGCAATGAAATGTAGTGATATGTAAATCGGGATCACGACACTCAAGGATAATATTAAAATGCTACAACTTTGTTATCTAAATTGGTAAACTCATTTTATTTATAACTTCTTGTACTATCAAGAAGCTTCTGCCCACGGCTTCAGCCCCGCCCAGCAGATAAGTATGATGACAAGATTATTCTTAATTGACTGCATAAGACTGAGGGTAAAATTACACTACAATTTTCATGAGACTGTTAAAAATTGCTATTTGTCAACCTGTCAGTACTTATCAGTCATCTTCGACTACAGTTTTAGAAAAGTGACGTGTGAAGTGTGTTGTGAATTTCATCTTTTTCCGAGAAATAGAGTGAGCATTAACTGCAACACCAACTTCTGTATAACTTGAACGAATGCCAACATTATCAATATAGAACAAAGTTCCCGCGCATTGCGTCGTACTTTGTGTTTTACAAACATAATTTATTTCTTAGCGATCCTATCGAGCCGTTAAATGGAGCGTGTTACGTACGGGTAGCGTGGCCGAGCGGTCTAAGGCGCTGGTTTAAGGCACCAGTCTCTTCGGAGGCGTGGGTTCGAATCCCACCGCTGCCAGATACTGTTTTTGCAGTGCCCGTTAGAATTTTGGTAAGTATACAGGTTGTCCCGACAAATATTTACTAGCCATAGGATCAAAGCTGGCAGAAAATCTTTTTGTCTCGTTGCTAAACGCACAGCATCTTGATAAGTAGTTATCTATAACTAGTATAGTCAAAGTCCGTTGTTGGTTTTCTTATCACTTCTACCCTTCATTCTTGTGGATCAGGGTCGGGATCCAAATCTTTTTGGACTAATGACTTTATTATCCAAACAAAACGTACAGTTAGCGCCACAACTTTAAACATACTCGTAGTCATTCGTAAATTAAGATGATTGCAATCATCTTAATTTACAACATAATAAATCTGATATTGGTTTATGTGAAAATACCATAAATTGGAAACGGATTTGAAAATGCATGTTGCATTTGATATCTTTTAAAAATCAACCATATTTGTCGAGAGACACTGGATCCTGCGACACAGGGTATCCTAGTGCAGGATCAGTGTCACATCTTATTGTAACACTTTTTATGAAACAATACTTTTTTTAAATTATTTTTTTGTTTTTATCAGCTACCGCACAATCTTGGACAGCTGGCAGCTGTGGTGGGCGCGCTGCGCGCTGGACACGTGGGTGTGCGGCGCGGAGGGGGGCGCGGAGTGGGGCGCGGCGGGGGCGGCGGGGGCGGGGGGCGTGCCGCGGCACGTGTGCGTGGCCTGCACCTACTGCGGCAAGTCCGTGGCGGCGCCGCCCGGCCACAACCGGCCGCGCGTCGCCTTCCAGAGACTGCCGCCGCCCGCGGCTAAGATGAAGGTTCTTTATCACAACATCCCGACACCCACTTTCACAAGTCGAAACCTAATTATTATATTGCACAGTTGAAATTTCAACTCTCTGAGCCGAGCCGAGTCTTGTAAACAAAAATAAGTCTCTTCAAACATAAGCTATTTTAAGAGGCTCGCAAAATACCCTTGGGAAGGCCGAAAAAAAAAATTATGGAACTGAAAAAGTTCTCAACTCTGCGGAAAACACTGGATAACTCGCCATCCACAACTGCAAAATTTTGCTTCCTTTAATTAACTGAATGTCCTGTAGCTGTATGTACAACGTACAACCGGGTGTCAAGTCCTTCATCCCCCTAGACAAGGGAGGATCCTCCGACCAGACGGGTGTTGTGTCTGGTGGGCTACTGCCTGACAGTTATCAAGTCGCTTGCAATTGATGTTGCTTCATTTGTGACATAGATGGCGCTGTAGTACTTTTTGAACTCTGTTGATGTAGTACTTTTTGTAGTGTCGCTTAACTCCCAAGACCTTCGACATTCAAACGAAAATAACCTTCATACTGAAAGCGTTTGCGAACTCTCATAATATTATCTAGTCTTTCTTTTGTCCATAATTTCCCAGCAAATCTCGTCGTGCCCGAACTGCCGCAAGCCGCTGCCGCGCTGCGGCGTGTGCTCGCTGCACGTGGGCACGGGCGCGGGCGGCGGGGGCGGCGCGGGCGCAGGCGCGGCGGGCGCGGCCTTCAGCTCGTGGTTCAGCTGGTGCGTGGCCTGCAGGCACGGCGGACATGCGCAGCATCTTATCAACTGGTTCAAGTTAGTACCCTCTGATCAATTGTTCTTCTGAAAGTCGGTCATCGATGTTAAAAAGGCTCGAATGTAGTCACCATTACAGGTTGCAAGGATCATTTGGCGCATCAATGATGATAATGTTTTAATGAGTAATATTTCTGGACATTTGCACGTCACATCACGTGGCAAACATGCCTGTATCTAATAATGTAGTTCTTGTTACCATCTAGCAAGCAAATAAATATTATCTTATTTTAGGTCATTACCAGGAGAGCATTGTTCGCAAATATTCGTGATATGTCTTCACATCTGCCTAGCCTTTTCCCAACTATATGTTGGGGTCGGCTTCCAGTCTAACCGGATGCAGTTAAATACCAGTATTTTACACGGAGCTGCTGCCTATCTGACCTGCACAGCGCAGTTAGTACTGGGTAATACGGTACCCCTTGGTCATCAGACTTTCGAGTCACTGACTGCCTTGTAACGACTCTCAAAGATAGACAAATGATAACCGGGATCAACACTTTAACGTGCTTTCCGAGGGACAGAGGAAACTCGGTTTGTCACCGATGATCACCCATCCACAGACCGATCTTCGCAAGCACTGCTTAACCTTAAAGATCGACCCGTGCGTCTGTTATTATTAAACCACGAGCACGACCTCCTCAATTTGTGAAGTTGTCTATGGAAATTATATTGAAAAATATGCGTTATCTCCAATCACAGCGCGCCAAAAGATTCGTATAAAACTACATAAATCTCCCTAAGACGACTGAGATCGTTCGTTAATGTTAGTACTTAGAATACCAATTGTTTTATACAGTCCATTCATTCTTTAGGGAGGACAAACAAAAATAGTTTTATGCTGTCTCAACTATGCCACAGATATAATAATACTACTATGCGATCAATATTAACAAACACATTAAGATACAATTTTATTTTTCTTCTAGGGAGCACAGAGAGTGCCCAGTCAGCTCGTGTAACTGTCACTGCGCAACACTTGATCCTCCCGACAGACACTAGCCGAGCATACCCGAAACCAGCCGAGTTCAGCGGAAGAACAGACTCAACTATACTATGACTAGTCAGGTAAAACAGGTGCATTCGCAAAGAGATTGAATTTTTCTTATGCCTACTGCGAAAAAAAAACCAAGTTAAAATCCATTTCTATTTGTATTACTGTGGTAGTGGACAGGTTATCAAGTCTATGATGAGGGCGCTGCTTGCAAGTTTACGCGGGAATAAGGAATAGGAATAAAGCACCTTTTGGTTGAAGCTATCAGCATAATTATCATCTGTGTCTACATCCACATGATACTTCTATGCAACTTTGTAGTGAATAAATATTATATAAATTAATTTAGGCTTTTCAATCAGATTTGACTTTTTATAGTGTAAATTAAGCCCATAGTAGACTAAGGGATAATTTCGCCAATGAAACTGATCACGATCAGCACATACAAAACCGCGTTCAAGAGCTGTCACTATTGCTACGGGAGTGTGACATTGACAGTTCTTAAACGCCGTTTACATCTAAACTAATTGCGTACGGATTCGTTGGTGAAATTCGTGCTACTAAGTCTAAGTACCAAGGGTATTTGTTTTAATTCCAACATCAGTCAGCTAGGTTAGGCCAACTATGTTATAGTATGATGTATTTTTATATAATTATTAAGTAGGTATTTGTGTTCATAGTATAAGTCAGAATGTGTCTCGTATATTTTTCTATTTAGGTGTAAGAGATGGGTTATTTTTGTACACTACCTACCTACTTTAGTTTAGATAAATGTTTTTCCTTTAATTATGTTATTTTATAAATTAATCATTTTGTTGTTGCGTTTTATCATGTTTAACAAATTATAGAGCACTTTTTGATTAGGCTTGTTGTATTCTGTTGAATGGCCTGCCTTCATCTAGTTAATTATTGTGTTATACTTACGTTGATCTGCTGAGTGTGTTGTATAAAGTACTTATGATTATCCATATTCGTTGTTTCATTTATCAGCGTCTTTTTTAATCTAACAGATGGAAGTACGTAGTCATCGGCAACTACAGTACTTTCACAGTTTTTATGCCTTATGACTGGGACTGTAGCTACAGTTCATTGTTATCTTTGTTTCGACAGTTCAAAAGTGCCTGTAACTGGCCTACTTGAAATAAATGCTTTGATTTTGATTGTCCTACACGAACAAGTTCCTCCAATGTCGACATTGACTAGAATGTTGCCAAATGGGAAATAAAACGTTTACCTACCATGTTACAACTGGGGACTGAGTACTAGTGCGCAACAAGGGAAACGAAGGAATTTAACATTTTGTAAAGTAAGGCAGTCAAATGCATAGAAATAAAAATTCATTTATATTTCCAAATATATATATATAATATATATACATTTATTAAATAATCATTTCATCTTTATTCCAATTTAACAATAAAATTCTCAAAGACACAACATTTGTTTAACTCTGTTTATCGTACAAGGATCCCATCCCGTAGGTACGTTGTATACACACAGACAGCCGTCATACAAAAATATATAATTAGAGGATGCGACGAACGCAGGACAAGTAGTCGGCTATAGTCAACAAGTTCCACCATCCAGAAACATCTCATACTCTGCTAGCTCAATATACCATTCTCATATAAACATTTACTTCTGACTTGACATAAATCTAATTCTCTTAAAAGTACCGCCTCGCGGCGACATCGATCACATTGTGAACATATTAAAATCAACACATACACGACATCCTCCTCTCACCTCTACTGTGCGGAGGTAATATTATAGAAATTCATTGTTTCAATAGTTTCTTCTAGACATTATGTCCAAAATTCTAATTCGTTTCATATTAAGTTATCACACGTTACAAAAAGTGGGAGCGTCCAAGCGACGTACAAGTACAGATGTACTACCAAGCAAGTGTTCACTTGCACCAGTTGAGTCGATCTGACCGAACTGAACAAACCGCGCAGCGCGGACAATAAATACGAGATACGATACAACACGCAGCGACATTACAATGTACAGGGTGTTCACTCGACTGCCGACTGCCGACTGCCGAGCGTCAGCTACGTATGACAGGGACACAGATATACAAATATTTTATATCCACCATAAAAATTACTTTAGTTTACAACAATAGATTTGCACAATTTCCATTATATACACATTGAATAAATACTTTTTGTAACATCAGAATTTGAAACAATCTTTGGTATAGTAGATCGCATCGACATGAGCGTCACAGCGTCACAGCAGCGTCGGGCGTCAGTTCACTACGCACTACGCACCTCGATCGTCACGTCATCATTAGTTCAATACACGTTAAAGCTTTCGACTGAAGATACACTCGACACGAGCCACGCGCACAGATTCGAGTACGTCTCACTCCACGCTACTAACGGCTAACTACCGGAACCGGAATGTTGAAGTGTGGCGGGGGCCGGACACGGGCGGGGCCGCTCACTTGCCCTCGTCCTGCTCCATCGGCTCCTCCGACACCGAGCGGGAGCTCTCCGCAGACCTGCAGCAGGAGAGGCATCGTCAGTACGAGTCACACGGTCGGACAGCACACTCGCCGGGGCGGATACAGACCTGCGCTGCGGCGGCGGCGCGTCCTGCGCCTGCTGGTGCATGCTGAGCGTGGCCATGGCCTGGCACGTGTCGGCCGCGTCGCGCTCCGTCTGCAGCCGGCCCAGGCGCAGCGCGGCCACGGCGGGCGCCGCGTCCAGCGCCGACAGCGCCAGCAGCTCGGCGCCGCGCTTGAGGCCGCGCCAGTGCGGCGCGTGCACGGCGAGCGTGGTGCGCAGCGCGTCCTGCGCGCGCGCGTGCGGCGGCCGCGCCAGCTCCGCCAGCGCCGGCGCCGCGCCGCGCTCGCCCAGCAGCGCGCGCACGCACTCCTGCGCGCAGTCGCACATGGCGGGCAGGTCGTAGCCGCCCTCCAGCGCCAGCACCAGCTTGCCGCCCGCCAGCTGCGACAGCTCGCGCGTCATGTGCGCGAAGCAGGCCGCCGACACGTTGTAGCCGCCCAGCGGGGCCGGGTGACCCGCCGCCGCGTCGAACCCGCACGACACTAGCACTATCTCTGGGTCGTACTCCTGCATACGACGTACACCGCATGATAGTGACGATTAAGAAAATAGTTACATTTCAATTAACAGGGGTCCTATAGAGGAGTAGGCGACGTCTGACGAACAGACGGTTCTAAATGATCTTAAAATCTAAGGAATAACTTTATGAACTAAAAATATTGTCAGATTAAGCAGTCGTGTTGTTTCACCTTAGCGATAGGCATGATAACAGATCGGAAGGCGGCGAGGTACTCGGCGTCAGCGAGCGGCGGGTTGGTCCCGCCGCACCAGGCCACGTTGACGGTGTAGCCCAGGCCTGCGCCTGCGCCGGCCTCGGTGGCGGCGCCGGTGCCGGGGAAGAAGTTGCCGTCGTCGTGCCGGTGGATGGACATGTACAGCACGTGCGGGTCCGAGTAGAAGATTTGCTGCGTGCCATTGCCGTGGTGCACGTCCTAGGGAGACGAACATTCATTAGTGTGGTAAATTAACCATAACTGATTCGAAGTGACCTGACCGCTGTTACAAATGAAAATGTAAAGCACATAGGTCGTCGTATGTGGTATCAATACTTTATAATTTACTAAATATTAATCTTAATTCTATGTCCTATGCGTGTAAGATGCAATCAAATCATTCTTTTAATTGGGCCGCGCGTCAGCCAGGCCGAGTGCTGAGTCAATGTCCAAAGATAACATTGAACATACACGATAAAGCAAACTAACAACTAAAATAGTGATAAGTAGGTTCCATAAGATAGCATTTTTATCATCACGCCCATGAATCTCGATAGTTTATACTATAAATTGCCGAGCCTCGACAGTTTAGTTTAGCAGAGGTACATTTGAAATACATCCACATTTCGTCAGTTATCTTTTAGTTGTGACCCTACTGTCGTTAACTGAGTTCTGCTCAGTTGACGATTCAGAATGTTACTAAGAAATTCCTGATATAAACCGAAGTATATATAGTTAAAAAATAAATAATAGTTGTATGATGTACGTACCCAATCCACAATAAGTATCCTCTGCAGGCGGTGGCGCGTGTGCAGGATGCGCGCGGCCACGGCCACGGAGTTGAAGAAGCAGAAGCCCATCGCCTGGTTGGGCTCCGCGTGGTGGCCCGGCGGGCGGACTACGGCGAACCTGCGGGGACGGGGCTGGTTACTAGCTGGCTTTTTGTGTTTGACGAATGGGAGATCGAGGTGAAACTTAAACTTATTTTTTTTTATCTAGTTAAAAACCGGCAACGTAGATATACTACGTTGCCGGTTTAAAGAGGTTCGGTTCGCCGTAAGCGCTAGTAGGACTCACCCGTTCCTGAGGTCGCCCTTGGCCGTGCGCACGGCCAGGTCCAGCACGGCGCCGGCGGCGGCGCGCGCGGCGGGCGGCGTGTGCGCGTCGGACCAGGCCGTGTCGGAGTCCACGCCCAGGCCGCCGCACGCCAGGCGCACGAGCTGGCGCACGCCGCCCAGCGCGCCCAGCGCGCCCAGCTCGCGCCCGCGCCCGCCGAACACCGCCACGTGCGACTCCGAGTGCACCGACTGACATTAACGATTTACATTCATTCCATATATTATACGTTCTTTTTTCAAGAATTGCATTTTTCATTTTAAAATCAATTGAACCGACTTAAAAGTTAGTAAAAAAAAACTTTGTATAGAAACATAAAAAATATAATTTCATTAGTAAATAAATAAAGGTAAGTACCAGTCAGTTACAAAATCACTAGCGAATACGACGACTACACGACATATAGGGTGACGGGAAATTAGTGACCGAAACTTAAACACGTGATTGTACTCCTGATAACAAACAACTTTCTCAAAGAAACATTTTTTTATACGCATTCACTTTTTTCACAGTAACACAACACACAACACAACAGCCGTATGAAACTCGTCGCGCGGGTAGTCTGCCTTCCCACCGTTGCACAGTAGGATGACACAGAACGGCGTCACGCAGTTAACAGCTGATAGGTCACAGGCGCTCGCGCGCGAATTTTATACGGCTGTTGTGTAATTGTGATAAAAGTGAAGAGGTATAAAAAAAAATGTTTCTTTTGGAAAGTTGTTTGTTATCATGAGTACAATCACGTGTATAAGTATCGGTCACTAATTACCAGTCACCATATAGAATTGTACATTTTGTGCCGTGTCTAGTCGTCATATTCGCTAGTGATTTTATGGCTTTGTAACTGAGATTGAAATTGCACTTCAAAACCAACCCACAACAAACTCAACAAGCTATAATCGGTAACAAAAATACATATTGTGACACTATTAGTGTAATTCATTCTAACAAGCCTCTGTTAGCAACAGATTTATTCTTAAATAAACACTGAGTAAAATTGAAAAATAATAGGACGTCAAAAACGCGTGGGTCAAAGGACCTCTTAAAAAAAAAAGATATTAACATTTGTGTTTTTTTAGCATGAAATAATAATGCATACCTGTAGCTCCTCGAACGTGGCCTTCCTGGGCCTCGTCCGCTCTGCGCGCGCGACGAGCCCGGTCTCGCACAGGCGCGCCCACACGGACTGCAGGCGCCCGCCGTGCTCCGGGTGCGTGGGCGCGTGCGCTCCGCACGCACACCTGCGCGTGCGCACACACATTTACTAAATAACGTTTACAGGCCTGCTTCCCCCGAAGAGTCGGGCAGAAGTGCTATATCAGCACGCTCACAAGCGTGTCACTGTTATGTCTATGTCCCATGTTAACCTATATTATTAACCGGTCTCAAATCCAGACTTAGGACTGCTACTGAGAAATTCTTGATAGAAAAACCATTTTTTTTTTTGAGAGCGAGATTCCAACCCAGGACCTCTTGCTCAGCAGTAGTGCGACTAGGCCAACAAGGCACAAGGCAGCCTTTTAAGATCACAAGTTTAGGACCCCCAACATTATAAATGCACGGTATCATGTGGATTGAAATGATTTGTCAATATTTTGCCATTACGAGTGATGAAGTAGTGACTTACCCATGTTTAAGCATAAGCGCGTCGTACGCTAATCCTGTAGCAGGCGTACGCGCACCCACCAGCGGCGAACTGAGAGCGCGCGCCAGCGGGGCCGGCTCGCAGGGAGGCGCGGGGCCCGTCGGGGCCGCGGGGCCCGCCGGCACCGCAGAGCCCGCCGGGCTGCAGGGGCCCGTGGCCGCGGGGGCCCGCCGGGCTGTGAGGTCGATGACCTCGCCCTCTTCCTCGCGCAGTTGCGCCGCGGCGGCGTCGTGCGCTCGGGTTAACACCTGGTGGTGGGAGACGGTTACTTGTGACTCGAAACGGCGGAAACTGTTTGATGATTTGATAAAGATCGCGGTAATACGGTAGACACAAGAGACATTACACCTTTTGTTGTGTTCTGGAGGCCTATGAATGATGTTTTCACTGCTGCAAAATTAATGGCTCTGCTGATATTTTTCCTGCTGCATCGGCGAGTATCTAGTTTTTGAGGTTAAACGTAATACAAGCGGTGCGAAGACGATCAAGATTCGACCAATCACAGGCTCACGCTCCGCTCGGTGGAAACCGGACCGAGTGGTTTGATGAAGTTGCAGTGATGTACTCACAGTTTTCCGTATCTGGTCCCTGAGGTAGTGGTGCGCGGTGGGCGGCGTGAGCGCAGGGTCCCCCAGCGGCAGCGGCGCCGAGTGCGTGCGGCCCAGCGGCCGCTTGCCCAGCCGCCCCCCCAGCGCCGACCAGCCCTCCGCCTCCGACACGGGCGGGAGGGACGATACCACCTGCACCACACAACGACCTCATCAAGTGGTTTCAATGTTATGAAAAATGCTACAAACTAGGGATGTCTTTATCAGCATTCTCAGAAGACTGGCTTGCTGGGCTTGAAGTACTTCTTCTTGTCCTTTGTGTCGCTGGAAGAGCAATGTTTTGGATTTCATTGACCAAAAACTATGCCTCTTCTACGGCGTCGTCGGTAGCAACCCACCGGTTATTTTAACTGGATGTCCTAGGGCACAGAAGGCACAACAAAGATTGTGACGTAGCTCCATTCAGATGACAGAATGCGTTGGTTTGTTCAAACACGTCCGGCACGGAGCTACATACCGGCGGGTGCGGGTGCGGGTGCGGCGCGGGCGGGGGCGGCTGGTGCGGCTGGTGCGGCTGGTGCGGGCGGCCCAGGCTGATGTTGGGCATGGAGGGCGACGAGAACAGCAGCTCGGCCGCGCGCCCGCAGCCCTCCTCCTCCTCACGGATGGGCGCCGTGGTGCCGCCGGGCGGGGAGCCTCGCGGGGAGCTGCCCTCGCAGTCTGAGGGAGGAACGACAACCTTCAAATGTACCCAAACAACACTTGCTATAATAAAGTTCTGTGACGGCTTACGTCAGTCTCTATTCTTTGCGACGACAAATTCTCTAGTGTAGTGCTCAATAGTTCAATTTTCTCTCTTGAATCTAAGTATTTGTAAAACAATACGTTTCATTTTTTTATTGACAGGTGAAGTGATATAAAGCAGAAAGATTGAGTGCTTTATTAAAAGTGAAAGGATTCTATGTTGAGAAAAAATATGAAAAACTTAAGGGGTGATAGAACATTTTTCAGTGTCATGGACATACATTTATATCAAAATTCTCTTGCAAAATCAAGTAAAGTTTGTGCAAAACAAAAAGTCATTCAAATGCAACAAGTACAACAGTTAGCCAGCATCCACGTCTGCACCGGGTGGCGGACAGTGGGACAGTGGGACAGTGGGACAGTGGGACAGTGGGACAGAGTGTACTCACTGCGCAGCTTGGCGCGCGTCTTGAAGGGGCGGCGCGCGAGCGGGGAGGCGCGGCGCTCGATGACGCGCGCCTTCAGGCGCACCTTCAGCATGTTGGGCTCCGACGCTGTTAGTGCACGCCATGCTCACGTTAACGGGTTAGGACACACCTCACGACATATATTATTGTTTACTACTACATGGTACTTTGGGCGCGAGATTAACGACGCCATTTTGATTTTCCAATACAATTTATGCAGAGACAATGTTTACAAACAGCGCTCTCTTGTCAATGGCATTCAAGCACCAAAAGAACCATGCAGCACTAATTTAATCTAGGTTTATGTTTTTCAAGTCAAGTTAATTTTCAGGGTGCATGGTAAGAACTGTTAGGCATCACTGTTCCAGTGTGAGAGAGATAGAACTACACAAGACATTTTAGCACCATCTCTTTTTCACATCGGAACGAATATAGCTGTAATACTTGAGCATGTCCCCTGAATATTTTGGTATTTTGATCGCACTTTGTAACGCGTTTCATCGACCTAATGTACAACAGTCGTAACACATAAGTGCATCGTATTGACGTAAATTGTTTTAGTAGTTCTCAAACTCACTTCACATCAAACTTACTGTGACTTCGCTGTAGCGAAACATTCACAAAGAACATGTTGAAATCTCTCTTCTCCTAGTTAAAATCTTTTATCTCTATCAACATTTATTTACGTGAAAGTTTCGCCTGTGCAAATGCACAGATGGACAGCGTTATCAAACAACAAATCAAGCGACAGTTTCATGAAAATGAGCTTCAAATTTATGCAACCTGCGTTCAAATTCCATTGTTAACGTTTTGTCGCTTGATTGTTTGCTCGTTAGGCGCGCCCCGTTAGGCTACATCCACACAACACGGCTCAGGCGACACACGCTAGCGACACGTACCGGTCTTGCGCAGCGGGTAGTCGGGCGACGACTGCGGCGGCGCGGCGTTGAGCGCCAGCGGCAGCGGCGCCGCCAGCCGGTACGGGTGCGTCGCCGTCGACGTCGACGTTATCGACTCGCCGGATGAAGACTTTACTATACCCCTGTGGAACAAATGGCCACATTCAACACTGCGAAAAAGGAAATCGAAGTTCTGGAAATGTTTGAAGAAAATCTTACCAATTTCTATAAGACGAACCAGGCCCTGTTCCATTTATATTCGCTTGTTTCTTTTTTAAGAATTGCTGGAAGGAAAGAAAACATTACGTTAAAATGATAGAGAAAGAATTTGAATGGGGCTGGATAATAAGCCTTTTTCCAATTTTAGCTCCATCAAAATTTTCCACTAAGAATATGCAACTAACTTTTCAAGTAAACGATGAAAGATTTTTTTAAATTTGCCTGCGATGGGTATCCGAGAATGGAGTCGGTATAACAATCACAATGATTGAATGTGTATTGTATTGTGGTTCTCACCTGCAGCTTCTGCTTGACCTCTGTAGACGCGTTGGCGCTGTGTTCATGCTTGTCCTTCTTGCGCAGGAGTTCCACGCGATCTCGCTCGTGCCTCTCGCGCGCCTCTCGAGCCTCCAGCGCCTCGCGCGCCTCCCGCCTCGCGGCCTCCTCCATGGCCTTCTGCTGTTCCCACAACTGGAACGTTAGTCATGCCGTTATTGTTGCTAACAGACCCCTCTTAAGGAGGGTCCCAAATAATATATCAGGCGGTTTTGCAGTCAATTCAGATTGAGATCCAAGATGTTAAAGCAATTTTACTAATTTGGTGATTGTTGAGGTCAACACATATTTTTCGTCCGCTTTTATTAGGATTAAGCTCCGGGAAGACACACCTCTGTTTCTGATTTCGGATTCGTTATTATTCCAACATCATGCTAAAATCTGAATTGCTATCTGAATTGATTGTACTGCCTTTGGATTTCAATAGTATTGTTTAGAATCCAAAGGGGCGTTGAATTGAGTTGGATTCTCGTATTTAGTGGACGTTTCTTCACAATGAACAGTAAGTACTAAAGAATAAATATTAAAGATCTTAATTGCAGATTGAATTTCTGCGAATCTACAATAATGGAAACAAAGTTCATTTTCAATCAGAATTGAAATAAGTGGCTGATATTTGAGTTTGCTGAATCACGGTGACACTGTGGTTTTTCAATTCGGCTTTTTGTGAATGCTTTTGCGCATTTTTGTTTTTCGTTATTCACGATACTGATTCCGTGGTGTCGCATTTTTGTTCCGATTAAATATTAAGTATTGGCCTACTATTGGGCTAAACCAATCAGGCAACGCGACTGCCCTGTGATGACGTTCGCTAATGAACAGCTGATTCGCTTGCATCATGATTCAAGTTCATATCCGTATAAACAAGCTTCATAATAAACGATAGCGGCAATTAACTGTCGGGTGGGTGTGGCCTACTGCAATTTTCCTTAAGCATTGGTCCGACAATACAAAAATGTTCTCAGATTTGAATTAGGGTTTACGGTACATATTAAATTCATTCATTCACTTTGAAGGATATTTGTTAAACCATTCCCTGAAGGATTAAACTTGGTGTGAAAGGAAGACATGTCCCAGCTAGATAAGCAATCACCTAACGATGATAACACAAATAAAATAATCAAAACAGCAACATCAAAGGAATGCACATTATTTACTTCACTCCATATTCCGAACAGTTTTGCACTGAGTCAGAGGACCTCGTTCTGTCAAACTAGTTAATGATACTAGCACAAACATTGAGCGAATGATTCGGGAGTGAGTAAGAGGTGCGTCACGGATGCCATTCCCGTTAAACATGGAATCATCAGATCGTTGGGCGCCTGCGCATACTTTCGAAATAAACACTGTTTACATCGTTTGCCAATGTCATCATACTTATTTACTGTAATTTTTATTGTGAAATTATTTTGGAAGCATGTTTTTGTTGAAATATTTTTTTCTTTTGAATTATTTTTTTTCAAACAACAAACATGTTTGAATAAACTTCGACTTAAGGTAAGAACCAAAGTTACAAGTTTTAAACTTCTTTTTTATCAATGTGATAAAGTGCCTCAATGAACGGTTATATCTAATTAGCACAGATCTTCAATTCACTCACTCATAAGACGCACTGGCTGAAACGCTGGAAACAAGGCTTTTTTTTTTGAAAATTCCAGGAATATTGAAAATCACATGATTATTCTCTTTAAAGCGGAAATGAAAGGTTATTTGGTTCGAGCACACGGCTTGTTCTATTTATAACGTTGACAATTATTTTTACTGCATATGAATGGATTCCGACTAATCACAGCTTATCCAGTCATTGGCGCACTTTCACGACTCGATAGCTTATCGCAGCTATTTGTATCTGTGGTGTAAAGCCAAACGCGTGTTTAGCGGTTCTACTAATATTATCATTAATGAGTGGAAAAATTCATTGTTAAAATTGTAGATAAGTTTTTATTCCAAGGTATATTTGCGTGAAAGTCTGTCGTTGAAGGTGACCGACTTTTCGTTGTGGCATCAATTTATAGTGTGAATAGATTTATTGTTAGTACAGCATAGTTGAATCTTTTCTATACAAACTTATAAAATTCCATTAATAGTATTGCAAGAATCATTGTCGACAGAACACGCAGTGTAGTGGTACATCACCATGTTATAAAATCCTTTAACACATTCCATTGGCATTCCATAACCCTACAGAACCACTAGGAATATATTACAGGCAGATAACCACATTGCACCTGCATATCTATAATAACAACAAAGGCTAATGACGAACTAAAGTCGCCTCGTCACCTGTAACGTGCTACGCAAGTGAGTGGTAGACCTAAGCGGAGGTGAACACGATCACACAATGTACTAGCAAGTATGAATGATGTAATAACTAGCAGTAGTGCAGTTGAGCAGTCCATTCATGACTATTAATACGGCGTTGTCGAGCTGTGTGCCACATTCCAGCCAGGAGTAATGTTCGAGCGTTTGTTTTTATAGATTTATGGCGAATCTTGAAGAATGGTACTCGTGGTTTTGTGTGAATGCATTTGCTAAGAATTCCTTTACCGGTGGTTACTTTACACCGTTGCAATGTGCGTAGATCCTTTACCTATAAATTCAGTGCATGTGTCTAGTAGATTAACGCTGGTGGTAACTTAACAGTTTACGCCTCCGTGTCCATAACACGCAGTATAGCGTTATCCTTGTCAAGAGTAGGAGTAGAAACGATCCATCGTTTCTACTCCTACTCTTTCAAAAGGAAGATACTATGTATTTTAAAAACGATTGTTTGTGACCCAGAAGGGGAGGTAATATCATCCTTAAATGCTCACAACTATGCAATTGTGACGAACTGATGATCATTATTGAAAGAGCATTGATAGAGGCCTTTACCGTGAAGTGGTAAGAATACTCCTAGCTTTTTATTTCCCTATTGAATTCACCTGTTTAGATCTATCAATCAGTTCAAGATCACGAGGTACCCGGTAACCCCAAACGCGTGATGTCGCATCAATCACGGTCGTTCATCGGCTTGTACGAAATAAAGTAATTACACGCGTTCACGTTTCGATGACCGGTCCAGCCCGTCACATGACTCGTGGGACGGGTTCTTAAGGTGAGCTTGAAAAAACTTTATTTCTTGTTTTGCTGATGACTATTTATAAACATGATGTTAGGTTGTTTGATTGAAGGTGGATAAAACTGCGCATTTTATAGTAACATCAGAAGTTACAATTTTGAGACAAAAAAACAGTGTATCAGCCACGTATCCTTACTCTGTAGCATCGTAAAATACTGCTCACGAATAGAAACGTCTCACAAAACAAAAAAAAAAATAACTAAAATTAACTATGATCTAATAAATAAAGTGTTCGATTTGTATTTACCTGCAGCATATTTACCTTCAAATGGTGCATCAGCTGCTGCTCATGCTCTTGCGCAAGCTGCTGCCGTTGCTGCTGGAAGTGCTGCAGGAGGATCTCTTGCTGCAGCTGTTGCTGTTTCTTCAACTGGAAAAGTTGTCCGAATAATTAGTTTTGGCGTCTCCCAGGGATCGATCTTTGTTTTAGTACTGGGTAAGGCATTTGACACACTTGATAATTATATTATTTGACAATCGGCGATTTTTAGTGAAGATTTGACGATTTCTATTTTATTTTTGATGGATTGGAATTTATTGTTTATTTTTCTCCATCTTCTATAGTAACAGTTAAGAGATGCATTTATTGTCAATAAAATATTAAAAGGATTAGAATTTGATTAGAAAGCCAATCTACTCTCACAATAGCGACCGCTTTCCTTATTTTAAGATATTTTATTAAGTGTTTCGAATTTGTGCTAGAAATACTATATATTTATAAAGTATTTTACAGTTAATTTACAAAAACTGTTGCGAGCTCATCGTTTGTACGAGTATTAATTTGATCACCCTTTACACCACTCCCAGTTAATGTTATTGTTGAATTAGGCAAAACCTCTGTGTCATATTCAATTACTTCATCATTTATGTTTGATTCACTATTTACAAGTATATTAATAGATATTACACTACGTTGATCATCATGTCCAAATGTTTGTTTCCATTATGATATTATTTTTGAAAAGTGACATTTTTATTTTTAAATTGTTATGCATGTTAGGAGATGACAGGCGGATGGTTCCACTGAATTAATTATTAAGGCTGAACAAATACCTCAAAACTGGTATCTTATGATTTAATGAGACACATGACTCAGGCTGAATGATCCACAATTTATGGCATGAAAGTTTGGCGTGTTCTCAAATATGTTTGGACAACATTTGGACAAGTTCATTGAATACAACACATTGAACACCGTTGACTGTACATTATTATTGTAATTTGAACTCACTTGCAGCAGGAAACTACTCTCTAATGTCTGTTTCGCCCGCTCAGCAATATGGTTCTTTCTTGGGTTCTGACAACGAGAGATGAAATACATGTAGGACACCAGTCGACCACGACCTTGGGGGGGGGCAGACCTATTAGATCTAGGGGACGGGTCAAACAGGGAGCACCAATACAAATACTATTAAAAAAATATACGTGCAACAAAATCAAGCCAAGATCTTCTTATTGATAAAAGTTCTTAAAAATAGACGTATTAGTGCTCCTTGGTTGGCGAAACTTCTCTCTACACTTATATGTAACATGTGAACAACGTTAGGTAACATTCCCTTCACAGCGGGTATTACAGTACAGCCAAAGCATATATGTATATCTATTGACC
This sequence comes from Eugnorisma glareosa, assembly GCA_947578425.1. NCBI lineage: Eukaryota > Metazoa > Arthropoda > Insecta > Lepidoptera > Noctuidae > Eugnorisma > Eugnorisma glareosa. Next base: position 19,807,054 of record OX387973.1, on the reverse strand, counting down.
AGACAATGCAACCTTGCACCGCGGGTCGGAAGCGTTCCATTTACAAAAAAATACATCAAAAGGCAAACCGAGGTGCGCGTGCGCGTATTTCTGGCGACGCGCGCATTATTTTTGTTCGATGGGGAAAAATGGCGGGTGGTCGGAATGCGCCGCGAATAGATCGCGCGAACGGATGTTTTGCGCGGGCGCGTGGGTGGGGCGAGTATTGTCGTGATTCGGGGAGCCCGGGCCTTCGCCACTAACCATGTAACTTCCCTCCATGTGTAAGGACGTGGTCAGGAAGTTATGACAGATTTCACAGTTAAGAATGACTTGTGATTCGATCGTTACGTTTCTCTAAACGAGCTGGGACAGTTTGGTTGAATACAACCTGACTGATGATTAAATTATTGCGGCCTTTCTCTATACTCTATACCAAATGAACGGGATTTTACTTCCATTGAACCGCTCAAGCTCATCTAGCTGTCTAATCGTTCTTTACTAAAGAATTCTTATGCGAACGTTAGCTACAAGTTTAAACACCTGGAAGTAGGAACACTAGACTCTTTGCAGGTAACAGTTTGACGTCAATCTACTGCTGTAAATTGTTTATTTACAGAGCTAACTCTAAAATAAGAAACCATTTTGCATACTTATACAATATCAACGGATGGTTGCAATATTACTCGTCCTGCACTATCTAACTTGTGAAACAATTTTCTATTCAATTAAATAACAGCAGAACTACGGGCAATATTCTTCAAGCACGCAGAAAGGGGCCGCAAATAATTTCATATCTAAATTTAATCCGTATAATACGCATATAATCATAACATATGCAGACGCTACACACATACATACACACGAACGTGTACGTGGTATTAATAGTGCGCGCGCGCCGGTCGGTATAAATATCGCGTAAAAATAATATGTATACGGCGAGCGTTCGCTATATTTCGGGAAAAGGTCACGGTAATCTGCGGGCTTCGCTCCTTCACCTGCATTCTGTTATCTTTGTGGAATCTTCTTCTTCTTAGATTCATATTTAAACGCTGACGGGTACAAGTCAGGTGTGGATTTAAATAGAAGTCTGAATGTTTGAAGGAGTTCTAAAGCTGAGGGCAAGATTAAAGAGTAAATAAAAGTTAAGCATACAAGGGAACTGAAAGGAGAACCAAGGAATGTCATAGCTAGTTGACTACAAATAAGGGGTAGATTATATTAAAGCCACCAATATTTCACCGTTTTATTAGAAACTAGATAGGTTCTTAAAATCAAAGAGTCTGTTGGAATTGATATAGGAAAGTGCTTCATTTACTCAAAACTTTTGGCTGTCTTCACTTTCTATTTTTATCTTTCGCGGAATAAGTATTTTTATATCTCGTTATATCGGCAAAAGATAGGGCGCTCCAAGAAATAAACAAGCTATTATTAGACCTAACATAAATAAATACATCAACTACAAATCTGTCAGCAAATCTGTTATTTCTGTCAGCTAAATATAAAACTCTGCCGCTGTCTTGAATTATATTTTAAACTATTCATGAATATTATTTGCTTTGTCTGCGATGCTATTACCAGATGGAACAATTTCATCAAGTGCTCGCCGGCCACGTTTATCAACACACGTCGTCATAATCATAGGTGATATCATCTATAGATATAACTTTATAAGAAAAAGGCTATTTTCAACAATCGTTAAATTGGCTGGCTATAAATAGCTTTCGTAATCAAAGAAACATAAATCGTTATCTGAATTAGATACTTTACCTACCTAATCAAGAAAACCAATAATGTTATATTGAGCTATTTATATTGACAAAGTAGTAAAGACTTGTAGTACGTATGAGATGTAATCGGGCCTACCGCCCACTCGCATCAGTGCTGTGTTTACAAACACTACATTATCTAATAAAAGAATGAGCTATGTAATAGCTGGGGGACCTTGTTTTTATCTGTGAGTCATTATTTTGTGACTGAAACTATGGTAAGGTTTGAGATGACAAACGGCAACAAATAATATGTCGAGGGCAGCTTTTGAATAGCGGAAAAGTCCGAAGGACAGGAATTACTAGAAAAAGCAGAAACTGAGAAAGACATAAAAGGCTATACTACAGAAATAGAGGAACTTAGGAAAAATATAATACAAATTGAAAAAGTATATAAAATAACAGTAACACAGAAGTTTTTAAGAATAATGATAAGATAAATCAAGATTAAAACATAGAGAGAAGTCTTAACAGAGAGTAGCTTTAAAGGTCTCTACAACTATCGATGCTAACCTGCACGATCTGCTGATGGAAGCTGGTGTCAGCGAGGGGCAACCGTGGCGCGTGCGGGGGGGAGGGCGTGTGCTGTGGCGACCCATCCGCGCCCCCACCGCTCTCATGCGCCATCTCTGCTGCAAAAGATACAAACTACTGTTAGTATGGAAGATGTAGAGAATGAAAATGGAAATGGTGATGAAAACGACTACAAGAAAATAAAATAACGCAGTCCAGGGAATGTACTCGAAGACGAATGGCTCGATCTAATTCTACAATAGTTTCTGCACATTGATGAGACTACCATTGAAGAATTAACCCCGAAATGTGATTTACAGTGATTATTTACGTCCCAGTGTTGTGTAATTCAAGATTCTTAAGATCATAAATATCACAATCCTCCCGTAGCGTGTGCTTAGAGTTAAGATATTTTACAAACTATACATGTTTAGCTAAGGATCAAGAAGTCGGACTAGAACTTTACTCCCACATGGAAATGGAAAAGGCTACACTGATGATAATAGCAGTCATAAAGCTGCACCCAAAACACCGTATAAATAAACGATAAACCATAGCTATTATGATTAACAACCAGTTTGTTACACGTGACGATAATCCGAATGTTTTGCAATGGAACGCGGGCCGGTGAGCCGTGAGAAAGTCATATCCGTAAAAAATTCCGTTGCAACAAATGTTGTTGGATGTGGAACATCCATCCTTGTCGGGAAGTTTATTGGAGAATAAATCTTATCTTAGAAAAGCTTTGTTGTTTCATCCTTTAACAAATTGTTAGAAAAATATCTGTCTCCTCTATGTCTGCCTCGCGTGCCGAGATCTATGAATGTTACTTAGCATGGAATTTGGCTCAGCTTTTTTTTTCATGTGGCGCAAAATTGACAACTATAAGTGCAGGATAGAGATGGAAACTTGTCTAAGTCCAAGCTCAGGCTAAGTAACGTTTTAAGATATCGGTCGTAAATTGAACATAATGGACATCTTCGCGGCATTCGGAATTTTTACTCAAGGAGTTTTCCGTATCCTTTGTTCTCTTGCCAAACTGCGATAAGTCACTCTGTTACCGCTAATAAAATGACCACAATGAAAATCGCCAACTCCATCGACTGGAATAAAGGCACACAAGTCCGGAACGACATTAAAGACACTCCACGTCGCTGTGTGTACGCGACCTTATGCCTGTGACCTAAATAACCTAGCCTAGGTGGAAGGGGGTGCCTAACGTACACACGGCTACACATCAAGCTATACATATTCAGTTTATGCTGATCTTGCATTGTATAGGATTTCCATATAATGCGAGGTCAGCTTATTCTGGAAATGTATAGCTTGATGTGTAGCCGTGTGTACCTAGTTACTGCTTGAAAAATAGTTGCTTTTATTGAAGTGTACAGTTGTAAAAGGTTTGAATCCTCTTTGCTGTTGCTATTGTTTGAGACTTTTAAGTGGTGTCCTCCAAAAACGCGAGTGTTTACGTTTTGTGTACTTGTAAAGGCTGCTTTTAGGGGATGGTTGGAGGGGGGGGTAGGACAACAAATGTTTGTTCTCGTAACCTTTATTATTCCCCTCCTCGTGTTGGCTGCTACTGATTTTCTGAAGTGTTATCGAAAGGCTTTTTGGGGTTTTACGTTTTTATTTCTTTATTGAAATGCGGTTAGTCATTTCCTTTCGAATTTTCTTTAGAAATTTACAATAGAAGACATGACGTTTTTTGAATTTTAGGGTGTAGATTAGACTTTCAATTCTAGTGTTACAACGGCAAATTAGAAGTAAACCCTACGCTCGAGTGTCAAACACCTGCAGCGAGCCCGCACTCACGCTAATCGTATTGACCTGCACTTTCAGGACTGCATACTGCATAAGCGATGTTTCCAGTCCCGACGCGACCTGCTTCGCCCGTTCCAATGTAGGTCGTCGGGGGATTGCGGCGGAGCCTGCGGGCGGCCCCCAAGCGCCCCAAGGGGACGGGGGTGGGGTACCAGGGAGACAGTTATTTTTGGCTCTGGATATATTTAGAAGAGCTGGCCGCCCGGGACCGAGGACTCGGGGTCCGAGCTGGAGGTCACGGAGCCCTAACTCATAGCTCAGTGAAGATGGGCGTGAAAGGTTAATTCTTATTTTTAGACTGCCTTGAGAACACACGTTTCGGGATACACGTGTTTTTGGGCATTTTTGTTGATTATGTTATTTTTATTATTATGTATTTTTGAGTGTCTAGTCGGTTGTGTCCGGGATCGTAAGAGGTGCTTGGGCAAAGGTCAGATATATTTTGAGAAGGTCAACGCAATATCTTGAGAAATACACGCATTTGTTGTGACATTATAAAAAATGTCAAGATACGTAAGATTATAATGAAATTCAAAATAGATTCAAAATCTGTAACCTTAAAGGCCTTGTTTTCTATTAATAGATACTACATATGTCGTCACCAAACCGGTTTTATGGGATTTGATGGTGCAACAAACCGGATTGCGCACCCTACAGACATTTAGGATTGTAAAAAACTAAGCAAATGAAACGTAACTAAACATTTAGACGGAGTGTGAGATGGGCGCGGTACATGACCTTAGTCAAACTACTTTAAATTATTAGTTTTGTATACGTAATGGATACGGTAACTTCATACATAAATTATAACATTATCATAGTTACCGTTGGTAATAGGTCTGGCTACAGATATTAAAGTACAATGAATTCAAAACTTATGATTTTCATTACTTCGTTCCTAAATGCCAATAAAACACATCCAACTGTTCCAAAATGTCTACAAAAACTAAAATGTCTCCATAAGATCCCAGTCTCCTTACTCACCTGTCACCCTAGTTCTAATTAGAAGAACTAATTTATGTTGAGTGACCTAATACAGCCTCCCCTTTAATTATTCAGCTTCGACCTACTTTCAGAGCAGATCCGAAGACATGGACACATACTACTGGGTTAAGTAGACAGTATTAGGCATCGGTGATTGGTCTATTTTGGTTGGGGGCTGATTTTATATGGATTGGGAAATGGTCCGTTGAAAAGTTTTGTGAAATGATTGCTGAATAAATAATGAATTCATTGAATTTCAACGAGAATATCTTTGGACTATTAGCGGCTGCATAAATAAACGTTTTAAAACTATCCATGATACATTTTCATTAGACGACTATTCTTAAAATACTATTAAGCGAAAATGCAACAGACCAAAATAATTCGTAGCGTGCTACGGATAGATCTACGGGAGATGGTAGTTTGCTACGCTTCGTTGCTTGCTTGAGCGGGACGCGCTACGACGTAGCACTTTCTACGCTACGTCCGGCTACGCGCCTGCCTAGCGTAGCGTTCGTTTTTAACCCTCGATGTAAAGGATGTTTTATTTAGTGACCTTGTTAGAAAATTTATTTATTTTAAGACAAACATGCTATTATATTCTTGCAACTTGAAGCAATATATAAAAATATAAATAGGTAGCCAATGTTTTCTATAAAAATACATATATCGTTTGAAACTCAGAACAGGTCCGAAGTTCTTGCACTTAAGTATGTGTGTTCTATTCTTATCCACAAGTATCAATACTAAACTAGCAACAGTTGTTTTTGCCAGTCAACCGTAAGGATTCTTTACTACGTATAATTGAATTATATACTCTTTTCTCACCAATTAAAACAAAAAAATATAAATAATTAATAAATACATATATGTTAGCTTTATTAGGATTATTTACGACAAAGAAATTCTTGAAATTCATAATGATAGTGTTACATGGAAATATGTTTCGCTCGTCACTGAAAAATAAAGTAACGTGCGTCCTCCAGAAATAAACTTACTTTGAGGTTGTTCAACTGAACGCACGCTTTTGTATCTAAATACATTGGTTTGTAGCTGTGTTTTTTGTTGTTTTTTACTAATTTCAATAAAGGTTACTTTGAATGATGTTTTATTACTTTACTCGTCATTAGATTTTATGACTTTACGAGTATCTTGTATCCGGCTCGAAGGTAGATCGCGACTTTGATCGGACCATGGCCAGACCTCACAAGTTATTTTAAAAAAAACGGAAAAGAGGGAAGTCGGACTGGCCCACCGAGGGTTCCTTACAAATGTGTAGATAGGTACATATTATAAATAGTTCAGGAATCGAGTCTCGCAGTTTTTTCGAGGTTTCCCTTTTTTACAAATTTATAGTTTTCAGTTTTTTTCCCTGTATTTGTAGTATAAGACAATATTACTTGCCAAATTTCATCGTTCTAGATCAACGGGAAGTACACTATACATTTTGATTACCTTGTGTCGAAATATACGTTTTTTGCGGCATAAACGGCCGTATCTTTTTTTTACGTTAACTTAGAAGTTTGATTTTTTTTCACAGCTTCAAGGGACTGTAGACTTGAGTATATGGTTTTAATTTCAACTCGATACCCCCACGCTTTCCCGAGATAAAGGGTCTGGACAGACAGATGGAAAACAAAGTGTTCCTATAAGGGTTTCGTTTTTTCCTTTTGAGGTACGGAACCCTAAAAACAGATTATTATAATGGTAGAAGTACAACAAAGCTAGATCAACAAAGCCGGTCGCCGCCCACGCACCCCCTCCCCCCCGTTTTTATATTTAGAACACCTGGCAACGCGGCGCGCGACAAGTGAAGGACGCGCCCCGCCCGCACCTCTCTCTCCCTCCCGCTCGCACACACTCAGCATAATGCTTGAGAAAACGAGAAGCAGCACAATACAGAGCGAAATTATTGAGTTTTAAAAATAGAACATAACACACGAGCTACGAAACGTGACACAGCCGAATTATTTGATAAATTCGCGGAAATCGCTTGGTGTAGTAGCGCGACACGCGACTCCGTCTGCAATGCATCACAACACGTTTCTGTTGTTGTGTTGTCGCCCTCGCCTCGCCACGTCACACTGATGTAACTGTTGTTTTTGAACACAGAAAATAGTTTTTTGTTATTTGTCACACCTAGTTTACTGTTGTACTTTAACAGCTTTGCAAATGATAAGAAAGATGCACATTTTTACAGTTAGCTAGTTTGTACTGGTTTGCACCGATTAAGTTAGTATATTTTTAATTAAGGCAGACTTAAAAAGATTAAGAAAAACATGTTGCAAAATTTATTTCCCAACATTCATGCAAATATTGAATTTGAATTATGCCTATAAAAATATGTTATGCGCGTCTGTGTAATCAAATGACATAGGGACAAATTACCGACCGAGTTCCCATTAACAGGCCTTCGAATTAGAAAATAAATATCATTCACTTTGTGAATTCGATTTCATTCTGCAACTCTAAACGATTCCTTGATAATCATCGTCCTGTATGCTAACTGGCTACCTCAAGGTATATTTTATTTCAAAAACGTGCAAACCAGAAAAAAAACAATTAAGTATACACAGTTTTTGAAATCTTTTTAGAAAAATAATGTAGTTTAATTTTAAGTTGCGAAACGGGAATCCACCGTAGACGGTAGAACGATTTTGGCTCAGTACCATGGCTACAGCGCCACAGTTTGAAAATATTTATTTATGATTGCAAAAAAAATATTTGATTGGATTACGCACGGTTCATCCGGTTGTTAATTGATTCATGATGTAGGCTGATCGAGTTTAGTTATTATGTGCGCTGCTATCTGTCACCACACCACATTATTATACGCTAAGGCAATATTGAGCAAGCACATAGTTATAGATCATTATTACTCTATTAACACGTGTAACCGAAAAACGACTACATATTCACCGCACGCTCTGAATAGTCAAATTAGTACGAGCGTGTTTTGCATGTTTCATTAGACAATTTCGTTTTTTATTGCTACATAGTACACATTTATCTTTCTATTCAATTTCAACTAGATCGGCTGACACTTTGAAAAGACATTATTGAATGAACCCAGTAACACCAACTAATAACTTGGTGGAGAGAAGCAAAACTAGATCCCTTTTTTACTACGGCGAAGCCAATAGGGAAGGTTATGATTTTAGCAGTCTACGTATGTTTGTATTTACGTATGTTCCTCCTAAACCTAAACTATTCATCCGATTTTGATGAATAAGGTTTCAATCGATTCGTCATTATGGCCCGGGTAACATAGGCTACATTTTAACCGACTCCAACAATAGGAGGAGTCGATTTTACCTTGTAAACTCCAAATTAGAGCGTGATTTTTCAGCAGTCGGGTTTTTTAGTTGTAGTATAGCACACAAATTCTTATTAATCCCATTATTGTCCTAGGCGTTGGTGTCGGCGGAGGCTCAGTATAAATATGGAACAGTACGGAAACTACGTACTAACGGTCGAATCGGCACACTCACACAAACACGCGCATCTACGAGAGCCCGAAGCGGACATCAGGGTGCGCTCAGTCGTGACTGTCTCGTCAAGACGAGTGGTCGCGTAGTAAGTTTTTCTCCGGAAGGAGCTTTCGTTTTTTACACTCCCTGCTGATTAAAGAATGATTTATTGTTTTATTCGATATCGAAATATAACTCCGCGTGATCGTGATCGATCTAAATAAATTCGTTAATTTATTTGTAAATTCAACATGGCGGCTGCTACAAATTTATCATCATGGGTATTGTTTTCGTGGTTTTCGAGGGTGTTGAAGCCGATAGTGATGTCATAATGTCAATCCAAGATGGCGGCTGCAAAAAATTTACAAGTATTTTGTCATGGGTGTCATTTTCATGGTTTTAAAAAAAGCTTCGACTTGTACCGCGGTACGGTGCGTATCCGCTGGGTTAACCAGGCATCGGCGACGCACATGCGCCCTGTTATGCTATTCTCTAAGTCGTCGTCGACAAGGTACAGATTGTCTTTTAATAGATTTTCAAGTTTATACCCTAGAGCATAAAGTTGAAAATCTATTAAAGACTAACTGTAGTTTCAACGAGGAGCGGACGAAACGTTTTCGCCTTTCCGTGGCTCACGCGGTCACGCCAAAACATGTAAAAGGTTACGCCATATTGACAAATTAAACTGTTCCGTGTTGTATACTTCAACCCGATTGTTTGATCACTACACTACACAAAATTTTCATAAATAAATTTCAAAAACATTATGAGTGACAACCCTAATGATGTAATGAAGCGTAGGTAATTATTTTAACAACTAGGCCTAGTTTCCATACTGTTCCATATTTATACTGTGGCGGAGGTGTCTCACAGACTCTTACTTATTAAAACCACACGCTTTTCCTCCTCGTCACCTCTCGCTGGAGTACGGGGACACATTTGCAATCAAGCAGTGAAAACGCATTCCCTCCACCAACTTTGCGCTACGCGAAATACCACATCCCATCTCCCCACAATTCCTTACTCCTGAACAGACGGCTCCACCAAAAATAGCTGTCCATAAAAGCCAAGTGTTCACCCGTTCCACATCCAGAAGCGAACTGGTCTATTTCGGTCAGTGTAAACAGTTTGTTACAAGTATTCGTGTGCGAGCCGCTCCGTCCGTTGCTATTTTCAAACGGCTATATGCAGCAGCCACCGGAAAGATTAGAAATGGAGTTTGGTATGGTGTCTTTATTGATGTTCAGTTTCGGTTTTATAGTTAAATTGTGCCAAGAATGAGGGGTTATGGCGTATTCGAACAGGGAATACTGTTGGCTTCATACTCGAAGAAAATTGGAAAACTCGTGAACTGTTGTCACAGGTAGGTTGTTTACGAGTTACGATCAGGTTTTAAAGGCCAAAATTCTACTTAGTCAATCACCAAGAGCTAATTTTGATAGCAGGTTTTCCGATCAGGGGCTTAACACATCTACAAGACCAGATGAAAATGTAGCAAGTAGGAAACATTTAAACGGCTTTAAATGTTTGTTTAAATGGACCGATATCGTGGCATTCAGTGTTTTATAGCTTTATCATTTAGTTTGTAAGCAGACGATAAGTAATGACTTTACCACCCATTGCTAAAATGTAAGCACTACTAAAACACTTGCGGGTGGTATTGAAATGATTTACTGTGCCTTGTATTAAACATTGTGTACAATGAAGTATTTGAACAATGTCTTACAATGTGCAATATGTAGCTAGCTTAGAGACTGGCCTACAATTAACAGTTCATTTTTAAAATAAATATTTTAAAAGGTATAATATATTCTGAAGGCCAAAAAATTAAACAAAGTTTATTTTGAAACCTTTTTTATCGACTCTTAAATAACTACTTATCTTTTAACATGCATACATAATATAATGACAGTAAATTAGCCTTAAATAAGCATACAATTACATAATTTATTTGAAACAATTTGCATAAATAATCTAAACTAATTCGAAAGAGTTTGTGCCCAAAACACGCAGCCTAAAAATATATTTTGCTGTAAAAATAACTTGATGGCATCGTTCGCGTCGCGCGCGAGTTCTCACAGGAACGTATGGCGTGCGCGTGCGACGCGATCCATTGATCGCGAAGAGAAGAGGTTAGGGCGGAGGTAATGTGTTACATGATGAATGTTTTTGTTTTGTTGATGTTTCGCTCATTAGTCTAATGGTTAGGCGGAGGGCAAATGGCCAACCATTCATGCATGGGAGCTTTTGTGAGCAAAGTAATTCTCCATTCATAAGTAGACTTAGAATCAAATAGAGGTATGCTATAATGAGAACGTGGAAGAAGCAAAAAAAGGAGTGTTTAAGGATAGTAGCAGGCGGCGTGCTGTGGTGTCTGCCTACCCCCATGAGAAACGTGCGTGAGTCTAGAATATCTTGTTCACAAACTTATAACACGGCACACCCATTCCACATTCTACACAAACAAGACAGTCTTAGCCAATAATCAGTCAGAGACAATATTGCTTCACAATTAGTTTGATTGTAACACCACATCGACTAGAGCTAAAGCTCTAAACAAAGCCCTCCAAGTAACAATTAAGCACGAAATATGCAAGTCTTAACAGCGGCGACCTGAGGACTAGCGCTTACCGCTCAACTAAACCTTGACGTAAAAATAGAAAAGTTCCGTCGATCGTTTCATTGGAAACTTGAATTTATCGAGTTTCTCAGAAGTCGTAGCCGGCAATTTAACTTGATTATATCCTCCATCAGGGACTTGCAAATGTTGCAAAATCACTTTGTAGATTTAAATAAGGGTGGTTTTTCCTAGTATTTACAAGGTTTCCAATCTGTCATCATTATCGTAAAATAAAAAACTTAAAACAGCGTCATGCTGATTCTACATCCTCATAAACAGGTTTACGTAGTAAATAAACACTACGACAATACTAGATTTTTCCTGTATCGTATGAGATCCCAAATAACATAGACAAACATTACAAACACAACTGGAAAATATCGTACAAATATTTAGAAAGTACGATTGCAACAAAGTGAAGACTTCGAACAGGAAACAAATTAAGCCAAATTGTAAAAAAAAAAAAATATTGAACTACAACAATAAGCGGTTATTTTGAGTAAATAGTAGATATATTTCCATGGGCAAAATGCAGCGCCGTCTTAACTTGGCGAAGCTCTTATGTCAGGGGACTTAAACATAATGTGGCGAAATGTGAGTGTACCACAAGTGTACCTCAGCCTTGCCTTTCGGCGATTACTGGCTATGATAATGTTACTGACGATGAGCATCCTCATCGTCATCTTTGAATCTCTAGCAGAGAAATAGGCCGTATTCTTAACTAGTGGTTAAGAATGGCACCATGGCGTTTACTCTCAGAATAAGTTCACGTGTATTCCGCTGCTGCAGTTACTTTCGTTTCTGTGAACGCGCACTGAGCGAGCGTCCGGCCCGACTTTTATAATAACACCTCGACGTACGAATATATTAAATACATAAATAGAATATATGTTTATTATATACAGTATAGGTACAAATGCACAGCACGCGGTGGGCGCGTGGCGCAATGCAAATACTGAACCGAATCCAACACAGATTGATTATCAAAACATTAGCTTTATTTGTGTATCGAATGTCTAATACAAATTGGTCTGCATTTTTTTACCTTACCTATTCTAAAATCAACTGTATCTGTGCTGCAGAAAATGTAATTCTACTAGATATAAACAAGGTCTAGCCGATGAACTGGTATGGAAACAGTACAACTATCTTAATAATAAAAAGCTTTTTACCAATTTTCATGAATCATCATTCATGGTTCACAATCACAACTATGCGTATTGCAAAGAAATTGTACTGTTTCTATCTCTTTGTTAAACACAACATTGCAGTGTATTCGGCCTACAAATTGCAATACCATTATCAAAAGTACTACAGTACGCCCACACGCGAGTGTTCCTAACATACGCTCATCTGGTCCTGTGACGTAAGCAGCATCACTTATAGAATAACACGAAACGAATCGGCGTGTTTACATCTCGATTCAGACGATATACAAGTAGCTTCGACTATTGATGCCCATAGGAAAACTTTCAAAGAAATATTACCTCTCGTTCTTGAACATGGAATAAGTGATTTCGATTAATATTCCGCAAAACAAACCAGTTTGAATATTACATCACTGAAGCAACTCTCGTATTTTTATTCTAGGCCTAATTAACATTACCTACATAAAAAAGTATAACGTTAGGTTGACCTAGATAAAACGAGAAATAATGTTTGAAACTAGTTTGGCAATGAAAAGCGACCATCGATAGTCAATATATGTATAATGGGGCTTCTAAACAACATTTCTTGAAAAAACGTTATCCACAATATTGATGAAGAATTATAAATAATAGCTTGCATATTTAAATCAAGTTATAATCTTGAGCACCCTGAAAAACTGAGTTAATAATCACGAGATTATCCAATTATTGTGCAATATAGGCATGATAAGAACGTACAATGGTCCACTTTAGGGACTAAGTGCGGAAACCAAACTCTTAACATAGAAACATGATAAGAACGTAAATAATGAATTAGAAACGAATTCTGAAAACAACAAACTAAACAAAGCTATACAATATACAGCATCACCTGCACTATTCAGCGAGCACAACCAAATCTCAGATCTATTTACGGACAAAACAGACCTAAACTCATTTGACACATGTGTAAAAAATAGGCCATGTAGGCACATGCAGGCAATTCACGCCTAATAACGCAGACGTAGTGGGCAGGAGTGAATCACGTCTATATTTAGTCGGTTTATAATTAGTACGCCATACAAAGACTAGTCATATTAAGGATCTGATTGAGTCATGTGTGAATACTCTTTGTTTGCGATCAACGTATGGGACTTTTTTCATGTTACGAAACTGGCGAGAGAAGCGGCATTTTAAAGGTGAAGCAATAACTCCTTTTAAGATAGTTATGAGCGCAGATCACGGTGATCGTTATGTGGTTGATAATAAATTCAACGGGTTTCGTTTATGCAATCAAAGCCTACATAAGGCGAAAAGTGAGAGGACACCATCTATTCGTAATAGGATCTGATAAAACCATTTGTCATGTGTCTTAAGAAGTCTGTGCGGTATATCAAAATGTCTAACATTCACCATTGAGCTGCATGCTGTACCTTCTCTATGACTATATCACTTGTCTATCACAGCTCGTTCCGAACACGCCACCCCTCACTAAACACCCCTGACACACTTCACTTGTTTCAACCCTCTCATTCACTTGTCACTGAACAAGTTCAATTTTTTGTCAACCTGTCGGGACCTGTCCCCCATGCTCACACAAATAGACTAGTAAATCTCCCCCGCTTGCTCTATAAACAGATGGGCGCATTCCGTCCTGAGTTATTTTTAGTTGTACTAATTCGGGAATCACCGACTCTAGGCGAGTTTTTTTAAACATCAAATTTTTATAGATGAAGCCGTTATGATTGAGTTCCATTTGGGTTGGAGGAAAATAGTTTTCTGTTAGTGTTGCTTTTAATTTGTTTGGATTCAGCGCAGTTATTTGGATAAATAAAAGGTTCGAAGTTGTTTGTAGTTCGTAAACGAAAAAAGCTGAGGACCGATGAACCTTGGGTTATACAAATTCTATTCATTCTTTATCCGAAAACACGTTGAATATACATAAAAGTACCCCTAGACCATATAGGTACTTTTACTCATAAGATTGATATTCGCTACATTATTATTTTAATTTAATAACCATACGTCGTCTGCATACTTTACCGTTTTATTTCAGCCTACCTATTTAACGAATCCTACACAGCTAAGCATAAATGTAATATAAAAGATAATTTTAGCTCATGAATCATTCTCAAACAACATTAAGTTACGCCTCATCAGTGATGCAGACAGTTAAATGCCTTACTAAAGTCGGTACATCGAAACCGGACTGCTACCAAAAATAAGTCCAGAGTAACTCTCCAGCCATGGCGGGCAGGGGGGGGAGAGGTTGCATGGTTATTTTGAACCAACAAAGAGTGGAACAAGTTGGCTCGCAGGCACTAATAATAACTCAGTCGATACTTTCCCACTAGGTTTATTCCCAAGTTTGGTTATACAAGGAGCTATTTTAGGACCCGTATTGTTCGAGTCCGATGGAGCAACAAATACCAAGTTATTGTTTCTTTGCTTCAGACAATTGTGGTGTTAATTTCGGAATAATATGCTGTTGTTATTAAATGTTCAGTCCGCGTAACCTTGGATGCATTCGTTAACATTTTTGTTAAATTGTTGAGGTGTTGACTTTTCAAGTCACGTTGAGGATAAACTGCTTGGATCGTTTAAGCTTAAGTTGCAAGACAGCAGTAATTTTAGACGTATCGGATATGGCAATTTAAAAATTATGCTAATTCATTTGGCTCGGTTTATTTTTAGTAAATGAGTCCTCAGCCGGAAGTAACTTATTAATCCCATGTTCAACCATATGATGTTCATAATAAAAAGCCTATAACGTAAGCAGGTCATGTGCACGTGGTTACATACCATTAGCTTGCACACCATGGCGACCCATTTCCCATAAACATTTGTCGTGGGAAGTGGGTTACGGTCTCCTGTGAGTGCTGTGTAGTTGGCAAGTAAATCATCTGTTTTACCATAAACCTTCTACATACTTTTGGGGAGGTGGCAGAAGGCGTGGTAAAGTCCTGGCTAAGACCACACGGACCAGGGAAGCATGGATCAGAAGAGAGGAGGCATGTACTCAGCCAATGAAAGATAATCCTTTTGTGCCCGCAAATGCATTAATGGAGCCAAACAGTCCATGGTCACGGTTATAATATAAAATTAATAGCACTATGTTATTCGTATTCAACCAGTAACAGGTGTCCTTAACCTAAACTTAAATAAAACTAAAAAACTTGTTCAAACAACACTGACCACTTGTTTCCGCTCACACACGAACACTTATTAATATTATTTGCACAACCATCAACATATTGCATGTATTCAAGCATATGTGTATACCTGGTACAGTTTTATTTTTACATTTGTTGGAGTATACGCAATTAATGGGTTCGTTAACCAAAACCCATAATTAACTCCATTGTCTTAATGCACGCTTGTCATACAATTTTGAACTTTTCCAGTTAACTTAGTGTTGAAATCTAGTTAAATTGGGCGTGATCACGTAACTGTAAAGTTAAAGTAAGTCGTCAATCAAGTTGTTTCAAGAAAACTTTTCTGAGAAATTGTATGTACTTATGCGAGTCTACTGGAGAAAAGGTTATTTAAAAATAGCTCGCCTGCACCGCAAATCCGTAAATACGTTTAGCAATAAAGTTATTTCAAATGTTATTCTGTTTTTGTCAATCACTTGAAGTTGACAGAGATAGAATGTGTAAGAGCAATAAGTAAGCGTATTCAAGATAATCTAACACTGTAGATTAATACAAAGACGAAATACCTTTTGTCACAACAATCATTGTACATCAACATCAATTCACACTCCAAGGTGATGCTTGCCAGATATTTCAGCGATGCTTACAAAATAATTGTATTCGACACTTCTAATTCTTCTCTATCACGTGGAACCCTACCTATCCCGTCCCCAATAGCAACCGCAAAGTTTATCGCGTGAAATATGAAATAAAACAAAAAGTAGCCGGTCTTTATACACAGTTGCACGACTTCGGCGCGTGATTGAAGCCGGCGTCTATAAATAGCCGACGAGTTATAGCCGACGTATCGACGAGTGCGAGGGCGAGCCAAACAAACAATCAAATACTTTTGATTGAAAAAACGATGTAACAAGGATTATTTTACGAAGGGTTGAAAGGGAACGATGTTTTGATTTATCGTCGCTTTTTCATCCCTAACTTCTGAATCAACTCAACCGATATAATGTACCACGGTTTAGAATCTTATGGGAAAGAACTGCCATGGTTACTCTTCTAATCAAGCTGTTAAGTATAACAGTACCCATAGTGTTTTTGTGACAAAGACTTGTGTGCTAACCTCATTAGCTAGTTTTTCTACAACCGTATCATGTATAAGTAAGATTATTGTGATCCGATGCTATTCAATGACTATATAACGGCTATTTCCGTAAAATCCATGCACACACAATGCTGCATAATTGAATAAAAAAAAGCTTCAATTAAAGAAATAATAGGAAAATAACCGTTTAATAATAGATGACAATGGATGTTAGCTGCATGTTGAAAGGGAGTCGCGTTTTTATGCGCACGCGGCTTCGTTTATCCGCATAGTAAGTTGTAGTGTAAATAATTATCATTAGTCATGGAATAGTAGTACGTCTGGAATATTTCTTCTCACACTAATTATGAATGATGAAGAATGTGAAAGAAGAACAAAACCCATTTGCTTTGCTGTCTGTCCCGTTGCTTGCACATCACAGGAGCTGATTGAAGCTACTAAAAGTTGCAAAAAGGGCTGATTCAATTCAGGTTGCCATCGACACGCTAAGAAGAAGTAAACATAGCGTTTTACCTTTCAACCTCTTGTCATCTCCACAAGTTTTGAATGTGTAACATTACCTACAGTTATAATGGCAGTAGCAGACGATGCACTATTTATGTTCAATTGTAAAGATTTGTGTGCTACGTGCATTTTATGGCGACGGCCATTGACTGAGGCGACGCACTAAATAGCTGTTTGCCTCATTCTAGGTCGGTAAACAATATGGCTTAATTATAGTTTTCTGATTCCTTGATTAGAGGTTCAGTCCGGTACTAACATATTGCGGACGAGGCTCCGGACACCGCATTCGGGCAGTTAATGTCCTGAAATATCAGTCAGTGTCCGGGGTCAGCAATCTGTACCGGTTAAATGTATTTGAAGAAAGAAAGCAGTTTCATACTGTTCACTGCAGTTAACTGTGGCGTGTTATAAGTTCATAATTGTAAAGCGACAAGCGTTAATTTTCGCGGCTAACGATGCTGCGGTCAAAACGTCAAAGTGCGCGTTCGTGGCAATACTTTGGGCTTGTGAAGTTTCGTATGTTTATAAACTATTTTACACTGTCCTCATTGTAACTTGTGGAGCGAGCGGATTTTTTTTCAAAGATTCGTTGACCTAAGATTGGGTAAGTAACTAAAATTATGATGTTTGATTTATGATACTCTACTTAATAGTTATATTATACATTTATGCTAATGTATGCATCAAATATGAATAGAATGCCAACATTATGCAATATAGTTATTACCTACTATAATATTAAAAGCTTTTGTTCAGATCTGGTTCAAGAGCAATAAATCAGCGAGCCAAGTTCGCATATTCAGTCATTTTATTCTATTTATTTTTGTATCATTACACTGAAGAAGGAAGCATACAGAAAACGTGCTCAATTATAACTACATCGCAGAACAAGAATAGACTTACAAAAATAGACGTTATTTACTTCAACAAATAAAAATGTGCTGTATCAGCGTTCGGGAAACGTCTAGCTATATACCTACATTGTATATAAACTGCGTTGTTGTAAACCGGAACACGGTGAAGTTTTCAAAAATAACATAAACTTTTGAAGGCAAACCTTTGTGGACAACCATTTTTATTTACTTCCATCTTAAGAGCTTTAAGTAGTATTTTATTGGTATCATAAAATGTATTTTAAAATAATAAAAGTGCCATTAAAACAAAATAAGGTCATATTAATTCAAGTTTCTGTTACTGTATAAAATATATCATTTCTAAATTCGTGCTACGATTACTGTCTATTCTCCATTTTTACCGAAGCAATTAAATGTTTCATAACTTGCACCAGCCCCGCATGCCACATGGAGGATCGGGGCTCACGGCCCTCCCGCTCTCAAGCAGGAGAAATGTGTCCCAACCGTGGGCACTCTGTGGACTGATTTTATTCCGTACCAAGTCACTAGGTATTCGTCTACGTACATAAACACGTTACATACGAGCCGCCTTATGTATCAGCTCGACAAAGCGATTGTCGCCAACTAGCACATAAAACTCGCCACTCAAGTTATTTATATCGCGAACATAAGCCAAACAATGGCTGCTATTTTTACATAATATATTACCAACACTTTTCCTGTCAATGTGTCGTATTTATAGCGGCCGCACTCTTGCTATTTCTGTGTTTATCACCGAACAACAACTCTGTTATATGAATGTTCACAATTTACATATTTAAATGGGATTCCGCTGAAATAGGTGTTGTTGTGCAATGGCGGCACAGCGGTAACAGTCCGCTTATACATATGTGCATTACCAAACAGGTTATTTACGTTATTTATACCACCACACTTATTAAAAGGGTGGAAAACATTGTGAAGTTTCGTTCGGCATGTCCTAGAACCAAAAATTCGAAGACATGTGGCATTCAAGAACCCGCGTGACAGATTATTGCCGGTAGAGCGCGCCCGTAGAGGAGGGCCAGGGTCTCTGCTGTGGCACCCATGTAGGTTGATTATGATTGTGCTGTTGTTGTGATTGTCCTGTGGGAAAGTCAATAACAAATGGCGGAAAACTTACGCACGTATTGGTCATAGCTAATGTGTCATTTCACGTGCTCTACGAATACCACAAAAGGTATTTTACAGGTGAATTAACAGCTAAACGCGTAAAAGGATCTTTAGGTTATGTGGCAGCATAGTATAGTAGAATAAATAACCAACCTTTTGTGTTCGGAGTAACTGGTGAACCTGGATATACAAACTAGGTAATGACTTAGCTCAATCAACGTTCAACTTAATTAAGTGCTTATTAAGGCTCTTCTTTCTTCGCTACCTATCAGTGCAACTACTGTTGGGTATAGTGAACAGTCCTGCTAACTCATTATCAAAATCGCACCATAATAATTTCCGTATACAAAAATAGCTTAGTAAAACCATGGTGTAATCAGTGAGGGCGATAAGGCCACCGGAGCTATTTATACACGGTCAAATAACGGCAAAACGTGACACTATTTACAAGGAAAAATTATCAACTGTACAATATTAATTATAAAGCAACAATCGAAACTCATCTGGTTCTTCGTCCACGTTTTCCTTAAAGAGTGAGCCACCTTCAAGGCACGACATGCCTATCTATATTTATGTACATTTCATCGAAATATTCATTGTTTTTATAATAATTTTCTTAATTAAGTTTACGTTTTAGTAGGCTGCTTACGTCTCTGCATAGCCCTTCGGGAAACAATGTTGACGTTATGTTTCTGTAGGTGTTATGGCTTGGTTAAAGCTTGTTTTTATTAGTTTTCAAAGCTCTACTGAACAGTCACTTTCACGTTTAGCTTTATGACTATATGTCTATATGTATGTACTTTCACATTATGTTTTATTAAATACTAGCTGTGCCCGGCATGCATTGCCCCTTTTCCTACCCTACCTACCTACTGTACCTGCGTGACATGAGCTGTTAATTGCGGAAGATGCCAAACCTAATTTATTTAAAAGCTCTTTTTTTCCGTGAATTTTTCAGAAATTTTAAGTTATTCTGTTATTCTGCTTTTCAGGGCGGAGACGAATCCAAAAAAATCAGAGATCATTATAATCGGTCCAGCCTTTCTTGAGTTATAAATGGTGTAACTAACCAGACTTTGTTTTATATACATATACAGGGTGTGTCAACCAAGCATTTGTACATCAAACTAAGTAACTTTACGCAAAAATGATTGCTGGGAAACGATCTTTTTTTGGGGTGCAAAATCACGTTTTATACGGTAGGACTCTATGTAATGCACTCAAAACATTGTGCTGATGGATGGATTGAATAGTACGGGGGTCGTGGAGGCGTTTACAGTAAAAATCTTACGTTAAAAACATGTATTTAAAAAAGTTGGAACTTTGACCCCCCAATATCTCCGTAACTAGAAGGTTCCCAGGTATGGGATAGAACAAAAAAAAATATCGCAATGATGTGAAGTCGTTAAGAGTCTTGTTACACCCTCTATAGATATTTATAATCATAATTATATTTAAAACAGCTGCCTTGTTTGTCTAAAGCTAAACCGTACCCGAGAACAAGAATTTCTATAAAGCAACATTACGGTCTATATAGCGAACTAAGCTCAGAACAAATTACTTCTAATTGTGCAACAATAATGACAGTACAATTAGGTACATTAAAACTATTTATTTTCCTCCATTCACTTTTACAAGGCGGTATTACAAGCGGCTGACGATCTTCACTTGTTTGTCATAGCATGTTTGCGATGTCAGGAATGTTAATAACATGCTGCAAACATTCCTGTACAGCCACTCCTTCTTTAGGTAAACGTGCTTATTGTATTGTTACAAAATATTATAGTGCTTTAGTGAGATAAAGTAGCTCAAAATTGTGGTAGCAATTGATTATATTTGTGAAGTGCTGCTAAATTAAAGTCTTTATACAAAGTCTAACAATAGATAAAGGTCGAAAAAGGTGTTCAAAGGATAATAAGCACTATATACAGCTAATATGAGTATATAAATATAGTTCGCTCGAGCAGGGGGCGCTCGCTACAATAATAGACAATTATAATATAGTATTATGTGCATATTAAATTATCTCATGAATATGTAAACATGTTGTTACGCGCATTTGGCTTATGAATCTGTTTGCAAGCATTTCTCCGTATCACAGCCTATTTACAGTTCTCCTGTATTGATAACAAATACTCGGAAATTGCAAATTTGTATTGAATATAGTTATTTTATGCAGAAGGAGTGCCGTGCCGTCTCGATCATAAACAAGTGGTAATAACCAAACACGAGATGAGAATCGTACCATTCTCAGCAACACAACACCACCTACATATTAAACAAGGTTTTAGTCTGGCGGTCAAACAAGTCATACACCTACATAAACATCACTAAACTAAACTTAGTAGCACTAAAAACCAGTCTAATAGCTAAACCAATCACACAGACTAACATAAAACATGTTAGTGTATGCAGGCGAACAGACCATAGACTATAAATAGCACAGACTTAATGTCACAACACGCGGCTAAGTTCTTCTACTAGGACAAAAAAACTTGGTTAGTGAATAATCAAGTTCTATTATTAGAGAGATCATTAGTTTTATCTTGGTTCAGTCAGGGGTCATTTCAAAGATATTGGTGGACAGTTTTTGTAGTTTTCGGCGTCACTTAATACATATATGTAAATGTTATTTGGTGTTGCTAGCTTGGTTTGTTTGTCCAACAGTTTGGGTTTTTGCATCGAATTGATTCAGTCACTGGGTTGTGGAGATCATTCAGCTGCATCCTATTAGGCAGGAAACTGACCCCGTCATAGTTGGGAAAAAGCTAGGCCGATGATCAAAATTTGTATGAGATTGATTTAAAGACGGTACAGTAGGTAGTCAATTTTGTATGTTTCCTTAACCTAACTGATACAGGTGTTGTTCAAACTAGATAAGGAAGTTTAAAAATAAAAGTATCCTTGTATTTCCCCCGGCACAACTAGTCACCGCCAGGTAGGTGCCATGTTTTCCTCAAGTCTTAGCTATAAACATCAACATCAATAATAATTGTTTTTAATTGACCCTTCTTGTTTACAATTTCTATGTAATTCTAACTGCAAGTTAAAATGTTTATTGGTTACTTGACGAAGTGTTTACGACAAAATAAGTACTTACCTAAGTTGACCCTTGTTTGTTTAACTTGTTATTGTTTTATGCGGAAAAAGGTTACTCAATTATTAATGAATAGGTACATGAATTTCATCATAATTGTGTGTGTTTTTTCAAATGCCCCCGATCCCCCCCCCCCCCTTGTAACAGACGTAATGTTGCCTCCACCATCCTTCTGACATAATCTCACACCAACACATGTTAAAAACATCTCATTTAAACTCCCATGACCTCCTCCATAAAAGAATCACGGAACATTTCCATAAACGAACCCAAACGGGTCACTATAGCACCGCCATTTTGTTACGTCACTGTTTTAAATATAGAAAACAATATACTTGTAATCAGCGTAACGCCGGCCATGTTGGTCGTTGTATACTCCGCGAATGGTAAACGGTTCTAAAAATAGCACATTGAAAATGGTCATGTGTCGAAATCATGAGCTTGTATGCCGAT
Source organism: Eugnorisma glareosa (assembly GCA_947578425.1). Classification (NCBI taxonomy): domain Eukaryota; kingdom Metazoa; phylum Arthropoda; class Insecta; order Lepidoptera; family Noctuidae; genus Eugnorisma; species Eugnorisma glareosa. The sequence goes on along the minus strand of OX387973.1, from coordinate 19,784,454 downwards.
TTTATGAAACAACTGTATTTTGGCTTATTTTGTATGGGTTGTATTGTAGAGGAATATAAATGGATATCGTGATTGAATGGCTGCTTCCATACTTTATGTATGAGTGTGATTTTTATGGAATACGTGATAGAATTTTGAATGTTTAAGCGCAGCTTTTCCAATTTTCTTTATCCGTCATGAATCGTACCTTAATGATTTCGCTTGCAGTCTTGCAACGGGGAGCGAGACAAAATGTAACAAACATTTGCTTTGTGGTAAAAAATCTTCTGATTAACATTTTGTATTTGGTACCCTTGTGCTTGGAGAAGGACATAAGCTGCCTACTTTATAAAGCACACTGTTTTATGAAGACGTCTGTCATTTATGCAAGACAGTTCTTTATTAATACATTTAAAATAAAACCTGGTTATTCAGTACATTTTATTGTATTTAATTCAAGTAAAACTTGATTAGTAATAAATAAACTTAAGAAAAGCCAATCTAAATATACTTGAGAACACAACCTTGAGATCTACACGTGGGTACAGAGACCGGCAAATATTTCCACTATACCCACATTATTAGCTCCAAATGTTATGGTTCCGCATCTACGCGGGATGTCTGAAAATAGCCACATTACACACGGGCTAATTAGTGGCTTAATGAGCGGATAACCGCACGGTTATGGACAATGCGAAAACTGCAGTCATTGCAGCTAATTATAATAGTGATTGCGGACCGATTTGTCGCATCATTATTATTGGTAAGTAATATCTGAACGAATGTTATGAGGGTGTCATTTGTTTTATCTTATTATCAAAATATATATTTTCCGGTGGATTTGTTTTATCTAGTTTTGAACATTTATCATACAAATGATTCGTCATAGAACTTTTCGATTTAATAAGGAAGTCACCCTTCCTTCTTCGTCGCACGTTGATTCCCATACTTATAATCAACGGCGTTTGTTACTACAAATGCTTTGGACAGGTCCATCACTGTACAAAGTTTGTAATGTCCTACATTGATTGCAACACTGCAAGTCGAGCAGTGTATTGCTTCACTTTCGCCACGCTTCTGCTACACAAGCGCGATAAAGACGCACTTTGTTGCCCTCTGACAGCTAAAACTACTACCCGCATTTAATCAAGTAAATAATATGAATCACGTTATGTGCAAGCTTATCTCTTTCTAAATATAGATGGAATGTGTGGGTACGATACCTATCGATGTAGCGGCGAACACTTCAGTTTGTTCGACGTGACTCAGCCTTACCTGTAAAAGAAAGATTAGTTTTAGATAGGTTTAGAAAAGTGTTAGCGATATCAAATTCGGAAAATTACACAGTGACAAGACAAAGATATGAAACTGTTGCAAAATGTCGTCGTGCCCTTTCATCCGTGTATCTATTTGTTTATGTTACAGTAAAAGATATGCAATATCTTATATGTATAGTTGCAGGTACATTTCTGTACTTTCTGCCTACCCCATAGAAAAGGTGTGCATAGATTGTGTCTGTTTGCAAGTTATAATGTCGAATCACACGTCCGAGAACCAAATATAGCTGTTCAGTTCAGGACTGCCTGCTCAATATAGCCGGTGATAAAATGGCTATTTAGGAGGCCTATTCCGATAGTGCAAGTGTTACCCCGTCGACTGCCGCGCTAAAATCGTTCACGTTCCGACTGGCCGTTGGTCGCAAATTTCTATTTTCGCGTCCGTACTATTAGGATTTCCGCGCACGAGTTTTTATTTAACATACATTCTATTTGTAAGTGCCGTGTTGCCTCACACCTACGTTGTCGCTAGGGTTGATTGCGAACATTTTACGATTCAACTGATAATGTGTTTGCTACAAGATTGCAAAGCTTCGACTTTTTATTTTATTTTTAAATGTGAAACCATTATCCCGCTTTTATTATGATCTCGCTACGAATTTGTTATGTAGTCAAATCGCTGAAATGTGAGTTCATTTCCAGGGTCGTGCTGATTGTGAAAATTATAAAACTGAAATACAGCGTCTAGACGCCAAACGTGAACGTTCTAAACACAAACGTTCGTTTCTTGGCAAGTAAACATGTTGTAATCCATCATTGTATTTGTGAATGATGTCTGCATGCACGTCACAACACGGAATATATTTGTAAGAAGTCAGTTAAAAATATGCAATGATTGACACGCCTCTCGTTATAAAACATGAAACGAAGCGATCTCATAAACATTTCACTTTTTGTCAACCCTACAGCTCCTCTAAAATAAACGTTTCAATATCTGCGATGCGTGTGAGCGCGACGTGTCGTGCTCGTGTCGTGTCCGTGCGGGGGGGGCAGGCCTGGCCGTGAACTTGGGCCGTCATCGCCCACTATGGCCGATCGATCCCATTCAACACGAGCCAGCGACATCACAAGCTCGGAGGTAGAGGGGCACGAGGCAACCATTTGAATGGAATATGAACTGTAAAGTGGACTTCAATTGGCATTTAAATATTTATAACAGTCTAAAGGGTTTATCGGAAAGACTGATTGCATACGATAAAATTACAAGTAGCAAGCGCATGTTTCAAAGATGCATCAATTTGAGAGACAGAATGCAACAGGATGATAATTGATAAGGATGATTTATGTAGGTTATTTATGTACCTTCGTTTTAAAAACAAATATACATAAAAATCATTATACTTGCATTAAAAATATAATCTAACTGAGTATATCTACTTATTAATTTCTAAAAGAAGACTATTAGAGAGTACTATTTCTATATCGATGGTTTGACTTGCTAAAATATAACTTGGAATATTGGCGATGTTACCCATTTCCGTCAAGTGACTGTCAAACAAAGACATTTAATTTAAATATACTTACGATGGACGGAAGATCACGAATAAAATCGTAATCTACTTGCGATTAGCCACTGAGTGCCGCCGGTATAAGTGGTATGGAGTCTGCTCCTTCACCGTAGCCAACCATGACCGTGCTATGAACGTATCAGGCACGGAAAGAAACATGACACAGACTACTATCAATGCCCACTAGAACGTATCACCAGCGTATCATGCGCGGTTAAACACTATATTTTTTGTGATAACCTTAAATGTCTTGCACAAACACAGAACACAACACTACACAATAACCGGTGTTTATTAAGAACCATCACGTAGGCAGAATGTAGAACCGTGCTAGGCATCTACATTCGGAGAACTCGAAAACAACCCTTATCGATGTGTCATTTTGGTACCAAACTGACGGGACGAAATAAAATGTAACCAATAAGAAAAACGCAATATTTCCTAAAGCATTACAAAGCCACGTTCTGGAACAAGGAACACCACAAGACACCTTACCCTTGAAATCGATTCAGTAGTATAAGTTGTGTACGTGGCAAGGTAACAGAGACTATTGCATACATGTACAAACCAAGGGTCCGTAACATGCTCGACAAAGCGGCTAAAGGATGCGGATGTGGAATTATATTGCAGAATAAGCCCCAACTGCTTTCCTGCCCGCTGTGCCGTGGAAAGCTGCAGTTATTTTAGGTAGGGAAAGCGATCGAGACAAAAATTATATCTAATTTAGGTAACTTCATATAGGACATTAACATCCTCGTCGTGGGACACGGACACAGCTAGTCCTTGATAAGTGCTGGTACCGAGAAGTGGGTGTGGGATGAGTAGCGTGGTGTATCCAGCTGATAAGGCTTCCGGCGAGGTCATCGCCCTTCCGCCGATAACGGTCAGCTGGGAGCTCCAACTGACATTGCGGGAACACTTTCTCATTGATATAGGTACAACAACTTAAGAAGTTACTTGTCAATGTGGGAAGGGTTTGATATAATATTGTGGTTAAGTATAGAGAATACTAATACTGAAAATGCTAAATCAAATTAAACCAGCATTTTTCAAATTAGGCTGGGTTGCATATGACAGTCCCCCTAAACGCCCGCCAAGAAGTGACTGAACACACTCACCAGCAAAAATGCTTGTCCCAAGTCCTAAGCGATTCATGTTTTATCCCTATTCAAGATATTGAAAAGGTTGGTCGTATTTTTTCATAAATGCACCTTGAATAATACTATCTTTTAAAAAGATTGAATCCATTACTTTAATGTAGGAGGTATTCATTAGATAGTATTTCCTTGATTTCAACTATTGAGTAGGATAATGTATGAGATTATTATAATGGCTTGAATTCAGATAAAATAGTTATTCTAGGAACTATTACCGCTATTCAATAACTTATCATCATTCATTCTACTTGAGGGAAAATTGTAGATGCTTTTTATAACTAAAAAGTATATTAATCAAATACTTAGATGACTCTCTTGAAATTACACTACTAATCATTGTACAAAAGGCAAAACAAAAAAGTACCTACAACCTTCAAAGCAAAACAAATTTTCTTATTCCCAGTCAGAGTTCAAATTCAGTTGCATCCGGTGAGACTGGAAGCCGATCATAACATACTTGGGGAAAAGGCAAGGCTGATGTGAGCCACACATCAACACATGCCATTAGTCCTCCAATCTATTTCCAACTACCCGCCAACAATGGAAACTTCACCGGCTGTACCACGGCTGCGCGCGCGCCGGTGATTTTCCAACAATTAACTCACTCACCGATACTATAGCACGGGAGTTTCCTTTGACACACTTGTGAGCAACCAGCGTCTCGGCCTCGACGATACATTCCATTCATTGATATGAAGCATGTGTGATGCTGTCATAAATAGGGTCAGTAGACCTATGTATGTGTATAGTATCATGTGCTTAATTTATGGTACCTACTAGTCTGCGCGTCGATGTCCCTTCCATCCTGTATGCCTACTTATGTTTACTTTGACTGAGTTTTCTTCTTGATTTTGCTTGTTAGTGTTAATTAGGACTGACATCTACACCATGCGAGTCTTCTCAGTCTATTTCATCACTATATCCAACAGGATCCATAAGGATCTCATTATATTTTAATAGACATAAGCACTTATTGTGGAATGCAAAAAATGATGAGTTTATCGACCCATTCAATCAAGCAAAATGTGCTGCGTAACCACTCGGGGATCACTGGGTTGATGTAAAGTTTTTTGTGTTAGCTCAAATAACGGAACTTTATCATTACCTTAATGTTTGGACACGGATTGTTGATCACAATGGTGGTTCAGACAGGTTAAATTGTCACATTTTACTTGTTTCCTCTCAAGCGATAATAGTTGTTTACTTTCGCAGTGATCTAACGCTCGTAACATCGACACCTGACCTGTGACCACGCGACTACTAATACCTCCCTTATCAGTGTGTTTATGTTTATCTTGCTCAAACACTCTCTGTTTAAATATCTCCTTGTTTTGTCTATTTTTTTGTAGAAAGTTTTGTTTGCCATAATCAGCCGATAGCGCTCTCTCAGCTAGGACACCGTGCTGTTCTCGGTGATTGCGAATGGACCGTCCAGCACCACCGCCGCCAGCCACCACCCGGGCCCAGTGTGGATTGATAGATGTTACATGTCTCCTATTTGAATTCTTGGTACTAGGTCCACCCGATTTCCTCACGATGTTTTCTTCTTCATCGTTTAGAGAGCACTACTAATGAAATAAATTACACTAAGGAACGAGCCTCCCAGACTTTTAGCCACGACCTTACATTTCTATTGTTACCACTGAGCTCTACTCGTCCGTGTAAATCCCTTCCAATTAATCAATCACAACTATCACATTCGTCGATGTTCTATTGTAGATCGCGTACATAAATAACTTGTGCAATTAAGATATAATTGATTTCTTCATTAATTAATTAATATTGTTTGTCTTCACGGAAAGTAAATGTGACGAGTACCTACGTAGGTACGTGAGAGTCGCAGTCTAAAGTTCACGAACGAATATGTCACTGCTAATTAGATCATCGTACCAATATGTTTTTTTAGGTACTGTATTTCCCACATGGCTGTAACCTTTGTACCTACAAAATAATATTGTAGGTAATAGGTATACATAATAACTTTTCCATTCAGACTATTCTCATTGTCATAAATTGCTTGTTTTTTGGACTTATCCAAAGCTTTTGACCTAGTGTCCTACAATAAGCTATGGGTAAAGCTTCAGAATACCAGTGCACCCAGGGAAATAGTGTCTGTACTGATGCATTGGTATGATAAGCAGAAAAATCAAGTAAGATGGGCAGGCACACTCTCGGATGAGTACAAGCTGGATTGCGGGGTGAGGCAAGGGGGGCTTTCCTCCCCTCGCCTTTTTAATTTTTATGTGAATGAGCTGATCGAGGAGCTCAGTACCACTAAGATCGGCTGTCACATAGATGGTATTTGTATTAATAATATAAGCTATGCTGATGATATGGTTCTACTGAGCCCTTCGGATGCGCATTGAGAAAACTTTTACATAGGTGTGAATCTTATGCGATGGCCCATGGCCTTAAATACAACTCAATGAAATCTGAACTCATGGTCTTTCAAGTCAGGGACTAAATGCTACGAGAATGTACCTGAAGTTTTCTTGGGAGGTAACTCTTTAAAAAGAGTTACAAAATTTAAGTATTTGGGTCACTGGATCACCGATGACTTGAAGGATAGTACTGACATTGAGAGAGAGCGCAGGTCACTGTCTGTACGATGTAATATGTTAGCTCACAGGTTTGCACGGTGTACAGAAAAAGTAAAAGTGACGTTGTTTAGGGCATACTGTCAGTCTTTTTACACGTGCAGCCTGTGGGTTGACTATTTGCAGAGGGCATACAGTGATCTGAGAGTGCAGTACAACAATGCATTCAGGATGCTGATGGGGCTGCCGCGGTATTGCAGTGCCTCGGGCATGTTTGCCGAGGCCCACGTAGACAGCTTCGCTACAGTCATGCGCAAGCGTTGTACCTCTGTCCTAACACGCATGCGTGCTAGTACCAACAGCATCCTGTGCATATTGTTGGACCGGTGGGATTCTCCAATGCTCGAGCGCTGGATAAGACTTCACACAGTCAAGTAAACACGCGCACGTGAACGGGAGTATCCAAAGGTCATGTTATTTTATTTTGTTATTGTGTTTTTAGTTTTACTAACATTAGTTTGTCATAAGCATTTCTGTGTTACTAATAATTATATGGATGTAAGTATCTGAAATAAATGAATAATAAATAAATAAGCTTGGTTGGAGATAATAACAATACCTAACTAACAACTTTGCAGTAGTCCACCGATCCCGCGTGCAGTTGAAGTGATCTCTGCACAGCCACAGAGGACGCTTTAGAAGTGGCGAAGTTTAAGCTAACAACATTTAAATTACTACCCAGGCAGCGACACGAAAAACAAGAACTTTGCAATTTACGTACAACAAAAAATAACAATACAAAGTAGATCTGTTCTACTCGTACTCTCACTAACAACAGTGTGACATTCTCATACATGACATGTTCTTTGACCCGTCCCAAATTCTGTCGCAGCGTCACATCGGTCCGGTCAGTCCCGCTTCCCCATTTGTTGCCAGGCCAGTTGGCGCCCGAACCCTCCCATCCATCACGCGGCGTGATTGGCAAGCGTGCCACTTATCACACCGACTCCGATGTGATGTGATAAGACTGCTGATGGAATTGGCAAATAGTTTGCGGAAAACGGAAGGAGTATGTGAGAATGTAATTATCGCACTGTTTTGGCTTGGAGTCAGATTCCTTACGTGCTTGGAATATATGACTTTGCGATTCGTAGTTGTTTTCTTGTAGAAGTATAGACAACTAACACACTTAGAATATGAAACTAGTTGCATTTAAAAATGGCACAGCAAAATTACAGTATTCATCATTGTTTTTTGTTCATGTTCATTGAATCTAGCTGGATTACACTAAATGTTAGCACTTGTCTTCTGTCAGTTTTAAAAGAACTCCAAACAATAACGATTCATTTGAGTTCCCATATTTAAAAGAGTGTCTTATTGCCCCTAGAACACTATCCCACTTCTGAGCAAAATCCTCCCTCCACTTCTTCGATCTTTCGCGAGACCAGGCGACCTGTTTCCAGTTTGGTCGCAACCAACCAACCAGCCAGTGCATTTCGCCATCTCCATATATTTTAATCCAATATTTTCAGTACCACAACTACCAAAAATACACCCATCAATCAGCTGACCATGGCTGTTCCCCACAACTCCTCGGTACATCTAATAGTACCCGAAGTGGGTCACAGCGGCCGCTGACTAGTGACCAGCTGTTAATTCGGTGGGACCTTGGCCCGGCGGGGTGCGTTGCACAACGAACTATTCTGATGCATCACCTTGCCCGTCTTACAACATTGCAGGCAGGGATAGGGGATCAGGGGATCGCTGTATATGGACTGAACGTGTTTTACAAGCGACACGCGATATCATTGGCGAAGTTTGGCCGATTTTAATTTTTCCTTTTATGCCAATAAAAAATCGAAAAAAAAAACAAAGAGCAATTCAGAAATATAACAATCGGTCATCTTATTTGATGTCGTAGCAGCATTTTTCTTCCATACTTCTCTATTACTCGTCATCAGCAGTCAGCTCCTTTCTAGCCATATCATCTTTCACATAGTCCATTTACCGTTTCTTTGGTCTTTCCCTCCTCTTATCAGTATGAATTCCGTCACGTTTTTGAACCGCTCAAAAATAGCTTATACCAAATAATTAAGAACCTTGCAAGTAGTTCTGTGTCCCCAATATCGTGAAACAGGTAAATAACACCAGGATGCTGAGTCTATTTATACTCACAATTAATAGCCAAAAACCGCAATAAGTCCGACCACAAATAGAACTGTGGAATTAGATTATACGTTAATTATAGCGGTCTAAATACGGACTTAATTATCGCAGTAACACAAATATCCGCGAATAGGAAAATGTACACAGGATAAAGTATCAATACTACCAATTTTAGTTACAAAGTTAAGTTAGTATTTGCTCTAATTCGTAACAGTTTATCGTTGAATAATTTTCCACAGTAATTAATGCATAGTTGGTAATGTTGGTATTGTAGTAATCTAAGGGCGATAAGTGCGCGGTGGTGAGCGCGCGCGCAGGGGGCGGCGCATGCTTGCGGCGACCCACAGTCTGCCGCATCGCGGTCAAGGCGCTGCTCCGCCACATAGATGCACTCGTTACACTTTGGCCGGGCGTGTTAGCGCACAGCCACTGGGAAGTGGGAAAACGTCGACGTCAAAGTAATAGTCTAGTTGAATAAGTTGTTAGAGAAGAATTGTCGATTCTGTACCAAACCCCTGCTTGTAAGGATACGATCGTTTGGGAGAAAATCAAAAGACATTTAGTTAATGATTCAATCAAATTTTTATCATCAGGTCTCTAATGAGTGACAGTTCGTGTCAAAAAATCAAACATCACATTATTTTTTCATCACTTTCAAATAAATGTTAAACAAAAACGTTTAAAACTCTCGGCTGCGCCCACGCATACCATACGCCATAAATCACAAAGGTTAGTCGCAGTTAACGGCCGATTAACATGCCCACCGCGCGTACTTAATTATAATTATTTTAAATTTACTCGCAGCGTCACGCCTAGCCACCTAATTATAGAACTAGGTGTTAACTACGTTTTACCGTGCAACCGACTGCTGAGCCCAAAGTAAATGTTTTAAACAAACTTGTGAAATATTTCTTTGTATATTTTAACTCGGTTTAAGATCTCACTTTTCAAAGGTTTGAACAAGAATGTGACTGATATCGTGTGTTTTTAAAAGCATTTCTGGTGTGAGATTTTGTGGATACTGAAATAACTCTTGGATGCTTTGAGTTATTTATTCTTTTCTTGTTGACAGCTGGCAGAATCCATTGATTAGATTGAAGATGCCTAAAAATCCTAAGATACCATTTAGTATTGGTCCCGAAACCAAGAGATATCTAAATAGTTTTTCGCACATACATTATGTGTAAACGAACGACGGCTCAGCTGTCATGTCGCACATCAAACGGGAGCTCAACGGTGATACATTGAGTGCCAAACATTCATCAATGATGACACGAGATTTTGTCCACGCGAGTAATGTGAGGAGAATTAGTCGTCCCTTCGAAAGTAAAACATTCTATAGTGAACAGCTTCCAAGAATAGTAAGTCCAATTACCACAGAATTAAGAGATATATGTAGTGCCAAGCGGCTCGTGTGGTCGGTAGTCCACACCTCTGAGAGGATAAATCACGGTCACACGGCCATGCCAAACGTGCTGGTCCGGCCGCTCTACAGTATGATATAATTGTTTTAGATTGGACAATGATTCAGTAATGTTTTCAGCCAATTCGCTTTAGATACTGTTTGTAAGTAGTCATGTGTTTTGGTCACGCTTTTTTGACTCGTGATTGAGTTCACAAACCGAATCACAATGCTGAGGAGAGACCGTCTACTACGCTACGCTTCATGTACCAAACTCGTATCAAAACAAAGCCACATCACAGATGACGAAACGCCTCATAACCCAGTTTGCGTGTAACATGCAGTTTTCCCGACCCGGCAGCCGGGATCCGCCGAGATCCGTTGGCATCCGGAGCGGTGACCTCGAGCGTGCTTGTGGACGCCAACTAAAACAAAATCCGATGACACGACACGCCTCCCCACATAAATATAACGTGTAGTAGGAGTAGTGGGACATACATTATGTGGCGAACTCGTGAAGGTTTCCTACTGACCTGATTTGGCATTAACATGTTACTGGAACTTTAACGAGCGACGTTACAGAAATTGTATTGAAGTTACCGGTGGACTGAATGAACCACAATGACAAAATTAAAATAACAGCGTGAAAGTCAAAAACACAACATGGAAAACGCTAAAAGATACATTTCTGCCAATGAAAGGATGGATAGATAATTCTTTTGAAACTTTCGGTCATCATAACAAAGCTCAGCTTTACCCACTTTCATTTCGCACCTGTCAAAAGATCAACAAGATTAAGAAACCAACATCAATAAACTTCATTTGATTATATTTGCAGCGACCGAAGAAAATACTACTAGAAATTGAATAGAAATAAATCGCATTAACTGGCAGTCGGGTTCAGCAAGGAGGGAAATTTCCCGCGATGCTATTACTGTGGCAAAGTGAGGCTGAGACCGTAACCAAGTTCTTGCTACAGGCTCAGACTAACCTGATTATACACCGTATACCACAATTTCTGCCAAAGCAAAAGTAGATTAGTAGATAGAATTCTCTTGTTGATTTGAACTAATTATAGGACTGTCGTTCTTCCTCACGGAAATAATCAATCAATGAGCCAATATACTCTTGCATTGGCTCAAGAATCCCATGAAGCCCAACATCGCTAGCCACTCGCACTTGACCAGTACCATTCTCGTCAGAGTTGACACTCGAGTCCTGAGTGAACATAACGAGGTCTATATCTGGCCAGCATCCAATCAGGTGCGAAGCGTTATGTTCGGGAGTCGCGCGGCCATGCTAATAATACCCAGTCGAAGCGACGCCATTTATAGCCTAACCAGAATAGTCGGCCAAACATATAGACGCAGCGATAGATATGTCCGATGTCGAGACAGATTTAGACGGCGATGGGAACGCCATTTACAGAATACTTATAATAGAAGCGGCTTTCAGTCGAAGTTAATCGCAGCTTGAATAAGGATCAAAGGCCGAAGCCAAAGGCGTGTGCATTAGTGTTGTAAGAGCGAATGGCTCGGGAGTTCAAGGAATTAATAAAGAAGTTTAGTTTCCAATCGTATTCCTTATTCGTAAAGAAGAAATCGATGATTGTTTATCAATTTTACCAATGAGGAGTTTAAAATGATCGCTAAGGTAAGCATCACAAATAAAATGAAACGTAAGATTTTCTTAAATGTGGCGCAATACTGTCCAAAAAGCATTCTTCGAATGATATCTTAAAGTGTTCCAGAAAATCGCTCCGAGATTCTGCATGAAATACGGTTTCTGGCACGTCTGAACCTATAAAGTTTTCAGTGGGAGCGCCATTCAGTCGAGTAAGTACGAGAGCGCTAACGAGCCAAAATCACTGGCAGCCAACTCTGGCAACGCTGGCCGCGCGTCATTTCCGGTGGTGCATTATTTACAGTCCGAACCCTTTTAGATTTCCGGTAGGCCCGCCTTCTTGTGAAGAGTTGAAGCTAAAATTAGATTGAGGTTCCGAATCTATTTGATCGAACTATAATAAACCTAACATGAAATAATTTTGTATATAATTTGTCTCTGCCTGTCTGTGGTCTTATAAAGATCTTTTGCAACTCGTTGTTTTGTCTATACTTGCTTCTCCATCGTTGTAAGCGAAACAGTTCCCATCATCAATTACCGACATGTGCGCGAGACAGTTGCGCGGTGATCATGAAGATAAATATAGACGTTACCGCATAAGCCCAAACTTCGGGTCAACACTAATTGATATCGCCTAGCCAATAGACACTGTTGAGCAGGCCGATGTCACTGCCGTTTTTAAACAGAAAATAATTTGGTTGCAACACAAGAAGAGTATTGTTAAAAAAACTAAATAAAACTGACGTTTTAATAGATTTATCCTACACGTGTAACAAGTAGTCCCTGGTTGAACAAACCGGTGAAAACCCTAAGTATAATTTGTCACATAAAAAACAAATACATCAAAATTACGAACGTATCCTTAACCGACGAACCCACTCGATTACACGTGTAATAAAATCTGTTATTTGTTATGTCACTATATACATAAATATTTATTTCACAATCGTATGTAAATTATTTGGCAGACATTTTGACGGAAGACCCTGTCTCTTCATTCACGATTTGCTTTCTTTAACCATTTAGTTGAACTCTAAATTCATTAACACGCATTATATCATCAATGAATACACTGATCCATTGGATAGAACTCCTATTTTTTATATCACTGATTGATTGGCAGCTAAGCCATTGGAAAATTACGAGTTTCAACAATGTCATCAACATTTCAGTGACGAAAAACTTAGTGCTGCTATAGACGACATAGCAACAAACAAAACCATAGTTGAAATCTTCTAAATGACAAGTTGTAAGATAAAGCCGCATCAGACAATAAAGGTAAAGTAACATCACCACCTGTTGTCGTGTTTACAGCCGCAGTCGGGACCTTGCGGGACGTCCCAGCGTCGCGTGCGGTAGGTCGCGGCAAACAGCGGAAGCTGACAGCTTACTAAGTACCCAGGCTTGGTGATTGGCGTTGTCATAGTTCCGTGTTAGGAATATTTTACTGCTACAAATGTTCATAGATTCCTGAATTGAATATTGACAAAACGTTGGCCATGCAAGCAGGCAATCTTCGGACTTTCCTATGGATATGAACTTTGATTTTGGACCACAAATTTTGAATAGTAACGGTTAAGTACTTTTCTAAGGAATCCTATTGTTTTTTTTTCGAATAATATGCTATCCGAAATTTCCACTATTGATCAAAACCAAACTACTAACGATGAATATAATCAAAGAAAATAAACATATATTTTCACCAGCAATTTCGTCTAATCTTGAACTGTAAAGATAAATGGATATCGACAATTTGGCAGGGATGCATGCGGAAACTTCCTACATTTGTGCATTTGATGCGCAAACTATATGTACTGCCGCCTGGGGCTATCATACAAGAGTATAATGTATTTGTGAATCAGACCACGTAACAACGAAAATTTGATGGATGGATCTGATGTCCACTGTGTCTACGACATGTTTAGTGGTCGTAAGGTGAATAATGGTAGAGGAATGTATTGATTTGTGAACGAAGATTTTTACTACGACGAAACGAAACACACACACACTATAACGAAATTGGAGACCAATAAAGGATAATTTGGGAGTTGAGATAGGCATCAATCATGTAACGGAAGCCTACTCACTATAAAATGTTTTAACAAAAAGAGTTTACGATCATGGGAAAATATAAAAAATTAAGCTATCAAACTAACCATTAGTATTGGAACATGATTATTAATTTGTAGAACTAGTTCGTTGAACTGTGCTTGTTGTAGAGTATCAAGCCTTGTCAACTGAATGCCAATGAGGTCATCTCGGACAAATGTTTTGGACCAGAAGCATGAAGGAGACTAGAAGGTATTATAACATGAACAATAAAATAAAAAGAAATGTAGTAATATCCTTGGTTCAATTTCTGTGAAGTTTATCGAAAATATAATACAATTCCAATTATTCACGCTCATTAGTATACCATAAAACATTTTGTTTTTGGTCTACCTCAAACAATTCATCCAAAAATACAATAGCCATGTCATTCATACTGTCATGTCAGACGGTATGAATGAAAACCCAAGTCATGTCAACAATTTTATTCAATGGCCCGACCTCCAAGCCACGTGTGTTACGCGAGCATTATCCAATGAAGATTACTAGTCGCCTCTAGTACTCTCTGGTAAGTCGCAAGCTACCAAGTCATACCGTCATACGACACCAGTACGCCAACGTGGTGACTTAACGAGGATACATTTGAGCCAACGTTGGCGCTAACCGGCAGGTGGTGGTCTACTCCAGTCAATTTGGGAGTTTGATCCGCTGACACGGGGTTATTACTGCTTCCTGCCCACGACTGCAATGAGGCCAATTGCCGTGAACCTTTGTGTCTATAAATGTAACCACATAATTCGTTGTGCTATAGAATGCAAATACTATTCAAGATGATATATCATGTAAGAACATAATAAAAGGATCATTATCACAGCACAAAACACTAATAAAAACAGTAAAACCATCATATTTGCGTAATAAACTACACATAACAATAGCTAATGGTAATAAATGAAGAATTCATGACCAGGGAAAATCTTAGCAAAAAACAAAGTTAAACCAAAAGTCCTCCAACAAACGTTTAACTAACTTGGAAACTAATTATAACTTAACCTTTACGATGCCTGAAAACAAAACACCAGACGATGGGGCTATAGGCGAAGATTGTAAAATGAATAGGGTTTAATTGAGCGGCAGGAGTAACTGGTATTATAGAATTTATGACGTCTGGCCAACGTCCATGGTGTCATTTGCGCTTGCGACGATCTACAAATCTATATAGATAAAAATTAAGATTTCAGAAACGATAAACGTAACGATTAAAATTAATTTGAATATGGACATCACTGAACATGGTTGCCAATATGTCAGCTCTTACGAAGTCCTAATTAAAGTTTTTCGCCAGAAGTACGTATCATTATGAATGTTTCTCCGAGTGAATCATGCGGTTATTTCGTTCGTAAGAGTTAATTGAAAGAAACGAGTGGCATAGTGTTCGTAATACTGGTGTTTTGATCTTACTACACTCGTGTGAAAATATTAAAAGTCGACTTGGAGGTTGAACTGGCATTACCTGCAACTTTGATGTGTCAGCTTGCGTAAAAAGATATTGCAGTGATTGTAGTAAAAATTAAAGCATCAAGAGATTTGATGAAAATTATGAAACTTCATCTTCAATAAAAAATTATTGCCATGCCGTTTAGAAATAATAATCCAATAACTAAGCATTTAAAACATTGCCAAATAAAATTGTGGAGTCGAGACACCAAAACATTTTGAGTGTTACGTCACTTTTTCAAAAGAGGTACGTGTCTTGATACTTTCACTTTGTTACATGAGGAAACAAAAAATGGTTACGCGTGGTTTGACTTTTCAAAACTGAAAGGCATTCTCTACCTTGCTGTTATAAAGTTATAAGTACCTACATGATATTTAGTAGTGTTATTTATAAAATAGGCTTATCTAGATGTTTTGGTTTTAAAGTCCCGTTTAGCCGCGCGACTGATATTTTTGGAACTCATCAACAACATTCCTTACAATTGTTTTTGTTTTAACTCACTGTTTACAGACGTCTAAGATTTTTTATCTAAAAGATGTCCCATTTTAATAATTAAGACCCTCACTACTGAACACTTTCTAGCACAGCTGATATGCTGAATGCAGCTTACACTAGATATCCATTGAAATTTTCTTAATTTTTGTAGGCAGCACTATTTACTTGACATTTATATTGGACACAAACTTCGGTGGGAACTTGCCAAGGCTGGCAGGTGTGTCGAGTAGTGGTGTAGTCTGTGGCGGTAGCTACTTCAGTATGAATAGGGTGTAATTACGGGGGGGAGTGAGAGAGAGACGTCTGATATAACATGCCGTTAATACAGCCGTGAAAACGGACCGAACACCGGCTGGTACATCCAGCATGTAACTTGAATTAATGATGAATATAAATCTATAAAGATCTTAAACGGCAGAAACAGAGGAAGATTACGTTAAAAGTCATTTTTAAAACCTAGACATTGTCGAATATGTTGACAAAACTGAAATAATTGACTAGTTTAACAAAATAGTAACAGAAACGGTATCAATTTACAGCAGAAATAGTGAAAACAGCAGACAACCCAAAGACAGATACCAGTTAATGACAACAATAAAAATAAATACATAAACGTTAATTTGTTAAACATTCATCCAGTCCACATTTCGTTCACCGATAAAGATAAGGTTGCACTTCACTTTTAGAGAGATAGTGATAACTAAAGCCCATGTTGCTCAAGTGAATAAAACCTTTAAAATTCAAGTTCAACCAGTATATTATTATCTCGAGTCTAGACATATTAATGTTGAGTTTCGCATATCTAAATATAACATACCTACTGAACATACGATTATGATGTCATGTTCTTTTTAAACCTTTCGGAGGTGGGTGACATAAAGTTTATAGATACCTAATTGCAATACGGCCAAAGAGCAGATTCATCTTAATTGCAGCTACGTCCACCATTTCAACAACGAAAAAACACGTGGCAAGATCGTTTTTCGATGAATTTATTTCGATAATAATTTAGCAGAATACATGTTATTGAGCTATAATTATCGTTTAATATGCGCGACGGTCACAACGTGTCAGAATCAACAGAAATATATTTAAATAATACATATATTCGAAACAATTAGATAAGTCTGTTTCGTTCTTTTGATAACGTTGGCGTAAACAACAGAGTACCTTGAAGCGATGTTCTTTCATAAACGAAGTCGATCGCTGATGTTCTTGAAGTACATTCATAGCGAACGACAGGACTTAAGTCCCAGAAGCTAATCGAGCGGAAGAAGCTATTCCCAAGGTTTCACTCATAAATAAACAAACTCGTTTTCCCATAAAGGTACAATTAACTCAGTACATTTTTTTCGTATAACTGAGTTGTGAGGTAAACAAGCCGCCCACTCCCACGCCAAAGGTCAAGGAGTAATGTCAGCACCTACACACAGTTCCGAATCACATCAACGATATTCACTTTGAATTACATTATCTTAGAGCCCACGCAGCTGTGGGTGGTGCTATTTGAAAATTCTCCTGAATATGTTTTGGAAAAAATTGCAAACTAATTCACACAAGTTTTCAGCAGTCAGTTTGTTGAACTTGTTTGTAAATTGTACTTATAAAGAAATGTAAAAATAACAGAAGCAGTGCAAATTCAAGTAGAAGTACCGTAGGCCGGTACCCTGAGGGAATGCCTAGACCGGTTAATCGTTACTTTTTCAATAGCCCCGGCTCAAATCAATCATGGTCAAAACCTACTAAATATAATATAAACCACTGTCCAACTTCTTACTCCGATGGTTTTCTTACGGAAGCCAATATTTGATGGAAAAAAACTATTGATTAGATTTTACAGTTGGCTGGATCGAAATTGATTTCCATTTAATCCCAGTCGACTTCCTCGGAACAGTTCTTGGCAAACAATCAGAATCTAATACGTAGAGTCTTGTTCCATCTTTGGACAAGAACCACATAATCCTCTTCAATGATGATGTTAATCATTTATCTTCTTTACACATTTAACGCCCGTTTGGTTACTCGTTTTTTTTTTTAAATTGCTGTCAAGATTTTTCGTTCTAAACAATAAGAATCAAAATACGAGTAAATGAAGGGGACGAAGTAAAAATAAAGAATATATGAGAGAGCTACTAGCTTTTTCAGGGTTCTTAGAGAAGAAGACGTCATCGGCAATAATAAACTCTTCAGTTCAAGGTTTCCTCTATCCTCATTCCTCTGACGTATAAAGTTGTTAACCCTTAGGTAAAATACATTTAGCCTAACAAAAGTAAACTGCAATCATTCACTGAAAGAAAAATCAAACTTGTTCTTTGGTTGTAACTGTACATGCGGAAACCGAAAACACGGAAACCTGAAGTTTTACAAGTAACTAACACAAAAATTTTCAAGGCTCGAGGTTTTTGTACGCAGTGTCACGGTCCATCGACATGATGTAGCAAGAACCACGCAAATAGACGCAGCCATGCATTGACGAACGCACTATAAGTGCTAACACTAATAAAAATTGATTAACAGTAAACAAATAAGGAAGCAAATAATAGACCAAGAAACTGGGTGATTTCAACAGTAAATAGTTTATTCACGACGCTATAAAGGCTTTCCTA
The DNA here is from genome assembly GCA_947578425.1 of Eugnorisma glareosa. Taxonomy (NCBI): domain Eukaryota; kingdom Metazoa; phylum Arthropoda; class Insecta; order Lepidoptera; family Noctuidae; genus Eugnorisma; species Eugnorisma glareosa. The sequence continues at coordinate 19,766,097 of OX387973.1, read as the reverse complement.
AAAGTGGGACGAATTCATGGAACAGAAGATTATTAAAGAAAGGGTAAACACAATGTTTCACAACGGTCGAACTGTTTTCTTAGAATACACTTTAACCTTTAAAGGTAATTTGGCGATACACGAACACGATACAATAAGAGAATTCACAGATGCTACAATCATCGAAATACACAAAGATGTTTGATAAAATAAATAACTGTCTTGCACAATTAAACTTTACAAATTCTGTGCATGAAGCCTATAATTTATACTTACAGCCTTAACTCACTAAAGGCTGTCCTAGCGGTTTATATTTCCAATAAATATCCCCTTGGCCTGTAAGTGAATCATCAAGATAAACAAAAACTTTACAACGTTGTTGTGCGCCAGTATTTTCCTGTTACCCACCACACTGGTGATGTAGCCCATTCACTAACCCAGAATGACCTCTTTGAACCACAACAATAGTAATTAAGCCAGTGAAGTTTACTTACAAGCAGTTTGATCTGTCCACACGAACTTGGCAATAGCCGGTAATGATATCTAATAACTACAAAGCCGGAAATTCTTATTGAATTAGTAAACCGAGTGTTTGCTCAATACATTTTTGTTTACCTACCAGTAGTTGACGTCAATGCGGTTGGAAGCCGTAGCCTACTACGTTAACTTTAGGCTTAATTTGAGCATACTTGAGAATAATAAGGAATAAGGACGTATAATATGTTACTCATTCTACTCGGCCCTACAGAATTTGTTAAGTTGCTCGCTGCTCTTGTTCACATTACAAAATGGTTTCAACTTTGTGTTTTATGCTTACATAAAGCATTATTCACAACGACACGGCCCTAGTAATTTTTCGTTTTTATTAAATAGCAATGGCCAGACTCCATTGACGATTAACCACAAGCTACACACAACAGGTTAATAAACGAATAATATCGAAAGCAAACAAATGGGAATACTGCTTTGAATCAGAAAATACTGTCGTTTTATTGCGCTCAAACACACACACAGCTTTTTATGTAGTGATTACAAGCCAACTTGTATGCCAAAGTTGTATGCAAAATATTTTCCTTCATTGTATTCTAAAGTTGTCCATTCAATTGCAATTGAAAATTGTCTACCACCAAATATTTGAAAAATAAAAATATGATTTTCAATGTGCTCCATCGCACGCAGTTCGTCTAGACAGAAGTTCCGTAATTATTTCTGTCGCGAATCCAAGACGCGTGCGTCATTCGCTTTGACGCAATGAACCGAAAAAATGCATCGATTGTCGCCACACAAAATGCACCAACCAACAAAACAATATCCATAATTTAACATAATATCAACAAACGAACAATAGAATTTAAACGGTCACTTGGCGGAAACCTATCGTTCGCGTTGGTAAGAGAAATCGTATTCACAAAAATAAGAATTACACAAATATTACTCCGCATAAAGAAGTAGATAATTAAAAATCTAATCAATAACTGAATAGTATGCAAATAATTAATAAAACTGGAAACTTATCTTTGAATATCAAGACATGTCAAAGTTTTTCAAACAGAAATTGGATAGACGAGTTTGAAAAAATAAACAGATTAATTTAAATCATCGTTTTATAGATTCATCATTCAATGCTTACATGATGACGCTTGTCCAAAGATAGCCCTGTTATCAGCGCAGGCAATTAAGGTTATTTATAGAACTGATAACGTTTTTACGCGAACCTAATGGTACTCCAAACGACGAGTTGTCACTCATTTGGAGGTCGATATGGAAATAAACAATAGTACTTGATGTTTTATTGCGTCAAAGCATTTGTAGCAGTAATCCAAGAGTACTCGAGATATTCTTGAATGACTTACTCGTATTCTAGAAATAACTGCAATTTTAAGATAAGTGGAGGTAGCTCCATGCTGCATATTTTTTACATAAGCTGTAATAAATGTGATAGTATCCGGCTGGGGGTCAGTGGCCTGCGCATGCGCCTGTGCGTCTGCGCCGGCCCTTAGACAGGTTCCGCGTAACGGGAGCCGGGACCGTGTCAATCACGACAATTATTTAGCCCTCACCATCGAGAGATCTCGAATACTTCATGCTGGCGGCGAGTTTTTGCTATGTTGGCATTTTAGTAGCGTGTACCTATTAGTATCGTGTGATTGCACTTGTATGAACACCGCATTTTGTTGCGGCCACATTTGCTGTGTTGTATTGAAGTGTTTTTGATCATACTGATATTGTGCCCTTAATAAAACATATGCATGAATTTCCTACTGACTGAATATTTTGAATGCCTATTTCCTACACATACTACAAAATTGCTTCAATGCAAATTACCCACTAAATTGCTACATGAACTGTAAATAATGTTAAGGAGTTACCAAAATAAGCAGGAAAAGTATTAAATAATGTGAAAGAAGAACTACTAGAGATTTATAACCAACATAATCGTAATAGAACAGAGAAAGGCTCTAGACTGAGAAAGCCATCGCTTTGTGAGAACATTGTACCACATTTCATCACAAGAATTTCTCTCACATAAATCAACGGGATCCAAACCTCTTGTGTGTCAGTATAATGTGCAGCTTCCTAGCCTACTGGATCACCAACTGATGATGAGCAATTATCGACACTTATGAACATACTCATTGACATTGACATTGCCGAGCCTACCGACAACCGTGAAATCAATGAAATTGTTTTATTGTCCAATTACACTATTATTTTATTACATTAAAAGGCGCGGTGCTTTCTCTGCTAACAGATGCTGAAGGCATCACACTAATGTTTATTCTTTAAAACGACGCTAAAGCAGGCACAGGAGCGAAATTAATGATCGACTTCAAATACACCATTCAACTAACTGCGCGTTCAATAATAAGTTGGTATTTGGGTTTAAGAGTTAATCAAGTAATTGAGATAGCCGCTTAATGATTTATTATTTTTTATTACATGCGGTTATGCCAAATGGACAGTTTTGAGCGAGTTTCGTGGTCACATGGAGATAGAAAATTGAGGAAAGATAGGCACATGACTAGATGACCGATTTAGATATTTTTTTGTAATCAAGGAGAATTATCACCAATGGTTGCCTACGAAAGCGGATACAAAGAAAAGGCTGAATTTCGACTTATTTTATTCCGGCTGGTTAAATCGGTCAAAAACGATTGTGAAAAATATTGTGAACAAAATTGCCGGTGACCTTTTCAGTGTTGACCATACTCATAAAAAACCGGCCAAGTGCGAGTCGTACTCACACGCACATAGGGTACCGTAGCACTAAACAATATAATAAATATACTATGAAGACATTTCATATGTTATTTCACAAGTTCATATGTTGTATTGTTTTACATTCATCAACAAAACTAAATTTGCTTTTCATAGTCTGTTAATGAAAAACAGCTGTTGCTGCAGTTTGATGAAAAAGTCCCATATCTCAAAAAATAAACATCAAATCTTATTCAAACCAATTTTGGTTGAAAGTTTTTTTTACGTTCTACAATACTATATTTTTTTCAGTATTTTTCTCCTCTTACTTTAGAAATTAGAGGGGGGACGACACTCATTTTACCACTTTGGAAGTGTTTATCTTTCAAACGATTGACTTTGCGAGGAAATTGTTATAGGAACCTCAATGTCTTTTTTAAAGACCTATCTATAGACACCGCCCGCACGTATAGGTTTGATGAAAAAAATATTTTTTAGTTTCAGTTCCATGTATGGGGAGACCCCCCCTTTTTTTTTTTTTTTACCGATGGGAAATCATCAAATAAACCCCCCCCGCTCTGGGCTGAGCAGGAGGGAGTGTCAGACTTTTACTGACTAAAACCCATCCATGTTCCTTCCTTTGCCCTTTGTGTTCCAGGGCTGCGGTATCTCTTTCGAACAGTCCCGCAACCCTGGCAGGCGTCGGTCCTTACGGACCCCTCCCTGTTTGCTGACTCTCCTTGAGGCGCGCGTGGAACACGAACGCGCCGTCGACACGGCCTGTCATCATAAGACGGACGGACGGCGAGCTAGCCCATAGGTCACCGTCCACAGGCCCGCGCCTACGGTGGCCGGGGGCCACCACGTGGCCCCCGACGCCCGGTGCGTCTCCTGCGGCGGCTGGGACGTGAGGTTCTCTCCCTCTCACGTTCCGCCACCTCCTTCGCTAGCATGACTGCTTCGCAGAAGGAGGTGACGGCGTCCCATTCCGTCTCGCTCCGGACCATGGATTGAACCAAGGCCGGAAGCGAGAGGTCGCCGCCGCCGATCGCCGCTACGAGGACACGGCGGTGCTCCGCCCACGCAGGGCAGATCTCCACCGTGTGCTCCACCGTGTCCTCCGGTCGATCCTCACAATGGTAGCACCCGGGCGTTTCCTCCCGCCCGATTCGGTGCAGGAACCTCCCGAAACAACCGTGTCCGGTGAGGACCTGCGTCAGGCGGAAGGTGAGGGCGCCGTGGCGCCTCTCTAGCCACTCCTCAAAGAGGGGACTTATCGCCACTATTGTGGCGTGCCCTGCACGGGGTTGCGACAGTCGCTCTCTCCATGTCGCCATGAGATCGCGCCGGAGGTCTGTCCGCTGAGCGACAATTTGCCGCGGCAGCGGAGTTATCCCCCGGCGTAGTACCTCCACGCGCCATTCGTGTAGGCGCGCGAGGACTATCGCCTCCAGATCCCATGGCGGCAATCCGGCAAGGAGGCTCGCCGCCTCGCCGGAGATCGTGCGGTATCCCCGGACCAGCCTTACGGCTACCACCTTTTGGGGCGCGTTCAGGTAGTGGGCGGCTCGCCGCCTCAAGGAACGCGCCCACACCGGGGCCCCGTAAAGGGCCATGGACCGCACGACCCCCGCATAGAGCCTCCGGCAGGAGGCGTTTGGACCCCCCAGGTTGGGCAGGAGCCGCTTGAAGGCAGCCCCGGCCCGTTCCAGTTTGGGGGCCAAACGTCGGAAGTGCTCCACGAAGTTCCACCGGCTGTCGAGGACGAGACCCAGGTACTTCAACGTCGGCTCGACGCCGATGGAAACCCCTCCTACCGTGAGCATGGATCCCGACGGTGGCGCATTCCGAGGCCCATGAAAGCACATGGCCTCGGACTTGTGCAATGCCACCTCGAGACCCAATTTCCGGATCCTCTCCACGACCATCGCAACCCCGCGTGTCATTAGCTCGGCCGCCGCCTCGTGCGACCCCCCTTGTGTCAGCACCAGCGTGTCGTCTGCGTAGCAAACTACGCTGACGCCGTCAGGGAGGTCGGCGCGCAGCACCCAGTCGTACCCGATGTTCCACAAGGGCGGCCCTAGAACCGATCCCTGTGGAACATCTCTCGCCGGTTCCATTCTCCGCCAAGACCTCCCCACCCCGGGACACCGCATCCCCCGTCGTGAGGGCTCTCACGCGCATGATGGCGTCCACCGTCGAGCGCCCCCTGCGGAAACCAAACTGGTGTTCCGCAAGATCCGGCCCCATCTCCGCCAGGTGCCCGGCGAGGCGGTTGGCAATGACTCTTTCAAAGAGTTTGCCCACCTCGTCGAGCAACACGATGGGCCGGTATGCGGACGGAGAGTCCGCAGGGCGGATGGGGAGACCTCTCTATCTTATATTTTTTTTATTTTCGTATAAAAACCTTATAGCGGTTCACAGAAAACATCTACCTACCAAGTTTCAACTGTTAGTCTTAATAGTTTCGGAGTAAAGTGGCTGTGACATACACGGACAGACAGACAGACTTGGCGAATCTATAAGGGTTCCGTTTTTTGCCATTCGGCTACGGAACCCTAAAAAAGTATATTTTTGGTCTGTTTTTGTGTCATCCGCTAAAGATCTACACGCGCTATGGGAGATAAACGGGCAGCGTTGCTCCACTAGTGTTCTATTGTGTTACGCAATGTCTTATACTCAGATCTGATAGCTGGAGTTGGATTAGATCGAGTATTATAAACAAACTTGTCAGTTTCATTAGCAGCTTTGTTCTCATCAATTTTGAGTCTCTTTTTGGAGTGCTCTTTCTTAGTCTTTTCTGTCGCTTAGTAGATCAAACCGCTTTGCAGATCTTTAGCTTTTGGCTGGTCATCTACTATAAGCTATTATTCCTTTAGGGTTGTTGCAAAATTTTAATCGTGTATCATTCTTACTCGTATTATAGTCTTATTCATAGACAGGGGCGGGATCTTTTCCAAAAATGAGATTATAAATATTATAACTACGACTATTTTCTAGGTATGTAGGTAGAGCGTTCATGATGTATTTAAATTCAAACATTACTTCTTATATTAATGTTAGACGATAGGAAGGCCTAATAAATTATCACATACTTTATTTAGTTCAGAACAGATTTTTTTGAATTCTAAGAAACTGTTGTAGGTACCTCAACTGTTTTTTCAAGAACCTAGGTTATGGTAGGCATTAAGCACATTATTCAGTGTCGTGTACTAGTGATAGAATTTGCTTTGTTTTACAATATTATTAACGTCGTTTAGCATAATCAGCCTTTAATGTTCCCACTGCTGGGACACTCGGCCTCCTCTCAATGAGAGGGAATGGGCTATAATCCACCACGCGGGCCCAGTGCGGGTTGGTAGATGTCACATGTCTTCGAATTTTTGTTTCTAGGACATGCCGGTTTCCTGTGGTGATGAAATAAATTACACAAAGTAATGCGCCTGCCTGGGTTCGAACCCACGACTTACTGTTCGTAGCCGCCACCACTAGGCCACCGATGCTCTCCAACGTCATTTAATTTAGCTAAAACCAGTTTTATAATCTTCCAATAAAAATACATTCATATTATAAACATCATTCTTAATCAACAAATTTACATGATAACAGTTCTATTAAAATAGACTCGCGAATTCGATTTCATCGCGAATAAAATACAACTTTGATGCTAGAATACATAGTAAAGTAAAGTAGCTATAAAATAGAAGAAAAAACAGAGTCACTATTGTTTTGTTAGACAAATAGTTTCAGCTAAAGTGATAACTAAATAAAAGCAAATAAGGTATCGTTTAGCGATGACTTTGTTTGTTGCTAGGTTGCACCTGCAGTGGTCGAGGAAAATCCAAGTACTACTGTTTAAGTAAACATAAGTGAGAATTATATGACAATTATGTATGTTAAGGATATTTACTTCGTTTTCCAACAAGTTACTTGTTTTTGTGTTTTCATTCGGAAGACAATGCACTTGTGCATTTAAATATATTTTAAATTATACTTAACCTGCGTTATATGGATTTCTTAAGTAGCAAACCACCAATTTAAGTTTGATTTAAAATTAAAATCATACACGAAGACATCACGTAATTCGCAACAATACCAAGCGAGGAGAATGATAACAGGCCGAACGCGGATACAACGTCCACACGCGCACTCGCACAGTCGACACACACACGCACGCACACACGCGTACGGGACGAAAATAGCATCGCCGATAGCGCAAACACACCAACACACGCCCACACGTTGTACGTGAACTGTAATAAAAACATACATAGACACGCACAGTGCGCTATGAATAAGACACAAATTGAAATGGAATCGTACGAGCGAGCTGATTGTGAACGACTCCAGCAAGCACGACCTCCTTCAGGACTCTGCCGCACCACACCACACCACACCCGCTCACCAGGCGGGGATCGAAAAACATGATTAGAGTGAAAGCCAATTTCGAGAACCGACCCCGAATTTATTTGCATACCGCGATAAAAACTAGGCTCAAACGACAATAAGCGGGACCTCTTTACCACCAAGTACCGGTCTAGTCTAGTTCCAATTATAGGAACGCACCGCAATTCTATGTCATGCCACATATCGAGGAATGTGGATCTGCGACGTCGCATATGTCGAAGCGGACTCACCTAAATTGATGACATACATGGCCTGGGAGCGCTCGAGCCTCCGCGCATGCTCCACGGCCTGATACAGTCCGCCGGAATCCACTTTGAGGCACTAAAAAACTTTAACACAAACAGAAACCACTGCGTCAAACGCAAGCATCTTATGGTGGCACTAGCACTTGCCGTCGAACGGCACGGAACGGTTCGCGCGACACTCGATGGAGCGACAGGTGAGCTCGGATCGCGGTCGAACACTGACTGAGCGGCTGGCAGAGCGGGGCGGCGGCGCGATGACGCAGAAGCGCGCGCGCAGCGCTCTAGCGCACGTAGCGCTGCACGTCCCGCGTCCTGCAGCGCTAATACAACCGCTGATAACTGACGCATCAACGTTTTCGCTAAAACGACTTAAATCTTGGCAATAGTTTCTGTACAAAAAACTCGGTAGACTGTAGGATGCAGTTTCTAAGAATCAATTCTCACCAGATTACTGAGAATTTTTCCAGAGAAATGTAAATTGCTGACATGATAGATGTTAATGTTATTATTTACATATTTTCGAGGCTAAAATTAAGTAATTAGTAGTTTGCGCAAGTCATCGATGGACATCATGATACTTGACACGCAATTAAAGCAGTGGTTATTAACGAGAGTATCTACGAAGTTATCAGACAAGGATGCTGTAGCACAAAAACTGCCCAAATGACCGACACGTGAGTTCGAAGTTTTAAACGGGCAATGACGCAATATGTGCTAACTTATATTTACAAAGGTTACAGACGAATTCACAACAAACCAAAAGTGAACAAACAAGTCGCTAAATACTTAACAAGAAGAATAATTCAATTATAGACTTGATGAACCACAACAAAATACAATAATGGACGATACTGATCTTGAGAAGGACAAAAAGCAAAAGATCAAAGGTGAGCGAGATGTCGGTAAACACCAGTGTACTCTGGAAACAAACAAACTTTCCCCTGTTGACAAACAAACCGATGTTTGAACACAATCTGGCAAATCGGTCGGCGTGACAACTGTGGCGGTGCTGCTGTTGTGTAAGAGCATACATTATGCGAACAATACAGGAAAATGTTCATCGAAACATGCGCGACGAGCTGGAGCGGGTTTGGAAATCAACTTATTTTTACGAACCTGTACGTGGAACTGGAAAATAGAAAACTTGAATAGATTATGTCAAGGCGCTTTTGTACGCACGCAAATACGGCTACATGAAATTCGATTCTACGAAGCGTGAAATGTGACTTCCAGGCAAATAAATTGCATTTGCTACCACTTCGAGAGTAGTAGTTGTAGACTTGTAGTCCATTGTTCCATTACTTCATCAGGCAAATAAAATTGTATTTTCAGTTTTCAGACAATGTGTAATTGTTGCTTGATTGCCATGACTTTCAAGACGAAATGTGACAAGTCTTGAGGATTGGAAAATGTTTAGCAGAGCTTTATGACGTGCACATGGAAAAACTTAGGGTGTCAGAAAGCAACTGAATCTCCCAATTCTGATGTCACCAAAATGAGAAACTGATATTCTACAGCTCGTAGATAAAGTAGGCGGGTTCATAAGAACAACGCAATGATCAATAGCTGATCGGTCGGCTGTCATCGAGGCGGCTCACACCGGTGGCCAGCTATAGGTCAACCGTTGAATATTTAGGGCGCTCCGTGACGTCGACTGATTGCAGCGCTGATTACCCGAGCGTCCTCGCTAATAGTTTATGAGAATATCGTCCGCACGCAATATCTGACGAGACTGTTACAGAATATAACTTGTTTGGGTAAAGAGTATCTTTCATAAATGCACAATTTTGACAGCATGAAGCTGAAGGGACCCGAAGTGAATATTTGCCTTTGCAGCTGATGCAGATTGCTGTATCGTGTATATCGGCCCTTCCAGACTCGCACAGACCAGGGAAGCATGACACAAAAGAGGGAAGCTCATACTCAGCAGTAGCTGGAACATGGTTGTTGATGATGATGATAACCTTCAAAGCACTAAGTAGGTAAAAGGCTATTATGAAAAATGTAAACTTATTAAAGAAAATGGACATCTGCTTAGTAGTGCAAACCTTTTGAAAGAAAAGGCGAAGTCAAAGTACCCCAGGGAAACAAGATGACGTAGAAAGTACAAACTAATTTCCGAGTTTCTTGTCCCTTTAATTTTCCTTAGCTGAATCCCTCGGTTTATGTAGGACAACTGCGCATTATTTTTTAATTATACATATTGGAAAATATAGGAAATTACATGGCTATATCCATAGATGCGCAGATATAGTAAAGATAAGTTGTTCCTGTGTGAACAGAACAGAAAATCATGAGTCAATGTGTGGGGAAAAACTCTTGGACTCAGTTATAAACGACTGTAGTATTAGGTAGCACAGCCTTATAACCGAAACAAAGTCTTCAAGAGTCTTACACAGGTCTCCTTTTCGTGAGGGCCATAATCCACCTGTTGTTGTGTTTTACACAACAACTAATAAGCCTCTCACCTGGCGGCCGGCCTATATGACAACGGTCCTATTTCGACACCTCAGAACAAACATCATCTTCTTGCCCTTATCCTATTTTACTTGAGGTCAGCGCGACACGTTTTGTTTTTATTTTTGGTGACCCACGAAACGCGTAAGTTTTCAAAAAATCGCAGTTAGTTCAAACCTTATAGATCGTTGCCGCCATAATTACGCTGAACCGTGATATAAAGTGCTTGAACGCCATATGAGATGGTACAAGATTGGCTACTGATGAGAAGGGAGCTAGCGAAGTTTCAGTCTGACTCGCACACATAGGGTTCCGTAGCATCAAAAAAAACATTCATCATCATCTGCCGAGCCTTTTCCCATCTATGTTGGGGTCGGCTTCCAGTCTAACCGGATGCAGCTGAATACCAGTATTTTACTTCAAACAATATAATAACAATATTCTTAAAGCACGTTACACTCAACAGCAAAACTAATTTTGCTTTATATATGTGAATGAAAAACAAAGTTACTGATGCAGTTTCACGAAAAAGTCATATCATACACTAGTATCTGAAAGACAACATTCATATGTAGTCTTATAAATAAGACGGAATTAATTTTAGTCTGTATTATAAATACTTCTACACTAAGACTAAAGTTAATAAAATTATTAATACACCCGAAAGTGGCATTAAAATAAAAATCGGCTAAGTTCGAGTCGGACTTGCGCAGAAAGGGGTTCCGTACCATTATCTAAAAAACACCTTTGTTGAATGGGAGCCCCCTTAAATATTAATTTCATTCTCTTTTTAGTATTTGTTGTTATAGCGGCAACAGAAATACGTCATCAGCTGTGAAAATTTAAACTGTCTAGCTATCGGTTCATAAGATACAGCCTGGTGACAGACAGCCAGACAGACGGACGGACAGTGGAATCTTAGTAGTTAATAGTGTTCCCTTCTTACCCCTTGGGTACGGACCCCTAAAACAAAACAAGAACTGGTTTCATTATTGGCTCTGATTTTTCTATTTCGTGATGACACGCTGGACTAATTAAGGTTGATGATCATCATTGTGAGAGGCAGCGTCATTGACACTATACATTACAATACACAGACATAACCTTGCGGTCGCAGCTTGTGACCTCTGCTTTAACTATCAAAATTTACATGTCAAATATGACCAAACCAGTTAGCTACATTTCGTAGTCAACATATTCTACCAGTCATTGTGTGACTTATCATTTATTACGGGTTAGGAAGTAACGAAAATTAAATAATCTATACTAATATTATAAAGAGGTGAAATTTGTTTGTAAGTTTGTATCTAGGGGCTAATCTGTGGATCTACTGAACCGATTTAAAAAAATCTTTCACTAATAGGAAGCTACACTATATTCCCGAATGCCATAGGCTATATTTACAACGTGCCCGTGGGATAATTTCCGATCAAAACGCGAGCGAAGCCGCGGGCAACAACTAGTAGATTATAAAATTCTTAATGTCTAAAATAACTGAGCATTTTGAGCAAATCATGATGAATTCCTAAAAAAAAACTCTTATATAGTATTACCTCAAATATACCTCACACTGAGACTTACTAGGATTGAGATAGGTATCTACAGGGTGTTACCATTGACCCACAAACTTTTACCATGAATTCAGTACTTACTTATGAATTCAACGTGAAGTCATGGGATGTTCCTTATACCCCGTATAATAACAAGACGACGAATTCTACAGAATACAAACATACATAATACTTAATATATGCTGTGTTATCTACAAATATTAACTAATTACATAGTTCTCGAGTTCGCCCACGGTTCACGTCGATGACAAGCCGAACTGACAACGCTGACACATTTCCCAAGCCGTAACATAGTAACCCTGACATTGACATCCAACTTAACTGACACACCGGGCATGAAACGTAGGAGCCAACTAAAAATACAATAAACATTATATCACCACTTCGCGGTATCAAATAACACAACAGACAGAGAGAAAAGAGATACAGTCCAGTTTGAATCACGTTATTGGTAGACCGGGGATATTTTTCCCTTTTTTGGGGAAAATTATCGTTTTAGCGGAAAATTAGGGGAAATTAAATCCTTTTTTTTACTACCCCAGAGATCAAGTCAAGTTTTCTTTTCAATATTTCCAGCCGAATTAGTGACTTGTAATAATAACTTGTAAATAACGCGATTGCTCGGTGGTCCAAATAGTGAGATCATATAAATTTAATTTGTCATGACCAGAGGTATCCGAAAATACATGTATGCTATGGACACCTCTTTAATAAAATCTATCGTAATTTTCAGTTTATTTTTTCATATTCTTTCACTTTATAATCTCATTAGCATCTAGCTAGAGTAACAAAAATAAGCAAAACCACACGATTTCGGATAATAAGTAAATCGAATGAGATTTTTAAAGGGCCTCACTCACACACACGTCACACATGTTTATACAAATAAATGCATCTTTATCCTCTTTTAAAGGCCGACTCACGAATTATAAGTCGAAAACTATAAGAATCGCGGAACATAGATTTTAGTAGTAGAGTATTTTCGGATACGCCTGGGCATGTAGAACCAATTTTTTTATGACATCACTGTTTGGACCACCATGTAGGTACCTATACTGACTCAAAATACGATACCTAGTGGTAACTTACGCAAATGAAAAAAGTTTTATATCGCTCAATTTGTCTCATTTCATGATTGAAAAAAGAATGGAGAACAAGCTGTAAAACGTATCGTTTAAGAAAAATACAAAGACTGAATATGGGGAAAATGCAGAAACTCGATCTAGCAACCCAGCTGAATCACTAACTTCTTGATTTAACTTCGCGCCCGCGTCACCGGGTGACACACTCAACCTTGTGTCCTCACTTGCCAAAATACAGTTAATTCTGTAACTCACTTTGTCTACGTTTTCATGATTAAGATGACATGTGTTGTCTGGGTGTGATGAAGAAAGAATCTGTTGTAATCGTAGAGATTATAATGATATCATTTACTGCCTAATTTACAGAATAAATAGCATAACGTAAGAATGTTATTAATGCAATTCATCATCATTATTTTAGTACAACTCAGAGTTATATTTCATTTCATTTGAGAATATTAATTAATTAACTAAAAAAGAAACATTTGATAGATATTTGCGACGTTGTTAACTTTCAGAATGAACACTCTTAAGTCAAATGTCAAAATCTCTGGGTATGAATTGACGCAATTAAAGAACTTGAACAGAACTGTTTATCCCGATCCGAGCAGCCAGTAATCGTCAACTCACCTCCTGAAAGTGACTGTGAGAACTGTTAGATAAGACAAATGGTAACTCCAAACTTTGGTCGCGAGCCCATCACGAAGTATCAAAAGTTACAGTTGTTAATTAAAGTCGCTTGCAGATGCGTCACTAGCATAATACGCAAGTTCTTATTTTCCTTAGAGCAAAATCATTGTATTTTGAAAACGATTGTTCTCATAGTAATCTGGAGGATTACAAACACCAGGAGATAATCCACTATTAATAACTTATAATTTCAGCGAACTAATAAAGTACGACGGTCGGGTGCGCAGGCGCCGGGCGCGACGTGGGTGATCAACCTTGTCTAGACCGAACTTGACTAACCCGTATTTACGTAACTACTTCATTATTACTCATACTTCACAGTTTTAGGCACACAACACAAGTTTCAAAGAAAGAACAGAGAAAAAGATGGAGCCGTTGATCCAACTCCTGCTCAGTATATCATGCGGAATTTCTCTAACGGAGGTCATAAGTTTTGCTGTTTGACTGTCATTGTTGCAGCAAGATAGGTCATGATACTCAGTACCGAGGGACCGATCATAACAAGAACTTTTAAGAAGCCGTGAATATAGATAAATAATGGAAAACTAAGGTTTAGAACAGATCTGTATTAAGTTCTACAAAGAAGTAAATACTCGTAGAGGACTCTGAAGTAGCTTGAATTGCAGGAATATGCCAAGAAGAGGAGAAAACCATTTTCGTAAATCTTAGGGTAGTCCAAGATTAATCGGAGTGCCAGTGACAAGATAAGAGATAGCTGTTCACCGACGGGTATTATTAAAACTACGTTATGGGGAAAGGTGCCTCGCATTATAGCTATCATGGTCATTCTTAACGGCCTTCTTAGCCATGGCCCATGATGAGTTATCGTTGTGGCCTTAATACCACAATTAAAGCATTGCCTAATTAGGTTGGGCTTTCTAAAACCACACGCAGCCACCAAAATATGTAGGGTGTGACTACAGTTTAACTTTTGAAATAGTTTCCTCTTCTGCGGCTGAAATTCTTTGCATCCGTATATATTAGATGTAGCCAATTATAATAGATGTGGTGTCACCGTGTTACGTTTTAATATATTTTTTATTTATGTCGTTCCGTGTCTTCCAACCTTGACTCGCGACTCATTTCCTCCGCACGTCTGGAGCATGCTTCCTGATTTCAAACTGTTGACATCTAAATTAAAAATCTTTGAGTTTTGTTAAAGAAGTAGGTATAATGAATGATGCAATTATTCTAGGAAACTAAGTCATCTAAATTGTTTGTTAGTAGCTTTCAATGAAAATCGAGAGTTCGTTAACAATACTAATTAGTGCACAACGTCTCAATATTAGTTCTTTCCGAAATTCGACTATTTAAGAAACTATGCTTCTTCATGGTACAATGACCTCTTCGAAAAAATAACAACGCATTTATTATTTTAATCGTTTCTGCGAAAACACTAAAGAAACTAACAGAACTTATAAAAATATCACATCACAGTAACACCTGTCAACGATAACTTCCAACTTCAACATCTAGCCAAATCGTAATCTGCTCTCAAACTAGGCATTACTCAACAAACCACATCATCTCCAGCATCAGCAACTCATCTGTTTATATTTAACGTCGCCGAGTTGCCGCCGTGTCGTCCGCCGTCCGCCGGTCGCCGGACCGTCACCTCC
Organism: Eugnorisma glareosa; assembly: GCA_947578425.1. Classification (NCBI taxonomy): domain Eukaryota; kingdom Metazoa; phylum Arthropoda; class Insecta; order Lepidoptera; family Noctuidae; genus Eugnorisma; species Eugnorisma glareosa. The sequence goes on along the minus strand of OX387973.1, from coordinate 19,750,849 downwards.
GACTCACAGTTACTAACATAAACGGTTATAGCCGGCGCCATGTCAAAATATACCGTCACGGTGATATAAGTGTCAGTATTTATGTCATAGTCGATCTAATAGCTGAGTTACGCATTCACTAGGCGACAGATATTGCGAAGACGAAAAATTGTGCGAAGAAAACGACGATGATACAACAGTTGATGAGGATGAAGGCGACGGCGACGGCGACAGTTTCTGTGCTAAGGATGTGGTGTTCATTTCCCGTACGGAACAAACATTTGTATTGGCAACAGATATTTGTTTCGCGTCAAGGTGTTTACGGAAGTGGAAATTGTATCTGCGACTCCAATCCTCAAGAAATTGGAGCACCGCATCGAGCCCCGTATCTCAGAATTGCGTGAAAGATTTCCATCGCATCTCTTATCAACATTTCGCAATGTACACGATGTATGTTCCACCGTCTGTCGTCTATAGAAGCACGGCTTTAGGTGAATCATCGCCCCTTTCTTCCGGGAACTCGCGAAACGTTGATACAAGGTTAAACTATTTCTGGGAGCCCACTTGAAACTAAATCGTTTTCGGTTAGCGGAAATAGTCGAGTGAGGGAATTGTATTGTAGTTTTTACAACAAGACTGTGATTTGTTACCATAGGGTGTTACATCATGATCAATTTCGATCACATCATCATCTTTCGTATTGGGACCAACAATGTATTTATATGAGAATAGCTCAAGCCCTGGTGAAATATTAGTCAGTCATCAAGGTAATAAGCAAGACTGTCCTCGATCGCTGTGCAGCCATTTATTACAGAACAAATACAAAGTAGTAGTTGTAGTGTTCAAATAGGTACTGTTTGAACACTTTGAACTAGTCGACATAAATGGCGCAGGTTGTCCGCCCATTGCTTGTCTACAACAGCTATGTTAGAAGTAGACAAATTAAACAGGGTACTATTTTAGCCAGGGATATAAAAGATGACAAGATTTTTTTCATATTTCGTAGAACAGTCAGCTCTTCGGCCACTAGTAATAGATTTTAGAATCCATTAACATCATTGAATTGCATGCAATGCCGAATTACTGCACACTGCCTCAAATTCATGATATCCACCAATAAATGTGTAAAATAGCATAATACCGTTTAAGAAGCAGTAAAGAAATGAATATAAACCCACACAAAAGTGCAAGATTTTATTAGTTCATAAAATTAATGCAAAAACAGCATACCAACATAATGGATGTTATAAATAGCGAGGCAAGTGGTTCTCCTACAAACGACACTGATCATATTAGCATACGCGTGGGCAAGTGCAGGTAACAATATTTTACTCAAACTTAACAAGAGAATACCGGAATAACCAGTATGCTGGAAACTGAAGCCAAAATAATAGACGGAGTGTGGTTCTTCCACGGCTGTGGCCCAATTGCTGGAGTGTCCAAAATGTCACTACATGTGCACTTCAGAAGACTTGAAAACCGCTAATGACGCCGCGTTTAACGTAGCGAACCACAGGTCTCAAGTAATTTGATAAGACGTACCTACCATTGATTCGAAAGATGAATTGAGGCCATGAGAACCATAGTGGCCTAATTCAATGGACAAAGCCTTTTGAGTACCATAGAAAACAAGAACAGAAATGTTCAATTTTAGCTGGAAAAAATCATAGACTCAATATTGTAAAAAAAATAGTTAGGCCACTATGGTTCTCATGGCCTGAATTGTAATCTGGATGGCCATAGGAGTAGGGAAAGACCAAAGAAACGACGGATGGATTATGTTAAAGATGATATGGCTGGAAAAGAGCTGGCTACTGAGATGACGAGTAATGGAGAAGTATATGCAGCGCCCAACCTAAATAAATTCTGATATGGGTAGTAGAATGTGGCTCTTCCCCGGGACGTAAAACGATGACCTGCAACTGTTTAGGTGAAGATGTGGACGTGCCAGCGGATAGACATATTGGGAAAGAAATCTTTATTTACAAGTGAATATTAAATTCAATAGGGTATATACAAGAAATACAAAACTTTTTTTATTTCTTTAAAATGCCTTGTATTGGACCATAAAAACATTGTGGTACGCTTGTTTAATTCTCTAATACAACACTTATTTTACAATTTAATATTTTATTTAAAGTGTTTTTGGTGAAACGGAACGCAAACACAAAACGCATCGATTCCGGTAGTGACTTCACAATCCATGTGTCAAAGAAACACTTTTAATTGAAAAGTACTTAAGGTGGATGCGCAAGGGTAGCCCGCGAAATTTAAATTTTCTTACGTTTATTGCAATTTGCAGGTCAGTGTCAGGTTGTATGTTCATGAAAATATGAATCGCGCCAGTAACACGTATGGAGTTACAGAATTATAATCATTCAAATCATCAAAACAGCTCTCAAGTTCATATAATCACATTCAATAGTTATTTCATGAAAAAGTCACTCTTTGAGATTATATGAACTTGGAGGGTTGTATTGATGATTTGAATGATTATAATTCTATAACTCGATACGTGTTACTGGCGCGATTCATATTTTCATCAACATACAACCTGACACTGACCTGCAAATTGCAATAAACTGAAGAAAATTTAAATTTCGCGGGCTACCCTTGCGCATCCACCTTAAAGTTTCACTAAGATTTTACTATAAAATTGTTATTGCAATTTTTGCTTAAGGTGGATGCGCAAGGGTAGCCCGCGAAATTAAAATTTTCTTACGTTTATTGCAATTTGTAGGTCAGTGTCAGGTTGTATGTTGATGAAAATATGAATCGCGTCAGAAACACGTATGAAGTTACAGAATTATAATCATTCAAATCATCAATACAACCCTCCAAGTTCATATAATCCCAAAGAGTGACTTTTTCATGAAATAGCTATTGAATGTGATTGTATGAACTTGGAGAGCTGTAGTGATGATTTGAATGATTATAATTCTGTAACTCCATACGTGTTACTGGCGCGATTCATATTTTCATCAACATACAACTTGACACTGACCTGCAAATTGCAATAAACTTGAGAAAATTTAAGTTTCACGGGCTACCCTTGCGCTTCCACTTTAAATAAAGCACTTACATTTTAGTAAAACTAATCTACTAAGGGCAAAAAATTATTTTAAACAAGGCAGATAGAGGTAAGTGACATCAAAGTCCTGACATGAATGGCCGCGATAGTCATGGACGTTTGAACTGTCGTAAAAAATTGCAGGAGTTTAATTTTTTTTTGTGCGACAAGCAGTAGTTGAAATTAACTTTTAATTATTTTCTTGGGTTGATAGTACTGCATATTAATGACTGAAGTGAAAAAAAAAATTACATGCATATTCTCTATTGATAGTTGGGGGAACAGTGAAGGTGAAGGATTCTTTTAGTGGTGGTAGGGTTGGGTAGGCGGCACCTTTCACCACCTGTTCAAGGAATGACTTTATCACAAAATAAATGAATAGTTTGTTTGGTATGAAATGATCCCATGTAGTGATGTAGTAGTCTTACCAAGAAACGGATATGTCGTCGCGATACTAATTGAGCGATTAAAATGAATTGCAATTGGATCACTGCCAAAAAAGACTATTAGTTTAATAAAATACGTAAGTGGGTCTACCTATACATAACAATTACAACTACAACATAATTACTGTCATCAATGTAAAGGGAAACATCTTGAGGAAAGCGGTATGTTCTGGAACCGGAGATTTCGAAGGCATGTACACCCGTACTGGGCCCTCGTGCTGGCGGCCTTTGTCGCGGCAGTGGGGACATAGCAGGCTGATTATGCTAACACAACGACGGCCATCATACATAATCCATAAACTATTTAACTAAACAAATGACGTATCTTTATTAGGAACACAATGACGCACAATAGATATAAATCTGCAATAGACGCCAAGTTTTCACAATCCAAGCCAAACTTTCCAAGCGGATGTTGTGTCTTCATTGAATAAACTTCCAAAACGGATCGGAACAGCTGATCCACACAAACATCCAACAACACGGCCGACATGCGTGCGCGCAGCATTACGATACTATTTCGGCAGGTGACATTAGTTGTGATTCATTCCTTTGGGAAATCCCAACACTTTAATAGGGGTGACAGTACGATCGAACTGTAAAAAAAGATAGAATTGACGGGATTTATTTTTGTAATTTTACACTCCATGATTTAACGGAATTCTGGCAGTTTCTTAAGCCAAACCAGTTTGTTCGTAGCCGAGTTCAAATTGTCAAACAGTGCCAGTCCCAGTTTTGAGCCAGACTAACAATGAATATAAAATAAGCCAGCGAAGCGTCTCAGATGTAGGGTACCTAGATATCGAAGTTACTATTTCGGCAGTTGACATTACGGCAGTGAGTCATCCTCTGGGAAATCCCGGTAGTAAATAGGGCTGCCGGTTATGCAACCTACATTCACAACTCATTTACACGCTAATAGCTTTTACATTGAAGATGGAGTACCTCGCGCGCAGGAAATGGAAGTAGTATTGGGAACTTGGGATTATGCTAGAAGTTTATAACTGATTTTGAGAACGTTTCAGACGCACATCTGAAGTATTTGGAATACCTTGGATACGGTACTTCAACCTGAGTAAAAGTTTTGCGAAACAACATTACGTATGAATTTTAACTAACAGTTAATCAGGCACTAAAGTTGAGATACAATCAGTCATTTGAATTGTTCACAGTACTCAGCAAAACAAAAAGTCAATTCTAAGTTGAAACATGCAGAAATGCACTATTGGCATAAACTTAAGCAAACTACCGAAAATAACATTTCAAAATGAAAGCTCATTTAAAGTGACATGTAAATAGTAAATGTGTCAACCCTGCCGTCGGCAGTCGGTAATTGCGCGCACATTGTGCGTCAATGTTCTAAATAAACCAAAACATCGCGGTTAACAAGCGTCGCTTTTCCGTATTTTATGAACCATCAGCTACTGACAACTCTTAAGTTTAACACTCACTTCTGACGATCTCTCAGCAACTCGGGGACTTCTCACTTACAACAGAACATTGTGAATCAAAATTCCAGATCTTTTGATTTTCTCGATTGAAAAAAATAATTAAACTAGGTACAAATAGACGGGTAAAAAGATGTACGGTCGAACAAGCTATTTGTTATACACACAGAAATATTCACAATCCTAGTACACTGACAATATTGTTTGCAATTTTATTTTATAAAGCTTATGTCATTAAGAGTCAGTCCCTTAATGAAAAAAGCTTTATTAAACAAAATTTGGAAAAGTATACGCTTCGGCATTGGATTGTGAAAATTTCCGCTGTCCGATGTTCGACCGCAAATAGCATGTAATTATTTTGTCATTTTTACAGGATAGATTGTCATTCCAAAATATTATATGCGGAAAGCAAGGTCTGCTCGTTGTGGCAATGTTTGGTGGAGGCAGTCAGTCCAGCAGTAAACGGCTGACAGCTGTATAATGATGACGACGAAGGACGAAATCTGAAGAAATTGCTAAAACAATATTCTCTGTTTAACACAACATATTACGACGTTGGCATCCCTGAGGCATCAGACAGTCATCACTTCGTGCGTCAATGTCCTAAATACACGATCAGTTGGCGGTTAACTAGGAGACACGCTTCCGTATCTTATGAACGCGCTTTCTTATTAATCATCTTTTACATTCTAATAAGTAGACTGCAGTGAATAAGCATTTAAACTGTGGATCATTGTGGAGGGTCATTGTGCTTGTCAAACCGCAAATACTCGGAGCTTCCCGGCTCTAAAAATGGAAAAATTGGGTTTTTACTATTCAATTATTGTTGCTGCTTAGTCTTTTGGGTTTAGGTATTTACATTGCTTCTGCCTAACTATTGTTTATGTGGTTTACATTGCGGTCAATTGCGAGAAGACCAGCTAATACCCCTGGAGTACGTACCTGCTACCTTGAAACGATGTTTAACCTGATATTTTGTAGTTTTGCAAAAAAAAACACAAATTACTAACACATAGCTGTCGTGCAACGGTTCTAAGCTAGCTGCTAATTTGGATACGTTCAACCAAATCGGAAGACACTGAATTCCCAAGTTTTGACTACATCAAAATTATCGCAACCCAACCTATACCAACACACATGGCAACCGATTAGACTTTGATTTCCAAATGTTCTGTTATCTACGTTATCCTCGTCACAACACGATATCTGCACAACAATAAATAAATTCACATTTTTCCATCAGTGACGTGTCATCCGTTCATTGAAACAATATGGCGGCGTGACTCTACTCTATGATAGGTGGCACGCGAGCATGGTCACGCACCGCATACGTCTTTGACGTCAGAGGCACCACTACGGCCAGTGACCATTGTTACTATAGTATAGTGACTATTGTGAATTCCGCTCTGCGAAAGGACTTTGACCTTAGGACAGAATTTCGCTCAGATAATGGTCCTTCCTGGGAACTTAAAATGGTCCTTTCTGTGTCATAGGACGGAGATGATGACAAAAAATCATGGGAATGGACTCGCTATGATCACTTTTCCCTTAAGTAACATATACTTACCATACTTTCGATATCTTGAATTGGGACATCATAATCGCAATCGATTTCATAATCGATTTTTATTGCTGTTGACAAGGATTTAAGCCTTACGCGTTGATCAAAGTTGGCAAATTTAGATCTACCACAACGTTTTACAATTAAATGCATTTGAACTAATATGTAGGACACATTATTTAACTTTTTCCGGTTCTATGATTCAAGCTTATCACAATAATATCCAACATTTAGGTCAGTAAGCACGAACTGTATTAATGAGAGTGACGTATCGGCTCCGTCACTGTAGCTGACGTCAACCATCAAAATACGTGTTACCGTGTAGGTAGGTAGGGAGGTAAAATGTCGTCATTAATATTCCAGTCACGCTCATTTTCGTATTTTCCAGTTTAGAGGTGATCCTGACATTTGAAACAAAGCTAGTAATTATTCACAGGTATTCGTATGTCAGCGAAGAGATACATTTAATGAGAGATATTGTTTTGAATCGCAATTGGATACGTTTTAGGATGTAGTTTTATAAGAAATTCATATTATCAATATTATATTCTGCAGCTATAACGAAGATTATTTTTAGCAGCTTCTTAATTTCAATATTGGTCCCTCGAGCCGGATCAAACCTTTGCTTTAATAGAAACTGAAGAACCCGCGTTTATTTTTAAAGAGTTCAAGCAGTTCACTTTATCTTTACTAATCTATACTAATATTATAAAGAGGTAAAGTTTGTGAGTATGTTGTAAGGTTGTAGGGGTAATCTCTGGATCTACTGAACCGATTTTGAAAATTCTTTCAGTAATAGGAAGCTACATTGTGCCCAAGTGCCATAGGCTATACTTACAACGTGTCCGTGGGATAATTTCCGACCATAACAGGAGCAAACCGCGAGCATCAGCTAGTAATTAATAAAAGAGCGACTTTTTTTTATATTGCTTCCCCCACAGCAAAGGCAACGTTTTTGCAAAGGAAGCCGGATCAAATTTTGCGCGAAGATTGAGTTATAGCTAATTGTTAATTTTAGAAAAGGGGCCGAAATGATTTACTTTATGGATTATTTTCACCATATTTTCCAGAGCATTTGTGGTGTTTCTTTAGGGAAAACAAATCCTTATAAAATCCGTCTCAAATATTTCACCCCACAGAGTACCTACTCTATTCAGAATTACATATTTTCAGACTAATTTAATGCAACTGGTATACCTAATTCTGGAGTCTTCATTAGTTGTAGAAATGAGCACTTTTAAGAAAGATAGTTCGATAGTATAGCACTATCACCCCACGATGTTCTCACCGCTCGGACACAGTCACACAGGCCTCCGCTCTATGTCTAGTAACAGGCTTTCATCCGCCACGCGGGCCCAGTGCGGCTTTGTAAATGTCACATGTCTTCGAATTTATGATTCTAGAACATACCATTTTCTCGTGATATTTTCCTTGACCGTTATGTTAGAATATAATAGAAAACGTTTAATTGCATTGAATTTAGTATACAGGTAAATTACTGCAAAATTGTTTGGTTTCAGGTTCTACCCATTGGCAAGCAAAATTGACTACATTTCCAAATTGGGTGTACATTTGGGGATGTAATATTAGATACACTTCTGCCTAACCCTTCGGTGACTACAGGCGTGATGTGTTCTCCACGCTGTGGACAGCACCAACCTTGGTGGAATGGACGACGCACCGAAAATGCACTAGCATATCAACCAATATCTTCCGATAGTAACACAGCTTTTACATAATCAGTTAACAGCGAATTCATTGAAACGCTCAGAGTCAATCAACAGAGATAAAGCGATATAAAGAAGTAAACAGTATAGGTAATACCTACGTAATTATTCTTAATCAGAAATTGCGTGGAAATAAAATAAATTCGAATTGAATAGGGAAACTGGAACGAGCAGATGAGCCACTTTTCATATAAGGCCAAAATTGTTACGACACTACTGAGTAGCAGTCTGAGCTTTATATTACACACGATGCTACGACTACTGAGACGAAGCTTAATAGTAGTGAAGTACTGATGAAGAAGACATGCTGCGACTCCAGATTATTTCAGATAGAGGGAAATAGAACGATGGTTATAACTATGGCATATTCTCGTTAGTTACTGTGTATGAGGAGTTCTATCATAGCATCTAAGGAACAAGATAATGATAAACATGATCATCCAGTGGAAATGCTAACAGATAGCGCACTAACATGTCTAGCTTTGATCTATAGTCTTCTCACAATAAAGACGTCAGAATTATAAAAAGTATACATAATTCCAGAATGTGTTATTCTTCTTAAAAACTTTTTTAAGAAGTACACGACACATAGTCTTGTCGAGCGTATGAATTAGTTTTCTTCCGGTCGAGAACTGACCTGGCCTGGACCTGAACTGAACTGGCAAAAACAGGAATATTCTCGATTTTTTTCATCAACAGTTTCCGAATCGAAGATTATTAGTTACTATGCAAATGCAAACTGTTCCACATGTCAATGCCAATCGTTATTAAAGATTTTGATAAAGAAGCCAATTTCACTGTTTGAAATGAGACGTGGAAAATTTCTCTAAAGGATATTGGATATCGGTGTAATTGTTCTGATTACAATGGTCCAATCCATTGCCTGCCCGACGCCCGTATTACGAATCGAGACAGACATAAAGATTAACAAAGTTGTGTTGACTCCGCAACAGGTTGCAGCTTAAAAGTCAATGTCGTCGTTAATGTACTACGATTTACGAATAAACAAATTTAAAAAGGCTTGTTAGAATCTTAGATTCGACGGTTATGACGTCAAGGTTTTACCAAATACTGGACATATCATAAATGTTCCTTTTAATTATTTCATATGGACGCAGACCAGAATTAAAGGAAGGTGAATGAAGAGACTTGCTAAATAAAGTTTCAGCAAGTCATCTAAGCACACGTTTCTTTTTTTAAAGTAAAATTAGTTTTTATTTTATTTTCAAGGTTTACGCTATCATTATTACAGCAGACTGTCTCATCGCGTCGAAACGGTCCGTCAGTTCAAGGACTTTACTAGAAAACTGTAGAGGCTTAGTATTTTATAAGGATGATTTACAGGATATATTTTGTAAATTAAGCATTTACAACTAGTCAATGAAAGCCTGTTTAAGTTAAAATCAGTAACAAGTAGCGCCATCTGTTCGCTGAACCCGACTCACGTAACTCAGATTACCAGAAACAAATACAAGCGATAAAAGAGCAACCTTCTGGTCTAAAGCACGAACATGAAGACAGACACAGTAAAAGAAGCAGCCCTATATAAACAGGAGCAATGAACTCGTTTGTAGCACAAGAAGCGTGTCAACCTTGTAACGACGACAACATTTGTGAGTGCACGTAGGGCGAACATTGTAGCTGCACTTGCTGAATATAATGATGTGCAATGTGGTGCAGTTTTAAACTCTTGTCGCAAATCCGAGAAAACTAATGCTTTTAAATAGAATGTTGAAGAAAAGCATCATTATTCTCTAAAATTATATTATTAAGGGGAGCGTTGGAACATTTAATTGTTATCTTTGTTTCGACAATTCAAAAATGCCTGTAACTGGCCTACTTGAAATAAATGCTTTGATTTTGATTTTGGTGTAGCAGTGGGAGGTTGACATGTTGTAGTTGACCTATATTCAATGTTAAGATCAGAAACTGGCATTACATCTTTAGTACATGCTACAGATACAAAAATAATAGTAATTTGATGGTGATGAAAAAGCGCATCCATGCTGTCGTTATTGACCTCGTCTGGTAACCGACGACGGAGACCGACGTATAGAAAAAATATTTTAGCAAGTTGGTTATTTTGGTTTAGTATTTATCTTATTAATGAAAGAAAAAAAAATGAATCTGAATGAATCTTTAGTTTTTCAGCCACGTTATACATAGAAATTCAAATTGGATGCTAAAGGTTAGTTACCGAACCACCAGTTTAAGTTTAAAATGTACCTAAATTTATAGTATTAATCATTATCATTTATTTGCAGTCAAAATTAGCATTAAACCAGACCTATTATTAGTAACTATAGATATTTTAAGTTTTATTTGCACACGTTTTTGTTGAAGAGATATAAACTGTTGGAACAGTAATGATTATGAATGTATTATGGTACAGAGTAAATATGGGTTAAAATGTGCCGTATCATTGAGCACCACATGTTTCTGAAGACACACCTGATATGTACAGAATAAATAACTGGCCTGAAATAAAACATGTCTGCACGGTTGTCACGCACGAGTTACGATATGGAAATAAATAGCGTGTACCTACTCCAAAAAGACCTACATTTTGGAACGTATTATCATCCGTAGGCGCCTCGAGTTAGTAAAACCGACCCGACGATGTAAACAGGCGTCCACACACAAACAATATTGATCGGTACAATTGTAAATAATGATAATGGACGCTTTGAACTTTGAAGCGACCCGCCCTTCGCTGGTCAACCCACGTTCTAGGTCAAGTCCGCAGGAAGTGAACCGAAAGACAAACTGAAGGTAATCGACTGAAAAAAGAAAACACAGCTGAGGCAAATGACCGTGTCGCACTCATAACACTTTATGCTAAGCGACCATATCCGGGATCACTTCCATTATTACAGGTGTCTGGTCTAAAAAGGGCCCAGCCGTATTAATTGGGTTTCCATCACGTTTTAAAATGCCACAAAAAAAGGTCAGTAATTAATGTAGCTGGCCCGCACAGTCCCTACGGTCGGTGGATACAACAAAATTCAATATTCATGCATTATCTGCAACGTCAAACAGCCTTGAGAAATTTTGAGTACTCAATGTTTTTAGATTAGACGCGGAGATTATATGTTGTTAACGAAAAGCACAAAATAATAGTTGATAAACTAATTTAAAACATATACTTCATTTCCACAGTCGAGAGAAACTGTTCACTTCATCTATTCGCTCAAGAGCAAGCAGCATTATCTCCGCAAGTTGTGTTATCAACTTTGGAAGTAATTGCTATCACAATACGATCAGGCTGTCTCGAGTGAAAATGGAAAACATTGAAACGGCTACTACTCTTATCTTTTAAAACTTTACCTTTAGCAACAGCGGTAGGATTGTCCGACATTTTTAATAGTTGTCCTTCGAAAACACTTAAATGTTCAACTACACTATTATTTAACACGTTAATTTCACTTCTATTGATTATTCTCTACATGGCTATCTTCGATACCATCACGACATTAATCAGCTATTAGTAATATAACAAACAATTATTTACATGAAAAAAAGTTTCATAGTTCGTGGTTATATAGGCGCCACTGTAAAATGCGGGACACTAATTGATTTTAAATTATCGCATCATCAGTAGATATTACCGGTATATGGGCCCGATAAATCATGCATGGATTATTTAATGATGAGGCAAAAAATTTCGTAATACATTCCAGGTGAGATGACAGCGTCGGGCCACAAACGTGCGCTCGCCGTGGGCAGCCGACTTCGACTGGTGGCCGGCGGCCCGCCTCACGCAGGGTGGGAGGCGCGCGGGGTGGGGATGCGCCCAGGAAGCACAGCCTCCGACCAATAATAATTATGTAAGTAAGGGTTGTTGCTATTTTTAGAACCAAGGCGCATACGTTACCAGTTTGTATGGCAAATTGGCAAAGCATATTATGCTATCGGCTTAGTATAAATAACTGGAGTGCAGTGCAGTAGGCGTTATGTTAGCAACGTTTCTATTTGTGGAACTCTTAATGCTGTTTCTCTAGTTTCGCAAGTAGCAAGTTGAATGTGCCCGTTTTATACGTACTTATGGCAGGTTGTTTGAACTAGATCGCAGTTAGGCGGCACTTGGTGGTTTTCTTGTCCACCCATCCAAGTAATTAAAGTTCAAAAAGCTTTTAGCGAACGTTGTTGAAAGGTATTTGTTTTCAGGTTGAATAATGGTTTTTGTGACGAAGATAGATGGTTCTCAATTTTTAGTCTGCGTGGTTATCAAAAACTGTCATTTTGTTCAGGTTTAGCGTTGAAACAGTGTGCTACCATTAGAAAGTTTATTATTGAAAGTTCCTAACTAAGTTAAACTAAGTGATCCATCATATAATTACTTTACTAACATGACTGCAGCGGTCCTGCTTCCCCCCATGGCACCCGCTGCACCCCTGCAGCCGCATCCGCGCGGAGTGCCCCCCCCCCTTACGTAACACTGACACAGTTCCGGGGCCACTATGTTATTTATGTTGTTTACTACCGCCAAATCGCCACGTTTAATATTGAAGTGGAAAGTTGGCAATGGCTTCCACCGACAGGATGTGAAGTGTGTTTAATTTTCCAGGAAACTTTCCGGTATAGACTGTATTTATTAACATAACATCACGTCGGTAGTACCTGGAGGGTTAGGCACGGGTGTACGCTGTAATTGTTTACTCAAACTTTTCGCTTCTGAGCAAAGCCGAGAGAGACAAGAGGTGAACGTTTCCATTCTCAGCCATAAATCTTGATATAATCATTTCTTAGTAATCTCGCCTGAAATCTTATTTATTCGTTATTCATGACTACTACAGATCTTTCCAGACCTAAACATTGTCACGTTGCGCAGATTGTGAACTTTTCAAACGTTTAGAAAATTACAGGTACCTACAGCAGCAATGCCACGGTTAACTATACCAATGAGAAAGGTTTTCATCATCTTTCGGCCTTAGTGGCCCTATTGCTTGGGGTCGGCACAACACGTGTTTTTCTTCGACTCTCTCAACCGTGGGTATTAATTACTTCTTTATCCTTCACATCATCCCTCACACAATCCATCTATCTTTGCTCTTCATCTTCCTCTCCATCAATCAACATCTATACTCATCATTCTTTGAGTGATGCTAAGACAGACAATTCCCTTACAACTTTTCGTTACACTAATTCCAAAACCCAAGGTAATTGTTTGGTATTGATAAAGATTCCCTGATCAACTGTTACCGGGCGGTAACTAAGAGTACCCTCCCCCCCCTTACCTCGCTCCCCCTCTCATCCCAGGGGTGCTCAAGCGGAGGGATTATATCAAGTGGATGGGCAGAAACGTCCAACTGATCGCTGATAGCGTCGCATTGTGAAATCCGTTTGCTAAGTCCAGTCTCTTAGGGGTTGCGAAAATTAATGTAGTTGCTCCACTTCAAGTGGCACGCTCTACGACAATTAGAATCAATTTAGTAGAACAGAACTGGGCGAACCTGCATGGCAAGTTGTCTCTCCGTCTATAGCAAGTAGGGTCGCCATTTCGAAATTTAAAAGTCCCGAATAATAGTCCGACATTTGCGAAAGGACCAGACATTGTACTTTTTTGTTTTAATCTCATTCAATTACTTACACTGACACTTATGGGATATGTTTCGCTTCATCCCGCAATCATGGCGCTTGCAACAGCGTCGAAATATCGGGAACTCACAGTCCTGATAAATGACAAGTCCAAGCAAAATCCGGTCATCAGACTCACGGATGGCGACCTTAATATGAAAATATTATGTATACAATTTTTTGTTGTGACCTCTATACTAGTTTCTATCAAGTTAGCGAAGGAAAGAAGTTCAAAGAAGCGATGGATGGACTGTGTGAAGGATGATATGGCTAGAAAGGAGGTGACTGCTGAGATGACGAGTAATAGGGTGCTGAAGGCGAATGTCTCGGGGACCGAATTTCGCACCAACGTCTCTATACTCCAAGAACTCAGCATTAAACAACGCCTTTCAGCGGTAGTACAGAGTCGCATACCTATTAAAGTTCTTCGGACACGTTTCCCAGCGCGAGAGTGACTCCATCGAGCGCCTTGTGAAGGGCAAGGTGGAGGGAGGGCAGCAGAGGGCGGGGAAGGTCGCCCATGCGATGGACCGACCAAACTAAGTCAGCAATGGGTGGTCCCTTGCATGAGTGCACCAGGATGTCGCTGCGCCGACCCCAACTAAATTGGGAATAAGGGTAGGAGAATGATGATGATGATCAATTCAGCATTAAATGAAAAACCATTCCACGAAAAACCTCACGTTAAAATATACTAAAGGAATGTCAACGAACTTACTTTTAGTACGTCCTGATAACATTAATTAGCATACACATTGCATACGTCCATCTAAGCACATTACGTGGAACTAGGAAAATACGGTAATTTACTGTAGTTGGTTAAGTATTTGCATTTATTCGATATGCTTCAACACAGCCAATTGAAAAAAACACTAAACTGTTGTTGGCTCATAAATGATGTATAATTTACACAAGTGTTACTTTATTGAAATATAATATTTGATACAAAATGGTTTGTAATATTTTGGTGATTAAATTTATACACCGGGGTGTATATATAATAGTTATGACACCGGAAAAACAAAGCATAAAAACTGACTTTAAAAAAACATTTAAAGTTCTGAAATAACTCTACTTTCGGAAGTCGGTGACTTGACTTTTTTTTATTTCATTACTTGTTTAATTAATTAAATCCATTTGTTTCAGGTTCTCCCATATTACAATCACAAGTTACGAAACACGAAATAAATACAAAAAACACGACTAAACGAAACTACGACGACGACGTCGACTTTTGCTACTCGTAGTTTGACTTTGTTTTTTGTCACCAACTTCTGAAGCTAAACTTATTTTTTACTTTTTTTGTGTTTTTGAAGTCGGTTTAATTTAAAAAAAAAAGTTTTTTATTTTTTACTTTTTAGTGGCTCGCATCTGCTTACCCCTTCACAGCGTACCGGCGTGATGTTATGTTATGAACTGGTGTAAACAATAGACAACCATGAGATTTCAGCAATCCCAGTCCATTTGAAATCATTTATTGAGGAGTTCCGTTGCCTTTCTCCGAAGTTCTTCACCACTCCGAGGAAGTACTCTTCCATAAAACTACCCAAATCGCTTCAAGTGTGCCTATAAAATTTGAAGAGCCCTCTCTATTTCTCCAAGATCCCATCATCAGATCCTGAATTAATGATCATGGGACCACCTGGGAAGTATACCCATTCAAACTAAAAAAAAAAATATCCATATCAGTCCAGCCATCTTCGAGTAATCGGGGAACATACATAAAAAATAAAAAGGTTCCGACGAATTGAGAACCTCCTCCTTTTTGAAGTCGGTTAATAAATACAATGTCATCAAATCAGAAATACAAAACAAGCTGATAAAATACCAGTGCGATTTTTTTTCTAGGAAAAAGTTAATTACAATTATAGACGACCGGCGATTGAGCCCAACACCTCGTGCACGGCAGATCACTTGTGACCACTACACCAGCAAAGCAGCCATTGACAGTCAGTATTCTTTAGGAGGAGCTCGTGGCTAAATAATAACAGCCGCTCGGGTCGATTTTAAGGTTAAGCTGCGCTTGCCTAGGTTGGTCCGTGGATGGGTGTCCGCCCACTACATACCGTGTTTCCTCCATGCCTCGCAACGCTCGCCGTTGGTCCCGGCTGTCATTTGTAGATCTTTGACAATCGTTACAAGGTAGTCAAGTGGCCCGAAAGTCCGACATCCAGTCTTACCAAGGGGTATCGTATTATCCAGTACTAACAGGGTTGTGGAGGTAAGATAGGCAGTCGCTCCAGTATACAGCTGCTTCCGGTTAGACTAGAGAAGGCTAGGCAGATGATGATGACCAGTATTTTAGTCCATTGTAAATAATGAAATTGAAAACATGGGACCTACCATAACCCGCTCCAGGGCTGCGTGGTGGATTATGTCAGGCCGCTCCCTCTACCAGAGACGAGGCTTGTGCCCCAGCAGTGAGAACGCTATAGGCCGACTATTCATACAAATACCCTGATTCTGATACGCATCGCTGATACACGTTATATCTGCGTATTTTCCCATATTTTAGCATGTAAACTACTGATATCCCAATCACTTTTCATGTAAAGATATATCTACGTAACGTTTATCACAAAAACGGTAATAAAATAATAAATGTAGTACATTTAATTCGTGTCGTCATTTTTGTGTGTATGACTCAAAGTGGGTAACTATGTGAAATAAGTATTGTACCGTGTTTTCACTATGACTTGACACTACATAGCAGCGATAGCCTAGTAGTGTGACCGTCCGACTGCCAAGTCATAGGTCTACTCACCTCTTAATTTTCGGATTCATATGCATATGGTATAATAATCACTTGCTTCGGTCAAGGAAAACATCGTGAGGAAACCAGCATGCCTGAGTGACATTTCTTGACGGCATGTAAAGCCAAGTCAGAGGCCCATGAGCGGCCTAAAAACTCTGACACCAGGTTAAGAACTAACCACACGATAAGAAAGAAGAAGACTATTCAAATTGTTGCCAAGAGTGCACTAAAGATCTTCATAATTATTATAATGTGCAGCCTTGTTCAACCCAGCGCTGAGTATAGAGAGGATCCTGCTTTTTTTTGGCGTGCTTCAATAAAAAACCCTATCTGATCAGTCACTGAGCCCTATCAGTTGAGCACTATCTGATCAGCAAGATCCGGCTCCACTTGCTTATTTGTAAATCTTTTCACCTCGGCATCGCCACAAGGGAATAAGAAAGCCAGTGCAACAATCTAGCCTTTTATTTGTAATTTTTTTGCTAATTCTTATTGAAGTCATACGTCATAGCTTAGTTATGGAGTATACGAGTAGGTCTAAAAGAAAAAGTTTGGCAAATAAATGTATTGAGCAGGTACTGTGTTGAGCTAGGTCACATTCTGCATACACGATTGTTTATCGGCATTTGTAATACTATTTATCATAGATTTGTCGTGTTGTCGACATCATTTATCATAATACCGTATAGCACTAACTTTTGTCTTCTTAGCTTTGACTTCTAAACTTTTCTATTCTCGCTTACCTTTCCTTCTAATTTCGGTATCGAAGACAGAACCAAGTTACACCCTTCGATTAACTTGAGTCTGTCTTCGCTAACAACAATTGTTGTTGTTATTAACAAGTTAGGAATAAACAGATCAATCTGGATATATTTAGCTCCACAAAGGGCAGCACTTCGTACCCTTTCGGCAGCAGTCGGGCTGCCAATCAAGTTACGTGTTCACGAACAATGCCATTTTATTAGGTATAGCGGCCCGTCCCGGCTTCGCACGGGTGCCTGTGTTACTCAGGGTGAATGTAGCTCTTCTAATGGTGAAAGAATTTTTGAAATCGGCGCAGCCGTTTTTGAGTTTATTCATTGCAAATATACACACAAAAATACAAATATTTTCTCTTTATAATATTAGTGTAGATGTAGATATCTACTCTTACCAAATACTGTTAATATAATGCAGTTCACCCCCATTGTTGTTTATTTTTAAACTTCGGTTATAGCTGTGAAAGTATCCATAACTGTTATGTGATTCTGGTTCGTCCTACGCAGATTGTATTTGTGATCGGTTGCTAATTGAAATGTATTTGCGTTATTGTGGGGAGGGCGTTAACCAATTTTGTATTATGATTGATGTCAACGGCGTCATGGCTGTGAGTGATGCGATCAGGGGACGCTGCGGTGGACCGTGTGCGTCATGAAATGGTTATGTCGTAAAGTTGGGTATGTTCTTCAACTATTAATTGAAATGTCAGGTCAATCTGAAACACTAGACTAGACACTAGATTGTAGACAAAATCAAAACAACCGGTTTGTTTGAAACAGCCCAGTTTCTGGAGAGCATGGGGAATCAATAGGTATCAGTCAAACTTGTTTACCGATCCATCTTGCTGAGAAACGATCTCGTCTAGCCTTGGTGTGCTGTTTGAGCATAGATCATGTAAGATTGACTATACATGATTTTTTTAACTAGACTCCAGTCAGACTGGGTTGTGGTTATGCAAGCAAATCGACTAGATATTTCTTTTCACGCAGCCCAAGATAAAAAAAAAACAATAATTTGGTATGTTAGAATTTTGGCAGATGCATGCAGGCTTCTAGTAAGAGTGGAAACCTACCCCAACACGGTTGGAAATATGACAATGATAACAAGCAAATATTTTACCTGCATGAAATAAGCAATGCGGCCGGCCAGGACACACGCAATAAAAACAGCTCCCTTAATTTTTAGTAAGTCATACTTATAAGCCATATTCTCAAGTTGTGGCAGCAAGCCTATCATAAGTACCGGAACAAGTTTAGTGGAACTTACAAAAAAAAAATACAAGTTTCCTTAAAAGGCATGACGTCGACGGCGATGTTTATACTTGTAATAGCAGACGTAATGATCATTAATTCTAACACAGCTATTATGAATCAGTCGCCCCTAATCAAACTTAAGGTGCGTCACAAAGTTCCGCGAAATCAGTCGAGAAAGGAGGAACAACGTCAAATACTTAAGGAGAATGATGCAATACTACTTTATTATTAACTAAGTCTAGAGGGAGAGGAGGAAGTACCCTATTAGGTGGTCTGACGTCTAACCGTGTGAAACAATACCCTGAAGTTGACACCAAGACCTCCGACGCATTGCACAAGCCAACGATCGTCACAAATGGAGGGAGTCGTCAACGGTTTCAGCCGGTTACAGTACCCGCACGCCAGTGGTGGTAAGCCTTTTATCTTGAGCTGGCCACGGTATAGTACGGAGTTTCTACAGAATAAGAGGCCAGCTTATACTGGTTTTGTGAACATTGTCGTGCGGCCTAACGTAGTAACCCGTACCGACGCTCAGCAGTGAGCTAACGACTCATGGAGGAGGAAGCCCAAGAGCCTGAAGACACCTTTCTTGAGTCGCCTAGAACACAAGACATGCATTAGATGTTACATCTTACTACAACAGTGGGGATGCTGAAGTTCTGCCCTCTGTGCGCCAAAGTAAGCAGTCAAATTGATCTAGCTGCGCCGTCACCGGCGTGACTGTGACCGTCAGCACGGCGTCGTCAGTATGACTGTTGTAGTAAGATGCAACATCTAATGCATGTCTTGTTTCATTCTAGGCGACTAAACAAAGGTGTCTTCAGGGTCTTGGGCTTCCTCCTCCTTGAGTCGTTAGCTCACTGCTGAGCGTCGGTACGGGTACTACGGTAGGCCGCACGACAATGTTTACGTATTCGAAGATGTCGTCCAGCGACATGAGAAAGCGACGGAGTTGAAACAAAAACTTATTCGATCACCGTAAGCTGCACGTAAGCTATTTAATTGTGGATTTTACTAATAACAATTTCTCAGAATTCAGGGACCATTGTGATTGATCTACAATACTCTATTGTGTCCGTATTTCGGTCTAATTGAAGTACCAAAATAATTAAATATGGCCGCGGTTACATTACTATAGACCACAAGACGGGGCGGGCATCATTGAAATTAAAAAAACATTTTTGCAAGATGAACATTTTGAACACTAAACTAGCTATTTGCGATTAACCTACGGTAAAGTATGACAATTTGAACCAGAGGTTGTTTGACCACTTGTAACCCTAATTCTCTCAAAAACCATCATCCCTGAATCTGTGATGCTGTCCAGTACACAACGTAATGTCACATCTTTGAAATAACAGCTCACATTACGGCGGGGCACGGCGCTGTAGCAACGATCCATCATCCACTAAAACACTCCGGCTTCCAGGAACGTATTAGCAAAATTTGGCCCAAGTTCGGAGAAGAGTAGGGGTTTCACCCCCTGGCGGCCCTTCGCTCCCGGGGCTCCCCCCGGCTGGAGCCACGCTGCGTAGGCGTGTGTTGACAAACGTTGCTGTGTCTATTTTTGTCCCAAGCTCAGCCACGCCCATCTTCTCGCCCCCCCCCCCCCCCCTCAGCCGAACCGCGCGCCCCCGCCCGGCCTCTGCCCAAATGTGCCCTTGACCTTGGTAACCAAACAACCGCAGTCACAACAAGGGATGGATGATAATTTGTTTTTCTGATACAGATTTGTTTAGAGTTCAGGGGATGGCTCCGTGACTGTGGGCCGGTCCCTAGCGACAGGCAGGTTTACACTTTTGGGTTGCGGCTTAGTAACATACGCTCAATTATTACAACGTTACTTACTGATCTTCGGACGAGTCGCGGATTTTGAATAAAGCTCATTTGAATAATTTTAAAAATGTTGAGTATTAAGTTTTTTTCTTTTTCTAATACGATAGAAAGCTAGCGCGTCTTGGGTTGTTTATGAAGCTTTTATCAAGAACCAAGTACTTCACTTTGTCCATAGATGGCGCCACTGGTTGCTTTCTTACGATGATCAAAGAAGCTCTTTCTCTTTTTAAAAGTTTTAGGCTTTGACGATTTTTAGCCCTATTACCGTCTAATATTCCACTCGCATGACTCGCATCGTGTAATGTTTCACTCGATTCTAGGAACTTGGAATATGATTTAGCATCCCCTGTAACTGATTGAGTTAAGTTAATTACAGGCGGCAGCTAATCCGTGGAGAAACGGACGGGTTTCGGAACATAGGTGATAGAAGTTTCTGGACACAAGTACCTATTCAAAGTTCAGTATATCAGGACAATCGGCTAAAAAACAGAACGTTCAAGCCCTTGCCATCTATTACATAAGATTTAAAAATAATTTACGAAATAGGGGGTGAGTACTAGTGGAAAATAACACTGATTTAGTTAAATATGTCCGCAGCTTTAAGTGATCGCGCCATGTTCATAATGTACGGGACAGTGGGTTCGTAGGCGTTGGCTACGAGCTACGCCGTAGCGGCCTACGAAAGTTTATTCGCGTCTTCTTCACGGCTTTGATGTGACCTTTTTTGTTATAAATATTCTGGCTACTGAGATTAAGGGCCCAAAACTGGATAAAGATGGGTCTACTAAGATAACGTTATGATCCGCACGACTAAGTTTTATAAAAGTGAAAATTTGCCTATGGCTATTTTTGCAGTGTATCTTCAAAACAGAATTTATTCGAAGTATTTTGTTACCCATCTCTAGCATTATAATTGATATTGCCATCGGCGACACGAGCCAAATCGTGATTTATTGATTAAAGATTTATAAATTAAGATATTCCGTCTGATATAAAAATATTCCTTTACACCCATACTGACGTAATCGTAATGATTTATGGCCTGTTTTGCATATTTTGCTTGAATCAAATGTTTACTCCATCAAGACAACAATTAAATCAGTGTTTATTTCCTTGATAGCGATGATCCTTGATACGCAATTTTATTTTATATTGGCCAATATTTTGAAGCAAACAAGTGCGAGTAGGCAAACAATTCGGGGATTTACTGGAACGAACAATAATGTTGAATGTTGTTGTTATGAAGGTTTATGTCAAGGTCAAGAGCGTCGGCAAAGCGGCGCTTGTCTACATACATCACGTCGGTACTTCACCGAAGAGTTAGACAGAGGTGGATCTATGGTGCAGCAACATTTCGATAGTTATGTTTAAGCCCCATGTAACAGGGGGCGAGCCTATTGCCATCGACGACGAGCTTACGAGAAATTCCTGATGGAAAGACCCAGTGACACTGTCCGAGCAGGGAATTGAAACAAAAGACTTCAAGATCAGTAGCGTTTGCGACCACTCGACCAAGGCTGCGTCAGGGTTCACTTGTGTCTATGTAGACAGAAAAACAGCAGTTGAAACCCACTTGCGATAGCAGCAGTCACTAAACATTATCAACATTTTAGCAGTGGTTGTTGGTTGGGCGATAGTAAGCCCAACAAAATAATTAACATAATCATCAGCATCAATTAGCACGACAAATAAGCAGGTCATTGCCGATAACTGTGACGTAAGTAGCCTACGTGATGATAGCGTCAACATACCTGGGGGATTGTCAATAAATGAACGTGATTGATCTGATCGGGCGCACGCGCAGCCGATGTGGGGACAAGCGAGTGAAGAGGTGTTGGAGTCGGGCCAATAAGCTGATGAACCTACAAGCTAAGAGATCATGCAACTATTTATTTATTTCACAGAGATAGGCAAAGACTTTTATGGTTTGTATACAGCGTGTCTCAAAAAGGTGTGCTGATATTTCAGGGTGCGGTACCGACCGACAGGCTGGACAACTTTCACGATTACGATGTTGATGTTGATGTTCCATGGAGAAAGCTGTACAGTCTTGAAGGTCTGCATGCTGTCGAGAGGTTATCAGCAAACATGCTAGTGTCAGTGAGCGAGGCCATCTAGCAAAATACCATAATCACCAAGTTTGATATGTTACACTTTTAAAGACAAGTCGTGGTTATTCAAAGTAGTTTACAATGTGCTCGCTTTGTCGCGACTGTTGTAGGTTTATTCTAGACTATTGTCTTGTGTTGAAGGGAATGTGGAATTGTGTTTTATTCCTCGTACTTAATTTGTTAAGATCGTTTAAATAATATTCATAAATATTGAACAAAACCACAACAACTTTTTGTCAAAAATAAAACCAACTTCAAAAAAACAAAAAAAGTAAAAATAACTTTATTTTGTGAAGTCGGTGACTTTTGTTTGTTTAATTGTTTTTTGTAAAAGACTTCTGAAGCTTCAATTATTTTACACTTTTTTTTATTTTTTGCAAAAAAGTTTTTTATTTTTGCATTTTTACTTGTAATATCCTGTACAAATATTTGCTATGCATTTATTTTACATTTCATGGTAATAAAAAAAATCAACATCATTTATTTGCATAAATAAGGTACAGAAGGTTGGTAAAAAATTACAGAACTGTTCTCTTATTCTGCCTTTAATTTCGGCGTGCAAATATAAAATTAAATTAAATTACATATTTGATTTAAATTAATTATGCATGCAGTCTTTAAACCGATAATCCCATTAAAATTGTATTATTGAATTAAATAAATGTCAATATGAGAATAATAAAGAGAAAAAAAAACACCTCAATATCAATAATAATAAATAAATAAATATCGCTGGACATTACACACAGCGCCATCTAGGTGCCACACTAAGCAACGAGGCTTGTGTCGTGGACACCAGATAGTTGATACTACTACATAGATACTTTTTTGTTTGTAAATACATACTTATTATATATATAAACATCCATGACTCGGAAACAAATGTCCATGCTCATCACACAAACATTTGCCCCTACCGGGATTCGAACCCGGGACCCTAAGAACGCAAGGCAATCATGTCAATAATGGCAGAGATTCGCCACACAATAATAATAACAATGACAATTTAAAATGAGCGTGCAATTTACAAAACTTACAATTTATAATCTAAAAATTCATGTACACTATACAAGCATTTTTCAATTAAAAATCTCGTCAAATTATTTTTAAATCTTTAATTGAATTTGGTATTTTGTTAAACAGTTTTATGCACATACTATAGCTGCTGTTACCTGTAAATGTGAGATTCGTTCTTGGTTGAAACAACTTATTAGTATACATAGATCGTGGGGCATAGTAGCTTGTCGCTTGCTGAAGAAGTCTCTTATGTTTGAAAACAAATATACAGGATTCTAATATGTAAATACATGGTAGAGTTAGTATTTTATAATTCCTAAAGAATGGGCGAAATGACTCCATTTGCTTCAACCCAAATATAGCTCTTATATAATAGGCATTCCCCAATAAAATGGCACTTAACTTACCTAACTGTCGAAATGTGGGTGTGCTGTACACATCTGCGTACCCCCTCAGAGCATACAGGCGTGATGTTATGTTATGATGTTGTGTAAACAATAAACATCCAAGCGATTGCAGCAATCACTACAGATTTGCTGCCTATTATTGAAAAGTTGCGTTCCATATCACCCAAGTCCAACTTTGGAGTGTACTCTTTCAAACAAAAAAGAATTTTCCAAATCTGTTCAGGCATCTTCGAGTAATCGGTAAACATAGTTTAAAAAAAAGATTCCGACGAATTGAGAACCTCTCCTCCTTTTTTGAAGTCGATTAAAAATAGACGAATTTTGTATGAAACGCCCACTTGGTTAACTTAACCTACGCCTTCGCCTTAACTATAAAATATAGGTTTCCAAGAACTATACATATTTTTACGAACTACATTATAACTCCAAGTGATTTTACTGTTATATTGTACATTGTATGTAAATGCTAGTCCAATATTGGCATATTCTGGCGGGGTGCCAAGTAATGCGGTCAAGTAACCTACATAATGCTTTCAATTGAATGAAACTATGTGCTGGAGATGTATCAGGTACTTCTTCCTAGCGGCACACGTTTTAGAACTGATAACGTTCCACAATTCTAGAGACATGCATGGCCCATCACAGAAACAAGGTTGAAATTTCTAATGCTCCTGTAACTACTCCGGTACCCATACGCCGCTTGTACACACACGATTTTTTGCCGTGAAATTATACACATACCGCTGACGATGAAGACTACTATTACTATTCCCTTTATTTAACTTTATACAAATTATTTACATTTTTAAATATTTCTTATAAAAAAACAATATAAAAACTATTATTATTATTAATATTTTTTCCGTCGATAAAATTAAGCATAGTTTCTCTCATTTCGATATGTGCAGATTATGAAGAATCACACTGTATATCGAATTCCGTGTGTATTAATGAGTCCTTGTTGCTTAAATAAATAAAGGAATTAATTCAATAACTAACAATATATTTAACGCCCGTTCATATGCCAATTTACACAAAACATCATAACTAAATTTGTTTTTCAGAATGTTCCTCCTCTTACTTTAGAAATTAGAGGTTGGGACACAATTTTTACGACTTTAGAAGTAAATATCTCATTATCCAATGATAGACGCAGCATTTAAAAACCGTCGATATCATTTTTCAAGAGTTATCTATAGACACCACACAGTTATACGTATACGTAGATATTTTTTTCTAATTCTCAGTTACATGTATGGAGGGCTGGAGGGTCACCCCAATTTTTTTTTTTTCATAATTTCACTTCTTACGTATTTGTGTAACGGTGCACCTACTCTCCAAATTTTCAACTGTGTGGTGCTAACAGTCTCAGAGTAAAAGAGTTGTGTCATACGGACGGACAGACAGACAGACGGACAGGACGAAATCTATAAGGGTTCCGTTTTTGCCATTTAGCAACGGAACCCTTAAAATCACGTAAACATACTTACAACGTTGTAATGGTTGTGAGCTACGACTTATTTACTTTCATTTACAAACCACCCACGAAAAAGATCAAAAACTAAGTGCCTTGCCCCCCCCCCTCAACCTCTTGAGCGGCGGTGGGCGCAAGTCGTAGGTGGAAAAGCGCGGCGCGGTGCGAGCGACAAGCGGCGACTACCCACAACTCCGCGCTTTTAGTGGTTTCGCGCGCAAACATCGGTGCACCCTTCACAAAATGCTAAGGTTTGAAAGGGGTGCTCAAAACAAAACATTATTGGTTTATTTGTGCTTACGATGGGCTTGCAATTACGATATCAATGTTTTGCCGCCTCAGATAAAATTATTTGTAATTCTAATTCTAATGATTAATAATTAAATTTTAATGTAATGATGACCCATAATTTAAAAAAAAAAAACATATTTTATACGCCGGAAAGGGCAGAATATTAAGATCATAATACATTTACAGCCATAGGGCGAAATTCTTGATACAAACATTTTTTAAGGCGAAAGGTTTTTTTGAAAACAAAAAATCTAGTGTCCATTCAAAATAAAGGAAGAACGCGTAGAGCCAGGCTTTACGGAATTTTCAATAATTTCCCCTGCGCTGAAGATACGTGGAATCTTAAGGTCAATAAATAGGGTTTTCCCAAAACTCCGATGACTAAGACCCAACAAGCGGACCTAGATATCATATTGGTTGGAAAGATTTGAAGATATATATATAACAATAATAAAACTTATATCTTTATACCCCGATAAGATACTTTTTATACATAGATTCTATGTTTTACTAAAAACGTCCTCCCGTCTACTGATTTCATGAAACTGCGATGAACTATCGATGATTCGTACAATCACCATATTGATCGTCGTTCAGGGAAGCCCATTTCCAGCAATGGACAGACTGGACGGGCTGACATTATGTGTCATTTGACCCCAGCAACCGGGCAAACCAAATAATAGAATATGTCGGAGCTAAGGTCAAATGGGTCCGGCATGGGATCCATCAGGCGACGCCCACTCCATTCTAACACAATGGCTTGTCCTGCATAATGGTTTATTAGTAAGAAGTATTCTGGGTTTTACCGAGGTAGGTCAGAAAGTGTCAATCATTTTACATTAAATTCGAATCTATGTTAACAAGATACCCAGAGAGGAATTACCCAAACGAGACGGCCGTCATCGAGTGTCACGTAGAATAATTATGGGCATGTCTAATCAGTAAAGATATATTTGAATAGAAATTGAGGGAGTGGTCCTGAAAACAAAAAGTGCACTTTCAGCATGATTGTTGACACCAGATAAAAAGTACACGCCTCCTAACTTTAATTAAAGGCATACTTATAAATGTGTCGTTAGATTTCAAATCGCATCAAGTCCACTTTTGACATAAAGTTAGCTTTTATTCTTAATTAAAAGGCAGGGGAAGTATCTTTTACAATATTTTTTCAAATTGAACCAAGTCCATTTGACATGTTATATCAAAACGCAGCAAGTCGCATTGAGCCCATCAGAGCGACGCGATCGTTCAAAATGGCGCCCAGTTGTGTGTTGATTGTCGCCACGCGATTTTATTCATAAAAAAAACCTTAAAAATAATACCTATTATCATTGTTTTTTCCTTAGTCCGTCCCCTGATCATATTTTGATTCAAACTGCACTAAGTCCAGTATTCTGTTAGATCAAATGAAACTAAGTCCGAAGGACTTGGTTCATTTTGACAAAATAAACCTAAATACAAATTAGAAATTCGTTTTTCTCGTAATCTAGAAACATTTCATAGAAACAATGATAGAGAATCTGATTTTTGATAGTCACACCACCCTCAAAATGAGATAATAAAAAGCGTTACTCGAACAGAAAAAAAAACCGCTTTTTATGAATTAAATCATTTTGGACTTACTTCAATTTGAAATCTAACGACACATTAATGATTACATTGTCATATGGCGTAGCTAAGTAACCGCGTCGAATGACGATGTTAAAATTACTCGTGTCAAATTCACTTTCAATCTGATAATGATTGAGTCGGCATTTACAAAAAATATAATATATATATATTTTCTGTCAGTGGTTGGACAGAAAGCAAATGACTCAATTACGATTTAAATTGGGGTTGGGCATTAGGAAAGACTACCATAAGCTCTGTCGATAATGATAACAACAGCAGGAGAGATGTTTCAATATTACTAGCGCCGTGCTCGTCTGGCGCTCTGGAAGCGTGTCCTAGCAACCAACCTATCCAATACTCTCTACACAATAGGTAATGATTCACTTTCCAAGAATTTCAACGAGCAATAGAACTTCGATGGGCTATATTGTTATAGATTCTATTATACTGTAAGAGTACTGAAAAGAATTTTAGTTCAGACAAGTACATCTACAGGAGGGGATTGAAGAAATGAGAAACGCCTTTTATCCTTACTGATTTCCAGTCAAATACGATTCGACAAACGAAGTTTAAGTTGTTCTGCAACAATAAGCGCGTGTAGGGAGATGAAATTATTACAGATGTAATTATTATCATACTAGTACAAAACGCCGTAAAACTTTTCTCCATTACAATAACAAATCACGAAAAAACTTTTCGACCTACCCTCAAAAGCAATTAAAACAAAGCCAACAATCCACGTGGAACACAAGGACGGGCATCGAACCTGCTGCTCCCGGATCCCGGGCGAGTGACAGAGCGCATACGGGGTGCGGGGGTGCGAGGGGCTGCTGCTATTTATATACAATCGATAGGCGCCCGTGGCCTTGGCGCCATCGACCGCGCGACAGATGGGTGTGTGTGACGAGCCCCCGACCTATAACGTACTACGTACTGTGGAAAATTTTCCGCCAAGGAAATGTGCTGCGAAAATGCTTTGATTTCATGATAAAAGGTGTATTTAATCTTTCACTTTGGTATGAGGAATGGTATAAGGAATTGAGAAGGCGAAATATTGGTAAAAATCCACCATAGAAATTGAAATACGGAATGAAATGCTCAGCGCGACCTTTCATATTAAATCATTTCATTAATACTGAAAAAATATACATATAGCTGCTATGTTTAAAAAAATGTAAATTTTGTAGATAAAAGGCGGACCCTAGCAACAGCTCAGATTTATCAAATTATTACTCACACCATGGCATTATATCTGCGGAGCCCGGTTCACCCTGTTCCCTACACCACCCACTCTCCCCCCCCCCGCGCTGTGATTGGCTGAGGCGGCCGAATGACGGACCCCTACAGATTTTCCTACGTACAAGAATGCACCATGCCAGCGTTCTCGCAAACGTGTGCTGCTGTAGCACGGGGAAGTCGAATTGGGAAGCCGACATGTTGTCATCAGTGCTAGCGGTCTGACTACGACGCACGCTACTAGACATTGGATTATATGCACTATCAAAATGCCAAAATATGCATGCAATTATGCACAAATTAAAGGCAAAATAGCATTATAAAAGCGAAACATGCACAAAATATGCAATTTGCTATTTAATAAAAGACGTATTACGTTTATTTATACAAAATTCAGTTGTAATTCTTGTCACATTTACATTACACAATTAAATATTTTTCTAGGTTTTAAGTAGTTTTAAACTTGTGACGTTTCACGACATTGGAAACTTAATATTAATTTGAAGGTTGAAAATGACTTCTCTACGTCACTGTTCAGAACTTACGGCACCATATAAATGCAGAAAACACTTCAGGCAGATTTTGACCGGCGGCGCACCGTTGATGTGTGCGGAAACTTTCTTTATTCCTTAAAGGCCCGGGGTTTTATGTAGAACAGCGTAATGCTACGCGCCTAACACATATACCTACTGAAAAAGTACTAAAATATGCAATAGCGGTATAAAATCGCGTATATAATCCGATGATTAAATAAAAATTGGTCAGTTTTTGTACATACATATTTCGATACTTTTGAATGTTTATTAGATTTTCTATATCACTATTCACCTATTCCAATGCCAACATATCTCCGTTAATTTCATACTACGTCATTAGATTCAAGGTAATTATTTAAATTAGTGAAACAAGAACTAAAAGTAGAAATACTTACACAGCTGCATAATTCAGTAATAGATTTGATTTTGGGATTCATTTTAATATGAAAATATAGCTAGTTATAGCAGCAACCTTATTGTGTATCACACTTACAATGCCAATGCCTTTCAATTTGACGCAGCCCAATCTCAACAAAAATGAAATGAATATGTATTTGTTTACAGCCCACCTAGACTAATGTTGAGGTAGTCAGGGTAAGGTTAACAGGTAAACTGTTAAATTCAAATATGTTTATTTGTGACACATAGGTAAAAGTATGTTATGTCATGTGCAGTATTATCAATAAAGTTATGTCTTATTATGTGGTTCAAGGGGTGCAAACAATGTTTACACTTTAGTGGTGGTTGTAGTTTTACAACCACTACTTACTGCTTACTGGGGTGGAGACAGCGACACTTCATAAAAAGTCAGAACAATTATTAATGATCATTACAATCATCAATACTACTTTGTGAGAACTGTATTGATAAAACTAATTATTATGCCACAAATAATACTTTAATCAAAATACTACCTGAAATGAAATGTTGCTGTACTATTTATTTATTTTGGACTTTTATTTTGGAGTTTACAGGTGTGATATTATGTGATGTTATTATGAAAGTCCTGGAACCTAGAAATTAACACAAAAGAACCTTAAAAGGGCTGAGAAAGATGTTTTAAGTGTCTCTTCAGTAACCCAGGTACTCTCCGCGAGATCGTCAGCAACATCAAGGCGCTGCTGGCCTTGTTCGGGGAGCTACGGTGGACCAAATAAATTTCCCACCCGCACGCAAAGTATGTGTTTGGATGTGGAGTTGCGGACACCAGCCCATTATACATATATAGATGTTTTAAGCATAATCTACTTATCGAGCATATCATTGCATGAGTCACCCAGGAACAAGTGTATTTATAAAAATACAGTACATACCTGAATTATTTGAAGAGCGGCCAGGATCATCAGCCATTTCTCTAGTATCCTGCAAGCAACCAGACTAATAAGACAGTGTCTAAATTGTTAAGTAACTCTCAATGGCAATAATCATTTACCTAGCCAAGCAAATACAATCATTAAATTAAGATCACTGTATATTCAGGATAAGTATTTGCTCTGATACATATATACTTTTCTTTTTATTCTTGTATGAAAATGAAAGTCAACAGTTTAGGTCTGTTTCCATTAAATATCATTTATGTCAATATACTCAAACAAAATCTGTTATTATGCTTTCTTTTGACTAAAATATCCCTGTGTTAATATATACCGTGTGTATTTATTAAAAACAAGGTACCTGTTCAAGACCATTTCATTGATCTATGGAACATCATCATCTAGGTATCAGTTTAAGAATTCTAGTTTGAAAGTAATACAAGTACAGTGACAACAACTCGTATATCTTGTTATCTCTCTAATATTATATATTAATTATCATTTATACATAGTTTACTTGTGCGATGTGGAACTTACAATAACAACAAGGTGATGCTTTCAATAACAAACACTATATCATATACAGAAAAAATGACCTCCACGTTATAGAAATAACTTAGTACGGTACATAAATACAAGCAAAAGAGAATAATACAAGAGAAACAAGCTCACTACACCAACTGTTATTACCTTGCTTACACCAGCTGGGGTCCCAAACACTCGATGTTTTAAATGTCCACAAAACTCACAATCTTTCAGTTTTACATACTATTTTTGTACCATTTTAACGTCACAGTGGACACAAATAACAACATTTTAATAAAGACATAATTTCAAATTATTAAAGTTCACATAACGCTTCAAAACAAGTCAAAAATCTATGTTTTGACCAGATTTTGACGTAATACGTACGTCGAACGATCAGTTCGTTCGCATTTACTTCATGTCACTAATAAGCAATTTTTCGCGTTTTTTATTGGCCAAGAAGAATCTTATGGGATAACTTGACAATTTACCACCAATCAGGACAACAAAGTGACAAAATTTTAGGTTCAAATCTTGTGATAAAACCGGTATAACCTAAAGTCCGGTTTCTAAAATCGATTGTTTCATCTGAAGTTTATCAATGAATTTGCCAAAATCAACTAAATTGTATAAATGTTTAAAAGTTTCTTAGCCGAACTTACTCATTTCGTTTTTCAATTTAAAACATTGTTTGCTTTTGATAAAGTGATAACATTACGTAATTCATATTTAATACGGAATCTGTGTAATTATGAGACGGTGTAAAAAGCCTTTGCATTGGAAACAAGACGCAGTTGTTAAAGAACGACTATAACAGTGTCAATCATTGAAATGGCATGCTATTGATTGGCTGAATGGTCTATAGATCGATGCCTGCCTTTTTAAAGGAGAAAGAAAAAAAAAAAAAAAACATGCTATTGACACTGTCAAAGTGTCAATGTCATGCCAACACATTGAATTGTCAAAAAATTCTACATTGTTGTTGACTTAATTGATTTTCATTGAATAATCATTATTACTCAAAAATCTTCAAGTATAACTCCCTGTGACGCAGCGATAATACTATAATAATGTTTTCATCAATATTTGGTAAGCGGAGATCTTCGCCAGTGGAGGTAGAAGTGGAAGGCGAGATTCCGCCGATTCCCGGAGCACGATCGGATGATGGGTTTGTTGTGGTGGATCCCAGCTCGCCCAGGAGCAGCCTGTACCCAAACGTGAGTGGCGGAGGTATCGCGGCGCCCTACGCGCAGAGACCAGCGCCGCCAGCACCGACGCAAAGAGCTGCGTTAATAGATCCGACATTCCACTACCTACAGGGAGTCCCGTTCACCATGTCTAAAACACTGCAAATGGTTTCAAACAAAGATTCGTTCGCTTCGGAAGTAGCAGATTTGCTTGCATTCTTGACCAACAAAGTCAACGTGAGCAGCTATGATTATGACTTCTCAGTAGAAAAGAGTGTTTTGAAGGAATGTTGATAACATGTCACCAATACAGCAATGAACAGCCATGAATCTAACTAGTTGTATGAAGTTTTATTTTCCAGGATTTTTATTCTTACATATATATTGTGTTGTAGAAACAGTTAAAAAAATTGTTTGAGATAAATATGTAGAACCTTTTTACCTTGTGATTTTCGAGTTTAGTATGTAAAGTAAGTTTATTATTCAAGCACATTTTGTTGTAATAATCCAATATCTAACAAGCAGCTTACCTCTCTTGTGTGTGAGTCATGCATGTTAGAGGTCCAGTTAACAAAATAATAACGATATTGAAAAGCTGTTAAATAATAAAAAATAATGTTGAAAAAACTTTAATCCAACTACGTAAACAAGAATTTGTATGATATGCTATCACTAAAAACCTGATTATTGAAAAATCACACTCCAATTATTAAAATCAGGGTTTTTCTTGGTTTGTAGCCTATGTCACCCGGCCATAATATCTAACTGATTGACTTATTCATCAAAATCAGATGAATAGTTTTAGGCACTATGAAGGAATGTCATACCTAAACTGTTAAAATCATAACCCTTCCTTTTGGCTTCGCCGTAGTTGGGTAAAAAACAAGGCAAGCAAATGCTAGTAAATACATATATTTAATACTATGTAATTTGGTATAATTTCACATTACAGAAAACATTTCACATTATTGATACGATTGTATAAATAGCATAATTTTAATTATTTTTCTAATGTGGTATTTTTCCTATCATAAAGTTAAAAATATAGTTGTATATAGAATTTGCAATCAGAAATAATGTGTATTTAATATGTATAGTTTGTAATTCAAATTAAAGCACAACAAAAATATAAACTATAAAGCTTAAATTATTTTAAGCTATAAAGTTTATATTTTTGAAGTTCAAGTAGGCCTAGAAAATAAGTGATTGTTGAAATTGTTTATCTCATGTGATACAGTTTACATGTTAATTTTGACATACTAAAGATGTTGGTCGTGATAGGCACTATAAAGTTTGGTACTACATAAAGTTAGGAGATCAGCTAAGTATGTTTGAAAATTCTCTTTTTTTACCAGACATGGAAATATTACATAAATGTTGTATGGAATGTAAAAGAAATGGTGACAGTTCAGTCAATTCATTGTATTCCTAAGATCAAGACAAAAAACCTACTTAATGCGTTTTATGTATGAGGCATCTAAGAGAGGCTAAACTAGGAGATATAAACTCCATGTATTTTATATCTCCTAGTTAAGCACTAGCAAGAATATTGTTCTACAAGAGAATGCAATATTTAATTTTTGGTAATATGGATTATATACAAGGCCTTAATAATTATATCTGAAATTTATAATATCTATGAAAATATGTAAGAAATAATGTATGTATCAAGATGTAAATAAAAATGTTAAAATGGAAATATTTTTTTTTATTGTAATACACTCAAACCTTGATCACACGGTAGTGACGGTAATGTCCAAGAAGCACACACACAAAAAAAAAACAATAGATAAAAATAATAAGAGCAAAATTTAGATACAATACAGTGGTTAAAATCTCATGACCAATGTACCACAGGTGCTTTGGCATGTCACCGCCGACAATAAGCGAATAGAGCTAGCAACTAGGCTGAAGTTGTTTGTTCAGACTTCTCGCTGTCGGCACGCGGCGGTGAGAACAGTCCGCGATCAACTATTAATAATATGATGTATCTACTGTATGTTTCTTGAGCGAAAAATTATAATCAATAGCTAGTTGCTTTCTTTTCAATGGGGCGGATAGGCGCCTTCATAACATAACATTAATTTAACAATTTATGAGACATGTTGCAATATTTAGCATAAAATTAGAATATTAACAATACATAATTAAACAGGATGTACCTTATTAGACATGTAGCTTACAAAAGGTACCAATTACACTCAAAATAATACTAGTAAATCTGGTTATACACACAATATTGTCCTCTATCCCTAACATCCACCATCACTCAACCAGCACCATCATTTCCACCACAAAGTCTGTCATTCAGGAGTCCGATACAGATATCATGGATTCTTATTTACTCCATTAGTCTGAGACACCTATAGCATTTGTACCATCATTTATATCAATGCTGCCAGGCCAACTATAAATGCAACTATTATCATGAACGGTATCCAAGTCTTCAGGAAAGCCCAAAAACTGAAAAAAAAAACATGCATTATTTTAAGAAAAAAAATGGGTTCCACTTTATGGCATATTTCAAAATTATCTAGATTAATAAGATTACCTGACATATTTGGAGTATATTAGCATGTAGAAAGCCAGTTTCACCATGTTCCAGTTCTTGCACCCAGCATAGCTCATGAGGTTGAGAGCAGTAGCCACATGCGAGTGGCAGTTGTCATAGCACAAAATGTGCTGAAAATTTATTAAACATTTTTAGATTCATTGTTTATTCATACTTAATAATTAATGAGAAAATGATTTAAATTCGGGTTCTATTGTTTCGTATTTCAATTCTTTGGCTGTTAATATTAAACTAAATTAAAATCCAGTTACCATTCTCTTTTTGTAAATTTCTGAAGCCTCATAAACTGCAGCATCCCAACCTGCTTGTCCATTTACAGCCCTTTGCGGACACAACTGCCAGTACTTTGTGGGATTTCCAAATGCCATCAAGTCTTCAGAAACAAAGTATGGACCAGCAAAGTCCCTGATTACTCCTGATGACATACAGATGCCCATGTGACCCAGGAATGGAAATATCCATCTGGAAATATAACAAATTTTTCCTTATTGTCCTGAACTATTAATGCAATAAAATGATTAATAAGTTGTTATTGTACAGGTACACCTATAAGTAAAAGGAAAAGTGGTTTTAAAATTGATAAGCCAGGTCTATTTATTAATTTGTTAGTCGCTATGATCCCATTTGTTTGAATAACATTACATAAAACTTTTTAGAACTTTAACAATTACAATGTTTTTGTATTATTATTAGTACAGAAAAGATAGTCTAAATTAAAATTACATGCCCTTCACTGAATTTTCTGACCACATAGATTAAATTGTGGGCTGTGGAGCCTAAAATCATCTAGCACTTTTAAGGGTGCTCAATATTAAATGACACGATTTTTACATAATTTGAATAACGCTTTCTCTATTATATTACAGTTATATTTGAACTCAGTTGAATGTCAAGCATGACTGACAATTTGTAGATAGGAATGGTAAACATCTATTTATTTATTCAATATCATACAAAACAGACTTTCAAATAATGAGAAAAATAAATGAAAGATACATGTTTTACTCGAACACTGTTTGAAGTTATTCTGAAAGCAATAGTATAAGTTTATGTTTTTCTCGATATTTGGCACGAGTAGAACCGGTTGTACTATTATTTTGTGCGTAATTTAGCAGACACAAAGATAATTGGGAATTGCTAATCGGGTAATCATTACGTCGTAATTATCAACGAAATTGTAAATACTCACGTTAGCACAGGGATAGGCGTCCAAACAATACAAAAAGGGTAGCGACAGCGATCGTGGTCTATAGGATCCATTAGCACAACTTCGTCGGGATCTGTTAACTCGAAAGTACTACCGGGGCTCTGGTCACCTGCCATAGTTTTAGAAATTTTTAATTTCAAACAGTAGATTCACCCATAATCGATTGAAATTTATTTCAAATACGATGAAGGATAAAAGTCAATAAATAAATATTACCTGTCTGAAGTTTTGTTTGACGTTTCACGATACCTGCACGTTCCAGTTCTCTTACATCTCAAACATTGGTTGTGTAGTTCTAAACCCAATAAAATATCAATTGATTTGATTTATTGTATGTCTAAAAAAACACTAAAAAAGTCTAAAACAACTTGACTTTCGGAAGTCGGTGTCTTTGTTTGTATCTTTTTTGCCACCGACTTCCGAAAGTCAAGTTATTTTGGACTTTTTTAGTGTTTTTTTGGAAATCGGTTTTGTTTTCGCAGAAAGTTTTTTATTTTAGCGTTTTTAGTTATAGTATACCACACAAATTCTTTTCATGAATTAATTTTACATTGTAACTAGAAGTTAGTTAAAGTACTCGTCAAGACGAATCATACGAGCCCAAACTCGGTGAGGTTTCGTCGTTTTATAACGGAGTTTCTACTGCCACTGTCCAGCTCCATCATCAGACACTGGATACCATTTAGGACCAAAGTACTCGTCAAGACGAATCATAAGAGCCCAAACTCGATGGGATTGTGTCATTTTATTACAGAGTTCCTATGGCCACCTTCCAGCTCCATCATCAGATCAGCTCCATGTCATCATAATATTGCATTTTCTCGCGATATACACATGCGTGCACAATTTCAGCATCAGAAATCGGGAAGTGTGTCAAATTTAACTAGCAAGCATCACGCGACGTCGCGTGATGTACATCCCAGCGCCTGCACGCGACGTCGCGTGATGTGAGAATTAACGTGAGGAAAACAACCAAATTCCTAAACCGATTTTGATGAAATTTCTATGGGACCAATCGGGAAGCATATCCTTTCAGATGAAAAAATAATTTTTCAGATCGGTTTACAAATGACGGAGTTATGGGGTAAAAAACATTAAAAAAAAAATACATCCGAATTGAAAACCTCCTCCTTTTTGAAGAAAGTCGGTTAAAAAGAAAGAGGATCAGTCATCAAAAAAATAGACTGTTTCGTTTTTTTTTGCCGTTGAAGTACAGGTTAAGCTTCAAGAATATACTTCAACGGCATGTATTTATATAATCGTTTTAATTTTGCAAAAACACTAAGCACAAAAATATCTAAACAGTCATCTTTTTTAATAACTGATCACAGAATATATAGATCCTCTTTCTTTGAACATAAAATAAATGAAATCAACTGATATTTTAAACTGTTTAGAACTACACAAACAATGTTGAGATGTAGAAATTACGTCTGATAGTTATTTGTTGGACCCCAAAACTAAATGAGCATTAAAATAATATACAATAATATATTTGATACTTTTTTATATTATTCGATTTATGTAAATTACTTTTTTGTCTAGTTAAACATCGGATTTGAGCGTGAAGGGGTAACAAACATTCGCCTTTTTATTATTAGTGTGATTTGACCTTCCAAAACTTTTATTGCGTTCGACCTTGACTTCTGGGTGAGATCGAAGTCGCGACTTCATTGTAATAATAAAAAATGTTTATTGTGCTAAGCTCTATCTAAATAATAAGTTTATTTTTGTTGGCACTTTTGAAAATAGCCCAATCTGGGTGATCTCCTTTGATGTCATTATTTTTTCGAGGTTTCACATGAAGCTGCCCGATATTATCAAATTTTCTCAATCAACCTTGAACTTAATGCTATAATAATAAAGTTGAAAATCTTTAAAAGAAAGTTCATATAATCACATTCAATAGCTATTGCATGAAAAAGTCACTCTTTGAGATTATATGAACTTGGGGGGTTGTATTGATGATTTGAATAGTTATAATTCTGTAACTTCATACGTGTTACTGGCGCGATTCATATTTTCATCAACATACAACGTGACACTGACCTGCAAATTGCAATAAACATAAGAAAATTTAAATTTCGCGGGCGCGGGGTTACGTGTTCCACGTATGCTACTAGCTTTATTGTTAAAGATTAGTTGAAATAAGGTTAAGGTGGATGCGCAAGGGTAGCCCGCGAAATTTAAATTTTCTGACGTTTATTGCATTTTGCAGGTCAGTGTGAGGTTGTATATTGTTGAAAATATAAATCGCGCCAGTAACACGTATGGAGTTACAGAATTATAATCATTCAAATCATCAATACAACCCTCCAAGTTCATATAATCTCAAAGAGTGACTTTTTCATGAAATAGCTATTAAATGTGATTATATGAACTTGGGGAGCTGTATTGATGATTTGAATGATTATAATTCTGTAACTCCATACGTGTTACTGGCGCGATTTATATTTTCAACAATATACAACCTCACACTGACCTGCAAAATGCAATAAACGTCAGAAAATTTAAATTTCGCGGGCTACCCTTGCGCATCCACCTTAACCTTATTTCAACTGATCTTTAACAATAAAGCTAGTAGCATACGTGGAACACGTATTGAAACCGTTGGAAAAACGATATAATCGACTAATAAGTTTACGGTTTTTTTTTGTTTCGCAGACATGCTAGACTCTAGTTGTATGGCTGACAGTGACAGCCTGACACAGGGCTTGATTGACATCAAACATTGTTGATGGACAATGTTTGGCGCTCATATTTTGTTTTTGTTATAATTTGCCTTCGCATGGTGGTTCAAAATTATTAAACAGCAGCCAAAATGCCGGCATTTCTCAAGTATATTGATATGGAAAACTTCAAGTCCTATCGGGGACATCACCGCATAGGCCCCATGGAGTCGTTCACAGCGGTGGTAGGCCCCAACGGATCAGGTAAGAAAAAGTGAATTTTAATGCGCCTACAACATTCCTAGTGTATTCAACCTTATGTGTAAACATTAAAATATCCGTACAATTTTGTCAGGAACAAAACTAAGCTTGTTTGCATCATTTTTACTTACTTACTGCTTAATGAAGTTGATGAGGTAGTTTTTTTGATTTTTCTGGCTTCGCACGGTTTGTGCATTTAGCCAACGTCATGTTATTATAAATTAGATTTTAGTATAGGAGACAAAATTTGGGAAACTGGTTGCCTCCAAAATACTTAACAGTTATTAACAGTTAACAGGTATTACCCAGTGTATCAGGCGTTATAGATTAAGATTAACAGCTATATTACTCCACAGGGAAGTCCAACTTCATGGACGCAGTGAGTTTCGTGATGGGTGAGAAAACATCGCTGCTCCGTGTAAAACGACTCAGTGATCTGATCCACGGGGCCTCCATCAACAAACCTGTGTCTAGAAGGTAACTATGCTTGGAATTGGATTATCTTGACTGTTCTATATTTAATGAATAGGTACTGACTTTTAAAGACCAAGTCCCGTGTCCAACCCGCTCCCTGTGAGTGTTGCACTTAAATATTTCACAAGGCAGAAAAGTATACTGTACATTCAAATATTTATGAGCAATAGACTGGATAAGACAAAGAAAATCCTAATCTAATACTTGTTACTATTTAGTAACAAATCGGTGTTCAGTAATGCCAGTTAGGGAGTGTGGTGCCCCGTGCAAGAATATTGTGCCATCCACTTAAGGAAATCATTATCATATGTTAATTTGTTGCTGCAATGTGAATGTATATTAAGAATTTCATATTTCCTTTGATGTTACATAAGTGTTAATGCAATAATAAAAATTCACCCCCTCTTTTCGGATCTAAATCGAAAAATATGGACCCTAGGAAAAAATTGATGAGGACCAAAATATTAAGAAATGTAATTCCAAACAAATAAAAATTTTCTTGTAAAAGTGAAAATAAAAGAGTTATTCAATAAACAAAAAACAACCCTCAAATTCAAGTTGGCGGATGTCGACTGCCAGTGACCCCGCCCACCCCAACGATTTCCCGAGGAAAATTGCAACTTATAATTTATTTTTGCCGTGTCAGCCCCAGACCTCGGCACCCCGGGCCATCGCCCCCCCCTTGACCGTCGCCCCATCGCCCCCCCCCCCGGGCCGTCGCCCCATCGCCCCCCCCCCCCCCTAACGCCGTCACTGTGGGTCTATATAGTGTCACACACCCGTTTGTCAGGTAGGATTCATGATGTGTCAAAATCGAAAATATTCAGGATCAAAATTTTTGTCTAACTTTTTATTCCAATGTCTGCTCGCTCAGAAAACTCACAAAAAATCTACAAATAGTGCAGTTTGTTTGTACAATGATATGATAACC
Organism: Eugnorisma glareosa; assembly: GCA_947578425.1. Classification (NCBI taxonomy): domain Eukaryota; kingdom Metazoa; phylum Arthropoda; class Insecta; order Lepidoptera; family Noctuidae; genus Eugnorisma; species Eugnorisma glareosa. Next base: position 19,710,616 of record OX387973.1, on the reverse strand, counting down.
TAGTTGTGGAGATTTTTAATAGCCCAGTATAAATCGATGCTAAAAAGGGCTAAAATCGCAAAGCATGATGTAGTTCTGCATTTCTGATATGTTGTTTAGATCAGTTAGGATGATGTGGATCTAAATTTGCAACACGAAATTCGTGAACTACGAAATTTTGGGACTTTTTTCACTTTTTGCTAAAAAACTGTGCATTTGCGACATGTAACATTCAGTATCCATAAGCCCAACCGCAGCTCTATAAACCTTATAGGGATCAAGATATGGCCCTTCAAATTTGGTCATTTTTTTTAACCACCAGTATGTTCAACCGAGGGGAAGTTGAAATGCCCAGTGGGTGTGAAAAAGGAAATTGTGGAGTCAATTTCATAAGAGGCAGGACCTAGTAGATTTGGCTGTCGTCTTAATCCTAACAGATGCAATGCATGAGAGTATTGCGGATGCTGGCGAAAAGTGTCTGGTGGCTCTTTACGGAGGTGCTCCAGCTCAGAGACTGCATGACCTGAGGTTCAAGCTCTTCGTGAAGACAGCGGCAAATGTAAAGGTGAATCTGGCACGTTTGCCCCCAAATACCGAGGATTCCTCTTTCCATGCATTCTGCACCTACCACCAAGTGCAAAAGTGGCTGGGGGTAGAGATGAACCCTACTGACTGGGGTTGGGAAAAGAGCTCCAGTGCCCTAAAGCTGGAAATTGTCATACTTCGGAATAAATTGACTATCTTTGAAGGGCCATAGCTTGGTCCATATAAAGTTTATAGAGCTGCGGTTGGGCTTAAATTGTTGTAATTTTAATTAACTAAACAAATACTGAACATTAATTGTTAAAAATACATCGTTTTTGAGTTTTAGTGCAAAAAGTGAGAATCTTCCCAAAATTTCGCAGTTTATCGCGTGGTCAGCGAGCACAAGTTTTTCGAAGTTGCAATTTTGGATCCACATCACCCTAACTGATGTATACAATATATCAAAAATGCAGAACTACATCATGCTTTGCGATTTTAATGTTAATTTCCACTGGAATATAACATTTTCTTACATTTACAGGATGAAACTTGCATGTCCTTTCTTGCTACACCATGTTCAAATGTCGGTTTCCAACTGATGTTACTTTATTGCTTTAAAAATATAAACTCCTTTATAATCAATTCTTTCGTTTCGTTAAATTAATGAATTACTATGCATATTACTTTTAAATAAACTACAAATAGATCTAAAATATAAATAAAAATTTGTACCACTATCAAAATAAAAGAATTACAGGGCATTAAAAAATTCATCCACATCACTGTCAACAGGAAAAGTGCCCAAAGGCTAGCAGCATTGGAAGGCAATGCTGATTCTTTGGCCAAACAAAAGGCCAGCCCTCAGATCACGTGAAGAGTTGACCAACCACTTATATACCAGCATGAAATATTAGGTGGACACTGATCCCGTGACCCTAGTGTTTCAACTGCAAATGGCTCAAAAATATAGCTACCAATTAAGTTATTGGACTTCCTGCATTTGAGGTTTTGAAGCTCCTGCAGCAGCCGCCCCAGCGCAGCCCACCGTGCTAGGAAGATGGGATGGTGCAAAGGTGTCGACGCGAGTTGTATCCGACACCAAAAGCCTACCCAACTTCCATGGCATTATGGTCATACCATCTAGTATCTTCCCATTGATGCATGCCAAGCCATTGGGTGGTAAGACAGCTGGCTCCCTGGCGTTGGCAAGAGCGCGACGGATGAGATACATTAATGCTTGCGTGCCGCGCAATCTGACCTGCACTCGCACTGCAGGAAAGGCAATGGTGGCCGAGGCAGTCGACTGCTTCACCACATTGACAGCGATGTGGAGACATGCAGCGAGCCGGAAGGTTGTGTCACCTAGCATATTACCTATGTTAGGTGATGGTAGCGCCTGAAGCCAGAGGCCCGACTCCCACTCACCCACAGCCAGTAGGCAAGCGCGCTCAGCAGTATTGGTGGACGTATTAATTAATAAGGTTATTCCATCCCATCCTGCAGAGCGGGTTTACGGGCCGATTCGTATCCGTACAAGCCACTTTCCAGGCGTCCACTGCGTCGGTCAAGCACAGCACTTCCGAGTCAACCAGGGAGAGAGTTAAAATGTTCCTGGTTAGCTTTTCAGTGCTATGGACAGAGGACAGGAAAATTAAGCTTACACTAGAAATTTTGTGGACACAGACGCCACCAAAACGAATTGGTAGGACAGCAGGCCATATTAAGAATGGATGTTAATGTGTTGTGAATAATTTGGTAAATTTTGTCCAAAAGTTGTGGTTGATTCCAAAGAGGAGAAAACCGGAGAAAATACTTGAAATTTGGACCAAGACTGTCATGGTCTTGGCAAGACAGCAATATCTGAAAAGAATTCCATTAAATTTATCTATAGTCGTCTGTCGGTAACGTCAGTGGGGTAAATTTCGCACATTTAAATTGCTGTTTGAGGAGTGGCAAAACGGTGTCAACATCAGTTCCTAGCGTTCCATCATCTAAATACGTTAAATGTTGAATAGTGTTGTATTATGGGATGAATAGCCTAACTGAAAATGAGAGGCGCTTGGCCCCAGAGTCTTTCCTTTCTTGCACACAGGTTAGCCCCATACTAGACATCGACAACGGCATCGTTCACACCGACAAAGAGCATTAAGTTGATCAGAACCGCAAGTTCCTTCAAGAGCGACTCGCCAACTTCCCCGGCGCCTGAACTCAAAAAATCTTTTAAATGCTGAGGAGTCAGACCGCCGGCAGAACAACTCCAGAAAGAGCTCATGTCTGCGATTAACTGCGGGGCTGTAATGTCGAAAAAAAGGTGAATCCTGAACGTCGGTAGGGTTCCCCTTACTTTTTTTGGATTTCACATAGGTAAGCAGAAAATACCTTTCTGTGAAAAGTAATTAAAAAAAGTGTAATTTAGAATCTAAAATATGGGTCGAATTGTTTCAGTTTTCTTTAATTTGGTTTGTTTACGATAATCAAGCCAATTTTTTTGGCACATGCAGAATCCTGTAACAAAACCAGAGTAATTGCTCCCAGGCACGTAGTGAGTTCTCCCGAGTCGCGAGACAGACACATCGCTCTAAACTCAGTGCAACAGGGAACTCTTAGTAGGATCGGAGTGGAAATTTTGAATTTGGTCAATGTTTTCACAAAGTTTGTTGTAAAGGTGTTGATGTCTGGGATGTGTCTGGGGGCACAAAGGCACACTGTGATTTGTGGACCTTGCCATAATGTATCTAAGGCCCACGTTAGCCTTTCAAACCCGATCCTGGGAGCAACTAGGGCAATCTTACCAGTTGTACACATCCACTGATGTGACAGGTTGACGGCACTAACTATTCCGGCATCGCTACAGCGCTGAACATAAAATAAAAATGGGTAGGTACGCCTTTTACCAACTATCATAAACGTATAAACACTAGCACAAACTAAAAAATACACAAAAAAAACATATTCACAAATTAATAAACAAAACGAAAATTTGTAAAGGTTGCCTGGCAACGGAGAGTGGCGCTGCGCCGCCGCGCCAACCACGCTGTCATTTTAACGCACCCACGCACCCCTTATAAATGCTCTGTGCCGCTGGCAACCATATAAGATACTCTGTGTGGCAACCGTTGTTGCGAGACGCGACGGGCGTCCCGTTGTTTCTGAATTTCTAAAATATTTGATTGTCACAATCAAGATACCGCGTGAAGCGCTAATTAAACCCCAACTGCTCAACAGTTCACAGGCACTAGACACAATCCACGAATGATTCACATTTCAATTCAACGCATTCGGATGAATTGACGAAACAAAGTCAACTATAGAATGTTTTGCACCAAATTAATCACTATACAATGAATCACGAAAACTACTCCAAAGGAATCACGGGCCCGATTTTGATGATAACAGCATGATTGTTTTTTTTATCAATTGAAATCAGAACTTACAATAGTAGTATAGTTGGCGCAAATAGATTTTGTTCGGCATTTCGTTGTGAATTTTATCAAAAATGAACTCTTTCCTTTAGTTTGCCGTATGTCATTAGCATTGCCTACTATCCAGGGTTTGATCCTTAATAGCGACGCAATCGAATAGTGTAACAATATACCTACGTACAGTGTTTTTTTCTAAAAGCAACTGGTTCGGTTCTTCGGTCTAGGAATATTGATTTTTCATCAAAAATCCAATGATGCAGTTTTAATTTTCATCAAAGTCGTGCCCCCTTTCACTATTATTGAAATTACTTATTTTGTTATTTTAAATTATTATTTTAATTGCTTGTATGTATTTTGATTTGAATATGTTTTTCGATTTTGTGTTTGACGTTATGGATGTTTTTATTTGTCTGACAAAATAAATGATTTGAATTGAATTGAATTATTGTGTGCGTTTCGACCGCGCGGCCACGGCGTTTTTTTTTAAAAAAAGCTATGCCAAGATTATGTAAAAGTTTGTAAAAGTTGATTCCCCAAAACCATAAATTTGTCAAAGTTATGGTTAAAAAGTTATAAGGGTTTGAACGTGGCCGCGCCATCGAAACGCGGAGAACCGCGCGGCCACGGAGATCTCTAAAACTAAGCGTTGCAGAGACCTGAAACTTAGGTAAATAACAGATTGAATTTGTAAAAAATTTGTAAAAATATAGTAAAAATTCCAAGGTTTATATTTTAGGAGCTGTAAGACTAAAACCCCATGGCCGCGCCATCGAAACGGTGAATAAAACTTTATCGCCGATATCTCGCTGAAAAGGCATCGCAGAGGTCTGAAGTTTTTTGTAATACTTAGATTTGAATTTGTCAAAACCAGTAAAACTACAGAAAAAAATCCTAGGTTTATATTTTAGGAGCTGTAAGACTAAAACCCCGTGGCCGCGCCATCGAAACGGTGAATAAAACGTTATCGCCGATATCTCGCTGAAAAGGCATCGCAGAGGTCTGAGGTTTTTTGTAAAACATAGATTTGAATTTGTCAAACATTATAAAAAGCCACAAAAAAATCCTAGGTTTATATTTCAGGAGCTGTAGTACGATATCGCTTATAACCTTCAATTCGTTTTGAATGGTTCGATAGGGTGACCATGACTTAGTGTTTACAGAAAACTTTCCACCTATTGCATTACCTAGAAATTGTTTCTCAAGGATTCTAAATTAAATTAAAATGAAACGATAAGATACAAAAACATATGTTTATTTCTTTAAAAATCACATAAATCACAGATTGTTTACTTACACTAAGATAATTTTTTTTTTAAATCACATAAATCATAGATTGTTTACTTACACTAAAATATTAAATTTATTTAAAAATCAACATAAATCACAGATTGTTTACTTACACTAAGATATATATTTCTGACAAAATCACAGATTATTTACTTACACCAAGATTTTTTTAATATTTTGTTTAAAATTACTCTGTTTTTTTTTTAATATCCTAATCATCTGTTAGACTATATGTTAAATTATGTATTGTCATAGGTTGTTCAGAACTTGAGTGCATTCCGGTTTTATTATCGTCGTAACAAATCATTTCGGAATTACTTACTAAGCAATGACACTTGTAATGACCAATAAGCCCTACAACCGGGGGAACATATTCCACAGCACCTATCAGTCTATATTTCTTTTGTTTTATTTCGATGTTGTGAGGTATTTCAACGAAATCCAGATTGTAACAGCAGAACGTAGTTTTCCAAAGATAACAAATGTCCGAAACAGTGCGCAAATCAAAGTCAGTAGGAATGCCAAAATTTAAAAACACCAAACGAACACCAACGAGTAGTCCGTGCGAAAGTAAAACGACGACTACAACAAAAAGCCTTTGGCGGGGACGGGGCACGACTACGGGATATCTCTTTTAGAGCGCACATATTGGACTGATGTGATTGGTTAGACAGCCGATCTCCGTCTCCCGCACTGGACCCGCACTCCGTTCGCTCCTGTGTACTGTAGTGTGTGCAGCCTTTATTGTTGATTCCTTCAGTGCAATTCAATATCGTTCAATACAGTGTCGTTATTCTATGTTTAATCATTTTAAAAATGCTGCCGCAAAAAAGTAACAGTTTCAAATATGAAAGCCCGAATGACATAAAATGATATTATTTTTTTACTTAAAAACAGTGTTAAGGGTGGCTCAGAAATGAAAATATTTCAACGAACTTATCTTGTACCTACACGAAAAAGTAGCAGCGGTGGTATTTAAATTTTTAAACTAGCCACATCACTAACTTTTTATAATATATATATATATATATAACATCTTTTGAGTTTATCAGGGTAAATTGATTTTGGAATCCGTGAGTTAATTACAGGGGTTATTTCTCGCATAATTCATACATTTCAAATCCTTTAGACAAATTCAAAACAATTACTTTTCATAATTTTAGCGCTTTTTCAGCTATTAAGCCACCATTGCTTAAATAGCTGAAAAAGCACCTAACTGAATCATCGGTGATTTAAGTGTTTTTTATAATTAAAAATAAATAAACTAAAATGAAACGATAAAATACAAAAACATAATTATGCTGAAATAGACATACGACTCTTCATTTTAATTTAATTTAGAATCCTTGAGAAATAATTTCTAATACAATATGTGGAAGCTTTCTGTAAACAATAAATCATGGTCACCCTATCGAAATATTCAAAACGTATTAAAAGGTCTTAAATTATGAAAAAAATGTATTTTTTTGCTTAATCGGTAGTTCTACTTATTCATCAGTGTTTTTACAAAAAATATCTACCTAATACTTAACTCCTTCGGTAAATAATCGCGACTTATTTCTAAACGATATCGTACTACAGCTCCTGAAATATAAACCTAGGAATTTTTTGTGTATTTTCATAATGTTTGACAAATTCAAATCTATATTATACAAAAAACTTCAGACCTCTGCGATGCCTTTTTAGCGAGATATCGGCGATAACGTTTTATTCACCGTTTCGATGGCGCGGCCACGGGGTTTTAGTCTTACAGCTCCTAAAATATAAACCTAGGATTTTTTTCTGTATTTTTACTAGTTTTGACAAATTCAAATCTAGGTTTTACAAAAAACTTCAGACCTCTGCGATGCCTTTTCAGCGAGATATCGGCGATAACGTTTTATTCACCGTTTCGATGGCGCGGCCATGGGGTTTTAGTCTTACAGCTCCTAAAATATAAACCTTGGAATTTTTTCTATATTTTTACAAATTTTTTACATATTCAATCTGTTATTTACCTAAGTTTCAGGTCTCTGCAACGCTTAGTTTTAGAGATCTCCGTGGCCGCGCGGTTCTCCGCGTTTCGATGGCGCGGCCACGGAGATCTCTAAAACTAAGCGTTGCAGAGACCTGAAACTTAACCCTTATAACTTTTTAACCATAACTTTGACAAATTTATGGTTTTGGGGAATCAACTTTTACAAACTTTTACATAATCTTGGCATAGTTTTTTTTAAAAAAAAACGCCGTGGCCGCGCGGTCGAAACGCACATGAATTATTCGCTACTAGCTGTTGCCCGCGGCTTTGCTCGCGTTTTGGTCGGAAATTATCCCACGGGCACGTTGTAAACATAGCCTATGGCACTCGGAGTTAATGTAACTTCCTATTAGTGAAAGAATTTTCAAAATCGGCTGAGTCACAAAATGTACCTCTTTATAATATTAAATAAAGATTATTATAGATTCCTAATAGTTTCGGACTTGGTCTTCCACGACCACTTGAAAAGTTCAACCTGTATAAAAATCACGTGTCACTATGTTCATTCACGCTAATCTTGGAAAGCCGCAACGAATTTTAATGAAAATTTGTGATAGTGTAGCACAGAGCATCTTATATTATGTAGTGTAGTTTTTGCGCCGTGCGAAGCAGGTGCGGGTCGCTAGTGGTTGTGTAAATGTTACGTACTAATGAAACTTTATGTGTAGGTAAAGTTAATTTTCCAAAAAATATTTAGTAAATTAGGAATGTAGGATAGTATAATTGTTTCCCATTGCATAATAAGATATTGTTTTTGTGTTGCAGTGCATCAGTGACAGCCACATTTGTGCTTGAGGACCTGACGGAGAAGCAGTTTCAGAGATCTGTCATTGGACAGTCATCAGAGCATAAGATTGATGGACAGGTCAGTTCTACCCACTTTTTTTTTAAATTGTCGTTTTATTTATTCATTTTATTTCAATTTTACTGTCAGCTTCATATTCGATCTCTAATCAAGTATTTGATGAATGAATTGAGTAAGATATATCAAAGACAAGGGAGTGAATGATAATGTGATAGCTGATAGGGGTTATCTAGGATCAGAAACCCGGATAAGATTCAAGAAAATTTACTTGGAGGTATACATCCTAATCTATCATAAGACAATTTTGTCATCAGTCCGTGAACACATCCCACTACTTGAGTGAGCTGGAAAAGCTGGGCATCAATGTGAAGGCGAAGAACTTCCTGGTGTTCCAGGGCGCCGTCGAGAGCATCGCCATGAAGAACCCCAAGGAGAGAACTGCGCTCTTCGAGGAGATCAGTGGGTAGGTGTATTATTGGCACACCTGCATTGACTTGAAATACGATAATGATTTTAAAATAAAAACTTGTTTGTCATTATTTCTGTTAATATCAAACACATCTATGTAACATAAGAAAAAAACCGAAAAAAATATAGTTTTTTCAAATAAAAAAAATGATTTTTCGGCATTTTCAACGCTACAAAGAAGTCGGCTAAGTCAAAGTTTCGCTACAGAATTCATAAACTAAGTCAATCCCAAATATCAAAATATCTGAAAGCTTTTAGATAATCATTGAAGATTGGAGCAACCCGTTTTATGGGTGAGTGCAGTCTAGAGAGTTTGGCATAAACTTAGGCATTGCCAAAGTTTTTTAGTTAACACTCTAATGGTAATTATGTCAACATTAGGTATGAGATGGAAAGATCGTCACGTATTAAATAAAATAAAATAAATAGTGTTTTATTTCAGGCAAAATACCCATACACAACAAAAATAAAATGGAGACAAATAAAATAGTAAAAAAAAAACAGAAATCATTAGAAAATCATAAAGTATCATTAAATTCATTAAAAATCATTAAATAATCATTCAAAATAAAACACATTCAAACATTTTATTCATAGAGGTATGTTAAGTACTCATAGTCTTGAAAAATCACAATCACAAATCTTTCACATTAATTTTTTACGTCATTTTTTGTTCTCGCTTAGATGAACAGAGATCCACTGCACAAATATAGGGCTTGCAAGGTTACTTAAAATAAAAAATAAAATTACGTTGTGCGCCGTTACACCGCGTTATTATCTTAGAAAACGTAACTTACGCCGTAGCAGTGGATGACGATGATGTTCATGTGTCATTTCGAGCTTTTTTACTTTAACTTAATTACGTCTGCTCCAGATCTGGAGTCCTCAAGGAGCAGTACGAGCACTGTCGCGCGGAAGTGAACCGAGCTGACGAGGAGGCGCAGTTCTCCTACCAGAAGAAGAAGGGAGTGGCCGCCGAGAGGAAAGAGGCCAAGTTCGAGAAGGAGGAGGCCGAGAAGTACACCCGGCTCAAGGAGGAACTGGTATGATGGTTGGAGCTTACGAAATCTGGCTCCATTCGATTTCACATATCAGTTATTGTAATTCTAAACAGTGAAAGTAACAATAGACATTGTCCTAAGACATGTAATAATTTTCTCTAAATAAACCTAATAGATGCTGTCTCAGCGGACAGCTTAAAAACTTAAGTTAAAAGACTTATAACATTCTGTACACAAACCTTCTTTACCGATGTTCAAACTCAAAACTCAAAGCATTTATTTCAATTAGACCTTAACAGGCACTTTTGAAAGTCAGAAAAACAAAGGCGAAGCTACAGTCACAGACCCAAGGCATAATAACTTGTGAAAGTACTGTAGTTGCCCATTCCAAAGCGTAGATCTCTATGGAGAAGAATGGGCAAGAAACTCCATGGACACTCTTTTCAATCAAAATATTGTTACAAGATCTTGGTTACATCATTCATGTTGAGATTACACATATAAGTGAGAATGATGTAGAAAGACGTGCACATTAAGAGCGTCCAGAGTAAAAGATTATAATTATCAACAATTTAAAAACAAAGTAGTTAAAATAAACCGTGGCACCTAAGAGATGACCAGTCCCAACTGACTGCGCCCGTTCACGAACATGACGCATGGATCAGCCCCATTCAGCTCAACCATATTGAAGGGAACTGAACGACCCGACACACCCGCCACTATCAGCGAGACATTTGAGTGAGCCTGACATTCTCTCAGCCATCACGGCACATTCACACATACACCTACAATAGTCTCAATGCATCAATCAAAATAAACACGATGTCACGGTAAGAATTCGCATGATTCCGCTTTAAAATTGAGTGCACTCCTAACTAACTTTTTCTCACAGCAAGAACAAAAAATCGAGCTCCAGCTCTACCATCTGTACCACAACGAGAAAGAGATCCAGTCCATGGAGGAAGACCTGCAGCACAAGCAGTCGGAGCTGACCAAGGTAGAGAAGAAGCGCCAGAAGCTGGAGGAGGCGCTCAAGGAGAAGAAGAAGGAGGCGGGCACCGTGCAGCGGGAGACAGCTAAGATCGAGCAGGATATCCGGGAAGTGGTGAGTAGGATAGTAACCTGTTCATATTTGTACCTGTGAATTTTCGACATGACTGTTTTTTCGAAGACTTAAGGGTGTAAAGTCCCTTAAATTGTAACAGAATTGTAGCAATTTATTGAGTATGTTATTAATTCAGCCATCAGTCAGCATCATTATTAGGTTTGTAATAATCACAATAGCGCAAATTGTTTTGAAATTAAAAAAGCGGCATTTCGCACAATTGATAGATTGGACTGAATAGACTGAAATAGCCTGGCCCATTAGTTTTAGGGTTCCCTACCTCAATCGGCAAAACGGAACCCATATAGGATCACTTTGTTGTCCGTCTGTCTGTCTGTCAAGACCCTTTTTCTCAGGAATGCGTGGCGGTATCAAGCTGAAATTAATACTAAATACTCAGGTCTGCTACCCTTGGAGCAATGAAAAAATCAAACTTGTAAGTATATTATGCGATTTCACAAGGGAATCAAAACCTATAGGGTCTTCCCTTTGACCTGGAATCATGAAATTTGGCAAAAAGCAGGGCCTCACAGCACAAATAAAGAAAAAAAACCAAAACATAAAGAAAGTTGAAAATTAAAGGGTATACATACATAGTTGACGCCAATTGAGATATATTTTTTTTAGATTATTGTACGGAACCCTTCGTGCGCGAGTCGCACTTGGGCGCTTTTTTTCTTCAGGTTTCATTCTTTCTGTTAAATGCTCTTACACCTATTTCTCCAACAGGAAGCCGAAATCTCAAAGAAGCGTCCAACCTTCATAAAAGCGAAGGAACGCGTGACCCACACCCAGAAGAAGCTGGAAAGTGCCCTCAAAACCCTGGAACAGGCCCGCAAGGCCCACGAGGCTCACCAGGCCGACATCAAGAAGTTGGAGGACGAACTGCGCCAGATCGAGGAGGAGAAGGCGCTGTGGGAGACAACCACATTAGGCACCACGCATACGGGCAGGGCTGATGTACATCTTGAAGAGGCGCAGGTATGTAGTGGTTACTTTAATAACTTCCACTTCCTGTGTCCAAAATGCTTACCTATTCTCATATACTGCCATTTTTGGCCTTTGTCGTGGTTTTCTTTTAGAACACAGAAATAAGTGTGTACATCGCAGATTCTAAATCCGCGGCGTACGAAAGCAACGGGTGTTCAGTCTGGTGGGCTACTACCCGACGGTTGTTGTTGGGTTTCTGTATACTATAGAGCCTATGTTAATAACGCGGATAACTGCATGCGCGTTCCAGGGTTTTAACAGGTACAAAGTGTTCATATGTGGCGAAATTGATGCTGCCTCAAGTCTCAAATTATAACTTGCTTATCCAGATCCGTGAATACGAGGAGTTGAAGATGGAGGCGTCCCGGCAGGCGGCGCGCTACCTGCAGGAACTGGACTCAGTGAACAGGGAGCAGAAGGCCGACCAGGACAGGCTGGACAACGAGATGCGGAGGAAGGGCGAGATCGAGAATAAACATCGTCAGAAGGTCTCAATGAACAGACATATAAAGATCAATTCGCAACCATAGATTTACTTGACTGCTTCGTTGGTTTAGTGGTCGCAAGCACGACCGACGACCGCTGAGCATGAGGTCCTGGGTTCGTCGGCGTCGGGCAAACTGTTAGCAAGTTTGTCGCAGCCGCGGTGTCTGGATTTGTGCCCGGTTGATGGCAAAAGGCTCGACCCCTATTACATGGGACTTATACATAATTGACGAAATGTGGGTGAACTAATATGTACGGTTTAATAACATACCGTGAGGCTGCAAATGCAGCAGCCTACTTTTCTCTTTCGTATTTGTAAAAATGTGTTTAATAAGTTAGTTGACAGTTACATACTTACGCGAACACCGTGGCTTTTCAACTAACCTACTCTTACTTTGTTGTGATTGGTACATCTAATAAACTTTTGGTGTTACCAAATCTGTGTGTTTACGTCAACTCACCTAACTCCAAGTACTTACTTACTTGCCACTTACTTAAACTGCAAGTGTCAGGTGCCAACTAGTACGGGACCTTACATTTAATGGTCCTTCGAGCCGGATTGGTAAACTGTAAACCTCTTCCTAACGCTTCTCGGATTACGAGCGTGATGTTATGTAGATTTACTAAAGTCTACTAATGATTCCTCCAGTTTCACTTCCATGTATAAATGTACTCTAGTCACAACGTGTTTCACTCAGGGTCACGAACGGAATGAAGCTATGAAGCGCGTGGACAAGCTGAACGAGCACATCAAGAGTTCGGAGCAAGCGCTAGAGGAACAGAGGAGACTGCGCGCTGAACTGCAGGTCAGTACCGCTGTCCATTCGTAGTTATTTAATGTCTGACTGCAACACAAACGCAACCTTATTGTAACGAGAACTCCTGACACTCCGTCTCCGATAGTCTGAAACTTCTTCTACAGGGGTTTGAAACTTGCGATTTTCGACTCTGCCACTCTTCTCTTCTCACTCATATATATAGCAGCCATGTGAGTGAGCAACTGTAAAGGTTCAATAATCCACCTGATGTAACAATTTGTGTGTTGTCCAGGCTGACGTGGGCGAATGCCGCGGGCGTGCAGCAGAGCTGCAGTCGCAGCTAGAGGAAGTAGCCGCCGCGCTAGGAGACGCGCGCGTGGACAAGCACGAGGAGGCACGCCGCAGGAAGAAGCAGGAGATCGTCGAGAGCTTCAAGCGAGACATACCCGGCGTGGTGAGTCGTACTGGAGGCTGGTGGGTCCATGCCACACCTTGACATCGACCAGTCACCAGCACGCTACTAGTTCTAATATATACCAGTGCGTCTTACTGCCACGTCAGGCAGCAGCTCGAGGCACTGCGTACAACAACAGTGATGAGGCAGGATTTATGAGATGTGTTGCATTGCAGCCTCTATATTCCTAAGTTTCTACTCCATAATATTGCACTAGTGATGTTACCATTCTTATCAAAAATATATTAGAAGCAATATTTGTTCCATAGTACGACCGCATGATCAACATGTGCCAGCCGACGCACAAGCGCTACAACGTGGCCATCACCAAGGTGCTCGGCAAGTACATGGAGGCCATCGTCGTGGACACGGAGAAGACGGCCAGGAGGTGCATCCAGGTATCATTCAATACTTTTAGATTTACACATTATATAAAGCCAGACTACACACACGTCTACCTATGGTACTTGACGTTACGCCAACTCTGCCATCACGCAAGCACGTGAAATAAGGATAAATGCGTACAACAGTCCGACAATAACCGACCGCTCCCGTCAATTTATAACATGCGTCTAGTCGGAGGATCCTCCTTTTTCAATGGAGGGTGAGGAACTACACCCCGTTCCTCATACCACTATAACGAATAACCTTGACTTGACTAGATTGATCAAATGTTTTGAAACCGTCTATAGACGGTTTCAAAACATTTGATCAAAAATTGAAAGCATTCAATTATTTTGACGAGTCATAAAGACATGCAGATGATTAACTCATTCCAAAAAACAAAAAAAAAACAAAAACAAAACAAAATCAAAATTTAAAATCATCATAAAATCACAAAACAAAATCAAAACAAAGCTCACAAAACAACACTCTCTCATTCAAAATTATCTATGTAGTAGTATCAACTATCTGGTGTCCACGACACAAGCCTCGTTGCTTAGTGTGGCACCTAGATGGCGCTGTGTGTAATGTCCAGCGATATTTATTTTATTCCGGTTCGTTGTTTAGGTACTCAAAGAAAGGATGTTGGAGCCTGAAACGTTTCTACCTCTAGACTACATCCAGGCTAAACCACTTCGGGAGCGGTTGAGGTGAGTCTTACTAACAAGGAGAAAATTAATATACATACATAAGAGCTTTATTATGTTTCTAGGTTATTGGTTTATTAGGTCCAGGAGAAGTTCTGATTTTCATGATTAAGCAACCGTTATTTCCTCGTAGGAATTTCAATTCAATCTTGAAACTTAATATCAAGCAAACTTTTCGTGTTGGCGCTGACGTGGCATCATAAAAGAACATACTGCAAAGGCATCTAATAAGCCGATTCCGTAGTGCCTAGGCGTCTACTGTAGTCAAATATGGAGTACCAACACATCTGTGGGTGACGCCACAGTACAGACATTAAATACATCATAGAATTGAAAACATTACAAAAATGCCAACATTTTTCATGTCAACAAAGAAAGCACCAGGTAGCGCCAAATAAGCCGGCGCTCGGGTGTCAGAATTCAGAACTAAAATCGTATGTCCGCGCTCTCTCACTCACTCAGCTCGGTAAGCCGAAGATTAGTCGAGTTACGAGAAGGGCAGAAAAAGAAAGTGTGTTGTGTAGAGGAGAACGAGATACAATGATTAATGATCGATATCGTATTTGGTACCAACCAATTTTTAGGGTTCCATAGCCGAATGGCACAAAACGGAACCCTTATAGATTCGCCATGTCTGTCTGTCTGTCTGTGTATGTCACAGCCACTTTATTCCGAAACTATAATTCTGTAAACTGCTTTACGATTTTTATACAAAAATAATTTAAAAAAAGATTAAGGGGGCTCCCCATGCATGGAACTGAACCTAAACAATATTTTTTTCATCACTTCTATATGTGCAAGTCTTTAAAAATTACATTGAGGTTCCTAAAAACCTAAAAACATTTTTTTTTTCAAAGTCGATCGTTTGAAAGATATACACTTCCAAAGTGCTGAAATGTGTGTGTAATTAATAATAATTCCCCCTAATTTCTAAAGAGGAGGAAAATAGGATTGTAGAACGTAAAAAAAACTTTCAACCAAAATTGGTTTGAATAAAATTTGATGATTATTTTTCGACTTTGCCATCAAACTGCAGTAGTAACTTTGTTTTTCTTAAACATACCTACAACATATGAATGAGCTTTCCAATATTATATTGTTTGCTGGTACGGAACCATATGTGCGTGTGAGTACGACTCGCACTTCGCCGGTTTTATATAGCTATTTTGATCTCGTAGGGACATAAAAGAACCGAAGAACGTGAAGCTGCTGTTCGACGTACTGCGCTACGAGCCGCCCGCCATCCACCGCGCCGTGCTGTTCGTGACCAACAACGCGCTCGTGTGCGAGTCGCCCGAGGACGCCTCGCGCGTCGCCTACGACCTCGACCGGTCCAAGAACAGCAGATATGATGTGAGTCTCTTACGATAGTCTGTCGCCATCCACCGCGCCGTGCTGTTCGTGACCAACAACGCGCTCGTGTGCGAGTCGCCCGAGGACGCCTCGCGCGTCGCCTACGACCTCGACCGGTCCAAGAACAGCAGATATGATGTGAGTCTCTTACGATAGTCTGTCGCCATCCACCGCGCCGTGCTGTTCGTGACCAACAACGCGCTCGTGTGCGAGTCGCCCGAGGACGCCTCGCGCGTCGCCTACGACCTCGACCGGTCCAAGAACAGCAGATATGATGTGAGTCTCTTACGATAGTCTGTCGCCATCCACCGCGCCGTGCTGTTCGTGACCAACAACGCGCTCGTGTGCGAGTCGCCCGAGGACGCCTCGCGCGTCGCCTACGACCTCGACCGGTCCAAGAACAGCAGATATGATGTGAGTCTCTTACGATAGTCTGTCGCCATCCACCGCGCCGTGCTGTTCGTGACCAACAACGCGCTCGTGTGCGAGTCGCCCGAGGACGCCTCGCGCGTCGCCTACGACCTCGACCGGTCCAAGAACAGCAGATATGATGTGAGTCTCTTACGATAGTCTGTCGCCATCCACCGCGCCGTGCTGTTCGTGACCAACAACGCGCTCGTGTGCGAGTCGCCCGAGGACGCCTCGCGCGTCGCCTACGACCTCGACCGGTCCAAGAACAGCAGATATGATGTGAGTCTCTTACGATAGTCTGTCGCCATCCACCGCGCCGTGCTGTTCGTGACCAACAACGCGCTCGTGTGCGAGTCGCCCGAGGACGCCTCGCGCGTCGCCTACGACCTCGACCGGTCCAAGAACAGCAGATATGATGTGACTCTCTTACGCTCTAGTAACTGGCGCCACGCAAAATCGTACATCGCATAGGCAGAGTTATCCGCGCGATTAAAATCGGCAACAACCGTCGGGTAGTAACCCGTGAGGGAGGATCCTCCCTCACATGTTTGGGCAAATAAATATATCTTATCTTGTCTATGGAGGATGAGAAACTACGTACCTTAATTCGTCATACTTCTACATTACGTATATTCGTTCTGTTTACTAACACAATTTGTATTTTATCATATGTATGTTTGTATGTAAGGTATATATCTATGGGCCAAAGTAGCCTGAAAATAAATGGATGCTGTTGTTGTTATTACAAAAAGTGAAATTAATAACTCCTACCGTAGGCTCCAGAAGTTCTGGGACCTTGGGCAAGGTCTCAGGTTAATTTAAACTGCTATTAGGTGTAAACTAATGTGTTCCTTCATTTTCAGGCCCTGGCTCTAGACGGCACGTTCTACCAGAAGTCAGGTATCATCTCCGGAGGTTCGCTCGACTTGGCTCGTAAGGCCAAGCGTTGGGACGAGAAGCACCTCTCACAGCTCAAAGCTAAGAAGGTACGTGAAACTATAACGACAAACTGACAGGAACTGAATAGTGTTCAATCAAGTAACTGAACGACCAGATTTCGTTTGTTAAATTTTTGTGTTTGCTTTAGATAGACGTTGTTTTAAATTAAATTTGCCTAATAAATAAACCTCGTGCGGCTTATGCAAAGTTTTATTGGAAACTAAAATATATGAACCTTGAGAATGAGCGAGTACACATTGTTAAGGTGCTAACAACTGCTTAACTTGCAGGAAAAACTGACGGAAGAGCTCCGCGAGTCCATGAAGAAGTCTCGCAAGGAGTCGGAGCTGACGACCGTGGACTCGCAGATACGAGGCCTGGAGTCCCGGCTCAAGTACGCCATCACGGACAGGGACACCACTGTATGTAACTATTCTTTTGTTAGCCAGAACTGTCCCACTCCCCCATTCCTTCGACTTCTCTCGATGTTGCGCCTCTTCTTTCCAATTAATGAGGAAGCCATCCAAGGCGTCCCGCCATCTACCTACATAAGAAGTAAGACTATACAAACCAATAGCACTCCTAATCTCACTCAGATACACACACACACGAGTTTTGTTTTTTATTCACTCTTAATTATAATTTCCTTGTTTTTACTTTAATTCATTATTTTTTCTTCTAGTTTAATTTTGTTAATAATCACCTACGACTTTTCTGGATAATACCGAAAATGTACAACTCTGATCCCCAAGATACAGACTAACGTCTAGTTTGGGGATCACTGTTCAAATTGCTTTGTTTAATGTACTTGATTATTAATAAATAATTTTAATTTTTTGATCTTCCTTTCGGTCTGCCGCGACCCCGTCTAGCTGTCTCAGGGCTCCAGTTTTGCGATAAATATGATGCCAGATAATTATGATGTGACTTTTGTTTTAATGTTTTATAGCAGCATGCTGAGATGGGGCCTCTTGGCCTCGTACAGGACTAATTTCGTTTGTTTTATCTTTTCCTTATGTTTACTTTTTATATAATTTTATTTTATTATTAATTTTACAATGTTTTAGGTTTGTCCCGTGCGAGATTAACAAATACTTTTTCTTTCGTAATTGAAATAAATAATTTTAATTGCAGTTAAAACAAATCAAAGCGCTGGACGCAGAACTCGCCGAGTTCGAGAGAAAAATTGAAATGTTTGGTGTAAGTATGCGTCCTTATTTAGCCTAGAGTCACACATTAATATCCGCGTCATGTTCACTGAACTATTCATGTCTGTTGCAGCCCCAAGTAGAAGACATAGAGCGCACGATCCACGCGCGCGACCTGAAGATACAGGAGATCAAGGAGAACATGAACAACGTAGAGGACGTCGTGTTCCGCGGCTTCTGTCGCGACATCGGCGTCGCTAACATACGGTAACACATATACCTATTGATAAAAAGAACGTTAGCGATATCTATGACGTAAATGAAGAAATAACATCACAATCTGGTAAAACAAAGACCTGACACACCATGGTCGGAGGATCCTCCTTTTCTATGGGCGATGAAGAACTTTACACCCTGTTCTTCATACCCCTAATTTAATAACATCACGCTTGTATTTTCACAAAGGGTGGGCAGAGGTGTACACACAGCGACACATCAAGCTATACAATTCCAGTGTAACATGGCCTCGCTATGAGATAGATTTCCCGTACAATGAGAGATCCGCATAAACTGGTTTTGTATAGCTTGATTGGTCGCCGTGAGTAGGCACCACAGTGCACTTACATTTTAATTCTCATGAAA
Source organism: Eugnorisma glareosa (assembly GCA_947578425.1). NCBI lineage: Eukaryota > Metazoa > Arthropoda > Insecta > Lepidoptera > Noctuidae > Eugnorisma > Eugnorisma glareosa. Next base: position 19,691,735 of record OX387973.1, on the reverse strand, counting down.
TATCTGAGAAGGAGTGGGTTATACTCCACCATGCTGGCCCAGTTTATGTTTCAGGCTGTTTCTTTGTCCTATTTGATTGGTAATAAGGTTTGTGTCCGCAGTCAGTACGAGGAGCGCGAGCTGCGCGCGCAGCAGGAGCGCGCCAAGCGTCGCATGGAGTTCGACGCGCACATCGACAGGATCACCTCCAACCTTGAGTTCGAGCGCTCCCGGGACACGCAGAGTATGTAGCACCTGTTACCATACTCTATTTCTTTTTACCCGATTACGGCAGAGAATAGTAATCTAAACTACGGAACGAATGACCATTGGGATAGTCGCCAACCAACATAGTTTGCAAAAAGTCTAACAAAGGTAGAACAGAACATCCTCCGACTAGTTGGAGCGACGATGTTTGCGCTATGTAGCCGCGTCCCGCTACCAGACACGCTGCGTGGGTGCTCCAGCAGCAGCTGTTCTGTACTAGAGCATTTGACGGCGATAAGATGTTAGGCGCCAGCTGCAGTACATCTGATGAAGAACTGTATGATTATACTTACCTTCTATTTTTAATGTATTCGCAATTATTTTTTACATATTTTTTTGTCATTAGTACTTCTACCGGTAGACGATCGGTCATTAGTTTTGTCCTGCCCGTTTCGGCGTTCTGTACGGATACGTACTATTCGTCAGTCAGTAATGTTGCACCTGTTGGACAGAAAACGTGACCCGTTGGGAGCGCGCGGTGCAGGACGCGGAGGACGAGCTGGAGGGGGGGCGGCAGGCCGAGGCCAAGCAGCGCCAGGAAATCGACGCCGAGCTGCGCCGCGCAGACGCGCTCAAGGCCGAGCGGGCCGCCGCGCGCGCCCGCCAGGACAGCGCTGACGACGCCGTCAGTAAGGTAACGTACAGGGACCTAGCTCAGACGCGCTCAAGGCCGAGCGGGCCGCCGCGCGCGCCCGCCAGGACAGCGCTGACGACGCCGTCAGTAAGGTAACGTACAGGGACCTAGCTCAGACGCGCTCAAGGCCGAGCGGGCCGCCGCGCGCGCCCGCCAGGACAGCGCTGACGACGCCGTCAGTAAGGTAACGTACAGGGACCTAGCTCAGACGCGCTCAAGGCCGAGCGGGCCGCCGCGCGCGCCCGCCAGGACAGCGCTGACGACGCCGTCAGTAAGGTAACGTACAGGGACCTAGCTCAGACGCGCTCAAGGCCGAGCGGGCCGCCGCGCGCGCCCGCCAGGACAGCGCTGACGACGCCGTCAGTAAGGTAACGTACAGGGACCTAGCTCAGACGCGCTCAAGGCCGAGCGGGCCGCCGCGCGCGCCCGCCAGGACAGCGCTGACGACGCCGTCAGTAAGGTAACGTACAGGGACCTAGCTCAGACGCGCTCAAGGCCGAGCGGGCCGCCGCGCGCGCCCGCCAGGACAGCGCTGACGACGCCGTCAGTAAGGTAACGTACAGGGACCTAGCTCAGACGCGCTCAAGGCCGAGCGGGCCGCCGCGCGCGCCCGCCAGGACAGCGCTGACGACGCCGTCAGTAAGGTAACGTACAGGGACCTAGCTCAGACGCGCTCAAGGCCGAGCGGGCCGCCGCGCGCGCCCGCCAGGACAGCGCTGACGACGCCGTCAGTAAGGTAACGTACAGGGACCTAGCTCAGACGCGCTCAAGGCCGAGCGGGCCGCCGCGCGCGCCCGCCAGGACAGCGCTGACGACGCCGTCAGTAAGGTAACGTACAGGGACCTAGCTCAGACGCGCTCAAGGCCGAGCGGGCCGCCGCGCGCGCCCGCCAAGACAGCGCTGACGACGCCGTCAGTAAGGTAACGTACAGGGACCTAGCTCAGACGATATATTCGATATAGATAAGCTCTGAAACTGTCAACTAACTCTAGGTTAATTTACAAAATATTTTTTTGTCTTTTTGTACATGAATTTGCATTATCTAACTAAGAATCTGAAAAAACGTAAAAACAGAACTAAATAAATATCTTAAAGTATATAAAAGCACGTTATTTAAGCACAAATAGGTTATTCAAAGAAACTTCTTGCCTTACACACAACTTAAATTTTAAACTAACAATCTTCAACAGGCCCGCAAAGACCTGACGACCGTCCAGAAGGAAATCCAGACGATCCAGAAACAGATCGCGACCATCGAATCACGCATCGAGAGCAAACGCAGCGACCGACACAACATACTGAGACAGTGCAAGGTATTACCACTTAACAGCTGACTTTCCTGGCAAATGTACCCTGGATTTTATGAGACAGTTTAAAGCATGATCAGCCTGCAATGTACCGCAGACCTCATCGATATTAGAGGCAGTGGGCCAGTACAGAGCTGCAGACTAAATATTGTGCAAACCTCTGAAATAATCGTATTGTACATTACACAATCCATGGATAAAAGTATTGTGTCGAAAACATTCGCAATTTCAACTTTATCAGAAAACAACTGTAATTTCCAATATGTGCGTTGTTTTGTGTATTTCATGTCATGTCATGCCCAATATTATTTTGCTCGTTCTGGAGATTCTTGCTTATTCTTTTCCATAATGATCTCTATATCTACGTTTTGAAGCTTCAACTTTCTAACTGACCAACTCCTTGAAAATTCAAAAGCATCTGTAAATGTATTAATAAAAAAAAAGATTAAAAGTGTTTATCAATAGGGCAACATTGGTTAGATTGTAACACACCCATTGTTTTTCTAAACAGATCGATGACATAGTAATCCCTCTGCTCGAGGGTAATCTAGAAGATACAGCGGACGGCGAATCTGATCCCTCGTCTATGTCCACCACGCAGCAGTACCGGAAGGATTCCAGGTAAATAATTATGTCACTGTTGTAAGTTAGGGATGAGTGAGTTAATATGTTAGTTAGATGTAAGATGGGAATAATATGTAACTCCAATCTGGTAAAGAGGAGCTACATCTATGGAACGGCGACAGGGTCTGGATGTGGAGCCGTGTTGCACTGGCTAACTATGTACCACGTGCTATCCTGACCTCGGCCGCCGAAAACGCTATGGCAGAGGCACACTTTCGACATTATGTGTAGAACCCTAAAATATATGACTTTTTGAATTTGTCAGGATCCGCGTGGACTACCGGTCGTTGTCAGAAAACCTGAAGGAGCTAGAGGAACATGACGAGATCAAGCGCAAGGCCGACAAGCTGCAGAAGGCGATCAACTCGCTGCAGAACACTGTGGACAAGATACAGGCTCCTAACATGAGGGTAAGATAAAATCATCAGCAGTTGTAATACAGTATGTATTATCTCGATTCCTGTACGCCCAATCAAGGGGTGCCAATATAAACGAAACCATCAACATATTGATCCACTTCCAGTACCTTCTCTGAACAGTAAATATGCTGCCCTAACCCAAGTTGATAAATATAAATATTGTGTTATCATGAGATTTGTACACGCTTGTATGATCTGGGGAACTAGATTTGATACTACGATACGTCTGTGTGTCATGTTTCTGTGTTGTCCAGGCGATGCAAAAGCTGAACGAGGTGCGGGAGAAGGTGAACGCTACGAATGAAGCGTTCGTCGCCGCCAGGAAGCGAGCGCACAAGGCTAAATTGGCATTCGAAAAGGTAAACTCTCACACTAAACATTTATAATATTCTTACAATGCAGTTTCTTGCCGACTCTTATTCCTAAGAACCTTTGCGAATGGACAACCAGAATCAATGGTAAAATGGCCTAAATATAAAAAATGGTTTTGATTTTGATTGATATTATGCCAATAATGAATTTGAATGTTTCAGGTGAAAAAAGAGCGTCACGACAAGTTCATAGAATGTTTCGAGCATGTGGCTAATGAAATTGATGCTATCTACAAGGTGAATACAATGTCCCGCACGTCGTAATAACCGCAACAATATAGTTTTAGAAGTTAGTCACCGTATGTAACCCCAACGCATGGTTATATTGCAGGCCCTAGCCATGAACCAGTCGGCGCAAGCGTTCCTGGGCCCCGAGAACCCGGAGGAGCCGTACCTGGACGGCATCAACTACAACTGCGTGGCACCCGGCAAGCGCTTCCAGCCCATGTCCAACCTCTCCGGCGGGGAGAAGACCGTCGCCGCGCTCGCGCTGCTCTTCGCGATACACAGGTACACCTGGCCACGTCCCACTGGCCCACTGTCCCACTGCTGGCCCAAGGCCGTATACTAAGCATTGCATACGCCCGAAACTATGCTTGATTATAAACGCGAATGATGTAGCTTCCAATAACCAACTACCTATGTCATTTTTTAGTGTTCAATTCGGTATTCGTCCTGGATTCTTTCAGGTCTCTTTCGTATTAGAAGTTTAGAACAATAGCATATGAACTCAAATATCTAGCTATTTCATAGTATAGCTTCAGTACGCATATTTCAACTACCTGCAATATATTATAGTCGTTTACTCTACCTTATTTATCAATGGCTTTGTTTGCTTGAAGCTTCGCTACTAGAGTGCGCTGTCTTGAATGAAAAGCGGCCAGACAAACACTTTACCGCACCATCATGCGGAACTTATTTGATAGTTTTCTTCACTGTTGTAGCTTTCTCTAACTAATCTAGATAATTGTTGTTTCAGCTTCCAGCCGGCCCCATTCTTCTTACTCGACGAGATCGACGCGGCCCTGGACAACACGAACATCGGCAAGGTGGCCTCCTACATCCGCTCCAAGAAGGGCAACCTGCAGACCATCGTCATCTCGCTCAAGGAGGAGTTCTATGGCTGCGCCGACGCGCTGGTTGGGATCTGTTCAGAGGTAAGATATAAAGCATTTATTGCAAATAGACACGTAACAGGCAATTTTGAATAGTCGAAAACAAGCTAACGACAATCTAGCCACAGGCAAAATAACTGTGAACGGACTGCAGTTGCCAAGTCCAAAACGTAGATCTTAGTCTACTTTGAGTTCAATTTAGCGGCGGTGCGCCAACATACCTTGGTCCGTAAAGAAATCGACTGGCGACAATGTACCCGCAACCATAAAGTACTCACAGCCTAGTGAAGATGACGGGAATCCGCTGGATGAGGGCAGTGCTGCATGTCATGTGCGATGCTTTGTGCAGCGGTGCAAGGAGTCCTTGTTGGCACGATCCTAGAGTCCGGGCTGCTACTGAGAAATTCTATGAATTTAGCCCAAGACCTCGTTCTCAGCAGAAATGCTTGCGACCACAGACCAACGGGGATAACCATAGCTATCCTATATTACTTAATAACATATATTGAATAATGAAATCCTTTCCCAATATGTCCTGATTCAAGACATTATACAACATGTTTGTTGTTCCAGCCGGCCGACTGCCTGGTGAGCGACGTGATGACGCTAAGCCTGGAGAGCTACCCCGACTAGTTACAAACACTATATTTTAACAATTACAATGCGGCATGGTTCTTTTGGCGCTTGGATGACATTCTCAGAGGTCGCTGTTGGTGAACATTTTGTTAAAGCGCCAGGGTAGCTCACTAAATTCTAATTTTGTTATGTTATTTTGCAATTTCCATGTCAGTTTCAGGTTGTATGTTCAGTAAAATGATTCGCGGCCTAACAAATATGGCTTCGCTGAGTTATAATCATTAAAATCATCAATACACCATAAGTTCCTTTAATCCCATTAAAAGAGTTTTTCACGAAATTGTCATTGAATGGGATTAAATGATCATATGAGGTTTGTATTGATAATTTAAATGATTATAATTCTGTATATACATACGTACTAAGAGCGCGAATCATATTTTGTTCAACATACCTGACACTGACCGGCAAATTATAAAAATAATAATAAAAGTTTTAAATTCGCGGGCCACCCTGGTGCTTCACCGTTAGAAAATAGGTGCTGGCGTTAGTTCCGACTATAACCACGCGCCAAGAGAACCATGCAGCAATGTCACATATTTTTATATTGATGTTTTACTTCATTCCTCATTTTAAGTGTCGTCGCTAAGAATGGCATAGCAGTAAGGATCGATTATTACATTAGTTTTAAGTCTTACTACATATACTTCGTGTTTCATTTGAATATACGATAATTTCTTTACAAACCGTTTCCTTTCTCTCTCCTTTTCCAATTAGCGCATAATCCACTTGGTTGGAGTACCTAAAGGTGGTCCGGAGGTGTAACAGTCTGACTTACATGGCGTAGGGCATGGGTTCGAACCTAGCCGGGCACTGCCTCGCTCGCTTTCTTAGAGAGAAGACTGTTAAAGCTGTGGGCACTTTATAGGGTTTATATGCTTCCTCCACTTGGCTCGATATCGTTTATGAATTCAGACACATGTAATCGTAAGTTGCGATACGTAGTAAGTAATGTTTTTGATGTGAAACACCTATAGGCGCGCCTTGTCAGTAAAACCGACCCGTACCGTCGTGAAGGGAAATCTTCGCCACCGCGCTCGACCGCGTGTGTGCGCACGCGTATACTTTACGCTTTGTTGCTTCTCTGTGTGAACTGCGTAATGTTTCTTTTAGAGTAGTTTCCTATCTTATTTAAGTGTTATAAGCGAAAACAATTTCGAAAACTTTTACTGAAAGTTAGCACGTCGCTTCGACAGGTGGCGATGTACCGTTTCCTGAATCGCGCTATGGTTTCGTTACGCGCACTGAGTTACCCCTGCAGCGCTGCCTCGGTTCGAGCACCGTCGGCGCAAAACTAGTTCCAAAATTTCTATGTAATTTTTGACTGTTGGTACCACACACTTTTAAATGTGTACAGCATTTTAATGAATAACGCTCAGGTGTGTAGGTAAGCCTCGATTGTGATCATTTATAATCATAATAAAGGAATCTGTACATAACATTCAAAATTGAAAGAAACATGAATTTTTGACAGTAAGTTCAGTTAAAACGGAGCTGACGGGTGTTTTAAAATAGATATTTACGAAAATAACCCCTTACTTGGTAAACAGAGGTAATCAAATATTAAAGGGAGCTTCGAGTAACTCGAAAAATAAACCCCGAACGCAAAAAAGAAAACCGAACATTTAAAAAGTCAAAAATAATACCTATCGTTGAGCCATTAAATTCTATTGAGTAATATTATGTTTCTAACCGACTTTCAAAAAGGGGGAGGTTCTATATTCGACTGTATGTATTATATTTTTTTTATGTATGTTCACCGATATCTCAGTCAATTGTAGACCGATTTTCAGAATTCTTTTTTTATTCGAAAGAGCATACCTACTCCCGAGGTTGTCCTATTGTCACCATGTCAGGATCTGATGATGGAATCCCAGGGAAATCGAGGGCAACCCTTAAAATTGTATAGGCAAGAATCACGTGTTTCATGTTTTTCTAAAAGTTATTCAAGTATACGCATCTGGGATGGGAGTCATCACTTCATTTTGATGAGCTGATGATGGAAGGTATAATTTATTTATTTTCACCAATTACTCGAAGACGCCTTAATCGATTTGGATAATTCTATATTTGTTTGAAAGAGTATACTCCCAAGTTGGTCCCATAGAAATATTGTCATGATCATGAACTTCGGAGATGTGGAACGCAACAATTCAATAATAGACAGCAAATCTGTCGTGATTGCTGCAATCGCTTGGATGTTTATTGTTAACACAACATCATGACGTAACATCACGCCTGTGTGCTCTGAGTTTCGACAGTTAGGTATGTTAAGTTCCATTTTATTGGGGGTAAGCTTAGTACCATGAAATGTTTTGTCCAACCGTGTACCGTGACGGCCAACTTTTTTTTTCATAAGTTCACGCCTGAGCTCCCCGAAGGGTTAATTAAGGCAACTGTAAATCTAATGGCGCTAGCATAGCTTGTACCAAGCATCATCATTGGTTGAAAATCTGTCAATGTCATTTTAAATTTCAAAATAGCTTGACCTCATTGGTTAGAGACTCGCCATCTAAAATCAGCTTTGGCCGGCCTTCCCCATTGGGCAGAAGCTCTATCGGATCAGGTAGTACGTACGATATAAAATAAAACAAAATGAATCAATATGGAGCTCTTTTATTTACAATAAAATATCTTTATATTACAACTCTTATGCTACGCTATTGATAGATGTCATAACTTATCAAGTGCCAGCGCGTTATCACCGCACCTGCCGGTCGCGCTCACTTCGTGCGGAAACCAACAGCCTCACACTAGCCGACCAAGTTTAAGTGCTACGTGCTTCTTGTGACGCCTAGCCTTAGTCCAAACGAACGCCGCCATCTCGTTTATATTCAATACTATGCCGATGGCCAATATCACAGATGTTTACTAACCGACGCCCTAGCACGAGCGCGCTGAACGTAACGTAAGTGCGTCGATTTTAAAATTAAAAGTACTTGTTTCACATATAATATATTTTTTTATTCATAGCTATGGATGATACTAATTGTGCTTGTTGCAACCAATTTAATTGAAATGCTATAGGATAATTGTATTTTCAATTCAAAAATCGACGTATATACTTTACGTTTACACCGCGCGAGCGTGATAGGAGAAAGACATTCAAGCGCCAAAACAAGCATGTAACGCTATAATAAGACAACTGCTAGTCGTGAGCCACATATATTCTAGACTATCGCTAGACCTGAGACAGCATGATGGCCTCTCAGCCAGTTGCCTTATTCTCTCGTTCGGCTCACACATCACGAGATTCCTGATCCGTATTCTGGAAGCACGGGTTAATTATTGCACGGAAAACTTCCACATTAAAGGCCAAAGCACAGTTATAACTAAGTCGTTCGGGATACTTTCTATCTAAATTCATATACTGGCTAAGCACACTTATAAGAGCAGTAACGGCATAGCCTCGGATCAGTAAACACGCTCCGGTGCAGTGCTTATAACTTCAGTTATAAGTGCGCTATGAGCTTAATTCACGATACGTGTGAGGTAATTCTTTGAAAAACACTATCTAGCACGCTAGAATCAAGAATTAAGCTCACAAGATCCATCATTATTATATGTCGAAGACAATTCATTACTTAACTTTCCAAGTTCAATCGTTACAATGATACAGGAATATTTTTGTCGTAAATTACTTTCTATAAGGCTGTTGATTTACCATCTTTTAAATCTTTATCACAAAGAGGTACAGAAGCTCGGCTCCATACAAGAAACTGCTCGCACACAGACAAGCTGCAAGTACAATGATCTTACACTCACTCCCTACGGGCATTTGTTTCAGATGCTGGTCCTGCTTCACAGCCACTTGGGCTCACGAACTAAAATTTTAATCACTGTTTTAAACTTTCACTTACGGGATATCTTCCGTGATTCTCTATTATTTTGAGCTCCCGATATAATGCAATTTATTTTCCATCCACCCCAACTAGCAAAATATGTCATAAAAAAGGCAGCATTACGTTTCTATTTCAGCTATTGGTGGTGAGATAGATCTTTAAAATGTCGAAAGAAAGATCTGTGCACGTTCTCTCAACGCGATTTGGGCGCACTTCTCTCAGCTTGAAATGCTGTAAATATCGTAAGAGTATCGCATGAATAGCCAAATAGTTGAAAGAATATAGAGTAATCGCAACTTGAATGCTACTAGTTCTATGATAGACATCTGTATGCCATTATTCCACACATTAGCCTTATACAAGTCGGTATAATCTCTTTCATTCGACTTACTTATGGTAATATAGCAGCGCGGCTGCAATCATTCGACTCTCTGGTTGTGAAAGTGCAAGCAAACGGAACGAACATAGAACGGGCATAGAACGTTTAATTTATGTTGAGATCGTTTGCAAAACTTGGAGTAACAGAAAAAAAAAGTAATAGTATTTTGCTCATGATGTTATATTTTATACCAGCCATAAATTATAGGTCGTAGGTCTTACTTTCATGTACGGATTTAAATTTTTCGTCTACATTTCTTAAATTTTAGTTAATATTTTCATGGGCCGCAAGATTTTTCAGCAGAAAATTGGTCTGAAATAATATTAATTATAAAGTTAAAATTAATTCGCCATTATTATCATCTCACTCGTCAGCCTAAAGCATTCACTAAGCTTTGAGTGGAAAAATAGAATTGAGAATGCCTTTTTACGACTTAAGTAGTGCCAGTTTGTGTTAGTTTAGGGGTCTTTAGTGGTGAATGTTAAACAATTATCATTTTATCTTTTTTATGTGATAGTAAAATGGTAGTTTACTTTGATGTGGACAAATTCATAAATACTCGTAAAACTGATTTAAAGCAGCTTGAGGAATATAAATTGGAGCGACTCATCATTCAAATTTTGAGTGTCTTCGGATTCTAAACCATCTTTGCTTTCAAACTCTGATTTCTCACTGTCATTATCAGTACTATCAATTGTAGGATCCGAGTTTTGATTAATGGGGATATTTCTGGTACAAGAACTAATAGACGTTTCAAAAATTTCATGTTCAGTAGAATTGTGAATATTTCCTACTGAACCCTCGTTAAAATTATTTGATGACACTTCACCCGTGGCTGAACCCGATGTAGCTGTTGTATGACGTAATACAGTGCTGTAAAAGATTTCAAAGAACTTTCATCCCACTATTACGCTGTATGATAGCCGTCCAATAGTATTTACAGCACCTTTGGCACTGTAATAGATCAATTGAAGGCGTTTTCTCAACTTCAATATTCAAGTCGAAAGAAAATCTTGCAGACAGCTATTATATGATATTAAGTGCTATAAAAGTAACTGAAATGCTATTTTGTTGAATGAACCACTTTTACTCAGCAATTGTGCTGTAATAACTGAATGTCGAAATATGGTGCTGTAAAAGCTAGTTTGACAACAAATTAGTAATTTGGTTACTTTTATAGAACCGTCATAACACATACAGTCGTAAGAAGGCGATCGATAGATATCTTTATACAATTATCGAGTACATGCGATATGACTTTGTCGAGAGCACGTTTAATAGTCAAGTTTAAGCAGCAAAAAAGCGTTCAATGCTAAACAATCTAGAGAGTTGCTTTAATACGGCTTTTTGATAACGATAGATCTTTCACACTAGCGTTTTTCGACTTACAGTCGTAAAAGTGAAGCTTATACGGTTTAGTTTGCTAGTTGGGACCCGCATTCTCCAGTAAACCCGCGATCATGGCGCTTGCAACAGCGTCGAAATATGGGGAGCTCAAAATAATAGACAATCACGGAAGATATCCCGTATGTGACAGTTTATGTGTAGGATTTTAATGTTTGGAAAAGATGATGATTAGTTCTTTTCTTGCATTTTTTTTCGTTTGGAAACTTAGTTCCTTTGATTACTATTGTTTTATATAAATTACAAGCATCATTTCAGTATTTGTAAATGTGAGTACCATGTAGACTTTCTATTGCGGTTAGTAAGGCTTATCCTAATCTTTAAGGTTTAAATTGTTTTTTTTTCTTTTCTATCTCTACATTGTGCTCACATAGAAGCAACAATATTGTAACCCAAAAATATTGTAATATCTAACTTGATTTGAAAAGAGTGTCCATGGAGTTTCTTGCCCATTCTTCTCCATGAGATCTACTATTTTCGAATGGGCAACTACAGTCCATTCACAGTTATTATGCCTGTGGCTGGACTGTATGTAAGTAGCTTATTTTTGACAATGCAAAAGTGCCTGTCACGGGCCTATTTGAAATAAATGCTTTGAGTTTGATAGGTGTAGATAGCCGCATAGTCGATTTCACAATTGCTATCTTTACATAGTATAAAACCAAGTCAATCCCGCTGTTTGTACGCTTCGATCTTTTAAAATACGGATTTTAATGCAGTTTCAGCAATAGATATAGTGATTCAAGAGGAAGGTTTATGTGTATAACATTGCACCCGTGCGAAGCCGCGGCGGGTCGCTAGGATTGAATAAAGTTGAATGTCACTGACATATCGTCAGTAATCTTAACTCAAATTACTAGCACTTGTTGTCAAAAGTGGGAAACCGTTACGGGGTCGACCTTGTTTAATTGCTTGCGCTTGTATTCGCTCGTATGGCGCCGGACTTCTGTATTTACAGTACTTTCACAGGTACATACCTCTGATTTTGTACAGGTGCAGTGAAACTCACAGGTGATCATTATTCTCATTTTAATAAGGCCGTGTTGCCGTTATCAGAGGTAATATATCTGTGAAAAGACTGTACTACCGAGTGCACGGACGGTCGACACTGTCCAACCTTATTACTTAGGGTATAAGGGGGAAAGTTGCCAGACTGTCGGTGTACTCGGTAGTACTATCCACTTTGAGCATTCACCTATCAACCAAGCAGCTCAACAACAAAAAAATAATTTAACACAAAACTATCATCTAGCTACGCTTGTTCTACTTATAATCACGCCATTAACCCTATGAGGTGAATAGAATTCCTTGTTTAATATAAGGTACTTTAGCACAGCGTGCGTACGCGTCCTTTGGAGGGATAAAGGTCTTAAAAGCCACTTTTTTTTATTGCATTTTGAACCTTATGCAATGATATAGCGGAAATCAGTGAGTAAGTGGATGAACTGAGCCCGCTCGTGCTCGCCATCCATCGTGTACTATACCTGGCATAAGACAGCTGACTGTGAACGTGTATTGAGCATAGATCAACCAAAAATAATACATGAGGTTAGTGAAGGAATTAAAAACCAAAGTTCAGTATGACCCATCAAATGTTTCAGCTCTGTTCTTGTTTCTTAATAATATCATTTTGATTACAATCTTGGGACACTTGGTACGTGTTATAAATTGGTCAATTAACTAAAGATTATTTAGGATTTAGGAAGCTAGGCGAATTGGGATGAAACCAGAGACCTCCGGAGATCGTCTAAACTATAACTGCAACAGCATTTTTAGTGTAGACAATCACCACTTGTCTTTTTAGTGAGTGTCCAGGTATTGTCTATTCAACCTAGGAATTGTTGACTTGGGAAGCCTAGCAGTCGATGTTTGTCAAGCTGTGGCGGTACTGATGCATTTGAGGGTCTAGATAAACTGACATTGATAGTGATCAAAGAGGATTGATATGAGCTACGGAAAAGTTTATATCAAAACTGTTGAATCTTCGTAGTACGGAACGCTTTGAAAGCTAGGCCCGTGGGGTAGCACTGTGTCTGTCTGTGGTGGTGATGCAGCCGACGGGTCCTAGGTCCGACTAGTCGCGTGAGGCGGGTCGGTGCTGTGGGCGCGGTGCAGCTGGTGCTGTGCAGCTGGTGCTGTGCAGCTAGTCGGGCGAGCGCGGCGGGTCGGTGCTGAAGTAGGGCGCGGCGTGCGGCTGCAGCAGCGTGCGGCACACGGAGCACACGCGGGCGGGCGCGCCGCGCGGCCCGGCCGGCACCACGTGCGACACGCACAAGCCGCAGAAGATGCGCCCGCAGTGCCGGCAGTGGATCTGCACACAAACATGTAGCTGTTAAGCCCAGCGCAGACCTGAAGAAGCGCGGTTCTTGGACACAGAACACGAGATTCCGGCGGCGACCTCTCGCGTCCGGCCTTGGTTCAATCCATGGTCCGGAACGAGACGGAATGGGACGCCATCGCCTCCTTCTGCGAAGCAGTCACGCTAGCAAAGGAGGTAGCGGAACGTGAGAGGGAGAGAACCTCACGTCCCAGCCGCCGCGGGAGACGCACCGGGCGTCGGGGCCACGTGGTAGCCCCCGACGCCACCAATGCGGGAATGTTCGAAAGAGATACCGTGGCCCCGGAATAAAAAGGGCGATGAAGGAACATGGATGGGTTTTAGTCAGTAAAAGGTTGAAGTCATTTGAGGATTTCCCAAGACACGAGATTCCGAGCGTCGCCAAGAGCCATTGAGAGTCATATACAAAGCAGTGCGCAGCAAGCGGACAATTCGCGCTGCCACGCTACGCAAATCGTGTCAGTTGTTTAGAGTTAAACGAGTATCGTTGCACCGAACATCGTTGAATTAAGTTGCACGAGTACTTCGTGGTTCGCACGGCGCCCAATGAAGCTATTACAAACCAGTTTATACTGATCTCTCATTGTACGGCAAATCTAGACAAAGCCAGGCCATGTTATACTGGATATGTACAGCTTGATATGTCGCCGAGTGTATGCTCTACTTCAGACAACTTCTTTAGTCGAGTGCAATTAGACAGTAAGATCGAACGAAGTTTATAGTGGTCGGATTTTTATGGGATTTTTTTATTAAGTTCCTAGTGGAGTAGAGAAGTAAAAAAAATTCGCCACTAGCGACTTTTTTTTTTCCTTATTTTTTTTTTTTTCGTTTATGTATCTTCATATCTAATCTTGCCGTAATAGTGTGACCTGCGTGCATCCATTAAACACCAATTCATTGTTCATTATCCATGTTTTGCATATTTCAAGTATTTTTTTGGAAAATTTCCTATTTTCTTCAATTATTTTAAATAAACCGGATTTTAAGTCTAAGACTTCTTTTGTAATTGGTAACTGATACTTGTTGTAAAAATTCATTTGCAAATAGCAGAACATTCTCTATGTTAATAAGGGCAATTTTTTTTCGAAAGTTTCTATGTAACTGCAAATTTTTGTCCAAATCCATATTTTATTAGCTATCTAATGAGGTATAATAACTAGAAACATATTTAAGGATACTTGTTAAACACTAGTTACTGCTGAAAAAGTAAAACATGACAAAAGGCCTCTATCGCTAAGAATTGGGAGCGGTATCGGTATTGATATTAAATTGCGCGCATAAACCCAAGATTTGCCGATCTCCATGAAGCGCAAACTCATCGATATGTGTATCCTGCCCGTCCTAACCTACGGTACTCAGACCTGGTCACTCACCGAATCGCAAAAGTCCCGCCTTGGAGTCTGCCAAAGAGCAATGGAGCGCAGCATTCTGGGTGTACAGAGAGCAGATAAAATACGAAACACCGCGCTCGCTCAAAAACCGGAATTACAGACGTAGGCAAAAAGGCTGCCAGGCTCAAATAGGATTGGGCGGGTCACGTGAGCCGCATGCATAATGACCGCTGGGCAAAGGTTCCAACACGATGGATGCCTGAAGATGGACGGCGCCGCCGAGGCCGGCCTAGGAAGAGGAGGCGAGATGATCTAGACGCGCTTCTCGAGGGCTGGTTCGAGGTGGCGCAGGAGAAGAGTACCTGGAAGGATATGGGGGAGGCCTTTGCACAGCAGTGGGACATTCAAGGCCATTGAAAAAAAAAAAAAACCCAAGCTTGCAACTAATCTTAGATAGAAATCGTGAGAAATGGTTACGTCCTTTCCACCTTAGTCAGCAATAATCCACATTTATCGAGTACCTACAAATATTTTTATTACTTTTTGCTATCGGTGGATAGCAGATATAATATGGATATATTCAGGATAATATTTACGTTGACCGTCGTAGAAATATTTTGAGAAAAATGGCCTTCTGTAACTTTTACATGGACGATTTCCACTACGACGATTTGTCCACGTGTATCAAACGACGTTTTCGAATACACTTTCGAAGAAATAAAATAATAGAACAAAAAGTAAGTGATTTATTTTGTTTTTTCGCTCTTTGCTTTCGCTCGGTTGAAGAAGAAGCAAAAAACAGAAAAGCAAAATAGAAATAACAAATATTTTTGAATTTAGAACAGAAATAAACGTTAATTTGTTCATAAAAGTAAATATTTTTTATCTAATTATGTTTATTTATTAAGTACTTTTTATAAACACAATTTAAATATACAAAATTAATTTACGCCGTAAAGGCATATGCGCCTCTTTGCTGAGATTAAAAAAATACAGTCACCGCTTACAATAGGATTTGAACCAATTTGGATGTAGTTTATAGTTATCTGTGGATTTTTTTATTTCTAGTATTACAAAACAGTGTGTGTAAAGGACACACACTGTTGCTAAAAGCCGTCTGCCTTTTCTTTCTTATTGACATTTACGACGGCTTCGTATAATGAAAGACTTTTAAAGGCTGGCGGCGGTACATGAATGAAGGATGCTGCTTACCTTCTTTTTATTGTTGGGCAGATGCGTGTGGCAGCTGGGGCAATCGTTCACGTCGTCTTCGTGCTGCCACCGCACTTCCGTGTCCGCCTCGCGGATGCGCTGTAACTGCACCTGAACACAATATCAATTCGTAGTTGTAATAGCTTAAATTTTATGTCAAAGAGAATAAATGTCAGAGTTGACAGTGCCGTGGTAATTTTTACATCATTAAACTGTCGCTGTTAGCTGTTTCCATTGGGTTATAAAAATAGAAGAATGGTATTTAGCCCAGTAATACTATCGTGGACGACCGTATTTGTCGTTGATGAAGCGAAGCCGTTCTTGGAAACGTGTACGAAAAGTAGTGGGCATTTCAGAATCGCGATGCTAACGTCGTGTCAACGATATTCTTTTATACGTCGCATTGTATGCAGTTACGCAGCGCCTTTTCGACATTAACGCAAACACTGAAGGTACGTGTCGATCTTGAGTGCAGGCGCATCGCGCATGCGGAATCTGACAAACACTCAATAATTCAAAAAAAAACCTTTATTAATTTATTTTTTAATTAGTTTGTGGACTTTTTAGTTACAATAGTATTTCAAACAACATTTGATTATATTGACTTAAATAATATTTTTTTGAAGGTTTATTTTTCGATTCTTTAATTAATAACATTACTTGTAACTAACAGAATTAAGGATCGTTGTGTCTGATTTAAATAAAGGAACTGAATAATCAAGTTTCAACTTGTCCGGAGTGCAAGCGGGCGTGCTTATGGTTGCGACCGAAACACCGTGTTTGTTTCTTGCGCTGTGGGTCTTATTAGTAATTTGTTTAAGACTCCTCATACCTGCAGTGACTGCGACAGTCGCACAAAGTCCTGCTGCACCTTCTCGCTGTTGTCCAGCTCCTGCTGCAGCACGGACACACGCGAGCGCACCTCGTGCACGGAGTTCTGCAGCCGCTTCTTGTCTTCTAGGAGGCTCTCTATCATGTCGTTAGAGTGGCGGAGCTTATCGCCCAGTTCCTTCATCTGTTCGTGTTCTGTCTCTAGTCTGTCTACTTCTTCTCTGTACAAAAATTCAAGGTTTTTTTAAATGGTTTATTATATTTCATTTTTGTTTCTGGTTACATCTAAACGTATACTGGTAGAGTCGATACTAAGGGCTTACGGGACAAAATTGACAGATTTCTTTTGTTCATCAGTCATCTTGTCGATTCTTCCGGCGACAATACCCGTTTCTACGGTGGTCATGCTACGGGGGCAGGGTAGCCGCAAGGCGAGTAGCAGCTCAGTCATTGAACACCGTTCACACGGCGCAATTATTAGTAGCACAGTATAGACACAGACCGCGGGCTTCCCTAGTGGTAACGGTACCACCTTAATTACTGTAACATTACATTGGACGTATGGTTTGTTCCAAAAGTATCTGATGGTTGTGGTTGGTTACACGGCGCGGTGGGCGCAGTGCTGAGCGATTGGATGCTGCGCTGCGTGTCGCGGATTCGATTCCAGCACGGAACAGATATTATATATACTCCAGGTCGTTGGCATGCTGTTAAGTTTAAAGGTTTGTAGACACACAGGACGATACAGGAGACATTTCAGAGAAACATTTAAAAAAAGTTTTGATCTATTTGTTACATTTTCATCAGATACTTTTGGAACAGACCATTAAAGTGATGGCATGTTCTATTACCTGGCCTGCTTGAGCTGCGTGCGCAGGTTGTTTAGCTCGGCCTCCTGGCTGTGGAACAGGCCGCCTTGCTCCAGCAGCTGCGCCCTAAGTTCTCTCTCCGCGTCCGCGGCTTCTTCTCTGCCTATCTGGCAGAAGATCAGCTGCTCGCGTAGCCGTAGGGTCTGCTCTTGGAGCTCCTGAGAGCACAACGAAAACGTGTTTATATAACATCAAAACAGAGGATAGGCAAAAATAATGACATTTGTTCAACATGGTTTGTCGCAATTTTTTTTAATCACAAATACGAGATTGAAATGAACAAGCAGTACCCACCTCTACATTGTCCGGTAAGTCTATGATTTCGTTCTGCATCTCGGCTGCTCTCTTCGTGTACTGACCTATTAACATCGCATTGTCTCTTTCTAAACTGTAAACAAAAATAAACATATTTAATTTCAAAGGAACAGAAAAGCTTTGTGCTTTTTGCAACTGAGCAAGTGATTAATTGCAGTTCAGCCTCATTGGTGGAAATACATCTAGCAAAACTAGGCATATGATAACATCCGAAGACTGTTTAAGCACACGTAAAAGCACCGCACGGGAACTGCTACGGGAGGAATGAGGATGAACAACATAAGTAGCGGACCAGCGGGCGACGTCTCGCTGTGAGCTCGGTGACTGGTGTGGTGTTGAGGAATATTATAGACAGAATTCTGAACGTCACGAGTTGAGGCGATGCTGATTACATGCAGGACTTATACACACGTCTCACAGCCTGACTTCACCAGCTGCTGTGCACAGGTGTCTTTTTGTCAAGACCCTATGCCAGCCTCATCAAGGTTTTGCCCGCGATGGCATCCCGAGACTTATACAATGATTTTTAATGTGTAGCAGGATACTGCTTGTATACATAACATAGGATGTAACACGGAGCCGTCACGAAGCCATCAACCAACCAATGTGTACTTCAAACTAAGTAACATTACGCACAAACATTTTTGCTGGGAAAAGACTTTTTTTTTAGGATGAAAAATTACGTTTTACGGTAGCACTCAATGTAACGCACTCAAAACGTGGTGCTGATGGATGGTCGCGGAGGTGTTTAAAGTAAAAATCTTACAATAAAAACATGTATTTAAAGAAAAACTTGTGAAAAATTTGAAACTTTGACCCCCAAATCTCCGTAACTAGAAGGTTCCCAGGTATGGTCTAGAACAAAAAAAATGATCGCAATGACGGGGAGAACAAGTGCCTTTCGGCTTCGTGAAGGGTCTTGTTACACCCTTTATAGTTTCCTATAGCAACTCTCACAGACCTGTCAAGTTTCTTCTGCAAAGTCTCCCTATCCACAGTCAACTCGGTGACATTCTGCAGCGCTCGCTGCGAGGCGGCCTCGGCCTGCCCCACCTGTACCTCCAGGGCTTCGCGCGCCGCCTTCACGGCGCACTGCAGATCTTCTAGCTGCTGGGCGAAGGCCTGGCGCTCCGAGTGCCAGGATCTGACTGTCTCGTCGTGGAGTGATCGGACGCCTTCGAGTTCATCTGTAGCCTGAAATAAAAAGGGAGGGTGAAAAAAATGGAACTGGTATTTTCACCGTTGTGCATGGTAATCGCTCATCCACTTCTACAAAACTAGAACCCGCGATATATAGCGCGTCAGCCGTTGTTTTACTTCAACATCAACATTACGTTTTAATGCCCTTCACTAGTTGCTTGGTGAAGCAAACAGAAAAAAAACGATGAAAGTGTTACAAAATTATATTGCGGCAATCCAATTATAAATTACTTTAAAAAAATAAAATAATTGGAATCCGTTTCAGATGCAATCAAAACTGAACCAAATTCTATAGCAATGAGGTTCTCTTTACCAAAACATACAGTAGTTGTAACCCACCTGTTTGAGCGCCAATTCCTTCATATTGGCGCGGTCTCTAGACTGCTCCGCTTTCGCCTGCTCGAGGACCAACTGCTTCTCATAGTTAGCGCACATGTCGCACTGTCTGTTCGTTTCTACAAATTTACAAGATTTTTGATATCATTGTTCTTATTTCTCTCAATATTATTTAAATAATCGAAAAAAAAAAAAAAGTTTCAAGGTAAAACGACTCAAAGAGTGATTCATATAAATGTTGATGCATGAATAGGAAGAGGGAGGCCAAAGAAAAGATGGATGGATTCTGTGAGGAATGATATGAAAGAGAAAGGAGTAAATGATAGCGTGACGTCTGACAGGGGAGAATAGAAGAAGAAATCATGTTGGCAGGGACAGCAGACAAGGGCTGGAACATGATCTTTTTTCTTCGTCGTGTGGTTAGTGCCTAACCTGGTGTCAGAGTTTGTATGCCGCCCATGGGCCTGTGAATTGGCTTTACATGCCGTCGAGAGATATCTCTCAGGCATGCTGGTTTCCTCACGATATTTCACTTCACCGGAGCAAGTGATAATTATACAATAAGCACATGAATTCGAAAAATTAGAGGTGCGTGCCTTGGGTTCGAACTCGAGACCTATGACTTGACAGTCCGACGGTCACACCACTAGGCTATCACTGCTATTGGAAGATGATGATGGTGATGAATGAAGTTTACCAGTAAATACACACCTGTTTCTGGTTTAGCGTCTCCACTCGAGGTGGCGACGGCTGATGCTTTCGCTTTCTGTAACAAAACCGAAACTTAAAACTTAGTCACGTACAGTTTTGCGCCGCAAAGCGACGACACGTCTTGCTTACGTAAGGGGATTATCTTATGTAATTTTGACATTTAATGTTGTTGTTTTCATGTGTTAATACAATCATATTATGGTACTGAAATACGTTTATAATTATATTTTAATCTAATAGTAGGTACCCACTTGTATATTCTTTTTTTTTTTTTAATAATTTTTATGTCAATTGGCAAAACATAGCGCACAAACAAATTTTTAAGATCTTGTTATTCCTATACCTATGTTTACGAATAAATGATTCTGATTATTAATAACCCTCCTTTTTGCTTCGCCGCAGCCGGGTAAAAAGTGCCAATTCTCTGCCTAATAATATACTTTTTATTTAAAGACAGAGGTTTTTTAATCGTCCTAGATGATCCAGAAGCTGCCGTACTCAAGTAATAAAGCAAATAGTGGTAACATAACTTACCGCCGTAGCATCTTGTAGCTGTGCGTCAGTTTCTCGTAGCTTGCCTTTGAGTGCTGTGATTTCCATCTCCAGAGGCTGTATGATGGACCGCAGCAACTCTTCTTCCTACGTCAAGAGAAATAAGTTAGTTTCTATACTCTCGCTTTAGTCTTGTAAAACGTGTACAATGAGTATGCTATCAGCGCAAAGTGAAAATAACGTTTTTTTTAACAATTAATGTAAATAATAATATACTGTGTCGATGGTCTAGTGGTCGCAAGAGCTACTGCTGAGCGTGAGGTCCTGGGTTCGATTCCGAGGTTAAGGTAGGTTTTATAGGGTTCCATGAGGAATTTCTCGGTCCAGGAGTCTGGATTAGTGCCCAGTTGATGACCAGGCTGGCTCGCCCCCTATTACAAGGGACTTGCGAGATACAAGTATATTATAAGTCCAACTCAGCCTAAACCTTCACGCATTACTGGCGTGATGATATGTTTTAAGTGCAAGAACATGATGCTTCATACTATTCAGAGTTGTACATTTTTCGTGCTAAACGATTGCAGTGAAATTACGCTGCGTCTGTTCAACGTTGGGCTTTATACAATGACAGAGAGCTATTAGATGCAAGGACTGGTTGACGGTAAATGATAATAATAGTTCAGTTATACGTACTTTCCTAGGCTGCTGCTCCTCCGCCTCGGCGCCCAGCTTGCGCGCCAGCGAGCGCACGATGTTGGCGGGCGCCAGCGACACCTCCTGCCACACAGCGCGCGCGGTTACCAAGTAGTGAGCATCCATCACACTAGTCTAAGTAAGTAGGGGGTGGGCACAACCGAGGGCGAGCAACAATGTGTCGTTTATACCCACTATTGCTGGGAGTAAGTATTATATTCGCTTTTACGCTTCATAGTTTAATGAGTCTACTTTTGGGAATGCTTTACAGTGTATGCATAAAAGGGTACAGGAATGGGGTGTTGCAGAAATATTGAGGATGTTTTTATGATCAGATGTTGGATTTGAAACCAAATGGCTCCAATAATTTTATAATCTTTCTATTGAATTTTCTATGAGACACTTGTCGTAACCAATCCATTTTTCATTATTTACGGCAAAAAGCCGATACATTTTAAAAACACTACAACCACTTTACAGTTATTAACGCGCCACAGCTAAACAAACACTACCGACTTCTAAGTTACACTTAAGTAAGTATTTTCCGAGCAGTATGATAATAGGACACTTGTTCCACAGCACGATCCACCGATATGTAAATTTCTCGCGATAAACGCACGACAGACATAACTTAAAACATTGTTTTGTTAGTAATACTGGAATAAGTTACATCTAAGTTACTTTACGTATCCGAAACCGGTTTGTTTATCTTTCGATACAGTATCGTGCATGGTTTGATTCTAGTGTGCGCGCCAAACGGTTTTCTAAACATATTTTACATTTAATTTAACCTAATACAAGGTGTTTTTTAAACAGCATTGAGATTGTGAGTGAGTTACGAAATTTCCACCCGTTAGTATTTTGTGAATGGGCAAAAATTACAGGAGACCAACATATGCAGTTTTCTGGGTTTGAAACTGTTGAGTTACAGCTTGATCTAGTTATAAATTAATAGTAAGAAAAACATTGTTAAGAACAAGATTTTATTTAAATGCTCTAAAAAGAAGAAATAAACTTTAAATTAAATCAAACCCATCAATTTTAAAGAGATCTCACTTACCTGTGTTTAATCTCGCGACAAGCTTTCATATCATATAAATTGTATAATGTAATAAATTGAAATTGAAGGGTGTGATTTAATTTAAAGTTAATTTTCTTCTTTTTAGCATTTAAATGAAAGCTTATTTAAATATGTTTTTACTATTCGTTATTTATTTAGTTTTCGCTGGTTTCGTATTCGTCTCAGCAAACCCCTTTTTTTGATACCTATCATGAAGGTGCATAAAAATAACTAGTCCGTCATCTTTGGGAGTCCGCCATATTGATTTAGAATAACTTCACTTAGCTAACCATGCATTGTCATCCAAACTAAACGTGTACCCAAAATTTCAGCTCAATCGGTTACGGATAACTGTTTTAAAATTCAGTTGTAAGATTTTACCGAAACAAACACATACCATAACATTGCAAGTTAAAAAAAACACCCTGTATGCAAACATGTACGCAGACTGCTCGAACAAAGATAAGTCAACACCGACTACCTTCAAATGATAAAGAACAACACAGTTGTTGTCTGTTGAGGTCAATGGGTGTGTTTTACCGTAGTTACATTTTGGGGCTAACATCAGGTAGGGTGGTCTAAGACTGCGCGGTCGTTAATACTGCGCATACGTCATAACTCGAAAGCAACTCAGTCCTAAGAATTGATTGATTTATTTCAGTTTTTTTTTTTTTATTATTATGTTTGTTACTGCCTTTGCCAAGTTACAAAATTCTGCTCTTGAGTAATCCTATACATCAACATATATCTTAATTGGTTTTGGAAGGTTCTTAGCTCACCTGTTGCTGTGCGACCTGCCTCATTTGGGTCAGGTGTTGTTCTAGCTCCATGTTCCTGGCTCGCAATCTTCTCATTTCTTCCGTCCCTGAAGATGAGACTTCTACTGTTTCTGTTGGAATAGAAAATTAGCCATTATCACACTAAGTTGACAGATGGTTAAGCCTCTTTCAGGCGCTAATTGATGGTATTTGGAGTTTATTTTGTCCTGCATTTCTTTCTCCACAAATGATGACCACAGTGACCAATACTACAATTAATTGGTATCCAAAACTGTTGTACAATGTATTTAGTGAGTTATTAAACATGGGGCGAGAAATCCATAGTATTCTAGAGGAGTTTTTATGTAGGATTTTGTTTACACAAGTCTAATCCTACTGGAAACACCAGTTTTAGTACCTTTACAAATAAACAAGCTTTTATAATATTTCTTACCTCCGGTACCCCATCCTAGACAGAAAGACTGAAACATTGTTCACTTTTCGGCTCCATCACTATCATCACACAACTCAATAAGGAAAATAGTTTACTAATGTATACTTTTAATTACTGTGTATATGATTCGTAATTAAACAGGGGAATGCCAATACTGTTGGTTGGTTTGTTCTTAAAGGCTTGTCATCTGAATAAAACTCATTTAGCCTAGGACATAGCAGAGTTGAATTTGCACATCACTAGTTTGAATAAAATGTTTTGGTTCAGGCCCTATAAAGTGAGAATTTAAATGTTATTTTTTAAGTTGAATGAGTAAAACCAGGACAATTTTATAGTATCTACTGATTAAAATAATTTGATAACACAAAACGTTCTACATGACTTCCCAGCAAATTAACTAATGAAAAAATAAAACATTACACAATTGTTTTAAAAATCATTGTAATCAGAGCCAGGACAGTATCACATGGTTTTTTTATGAACAGTTGTGTTTGGGACAAGGACAGGAAGATGATAATGAGGCCTGAATATGTTTTATAGTAAAACTTATATAGTATAATGACTACATAAGTTCATAATGTGACCAGACTGATGAGATGTTGCTGATAAGGATTAAAACAGAATAATCTGTGCTTCCACCTTAGGGTACCATATCCCGCTACATATTTTGTTGGTTACAGTGTCTTCTACAAGTTGTCGTTGAAGTTCTAACAGTAAGTAATTTTAGGCAGTTTTGACATTTTTATTTTTGAAGACGCATTGTTCTGATCGAATTTGAAGTGGACACAAATTATAAAATGGTATTGTACCATTACATGGTATAATTATGCAGTTTTATCGATCTCCTGTAAAGTTGCTATTTTTTACTTACATGTTAGAACTTCAATGACACTGCCAGTTTCACCATGCACAGCATAAACGAAATGGCAATGGTGTGACTGCGTCTCTTCAGTTCTGTTTACTCTTGGCTGGGTAACCTACCACTAACAAGCATCTGCAAACTCTGTATCTCTGACTTTTGGTTCTCGCTGAGCGTCTGCAGCTGCTGCAGCTCAGCCCGGAGCCCTAGGACTTCGGACTCCAGCTGCTCCTTGTCCTGGATCATCTTCCGCATGTCCTCTGCAAAGAGGGAAGGTAAAAACCTTTAATATAATTGTACAAACAAGGTTGTTAAGAAACTTGTGTTGGTGTAAGAGTGAATTTGATCAACATAATCTACTAAGTAATTGGTATAGTCAGTGCCCTGCATTATATGACCCCTCTTTGCCTCTTCTTCTATGTTTTAGGGGTCACATAAATGTAGGCCACTTACAATATGATGTTTCAGTGGTGTAGAAATGGAACTCTGTAAATGAATTGTTATGTTACATGAATCCTCGATGCACCTGAATTACGTCTAACAGAAAGCCTGCTAATCTAATGGGTAATTTCTACATCTAATCTTTAATTTAACTTCCAGAATAAACTAGATATTATTGTTCCCTATGTTATTAACCATCCACCATTATGTATTGCACATTAGTATGTAAAAACGAAACAATGACATGTGTTTTGTAAAGCAGATACTAAAGTTCTAATTGCTTCTAAACCAGTTTACTCACAAGTGCTAATAATTACTCACATAAAAATAATAGATATTGTACGACACTGAATGTTACTGTTTTTATACAGAAAGGTTTTTAGTCCTTCATTTAGTACTAAAACCAGTTCTTGTTCTTTTGGATTGGTAGACCAACTGATAGTAGTATTGTATATTATCAGCAAAACTACTGTCGAATTGGATATCAGGTGATTGATTTTACTACCCACAATAACAAGAACCAAACATCAATGATATGTGTCCAGACATATTTAGTTTACAGACTTTTCAAATGTCATAGTTTTCTTCTTAAGTATAAAAGTATGACCAATTCTACATCGTTTAGTTGTATGTTATAAACCATTACATACAAACAAAATTGTGCCTCCATTTGACTCATGTATAAACAAAATATGTTTTTATTGCACTAACAAATTGGTACAAAACTTTGCAGTACTATCACAGTTACCTTTGACAAACTCAGTTTAGTTCTCACTGTGTTTTTAATATTTCAAATATGTAATGTTTGTAACACAACAACAAAAATGTTATTAAACATTGTTTTAGAAAAGTGACACAAACATTGACAAAGGTGAAGTTTATAATAAGTAACAAATAGGTGTTGATGTTGTTTACTTTGTAGGAGGAAAAAACATGCAATATTAATGCATTCAGGAAACTAAAATGAAGTTAGTGAATGTTGTAAAAATGGCCCAATACCTTATGTTGTGAACAAACCAGTTTGTGCAGCTGCAGGGACAGGTGTCACAGGTGAACACAAGAACAAGATCAACATAACATTTCAGGATGCCAATCACCTGGGTACGAGCAAAACAAAGGTACTCTACAAACCAAGATTCAGCTTGAGTAACTTTGACAAACAGCCACAACAAAAACGATGTTATCACGTGAATAATTGTAATTTCATGCATTTACACAAACCAGAACCAAGCCTACGATATCCCCGCGCGACCTACACTGCTGATAACGGACAACGAACCTTCTTTTTGCAAGAACAACTCTTTCATTTTCGCTCGCTGAACATTAAATTCTTCTTCAAGTAATCGTCTCGCTTGGTCCGGGGCCGGGCCGTTGCACTCGCCTGCGGCCTCCACTTGAAACAGAAACACCATTCAGTGCCTCTACGGAAGACATTACAGCCTAAATTAACAAACAATTGAACAAAATAACACACCTTTTGCAATCTCTGTTGTGTCACTTGACATCGTGTACTGGATGTCCATTTACTCTAGTTATTGCTAAAATAATAGTAGTCTTCGAAATATTCGCATTATTGCACAGATTTACAACTTCAAAAGTTTGGAAATTAAGAATATTGCAGAGAAAAAGATGAAATCACTGAAACTGTTTGACGTTTCTCATTCTCTGTTGACGATGACGTTTTTAATAATGTTTACAGATTTAAAAAATAAGCTGCGTTCTGAATGCAATTAAAAGATCCTTTCATGTTTCTTGTGTACATGAGTGCATGATGTTGGGTGGCAGTCAAACAAACACTCATGCAGGGCCGGCCTGTCCATATAGGTGAACTAGGCGATGACCTAGGGCGCTTTTATTAGGGGAGTGGCAATCGGCGTCATCGAAATAAAATAAAGTCTACGCTGTCCACGTGTGAGTTTGACAGCGAAGAAAATTTTGTCCCATTTAAAACTTGTTTACATTGATGCCAGCTACTGATATATGATGAGCTACTGAATACAGATTTGATGCGTGGTTTAGGAATTACAAACTCTTTTTGCTCATTGGCCACGTGCATAAGCTGTTTTCAAGGGTCGTCACGGAATGTCTAGCGTAAAGTCTCGACGACTGCCCGCCCCACCGGCAGTGGAGCACGCCGGGGTTCGAGGACGACAGCACTGTAGATTACAACCACACAATACGGCAGATTATAAAGAGACCCGATGAGTATAATCGGCCGCTATGTCTAGCATTTGTGGACAATGAGAAGGCTTTTAACTCTATGCAGGCCTTAGCGCGGTTATCGTGCCAGCAGCGCCGTCACAATTATTTCAAAGCTAAAAAAATAAACACTGTTCTCTCGTCAGGCAACACCTGTCTGCATAGCTCTAAGGCCGCATTCCGAATTACAAAATAATCACTCACAGCGCTCACATCTATATTTTGCGTTCTGTTTTAGATATCACGATTATGACAGCTGAGAGCTGTCATCAATTCGGAACGCTCGTGAATGCGTTCACAGTGAACGTAACCCCAAACCTTTCACAAGACCTATTTTTGAAAATGTACGATATGTTGGTTGATTTCATGAAAAAGTCACTCAATGGGGTTAAATGAACTTGGAGGGTTGTATTGATGATTTAAATGATTACAATTCTGTAACTTCATACGTGTTACTGGCGCGTTTGTTATTTTCACCAACATACAACTTGACACTGATCTGCAAATCGTAAGAAAATTTAAATTTCGCGGGCTACCCTTGCGCATCCACCATAACAAAACAACACAACCTGTAAACACAACTGTCATTTTTGACAACGCTCACGGTGATATTTATTTGGGGCATGGTCGGTGTAATCCCAAGATGGCGCATGTCATGACGATTCAAGGGATATCAATATCGCGCTCACGGTAATACGGAACGGGTTTAAGGACGCTCAAATCGATTACAGCGTAATTCGGAATGCAGCCTAAGGTATAATTATATAAGAAGCTCTGTGGCTGTAAGTTCCTTGGCATAGCTATTCACAAGCGCTCGATTGGCTATCATATCCAATCGATCGACGGTGCTATCGAAAAAGTCCCTTAATCGCTATTCACAAAACCGAAACCGAGGAATCGATTCGATGATTCGTTTCGTCATTCAATATGAAGATATCAATCCTGCCGACAGCTATTTGATGTCGGTCGGAAGTTCAATCGAACCAAAAATAAAAAGTGCTGTTGAGTAATAATAAATAAATAAAAAAGATTTTTCTGAAGTTCTAAGTATACATATTGTCTAATAAAAAGTTTTACTATTGTTTGTAAATATTTATGCAGCGGGTAGGATTGATAATTATTTTCTTGGCCTCGTCCTAACCAAAGCGGGATTCACACTTGCGCGATAACATGACTATTTCGTTTCGTGTGGCAAACCTTACTGACAGAGGGCGCCTTCCAATGTTTTGAGCTACTGCGACGATCGGGTAAGGGTCCGTTTCCACCAAAAGTCCTTGCGCAGTTCTTGCGACGTCACTGAGTATATGACTGCATCAGTAAGACGTTAAATATACAAGACCACGCTCACGCATCGCGGGAGGCGCAGTCTTCGTCGAAACCCCTTGGTGGAAACGGAAGAACGAAAACGAACGGAAGCGATACCATAACGATCATTGAACACACTTTTCTTATTTATTTGTTGGCTGGAAAAAATAAAACAATGCACGCACGATTTAAAATAAATAATTTTATTTGGTATGAACTAGTTCATATTTATTTTTCTACAATAATATAAAATATCTTTGTCTTCGTAAACGAATATTTAACTACTGTTACTATTTAAAACAACAGAGAATCTGCATCTTTGTCATGAGTTGGTCATGAGTGTTTTGTAACAAATAAATAAATATCTTATTACCTATGTAAAACAATGTTTTTTATTTGTATAGCGCCATCCTCTAACAAAAATACTCTCTAGTACATTTAAAGGCACAGACGTATCACAGCTTGATGTCTAATGTTTTATAAGAACATTATTAAAATTTAATCATTATTTACAATCTCAATCAGAGAATAACACGAAGAAAATGCAAAATTTACAGCATCAAAAAAATCTGTGCATGCATGACACACTATCGTGACTACAAGATGGCGCTGATGAGTTTCATTCCGCTATTCTCCGCTAGATGGAGTTAGAAGCCAGGCCTTGCATTACGAAACCGTCGTGCGTCGACGACGTCCTCAAGGCAGGGAACTTGAACGATGTTGAAGTAGATGTGTCCCATGAGGTGTGATGCGGAGGTGTTCGTGGCCTTGAGGCATTCAAAGAGCATGTCGTCGCAGGTGCAGTGCGACTTGCTGTAGAGCGAGTTGTTGGTGAGGTTGTATCGACTGGAGAAGGCGCGGACCTTGGTGGGGCACAGGTCGTGCGTGCGGCAGCAGCGGTCCAGGCGTCTGTCTGCGCCCAGGTCGTGGTAGTCTGCTGCTATGTCCCCTGTGCCGCACCACTTTGTACCTGTAAAGATGATAATGTGCAGATTTAGATAGTAGACAATTCAGTTAACACCATTTATTCCAGTCCTAAGTTTCATTACATTAGTCTACGCCTAGCACGCCCAGCCATCACGTCATCAGACTTTCTCCCAGTACCCATAACTAGCGCCTGGCCGGGTTTCGATACTTTATTATTTCATAATCAATAATGCCATTAACTATGGTTCATTACCTGGTATAATTCCCTGCAGTAGCGTGAGTGGACTGCCCCCCAGTAGCCCTGCATGTGCCCCGCCAGCATCCAGCCTGGCCCGCGCTGCGCCTGTCTCGTGCCAGCCACCGCCACTGCTGCCAGTCGCAGGCGTGTCTCTGCCATCTTCGAAGCTTTCTACACCTGGCACCTGGAACAGATTGTTTATTGGGATGAGAATCCAGGACTAATAAAAAAAAATGCAGACGAATCATGTCACATTATGTCTCTAATGTTTTTGTATATACCTACTACACTACTACTAGGTACCTACATGCATGATGTTTCCTTTCACTGTTTTGAAAGGCAGCGGTGGTCAAAAAGTGATAATACCACTACTGGTCCCCATCAATTTGTAGTTATTATTTTATTTATCTGTGAATTCCACGGTATTAATTCATGATGAAATCTAGTAGATAATACTTAATGCTACTCGCCACTAGATGGCTTAACCAATATAAACTCACTAATAACTCGTGAAAGCACTGTAGTTGCCCATTCCAAAGCTTAGATCTCTATGGACAAGAATGAGCAAGAAACTCCATGGACACTATTTTCAATCAAAATATTGTTACAAGATCTTGGTTACATCATTCATGTTGAGATTATACATATATTAATTATGTGAGAACGATGTAGAAAGACGTGCACATTATGAGCGTCCAGAGTAAAAGATTAAAATTATCAACAATTTAAAAACCAAGTAGTTAAAATAAACCGTGGCACCTAAGAGATGACCAGTCCCAACTGACAGCGCCCGTTCACGAACATGACGCATGGATCAGCCCCATTCTGCTAAACCATATTGATGGGAACTAAACGACTCGACACACCCGCCACCATCAGCGAGACGTTTGAGTGAGCATGACATTCTCTCAGCCACCAGGGCACATTCGAGTCAATGAAGGATAATTAAATGTAAATGGTAGCTTTACAGTACATAGTACTCACACATGAGAGATTGAGTCTATACAATGCAAATATATTTTTACAATCTTCTGCAGCTTCCACAATAATTTCACATAATTTTCTGATTAGTTTGCCCCTATGTTTGTGGAGCAGGACCAGCAGCTAGAAATGCTTGCCATTGAGGCATGCCTCAATGGCAAGCATTTCTATCATCAATGTAATCCCCCAACTTATAATATGCTTGCCTGTATTGTGCGTTATAAACAAGATTTAAATTTCGTCTCATTGAGTTGTAGAATGTGGGGAGGTATATTTTATTGTAACATTTTAAATAGTACCTACCCCATGAAAGATGAGTCTACTTTAGCTAGCCTGAAACCTGGCTGTACTAGTTGGTTCCTGTTTCTAGTATTCAAGTGTCTGTCAGTCTGTCACCCGTTTTACTAAATAAATGCAGATTTTTCCTAACGTACATGGTGTTTTCATAGATGTACGAATACACTTTTCTACAGTAATAGTGTTGGTAGTTTTGTGCTTTTCTGATTATAACGTACTGATTGTTACATAGAAACAACATAGAAATGAGGAAATAGCTATTCATTGTCTACTTAAACTTAAACAACACTCGCGTGCATCACATTCGTGGTAGGTGTATCACAATTTCGATCAGATCTCACGTGGATCTCTCAGATAACTGATACCTAGCACATAATAATGATGAAACTAAACACTGCTTAGTGTTTAGTTTCATCACGACATAATATTGCTGTGGTCGGACATAATAATTAGGCACCGTTAATAGAGATAAAAATAAATAAATTATTATTGATTGTTTGACGGCACAAAAATTTCGGGTTAAGGACGAATGCGAGGTCAATGTGGTAGAAAAACTGTGGCACATAATGAGAAACTCATTATACGGTTCGAAGAGTCATTAATGGCATTGATGCCAATCATTTTTGCGAATTTCGAGCTTTGGGATCGAAAATACAGAAATCATAGATAATATTAATTTGACTTTTTCAG
Source organism: Eugnorisma glareosa (assembly GCA_947578425.1). Taxonomy (NCBI): domain Eukaryota; kingdom Metazoa; phylum Arthropoda; class Insecta; order Lepidoptera; family Noctuidae; genus Eugnorisma; species Eugnorisma glareosa. Next base: position 19,660,221 of record OX387973.1, on the reverse strand, counting down.
GGCAACCGGTTTTAGTACATTATGGTACAAGTGTGTAATGTTGGTGATTACCGCTGAGGCGCCATTGAGACCCGAGCCGTTAGGTGAGGGTCTTAAGAGAGCCGAGGACGGTAATCATCAATACACACGTGTATCATACGACGTTTATCAACACACTTGTGAAGAAAATGATACTAAAAAAACATTTTCTTCATAAATGTACTTGTAGACATTTTATTGAATAAATAACTAAAATTTCAACAGTGAAAACGAGTTGTGAAAAATGTTTCGAAATGGCGGGAAAAATTTTCAGTTTAAACGCGCGCATCTAACGATGGCGATCAGCCATATACTAAAAGAATGAGGTTTCTTTTTTTTTGGCTTCTCACGGATAGCGTTTTATCCACGTACAAAATGGGTAATTCAATCCTCATTCTTCTTCATTTTTTTTCTTTATTACAGAGAAAACAAAAGTTATATATGAGTGAAAGTTTTTTTTATTAAAAACCAATAAAATAAAAAACCCTGTAGCACACTTGTGAAATAATGGCAATTAAAAAGTCACAGTTTGATTTTAGGTGTCATTATGTGCCTAATTGCGTTGAAATTACAGCCATTTTATGAGCAAGTGTGTTGAAAAAATCTTAAAACACATTTGCTCGTAAAGGATTTCTTATTACACCAATTTCATTAACGTACTGTATCTCATCACGTACTTGTGCGTTATTGTAATCTAAAACGCACGGTTTATCAAGATGCTGATATTTTTTAAATTTTAGCAAAGAGTTTTTATGTCAGAAAAGTAGTCAACATTTTTTATGAATAAAATTAACTTTGGGAGATAAAATATAATAAATAAACATTTAATTCTTTCATTTAATTAATTTTGGCAATAAATTACAACCATTTATAACAAAAACACAAAATAATCAATTTTACAAATTGTTCAAATTTTTATAACTGCGTTATCAAGTGATTAAAGATTTATTCGTTTAAGAAAGTCCGAGTTTTATTTATTTCCTCGCAAATATGTTATAAAACGTCGTGTGACCTCCCCACATTCAACAACTGAATGAGACAAAATTTAAATCTTGTATAAAACGCACACTATGTAGGCAAGCATATTATAAGTTAGGGGATTACATCGATGATAAAAATGCTTGGCTCAATGCTGGTCCTGCTCCACAACCATAGGGGCAAACTAATCAGAAGCTTATGTGAAATTATTGTGGAAGCTGCAGAAGATTGTAAAAATATCTTTGCATTGTATAGATTCAATCTCTTAGTATTATATAACTGCATAGCACATGTGTGAGTACTATGTACTGTAAAGCTACCATTTACATTTAGTTATCCTTCATTGACTCGAATGTGCCCTGGTGGCTGAGAGAATGTCAGGCTCACTCAAATGTCTCGCTGATAGTGGCGGGTGTGTTGGGTCGTTTAGTTCCCTTCAATATGGTTGAGCTGAATGGAGCTGATGCATGCGTCATGTTCGTGAACGGGCGCTGTCAGTTGGGACTGGTCATCTCTTAGCTGCCACGGTTTATTTTAACTACTTTGTTTTTAAATTGTTGATAGTTATAATCTTTTACTCTGGACGCTCTTAATGTGCACGTCTTTCTACATCGTTCTCACATATATGTATAATCTCAACATGAATGATGTAACCAAGATCTTGTAACAATATTTTGATTGAAAAGAGTGTCCATGGAGTTTCTTGCCCATTCTTCTCCATAGAGATCTACGCTTTGGAATGGGCAACTACAGTACTTTCACAAGTTATTATGCCTTGTGTCTGTGACTGTAGCTTCGCCTTTGGTTTTCTGACTTTCAAAAGTGCCTGCGAAGGTCTAATTGAAATAAACGCTTTGAGTTTGAGTTTGAGTTTGAGTTTGACATGACATACGTGCGTTTTGATAATTACAGCCTCTGCTTTCTTGTAGCCCTCGCCTACGGCTCAGGCTAGCAATATCGCGTCGGCTGTAATTTTCAACTTACCGCACTTATATTATAATGTACTATTAAAGCTGACTGTGCAAAAGAGACGTCTGATATCCCCGAAGGGTTAAGGGCAAAGGTGTACCTAATAATACACCCAAATTTGGCCAGTTTTGTCTATGTCCTAATGTCCCATGATTGTAACCGATCACAAATCCAGAGTCCGTGGCTGCTACTAAGAAATTCCTGGAAAGTAGTAGAAACAGCCCGATAGAAAATGCTCTATTTGGAATAAGTTGGTAAGGCAATGAAACTAAGTATTACCTTCTTTATTTTTTTTTCCACGTTTGGGTGAGAAATGTAAAAGAATTACGTGTTCTTTTCCGAGAACCGCGCGGAAGTTACGTTACTGTTATGTTTTTTTCTTTTACCATAGCTCACGATATGCTACGGTTTTATGTTCTCCACCAAGTAATAACTATATGCCTGTCTTTAATGACTTAGTAAAGACCTGAAAGTGACAGCCGTAGAACACATCGATTGTGTTTCTTCCCATTCAATTTACTGTCTGGGAGAAAAGTTTGCAAAAACGAGCCTAGGTACAAATGGAAGTGGATGCTTTTACAAGAAACAATTGTATGTGCGCCTATTTTGCGCCTATTTGAAAAATAGGCGGTTTGGATGTAAAAGTTGCAGGCACCAGTTACACAATAGAATGCAAATCTATAAAATAGGTGATGGCTTTTGTAATCTTGAATTGCATAGAAGCACTCGGTACCTATTATTTCAAATTCCCAAGTCGGGATACGCAACAACGCGCATATTCCTTAACCACATCAAATTATTATTCATCACAGCTAGGCTTAGCAGCTTTTTCAATGCCAAACAAAGTCGTGTTCTAAAATTGCCAACGTCAAGGGAGAGACTTCAAGTGGAAAAAACCCATATCTCTCCGGTTTTTCGGTTTTTTGGTTTTGCGCTTGCCTACGATTCGATAGCATTCGATAAGTCATAGCATTGTTAAGACATGTGTGTTTACCTGCTGGCATTGGGCCATGAGTCTGACCATCTGCGCGAAGGTGACGCCGAGCGGCCGGTTGATCCTGCTGAGCTGCCGCAGCAGACGACCCGTGTCATCCTCGTCACTGGAAATAAAGAAGAGTGGGTAACCATGATAGACTTTTTAAGTAAACACTGCGAAATTAAAAGTAAGTTCCATTATAATTACCCATAAGCCGTGAATACTTTAGAGGAGGTGGATTTTGTTACATGTTGATGAAGGACTTGAAAAGTTTTTTTGGAATTGCAAAGAGTTGTTAATCTCAAATATTATAAACAATACTATGCTTAAAACCAGCTTTATATTAGATCTTGATCAACGCGAATGCGTATTTCCGAAGATAGAAAAGGATTGCCGAAGGGCATACTTTTTCTGGGAGATCACCTCTACCTACGACCCTACGTGTAACTGTACAGTTGTACATACACACCGCTAGAACATCGATTACCAGTTTCCATATTGCCTTGAATAGCTTCCGTAATAAAACGAAGGATATCCTCTGTACCTCACACCGGGACGTGCAACTACTCGTGGCTGGTCCGCTGAGTCGTGCGGAGAAAGTGGTCAGACCACTGACCACCACTAGTGGCCAGTGTCTCTGGCCGGATGTTACGTAAGCATCCTATCACTGGGACATTGACCTAGTCCGTCTATGACGTTACGTCTATGAGTTAGTCAAGGTCCTTTGAGGTCTCCCTTGGCCCTATTATGCGCGAATCTCTGTAACAGCTATCTGAGTTCCGAGCGTGGTCAAATGATTATTGTTATTTGAACAAGTCAATGAACTCAAACGTGATTTTAGAGGTGAAGTAGTTAAGTAACTCACACGTGTCTGTAATTTCACCGGCCTGTTAATCCGGAACAGCAATGCTGGTGAGCGGAAGAAATACAAGCGGAAATACCTCGCCGGACACAGTAGAAAGAAATAGCTAGTTCTACTGAACTGAGATTCCTGTCCTAGTACCACCCTCCCCCCGGCCGGGCGGCCCCGCCAGCCGTCAATATTATTTACTGCTATTTCTTGAACATTCATCATCACCTGCCTAAGCTTGTCCCAACTACGTTGGGGTCGGCTTCCAGTCTAACCGGATGCAGCTGAACATTATTATCACAAAATATATCCGTAGATCTTTCCTCTTTATAAAAAAAAAAAAATCAAAGCATTTATTTCAAGTAGGCCAGTTACAGGCACTTTTGAACTGTCGAAACAAAGATAACAATGAAATGTAGCTACAGTTCCAGTCACAAGGCATAAACACTGTGAAAGTACTGTAGTTGCCCATTCCCTAGCGTAGATCTCTATGGAGAAGAACGGGCAAGGAACTCCATGGACACTCTTTTAAATGAGCATATTGTTACAAAACCTTGGTTACATCATTCATATTGAGATGTTGAAAGTGTCCATAGTAAAAACAAAAAAGACAATAAAAAAAAAAACAAATAATTAATTCAAATAAGCCGTGGCAACTAAGAGATGACCAGTCACAACTGACAGCGCCTGTTCACGAACATGACGCATGGATCAGCACCATTCAACTCAACCATTTTGAAGGGAACTAAATGATCCGACACACGCGCCACCATCAGCGAGAAATTGAGTGAGCATGAAATAATTTCAACCGCCAGGGCACATTCAAGTCGAGAAAGGACGTAGGTTTCCAGTGAACGATAGCTTTTTAGCACATAGTACTCACACAATATGGGCTTTATATAATACTAAAGAGATTGAATCTATACAATGCAAAGATAGTTGTACAATCTTCAGCAGCTCCAACAATACTATTTAATGTTATCAACTTATGCGTCCCTGTCCTTGTGGAGCAGGACCGGCATTGAGCCAAGCATTTTTGTCAGCGATATTCGTCCAACTTGTAATATGCTTGCTTACATAGTGTGCGTTTAATGCATGTTTTAAATTTCGTCTTGGGCACCTGTAAAACGTCGACAAAAAGGTGCATGGTTCGGGTTGGTCGTTTCCTATGGAGAAGAACCGGCAAGAAACTCCATGGTTACTCATTTTAAATGATTTGGTTTTACAATAATATTATCATGTTATGGCATTAGTACTTCTGCCAGGGTTGCGGGACTGTTCGAAAGAAGGAACATTGATGGGTTTTAGTCAGTAAAAATCTGACACCCCTCCTGCTCAGCCCAGAGCGGGAGAAGTTATTTGATGACTTCCCATTCGAAAAAAAAAGGCATTAGTACTTAAGCATGGGGGGAAAGCGATTTTTATAATAGTTATTATTTACTACTCATCAATCACGCCACCCCCGTCCTATCGCGAACCAGCACTCCAGCATACCTACAGGCCAGGCAAGCGGCAAGAGAAATAGCCGTGCGATCGTGTGCATACCAGGACATATCAATAAGCGGCCCATTGTGCGCCTTTGTGGCCGCCGGGCGCCCATTGTCCTGGCCGACAGCGACGACTAGGCGGAGCAGTCACGTGGCGGTAGATCTGCCTGGATTTAGATGGCAGAAGTTCTAGAAAGTTCCGAAGAGTTGTATTAAGATAAGAGGGTTTGGTGATTTGCTTAATTTAAAGAAACATACATCCACCCACGCCCTTAGCCCCTACTACAGAACGCCACCTGTTACGACCCTTACATGATCCTTTCGCCTCGTCCACGTTCATACATCTGGTCACACACGCACGCCGGTTGCGAGAACTACGCACCTGACCTTTCTGAAGATCACGACTAATAAGGTCAGTACCTAATATGTTCTTCTAGGACGTCCTCTCTCGAATTTATACTCAAATACTACGTAATATTATGCCTCGTAAATACCTTTTTGTTAATTAGCTTTCACCCATCCTTACAACATGGCCAACCATCTAAGGATATCATTTACAGTTTTTGTTATTTCACTGTCTAATTAAAAGATAACGAGAATTATTACGTAACGTTCAGTCTTGTTCAGGTAAAGGGCTGACCATTGAACGTGTTCAGCTGAACGCGAGTCTCGGGTAGTACGTTAGCTAGTTTTATCATCTATTATTGCTTCGTTGATTTAGATAACGGTCGCGAGCGCTTAATTGTGTTGGGTTCTCAAATGAGGAATTTCTCAGTAGCAGCCCGGAGAACCGATTTGCGCTTAGTTGATGGCATTAGGGCTCGCCCCTAATAAAGGCGTAAAGGGACATCTCTGGGATCGTCAACAGTAATCATCTTTCAGGGATTACTTTTGTACGATGGTAGGCTTGGCCTATCATTCGGGAAGTGGTCCTGTTGATGCAAGCTTTATTCATGAATGACTGCTAGTCTGCTACCAATCACCTCCCACAGTCAGAACACGGAATATAGTACGGTCATTGATGCAGTTGGCTGCACGCGCAAACACACGCCGATTTTAGTACTTCCGCTATGTTTTTGTACTAAAACTAATCGATTTCGATTCCGCAAGTTATTTATATATTTAACACTTCAAGCACAATGTACAGAGGCGGACTTAATGCCATTGACCGGTATTTTCTACCAGTCAACCTTTGGGTGATGCAGAGACAAGCAGTGGTAGGTTTCTATCTGAAAATAATTTTAGGCCTGATCGACCTGTCGGGCTGCAAAATATTTATTTTAGCAATATTTTGCAACTGCACTATTGCTGTATGGACGTTTTGGTGCTCGAGCGAACAATGGCAGAAGAGTTGGTAAACATTTGTGATAAGTATTTAAAAAAAAATAAGACGGTTGCGTCGGTTCAGATTTTTCTCACGCGCCGAAAACCCTTTCTACAGCTCGACATAACGTCAAATTTTTCTTTAGTGAATTCGAGAACATTAAGTCATTGGAAATAGACAAATAACTACCTATTTAAAAGCCATTAGTCCTCTCACCATGCCAAGATTTTCGCACAAACTCATCTCCTCTAAAATTAATTTAATTAATTAATTAAATCTTTCCATGTCTTGGGGTTAGGTCTCGTTACATTGTGATCTCCCACGATGCGCCGGCGCACGTGGAAACTGCGCGCGCGCCGCTTTCTACACGCCTTGTTAGTTTTCACCTCAATCAGGTGATGCTTGGAAACTGCGCCGTGAAACAAGATGGAGCAGAAGGACAACGACTTGCTTTAATAAGATAAGATTTTAAAAAATCAGGCTAGATATCGCTTAGGTACAGCTCCGAAAAGAATTTAAAATATCTGGAGTTAATTAATCTTATAAACGCTAGATAAGAAACATCGAAGAGTTTTTGGGCTACGGCCGTCTATTGCGCCGGTTTTATCATACGCTGTCCGTCGTGATTCACGCAGTTTGCTTGACCTGTAGGGCTACTGCGTATCTCTGTTGACAGTTCATAGTGATGATCACTTGGCGAATTATGATATATAATGACCGTTCTTGTTGGTTTCAACAGACGGCACCCGTGCAGAACTGTCATTGTATAACTCGTAACTACGAACTGTCAACAGAGATACGCAATAACCCTGCTGGTTCCCTTTACATGCTTAACATTCGTGGTGGAAGGTACACTGCCGCACAAACTGTTAATTACCACGTATTGAGTACATCATTCTAAGCTCCCGCATATACATTTTACATCGGTAGTTTTAAAACAATCTGCTGTTCCACACATTTTGAACATGTCGGTATTGCACTTTAATAGGTACTTTACCGGTATTTTAGCACTGATTAGTTGAGACTGAGCCCGTGGCGGCGGGGGCGGTGTGGATAAACGGTTAAACACTATCCTTCTTATTAATAAACACGGAATAAAATTACACCAGGAATAACAAAGGAATAACCATACATTTTCAAAGGTTTAAACTTGGAATAACTTTAGTCTGTGTTTATTAATAGGAGGGTATGATTTGTGACAAGTTCGTGATCGTAAAACTAAGCACTTGACATTGGCGGAACTAAAAGCATACAATAACACTGTTTGGGTAAAGAGCGATTACGCGAAAACTATTAAATTGGTCCAGTGATAGCTGCACTTTGGCGTCACAGTACGGCTATACCTGGACCAATTTTTTACCAAAAAATACTGAACGCGAACAGCATATACACTAGCTGGTGCCCGCTACGTTTTGGTCTGAAATTATCCCACGGGCACGTTGTAAATATAATATTATTGTTGCCTAAGGCACTCGGGGATAATGTAGCTTCCTATTAGTGAATGAATTTTCAAAACTGGTTCAGTAGATCCTAAGATTACCCCCTACAACTGCACAAACTTTACCTCTTTATAATATTAGTATAGATTATAGTACATAAAGATAATTTGGTTATAAATAAAGAGAAGGAAAAGGAAAGTTTTCTGAGAGTTTTGGAAAATATTTAAAATTAAACTGGGGGGAATTCATAATAACAGGTGGCGCGAGCCGTCGGCGTCGATGTCTCATAAGTTCTGCAGATATTTGGCATTTCAAATATAGCAGTTGTTAACATGGCGAGTGTTGCGCATCGCCGCCACCCGGTGTTACCACATAGCTACCTTAGCTACCGGATGTTCAAAATCATTTAGGATGCATCCAATATGGCTGCATTAGCTGCTTTTCCGATGCTTTACTGATTACCAACGGCCTTTTATATTGACTTTGAGACTGTTAATAGCCGTAGCGAGCTTGCTCTTGTTTATTTCATAAGCTAATTACGTCATCCGCTCTTTCCCTTTCTCATTCTCACAATGTGTAGGTTTACCACAAGACCAACACCCGCTTGACAGTCCACTGGCACGTCAGCCACAATAGAATTATAAAAGTAAACCCCTATAACCGGACACCGCCCCCTAAGATACAAACCTAGCCTAATTAAGGGGACAGGTTTGAAGCTATTTTACTTATTTAAGTATCTAATGCTTGTGGTATAATAAATAAATGTATTGTCACTAAATAGTATATAACAAAGTCGCTTCCCGCTGTCTGTCTGTCCCTATGTATGCTTAGATCTTTAAAACTTCGCAACGTATTTTGATGCGGTTTTATTTAATAGGTACGAGTGATTCAAGAGGAAGGTTTATATGTACAACATTGCACCCGTGCCAAACCGATGCGGGTCGCTAGTTTATATAAATAACTTAGAATCTTCGATAACCCAAAGACTTACATCGGCCTTCTGTTGTTGATCTCTTTAGATACTAGCTTTAGCAGCTTGTCTTAGGATGGTTCTGTTGATAACAACTTCCTTCTAAACGAAAGAAAAAGTATTTACTAGTCCGCACAGGACAAAACATTAAAAAATCGTTACATTTACAGTAGGTACAACAAAATAACAAACACGACAAACAAACAACAAATAACAACAACAAAAACATACAAACAACAAAAAAATACAAACACATACTTTCGCTTCAATATTTGCTGTATCATGTTCATCCATTTTCTTCTTGACCTTACATTCACACCATATTTACACCACTAAGCAATCCAATTAATATTCATCCGACATAGACCGTGCGACATTTGGATGTCGCACGGTCTAACCATAGAAGTACTGAATATTATAGGTGAGAACTACCTTATTAATATGCCGATGACGGATGAACACATGATTGGTCATGTGTCATGTGTCTCACCTATAATATTCAGTACTTCTATGGTTGTAAATCCCATAAATATCTTGGTTGACCTTGTACCATTGTGACTGGACCAGATAGTCACCACATTTAACTAGCGGCTATGCAACAGCCCAATTACATGCCATTTGTAAGCGCGGTGACTGCTACAGTTGACCTGGTAGGTTGCTGTGCGCATACGCATCCTTGGGCCACATTGTGTTGCGCAACCTGACTCGCTGAGATGAAGTGACTGTGGTTAATGGGTTTTTGTAATAACCAGTGCTTCTGGTTGGTTGCTTCAAATCATTATCAATTCGTTATCAATCATTTAATAAAATAAAATTAGTGATTAGTTATGCTAACTAGAAATTTAGCCATTTTAATTAAATTGAAGATGTTCACAAGAAGAATTTCGTTTACTAGCATCACAATCTTCATCATTTTTTTAGGGTTCCGTAGCCGAATGGCAAAAAACGGACCCCTTATAGATTCGCCATATCTATTTGTGTGTCTGTCGGTCTGTCTGTCTGTCTGTCTGTCCGTGTATGTCACAGCCATTTTATTCCGAAACTATTAGGACTACGCAGTGGAAACTTTATAGTAGATGTATTCTGTAAACCGCTTTACGATTACAGAAAAAATAAAACAAAGTTTAAGGGCTCCCTTACATGGAACTGAAACTATAACAAACCTATACGTGCGGGGTGTCTATAGATAGGTCTTTAAAAATAACATTGAGGGGGTACCGACAACTATTTTTCTCTCAAAGTCAATCGTTTGAAAGAATAGACACTTCCAAAGTGGTAAACTGTGTGTCCCTCCCCTTTAATTTCTAAAGTAAGAGGAGGAAAAATCTGAAAAAATTAGGATTGTAGAACGTAAATAAACCTTTCAACCAAAATTGGTTTGAATAAGATTTCATTTTTAGTTTTTGAGATATATGGGACTTTTTCGTCAAACTGCAGCAGTAACTTTGTTTTTAATTATCTTACTATGAAAAACAAATTTAGTTTTGCTGTTGAATGTAAAACAATACAACATATAAAAGAGCCTTCTAAATATTTTTATTGTATTGTTTGGTGCTACGGAACTCTGTGTGCGTGTGGTACGACTCGCACTTGGCCAGTTTTTCTGCTTTGCTTTTCCCAAATAAGTACTTTGGGGTCGGCTTCCAGTCTAACCGTACGCAGCTGAATACCAGTGTTTTACATGAGGCGACTTCATCTGACCTCTACCACAAACCAGACCTTTTACAATAATAAATCAAATAGTCTCAATATTAGTACACGAAAGAGATCTGTGCCACTTAGTCATAATTATTGGGGACATACAAACATACTTAAATATGTTACTGACTACTGAAATTCATTTATTGTACTTTGTAATATTATATAGGGTGACTGGTAATTAGTGACCGTTACTTAAACACGTGATTGTACTCATGATAACAAACAACTTTCCCGAAGAAACATTTTTTTTAATACTGATTTAATGTTATCACAATAACACAACAGTAGGTAGGCACTCGGCTAACAGCTGATAGGTAAAAGGCGCGCGCGCGCGAATTTCATACAACTGTTGTGTTAGTGTGATAAAAGTGAATAGGTATAAAAAAAAATAGTCTTTGTGAAAGTTGGTTGTTAACATGAGTACAATGACGTGTATAAGTATCGGTCACTAATTACCAGTCACCATATATACTATAGGGTGTTCCGTAATCAATTTATTTAAGTTGATTGACAGCACTTGATACATTGTTATTGCAGTTGGTTTTTTCAGGTTTTTACAGGAAAACTTTTAAAGAGGTTGCATTACATTTCGATCTGTTTACGTAGGTATGTATTCGGCGAGTCGGACTAGAGTTTATTAAGAAGTAGAGAAAGGAATAAATAGTACGCTATGAGTAATACGTGTGTATTGCAGCGTGGCCTTGGCTCTATTATATTTTTCTGTCTAGTGCACTTATAGAGTCAAGGTGGTAGAGCTAACTAGTTTAGCTGACTGCTAATTCAACTCTAGCCAGTAGTGACTTCAAAATATATAATATAATAGTTAGGTTAGGTTTGGCTCCATTTAATTATAATATTAAAGAAAGTAAAATAGACGTATTGAAATAAGATGTGTTATGGATACTTACATATCTGTGTGCATAGATACAGGAATAAGTTTATTTCCAGGTCATGCACAGTGCACAAGTACATGGACGAACGATATTATTATAGTCAGCACTAAATAGTTAAAATATTTATTTAGGATCGTCATAGTTAATAAAAACTTGCGCTGACAAAAGGCTCTTGGAGGAAGGTATAAATTACAAGACAAGTGCCCACTGCCCAGCAGCTCAGTAAAACATCGGATTTATCAATGGGAAAAATTGGAGTAGTGTTCGAACGGACAATTTATTTCCGCTCGTCCGATTGGTAGTGAATCGCTTCGATTTCCATTTTCCCAATTTCCCATTCGCTTGCATCGCTCGTAAATATTTGCATCTCTTCGAACACTGATTTAGCGACCACGGGCAATTTTCATCTAACAAACACATATTCTGCATTCGCAATTTATTTTCCTAAACTGTAAACAATCATGAGTTTTTGGAAAAAAAAAAACTCTAACATAAACAATATACACATTAGGTTGCATTAGCGCTACAACTTCATTTTTTTTAGTGACTTTTTCTATAGTAACAATAATCATTCTAAAATGAACTTTATGATATGCAAACGGCAGGATTCTGGTCTTCCAAACACCAAATGACATAATGAAAGCAACAATCGCTTTGCTGATTCATTTCATCGTTGAATTTATTTAGCACATCCATGAAGGTTCGAGGACAGCACAATCTCAATAATTTCTGTGTAAGATGTACACTCGCACACAAAAGACGAATAACTGGCAGGAGTTAGACGTCTTGGTGTCGAATAGTAAATAGGCAATAAATACTAGCTAGTTAGCGACTGACTTAATAATAAAATCGACTTCATAATATAATCTTAAGTTCAGTAATTCACTGACGCACTACACACAACATTGGTGCTGGGTCTAGAAGCATGCACCTGCTCATGCACATGTTCCATGCATGTTCATTACATTTGAAACTAATGTTGTTGTTATTAACCGATGTGAAACCCATTTCTACCGCTTGTCGAAACATAATCTTCCACCTGTCTTTTTCCGGACATGATTTCAATGAAACCTCAGCTAACTTAAACTTATCAGCTCAGTCATCCTCCAGTTTCGTAATCTTCCCGTAGACATAATAACAAGATAATAGGCCCACAGGTAGTGGACAGCTAGACAGACGGACGCGTCACCATCGTTACGTTAGATCATACGAGTGCTATGTTGTTGTTGTTTTGTTTACGGCTGTACTCGCCAGTACCTACAGCACGAGTATTCGGGACGGGCACATCCGTGAGAGAGCAATCTGCTCATAATCTAAGCGCGTTTCATTTGGATATAAAGTATAGACTTTATATCTTTATATATTTATAAATCTAATAAATAAAATAAAAATATAATATAATAATATATATATAATAATATAATAATCTTTATATCTTTTTATATTTTTTTTTTATTTTTTTTTTATTTTTTTATTTGTTAATTACAAACAAGGAGTTGTATTATAGACAACTCCTTGTTTGTAATTAACAAATAGCAAGTTTAAGAACGTCTAAATATAGTTGATTTTAGACTAGAAGGTAAACAAGCACAAAACTGTTGACCAGCGATCTGGTCAGACTGGAGCGAAAGAAATTTAGGTCATGGGAAGAGACCTTTGCCCCACCCAGCAGTTGGAAGAAGTATAGTAAGCAGTCGTAGGCTAAATGTAACATAAAGAGTTACAGCGCACCAACTGAACGTATGCCAAGGATTATAGTATATGAGCTAAAGGGCAGTAAAAATGCAATTAGTCATTTTTATTAATTTAATGTATAGAAATAAATTATAATCAAGTCGTAATGTAAGATTTTAACATTCTGTTCAATAGAATGAATGTCATTAGATTCAGTGAACACTGCACAAGATCGCAATGAATAATTAGAACGTAATGCAAGGTTGATTCAAATATTATGTACATTCATAATGATTTATCGTTAGGTGATACTGTAATAATATTTTTATGTACATAATTATATAGCGAGTAAGGCTTTAAACAATTTACAAAAATACTAAGTACTTAAACTGATAGGCTGAAAACAATATTATTAATATTTATAATTTAATGATAATGGTCAAGTTGTATCTCACCTCCTTTACATGGATGACCTGAAACTCTTTGCCCCCAACGATTTGCAACTGATGGAGCTACTGAAGGTAACTGAAACTTTCAGTAGCGCCATCAGGATGGAATTTGGTGTGGACAAATGTGCGGTCATGCATGTTAAAAGAGGGGAGATTGTGGAATCTGTGGGAACCCAGCTCTCGGATTCCATAAATCTTAGATCCCTCTCAGCAACCGAAACCTATAAGTATTTGGGTATGTCGGAAGCGCTGGGCATCAATGTTGCTGACATGAAGCAATCGTTGAAGGAACGCTTCTTTGGCCGCCTGAAAAAAGTATTTAATAGTCTTTTAGCAGGCGGAAATAAGGTGCGTGCCTTCAACGGTTGGGTCATGCCGGTTTTGATGTACTCTTTCGGCATACTGAAATGGACTCAAACAGAACTAGACGCCCTGGATAGGAAGGTCCGTACATTGTTGACGGCATATCGAATGCATCACCCACGTTCTTCGGTTATGAGACTGTATATCCCGCGGAAGTGTGGGGGTCGAGGCTTTTTAAACGCTAAGACTCTCCACAACCGCGAGATATGCAGTCTCAGGGAATATTTCCTAGAAGCCGACGTGGGGATGCATCGAGATGTGGTCGCGGTGGACAAGGGCCTCACCCCGCTCTCCTTGGCTAAAGAGAACTGGCGCAAACCTGTAGTGCTTGACACTAACGACCGCAGGGAGGTATGGCAGAGTAAGGAGCTTCACGGACGCTTTTTCCGGGCCCTGCACGGGCCCGATGTAGACCTGTCAGCGTCCGTAGCCTGGCTACGTTCCGGGGACCTCTTCGGAGAAACCGAAGGTTTTGTCTGTGCAATTATGGATGAAGTTATGATGACGAATAACTACCGGAGATTTATTGTGAAGGACGGCACGGTTGACATATGTCGGGCATGCCACCGTCCAGGTGAATCAATCCGTCACATTATCTCTGGGTGTTCTCGTTTGGCTAACGGAGAGTACTTGCATAGACACAACCTTGTAGCCAGGATTATCCATCAGCAACTTGCTCTAAAATACAGACTTGTGGAATCGGAAGTGCCGTACTATAGGTATGTGCCCGACCCAGTTCTCGAAAATGGCAATATCACATTGTACTGGGATCAATCCATCATCACTGACAGGACTATTTTAGCCAATAAGCCTGATATAGTGGTGGTGGATCGATCAGAGCGGCGCGCATTGATTGTTGACATAACGGTCCCGCATGATGAGAACCTCGTGAAAGCCGAGAAAGATAAGCAAATAAAATATCTTGACTTGGCTCGCGAGGTTGTCGACATGTGGGATGTGGACTCAGCGATCATTGTGCCGATAGTCGTATCAGCCCATGGCTTAATTGCTAAGAGCCTCGATGAATACCTAAGGAGGCTCTCGTTAGGCAGCTGGATCAAGGGCTTGATACAGAAAGCAGTACTCCTGGACACGGCTCGTATTGTTAGGAGGTTTCTCTCTCTGGAGCCCTGACCACCGGTAGCTTGGACTCTGTTCCCGATACCGGCGGGCAACAATTTTTTATATTTTTAAATGTTTTTATATTGTTTTTTTATAAGAAATATTTAAAAATGTAAATAATTTGTACAAAAGTTAAATAAAGGGAATTGTAATGAAAATGATAAATTTTTAATTGATCTATTGGATGATAATTGTAATGGTAATGATACTTTATAAATTGCTCTGGAGGCTTACTCTATGGTAGGCCACCTGATCTTTAAAATGTAAGTACATGTTTCATAAATAATGTAAATATTTGCATGCCGAATGGTAAAATATGGCTGAGCTTTGATATTTCAGAACAACTATTGTGTATTATGTATTACACATAATATTTGCAAAATAAAATTCTATTCTATTCTTAATATGCAAACATTGACACAACATCACGCAAGTAATTCCCAAAGGCTAAGCAGAGGTGTGTGTCATGTAATAGGAGCGAGCCTATTGTTATCAACCGGACACAAATCCGACTGCGAGATGGTTCTGAGTAATTTCTGATTGAAGGTCTAATCGACCCCAAAGCTTCATGCATGTCCAGCAGTGGCGCATGCGCGGCAGTTCTCTTTAAAAAAAGACCGGCCAAGTGCGAGTCGTAGTCGCGCACGAAGGGTTCCGTACCATTATCAAAATAAATATTTATATCTTAATTGGCGTCAACTATGTTACGTATGTTACACACCCTTTAATTCTCAAGTTTATTTTTATTTTTGGATCTTTTTGTTAACAATTGTGCTGTAAGGGCCTTGCTTTTTGCCAAATTTCATGATTCCAGGTCAAAGGGAAGTACCTTATAGGTTTTGATTCCTTTGTGAAATTCCCTTGTATAATATGCGACATAAACAGTCATATCTTTTGATCGCGTTGACTTACAAGTTTAGATTTTTAGCAGATTAGTAGCAGACCTAAGTATTTGGTATTAATTTCAGCTTGATACCGCCACGCATTCCTGAGAAAAAGGGCCTTGACAGACAGACAGACTGACTACAATGTGATCCTAGGGTTCCGTTTAGCCGATTGAGGTACGGAACCCGAAAAATAAAGCAATCATTCAACAATCCATAGTAAGGACTATGACTGTGCCAGGGTTGCGGGACTGTTCGAAAGAGATACCGCGGCCCTGGAACACAAAGGGCAAAGGAAGGAACATGGATGGGTTTTAGTCAGTAAAAGTCTGACACTCCCTGCTGCTCAGCCCAGAGCGGGAGGAGTTATTTGATGATTTACCAGCCAAAAAAAAAAAGACTATGACTGTACCCAGCCATTCACTTAAAAAAACTGCCGAATACTACTCGCGTAAAAACCCACATTGCACAGGCATTCTCAAGAGTTCAGCTTGATATTACGTATGCGCATGACACACTATGGTATAACGCCGACCTGTCGCAATTGCTCAATGATCCAATCAGGTCCTCCCCCTCGAGACATAGCCCCGCATCCCCCCGCACTATATCTTCTTAGACACTTGACAGATCTAGAACTGGGCTGGTTGTAAAATCTAGCCTAGATTTAAGGCACGGTTGTGTAATTTCATTGACACTACTAAGTGGGCGCTGAGATTGGCTGATGTACTCTACAAGGTTGTTACGAGTTCTACAGATCTGACTTGGGTAGCACGCAAGTAAGGCAGCCATCATAGAAAGAAAGAAGAGCCCTCATCTGCCTAACCATTTCAAAACTGATCTCTGTCTTATATCTGACCTCTATAACCCAGACAATGGCTAGGTAACACTTAACAAAATACTTCCACGGCACTACTAAGTCTGTCCAGCGTCTGAACTTCGAAAATGTCACTACGTAGACTCAACTATGAACTGTTATTTTTTTGTAATTTATGTAGTTTCTGTCCTTCATAAGGTTCAAGAATAAGGCTTTCACAAGAATATGACTATTTAACGACCGCACCACCTGTTTGAATCCCACACAAATCGTTAAGTCGGCCGAGGAAAATGTCACAATTTTATTAGGTTCATAAATAACAGACAGGAGAATCCATTTATCTTTTAACTAGGACGTAGCAACCCAGTTATTGTTGGGAAAAGGTGTATTAAATTGTTAAAAGCCTTAATTACATAGTCGGTAACGCGTAGGTACGTATTATATAAGGTCCAATTAAAATAGATGGACAAATTTTAACACAGCGTTTACGTCTAACCAAAAAAACACTGATTAAAGTGATTTATTTTGACCTAAAATAAAAAATTGACCGCGGCACTCTGGAATAAACACATCCATTAGGTCAAAATAAAATCATTTTAATCAGTGTTTTTTTTTTGCTTGGATATCATTGGTTAGACGGTATAGGTTAGAACGCTGTGTTATTTGTCCACCTATTTAATGGGACCTTATATATTTTATTAAAAGCGAGAAAATGATCGGGTCATTAGAGTTCAATGGACTTATTTCCTTCGCTTTGGAAACCCAATTAAGTTCGAACAAGATTTTGACAAGTCAATTAATACTGTTTAACTAATCCAATGTTATATTTGTGGCAACAATCTAAATCGTTAGACCCACGTCGAAAAATGGTACTTTCTGTTTCGTTGAATGTCTTCCGAATAATTAAATAACTGACTATCATATCTGTCGATCCTTGCGTGATATGTGAGCTCACTCTTCACAGTGTGACCAATTTTCACGCGACCCTTAGTACGGCGAGAGCTTATTTAATAATTTCAATCTTTAATCTATGGTGATTGACAGATCAAAACCTTAGAAACCAAGCATTATCAATCAATACTACAATTGAAAAAAGCAAAGCTGAGATTAATCGTCTTGCAAACCTTTCGTTTTGGACAAAGCACACTTAGTCCAAAACGAAAATGAAAACTAGGTCAAAAAAGTTCACGGAAGTGTGGCGTCAAATACCACGAGACTTCTTAAATATTGCTATCACGATCACGTATTTGTTACTTACACTTTCATTCTGATATCCGAACAGACTTCATCGCAACTTTCACCGATTGCTTCGCATCAATCAATTACCGAATCAATCACCATCAACAGAACGATTGACGAAGCGAATTGTCAATGAATGTGTAAGAATTAAGTGGTCACTCACTGCGTATAACTTTAGCTGCAAGTAGTTGACATCTGCTTGGCCTTTTCCCAAATTTATTGGGGTCGGCTTCCAGTCTAACCGGATGCAGTTTAATGCCAGTATTTTACATGGAGCGACTGCCTATCTAACCTCCACAAACTAGTTAGTGCTGGGTAATACGGTACCCCTAGGTAAGACTGTTTTTCTGACTTTCGGGCCACTGACTACCTGTAACGACTGTCAAAGATCTACAAATGACCGCCGGGAGCAACGGCTTAACGTGCTTTCCGTGGCACGGAGGAAACTCGGTATGTAATGGTCACCCATCCACACACCGACCTTGGCAATCGCGGCGTTACCTTGAAGATCGCCTCGTTCGGCTGTTATTATTTAGCTATGAGCGAGGAGCTCACCTACGAGCCGTAAGTAATTAACAACATTAAGGGCCGGTTTTTCAATCGCCATTTATCTTTTATCCGACGAATAAGTTTGTCATTTTGACAGTTTTTGTATGGACACTCAGTCAAAACGTCACATTTAGTCTTCAGATAAAAGTTATCTAATGATTGAAAAATCAGCCCTTAGTATATTCATTCATAGGTAAAATATTGGTTCGTTAGGCAACATGACATCTCGCCTGTAATTCCCGCAGCGTTAGGCAGAGTTGTACATAATAGTACACGCACATTTCGTTAGACTCCGGGTGTCAAACTGGCCAATAGTGTCAGTCATGACTAGTCATGAGAAACCCCTGTTTTTATGGATAATCGTACTAAATATTCTCTATTCAGTTCAGAACTTCCGACGTTAGCTTTAAAGGAGCCACTTAAACCTGCTATAACTTCTTTAAAGGTTTTACTACAAATACCAAGATTGAGCCTTCGACGAACGGCTAAAAATACTCCTACTTCTAATATTGGTAGTACCTGCTCCGTTTAAATATGAGACATCCTCAACCATTACGGACGCCAATGAAATGCGGGCAACTTTTTTCAAAACGCGTCGTGTCCTTAAACTTGGAAGTGTATGATTTAGATCATTTTAACTTTTTATTTAGGCAATGCCGAAGTAACAGTGCACCCATGAGATCAACTTTGATAGTAATATGTCAGTAGTATGATTCAGTTGCAGTACCCTAGTGGCCGTAAGCTGGGAGCGCCGGAAGACTGGCAGACAGAGAAAGCGGCTTCTATTAGCGGAGCCCTGCTAACTGCTCGATATCTGTTTCTATTTTGTCGCGTAGGTACATGTATGGAATTTAGTAGGTATGGTGCCAAACATTGTCGTTCGATTTTGAGAAACCAATGTGAAGCAGTTGACCGCTTTTGAAAATTCCACCAATCAATAAACTCGCTTTTTAAATCGTTAGCTATCAGCATGGTTCTTTATTTCCTGCTGAGGTGGAAGTCCCAGAAACACAGATCCATAATAACATGATTGTTGTGTGAGCGTATTCATAACATAAGAACATAACATTACACCTGTACTAAAATAACATGAAGGCAGCTGTGAAATCTCTCAGAAGTGATTGGATGAAATTTTATAAGATACAAGCTTTTGCTCACGGCTTCGCTTCCGTTATGAACGGAATGTACTCACGGGAACGTTTTAAATGTAGCCTATAACACTCGGGGATAATGTAGCATTAACTGGAATGAAAAAAAAAAACCAGAATCGGATCAGTAGTTCCGAAGATAACAAACATACTTACCTCTTTATAATATTAGTATAGAACACATGCATGTTTTCCACTGGAATCTTCTCCATGTGAAGGCGAACTGTTGATCCTGCGCCGCAAGGTTAACTGCGGCTAATTGATTGTATGCACCCTTTAATGGTGGCAGTGGTGCTATAAAGCGGAATTCTTGGAACCGAGTCACAAAAGCTAGTTGTATTGTTATTGTGGATTAGAATCAGCTTATGCACTACAGGACCTGCTAATTATGTTACATACATCACACATGTTTCAGGATAATTTTCTATTCCGAGCTGCTAGCTTTTTAAATCACACAGTCTTGGGGCTTTACTGGTTTAGGTACCAATCTTACCGCTGAGTGACTAGAACGGCCTGATTTTCAGGTAGTTTAAGATGTTTTTGAATCATATTGTGGTCATGGAAATTTTCTAGGTTAGGTAAATACCAAACTTGGCTCCGACTACCAGAGTAAAACTATTCAAGAGAAAAACTAGTCCTATAGAGAAAACCGGTTTGTTATAACACCGATAGTAATTGCTAGGCAACGTCCTTCAACATATTATTGGAGAGGTTAATCCGGCTGCCAACCGCGTCACACCTACTTTTCCCTTCACTCTGGGTATCAATTATAATCCAATAATCCAGTTCGAACCATCAATTCTTTTGTATCTGCAGTTAGTAGTCGTGCATTTGATATAATTTATACCGCTAGATATTACACGGTGAATGAACCATGTGAACTTTCGAAGACCTCTACTCTTAGGGTAGTGTGGTGGGTTACGGACCACTTCCTCTCGTTGAGAGGTGTGTGTCTCAGCAGTTACATTATACACAAATTTTACGTCAACCATCGGTAAATCGGTCCAGATTTCACCTTTTTCGTGAGTTGGGTAGTATGCTATCAAGTATGTAGTTATAGCATTTTGAAGTCAATCATGACAGGAGACCAACCATCCAAGAATTGGTTTCTAATGAAGGAAGGTGGGCATTGTATGTTTGCTTGCTTGTCGTACTAGAGCGTTGAAAAACAATAGAGTATCGGATATTATCGATGACTCGATGGCTCCAGTTGTGCGGTGTTTGGTTTCACTCAGAACGAGTGTTGCCCCGGCTGCCCGTGTGACCTGCGCCGGCGCCGGCGCGCGCCGGTTACTACACCACGCTTACTTTATTGAACAGTGTTGGTTTTTAAAAAGGTTTCAATCTGGTTGATGCTTATTTCTTCGATTATAGTCAAAATGGATGGGGAAATCGGTTGAAAATTAACTATTCTTACATTAAATATGCGAAAATAACTCTGTCTGTCCGTCTGTATGTTATCTGGCCAAGTGGATTTCGATATTTGGCACACAGGTATACCATGACCTGGGTTAGTACTACAATGGTAAAACTATACGTAGGTATATCTGAAACCACGCCCCATTAAAATAACAGTAGAATAGCGTGTCAAGCATTTAAAATCTGAAGCAGCCATCGACTGAATACTCATCGGATTAACACCTGCACCGGTAATAGGTACTAATGAGAGAAATGGAAATGTGACGCACGGGTTCACGGCTACTAGGTAGGGGTGCCCCAAGTGACGATGATTAATATGTAGAAGCCTGTACGGCGCACCCTCCTGACCAGTCAGCTCTGATACGATCATGACTGACAAATGTATTTTTTAACAATGGGCATATTATATAAACGCCGGGATTCAACGATAACAAGTCTTTTTATTATTTAATAAACATCGTAACAAAATATAAAAAAGAGCCGGCTAAGTGCGAGTCAGAGTCGCGCATGGACGGTTCCGTACTATCGTAGTAGGGGAGCCCCCTTTATTATTATATTTGTTGTTATAGCAGCAACAGATAAACAAATTATATTATTGCCACTGTCTACCTACGACGACAGACGGGCGGACGGACGGACGGCCGCACACATAGCGGAGGCTCAGTAAAAACCCAGGAGGGTAATAACCCTCCCTAGTAATAACTAAGCCTCCGCTGGGCGCTGTTGGTTACCATCGGGTAAGGAACCCTAAAAATTAAATCAGTGGTTAAAATTCGAGATTGGTTGTTAAGTTACCCCACGATAATTAATCAGAAATCTCAACTTAGTTGTATCTCAATCTGACTTCTGCTTCTCTCTTGCCTGAACGAACCTTCAGACAGGTCCTCAGCTTGGTAGCAGGAAACCTCATCACGAGGAACAGCGAGCCGAGATAAAGTGGCCGTCTTTCAAAGATAACATCATTGTCAGCGTCTGCCTGCCTTTTTCCGAAATATCTTGCGGTCGGCTTCGAGTCTAACAGGATCCAGCTGAAAAATGCTAAAATACTGGTTGTATTTTAGATGGAGCGACTGCCTATCTGGCCTCCATAATCCAGTAAGTACTGGTAATACGGTAAGACTGGTTGTCAGACTTTCGGGCTACTGACTACCTGTAACGTCGACTGTCAAAGATCTACAAATGAGATTGATATTCATGAGCTACCGTAAAACCCACGTTAATCTTGTTGAAAGTATTTCTAGCAATACAAAATGGTTTGAACGCGATTGTCATTTCTTGTCGATGCCCTCAGTACAACTAAATTATTGTTTGCTACACGTACTGCCTACCTGCCAGAATAAGTGGCGTGTTGTTCAATTGGGTGGCAACGTGCACACATGCCAGCTCCCGTGTCATAAAGCGTATCGCCTATTGTGTATTGTGCTCAACCGCTCAGTTAGCGTCCGCCAACACCTCTATATTATGTATCTCCGTTTGTAAGAGATTTCGCCTGCCATAGACCGGTATTGGTGACTTTGGGTTGAATAGATTGGTAGCTGCCTAGCTATTTGTGTTCGTTATTAGTATCAGGCCGAGGTATACGATTAAAACGATAGAAAGCTGTTGTATGACCATCTGTCTGACACAGATAAACACAATTTACACATTTACAATTTACAGTCAATAAAGAAACTTTACCTCTGTGTTAGGGGTTGTCTATAAATTCCGCATTCTGAAGAAAAAATATATTTTGTGTCTTTGGAAAACTATACGACAAGGGGCAAGCACGATAACCATTGAACAGCTTTCTTTAAAAAGTCTTTCTATATTGTAATCCAAATTCCAACATCATTTGTAATACTCATGTAAATGTTATTAATATAGAAAGCAATTAATTACAGTTCAGTCTCAGCATCTACATGTATATTATTATGTAAATCATACCATGTAGGTATGTCTGGTGATGAAACGCCGAGAGAGCGAAAGCAATGTTATGGAGCAAAACATGTTTACGACAAATATTTGAACGAGTTATTTTGATGATCTTTCTTTTTTGCAAATTAATATTTGTTCATGATCTTCATTAAGCATGATCAGCCAACCATGTTCTCATTTCTGGGGCAGAAGCCTCCTCTCGTAAGAGGGCTAAGAAGACCGTACCTAATCCAGCACGCGGGCCCACTGGGGTTGGTGGAAGTCACATAATTATGAATGTGAATGTGATGTTAGAATTTTTGGCTCTTGGGCATGCAGCGTCGGTATCCTCAGGAGCTCGTGGCTAAATAATAATAGGCCCCTCGGGTCGATTCCCTAGGTTGGTTCGTGGATGGGTGACCATCACATACCGAGCTTCCTCTGTGCCTCGGAAAGCACATTAAGCCATTGGTCCCGGCTGTCATTTATAGATCTTTGACAGTCGTAACAGGTAGTCATGAGTCATGTGGCCCGAAAGTCTGACAACCAGTCTTGCCAAGGAGTATCGTATTAGTTAATCTAGTACTTTGGAGGTTAGGTAGACAGCCGATCCATGTAACATACTGGTACTCAGCTGCATCCGGTCAGACTGGAAGCAGACCCCAACATACTTGGGAAAAGGCTGGGCAGAGGATAGACCTGGTGGTTTGCTTACGATGTCTTTCATCACCAATTAGAGGACTGTGGTGATGAAATAATTTACGCAACAAAAATTTCCTGGCTGGGTTCGAAACCACAAACTGCAAGTTCTATAGGGCTACCACTGTTCTGGTTTTTAAAGTAGCGTCAGCAACAAAAGTACCTGAGTACGATTTTTTAACAAGAGAAAACACTGAAGTACGCTAAATTAATAGATAGCGATGCAGCCAGCAAATTAATGTAGTCAGTGGAAAAAAACGTAATGTCCAATACGGATGTGTTATGTTGATGGGATGTTGTTGAATATAATGGAGGTCAATGAACTCGCTATTCAAGATGTAAATTCGTGTTGAAGGGAAAATTGCCGGAAGGGTTCATAAGGGAAAAGTTTATCAAGGCCTACTGGCCTACAAATGGCAACTGTTGGCAAAATCTCAGTGAACAGCGGGCATAGTTGTGTTTTAGCATGGCAATAGCGGTCATTGACCCAACAACAGTTATTGTCGTTTTTCGTTAAAAAAACGGCAACAAAGCTTTTTGTCGCCTTAAATCGACATTCGACATTCATAAACCTGTCACGCGGTCAGTGCGGACGTGTTTTGTTATTTTTACCTAATTTTTTGGTGAATTAATGTATACAATATTGACGCTTGATGTGTATTGACAAGTAGTGCAAAAAGTACTAAAGTGGTGTGAACTGATTTAGTGAATATTTTTCGCGAGCGCGACAGCGCTGTGTCCGGAGACGCCGAGGTACACCCCTCCTCACCTCGGAGGAAAGAGACGGGCTGTGAAAAACAAATAATTCATCTCTGTCGCGCGGCAGTTACTGCCTAGATTTGAATTTTGGTTTTCTTGGAAACCGTTAAGCCTATAAGAATGCCAAATCGTTGCGGGGCTTGTGGTTCAGCAATAACAGAATCCAATAACTGTATGGAGTGTTCCAATGGCAAATGCAAAAAAAAGTATGACTTAGCGTGTCTGGAAATTAATATAAACGCGTTTAAGTCGTATACAATGTCATTTAAGAAGAACTGGGTGTGCCCAGAATGTATTTCTTCAAAGCCTAAAATAGGGAACAGTGAAACTCCAGTCCGAGTAAATGCACCGGACTTTAAGATCAGTACCACTAATACCACTAATACACCAATTAATAACGTGAACATGCAGCGCGGGAGCCAGGCTAATTCATCACCTACAATCATGGATAATGATTCTGTATTACTGGAGGAACTAAGAGAGTTTAGGTCAGATATGGTAGCTCGCATGGACAGGCAGGCAGAAACGATAACACTACTGTTGAATCAGTTTTCGCAAACGAAAACTGAGTTGGACAACATAGTTCAGATCATGAGGGTACTCGAGGAAAAAGTGGATGCAAAGCTGTCTCAGGATAGGCAATCCCGAAACACCATCATACCTGAGGTACCTGACAACCCTCCTTCTTCTTCTACTTCTACTTCTGCATCCGCTTTTGCAGAAGTTGCTGGTCGACCAAGTAGTTCTTCTAAGGATACCTACGCGAAAAAGGTAAACAAAGGTGGGGCCACGAAGTCTGCGGTATTAGCGGAAAACACTACGGGCATTACGAACATACTAGCGGCGGATGAAGTAACAAAGGCAGAGATTGAAGAAAACGAATCAGGGTGGACGACTGTACGTAATAGGAAATCTAACAGACAACCCAAAGATGTGAAAGTAGGTACCAATAAGGAATTGAAGGCCATCCAAGCTACCGAACGGAAAAAACACCTGCACGTATGGCGATTGCATCCAGACACCACTCCAGAAGCCATAACTGATCATGTGAAAAGTATTTGTGGCCCTGATTCAGTTTTTAAGGTAGATAAAATCAAGCATAAAACGGAGCGAGATTACTCGTCGTTTGTTATTGCAGTGTCTGAACACTGTTTTGCAAAATTAAATCAAGCGGAGTTCTGGCCGATGAACGCAGAATTTAATGAGTGGATTTGGTTTCGCAAGTCAACAAAAAGAACGCCAAATGAATAGTATCGACATATACTATCAAAACGTACGTGGTCTTCGCACAAAGCTGGACGAGTTCAGAAATAACATTGACTCTTTGAATTTTGACGTCTACGCAATCACGGAATCTGGTTGCAATGATTCAATTGCAGATCTCGAAATTATCCCTCCTGGGTATCAAATACTGCGTTGTGATCGAGCGGATGGTCGAAAACAGGGAGGCGCGTTTTTAGTGGCCACACACCGGTTCGAGCTGCGGCAGGTACATGTTACGGACGTATCGATAAACAGCTGCGTTTTTGAAATGGTTTGTGCGACAGTACACATAAATAACAGATTTTTGTTTTTGTGTTCGGTAATTTATATTCCGCCTGGTAGTTCAGAGAATGACTACATGATTTTGTTTAGTATAATAGAAAACCTGTGCGTTAGATATAAGCAAATTGTTGTAGTAGGTGATTTTAATTTACATTCGTGTCCTTTGAATGTAACTAATTATTATGAATGTTTCGTGTCATTTTGCGAATTCACTCAAAGTAATAATGTGTCCAATTGTTTAAATAGGCAGCTGGATTTGGTTTTAAGTGCTGGTTTTTACGGTGAGGTGTCGGTAGTAGCGGTGGACGAGCCGCTCGTGCCGGTCGACGCGTATCACCCACCACTCGAGGTCCGCGTGCCGCCCGCGAGTGCGGCTGTCCCCGCCGCCGCCGACCCCGCTGCTTCCCCCGCTTGCGCGCCCGGGTCATGTGCACGTAATAATAGACCACAGTGGAACTTTCACAAAGCGGATTACCAATTGCTGTATTCAAAGTTAGGGTCGATGGATTGGAGCAGCATGTATGAGATGAGCGATTTGGAAGCAATTTTGGATTTATTTTACAGTACTCTTAATAATATTTTGGATGACTGTGTTCCAAGGAAAAAACCTAGTCCAAATTCGCGGTACATTTATCCGGAATGGTACACGAGCGAAATAATAAAAGACTTAAGAACTAAAGCTAGACTTCACAAGACATTTAAAACAACTAAACTTAGTAGGGATTATGAAGAATATTCTAAATGCAGAGCCTTTATTAAAAAATGTATAGAAACTGCTCACAAACTGCATCAACATAAAATCCAGTGTCAGTTTGCTAAAGATCCCAAGTCATTCTGGCAATACATCCGATCAAAGAAAAGTGCGGTAACCAAGAAAACTATTATAAAAGATGGTGAGCATTTATCGGACGACGAGTGTGCTAGACAGTTCGCAATTTTTTTCAAATCGATTTATAGCGATCATCCGCCGCGGTTAGACGCTCAAGCGGCGAGCGCGGCGGGAGCGGCGAGTAGTGCGCGGGTGCAACTTGACGCACTTAGTTTGAAGGACGTCAAATGTGCACTCGAGCGCCTGAAACCGAAGCGTTCAGCGGGTCCGGACGGTATTCCGGCATTTATTTTTAGAGATTGTGGTAGGGTGCTCGCAGAACCGCTACTTTATATTTTTAATATGTGTCTTCAATCGATGACGTTCCCCACTCAATGGAAGATCACGCGGGTCATTCCTGTACCCAAAGGTAAGGCGGGATCGGACATTACTGGTTATAGGCCGGTGGCCGTGCTGTCGACGCCGGCAAAGGTGTTCGAGTCTGCTATACAGCGATGCATTCAGGAGCAGGTGCGCGGACAACTGGCTGACGCGCAGCACGGGTTCAGGCCGGCGCGTAGCACTGCAACCAATCTGCTGAACTTTATGACGCAGGTGGTGCCGGCGGTAGATGCTGGTGGGCAGGTTGATGCTGCTTATTTTGATTTTAAAAAAGCTTTCGACACCGTCGACAATGACATCTTATTAACGAAGCTCGCAGAAGTCGGCTGTACGCCGCATCTATTGCACTTCTTCGCCAGTTATATGCAGGATAGGCAGCAGTACGTAGATTATAATGGGTGTGAATCCGACCCATATTACACCTGGTCCGGTGTGAGCCAAGGCAGCAATTTGGGACCTCTCGAATTCATCATAATGATAAACGATTTACCGGAAGTATTCAAACATGGCGCTTGTTTATTATTTGCGGATGACCTTAAGTTGCTGCTCGAGGTTAATAGTAACTCCGATTGCGAACGGTTGCAGGAGGATATAGATAGGGTAGTGGAATGGAGTCAGGACAACAAGCTTTTTTTCAACGTGTCAAAGTGCTCGGTGATGAGTTTTACACGCGCGCGTGCCCCTCTAGTACACGAGTATGTAGTGGGTACCGCGCCTATGCAACGTGTCTCTGAAGTGCGGGATTTGGGAGTTACTGTCACTCCGGAACTTTCGTTTCGCGATCATATTACGAAGATCTGCAAAAGGGCGTTTCGAAACTTGGGGTTTGTTCTGAGACAGACAAGGCACTTCACTAACATCGCTTCAGTCAGGGTCCTGTATGACACACTAGTCAGGAGTCATCTGGAACATAGTGCTGTCATATGGGCTCCACATGAGGCCAAGTACTTTGTAATGTTAGAACGTGTGCAGAACAAGTTCACGCGCCACTTGTATAAGAAGTTATATGGGGTTTATCCGTTCTACCCGTTGATGTACCCCACTCTATTTGTGCTCGGTATGGTCGGGTACAACCAACTGGGGGTGCGACGGGAATTCACGCTGGTGTCGTATTTGGTTAGGGTACTTCGTGGCATTGAACATAACCCAGAAGTGCTGCAGCGCCTGAGTTTGTGTGTACCGGACCGCTATGTGTGGAGGCGGCGCCGCCCGGCGCTGCTGGCCGTGCCGGTGGCCAGGACCAACCTTCTCGCTAAAACACCATTGACCCGCGCAATTCGGATAATTAACGATCTTCACGTCAAGATCGATGTATTTACATGCTATTTGAGTGAATTCGCAAAAGTACTGTTGTTTATTTTATGTTATAGTGTAGATTAGAGTAGGTTAAATGTTGTTGTTTTGTAATTTAAATATTGTGTTTAGTGTATATATTATGGCACTTAGTATATAACTTAGGATTGTTAGATGTTATTTTAATTACTTACTACTAGTTTTTTTTTTTTTTGTTTTTACGTTTTGTATAGTTTAATTGTAAATAAGTTTAAATTTAAAGACCGCACTATCGCATTAGGAATACACCTGTAATGATAGTTGTAAGGGAGATTTCATTAAATAAATAAATAAATAAATAAATTTATCGTGATTTCGTCATTGTTTTTTCGTGCAAAGAGACATTATGGGAAAAAGCAATGCCCTATTGCTTAACGAAAAGCTAAATCGGAACAACTATATACATATAATACAGCTGTTAGAATCGACCTTAACTGGTCTCCCAATTATCGGCAAGCCTTTAATACATTAGAAGAAGAAGAGTTGTATTATTGCAGTCTCTAATGATAATAATTTAATCTAATCTCCGTGATCATGAAATAGCTTGCGCACACGCAACCTTACCAGCTTATTGTTCCACAATCAAATTGCTCACGTCCATCTCGATGCAGTGAGCAATCTAAATCTCATTGTTGGTGTAAGTATGAACTACATAATGAGTGTAATACTGATGAGATAATATTGTTTATGATTAGTTATTGTACGAGTATGACGATCGCATCTTTGAAAGTTAAGAGAACAGATGGTAAATTATCACCTTCAAGAATTATTACATATTTAACAGTCTGACGTACGACTCTACAGGAATGTTGGAGATTAGATGCTAGTTTCAAATGACCAGTCTACACATTTTTACACTGTTCCACATGATGTAACCTTTCAAGCTAGAGAAGAAATAAAAGTGAAAAGGGTTTAAAAAGTTGAAGTTGTACTATATTGACCGTGTCAAATGGCGCCGTAGGATTACAAAATGTTTCTTTTTTCGCATTTGTTTCATCGTTAAGATTAGTATTTAGGTTCTTCCATAGCCTGTTTGAAGTGGCCAACCTGTATGTATAATAAAATAGACTGTCAATATTATATAGATATGATCTTGGTATCCCCTTCTCCAAAACACAGAATAAAAGAAGACTGATTGTCCTAGTTAAAACAAAAGATCTAAATATGATGGAAAAGAAGTTCCTCTCAAACAAAATCTGACTTTCGATTGTGTATGGATACTCACTCTTTGAAAGGCATCGTCACTAATTCTTAATCTTAAGTTGTTATTCAGTGGAAAAACTTGCTTGAAGCAAATCTGATTACTAGTCAATAATCATTCAAGACCAAGCCATCTCATTTACCTCAGACGTGAGGTAACGTTTGTTGATTCACGTCAACTTAGCTATTCCTGCCACGCGCACGCTAACTAGTTACACATCGTTACTGTGTCGCCCGCAGTGATTTATGAAGAATACCTTATTAAGCCACTGTTATGCATCCATGCATATAATAAAGCAGTAACTTATAGGATAGAACTTTTGTTCCTAGAAGAAAACCAATGGAATGTCAAAATCTGTGAAGAATCCTTATCTTTCCGCCTCTACCGCGATCGGCCATCAAAGTCGCGGGTAAATACTTGTACAGTATCAATACCACTGTAGTAGTGGTATTTGAATGGCCTTAGCATATTTTTTCATGTACTTGCTAATAAACTTTCAATGTTAATTTACATGTGAATGTGTGTCGTAAGAAATATGTAGATAAATACATACAGGTCAAGCACATAACCCTCCTTTCGGGCTTTGCCACAGTCGGGTAAGAAGAATCACATTCGCTGATTGCGACTTGTAAAGCACGTCCAATGACAACCGATTGCAATCGTTCCAAGACAAATAATATCTACATCGATTTAAGGAGCTTGTTCCGTTTATCATACCTTTGCGTAAAAAAAAAAATTTAAAAGAAAATGAATAAAGACATATTAATCGTAAAGGCTATCGAATACCTTTCCACCATTATTGATCACGCAAAGAAACAAATGACGGTGCCATAATAACCAATCGATTGATTCTAGGTAAATTGGCGTTGAACTGCTTGGCCACGAGTTCCAGGCGACGCGCCTCTTGCGACAGAAACCATCACGCAGAAAACAAATAATCATCGTGGGTCGCGACTTACTTCAGGAGCGGCGCGCGACGGTACTCACACGAGGTAAGCTAAGGAATCAAGTGCATATGATAGAGTCGCCAGAAATGATGAAAGGCCGACCGGGACCTTTGTAATAGAAGTATGATACACCATCAATGATGGTGTGAGCACGACATATTTTTCGAGGGATTCCTAGGTTAATGAAGAGATTTTTCGTAGAGTTTGGGTTTTCATTAGAGATTTGGTTTCGCTTTTTTTTGGCGCAAATATAAGCAGTTTTATTAATTACTAAGCAGCCACCTTCATAGACTGGTATTTGGGGGTGGGTATTAAACAGTGCCAGCCTGGGGCTAGTTGTTAAAGTGATTAAAAAAAATCGAGACATATACGGAAGCAGCATCTTTAATACACGAGCGGATCGAAATTCCAAGATTCTGTTCTGATAGGCTAACCAACAGAACTGGGGGTCTAAAATGACCGCTTTAGCAGAATCATAAAATGATAATAATATGAATTACATTACAATTCGTTAAATGCTCGCAAAGTGGCAATTCATAATATTAATGCGTCTGTGACCATCCTAAGAGTTTCAACGTAATTCATATTATTATTCTCTTACTAAGATACTACTAGGGCGGTCATTTTTGGCTCTCTGGCTTGAACGGGACACAATGTTCCAAACCTGGAGTATGGCAGTACTAGCGTGGGCCTTAGACACAGTGACAATCAATCAGCGATGACAACGATAGAAAATTCACAAATGTTATTGGATTAACGTAGGCTCCCGAAAAACCTTAGTCAATCCTTTTGCAAGTCCTTGTAGGAATACGGAAGGCTTTGAAAGCGGTCGTCATTTATCTGGACCTCGCGCGAGTCGTATCACCCGAGGCCGTGAACGTGGCTTAACTATCGATTGATTCTTGGTATTAGCATGGATAGCAAACGTGGGTATTACTTTTAAAGTTTAACGAAGCCTTCAATAACAGGGTCATGAGTGGTGTGCCCTTGAGGGGTCAGTCGACCATTAGGTTCCTTGACAAATGACGTGGCTTGCACCCTGTCATTTGTGACCTAGGTAACAACTACGCATAAAGGTAATAAGTAAGCTTCAGTATAGTGGCTGATGGCGTAATTGACACATGAAGTATTAGAAAATTACTCCTTCTCGGTTCTCGTTAGTTTAGTGTTCGCAAGTAAACGTCTGGTCGAAGATGGGTAGTAGTTTTGAGCAGTTTTTTTTTTTGTTTAAACGGTGAACGGTTGGTCCATAAGCTTCATATTTCC
This sequence comes from Eugnorisma glareosa, assembly GCA_947578425.1. Taxonomy (NCBI): domain Eukaryota; kingdom Metazoa; phylum Arthropoda; class Insecta; order Lepidoptera; family Noctuidae; genus Eugnorisma; species Eugnorisma glareosa. The sequence goes on along the minus strand of OX387973.1, from coordinate 19,628,103 downwards.
ATACCTTTGCATATATTTCTTTCAAGGGCAAGGGGCGTAATTTTATGTCTAAGACCAATTAGTTTATGCCTGCGGCTTCGTCCGCGTGGATGTCAAAAATAATTCCACCGGGGCCTACTGCGGGATAAAAAGTATCCTAATATGTCCTACCCCGAGCCATGGACTACCTTTTCAGCTGTTAAGGCGTGGAATGGTAACATACGTACATACACAGCATACATACATTTATAATTTAGTTTGTATGTCAATGACTACTTTTTTAAATTATGCATGTAAGTGAGAGACTCAGACTTACTGACATCAATAGTACAGATTGCCTCAATAAAACAGACTTAAAAAAAAACAATAAAAAAGAAAACAAAAATAACAAACCACCATACAAATAAGTGAAAAATTACTTGAGCTTCAGAAGCCGGTGACAAAAACACCAAATGAATCAATGAAAGGTCAAGCTTCGAAGTCGGTGAAAGAATTTTGAGAATCTGTCCACAAATGGGGGAGAAATAAGGTAACATACATTAAAAAAAAAAATACACACGAACATGTAACCTCCTCCTTTTTTGAAGTCGGTTAAAAATAGTCCGCCTCTGACCTTTTGAAGACTTGCAACATTTTCTGTTACCTATAAAGGCATCGATTTAAGAATGAGGCAAGTTTGGGTCACGTGTCGAAGGTCCACTTGCACCACAAATCACTAAACGTTTTTAAAACATCGCAACGTTCTGTAACAAATTACAATCAATTGCCTGATGCTTTGAATGATGTTTCGAATTTTTAACGAATTTCGTGATGTATGGTGCAAGTGTTCTTAAGTTAGGAAACGCGTTGATGTCTTTTGAATTAATTAATTGATTTACAAATCTATATATTCTTACACATTCTTGTATAATACGACATAAGCTGTAGGTGAAATGAATAAAATATTATGTTAATTAAAATCTGTCGTGGCCCCCGATTCTCGGACTGACTTAACTTGTGTTGTAATCCGTGTCCGTGTCTGAATGTTGAGCAAAGTGGTCAAGGACTGAGAAAGTGGTTTGACGAAAGTTGAATGTAGCATATTATAATGTATTTGATACTTAATCAGTTTATCCAATTAGGATATTGGGTAAGAGGAAGCCGGGAGTCTAGTGGCTCACCGCCTATTCTATCTGGACTAGTCAGTGCTATAAAACCACTATCAATCAGATGTGATGTTGTGTTTTTAATAAAGTACAAAGAAAGTTTTGAATAAAGACTTCTCTTCAGAGTGATTTGCTATCTTCTTCATTACTAAACAACTAAGTCAATCTACCTATTCATGTTATTATTTTATTTTTCTCGAGTTCAACTTTCGCCGGAACCCCTTATTAAACAGTCACGTCTTCTTTCACTAATTGTACGTAGAAAGTGTGTTTCTTTTCTTTTAAAGGGGTACTAGCTGCCACTAAATTATTCACGTCTGTGTGTCCTTGCGACATGCAAGGCTTTTGAAAGGTCGACGCATGCGCCCCGACTGTTAAACGAAGCTAGTTCGGCAGTGGTCGGGTAACGTCGGATGATTTTGAATTTTGAAATGTTAAACGTCATTTTGGAAACGAACGCTTGTTTTAAACATTGAAACGGAAGGACTATTCGATTTCCTTTTGTATAGGTCCTGCAATACCAATACTTACTACCTAATAGCCTTGTGGTGTGATCGTCGGACTGCCAAGTCATAGGTCTCAAGTTCGAACCTTTTTTTTTTCTTTTTGCGTTTGGGAAGTCATCAAATGACTCCTCCCGCTCTGGGCTGAGCAGGAGGGAGTGTCAGACTTTTACTGACTAAAACCCATCCATGTTCCTTCATCGTCCAGTGTTCCGGTGCCACGGTATCTCTTTTGAACAGTCCCGCAGCCCCGGCAGGCATCGGCCCTTGCGGACCCCTTCGTTTTGCTGACATCTCTTTAACACGAACACGAACCTCACCTCAGATTTTTCGGATTAATGTGTTTATTGTATAATTATTCAACGAAGTGAAAGAAAACATCGTGAGGAAACCAGCATGCCCGAGAGATACACTGTAAAGTCAAGTCAGAGGCCCATGGGCGGCATACAAACTCTGAAACCAGGTTAGGCACTAACCACACGATACCAAGAGATAGAACAGGAAGACCCTGTTGCACGCCAATTCCGTAACACACTTTTCTATGCTTAACTATCACAATCGGAAAGATTTTCAAGGAAATCCTTGCTTTGAAAAATTCAACTGCTAAACAGCAAATTACGCAAAGAAAATTGTTGAAAAAGTAGTTGTATTGCAGCATGCCCAGTTAGTCATCCTCTTGCAATAAATCCACATAACCAGTCTTACCAAGTATCTGATATCCCAGTAGTAGCTAGGTTGTGGAGGCCAGATAGGCAGTAGCTCCATGTAAAATACTGGTATTCAGCTGCATCATGTTAGACTGGAAGCCAACCCCTACATAGTTGGGTAAAGAAAGTCCACATACTAACCAAGGGATGGCGAGGCTAGTATAAGACATCAACTGTTAGCTTATGGACCTTCCATCAGATAATTTACATAAACGATATGCCTCCATATTCATTCCATATAACACATAGAATGGTTATCTAACATCCCAAAATCTGCATCACAAAAGAGCATTACTTCGCAATATTGGCAGTACATTTGATATATTGCCAGTAATAGGTACCTATCCATTATGATTGTATATCAATAGTTTGTATGGCTGATGATATAATATTACCTTATGTCCTCACTCATCATCGTTAGTTCTTTGTATCAATTGTAACACAAACTGTCAATATGGTTGCGAATTTGATGATGTAGTTGTTTAGTGAATTCATATCGACCTACATGCGTGGTGAATGTTTGCATGTATTCAATTATCTATAGTACTACCGATTCCTACCGAAGGTCGATTCAAATGCATTCGTTTTTTATAATGATAATGATGATTGATTTGATAGCTAGCCTATCAGGGCCGAATCTTATGTACCTATCTCAATACACGAGGTCGCTACGTAGAATAATAAAAATGAAGTAGTAAACTGTTAATAAATGTTTTGTATGATGCAGTTTTCCAATTTTTATTCCTATTCAGAGATTCTGGCATGCTCATCACCACCCTTGAGGTTTGCCGAGCGTGTCTTCTTCTTCTATACTTCTCTATTAGTTGGCATCTCATGAGTCACGCCCTTTCTAGCCATATCATCTTTCAGACAGTCCATCATCATTTCTTTGGTCTTCCCCTCCGCATCACATTCCCATATGGGACATAATGAACCATCCCAAGGTGTTCGAAGGAAAAACGTTTTATTTTAAAAAAGGAATCGGAAGAGAAAATCGTGTTACTTGTAAAGGCGATTTATACTTCGAAGTCTTTTCTATTTATTTCTTGTAATGGTTGAATGAACTATTAAATTGTGTTGCCTACTCCACTATCTCTTCACAACACAATGTCAAAGTTAAAGTGTTGTTGACTTCGACATCAATCATTAATTTTAATACACCTACGCACGCGTTAAATTGAATTAGGATTAAAAAAAAAAAGATTTATCACGAATGTTAATCCCCGAACACCCACATATCACCAGTTTTATGTTTAAGTCCAACGTAATGGGGGCCGAGTCTATAGTAATAGTGTCTCACTATATTGTTTTAGTGGCCAGTGGCGCTTTGAAGAATCCATTTACTACCAAATTAAAATTTTCTTACGTTTTTTGCAATTTGCCGGTTAGTGTTAGGCTGTATGCTGAACAAAATATGATTCGCGGCCGTGATACGTTTGTATTTACATAATTATAATCACGAATCTCTATGTTCATTTAATCCCATTGAATGACTATTTCATGAAGAAGTTATTCAATGGTGTTAAATGAACTTTGAGGGTTGATGATTTATGTGATTATAACTCAGTAAAGCCATATTAGTTACAGTCGCAAATCATATTTTATTCAACATACGGCCAGACACTGACCGCCAAATTGCAAAAAAACTTAGGAAAATCTGAATTCCACGGGTTAGCCTTTTTTTTTTTACCGATGGGAAATCATCAAATAACCCCTCCCGCTCTGGGCTGAGCAGGAGGGAGTGTCAGACTTTTACTGACTAAAACCCATCCATGTTCCTTCCTTTGCCCTTTGTGTTCCAGGGCCGCGGTATCTCTTTCGAATAGTCCCGCATCCCTGGCAGGCGTCGGTCCTTACGGACCCCTCCCCGTTTGCTGACTCTCCTTGAGGCGCGCGTGGAACACGAACGCGCCGTCGACACGGCCTGTCGTCATAAGACGGACGGACGGCGAGTTAGCCCACAGCTCACCGTCCACAGGCCCGCGCCTACGGTGGCCGGGGGCCACCACGTGGCCCCCGACGCCCGGTGCGTCTCCCGCGGCGGCTGGGACGTGAGGTTCTCTCCCTCTCACGTTCCGCCACCTCCTTCGCTAGCATGACTGCTTCGCAGAAGGAGGTGACGGCGTCCCATTCCGTCTCGCTCCGGACCATGGATTGAACCAAGGCCGGAAGCGAGAGGTCGCCGCCGCCGATCGCCGCTACGAGGACACGGCGGTGCTCCGCCCACGCGGGGCAGATCTCCACCGAATTCCACGGGTTAGCCTGACGCTTCCATCTTAAATGGAATACTTAACTACTACTAGTAGGTGGCTACATACAAAGTAGGCTGAAGAAAATAACAACAACCAAGCTAGGTGGACCAAGAAGTTCGATTTTTTGTTAACTTACAGACAGATGTGTTGCTGGAGGGTTTATACCATCGTTCTGCTCCTCAGCTAAAACAGTAGGACCTGCGAAGGGCTAGCATTTTGTGCAGGGGCTGTCTTGTGTAATTTTTTTATTCAAAAATTACTGCTAGCCCAAAGAGTTTGAAAAGAATTAAAGGGCGGACATACGGAATAATGACAAGTTCCTTGGAATAATGCCATACAAAAATTTTGAATCCCGAACAGTTTCGATTTTGACACATCACGAATGCTATTTGACAAGCGGGCGTGTGACTTACTTACAAATCGGTAGGTGTTTAGGTAGGTCTACTAGAGACCTACCTAAACACCTACCGATTTGTAAGTAAGTAGCGTGGTAAGTATTATGATGCTCTGTGGTAAGTAGTAACTATTGGATTATGATTTGACATTGTCTTTGACATTGTCTTGTCCCGTCTATCGCTCGTAAATATCCCAAAAAATATCAGAATCCCAGCCTTTTATTAAATGGCTACTCATTTTGATTGTGAACTTGTGACACTATCAGCACCAACTGATCCCAGAATCTAATTACACAATCTGTTTCAGGAAGCAATGGCTTTACTGTCACAGACAGCGTAACTAAAACCACGGCTTCAAAAGAATCCACCAGCATGAATAATGCCCGGAGTTTCCCTCGTTATCCATTCAACATATTCACGGCTTCAGATTAGTAGCGGACTAACGCTTCAGACGGACAAAAGAGTTGTGTTGCTCGCACGAGTGTACGCAGCTGATGGAATGATCTGACATATTGTAGCAAGTACTATGGGATGTTTTTGATGTGATTTGCTTTTGCGACGAGTGCGGTGTTACCGATAACAATACAAATATATGTGTCCGTACCTTCCGGGAGCTTTCGAATCAATAAAAAAAAAGAAAATTGGACTTGGAGAAGTCGAACATTGCAGTAAACATAAGCAGATATTTGATTTCAGAATGTGCATTATTTACAATTACAAACTACAAATAGACCTAAAATGATAATAAAAATATGTACAAGTATTAAAATGGGAAATGATAAAAGAATTACAGGGCGTCAAAAAATCATCCAAACCGCTGTCAATAGGACAAGTGGCCTAGAGCCTAGTGGCCAAGTGGGCAAGTGGCTGGCAGTATTACCACGCTGGGTGGCAGTGCTGATGCCACTCGGACAACATGACCCAGAATGGCCCTTGTGTTTCAACTGATTACAATAACATTGGAGTTACTACCTAAATTACGTTTACACGAGGATTTGTAGAAATGAGTCTCATATTTGTCATAATAACCAATCTCAACAGATTACCCTGACCCTCACCCAACAGAACCACGCTGGGGTGTCACTCAAAACCTCGAACAGACATTGAAGAATGCAAGGCTACCTCTGCTGACAAGGATATTATCTAAATGTTGTGGACAATATTCTTTTATAATTTGTACGTCTCGCAAAAAACACTTGAGCTACGTAAATAAATCTCCTCTGACCCTTTGGCATATGGTAGCGACATAATATTTTAATGGAGGTCGTAACAATGAGAAGGATATAGATAGCGTTGTGTAACTCGGCCTAACATCTGACTAATTTGGACGTGGATGGGTAGGATTGGTAAGGTCGTATCGTAAAGCGTTATGAATAAAAGATTATCCAATATTTCATAGGTTGACAGTGGAGGTTAATATTGTGAATAGCCTCACCCAAGACCCAGTGGTCTGAAATCTCCGGGTCGCGTTGGGAAAACCTAAAAGCTTCTTAGGCTTTTCTAGTGGATTATGTCCTGCAATGAGAACTAACTGCGTCCCATATGTCATCTCAGAAAATGGTCGGCTTTTATCGATCTGAAGTCCGGCCGGATGGGGAAAGGTTCGCTGAATGCGGAGAATATTAGTGCTTCACTAAATTACCGTGAAGATTGGCACAAGAAAAGAGAGACCTATGTAGCAGTGGGTGAACTCAGTCTGTGGATGGTGATGATGATGATGAATTGATTAAATCTTTGAATTTTATATTATGTAGTTTGATAAACACTTCAATGCGAAACTGGGCAAACGAGACGGGGATGAGCTGCAGGTGGGGCAATTTGGGGTTGGAGGTAGGAATCCCCGGGGTCACCAACTGGCTAGTTTTATGGAGAAGGAGGGCCTCTATATGATGAACTCCTTCTTCAAAAAGCGTGAGCACAGGAAGTGGACCTGGCAGAACCCCGATGGTGCAACTAAAAATGAGATTGATTTCATCATGTCAACCAAGAAGCAAATGTTCAATGATGTCTCTGTGATCAATTCGGTGAAAACCGGGAGCGATCACCGATGGTAAGAGGCACATTGAACATCAATATCAAGCTTGAAAGGTCTCGACTGATGAAGTCTACGCTCCGTCCAGCACAGATCCAGATGCAAAACCCCGAGAGCTTTCAGCTTGAACTCCAGAATCGTTTTGAGTGCCTAGGAAGCTCAGTGGACGAATACAACGATGGGTTCGTGGAAACTGTCCATACGACTGGGTCTGTTCTTCAAGACACGTCGTGCAGATAAGAACAAAAAGCTCTCTGATCATACTCTTAAGCTCATGAAGGAGCCGCGTGAGATGATTCTGCAGTCTTCAGATGAGGCGTGGAAATACCGGCAGCTCAATAGACGGATCTCTAAATCCTTGAAGAGCGACCTCCGCCGCTTTAATACCGAGCGTATTGAAGACGCAATTGAGCGGAATAAAGGCTTCAAGGTATTTGCGAGAGATCTGGCTATTGGGCCGAGCCAGCTCACGAAACTGAAGACCGACGATGGCAGGATCGTATCCGCCAAACCGAAGCTTCTTTGGGAGATCGAGAGTTTTTATGGGCAGTTGTACACGTCAACCAGTAAACCCGTTGTTGATCTAGCAAACGACCCAAGAGCTAGACTGACCCGACATTATACCGAAGACATCCCGGACGTCAGCCTGTACGAGATTAGGATGGCTCTGAAACAGCTTAAAAACAACAAGGCACCGGGTGATGATGGAATTACGGCCGAACTCCTGAAGGCGGGGGGAAAACCGGTACTTAAGGCCCTTCAGAAGCTGTTTGATTCCGTCATACTCGAGGGGAAAACGCCACAGGCATGGTGCAGGGGTGTGGTGGTACTCTTCTTCAAGAAGGGCGACAATGCCCGGCTGAAGAACTATGGGCCCATCTCACTCCTAAGCCATGTCTACAAGTTGTTTTCAAGAGTCATCACGAATCGTCTCGCGCGCAGGTTTGACGATTTTCAGCCTCCCGAACAAGCCGGATTCCGAAAAGGCTTCAGCACCGTAGATCACATACATACGCTGCGGCAGGTTATACAGAAAACCGAAGAGTATAACCTGCCTCTCTGTTTAGCGTTTGTCGACTACGAGAAAGCCTTCGATTCGATCGAGACTTGGACTGTACTGCAGTCTCTCCAACGGTGCCAAATCGACTATCGGTACATCGAGGTGTCGAAGTGTTTGTACAAAAACGCCACCATGTCAGTCCGACTTCAGGACCAGACCTCGGAACCTATCCTTCTGCAGCGAGGTGTGAGACAGGCAGACGTCATATCTCCGAAACTGTTCACCGCTGCACTGGAGGTTGTCTTCAAGGTTCTGGACTGGAGAGGGCTAGGCATCAACGTTAATGGCGAGTACATCACTCACCTTCGGTTTGGCGACGATATAGTGGTCATGGCTGAGACCATGGAGGACCTCAGTACAATGCTCGATGGCCTCACTAGAGCCTCCGAAAGAGTGGGTCTTAAAATGAACATGGACAAAACCAAGGTTATGTTGAATGCCCATGTAACACCCACTCCTATCAAGATCGGAGACTCTATACTCGAAGTTGTAGACGATTATGTCTACCTGGGACAAACGATCCAGCTAGATAGGTCTAACTTCGAGAAAGAGGTCAACCGTCGAATTCGACTCGGCTGGGCAGCGTTCGGGAAGCTGCGCGGTATCTTCTCGTCCAACTTACCGCAGTGTCTCAAGACGAAAGTCTATGACCAGTGTGTGTTGCCAGTGATTACATACGGGACCGAAACGTGGTCGCTCACAATGGGCCTCATTCGAAGGCTTAAAGTCACCCAAAGGGCAATGGAGAGGGCTATGCTCGGAGTTTCCTTGCGTGATCGAATCAGAAATGAAGACATCCGCAAGAGAACCAAGGTTACCGACGTAGCCCGAAGAATTGCCAAACTGAAGTGGCAGGGGGCAGGGCACATTGCTCGCAGAACGGATGGCCGATGGGGCCGAAAAGTTCGGGAGTGGCGACCGCGAACCGGAAGACGTTGCGTTGGAAGGCCTCCCACTACTGTGGACTGATGACCTGGTGAAGGTTGCGGGGATCCGCTGGATGCGAGTTGCACGGGACCGGTCAGTGTGGCGACACTTGGGGGAGGCCTATGTCCAGCAGTGGACGTCTTTCGGCTGAAATGATGATGATGATGAGTTTGATAAACACGTAACGAAATCCGATGTTTCTGTAGAAAGGGAAAGCACCTTTCTACAGAAACATCGGATTTCGTTTGTTAGAGAAAACCGGGCGAAAAAATTCGCAAAATTTGGAAGGTTTCAAATCCGATATAAATTATGTGGATTGTAAATACAAAATTAAAATGATTTACGATACATTTAACGATTACGCGTTCCTACACGTTTACTGATGGACAAGTACTTATCTAAAATTTTATAGTGATTAAACATAGTAGTTTATTAAACGGTTAGACACATTTGTTCTGCATGTGATTTTAATCTAAAATTCTAAATCTTTTCTTCGCAATATTTTTTATTCAGATTGCATTAATGGGCCACTCCTTCAGGCAGTACAGGCATGACATCTCCCCTCCCCCTGTTCTATATCTACATGCCAACATACAAAGTCCTTCACCCTTCACCTCAATAGTACCCTAGCCTAGTCCACTTCAACTCAACGCAATCCAAACACAGGCTGACCGCTGACCTCACCATACCGCGGCGGTTATAAACTCTACGAGGCCTTTGAACGAGCGCGAGGAGCGGACGGGATAATGCGCTGACCCACTAACACCGGTTGCATTGCGCTAAACATAAATCTTAGAGGTCGCAAGTTCGCAAGTAAAATTATGTTTAAAGGGTAATACCGATTTTATTCCAAAGAATGCCCTTTTTTTTGCCCTAGTTTTATTAAAAAATCTTATGTAAATTTTACGTAATTAACTCTGCTATTCACAACGCAATCGAAGTTGGAAACATATTTGAAAAAATAAAAAATATTAAAACAATAACGAAATTCTGTGTCTGTGAATTTTTGTGCAAATAGAAAATCTCCGTTTCATTCAAATATAATTATATCTGTCATCTTGTGTAAAGAAATTCCAATGCATTTTATGTATTAAATATACATTTACAATCGACATACATTAGATAATATAATAAATTCAATAATCTACATAATGCGCCGATCGAAAAAAAAAATGAAAACTGCGATTTTTCAATAATTTTCTTTTATCAATTAACTTATATTTGTGGTGTATACTAATATTACCTAAATCACTGTAGCGGCCTGGCATTCCCTTTTGGACGTTTTGTAGACATTTCTGTCTCTATCTAAGTGAATGGCTTTATGGGCCGGGGAAGGCTCGTTTACACGCGGGCGAAGCCTCACAAGAGCTAGTGGTTACTTAAATAAGTGAGTACCAACGTCCATCATAGCTTTGATTTTATTTTGACTGTGATTCAATTGTTTTCTTTTACGTATCCGTTATTCCGGTTTAACCGGCCATTAGACAGGACCAAGGTGAATCTGGATCCTATTGTCGAAGGAACAATAACGACCAATTTGGGCGCATTCAAAAGAGGATCATTAAAGTAAATTGCAGTAAAAAGGAAAAACATAGGACCACCGTGGACGCAATTATCCGGTTCAGAACAAAACCGAGCTAATAAAGACAAGATTCAGAACTGCTCGCTTTCAAACAAATCAAACCCATGGAGCAAACCAATTCAATAAATACCAACTTAATATTGTACTTACAACCAATACTAAGTACTCCACAGCTTTACTATTCCACGTACTAGTTACATTAGTGACACATGCTCCATTCATTTTTTATAAGTCTGATCGAATCAATACGTAATTGCTGTCCGTGGGCTATATACACATAGCTGTGTACATAATAAGTTCTAATGATAATCACTTTGTGGCATTTCACATAATGAAAGCCTAATGGATCCTATCTATTGTTCGTAAATGGTTCAAGGAGCTTCAATGCTTGGGGCATAGACTTGAATGAAGTTATTCGGTTCGTCACTGGTTTTGACTGGGTCTAGAGGATTTTGGGTAATGATTTATGTTGTGTTTAAGACTTCTACACCGTCGTATATTACACTCATGGGCTTAAAAGAGATATGACCATTAATGTCATTTCTTTAGTATTGTTTGTCGTGTCGTTGAGCTCCTTGAGTTATAAGTCGAGCTACACGATAATTGACAAATACTTGAACTGACTGGACAGGTCCATTCAAATCTGTGTGGTCCTTTCTTCAAAAGACCATCAGACACTAATATAACCTGCATAGTTCTCATGTGAATTGACCACGATTATGTCGACCTTATGACCTATTCTTCTCAGAGAAGTCAGGTACTAAACACCGAACCCAACAAGTTAAAAAAATATATGTGTACAAGTGTTTGTAAAAGCCTATTTGCAAAATAAACATCATTTATCATGGTGAATTTCACCTAGATGAGACTAGAGAGCGATCAGCAAATCTAAGCCGCCAGTTTGTTTCAATGTTCTACAACAATAATCAGCCGTGAGACTCACTATGCGCTTCACCATGCGTTTTTATTTCTTTACTTTTTTGTGTTAATTTCACAGAATGTGTTGTTTGTCTTTTAGTCTGTGCTAAATTGGTATATTTTCTTTCTTTATTTTGACAAGATTAAATGGTCCACTACCACCGCTATGAAATCACGCCTTTATACCACAACGAATGATCCATCAAGAGCTGTTACTTATAACTTTTAAAACGATGAGACAAATCATCTAGCGAATTCAAGACATCACGCCACTCGTCTCAACGATCCACGAGACGAGCACAATGAAATGGGCAAGCGCAAGGATGTACGATCGACGGACAAAGATAAACGACTCCTGCGCATGATGAGGGAGGAAGTGGTTGGATACCATCGCGTTGTGTGCGGCTCGTGAACTGGGTAATATTGATTGATGGTGCTTTTTATTAACATTGCGGAATATCTGTTGATTTGCAAGGGTAAAGTTGTGAATTTGCACATAAGCCTAGGTCCTAAATTGAGTCTTAACTTTTGGTATGACCGTGGATCTGCGCAATCTCGTTATACTGCCGGAAGGCAGATCCACCACAAAACGTTAGTTAACATGCTTTTTTTTAGATTACTTTAGTCTGGTTCGCGGATCCACGTTCCGAAACCTAAATTGCGATTTAGCCAAATCAATGCATCTTGAATTGGAACAAGAGAATTAGTTAATTAAGTAAGCAAATAACGGAGGATCTGTTTATTCCCTTGATGATCGGCCGATAGGGAGTGTTGCAGTTTCAAATATTCCGCATATTAGTATCTACATTATTCATAAAGTTTAAGCGTGCTTCATTGCAATCAGTACTAAATAACTCTGCATCTACTCCAGCAGAGATTATTTAAGTTATAATTAGGTGTTCTTTGCGAAAATCCAAATGTCATGGATTTTCTAATGAAATCCTAATGTTATGCAAAATATGTAGTTTTCATTCCGCGAAAAAGATCTAGGCCTATTGTCCTAAAGCTTAGGGGTCAGACATTCTACAATTATGCATTCCTGATTGATCAGCCAGTTCATAGATGGTGTAAGACGCACCAAATCCGTGAACACAGCTGCCACCCGGTTAGGTGCGTTGGCATCATGATGTATTACCTCAAGGGGCCAGCAGGAAGGGTCATCTGATGATCCGACTGCAACGTGTTACTCACCTAAGTGGCTTGCTGCCGTAACCGCTCGTAACCTTGGTTACGCAAAGCTAAACGGACCCATAGACGTATAAACGTATTGTCTACGAGTTATTTTAAGAATTTGTTTTGACTAGGTGCTTCTTTCGAGAAACGCTTTTTCTAAGTTTGATTGGGGTTGGGTTCTAGATAACTGATGGATAGAAGGTGAGTATTTATCAGATTTCTGGGAACATAAGATACTGATGACACTGCGAATGCGACTTATGACTACGACTACGACCATTTGAAACACCTGATTAGTGCCTAGCTAAAATAGTATAGGTAGGGTAACGCAGTGCGCTGTGCGAAGGCAAATTATGTAGCCCCGTGATTGCACCGACTTCCTTTTGGCATACGAGTGGCATTTAAAAATCGCAAGTGCAAGTTCGTGTTGCTGTACAAAGTTAATTACACCCATAATTGGCGGGAAACGTTTAACTTTTGAAGGGTTACCAACCGGCGTTACGTTTCATTAAAGGAACGCCATTTTGTGAAGCGCATTTTGGCGTAGTTTTAAAGTTGATATTAATTGCCAGTCGAAGCTAATTTCATTCTATTAGAGGGACGCATCGAAGAAGAAGAATTGCAAATGTCGTGTCATTAGTGATTGCATCTTCTGTAGATAGTACCAGTTAACAATAGATACTAGTGAAATGGTTCAAAGTCATGGCCGAATTGTCATAACAAAAAGATTCCCCAATATCCAGTTCCTTTTTTTCATAACTTTAATCAAATGGTCTTTTATAGTTTAATCACAGAATACATAATAGTACAAGTAGGTTAACACAATATTGTTTTCATTTTTCGAAGCGAGTGCATCCGGCTTGGAATCCTTAGAAGTCACGTAACGTGATAGGTTAAGGTCACAACTGCGGGGTAATTGTGTATCACTCTTACAATGGTAATGCGTTTATTTTGACAGTTCAACAACATTCATTGCGGTATTTACGTTGCCGAGCAGTCGAATTTTTCAAAAGCATGAAGCAATAGGTCACGAATTTCCTTCAAAATCTTTCAGTTTGTGATTAAAAGGACGTTATGCAATTAGGGTACTGGTTTGTAGCGGTTAGCAACACACTACTCAGAAACTACAATAAAAATAAAGTAAAAAAGACAGACGTTCCAGCTTGTTACAGAAATTATTTGTTTAGTTGAAAATTGTCTGTAATTGGTCAATTGAGCAGCTGAAACTAGGCAGTAACTTTAAAATTGCTCTAGCTTCTTAGTTATACAGGCTGTCGTTTTGCATCCAGGTCAAATTCAAGGAGGTATCTATACTAATGATTCTCGGCCCGATTCTATAATAAAAACGGCTTTTTTTTTCGGAAATTGGACGTGTAAATCACCCGTATTAAAACGCAGCCCGTCTGTTCCTAGCCCAAGAAACGCGCCGTCACACACTCAAACGCAAACGTTTATTCCACAGTACAATTATGGACAGTATGGTAACTAGAGGGTGGCTTACGCTTACCGATTTCCGTAAAAAAAAATAATACCCGTTTTACTATAGATTCGGGTCGAGTATCACTAGTATAGATACCTCCTTGAATTTGACCAGGATGCAAAGCGACAGCCTGTATAGATATCACGGTGGCATTCAGGGTAGGCAGAGACACATTAGCCAATAATAAATAAAATAAATTTCGTTTATTAAAAAAATAGAAAAAGTTGGTGTTTCCTTTCGTCTACTCTGAGTAGAAACGCCGAAACAATCCTAGAGTTTTCAGTCTCTTTTTAAAGTTCTGACAAAATCTTGTTCAAGTCAAATGAGGACCATGAAGATTAGTGTCTGAGATGGTCTTTTGAGGAAAAAACCGCGCAGATTTGACAGAACCCGTCAGTGTCAACATCTGAAGTGTTGATAAGGGCGAGCATTTTGGGGGGCTGTCTTATGTAGTTTTTGATTATCAAAAATTGCTGATTATATCAGCCTAATTTGAATAAGTGGCTACTGTTTTTTATTTTGCAATCCTACCTAATTACTTCGTGTGTCAAATTTAAACCACTAGTAAATCTTACAGCTAGTGGACAGTGGTTGTCGGAATCAATACCTGATGGTTAGTAAGTAAGTTTCGTGGAACCCGCGGCCATGGCACAGGCGTGTTAGTGCCAGTGATTAAGCATTCATTAGCTGTTAGCATGTGTCGACGTTCTCACACTGAAAGCCAACTTTTCTTTCATACATGAAATATAAGTTTTTCCTGAAAACGATTTGTTTTGGAAAGTGGGAAAACCCCTGGCACTGTTAAAGTGGTTTTCTTTTTGTATAATGATAACGAACTAAATGTTTATAGCTTACTTCCAATCCCGGAAAGATTTGAAAGATCGGGAGTCCACCAAAAAATGTAGACTGTGTCCATGTGTAGTTTTAAAAGTGATGGATGATACCTAGGTAGGTATACTGTTATAGATCTTAAACTAAATTGAATTTATTGTTACTCAATTTAAGTCCTGGAAAGTTTTACAGGACCGTGTCAGTTAAGAACTGTACACTGTAGAAAGCGTGCAGATACTCACTGTGTCTCAATGAGTTCGCAGTTGAGCAGCAGCTTGTTGGGCCCCAGCTCCACCACGGCCACCGTCAGGTCGTGGTAGTACACCATCCGTAGCGTGTCGTTGCCGACGCGCCGCCCCGTGTAGGGCTTCGCCCCAGCCGCCGGCTCCCGGCGCTCCGCATCATCAGACCTCGCCCCAACAGTCCCCACTAGCCCAGCCAGTGACCATCCCGCGGGAAAACTTAGTGCAAATGGTTTCGCCGACGCCGACGGAGGCGACGAAACCGCGATGCAAAATATAACAACAACTGATAACAAGGATTTCAATAGTCCATCCGCCAACGGAGCACCTCGGGTGATAGCCTCCCGCGCAGAGCGGACCGCGCTGAGCAATCGTCGGAATGACATTTTGTATGTTTAATTAAACTTTTTTATTGGCTGTGTTGCGCTCGGCCATGTCGCGAGCGTGCGGCCCGCGCGCGCGTGTGTCGTTGATTGTGGCAGGAGGCCGACTGGCCGCGCGCCCACTGATCAGCACTTTCTTCGCCAGTGCCGTCACAGCGGTCAGTGTCTGCTAATCGTGGTGGTTTCACTTGCGAGTTCTGACTTCCGTGTGCTGCCGATATAGGTCTAGGGCTTGTTAGTACGTGACCTAGATAGGCTGCAACTATCGTAGAGAGAAAATTACGGCGCCAGCTAACCAGTAGCCATTGATCGTTATAAAGTTCGAAAAATTTAACAATTCGTCTAGTCAGCGAGAACGTTTGATTTAGAATGAAAGAGTTATGAGTAGGAAGCAGCTGATGGCTAGTAAATCATCCAAGTGATTCCTCAGGTCTCTTCACGATAGCAGCGGGAAGTACGAACTGAATGCCCAGGCTAGGCGTCTGTCCAGGCGAAGATCTCAGATAACTATTGTAAGTGTCAATGTCATGCGAAGGAAATAGCTTATTGCCGTGTTAATAGGCGAAGGCAATGGGCGGGACTTATCATCCTTATGACTATTTCATAATACATATTAGAAACTTGCAGTTAGCATGCAGAATAAGAAAAGAAGGTTTAATACCCGGTTGATGGACGTGGCTCGGGAGGCATACAAAACGCAAGTCAAGTGATGCGCCCAGTTATTATTTGACACTACAAAAGGTAAATAAACATTAGGAGAGTACTAAAAACCCACAGAAAACCTAATAGTTCAATATACAGAGCCCTAGGAATGCTTTAGCTCCAGGCAATGGTGTTCTGGTGGCTCGGTGTTCATCACTTGCTCTCTGTCCCGTGTCGGTTTTTTGCTAGACGTTTTGAGAGAGGAGAGACATAGAGAGCTCTGGGTCGAGAGTGTACAACCACCATACATTCTGAGAGGACTCAAAATCAAACGAAAGTTGCCATTACCATCAATCATGTGTAGCAGCAAGGCGACGATCTATCAGCCAAAAGAGAGACTCTCGCGACACATGCGAGAGTCACAGACCTAGATTAGGCAATGTTACTAGAAAGTGTTAGGAGTGTTTTCATCACACTGTTAACTGGTCCATCCTTGTTCGGACAACACCGAAAGTTGCTTTTGATAGTTTGCCAGCACGAGGTCACAGAGGTCAGCGTTATGTATGTTATGCGTAAGAAATGAAAAGAAACGTGAAAGTGAAGTCACAGAATTACGTAACAAAATACGCAAAAATTAACACTATGAATGAAATAGTAAGCACTGCTTAGTCATTCTTTACAAATCGCGATTTTTTTCCTAGAGTTATGATGCAAAGCATTTATGAATGTTTGCATAGAATTAAGTAATACCAAGTAGGTTGTATCAACATCTGTGAAGCCACTTTATTTAAACTAATATTATAAAGAGGCAGCTATTTGTATGTAAGTTTGTATGTATGTAGGGAGGAATCTCCGGAACTAATAATCCAATTCTAATAATTCTTTCACTGGCAGAAAGCTACATTTTCGTGGGTTCTTAGCTGTAAATTATATTAGGTATATTATGCATATTAACCGAGTTAACACATTTTTTGCGGACGAAGTCGCGGGCGAAGTGCTAGTTTATCACTACATCACTACTACATAGTATAAAACAAAGTCGCTTTCTCTGTCCCTATGTCCCTTTGTATGCTTAAATCTTTGAAACTACGCAACGGATTTTGATGCGGTTTTTTTTTATAGATAGAGTGATTCAAGAGGAAGGTTTATATGTATAACATTGACCCGTGCGAAGCCGGGGCGGGTCGCTAGTAGTATATAAAACAAAGTCTGTCTGTCATTATGTATGCTTAGATCTTTAAAACTACGCAACGGATTTTGATGTGGTTTTTTTAAATAGATAGTGATTCAAGAAGAAGGTTTAGCATGTATGACATTGCACCCGTGCGAAGGCGGGGCGGGTCGCTAGTAATTATATAAATACAGAAAGCTCGTTACACACGATCGCTTTTTACTCGTTTGCATATGCAAGTTGAGATGGCATCTTAATTACTTTTATTGCATATTGCTTGTGTTGTTGTATAATAACAGGTTCCATTTGTATACCGGATTGATTGCTTGAGTTCTGATTGGAGATAATCCATAGACAATTATCTTCAATGCAGTTCATTCACCCGATGAAAGAAAGCGAAGCGGTAGTAGAGTGCTACAAGAATGTTTTGGCACTAGAATGACTTTGACTGGGGCGCGCTGTTGGTAGATGGGTAAGCATTTGTAATGGGGGCTATCGTTTTTGAGCTCACCAGATGGCGCCACTGTCGCTTATGGTCATGTCAATAATTCTATTTTAAACTTAAAAGTACCAATAACTTTATAAAAAGTTTATTTTAATACGTATAAGAATATAGTGTAAACTTCAGATAATTTATTTACAATATTCTCCCTAAAATTAGCAAGCATGAAACATTAAAAAATAATTTTACCTCCAAGTACTAACTTATAAGATCATAATTTGCTACTTAAAATCTTCAAGTCATTAATCAGGAATAGCTCAATCTAAACCACAATTGTGAATATTAGTAAAAATACGTGATAAAAAAGCACGCAACGCGTGAATTTTCTATGAAATCTGACATTTCGGTGCCCTCGCGCTACACTAGCGCCTCTAGCGGTGAATTCACACGTGATAGCCCCGATTCGGATCATGCGCCAAAAGATCCATGTAAAACAATACAACTCTAGGAGTAGTTAGAGAGAAATAATTATAATGTTAACCTTACGAAATAATAAATGTAGGTATTTATAACTGATCTCAATATAAAATAAGATGTTATTAATTTAGTAAATTAATATTAAAATAGCATATTTTCAAATAAATTTATTTTATACATTTGTTTTATACCTATTTTTAGCTGTGCCCTACAGGATCCGTAATGAGGGCTATCGTTTTTGAGCTCACCAGATGGCACCACTGTCGATTAAGGTCCTGTCAAAAATTCTATTTTATACTTTAAAGTACCAATAACTTCATAAAAAGTTTATTTTATAACGTATAAAAGCATAGTGTAAACTTCAGGTTCATATATTTACAATATTCTTCATAATATTAGCAAGCATTAAACATTTAAAAATCTTTTTATCTCCAAGTACTGAAAATTAAGATTCTAAGTTGCTACTTAAAATCTTCCAGTCTTAATTAATCAGGAATGGCCCAATCTAGACCACAATTGTGAATATTTGTAAAAATACGTGTTAAAAAAGCCCGCAAAGCGTGAACTTTCTATGAGTACAGTCTGTCTATAAAGTCATGAAAAAAAATGAGGGCGCTGCGGTCGTGCACATAGCAACCCTGTATAGTGTGACTAAATTGATTTTGATACTAGCACATTATTTTATATTAGAAGCAAACCTGGTTTTAATGAAAACATAAGTTTTACTCGTAGACGCTTTTTTAAACTGGATAGAAAATGTAAAATCCGTAGATCTTATTAAAAAAATCTACAGAAACCATAGACAAAGATGCGACCTTCATTATAAATAATAATAATAGGTACCAGCCTATTATTGTCCCATTGCTGGGCAAAGGCTTCTTCTCAACAGAGAAGGCACGAACATTGATCACCACGCTTGCTCAAGACGGGTTGGCGATTTCAGACTTTTATATGTCTAGCAGGGCTATTGCGTATCTCTGTAGACAGTTCATAGTGATCATCACTTGGCGAATTTTGATATACAATTACTGTTCTGCACGGGTAGCGTCAGTTGAAACCAACAAAAACAGTCATTGTATATCAAAACTCGCCAAGTGATGATCACTATGAACTGTCAACAGAGATACGCAATAGCCCTGTAGGTTTCCTCACGAGGTTTTCCTTCACCAATGTCTGTGATGTCCAAGATAAACTTAGAAAGTACATATGAATTGAGAAAGTCACATTGGTGAAGGAATTTATCATTATATCATACATATCATTGGTGAAACAAAAAAGGCCCGGATTTGAACCCACTACCTCATGCTGAAGGGGGAAGCCGCAACCTCTGGGCCATCACGACATACCTACATTAGTTTGCATAAAAGATCAGATAGCACAAATCTATGGTCTTTGTCATTCAAATAAAATGAGTACTTAAATAAAAGAAAAATGTTCATACATATTTTTTATTATTACATGTTTAAACTTTTTTTATTAATGAAAAATATCCCACAACATACTAATTCACTTTCATCATCTGATTACAAAAAATGTTCTACGTTAAAAAAAGTATTTTCACTGTCAGCTGCGTCACTAACAACGTCTTGGCTACTGCTGTCATTGCTGCTGCTATCTTTGCCAAGCCTACGCGAATGACTATTTACTATATCTTGATCTGTTTGCCAGGGTTTCCAAATTTGCCATCATTTTTATAGCCTTCATCTACAATACGCCTCACTTTACTCTGGTTCCTGAAAGAAAGATTTAAAAAAAAGTAGTATTAACAGTAAATACTATTTTTATTTTCAGACATGATATAACATAGTCAGTTTTAAAATCAGCGGTATTTTTAATCACCCAAAAGTATCAAAAGGTCTAGTCGCACTATAATATGGCTTATTTAGATTTGGAATCTAACCTATTAGTGCGCAATGTAAACAATCTTTATTTTAGTCTTAAAATCGTATATTTAGTAAATTTATAACTTCTGGTAGATAAAAAACAAACAGTAACACGATTACATACCTGCCATAGCTGCTGTTCAAGCTTATACATCATCCAAATTTGATATAATTTGTCCAGGTTGGTGTTCTAACAAACATCACTGATACACTTTAAAAGTATTTTCCCGAGCTCCACTCCAATTTGTTTTCCTCTAAGTTCACACGTTTCGTCAAAGTTTTATCCACTTAGATTTGAAAAGCAATAAAAAATGCAATAGATAACGAGTTACAAAATAAGTTGTTGACAGCTGATGACATTCGATGTACTATGATTTAGTGTTGCCCTACTTTTGAATAATGTTAGTTCCTCAAACATTATTTTCATGACTTTATAGACAGACTTGTACATCTGACATTTCGGTGCCCCCGCGCTACACTAGCGTCTTTAGCGGCGAATGCATACGCGATAGCCCCCATTGTATCTACCTTAAGTTTAAGTCCATTGTAAGACCTTATACGATTATAAATAGATATATTTGATCTATTGATTCTTTTAATCTGCTAATACTAACATACCGTATTATGCCCCGTTCACACGTTGTTGATCAGTACGATATTTTTCAGCATTATTTTAAAATCACCGTGGCATTTCCATACTGCATTTGTTTTTAACTATAGGAATAAGGCTATTGACGTGTGATCCCAACTTTTAAACTGTAAAATGTCGTGCCGCACAGCGTCATGTGAACGCCCGCGTAAGGGCGCGAATCATATTTTGTTAAACATTGTTAAAAACGTAAGAAAATTTGAATTTCGCCGGCTAGTCTGGCGCTTCCCCCCTAAGCATAATCAGCCCACAGCTGGGAGACAGGGCTCATTCCTGAGAAAGGGAGTGGATCCCAATGCACCAAGCGGGCCCAGTGCGGGTTGGTGGTTATCACGCGTTTTTGAACTTTTGGTTCTAGACAGAACATGCTGCTTTCCCTGCAATGTTTTTCCTCACCATTCTTAGAGCAGTTGTGATGAAGTAAATTACATGCAGAATATAATGACGTGCCTGCCAGGGTTCGGGCCGGTACCTCTGTACCATCACTGCTGCTCAGTGCTCACCTGTATTTATTTTCGGTGCAGTACCTACAGCCCGCCATTGAGACGAAGCCCTGCGTTAACGTAATGCACGTTGTGTTGTTTGCAAGAAGCCTTACATCAGCACTTCTGACGTATTTCGCTTACCTCAAGGGAGACATACTTTGCAGCTATTAGTACTTAGTTTATAATTTATAAACTTTTATAAATGCACTAGTTCTGATTAAGTATGGTTTCCAAAAAACTTGTAGGTATAGCATTTAGACACAGAACAATGCCATACAACTTACATGTTATGACGTAGGTATGTACGAGTACATTGCAGTGGATTATAGTCTAGACAACGCAGATGTATTACCACAGATTAACACATTCGAGTCCATCCCCGTTTATAAGTGCGCATGTGCCATCTCACCATACAATATATTGCAAGTGGACCCTCCAGGTGGGTCCATGGCATTACGTTTGCGCAAAAGTGAACCCACCTGGAGGGCTCTCGGCATTAGGTATTATTATCGCTATATTTGCTATCTGTCGGGGTATTTCCATGCCCTAGTAGGGTAGGGAAAGTGCAATAATCAAGAAAAAAAAAATGAAAAAGTAAAATCGCCCGCTCTGATCCCGTGACAGGGGTGTTCAACCTTTTGTGAGATTTTCATGCAATTTAAAAAAAAAAATATTTACTTAATCGCAATTTTTGTTACTTTTAGATTTTAATAAAATAATAACATTTTAAAACTTTTGAATGATTACAAACATTGCATTGGCATTTGTAGGTAGTTTATTTGACAGTTACTTTTGGGTGAACCACCCAGGGGTGCGTTTAAGTCAATTATCCAGTTTAAGATTTAAACTGACTAAACGTCAAAACACCCCGTTCAAGCACACCGCGAGGTGAAAAATTAAACTGACTAAAATTTAATCTGCCC
Organism: Eugnorisma glareosa; assembly: GCA_947578425.1. Taxonomy (NCBI): domain Eukaryota; kingdom Metazoa; phylum Arthropoda; class Insecta; order Lepidoptera; family Noctuidae; genus Eugnorisma; species Eugnorisma glareosa. Next base: position 19,605,822 of record OX387973.1, on the reverse strand, counting down.
CGTTCACAGTCATCCGCTGGTATAAGTTTTCGCCTGATTAAGATAAATTTAAGCGACTTTTTTACCTCGCTATATTTTATTCTGCTGTCAGATTGACATTGACATTGAGCTATTTGTTGTTTCATTTGCGAGATTCGCGCCCTAGAAACGAATATTTCTAACGAGTACCTACTTAATCATCGTCTCCGTGAATTTTATTTGTGGATTATGGATGAAGTTATGATTACCTAGGATGCAAATTGTTGTAGACGAAAGGGGCAGAATGATATACAAGCTGAGCTTGAATTTGACAGTCAACATTGATCTAGACCGATGACTCCGTTCAGCGAGCCCTCGCTAGTTTAATTTTATCCGGCGAAAATTTCGCCGGCTTACTTAAACGTACCCCAGTAACTCTATTAATTACATATTCTATTCCTTCACTTGTAATACTGGATTCAATTAGCTAGCGAAACTCCGCAGCTGTGATGGATATCGATATCTTAACATAATAAACCAACCAAAAAACGGATTTGATGACATTTTGTTAGGTTAACGACCATAAGTAGTGCAGTTATTTTAAATACAACATCGATTTAAATCATAGATGTGCCCTTGCCGTACTTCGCGCAACCATGTTCACACTGAGATGAGCTTGCTCATTTAAACATCACGGTATATAAACACGACATACAAAAAAAATGTTGCAAAAAAAAAAAAAGTTAAAATTACTTTCGGAAATCGGTTCTTTTGCTTGTTTCATCGACATTTTGTATGTTTGAGGTTTAAAGAAAGCTTACACGAAGGGGATCGTAGTCTAGGCAATTCAATTGAAAAATGCTAGCATTATGTATTCCAAATGTCAAGTCTGTAGCGATAATAGTTTCTGAAATATGTAGCTGTGAGTGCCTGTGAGAAAAACGGGCAGGCAGACTAAATCGCACAGGTAATAACTATTCGTTTTTGTCTATTTTGATACCGAACACTAAAAAGCCTCGATTTTGAACTCATTTTCGTGTCCTAAGTGTAAAAATAATTATTTTTAGAAAATATTTAAAATCGTGCCTTTGGTTTTTCACCCCTGAAATAAGACCCACCACGTGGGTTCTTGGCATCTACGAAGAGGTCGAAAATTTATTGAAAATTAAAAATGCTTGTAATTTGAAACCACGGCGTATTCTTATTAATCTTGTTAAAATATACAACTGTTTTTATTTATTCGTTATTTGATTCTGTATTCGCTAAGAAAAACCTACATTTACAATGAGCCCACCAGGTGGGTTGCCGGCACTGAATGTGTAGTAAGTAGTATAATTACACCGGTTCTCATAAAACATTCTATACACTGGGATAGTATTGTATGTAAAACTAACCTAAGTAAGAGTGCATTTTCCAAACCCGGTACCCCACGCTCGGCAACCGTGCTTTCATCTACGAAACCAAGAGGACAGCTGATGTGTTATGGCGCTGGTTGGGATAGAGCTATACTCAGTAGGAGAGTCGACTAGTAATTGATTGGTAGCTACTTTGGAAGGTAGCTTTTAGAAATCATGTGACACTATGTTCGTACACGCTAATCTCCGAAACCACCCAACCGATTTCAATAAAATTTTGTTATACAATAATGTGTAGGTATGGTTGGTTCCAGTTTCAAAGAATAAGTAGGATAGTTTTGGACCCAACAAGTTGCGCCGTGCGAAGCAGGGTTGGCCCGCTAATCCGCTAGTTGTTTATTTGATAATTCAATCTTGAGAAAGATCATTAATTGTAAGTTAGGTAGTACAATTTTCTTTGACAATTTGTAGATCACAACTTTACGTGTTTGTTTTTGTTTACAAACACCATTACATCTCATTTTTGTTTAGCTAACTAAACAGCATTTATAAAATGCAAATTAAGTTTAATAAAACATCTTGTTTTATGTTCAGAATTTAGTTACTATTATAACGCCATCTAGCAGTGAGAGGAATAACAATTCGTTTTAGCTAATTGACGCGAGATGGCGTTAAATGAAGATTCTTCATTCGGTAAGATAGCACGTATCTTGTGGTGTCGCGGGTAGACAGAGGTGTCAAATTATCTCGCAACTCATTTTGTCACTGCTATAATATAGACAGTCAATGACCGTCATTAATTCAATGCACTAATTAGGATATTATTACAAGAATGAATAGCTTCTCATGTAGGTCTCTGCAGTGTGGAAGTTATCATAAATGAGTTACATACAACCAGGATTATTATTACCATTTCAAGTCCCGACAGAAGAAAATCAATAAAACACAAATACTAAGAAATCATTTATTGCTAATAGTGTTTAGGATCCAGTCGTGATGCGGCACGACCGGGTACGACACGAACACGTCATCGTCAGTCTGCACCACGGCTAACATCTTCACTTTATCATCGTGGACCATTAGCACAGGACCACCGGTACTCAGCTGAAAAACCAGTAACTATTACACCTGTTTCTCTTATAGGGCAGACAAAGCTGTGCCTGTAGCGGCATGTACATTGAATAGGACCATAATCATCTGCACCATTTACAAATATACAGAAATCTGAGTAAGAACCGTCTGAAAGTAAGTAGCACACCTGACGTAACACCCGTCTGGTCAGAGCAGGATGCAAAGGACAAGGATAGGGATAGTTGAAATTGAGTCACTTTCCAGTCTGTTTCTCTTACGTCCTTAGCACGGTCTACCGTGCGTTAATATAGAACTACGAAAACTGGCTTTACTGCTTTTAAATCAAGTTTCTGTATTTAAATTGTTATCATGGAGGATGGCAGGCACCACAAAAGAGGTGTTGAAATTCGCAGGGCCCCGTGTAGCGGGAACAGGACTGGTCATTATGTTAAAGTCTATAGGGCAAGCCTATTTTCAGCAGATGACGTTGATATGATTTTAAACACCCCTAAGACTTGACGCGCACCTGTGTAACATTCTTATCCATATCCTTGCTGAGGAGACACAGGACATCGTTGTTCTTGTAACTATACATGGCCTGGCACTTCGCGGGGCTCTGGATCTGACTCAATACTGAAGACCATTCCATCGCGTCGCGTTCTGAGTTTGAGTCGTTCTGAAAAAATCACGATATCTTAAACGATTAGATTATTTAAGTAAGTGGATGGAATACAAATACAAGCCGACAGCACGCTTGATGACAATAAGAGGCAGTCCCGTGGAAAAAGTCTAATAACTTGACTTTCGGGAGTCGGTGTCTTTGTTTGTTTCATTGACTTTTTTTTGTCACCGACTTCCGAAAGTTTTTTATTTTAATCTTTTAAGTTGTAGTTTATCACACAAATTCTTGACATGAATTAATTTTACATTGTAACTAGAAGTTATTATGAGATCATCATGTCATCAACATAGCCCAAGAAGAAAAAATACGTATTAATTAACACGTTCATTGCCAAGTAAAAATGCTGAACTTAGTTATATGGCCAACAAAAACAACCAAATTACTAATACGATTTTGATGAAATCTCTGAGACCAGCCGGGAAGTATATCCTTTCACATGAGAAAATAATTTTTCAAATCAGTTTACAAATGACAGAGTTATGAGTTAACAAATATAAAAAAACACAACCGAATTGAGAACCTCCTCCTTTTTAAGAAAGTCGGTTAAAAAGAATATAAAGCTCTGTTGAGGTATTGCTGACAATGGTCAAGGACGACATTTTTTCCAAATTGTTTAGATGGTAGGTAGTATTTAATTGTTTCGCTTCTAGCGTGATAATGATAATATTTTCAGTGCAACGCGCGGTGAGGTTGCCGTAACTAAACCTTATAAAGTGCAAGTCCAAGTTTTAGTTTGAATCTTTCCTCCTCCTTACCTTCGATGACAAGATCCAGCCATACGCCATAACGTCCCCTTTAACCACGTTTTCCTTCATCAGCTCCAAGGCAGGATCATTGGCCTCCGGCTCGATCCTCATAAGCGCCAAGTACGACCCATCCATTTCCTTTTCGAGCCGCACAACCGAAGTTACATTGTGCGCTGAGCCGTCCAGCAGTGGGTTCGAGGATTCCGCCACAATGGTGTAGTGGCTTGTGTCGTTCAGGTTTGTGGTGCTGGGAGAACGTAGGATGAGTAAAAATAATCAGAACAACTTGAATGATAAAGCAATATTACTTCGGTAGGGTTAATATTTCAATAGTAGGTACAGTTAAACCAGAAGAGGTATGCACTTCAGTGATCTTCTATTTGGGTATTAGCACGAACGTCGTGCCATAGGGACCCCACAGACCAAACACTCCTAAATAATGCACCCATGCTAAGCACGTTTGTTTGAAATTTTCACTCTGTAGGGTAACCTACTCCTGGAGCACCTCCTAACTCAAAAGTTTTGTAGAATTTTAGAGTAATTAATGTTTCTTTCTTATAAAAATTTATTATGGTAAAAGCCTCTATAAACCTTACTTGGTGACAGGCGAATTATTCAAAACATTGATGCAGTTGCCAGCAGTGAGCACCCATCGCGGGGTCAGGAGAGTTCCCGCGCAAGTTTGCGCGGTAACATTAGCCAGCGTTTCAAATACGGCGACCAAAAATGGCGCGCTATTTGGAAACTCTATTTTTTCTTTAATGGTAACGTTTTTAGTATTTCCACGTCCACCAGAACTCCTTCTAGAGGATAAAGTCAAATCGTGGTCGATATTCGATCTATTTTCATCGAAAGATCTCGAAACATCTGGTTCAGGCAAAGAATTGTCGACTAAAACCCTGCCGAATATCTCTGAGGCCTGTTCATCAGATTGTTCGCTGTCATTTCTTCTGAGGGAGGGCTCTATGACTAGGTCCACATCCTGGCTGACGGCGCCCAGGATCTGGTCGGCTATGCCGGTGTCACAATCGCGTATGACCGGACTGGCCTCATCACTGTGTATGTATTTTGCATTTTGTAACAGAGTATCGTTTAGGGCGTCGTTGAAACCTAAAATGGATGAAAAAGTTATAGATTATTATAATTACATCTCCTTAGGTGTATCTGTCTCTCTACTCAAACAATGCACCTACCATGTTATCTCTACACCACCGTTGGCTGACAGATATAGAATTCCTTAGGCATTAACTGCGCCTCTGTAGCTTTTTAACCGTTCAGTGTTTACATTCAAGATAAATCCGTGGACAGAGGCTTGCCTTTGCTAGGCTTCAGGCTAGAAAACTCATGACATAGTTCTGAACAATGCTACGTACAAAAGCGTTAACTCCATAAACATTGTGATGCCCTTTCTTTATTGTTTGTAAACACCGGCCTTTGTTTACTGAATATAGTATTGAACTGGGATTTTAATTGCTACGCTACGGCAATGGAATACCGTTGGGAACCTGGGCATTAGTGACAAAATCGATGCTTAAACATGTTCCTAATGATATGACGTTTTTCTATACAGGAGAATTCCTAAAAAATTGGGCTTTTTTGGCCCAAGTTGGCCGCTGTGATACAGAAGAGAACTGCGCTTTCGAAGTAACGATCAGCCGCCAAGCAAGGCTAATTCACTAGATACTGCCAAAAACCTTAAGAATTTATATCATACTTACATCGCCTTTTTCTTATGGGACGGGCAGAAACTACAGAACGCCACTACTGCTTTTGGTTCATCTTATGTCGTACTGTTCAGTATTCAATTAGTAGAAAGATTTACCTGCTAGATTATCCAGTAAAAACACAAAAACCGCTACGCTAGACATTTTCATAGCAATTTTGTATTGTGTTACTCAGTGTTGACTTTGCCGTTGCATCTGGATGTGTTGCGCAGACCCACTGGTTTTGATTTCTTCTTGATAAAAGCTCCCTAAATCGTGAAGACTAATTTCTTCTTAGCAATGTTTGTAGAGGCTTTGGGTAAGTTATAGTATCGTATCTGATTTCACAATACCACTTATCTTTCTGTTTCTTCAGAAAGAGAGTAATGTTTTTTCAGATTTCTTTAGTGGGACTGGTTCGGCTCGGTTTTGGGCCTAAACTGGTGGTTTTCAGATTTAACCGTTATGTTTAGTAAACAATCGTAAACATTATCGGACTTTTGGTAAACATTATGTACTTAATGCGCAACTCGTGTAATGGTTTCTTCCATTGTGCTAAAATGGATCTCTTTTAATTAGCGCTCATTTGATTTTCGAGTGACCATTTGAAAAACCCGTTTCAAAATAATAGGTAGCAAAGGAGTTTGGAAGTTTGTGTATGTTATTGCAGTTTGTGGTTCCAAATTTAAATTATGTAAGATTCTTTACATAAATTCCATGATTTAAAGGGTTTTAAAGGAAAACAAGTTTAAACTCATTAAAAATATTTATTTGATTTAACATTTGTTCAATACATTCACAACCTTTACACATACAAGCATATAACGATCAATCATTGCTCAATTTTAAGACTATTGACCGACCAAACTTGCGCACCCGCATGCGGGCCCGCAACTAACTAAAATAAAATATTTTATCACCAAACTACACTTCTTTAACCGCACACCGCAAAGGCAAAGCCGTCTAGTCGGAGTGACTGACCTCAATGAAACGACAGGTTTCTATGTTAACGGTATGAAAAGATCAACAGGCGTCAACGTGGCCATCTACCTTAGCATTTTCCCTGTGCCGTCGGTCACGTTTTTGTGGGTTTGCTGCTGCGGTTGTCGGTTGCGGTCGTGCGGAATTGTACCTTGATTCATTCAGAAGGCCTTTTTTATCTGTATAAGTATTAGAAACAGCAAAACTTAAGATCGTCTGTTGCAGTCTTCGCGGTCATCCAACCGCATGCGGGCACGCAACAATAGTGCTAGTTTAGTGTCTTTGGCTCCTGTACTCTAGTTTTTGCTTTTGTCTTGTTTGACACAGAATGGAAGATTTGATGCCAGGGAAATTTATGGTTAAGGAAATTCCAGCTTAAATAATCTGTACTTACAAATTGAAATGACTATAACACGGCCATTTGTTCGTAGTGTGTCAATTTCCTTAGCATTGTATTTCCCGGGCGGTACAAAAGATACTTATTTTGTATCTTGGTCATTATGTACACAAGCCATTAAATATTAGAAAATATTAAGATTTCAAGTCTTTTTACATAATTTTTAACTACAAATCGTAGCGAAATTCTATTAAATTTTACTTAGTTTTTTTACTTAATTTTAGTAAAGTTATCAAACATGTCTAGCAATTATTTTTTTTGTAAAGTTTTAAAATGTTATTTATGTACAAATATAGTATATTTTATAACGAGGGACTAAACGAAGCCATAATATACCAGAGGTGGTTTGACTCCCCGGCGTGCGAGGGAGTCATGAAACCGAGGGTATATTAAGTTCGCGTTTAGTCTCGAGGTGCAAACTGTACTTTTCACGTTGAGTGCGAGAAAAATAGTCAATTTAGTACAAACACATTAAATAAATATGACATAATAAAATAAAAATCACAAAAGTTTTTTTTTTATCTTGAAGCTACGATTCGAATTATTTGTAATATTACTTTTTCGACAATAATTCATCAAAATATGCCAAAGTCGCTTTCTGTGAAAGAATTTATATGTTTCTCATTCCACCAGTCCATAAAACTTTCGTAAGTTTTTAGGTAAATCTTCCGCGATTTTGGCGGCAAAAGATTATCTATTATGTATTTTGCTCTTTGCTCGATGTCAAACTCTTCACTGTTACTGGACTTTCTTAATAATTTTATTTAAAACCGAACAAATTTACACTCGACAAAAAGTCTGATCGCGATCAGTTTTTTCTTATAAACCAATCACAGATTAACAATTTCACTAACAATTTCAATTAACACATGGCGCTACCTTCCTTGTGGAAAAACCATGGAACTAAAACTCTCACCTGCATTTTCGCAATGAAGATGGTCCACACTCCAAAGATAGTAGTGTATTTACTGGCGGTTTGAGTTTGTCTATGTCACATGTAGAAAATTAAAAAAACAAATTACTTTTCACTCCCTAGGGACTAAAGTGGTCACTTTAGTCCCGCTTCGTAGGGCTATATTGGCGTACTTTTAGAGCATGAGAAGTGAAAAATACATTTACATAAATGCTGTAAGTATTTACTTTACAAAATGTACGTTAAGTTATGAAGTTTTAAGCTGGTTTCCTTTCTGTTAATTTTACCAGTTATAGATGGCGCTAGTGACGCAACATATGTTTTTTTTTTTGCAAAATATTCGTTAATACTTATTAGTAATTATAATTTAATCAAACTGAAAGAATGCAATTGAAATTGCATCGTACCACTCTTTAATTGAGTATTAAAATATGTAATACTCTTCTGTGTACCTAGTAAAACTGAGTTCATTAAAATAACAAGATTGTACTAATATAGAACTACTTACAACTTTTTACAACAGTAACTGTTTGGAAAAGTGCTACTATTTACAAAACATGTAAATGCAGAGGTTTTAAAACAACTGTGTCATGGAAATGGAAAAAAAATCAAATTGCTATTTATAATTAGATCAATTAGAATTTAGATTTAATTTTTTACTTAATTTTCGTGGTTAATTCACTTTCAATATTACAAATACTTGGTTTGATATGGAAGTAACTCCGGGTGTCCTAGGCCGGGACCTACAAACGTTACTTAATTGTAAAACTACAAGTGCAAGAATGTTACAGATGCATGACTTTGTAAGTCAATGCAGAATAAGAATCAGGAATCATTTATTTGCCATGAATGTGGGTACAAAATAGGATGTAAAGATTATAAAAGCAGTTCCAACACACTCTACCTTACGGCATGCAAGTGCTAAGTAACTTTTAACTCGTCATTACATCAATCAAAGCTTATACAGGGTGTAACACGACCCTTAACGAAGCCGTCAACCAAGCATTCTGTACATCAAACTAAGTAACTTTACGCAAAATTTATTGCTGGGAAACGACTTTTTTTTTGGGGTGAGAAATCACGTTTTACGGTAGGACTCAATGTAACGCACTCTAAACATTGTGCTGAAGGATGTATTGAATAGTACGGGGGTCGTGGAGGTAGTAAAAATCTTGCAATAAATACATGTTGTATTTAAAAAAATACTTGTGAAAAAGTTAGAACTTTGACCCCCAATATCTCCGTAACTAGAAGGTTCCCAGGTATGGTCTAGAACAAAAAAATGATCGCAATGACGGGGAGAACAAGCACTTTTCGGCTTCGTTAAGGGTCTTGTTACACCGTTCATTAGGGGTTAAAGTATGAAATTTCCGATTCATATGGACGATTTCGTGAAAAGTGCTATTTCCATACTAACATTTTTTTTTCTTGGTAACGTTTGAACCGATTATGTATGATGCAATTGCAAATTATTAGAGTGAAAAAGCTGCGTTGTACTGCGTATCTTAAATTTTCAAAACACAGTCTATCACAAAATATACCTACTTATGTAGTGAAACCGACGGCACATGAAACAGGTGTATTGACACGCTATCCTATGAGGTAATAGGCAACTACTAGTACAGTTCTAAACGGTATGTAATTTAAAAATTAATCCAATAAAAATGGAATTAGGAAAAAATATAACTATACGTTAAAGTTACAAACAGAACTAAATGTGAGAAAAAACAGCAATTTCATAGTTAAAGACCTATTATTATGATTTCTGAAGTTAAGGCATAAGGCTTGCACAAATAAAGCCATTTGAATGGTTCTCCTAGTCCTAGCCGTCATTAGCTTCGAATAAAGTTATGTATCTCTCTCGCTTGTTGTAATAGACTAGATCACTGAGTTGAGCCTGCTGTGGCGAGTCCCCAACAGGAAGAAGTACCTGCAAACATATGATATAGTTTTAGCCTGTATTGATTTCCACTAACTACTGCATTGAAAGTCATTTTACCACCATTCATAAACCATTCATGCTTGTTTTTAAATGATTTCTGTTTTTTTTAGGGTTCTTACTCAATGGGTAAAAACGAGACCCTATACTAAGACTCTACTGTCCGTCTGTCTGTCTGTCACCACGCTGTATCTCATAAACCGTGATAGCTAGACAGTTGAAATTTTCACAGATGATGTATTTCTGTTGCCGCTATAACAACAAATACTAAAAATAGAATAAAATTTTGACGACCCGAATGGCGCAGCGGTAGTGAGCCTGCCTTACGTTCTTAGGGTCCCGGGTTCGAATCCCGGTAGGAGCAAATGTTTGTGTGATGAGCATGGACATTTGTTTCCGAGTCATGGATGTTTATATGTATAATAAGTATGTATTTACATACAAAAATTATCTATGTAGTATTATCAACTATCTGGTGTCCACGACACAAGCCTCGTTGCTTAGTGTGGCACATAGATGGCGCTGTGTGTAATGTCCAGCGATATTTATTATTTATTTATTAATTAATATTTAAGGGTAGTAATATTTAAACGTCCGACTCACACTTGGGCGGTTTTTTTTTAATATCTCCACTCACCTCAATAACTCCAATGGTCATCCCTTACGTACTGCCCCTTATTCTCGGGGATGTACCCCAGGATGTAGGGCAGACCGGTGCCGACCCTCTTCTGGTACTCCACGTACTGCGGCCCGAAGAACGTAAGAAGAGTCAGCTCCTCCGCGTACACCCTCTCTCGGAAGAACAGCCACGACGCCGCGGCGTAGATTATCACGCATACTGGGTTTAGGAGCGTTATCTGAAAGATGATCAGAGACATGGGTATGCTGGATACTTCAAGCTCTTGGCTGTAGGAAATTCCCAAGTAAGTTCCGCGAGAGACCTTTTTTTTCTTCTGCATCGTGGTTAGTGTCTAACCTGGTGTCAGAGTTTTTATGCCGCCCGTGGGTCTCTGACTTGGCCATTTATGTCGTCGAGAAATATCACGTTTTCCTTCACCGAAGCAAGTGATAATTATACAATACGCACATGAATCCGAAAAATCAGAGGTGCGTGCCTTGGACTTGGCAGTCCAATGGTCACACCACTAGGCTATCACTGCTACACCTAACATAGGCCGTTCTCGGGGAGCTAGAGCCTTACAACCCCCTAACCCAGGTCATGGATAGTTACCAATGTGATGGCAATAATCAGATTAATCCTATAACATTCCCAACGATTAGAAACTGGCCTATACTGTAAGAGAGAGTGCCACATATCCACCAAGCAGGCCCAGTGTTGAAAGGTGGATGTCACATGTTTTTGAATTTTTGGTTCTAGGTCATGCCAGCTTCCTCGCGATGCTTTGCTTCGCCTTTTAGAGTCCAGTCATGTCATTTATACTAAGTACAATGCATGCCTGAGTTCGAACCTTCGACCCGCAAGTCGCGAACCTTTCCACTGGGCCACCAATCGTTATAATCAGATTACAACTAAGGAAATCGCATTGCAATGCATTATGGTTAATGTATTGTAATGCGCTTACATAGATTTAAAAGAAGCTTATTCTGATCTCCTACCTGTGTACCGATCGCCCAGTAGAACCACCCCACGTAGCTGGGATGTCTGCAGATGGAGTACACACCGTGAGTCACCAGCTCATGGTCGGCGCGCTTCACAAACTGTACCTGAAAATAAGTGAAAAGAATCTTACTTATTTGTATTTATACTACCCTCGTTTTTACGTCCCATACGACGCGCGACGTCAGGCGAAGCGGCTTATGTCAAGGGGCATGCGCATGCTTCACTCGAGCTTGAAGCGGTACTTCTTATTCTTCTTTCGTGTTACTTAGGGGAGTTAGAGTGGATACATTTTCCCACCCGTACGCAAAATACGCGCTTGGACGTGGAGTTGCGGACACCAGTCCGTTATACAATACAATACTTACTGTGTGATTAAAATTAGTCTTGGCTGTGAACATGGCAGCTTTCCTAAGCACTTCTCCTGTGATGCACATCAGAACACCCAGGTATGACAGCCAGAAGTATGTCTTCATATCTACAACAAAGAGATAGATAGAAAATCAGCCACACTTCTGAATAAAAGCAAGTTTTCATAAAATGGGTCATAAAAACAACAAATTCTTCGAGAGGGTTACCAACGGACCCTATTATTAAGCCTCCGCTGTCTTTCAGCGGGCTGTATCTCATGATCCGTAAAACGTAGACAGTTGAAATTTTCAGTGTATATTTCTGTTGCTGCTATAACACAATTTAAAAATAAATTAAAGGGGGCTCCCCTACTACGATGGTATGGAATCCTTCATAGGCGAGTCTGACTTGAACTTAGCTGGTTGTACCTCAATGCTCTTTGTTGTAAGTTATAAAGGGTAATGTGTTACCTAGTTGCTGGGTTGTTATGACGAGGTAGGCAGTTGCTCCAAGTAACTCACTAGTGGGTACTCAGCTGCATCTGCTTAGACTGGAAGTCAACCCCAAACTTTGTTGGGAAAAGGCTAAACAGACGATGATCACATTTTAGAATCAACTATGTGAATAATTGATGTCATGGTATGGTCAAATATTAGCCAATCCAATAAGATGTAGGTCTGACAGCCTAGGGTATTGTGACAGCGCAGAGTAGTATGCATGTACATGTTAGTGTAGCTAGTACAATGTAGGAAAAAATTCAATATAATTACCAGGGAAGAAATAGTACTCCACTGCCCATTCTGTCCAGCTTGCCACAGCGGCCACACCATACTGTACACTATGGTTCAATATGAACGAGTTAACTGTCAACGTCCGTGGGTTTGTGAGTGCCACGGACATGAACTCCGAGAAATGGAAGAACGAGAGTATTGTGGCATAGAGGCCAAATACTCTCCAGCCATTGTCGAAGGTGGCGAGGAAGATTCCCAGGGAGAACGCTGCACCAAGGAATGCAGACCTTATTGATACCTGCAACAGTAATAATAATCAAATTACATTTAATTTTCTAGGACAAAATAATTATAATATGCTTTTGTTTGAACAAACTATCTGTTTGTAAAATGCCTGTTATTCCTCAATTAATTACAATTCCAAATATAATGATGACTTAAATATGAGTCATGTTGACCTAGAAGTTAATTCAATAAGCAAAGTTTGAAGGAAAATCTAGCGCTTAAATACTGACACTGAAATCAAGGCTTGGCGGGCTGGTTTAGAAAACGAAGCTTTAATGTGTGTAAATTATCAAATTAAAGACATCTTACCTCATACATAAAGCCAGTATAGCAGTATCTTAAAATGAAGTTAAATAGGCAGAAATAAAGGGCTGGGCCCCAATATGTCAGGGCCCATAGCTCCGACGAGAATCCTAAGACTTTTCCAGAGAAGAATGATGCCATAAAAATAATTAGGGATATAAAAAAACAATATAATGCCTGTTTTCCGGCGGGACAAATACTTCTTAGCCAAAAGACATGCATTTTCTAAAAATCAACTAGTTAGAAATTCGGAAACTATATGTAATACAATTCTGCTACTATTTCCTGTATGTATACCAATATTTCTTCGAAGAAATCATTGAAAATTTGTAAAACAATCCCAAAATTTACATGAGAAATCACTAATTTACTATCTCCCGCTAGTAATGCCACTGTCAATCAAACGTCAATGTCAAACAAAGATGAAAAATTGGTGGTACGTTCAAAACTAATTCCAGTTGCATTCTATTTTAATTTTGTTCTCTAAGATAGACAGACTTCTTTAAAAATATTTTGATTTGTCAAGTTAAAAAGTACCTGTATACCAAAACTATTATAATTATTTCCTTTGCACTCTTAGATTATTATTTTAGAATGTGTAACCATGGCAACACGAAGTTTGTTTGACAACTAAAAGCAAGACCGTTTTCAAAACGTTAAATTGGGTTTGTTTTGTTCAGACAGCATTACCATTGGCTGTTAAATACCAGTATATATAATGATGCTCTGTGCCTTAATTGCCAAACTCATGTGATTGGTCACAAATTCTTATTTGAGTTTATCTAGTGGATACGAAAAGGAGAAAAGACTTATTATTTTCAAATTCATGGTAATCGAGTACCGATAATTCTACCTATATTTCTATTAAATAAAGCTAGAAAACAAATACAACTTCAATCAATGTCATATTTTTGCACTGACCGCTTATCGTAGAGCAAAATATAGTTAGTGTTCACCATCATACCGGTTAAAATACTTATTAACTGACGTAATCGTGCATGACAACATCTGGTACATTACGATGCGTTTCCGTCGGCGTAATGAAATTAAATTTCCCTCGACTTAGGGTTCAAAATCTGTGGTTCATTTCATTAGATAGACTGAAAATTGCCGTGAAATTTCCATAAATGATGTTAGCTATCGGACATTGATGAGTTAGCATTTTCTGGGTTCATCAGGCGTGTGGGAGGCGTTAGTCGCATTTTCGGGTGGGACAAGGATGAACGACCCGTGGGATGTGAATTGTGTGCGACAAGCTGGACAATACGTGTCTTGTATGAAAATAAATGGGGTTCCGCTCCTTCCGCCTATTGTGAGTACAATTATTATTTGTTACTTAAAAATTGTGTTTTTAGTTCATTCTCTGTTGTCTTCCTAAGGCTAGTAAATTCTTAAATTAGTTGACAAGACATCCTTCGATGAACCTTTGAACATCACAGATGTAGGAAACTTATCGAAGCAAGGTACAATGTGAAATGCAGCCTGGTGAGATAAACTTGGGAAGGCCAACATGAAAAATATCAGGAAATTCAGGATGTAACACGTCAATGTTCATTGCTCACTTTTAAGCACCATACAGGATCTGAATCATCTCAACTTAGTCCTTCGGGATTGTTTCTTTAAAACTCCATGCTGCTCATTTCTAGGCATTGTAATAGCATCGCCTCAGATCTTGATCAGCTAGTAAAGAAATCATTCAGTGCTTATAACTGAGTACCTTGTGATGTCAAGTTTCCTATCTTTTTCAGAACAGGGGGGCTAAAATCGCTGTTTTATCAGAATCATAATAAGAATCACGTTAAAAATTTAAAACTCTTAAAATAAACTTTGTGGTCATAAACACAAAGACCATTTTAGAATTTTAAATTTTTAACGTGATTCATATTATGATTCTGATAAAGCTTCCATTTTAGGCCCACAGGGGGTCTAAAATGGCCAGTTTAGCAGAATCATAATAGGAAAATAATATGAATTACGTTACAATTCATAAAATGATCACAAAGTGTCAATTCATAGTATTAACTGCATCAGTGACTATTTAAAGATTTTTAATGTACCTAATTCATATTATGATTCTGTTCAAGTGACCATTTTAGATCCCCAGCTTTTACTAAATAATGTAAACTTTAAATTAGAATCTGTGATATTATTTTATTAGTTAACCCAATATGCATACTTAACAACTTGAAACTGTTTGAATATGCAGTACAACACAATCAAACTTATTGAATAGGAATATGGAAATCTTTTTCTTCATTTTAAATCTGAAATAAAATGTTTAAACTTCTAAAATAGCGAAGTCAAAGCTAATATATTTTTTTTTATTTCTTCATTAAAAAAATATATATTTATTCACATATTATATGCATGAGAGTACAATATACCCTATCACTTTGACTAGAAGCATGAAATATGCCAAAAGAGTCCCATAATGTGACTTATGGGAGCAACTAGGAAGGATTTTCGAAAATTCATCCCTGATAGGCGTTTGCCAATGGGAAGTCCCATCTGGCACATGACCAGTGATCGGATAATCGGGCGCTTATTTAGCTAAACTTCTTCTCACGAGAGAATAATGTGGACATGGGATTGAAATTTTTTGTAAAAACAACTTTAACAAACAATGAAATTAAAGCAGTGGTTATTTTCATTTAGTATCTTTACTTTATTCAAAACAAATGGGATATCAATAAAAAATGATAATGTGCACAATGTGGTCAAGTAGTAGAACAGGTTAGTGATCAAATTGAATAATTTATTGTATTTTAAATGAACAGATGACTAAAAAATATGACTTGTATTTATTACACGACTGCCCAAGAAAAGGCATGTCTGTATTATTCTTTCATGGGAATAAAAGTGAAGTTTAGGTATATTAGCGCCCAATTATCCGATCACTGCACAAGACTTGTAGCTTACAAAAACCCGATTTAAATACATGTTAAAATTATCTGCTACAGACAGTTTTGTGACATTAATTTCACACCAGCTACATTCATTGCCAGCTGTGTGTGAAAAGGACAAGAAATCCTGTACTAAAAACTTCCAAAGAGTTCTCCAAATTATAATTTCCAGATCCTTCTTTGAAATAAAATTATTTTTATTAGAACAGTAATATTGTTGCTCATCATCACTATTCTAAGTTCCCAGTCCAATCAGTCTACATTATTTTTTTCATTTATTTGCAGACTTTCAGGCGTTATAATGAACATCAGCAGATTTAAACCTGTTCAAGAAATTTTAAATAAATGTTTTAAACTATCAAAAATGAAAAAAATATTGTTATTTCTTCTGTTGTTGTATTTTGCAAAGGTGATAATGATAAATATCAATAATTGTATGTATGATCATTTTTTATCTGTTCATCATAATTGTTTTGTTTTTATGTTTCAGTTGTCTAAAGAATGTCGCAAAGAAATGCAGTACTACAAGCTTCTTGCCAAGGAAGTAGATAAGCGCATATCCCTTCTTCGACCCTTTGTTGCTGAATCCGATACTGATTCCGAAGATAAGACTGACGCTCCTGAACTGCCTGAATGTGAATACGAACCATCCCATCCAGAAGTAAAGACAGGACACAAGGCCAAAAATGTCAAAAAATCCAATGATTCATCACCAAGACATGCTCCTCCATCGCCAAGACATCGTCCTCTATCGCCAAGATATGCTCGTAATAATATAACTTCCAATGTAGTTGTGGAATCGATGGACTCCGGTTCGTCTAGGTCAAGCTCTCCGAAACTCATTATAGATCTCAGTTTGAGTATCAACAATGAAAATGTTAAAAGGTCCCCACTCTTACCTCCTCGTCCTGAAATAGATCTTCCTGAAAGAGATTATAACTGCATGACAAGAATTACTCAAAAAGTAGTAACCGAAAAAGAAGTAATCACAGAAACCCAAAGACATAAAAAACAAAAAAGTGCTTTTGCAGAAATTGCTAAGTTGAACTTCAGTCTTAATAATAATAAATCAATCGATCCCTTTGCTGACAATTTATCTGGATCTCAAGGTGGCCCCGCGTCTCTTAGTTCTAAAAGCTTTACAGGTTCCCTTAATGACCTGACCAGGGACACTCTGAAGGACGTGCATAATGCTCTGCCGTTGGCACGGCAACGATCTTACACTCTGCTAAACCCTAGTCCCCAACTCTTAGCTCATCTAGAAGTGCAATCATTGAACACTGGCGTTGAGATGAGCTGTATTTCGATGAGCGAATCGCTATCAAACCTAAGCCCTAACAAGAAGCGACGGAGTTGGGATCTGGAAACCGCCAAGGTGAAATGGTCTTCCATGGCGCTGGAACTGAAGCAGACTAAAGCAAATGGCCTTAATAGGAATGCTTCTAATAAAAGTTTTGTTAGACAACAACCGAAAACCTCTCCTCAAACGTCACCACCTAGTCGGGCTAAGTCAATTGTCACAGAAAAAACTAAACGCAGCGCCAAACCAATGATAAAATCTAATCCAATGTCCAGTTCAGATCCCCTACCTAAGTCTGAACCAGTTCCGAGAACTAAGAAACCCGTCAGTCCTGTCCGAAACCCCATCAACCGTACTTTGGCAAAAGGTCCAGGATCACCAAAAGCAGTTAAAAAACTCGAGCCAATGCCTCAAAACCAGGTGCCACCTCTTTCCATATCGGGATCAGATGACCCGGCATCTCGTGTCAGGGAACTCTATGAGAAGATACAAAATCAACAGTTGCTACAAATGGCAAGTTTAGTGGAAAAACAGAAAAGAGAACAGATACTCCTTCAGCAAGTATTTGAGGAGCAAAACAATTTGCTGTTCAAGCAACTGAAGACTATTTGTCCCACGTCCCCGATAGAGGTGAAGGAGGCTTGGGGCGACAAGCATCTAGATCTAGAACAGCGTCAGGAAAGTGACAGAGGTCCGGTCAGTCTAAGTCAGCTGATAAACTACAAATCACCTGATCAGAGTAGTCTTAACAGTCCTGTTTCTAACACATTGGCCAATACCAACAACTACATAAGCCATTGTAATGATGTGTTGAAGAAAAGCAGGGATATTACGGGGAGTATAAGAAAGCAGCCGCTCAAAGATCGTAGCCCAAACGAAACTAAGATTAGTTCACCGAGGGCGCAACCAGGGGCGACCAGAACACGAACTCAGTCTCCTAACCCGAGGTCCCCTACGAGAAACACGCCGACGCCCCCTCATAGAAACACTCCGACGTCCCGACGACTGAACTATGACACGAGTGCATCCTCTGGTCGTGATTACGAACCGATGTTGACCGATCGAACGAACGACACGATGGCTGATTTGAATGTTACATTTCCTTCTGACAACGATGATGGCAATTATTATACTGAGCCAAATAACAGCGTTGTTAACAGCCATATTTATGGTAAACAAATTAAAACGATACATGCTACTTCGGCAATGAATTGCAGTTCTGCCGACACTGCCATCCGAAACATGGAAAGGACGATACATAATTCAATCAATAGCGCTAACTCGCTAGCGTGCAGGCCTAAATTCAACATCCATGGAACGCCAAGAGAGGTAACATATTTATGCTTTTAGCTTACATTTTTTTTAAATTGTGTTTTTATTTTTTTTTCACATGTGAAGTTAAAAAATGAACATTTAATGAGTTGATTTAAGTACGTTTCGCCTATTTATCAAATGTCTATTTTTCATTGTTTGTTTCCGTGAGCTTATTATTTGTGTTTGTGCTTAATCCTGGTTCATCCTTAATCCTGTATAATCCTTCTTTAACCTGCAAGTCACTAGACCCAACTACTGGTTTATGTTTTACGGCGTTACCAGATTCCTTACCCTTTCTTGAGTAATCCTATGATTTTCATACGAAAAAAAATTTTTTGTGGGTACTGAATTGCTTTTGACGATTACATTTTTAAATTGTTTTCTCCATCATCATTAAAATGCCAAATTCACCGAGTTTCACCAGTTTTGGTGCTTCCTATTCCTGCTTACCCAGAACCTATATCCTGCCTTTCGGTAAATCCTAAAGCTTCCTGTTTTACCCAAACAACTTTAGCATGATTCACGATACAATTTTATGTACTGTCCGGATCAGCAAGCGGCAGCGACCAAAATAGTGGCTTTGGCCAAGGGGTACCTGGTCCGTCGTCTGATGCGAACGGATCGGGTGCAAGCGACGGTGCAGACCATCAAGGATGCTCTGCTGTGCGCTTTGCAGCTGCATCAAGACCGGGAGGGCATCAGGGGCGCTGATGTAGACCTGCATCGACGTCTGATTCAGCAGGTACGCTTCGTGTGGCTTTTCTGGGTGCACTGGTTCTGGGTTCCAGACTTACAACTTTAGGTGGTTCTTAAATTCTTTATAAAATATTTTTTTATGTATTTTAATCTTTGTTTAATCGTTACATTTTTAAAATACCTCTTAGGGATTTGTTCTCATTGTTTTTTGATCAGTTATCAGACCAAGTACCTACTAGTGTTGACTTTTATCGTTTCATCGTTTTAGTTTTGCTGGTTTGTGGCTACAAAACTTTGCAAAGCTCACAAGTTTTGAGCGGCAGACACAACGCTATACAAATATGAATTCGACGTGCATTATTATGCGCTACGCATTTTTAAACATCTGTAGTCCTTACTGTCTTAATATTATTCGTCAGATTACGGCAGCTTGCTACTCCCTGCACGATACGTTCGTGGCGAGCACAGCAGCTGAACGTTGCGCGATGATCTCCGCCGACAGAGGGCGCCGCCGCTCGATCGCCGCGCGCCAACTCAGCAACACCAGCTCTTTCAAACAGACGTGAGTCTATGCTTTTATAATGCAATGGTACATCTAGTGCGTTCCCGAAATAGTGCTCCGTGATTGATATGTTATTCAGCAGTGTTCTGCTATTGGTGGATATGTAAGACGATGAATTATTATTGGTGCGAGTTCCACAGTTCCGATAAAGTAGGCTAGTCAACAAGTTCAAAAACGTGTTAATTTTTGATGAAGCTCCGAAAAATATGAGCGATGGCCAAAACAACAAAACAAGAAAAAGAAAACTTAATTTATTTCTTTAAAATGCCTTGTATTGGACCATAAAAACATTGTGCTACACTTGTTTAATTCTCTAATACAACACTTATTTTACATTTTAATATTTTATTTAGCGTGTTTTTGTTGAAACGGAACGCAAACACAAAACGCATCGATTCCGGTAGTGACGTCAAAATCCATGTGTCAAAGAAACACTTTTAATTGAAAAGTACTTAAAGTTTCACTAAGATTTTACTATAATATTGCAATTTTTGCTTAAATAAAGCACTTACATTTTAGTCAAACTAATCTACTAAGGGCAAAAAATTAGATTTAAACAAGGCAGTGAAAGGTAAGTGACATCAAAGTCCTGACATGAATGGCCGCGATAGTCATGGACGTTTGAACTGTCGTAGAAAATTGCAGAAGTTTAATATTTTTTTTGTGCGACAAGCAGTAGTTGAAATTAACTTTTAATTATTTTCTTGGGTTGAAGTGAAAAAAAAAAAAAAATTTTGATCAACAAATATTAATTTAAAAATTTGAATAAATTATGGTATCATCCTGACACTTGAAAGAATAAATCCCCGTGGGAAAAAATTAAGTAAATTTTTCAAAAAGTTATACCTACTATTGTTAATTTTTTTTTCCAATCTCTGTTATCTTAAATGACTAGGTACTTTTAAGTTTAAATAACATACCTATAAATGTTTGGCTTCGTGGAGCCCTTCTTATTCATATACCTACTTAGCAAGATCACGCAATAAAAGTTAATGAAAGTTAAGTTTATTATACATATGTTTATAATATTTAAAAAAAAAAATAACAATATTTCTTGGACTTATAATTTGTTGTTAACTTAAAAAAAAACAATGTATTATAAACAAAATAATAAACTTTATTAACTTTTATCGCGTGACTACAGCTACCACGTAGGTCAACCTTCTATTTACAAAAATAAACACTGGCAGGATGCATAAATTTATTGTTGACGGATAATGAGCACAGAGATGCTAATTATTTTTCTCAAACATGTATAGAAATATTGTCATAATTTTAGAAAAAAGAACACGCGATGTATAAATAAAATATATTGCAGGAGCGTTTTTTGAATTTGGAACATTACAACGCTCCAGCAATGTTGTATGAAATGGCGTGCTGGGGTTATTAAATACTCTTTTATCTCTCTCTTCGGATCTCTTTTAGCATTCTTGGCATACCAAAGTAAGTCTCTTTGCTTAGTACAGTGTTGCGTTCACGTGGCTGTATAGCCATAAATGCGTTTGCCTTTCGGCACAGATGATAAATAGAAAATTGGCGGCAAAGCTGAAAATTCGTCTTGATTTGTTATTTACATACCTACTAATTTAATAATTAAAATGAGTTCCAACGGTTCAGAGGAGGAATCTGGTGGAGTATACAAGCAATCTCCATTTCAATAATGGAGATTGATTGTATGTATACTCCACCAGATTTAAGATCAGAAGCCAAATTGGCAATGGAAAACCTGCTTTCAGCGACGTCAAAAGAATAAGAAAAAACATGAAAGTACTTATTTGAAAATTTTATGATTTGGAAAAACGAGAAAAAAAGTATGTATTATTTCCCTGCATTCTTTTGAGAAAAGCACTATGCCTCGGCGGAATGGCAATTGCCTGTCTCGTATTAGTGAAGTCCTCGCCTACGGCTCGGCCTTCAAACTCATACTCGACCTCAATGATATTTTAGTAAACAGATATGATATGACCGCGCAAATGGTGAAGACTAGAAAACGTCCTAATTGGGACGTATTGCCTTTAGTCTGTGTCACGCACGTCTACGAGTGATACGGTGCGCGCTGCTACGTAAGTACCATCCAAAATGCCATCTTGTGTATTTAGAACGTGTACCAATTATGATACCAAAGTTAATAAAACACAAGGGATCTCATACCACACTAAAGTACACAATATACTTCGATTTATTAATATATTTCAACTATTTTCCTAATATTCTGATATTTGGAGGTTAGAAAAAAGAAAGAGATGGAAAATACATTTTTTGTCGTAAGAACGACAAGGATGCGTGCACTCCGGACATAGAATAAAAGTGCAGATGCGAATATTAGGCAGTGAAGTTATCTTTACACCAGAGTCACTGCTTAAAGTTATGGATCCATTGCACTCGCTTCTATTTACGCAACGCCAGATTGTAGTACCGTTTTTGTTTGTCGAGTTAGAATGGAATTGATATCCTGCACGTAATAGTTTCTTTTTGCCTTTTTCAGTATCTGTAAATGTAAACACAGAATGGCTGCCTTTACTAGTAGAAGACATTATATATATTTCACCAAACCGGACACACGAAAATAAAGAATTTAATTGTTGTCATTTACAAATAATGAAATGTCACATAATTGACGGGAAAACAAATGACGGCATAATAGGCTATTCTATTTAGCCAGCATTTTTCGCCTACATTCTATTCTCACAGATACAAAGGAGGTAACAATCGTAACAAATTAAACCTCAGAATACTCAATTACTAATTACTACATTTTAATTATGTAAATGGGAACCTACAGCAGGCGGCTTTTCTTTTTGTAAGTTCCTACAAGTAAATTATGTGAATTCCAAACGCATGGTTTCATCAACTGTACATGGACTTGACCAATAGCGTATGTGGCAAATTTCATAATTGGACAAACAGACGATTCGACGAACTACAGCTTTGCCCAATATAAAATTTGACGAATTGCCGATTTGACGAATATCAGACTTGACCAATGTCGTGCAACCCTTTCCCTTGTAATAACTTTTCTTAATAATTTTGTTTGATATATTTAATTATAAATTAAACATGTCTTTTGTAGGAAAACAAAATATTAATAGCTTATCGTTACCATAATATGTCACAGATAGTGTTAAAATAAAGCTACCATTGGGATCAGGCTTCAAGAATGGATTGCAATTGTTCGTAAACAAAGAAATGAATCGTTTATAAAGCCTCCATTCCGCTCATAAAAATAATCCCGAAATATAAAAGCTTTCTAAGAGACTGAAAAGAATTAAATTGAGTCTTTTCGAAGGTGTATGATTATTTTTACAATATATATATTTCTTTCTTTTTAAAACGTGTTTTATTTTCCTACCTACCTTTTAATAGTGTTTATAATAATATAATAAATATCGCTGGACATTACACACAGCGCCATCTAGGTGCCACACTAAGCTACGAGGTTTGTGTCGTGGACACCATAGTTGATAATACTACATAGATACTTTTTTGTTTGTAAATACATACTTATTATACATATAAACATCCAGGACTCGGAAATAAATGTCCATGCTCATCACACAAACATTTGGTCCTACCGGGACTCGAACCCGGGACCCTAAGAACGAAAGGCAGCCTCACTACCGCTGCGCCATTCGGGTCGTTTATTCGTTGCATAGGCACAAATGCTGTACACGCGGTTTGTACTTTCTGCCTAGTTAATTTGTTAGTCTATGATGCCAACGTGCGGTGATTGGTGGCCCGAATAATGTTTGTTTACATTCACGCGCAATTGACAACATCTAGCTGTCACTTTTTTTCTTATTGGTTTTATAAAGCTATCCTTTTTCTATCCTTTTTACCTGTAGTGAAAAACTCAAACTCAAAGCGTTTATTTCAATTAGACCTTCGCAGGCACTTTTGAAAGCCAGAAAAACAAAGGCGAAGCTACAGTCACAGACACAAGGCATAATAACTTGTGAAAGTACTGTAGTTGCCCATTCCAAAGCGTAGATCTCTATGGAGAAGAATGGGCAAGAAACTCCATGGACACTCTTTTCAATCAAAATATTGTTACAAGATCTTGGTTACATCATTCATGTTGAGATTATACATATATGTGAGAACGATGTAGAAAGACGTGCACATTAAGAGCGTCCAGAGTAAAAGATTATAACTATCAACAATTTAAAAACAAAGTAGTTAAAATAAACCGTGGCAGCTAAGAGATGACCAGTCCCAACTGACAGCGCCCGTTCACGAACATGACGCATGCATCAGCTCCATTCAGCTCAACCATATTGAAGGGAACTAAACGACCCAACGCACCCGCCACTATCAGCGAGACATTTGAGTGAAATGTAAAATGAATGAAAAGTGTGTATGTGTGATACTGCCTCTCGGCGCAGAACACTTTTTTCTGTTGTTTTGTAAGTGTATAACATATCTGTTTATTAGAATATCATTGCTCGACCTGCAATTGCCTATTTTACGGCCTTTGCAATAATGTACTATTGCACGATTGAATTGACGTTTATGAATTGACCAGAGCCCTATTTTAGGAATATTTCTGGATACGAATTTTAGGGCGTTCATTAGTTGGATTCAAAATAATTCTGCTTAGTCGAATAGTGGGTCTTCGGTAGAGGGTCTAGAGGGTGAACATACATTTCAAGCATAACAATGCATAAATGAATGCCATTATAATACCATTGATATAATTTTTTTCAAATTCTCATTCATATGAAATAGAAAAATAAGTCATCAACAACCAACTTTATTTTAAAATCTTTGATCAAGCTCTTTAACAAAACTATACTAAAACAGGGACGTAATGTCACAAAGCCACACCGGGGCGTTTCCCGCGCGCACCAAGCGACCAACCACGGCCTCGCTGATGACGCAGTCTAACTATGGTAACACTGAACAGCATAATGTTGCCAGCTTTTTTTTGTTTTGCCTAGAGGCATGCATAAATAGAACATTCTTTATGATGCCTACAAAAAGCCCAAAATGGGTCAAGCGATATTATTTTCTTATAATCTGTATAATTCGCTTACAAAATTGCCTATAGTAAAACAGCATGTTGGTGCTTATAACACATTGTGAATCTTGCCAGATCACTGAATAAATGGTGTAGCCATTTTTCTGTTCTCTTTCTACATTTTAATATCATCTTACGTTAAGACTGACCTCGTATTGTCGCATGAATGTTTGAATTTCAACTTGATGCTTTTTTATGTTCCTCATTCATGAAGACTCTTTTCCTTCATTTTTATTATTGTTGACAGCGACTTGATGGAAACTTTTAGTGGCTTTATAAACTCTTTCTGAAAAAGAATGTTACAAAAAAAAAGGCCTTACGGAATCGGTTCTGTCAAATCAGTACGTTCAGAGTGTAGTACATCCAGGGCCGTAGCCAGGAATTTGTTTCAGGGGAGGGGTTGGGGGGGAGGGAGTTGGTCAAACAAGAAAACTTAACCAACTTTTTTTTTAATCCTACTTTTGGGACTCATCTAGGGAGATAAAGCGCTAAGTAAACATCGGTGATTGTCCTCAACATCACGATCGTAGGGTAGGATTATTTCCGAGGGGGTGCATTTTCAGCTTCACGGAAAGAGTTTGTACTCCACCACGGATATGTTAGGTTTTCGTTTGTCCGTGTCGATTCAAACAAGGAGTAACTACATATATCGAAAAGCCCATCGATTGAGAAAAGTCAGGATTCAAGAGCGAGCGCAGTGAGCTCGACAAAATGTTAGCAGCCACCTGGAATATATGAGCACGCACCTCGAATTAGATACGTATTAATTTTGTCTATTATACAGAAATTGTCTCAATTTATAAAGAAAAGCTCATAAAGTCATAAATGAATAGAATGTTGAGCGAGCTCGAAAATTTTAGCACATTCATACAGAAATGAGAACAGGGGGAACTCCGTCTACTTACGCAAAGTTATGCAAAGAGAAGGCGCAGGACGTATGCGCGATCGAAGCGAGCGAGAAATTTTTAGCATTATTCGGTTAGGTTGATGTCTCTCTAGTTGGGGTTGACACTGCCCCTGGCTACAGCCCTAAGTAAATTTGTCCATGCCGGGTGATGTTTATAAGCTCACTAAAAAGCCATCAAAAGATCTTTTGTTATAACAATTTTTTATTATATCACAGAGACCTTTAGCGACGAGAGGGGGTCGGTGTCGCGTCACATGTCCAGCCCGCACCGCCGCCCGTGGCGCTGACCCTCGCCCACGCCGCCCAGCTGCCTGCCGCGCTTCTTCGCCCACTGCTGGGCAAAACGCCACACCACTGGGCTGTAAACTTGGCTAAATTAACTCTGTAAATCTTCTGCTTTGCCTTCGGTAGGCTTGTGAACAAATTGTGTCAAAAAGACCCTCTGACCAGATTTTTCACAAGCATTTTCAAAACTTTTTTCGTTCAGCCTGTGTACAGTGCTACATGGATCTATTGGGGCGTGCAAACATTTTTGTGAAACTGTCTGTGGAAATTATTTAAAAAAACAAGATGACGACGTTTGTCCACGCACTGAAGATCCTTGTACAACTATATGTAAAATCGCACTTAACTGTTACATGTAAAATTCAGGGCCCGATTAACCGGCTGAAAGGGTTAACCAGTTACGGGTAAACCCTTATAATATATATTATATGGGTTAACCATCAATATTGCTGATTAGCTAGAATGAAAGCGACAAAGGGGCTAACTCCGCCACGTTCTGGCATATTTTTCATGTACAAAATTACCATTACCATTTTATTAAAACCGGTTATTAAATGCTGATTAACTCTATAATACGGGTTTTCATTTACTCTAGGGTTTTTCACCTAACCCTAAAAAAAATAACCCGATTAATACCGCTCTACGGGTGACCTTTTCGGTCCCTGACAAAATATTGTTACTTTTTGATGATATGGCAATGATTTCGAACGAAAATTCATGTTTCATCATGTTTTTATTTTAAACTAATGTTTAAGAGCGAAAGGAAAAAAATGCTCGAATTTTATTTTGATTCAATATTATGGGCAAGCTTCTTTACCTTTTGTACTCCGCCTTTAAAATATTATGCTCTCTTTTATAACATTTTAATGCAACGACTAAATCGTGCTTTACTTATGGCCTTATGTGCATTTAATATTATTTAATTCTATTTAAATTAAGTAATTACTCTTTCTTTGTAACTTCGGGCAGCTTTGTCTATTCAAAAACACCGAAGCAAGTTCAAATGTAACTAAATTATTTATTGTTAGCGTTTAAGTCTTAAATTATGATTGTAATATTGTTATTCCGTTTTGTAAGCTTCCAAAGCAAAGTGCCTTTATTTGCACCTATGTAAATTAGATTTAAAATTAATATTATATAAACATAAATACGTATCATCACGCCTCTTTTCCCCGAAAGGTATAGCCAAAGCTGTAGGTACCTATAGGAGACCCACCCCTGTTATAGGAGGTCGCGAAGATGTGGTTATATAGGCACAATGGTCGAGCTTAACAAATTGGTACCTAGTTTAGAAAGTAATTAAGTATATCAAAACACGGGAGTTTGCAGTGCAGTGCAGTGGTGTGCAAGTGGATGGCGTGCCTGCCCAAGACAGAACCACACCCGCACTTTTAAATCCGGGAACTATTAAATTCAGGATGTAGAAATACCTATTATAAAATTAACATTTCGCATTCAGTATCTGTAAATCAAACCAAAGTAATTTAATAGCTGCGAAACGACGCGACTGCTGGCTGCGACTTGTTTTTGGTGTGAAAAAGTGCATAGAGGCAAACTACCGCTATTTTCCTTTTGGTCAATACATGGAAATATACCAATGTAGGGTAACCAAATAAAAAGTTGAAAAGAGGCCTTTTGTATGTCGCAACGATAAATTCAAAAGCTATCGTAAGATGTAATCATTTAGATTTTAAGAAATTGTACACTTGCCGTAATATCTCTAAAAATGCTAGTAGTATTCCACACGCCTTAAGATCTGTTTACATTAGCCGTTATGCCTCGTTATGTTATGAAACTTCACGAAAGATGTTGAATTAAATTAAGTAAAAGAAATCTTTTTTACAACAATGTGGTGACGTTTTTTTAAGGTAGTGGCTAACGTACATATGTGGGTATTTACACATAGTGTATGAGCAATGGCACATTTGTAACGCCTTAAAATATTAAGTAAGATTTTGGTACAGTAGCTAACCTCAGAGTAAGTTAATAATTACTTTGTATAAATCTTGTGATTTTGCGTCACAAAGATATGCAGTTGAAAATATAAATGACGAAAAGTTAACTATTACTAAGCGCTTCCAACTTTCAGAATATTTTTCGGTATAATTTTGTTGTTAAGCTGAACTCAAATGGTAATAATGTGTTGGCAGTAATATATAGATTTAGAAAGAAATAGCAAAACAGAATTGTATTTCTTTGATAGCTGAACTCGAATGGTAATTATCAAATAACATAACGTCACGCCTGTATTATCCCGAAGGGTTAGACAGAGGCGTATCATAACACACCCACATTTCGCAGGAAAAAATGTAATCATCACAAACTATGTCTACTTATGCCGTACTGTAATTTATAAGAAACTGCTCTCATTTTATTTCAACCATCGGTTATTTTAGTTATTAAGTCGTCCATGTACTAGCAACTTACAGCACCATATCACTACTGAAATCTAGATCCGCTATTATTTAACCAGGTTGTATGTCTGTGCTAACTTTTTGCACCTCTAGTCAGTCATTTCACAGATCTCGAATAATTATTCTTCTTTTTTCTGTTTCTAAACGTACTCATGTTATTAACTCTGCATGTATAAAATGAATTTTATGTTTATGGGACTGCACATGGGCTTTATGCCTTGAATTTCAGTAATATTCACCTGCCTAGTTTCCCAACTAAGTTGGGGTCGGCTCCAATCCATCCGGATGCAGCTAAATACTAGTATTTTACATGAAGCGACTGCCTATCTGTCCTCCACAACCCTTTTGGTACTGGGTAATACGATACCCCTTGGTAAGACTGGTTGTAGACTTTCGGGTCACTACGACTAACGACTGTCCAAGATCTATAAATAACAGCCGGGACCAACGGCATAACGTGCTATAACTAATACTAATTTATTAAAATATATTCTTAACTTTTTACTATCCAAAAACACACTGAAAAAAAAAAACTAATATAATTCAACTAGGCATCTATTTCGCCTCGAGGCAGCAAGTGTTGTGTGCATGCTCCATATAAATACGTTGTTATAAAGGGAATTGAATTCTAAAATGTACCAAAAATATAAAATGCTTTTACTTTGTTATTATTATTAAGTCATTGGTGTCACAAGCGGTGAGTTTCCAAAGATGTTATTCCGTCGACCTAGTGAGATTAGTGTACTGTATTTTCATGCATACCCTTTTACGCAATAAATATTGAAAAACATGTGGTGTTATCATTTGAATCCTAACATATCAGCAGCCTGAACCTTCCAAGGGTTTCACCAGTAACTATTATTTAATTTCCATGTAATTAGTATTAAATCATCTTGACCCTGGGCTGCTACTGAGAAGTTCTTAGTGAAAAACCTAACCTAAAACCTTTTCCCGTACCGAGGATCGAACCCAGGAGCTCACGTTCAGCAGTCTTGTGCTTGAGATCACGAGTTAAAATAGAAATATACATTATAGAGGATGTCCTTTACCTGAGGGTGGGGTACATCGCGGCTGATCGGTAAATGCAAAGTTGTGTTCAGACTACTTCAGACAAGAGCTATCACAGGAAATACTTGCTCAGCGATGGTGGAGCGCTTGGTGGCCAAGCCCATTCCCTCTGATAGAGAGGAGCACAGAGCATCTTATGAGGAGGCCGTGCGTCCCAGCAGTAGGAACATAGGCTGATTATGATGAGCGAGTAATAGCTTTTACTGCTCGTCATCTGGGTCTCAGTTGGTAGCTCTAATTATTCTATACTCCTCGCTAATCGTTGGCGGTGAGGCGATTACCTGAGCAGCTCTCTGAGCTCGTAACACAATCCAAGCAATATTGTTTTCTTCGCCATGAGAGAGAATGTCTTCGACAGTGACAGGCTACAATAAAACAACACATAGCTCGAATTTTATTTATTTCTTTCCATATACAGACCCATCTGATTTCAACTTTAAAAATATCCAATAAATTTGGTGTAAAAACTATTGTGGTATCACGAGACGAATATAAAATAAATGCTAGCGTTTGATGAGACGTGAGCAATCAATTATAAACTACTATAAATATATGAATCAATAAGTAGACAAAAGCGTGTTCTGAAGCACAAAATAAAACGTCACACATGTAAACACTATCTGTACATCTCGTCTATCGTCCGAAACTCGCGAGCGTCTCACTCGGCCTCCCGATGTGATAACCAACCATCTCCGAAAATGGTAACTATTATGCTCTAAACGTTCACGTGTTGATCACATCGCCGACGACAGTGTACATGGGGGGGGGGGGGGTGACATGCGGAGCCCTAGGCCGCCTAGGGCAGCGTGTACTTCACGTAGGGCACCTCCACGTCGTTGCCGTCCTCGTCATTGCAGCACAGCTCGAATACCAGCGCCTTCACGTGCGGCTCTAGCTTCTTCTTGGACACCTTCTGCACCACCTCAGACATGGGCAGGCCCAGCCTCTCCTGGCACTTGGCGGCCGGCATGAAGAACGAGTACAGCATGCACACGCCCTGCGACAGCATCGTGATCTCCAGCTTGTGCTCGTTCTTGAAGTAATCTAGGAACTGTTGGAGAGTGACCTCGCCCTTCACTTCGAAGCGGTCCCAGAGTGTCCATTTCTTGTCGTAGTATGTGTTTGTTGGGGCAGCTATGGGTTCTGAGAAGCCGAAGAATGGGAGGGCGAGGTTGACGAATCCGTTTTTGAAGACTTCTAGGTTGTTGAATCCTTGTGCGAGCTTGTAGAGCTCGAGGCAGACGAGGCCGGCGACCACGGAGGTGGTGGTGGCGATGGCGGGGATGATCTTGCCGGCGATGAGCTTCGAGCGATGCCGGTCGGCGGGCGGGATCTTGTAGTTGGCGGCGCGCAGGTTGGAGGCGGCGACGATAAAGTCCATGTGGAAGTTGGTGTCGTCGTCCTTCTCGAAGTCCAGCGGCGTGATGTTGAGCGCGCCGAGCTTGGCGGGCGACGGCAGCTCTGCGATGATGTTCTGCACTCGGTCGTGGTCCATATCGTCGCTGTTCTGCTGCAGCTGCGCGTCGGTCACTGCGATCTTTACGCCAGATTTCGGGCTGAATTCTGGTACCTGCGGATGTTTAGGCTGGTTAGTAATCACAATTCGTGTCGAGTGAAGATCATTCATTTTCTTGGTTTTGACAAGTCTTTATTGATCAAACTTGTCATAAATTAATCATTCGTAATAAATATTTTAGTTTGTTTGGCCAATTCTGCCTGAACAAAGTTTTAATAAGAATGATGATGTCACCTAGCTAGCCGATTTTGGCCACTGTGAAATTATGCAGTCTTCTTCGTGTTGATGATTCCCAAAGTTTTAAAATTAAATTTGTTTCGACAAGTGTGTTTACCTGAATAGTACAAGCAACCTTCGCAATCCTCTCCCTATCCACACAGGGCTCCATGCCATACACATGAGCCCTAAGATTAGCGGCAGCCACCACATAGTCGAGGTGGAGCTCTTCAGTCGGATCGAAAGTGAGGGGCTCGGGGCAGCGCTTGGGGCCCGACCAGAACGGGGCTCCGCTGGTGGTCTGCTGGTCGGGAGGGAAGTTGTACAGCAGCTGCTTGATCTGGTTGGAGTATTGAGCCTCCCAGTGCAGGCGCGCCCATGTGACGCAGTCGTCGAATGTTAGAGGGCGCTCTTGGATCGCGTTCTGGAAAGAGACAGGTGAAATGAGTTGTTTGGTTAATGAGAGACATTGGTACTTGAAGATATGAGAATACTATTACAATATTCGGGTGTTCATATGGCACACACTGAGTTTTAGAAAAGGCAGCTTTACTAGTTTGAAAGAATAAAAATACTTTTAGAATTGCTAGGTACATAATAAACTTAACTTTATTCTTGCAGACAACCATTTACCCGCGGCAACATATGAACAAAAAAATACATGAAAACCACAACTTACCCTGACGCTCTCAATAGCATCAAGCGGCTGGCTACCCGGCAGCTTCAGGGTCCTATCCAAGAAGTGAGGGTCCCTCAGATACTGGGCGGCATGCTCCGCAGCTTGGCGGAACAGCCCCTCGAACTCGTCGCGCGCCCACTGCAGAGTGTGCTCGATGGCGTTGGGGAAGTTCTTCAGTGTGCAGATGGGAATGCTCTTCTCAGGGGGGTCTTGGGAAGAGCTGTAGGATTCAGTCAGGAATGGAACTACCACCTGCGGAAGAAATGTGTGGTGATTAGATTTTATTGTAATCTCAAGAGCTAGCACCCAAACTTAGGAGGTAGTTCGTGTTATAAGGGTATTTCTGCTTTTAGTTTTATTGGTTCTCATCAGCAGGTAATGACAGAGAACTCACTTCCCATACTCTATATGTAATTCCTTTGTTACCTTTTACAGCATCCACGTTTTGGATAGTAATGCATACACAGCGTGTCAGAGACCCTTCTGACACGATACCAGTGCAGGACTATCCAGAACAGATATAATCCTCCATTTTGCCAAGTGTTTGCAGCAGTCTACCTGAGTACGCAAATTAAGTTGCAAAACATGCCATGTGACAAGCAATAAAATTAACTTCTAACCTGTGTATTGCCCTTAGTACCAAGCGTGCCACTTTCCAGCAGTGGTTTCCTGTAGTACACACAACGCCTATCCATGTAGATCCTGGCATCTACGTTATCCAGAGCATTGGCCACGCCGTCCAGAGCTTCGAAGAACGCGTCGTCGTACACCGACTCGGTCTCAGGACACACGCGGTTCTCCTGAGCCAGTATGTTCACGTCGGGGTTCATGCGTTTTATCACCTGGAATTGGGTTAAGAATTTTTTTTTTATTGACAAGAAGCTTCCGAGAACCTCATTGTGATTTGCCAAAAAAGGAAATCTATTTTATCGTATTTTTTTTTTGTCTTTATCGAAAATATTTATCGGTCGGTTGGGTAGAGGTGTTTACACAGTATGAGGCAACTATGCCTGGCTAGAATGTTTAAGTCTCACATAATATGGAGCCAATTGTCATCAATAGCGCACACGTCCATGCTCTAAACTGCTACTGTTCCAACTCGTAAAATCCAAATAACACTCCTCCCGATTTGGAAATTGAACCACAACAAATTGGCAATGAATCAAAGCTGTGCGATCTCTGACAGCAGACATGCAGATGATCCAGATCAAGTTACTGTTAGCCTGCATTGTACTGCTGGGCAATGGCCGCTCACCATGACTTCCGTTTCTGTCCATCCATAGTTAGTGAGGGCCACTGGTAGTTGGTTTTATCGTCGCAGAAGATCAAGTAAATCATAAAGAAGCAATACGATCCTACCTTAGCAGCAGTACTAGACTTGGGTTTCTGCACATCGTAAGGTCTGAAGAGGAACTGCCGGTTAAGATTGGACTTCTCGATGAGGTCCATGTCGGTGACGGTGATCTGCCCGCCGGCCGCGCCCACGCCGATCATCGCGAAGTTCTTCAGCAGCTCACAGCCGATGGCGCCAGCGCCTGGGAAAGACGCAAAGTTTAATTTACGTAGTTAGATGAAAGCTTTAAGGAGTACCGCAGTTTGGGTAGTCAGCCACGTTAGCATTTTTGTGAAAGTGAATAAAATCTGTCGCGGTCTCGAGTCGTGTCATCTGAGCTGACACCAAGACGAATGACGTCTTTATTACTTTTTATGCATGGACACAGCTCTTTCTGAACGTTTCGAGCCGAATCCACGTCGATAAAAGTGATGGCCACTTCCTTACTGCTCTACAGGGTTCCACGAGTGCCGCATTTTGGCCCGACTTGGTTTATTGCATACATCTAACAAAATACTATGGAACCCTGCATATGTGATATAGCAATCATAATTATGACGGATCAATATTACTGAATACAATCTGAAGTCTTTCAATATTGATAATAAAAAAAAAATTAACAATTTCAAAAACATTTTGCATTTTGTTAAGATTGGAACCATTTACCTCATTTATTTCTAACAAACTATCTACGCGACTTGTATTCATTTCGATAAGGTGTTATCAGTTAACACAAAATGCAAATTAGACGTAATATCCGGCAGAGATGGAAATTATTTAGTAGCGTAGTTTAATCTACAGAGTGGAAGGTACATCGACGTACAATACGATGTACGACGTATGATAACCACATAGAACATATCTACTGTTTCCTACAAAAGTGCAATACGTGGTCAAATGTATGGAACAGGCTTAGGCTTCGGCCGAATGTTGTGGTGACAGCTGATAACTAGCTTTGGCCAGTAATCGACCTAGTTCATTCACAAAATTAAATATCTTAAAGCTCAAATAAAACCGCACCAGTCTAAAATTCTGGAAAATAAACGACAAACAAATTAGCTTTAAATCGATTATCCGACCTCGACGCCTCAGAATCGAACGTCACCAGTAACGAACTTTAATCAATATAAAGGTCGTTAGAATAATAATAGATAAAATCTTTTCATTTTATACCGTGGCATTTACAGCCGGTACACATCAGAGGTAACGCATAAATCAGCGAAGTCACCTGGACCACTGTGAAACTACGCGGTGTATTACGAAGCATTGTAGCGCATTGATGTGTGCCAGTCCTTATTCTATTCTTGTGAAGAAGAGATGAACGAGTATGGAGTATATATTTTACATTTTGTGACGGATTACGATTCTGCTAAAGCGGACATTATAGGCCCCCAGTTCTTTCAGTGTGTCGTGTCCTTTTATATCTCGGATTCAAACGCCAATTTCATGCATGCCGCACGTCAGTGGTAACACAAGACTATTCTATTGAAACTCCATCTGCTACCCCTGGCCAGCTCTGGGTCAAACTGTTACACACACAGGTGCTGATTATTGTATCCATTAAGCAATAATTTCAATATTGCCCTAAAATTAATAATACTTATGATTAAGCTTTATAATATAGCAAGAAATCTATCAGTGTATGACTACAAGACAATGAGTCAGGCACACAGAGACCTAGAAAAAAATACCTATGTAATTACTAGTAGTCTTTGTACGTGAGTTTTCCTGTACTTAATACATTCACAGACAGATAAAAAATAGCATGTCAACCTTTATTTTATTTACACAGGGTGGCGCCGACAATACGACAATAAATTTAACTGCATATATCTCAAGTTCCCGGTCTGCATTCAAAAAATTCGCAGTAGTTTAGTCGTAGGACATAATTTTTCATTTTAGCATTTTCTACATGATTTAGACTTTAGGCTAGCACCGACAGGTTAACGACCCCTGCATCGGTATAAACACACCCCTAAGACGACCCACTGACCGCTACTTCAAAAACCTTTGCCAAATTCGTTCCTTTTTAGACGTGAATTAGTGCAAATTATACATTTTAGTAAACAAATATTTCTAAATGCTGTTGTATTACGTTAACAGTTTTATTCTATTTTGTTTGTTTGAATTTTATTTCGATGTTAGGATTTATTTGAAAATATTCCTATGAACCCTTGTTTTCATTTATTGTCGTATTGTCGGCGCCACCCTGTATTATGGCGTGCTTGTCGCGAGATTTACCTGTGTGTTTAATGTCGCGATACGCTTTTTTAAATAACTCGTCTACTGTAGTAAATTGATGAGTTTGATTTAATTTAAAGCTTATTTTCTTCTTTTATTTAAATGATCTAAATCATTTACTAAGCTTGTCTTTTTCGCTGGTTTCGTATTCGTCTCAGCAAACCCTTTTAATTGATATCTATCATGAAGGTGCATAAAAATAACTAGTCCGTCATCTTTGGGAGCCCGCCATATTGGATTTATAATGACGTCACTTATGTAAAGTAACATAAGCCATGCATTTTCATCCAAACTAAACGTGTATGAAAAATTCCAGCTCAATCGGTTGGGGATGACTGCTGTAAAATTCAGTTACAAGATATGGCTTTAACACATTGCAAGTTAATTAAAAGGTTGTAACCTTTGTCTTATTTTTAGCGTGTCGATGACAATCTAAATTGATTCAGCCCAAAATATGGCGACGAGTTTGGCAATTTTGGCGTACATTAGCCTCCTCAAATGTACAATCAGCAGGACAAGCAGAACACGTTAACTGTCTGTATTAAATACGATTTATTTTTTCATCATTTTATATTGGCATAAAAATACAAATCTAGCGTCTCTAGCGACCGGCCCCGGTTTTTTCACGTTTGACGACGACTGGACAAACATCGAGATCCTTTTTTATATGTAAGTTTAGCACATAAACCCTTTCGGGATAAATTAATCTAAACGATGGTGAAAACCGGTTGCGTACTTTAGAAACATAACGCGGTGACACAAACAGACACAGCGACTTAGATTTATACTTATAATGCTTAGATTTGAAGTAAAAAACACTGTCCGCGATTTATTTTCACTACGCAAAAGAAACATTTCAATTGGCATAAATATATAAGCAAACTGCCACTAACAATCGTCAAGGGCGGAGGCACCTCAAACAAGAATACAAGGAAAAAACGACTACTAATCCCAAAGTATCAAGCAAGGTTCTCTAGTTCCCCATGATGTTTATATGCGTTGTTTTGATAAAGAACGATAACAAAACAAACAGATAACGCCAATAAAAAATTATTTTATATTAAAAGGGTTAATAACCTTTTGGCGTTTATCGCGAAAAATAGACATTCGTTGGTCAAAAAGCATTGTAATAAACGTTGTTTCATGGACCTTCTTTAAATTTACAAGCACAGGTCGAATTGGGAGCTTCATATTTCTGCTCACTCAAATGGTAACTACGCCCAGCAGAGCACAGGAAATTCACCTATCATTACAAGGAGCTATTAAAATTAGGTACAAATAAATATTAATTGAACTGTGGTCCATGCAGAATCATAAGCTTGGTAAATCTAGAAAACACCAAATAGTACTCACCAACAATGAAATATTTCAGTGCTCCCAGCCTCTTCTGAAAATGCTTGCCAAAGACAGCTACTTGGCCATCGTATCTAGAACCAGTTGGCTTGCAGTTTTCTTCATTTAGGAGTGCACGGTCTTTGGGAAGACATTCAATGGCATCTAGGTAGAGCCACTGCATGATGGGGTGGAACTTGCCAGAGCAAGCCTTCATCACCTCTTGGGCCACCACACCACCAATGGCTGCATTCATGGGGTTCAGGTCGCCGGAAGACACCTGGTGGAAGAATATGGAGATTATAATATTTGATGATGAGTATATGAGGAGTAATTAAAAAAGATACTTATTTATTACAAAATAAGGTTGCCGTTTCCTACTTGACTAATCTGAGATGAAACTTTTTGGAGGACAAACAAACAGTTCAGATTTCTTTTCAAGTCCAGATAGATCTCGGTAAGAATATGTGTCTTTTGTAGCAGCTAAGCATAGAAAAATGAGTACAAACCTTGCAGAAAGTATTCAGCAATTCAGAATTAACTTCCATGTCCCCATTTTTGAAGACATCAATTTTATCCACATAATCCATGAATTTAATAACATCGGAATCACTCCAGGGTTTTGGAAGACGGCCTTCAGACTCCTCAAACTTGTAGAGGGCAGCAAACCCAACGTGCAGTTGCTGTGGGTAGTCAAACTTGCCGAAGTCAGCGATAAGGAACTCTGGGCTAGCGAAAGATTCCTTCAGAGGCTTGAACTGGACTTTCTTGGGCATTTTCACTTGTGTAACAATTCCTCCCCGTATATATTTGGAGCAGGTAGTTGTATCACCAATGCTGAAGGTGTATGGTCCAAGGACTTTGATCTTGCGGGGCTCACAGCCGTTGAGTTCAGTCATGCCTTGGATCTGTAACATAAAGGGTTTGTAGATATACAGAATTGATGCTTCGCTATATTGTAGAGAAACCATGGGATTCTTTGAAACATTTGCTGACCTATTTGATAATTCTTGGTGCTTGTGTGTTTGCGTAAACAAGCTCTGAACACGTACATAATGGTTTATTTGGCAGCCCATTTCAAAGTTATTACATGTTTTTTTTATTGCATTTCTATTAAATTGTTTGATAATATGACTGATTTTATCTTTCCAACAGCAAAATATCTTTAACAACGGTGCATCTAAACCTATAATATATCTATAACAGGCATAATAAACAACCTGCTATAAACATAGCTGAATACCATATGAAAACTTCAATAAATTGTAATGTAGCATAGCATTTCAACCACACTTAATTACTTTGCTTGCTTCAATGTTATACTGCTTTGAGGAATTACTGTTATTTCAAGAAGTGTAATAATTAATAATTATGCCAGTAGGTATGCAGGTGTACCATAAAACCATAATAGTACAACAAGCATGACTGGCCTACCTCCTAAGTTCCAAGTACACTATCTTTAACTATCACTACATAAATGAAATACCCATCATACTTATTAAAGTGAGTAATATAATTGGCCATGTCTCCCACATGCCTAACGAGCTGTGGGCCAAAATAACCACTTTCTGGAGCCCTGACACAGACAGAGTCGCGGCAGACCTAGTAGAAGAAGTCAGGAGGAGCTGGACAAAACCAACAACCAGTGGCCCACATTAGCCCAGGATCGAAACAACTGGAAGTCATGGGGAGAGGCCTTTGCCCAGCAGTGGGATGACGCAGGCTAACAATATCAGTAATATAGTTTAATTAGATCTTATGAGGTATGCAAGTAGCCAAGTAGGCAGTGTATACCTGCAATGCATGCGCCTGAGCATGGTAACTACAAGACCATGATATTTTATACCTCGAATTGTTTTTATGAAAACCTAAATTCATTGTATTTTCAGTCAGATTAACTGTTTTCCCAATCATATGATTCAATTCATACAGGCGTGCACTGTTTTTCAGAATGCTTCTGCCTACCCACAAAAACATGCTGTGATTCGAAAAGTAAAAATCTTCTTTCATTAATACACAAGAGGATGTCATCATCATCCACATGGAAAGTTCTATCTAAGGAGATAGATATGTAGTCATCAATGTTTATTTTATCCATGACAGCATGTTGTCAGTGTAAACCGAGTTTCTGGCAAATTTTCAAAATGTTTGATCTTCTGTTTGTTTGAGGTCATGGAACCACCATGGTAATAACATAACATTGACAATGACTCTATAAGTAATTCAATTCAAACCTGATGATTGTCAAAAACATTGATAACTCGATAAGTACTGCAACAAATTGTGAAATAAGAAAATTACAAACCTCACTGAAAGTGACATAGTCACCGTCTTCCAAACCATGACGGGTGTCATCGAGGCAGGTGACCACTGCCTCATACTCATGTGTGATATCAGCAATCATTGCTGACACAGGGTTCTCACCAGTCACATCAACTACTGTGAACTCAGGTCCAAAATCACAAAAGACTCTGGAGAAGAGTCCTCTAGTGTCTGCTATGACCAGAGCAATGTTGTTAGCGTGGGTGATGGCTGCCACGCGCTCCTGCTCAGTCCAAGAGGCGCCGGTGAGCACCACCACGCTGAACTTGCGCAGGAACTCTTCTGTGAGCGGGCCGGTGTGCGCAGTCGTTGGCACATAGTGGTTCAGCTCTGCCAGCTGTTCGCACGATACCAGAGCCCTATTCTGTCCAATCGACTTCTCGGACAGGTAGAACTGCGATGATAAGTCTGCGATCGTACAATTCCGCTCGTCATGAAGAGTTACCGACTTTACTCCGCTGAGGATCACGTTTTTCGCTACCTCCACACCAACACCCCCGAGTCCCGAAATAAGCACGTCCGAGCTGGCCATCCGCCGCATGGCATCATGACCCAGCACGTACAGCTGCCGCGAGTACAAGGCCTCGTCAATCTCATCTTCCACACGCGTCCCATTGTTCGCCATTGCCGAGTTGTTGGAACGTGATTCTCCTGTATTTAGTTTCCGCTTTTTCGCCGGGGGGTCAACGGAATTATCGGCGACTTCAGCACTAGACATCGGGCACGAACGCGCACAATTTTGCCAGAATTTCGGTTTGCGTTTTAAATTCAGAAGAAATAATCTTCAAATAATAGAAAGCGACATTCGCGCTTCGTCAAGGCCCGCTTACTCACTGTCTTGAAGTTAGTTGCGAAATACGTGGAAAATGACCTGCGGAAATGATATTTTGTTTGGTTATATTTTTCTGATAGTTCTCTTTAATGAGGATTCCGATGAACTTAATTGAACACTGATAATTTCACTTTCAAGTTTATTTAATTTAGAGCCAGACAATCAACGAGCGGCAAGAGATAACAAGGAACGTAAAAGTTTTATTTTTTGCGAATTTGTATTTTTTTAATTTATAGCAACATTGAAATGTCGGCATTGGATGGTGCGGTCCAGGTATGAAATTATTTGAATAATAATGAACTTCTAGAAACTACTATTTTTTGTTTTGAATTTATTGTCATCGAATTCAGCTGTTGGAACCGAAATGTAATAAATATTTCAAACATGAACATGATCTACTTTTTAATCAATTTTGTTACTTCTTAAACTCAATTAATAAATAAAAATAGAAGGCGCTTGCTATAGCATAGACAATAATAAAAGTGTGTAAAATGTTGAAACACAATAGAATTCGAGCAAAAGGAAATCAATACAAAAATTACATACAACTTTTATATTTATTTAATACAGTGTGTTTTGTTCAAAAACACAATGTGGTTTTGAAAAAAAAAAACACTTTCGAACAAAACCAAACAATATTTTTCACTAGCAACAAACAATCTGTCAAACTTCTATCAATCTGACACGCACCTAACTTCAGAGCAAACATTCCATTTTGTTTCAATCCGTGGATTTTATTTCAAGTTCACGACACGGTGTGATTCTGACTCGACGTACGATTACATTGTTGTCGTACTGATCGCAAGTGAAAGGAGTTCGAGCAGCATGACTATTTTGTGAAACTGTTGATATTGAAAAGTTTGTGAAGTCCTTGTATTCTTTTATTTTGTTTCGTGTATTTTGATAAGTGTGAAAAATGGTTCACGAATACCAGGCTCCAATAAGGGTGCACAAGTTCACCTTCGAGATGGTGATGGCCGTGAGTATTATGCGCTAATTTATTATCATATAGGTGATAATTTTCTGAATATTGACAGCAACATGAGGTGACAAAGTCAGGCTAAACATTTATTGATAAGACTTTCCTATTGTGGGCCACAGAAGCGTTTGGTCAACACCGTTTGACAATCGCTTGGCTACTAGCTTGTGCAATATTCACCTTCTAAGTCTCCAAAATATTTGCTTAACTTCAAGATCAATGACATTGAATTTTTCATTGATAAATTGACAAATCAGTTGACAAAATAAACAACAAAAAAGAACCTATGCAATGGTTAACTGTTTTTTTTTTATTGTTTCTTCATTGGAAACAATAAAAAATATGTACCAATTGGTACATATTTTAGAAGCTTCATCATTATACTGTGAATTAATTATTCAACTATAGAGACAAATAATAAATTCTAATATTTATCACAATAAATGCAATGCAATAGCTACCTAATTTTAATTAACGCCAAAGATAAGGCACATCCTTGTAGAACAAGGAAAAATCAGTCCAATAACTACTGATGATTAGTACCTTACCTAGCTAACTTGAATAACATTTTAATATTAAACCTTCAAGTAATATTAATTTATTGCTGAATACTGCTGGGTCTTCAGAACCAAAATATTGTTTGTTTGTTGAACTTCCTCATTTGTTAAGTGGTTTCAAGTCCTGCTGCGGTGCATGATATTGTGAGTTCGCTTCCTAGGACAGGCAAAGGCTTTTAATTAGTAGCCATCAGTAATCAGGATGTGTGCCCAGTTGCAGGTAAAAGGCTCACCCCTATAACATGGGTCTTTACCATAACTGGTTTAATGAACTTCCGGGATTACAGGCATGGAGTCATGTATCATAAATATAATAATATTTATAATTATAACATTGTTGACAAATGTTTATGTCAATACCACTGGAACCTTACCTTATCATTGACACTTTATCAGTAACTTTATCAAAGAGCGACTTTCTTGTGATAATATGTTGTTTACATTTTCTTAGTTGGTCCTATTTTTCATAGAAATTATTAAGATAATAGAAAAATAGAGGTAATTGATGTGTTCTATACAAAAAATAGGATATCAATAAAATTGACACCTGCGCACTTTACAATGTTATGACTGCATCAGCGAGCGGAGTTCGCATAGCTCAATTCTGGGTCAAATATAACTAACGAAAATTTGCCATCGACACACTAAGAAGAATAATAAAATAACAGTATCTTTGTTAGTTCAAAATAAATTATGGTCACCAATCTCATGTTTGTTTGTGGTCCTAGGATTTCATGTCTATGGAAAGTTACCATTTGTTTTATTATGTCTGGTGTTGCTATTTGTTTAAGTTTAGTAGTTTTTGTAAAAAGAAGACTTTTTTTTAATGAGTGTCAAATGATTTCCACGATTGGTTTTATTTTTCAAATTCTGATAAGCTACCATGTCTAGGCAACACTTAAGAACTGCACGTAATTATCTCAACTAGAAGATACGACCTAGTATACTTTTACGCTGTTTTAGTTTGTGGAATTTCTGTGAATTGATGAGCTCTTATGTAAGCTGAACAATGTGCCAGTAATACTAGGCAATGTGATGAAATAAAACTTGAGATTATTTGTTTTGTAATAGAACTAGATTGAATACTAACTAGATACAGAAGATAAAATTAAATATTTATCTTCTGAAACAATTCATTAGATCTGATACTGATACAGTCAGCCTGCGTCATCCCACTGCTGGGCAAAGGCCTCTCCCCGTGACTTCCAGTTGTTTCGATCCGGGGCTAATG
This sequence comes from Eugnorisma glareosa, assembly GCA_947578425.1. NCBI lineage: Eukaryota > Metazoa > Arthropoda > Insecta > Lepidoptera > Noctuidae > Eugnorisma > Eugnorisma glareosa. Next base: position 19,563,085 of record OX387973.1, on the reverse strand, counting down.
TGCTCTGTAAACTGCGCGTTGGTTTTATCCAGCTCGACCCCCCCTCTTCTATGAGATCTGCCGCGACGCCTTCTTTCTGTGTCAGGGCTCCAGAAAGTGGTTATTTTGGCCCACAGCTCATTGGGCATGCGGCAGACGTGGCCAGTCCAGTCCCACTTCAGTTTAGCGGCTTTTTGAGCAACGTCAGTTTTGGAGCGCAGTGTTGTGTTGCGTACCTGGTCGGTTAGTTTGACGCCTAGAATGCTGCGCTCCAGTGCACGTTGGCAGACCTTGAGCTTCGACTTTTGAATGTTTGTCAAGGACCAAGTCTGGGATCCATAGGTCAAAATTGGAAGAATGCACATGTCCATGATTTTTCGCTTTAGCGACAAAGGAAGGTTTCCCTTCATAAGCTACTTCATGGACCAGTAGCTCTTCCAGGCATTTTCGGTTCGTCTTGTGACTTCCTTGTCTTGCCTGGACTAACTGGCCCAAGTAGATGTATTCATGGACATATTGCAATTCTTCACCATTACTCCGATCCTATGCTTAGTGGTGTTTGACATCGGTTTGGTCTTTGACATGTTCATCGCCAGTCCAACCTCAACGCTTGCATTACTGAGTTGGTTTAACATTAGCTCTAATTCTGCCGCCGTGGAAGAGAATACAACAATGTCGTCAGCGAAGCGAAGGTTTGTTAACCGCGATTTCAATACCGTTTCTCTCTCAACTAGCCGTTAGCTTTTTAAACACTTCTTCAAGAGCGCTATTAAAAAGCTTAGGTGAAAGCGGGTCTCCTTGCTTTACGCCTTTTTCTATGAAGAATGATGGTCCGGCTTGATGCAACTTAATTGAAGCAGTACTGTTTAGATACACTTTACGGAGTAGACTGATGTAGGTGGGATCAACTTCTTGGTTGTTGAGAGAGTCAAATATAATTATCATCGTATGTCAAACTATCGAAGGTTTTCGAGTAGTCGATGAAGGCAAAATATATGGGAATATTGAACTCTTGATATTTTTCTACTATTTGGTTTATTGCGTGCAGATGGTCAGTAATCGAAAGGCTTGATCGAAAGCCAGCTTGTTGAGGGGGTTGGTGTTTTTCCAACTGAGGTGAGATACGGTTGTCTATGATTTTAATGAAGGCCATTGATTGATTTTAAAGTAGATCTATAAATATTTTTTATCCTAACCCTGGTTGTGCTTTACCTGTGTGTGTGTCATATTTCATTGAGAACTATTCACCTGATAAGGCTTGAAACCATATTCACCATAGTCACCTTAGCAAAATGTCAATGAAAATAAAGAAAATTCAAAGATAAGTTAAAGTACGTATTTTCAATCTCTTTGTCTTGTAATGCAAAAATTATATGCAAATTAATCCACATAAATCAATGTACATTGACTAAGTACTAATAAATCCTGTACATTATTGTCGAGACATCAAACCGATATAAAAAAAAGACGTAAGTCTATCTGTCTGTGCATAGGTACTTAGTTCGGCCGACTGCTCGCCAGGAGTAACACGAACTACGAAAACCGCTCTTGTTACTATTAAATAAAGGCGCTGTCAAAGTCAAACAGTTCGCATGTCCAAGCAGTTGATTATACATGATCTGTTGTCGACATTCCCGTGAATTCGCGCTCAGAATAAGAGATGTGGCTATCCAAAGCTAAATAGACAGTAATGCTTGACATCCCACACTAAATTACAATTTCTGAGATTTTTATAGTCTATTTGCATTCCTGCTTGAGTTATTTTTGCAACGCGATTTCGAGACAAAGTTAAATCCACGACAGTTTAGTGCATAGATAGTAGGAAGAAATTACAGAACACGCCCCGGCCACACACACACGTCTTTCGTCTCTCCCACGTTCATATTATATCTGGTCGTATACGTACGTCGGTCTGAGGTTTCTGAAGAGCCTCGCCAATAGGGTGGTTACAACCATCCATATATTGTTTTAAATGCATTACCTTGTTTATCTGAGACATATTATCGGACTACCATAATTAACTTAGGAAAACTACCATAAAATACACATTGTTTGCAGTAGTACAAACACAATCTTTGATTTATTGTTTCATAGCAGCAGTGACCTGGATTATGAAAAGGCATTTTTTTCCTTAATATTGTAATATTGAAGAAAAAATTGCCCGTCCATTATCCAAATAACTGCTTCTCAATCTGAAAATCAATTTCCGGAACCTTCATTTTAGTCGCGGGACGAAAGTGGTGTGTCCATCAAGATCTTTGTTACCCAGGATATTCTTGTAGTCAATAAAAGCCCGTCATACATTTAAACAGAAATAGATAAAGGATACTTTTACTGCTTGTGTACCTTTACTAACACGTAATACCTATTGTATGTAAAGTAAGTCTACAAACCATTGTTGTAGGTCACTACTACCTACTGGTTAGCCGAACTGGTGGCATTCGGGCAGGGACCTAATAGCTGCTGGCGGAATCGTAACCAACAATTACAATATTTTCGTTCAAATAGTACATACATACAATACTGTTTATTAAAGATATATATACCATACCATAGTTTTGCTATCAGCTAGATTTTTTATGTCAACAGTTATTCTCAAGAACTTAACTTCGCATTTACGACATTCATTTTTATCTTACTCGCTGACTGCGAACTAAACTTCTCCGTTCGCAACAAAGTTCAGTCATACATTCATAATAACCCCTGCTATACGCCTGCCCACAATACCAAGGATCGTTTAACCGTGGCACCGGCACAATACGCTATACAGTCAGGCATTGCAATTGTGCGGGGCCTATTATCGGGGTCTTTTCACCCGCTGTGCCTAGAATGCTAAGCGTGCATTGATACCGTTGTAGACTGTCACACGTTGGGTTAAAGATAGCGTTATCAATGAATAAATACTATTAACCTACACGTGCATGTTATCATAATATTGTGAACTTTATGAAGAAGAAAGATTTGTTTTTGTGATAAGTGTTTTTGATAGACAGGTGTTTTCTTCAAAATCACATATTTTTTTATTGGTGGAGATAAAGTCTTATAGGAAAATGCGTTTCTGATTCCCTGAACAATCATAATTTCTCAGCCGTAATGCCCGTAATGTTATCTGAATTTATTTGGGGCGGCGTAACATGGCTTTTTTCATACTTGCATATTACTAGTAATCTCGAGATTTTATGTGTCATTTCATTACTCTGCTATTCCTGTGAAAATTTAAAAATATAACGTATCATTTAATTTTTGTGCATCAAATTTCCTTTATCTAATGCGTAAAAAATAAACACCAATTCGTGAGTACGGCAATGCGCAATAACAACTTGGCCAATAACCGCACAGTTAGCTACTGTAAAGTACTTAAATATTTGCCAACCAAAATATCGGCAACAATTTCACAATAACCAATTAATTTATCATTTTACCACTTAACTTGTGTAACTGATAAAATAATTAGCGCATTGGCAATGCTTAATCTTAGTCAGAATTGGGAACCAATTTCGAATATCAAATTAAACCAGTAATTACTTCGACCACATTATTTAGTTTAGTTATACCTAGTATATGTTTATTTATCAGCATCTAATCTGTGTATATGACTCTTTAATTACCACTCAATAATAGCTGGTAGATAGCTTTTCCGATTCGGATCGATATTGCGATGGGTAACTAAAATGATTCAACATAATTTTGCTCTCCATTATAGTGCAAATAGCAAGATTGACTCGGGTGGTCTATACGGTAAATATTGATTGATGCCATCATCATCATCATTTAGCCGAAAGAAGTCCACTGCTGGACATAGGCCTCCCTTAAAGTAGCTATATCGACCGTATTATGTTGTGCTTCTCGCTTATGAGTTATGACGTAAATGAAATAAAGTAGATGCTAATTATTTTTAGACCTGAATGAAGATGAAGAAAATGCGAATCTAAAGGGTGTAACAAGATCCTTCACGAAGCCGAAAGGCATTTGTTCTCCCGTCATTGCGATCATTTTTTTGTTCTAGACCATACCTGGGAACCTTCTAGTTTCGGAGATATTGGGGGTCAAAGTTCACACTTTTTCACAGGTTTTTTTTAAATACGTGTTTTTAATGTAAGATTTTTACTTTAAACACCTCCACGACCCCCATACTATTCAATCCGTCCATCAGCACAATGTTTTGAGTGCGTTACAATGAGTCCTACCGTAAAACGTGATTTTTCACCCCAAAAAAAAAAATTGTTTCCCAGTAATAATTTTTGCGTTAAGTCACTTAGTTTTGATGTACAGAATGTTTCGTTGACGGGTTCGTGAAGGGTCTTGTTACACCCTGTATGTTGAAATGTTTTTCAAGTCTTGGGATCAGAATGACACCAGCCTTTTAGAAGACAGCGAATATACACCCGAAAAATTCATATTAACGCTTCTATCTTTGTTTACGCAGCTCCAGGCAATTTCACATTAATCTGATACAAAGCTCACCGAAACCTCTTAAAACTGCGCATTATGATATTATAATTATATGCTTAAACGTTTTCGCACAGTTATTCAGTCAGTCGGTTTGTTCGACACGTGCGAGAACTCGTGATCGCGTATCGTATGTGATAATTACAGCTGTGGAATATTTGTTCCTCAGTTGTTAGCTCAATATTATTTATGCATTGAGCTGAAAAGTATTTTAGTTGGCGTGAATAACATGGTACAACTGCGATGGTGCGTTCCTACTGGTGAAACATTCACATAAAAACATGTTGACTGATGATTGTATTGATAACCGGCTGTGGTGGTCCGGTGTCCGCAACTCCACGTGCAAAGCGCGTATTTTGCGTACGGGTGGGAAAATTATTAGATTCACACCAGTTCTCCGGGAAAGGCCAGCAACTCCTTGGTGTTGCTAACGATCTCGCGGACAGTACCTGGTTTACCGAAGTACTTTGCCCTGTACTTTGTCTGATGGTTTACAAGATTTTAAGTAAGAGAAATAAGAGATTTCAGCGTGCAGCGGGTTCGCACAATGACATCTGCCTGAAATATTCCAACTGCTAGTATTCAGGCCTTCTTAGTGTGAAAAAGAATGCGTCTCTTAATGTTCCTGATTCACCGTGCGGGCTGGTAAACATCACGTCATGTCTTTAAAATTGTATTCCTATTTCTAGAGCATTGGTTTTAATCCGTAAGTTTTCAACAAGGTTTTTGTTAACGTGAAATTTCGATAAAACGAAATTATTTTTCGAGACTGTCCTTAAATTATCGCACACCTGTGGTCCTACTTTTCTTCTTAATAATCTGCTTTTTCTTTATTGAAGTAAAACAAAGATAAGTCCTGATAAAAGTAAAAATTAAAACCAACGTATTTTAATTAATATTAATTTCTCACCTACTTGATTACAAACTTAAATATACAGAATCATAATTAATCTTAAACTCTGAACTTATGATCTTTGGAAACTGATTTATGATTATTTATTGGTATTTAATTTGCAGATAAATTGGTCACGTGTTTGTCTAGTGTCTATACAAATAATTACATAGAATAAACGGTGAAGGTTGCGGTGATCCGCTGGATGCGAGATGCACGGGACCGGTCAATGTGGCGACACTCGGGGGAGGTCTGTGTCCAGCACTGGACGGGTTTCGGCTGAAATGATGATATAAAAATGTATTAGTACTTACTCCAAAAAATCCTCTGTGGTTAATTTGGAGGTTGTTTATCCTTCGCATTACTTGGGACAATCTAATTGGACTTGGTTACCATATGATATGACTTATGTAATTGGAGATAAAGTTGGTTTTCCACCTGACGCTTCACAGAACGCTTGAAGAAATGGTTCATTCTATTCATAGAAGGATGAGTCACTGAAGATCCTGTCTTTTAATAGGAATCGTTACGTGATCCATGTTTAGATAATTCTTCCGAGTTATTATAAAAATACATTACTTTCCTTTTTGAATCGAATTATGTTACTAATTTCGAGGGTTTTTTTTATACGAAATCATAATGCTTATTCTAAAATAAAAGTAGTCTTAGTTACTCCTTATGACTGTCCTTATGAAAGTCCCGTCAAAATCGATGCAGCCGTTTCGGAGATTAGCCGTTTGAAGCGGATTTTGTTAAAAATTTCAAGTTTTAATTTTTTTGCACGGATCCCTAATTATTTTTCTAAAATAAACGTAGCCTATGCTAGACTTTATAACATCAGCTATATGGGAGTAAAAGTCCCGTCAAAATCGGTCCAGCCGTTTCGGAGATTAGCCGGAATAAACAGACCGAAAGACAGACAAAAAATGTAAAAATTGTGTTTTTTATAAGTGCCGTACATATTTTTATATGCATTCAGTTTTGATTTTGATATTACAAATAGACACTTCTATTTTATTTATTTGTATGTATGTATGTATAGATGCGAAAGTAACCATGTTTGTTACCTTTTCACGGCTGATCGATCATAATGAAATTTGGCAAGGAGATATATTATATCCTGGGGAAAGACCTAGGCTATCTATTCTCACACCTACACGCTAGTACATAATAATGTTATTGCAAATGTAACTCTGCCTGTTTGTTGTATTTTCTCGCCAAAATGGCTGAACCTTACGTTCTTGGAACAATTTCCAACCTGCAGGCGAGAGCAGCCGCGGGTTAAAGTTAGTGTCAAATCAGAACTCGAATCTGCAATAGATACGAATTATGAAGGGGCCACTTCACTTACCTTCTCAATATTTAATAGGAATAATTTCGTCTCAAAGGGGAAGCAATATCGGATCGAAACAAAACAATCTCTAACACAATACGATAAAGTTTAACCTCAACTGCACCTTCTCAAATTAGTGGGTTTCTCTTGCCATGACCGATTGTCTGAGTTCATTTTATAATTAGGTCTGAAGTTATCGTTATTCGACTCTATTACCTTATTGTGAAGGTAGGTTTTAGGTTGATAGTAAAGTATTTCAGTCCCGCTACGGTCGAATGATTTGTTGGCTGCAGTTTCGGACTTAGCAATAGTGAGTCATTCGCGTTGTTTTCTAGGGCGAATGCTTTAAGGAAGTGTTTTGAAGCCGGCTTTACTCAAAATGTGTGATTTCAAAGACAAGCTCAACCATCCATATTGTATTATGTTAGCACTAACTTATCTCGGACCTTGAAAATTATCCCATGGGAACGTAGTACCGGGATAAAAGGTATCCTGTGTAAGTCCAGGTTATAAACTATCTTTGTGCCAAATTACATTCAAATCCGATAAGCCGTTTGTGTTTAGGCGTGGGTGGTGAAGCATATTATTGTATCAATTGCCTACTTGTCATTAAAATCGTGCAACGTACGCTCGACGAGCAATCAAGCTATACAAAACCAGTTTATGTGGATTCCTCATTGCGTTGGAAATTTATACATAGCAAGGCCATGTTATATTGGAAATGTATAGCTGGATGTGTCGCCGTGTGTACCTGATTACAGTATAAAACTGGCCATGAGCGTTCAATTAAGTACTTACTTAAACCTGTTCAACCGTTTTTGCCTTCTCCATTATACTGAGAATGGTTTTACCGTCATCGATGTATCTGACAAAAAAAGTGTGAGGATCAGTCATCGAACCTGTAAACTTGGGTCAATAGAATGTAAAAAACAAATATTGTGTCAAGTGCATAAATTATACATATAATCAGTTGAAGATAATTTCAAGTCAATGGTCTCTAATGACTCATCATTCTACTGCCCTTATCCCAATTCATTCGTGGTCGGCGCAGCATGCCTTCTTCTTCCATACTTCTCTATTACTCGTCATCTCAGCAGACACCTCCTTTCTAGCCATATCCTTCTTCACACAGTCCATCCATCGTTTCTTTGGTCTTCCTCTACTCTTATAGCCATCTACAATCATACCCAGGATTTTCCTCAATAAATTTTCCTCATTCCTCCGCATCACATGTCCATACCACGATATGGACACTCTATTGATTATGTCATAATAATCTGAGAAGTTTGATCTTGAATGAACTGAGAAAGAAAATACAGCAGATTTTAACTTCATTAAATACTGTTATTGCCCTGAAAGTTCGCTGACCTCCTCAATTCTTCATCCTGGCTGTTTTTCAGTTCTGTTGACCCCTTGTTATTGTTATTCAGTATTCCTTGAATATTTTCGAAGTAGGTCGTTTACTTGGAAAAACTTTTGATGCCGCCGGGCACCCTTAGCGTAGGAGCTTGGTCAAATATAGATGCTTATAATTATAACATGACCAATTGACCATGGTCCAAAAAATCAGACATAATTATGACATTGTGCCTTCCACCAACCCTCCCTACTTCCTAGCCTTTGGGGATATGATCTGATTCCTCTCATGGAGTCCAGTCACTTTTTAAGCTGCAAAGCTAAGCTTTACAAATAATGGTTTTCATTTCATGGATGTCTCCCATAGTGTCAAGAAAGTCCACATGTCACACAAACTCCTTCACAGATTGCCAACATAAAGAACTGTGTCCTTACGAATATCATATGACAATAGGTTCATAAATATGTCATCTCATGACAATGCGGTAAGCAACCCTTTGAATCTTCAACGTAATGCTTGCTCCCACGGCACTGATGAGCCATTTTGGTTTAAATATTTAAGACTGAACGGAACAACGCCATTTGAGTGGCCTTATGTGGGCTTAAATATTTAAAGATTTAACACAGTTATTTCCGTTGTCTTTCAAATGTTTCCAAGTATAGTCTACTAAACTATCATCACAATCGAATTCTCCTTTGGGGTAGACAGAGGAGTTCGTATAGTACTCTCAGATTGCGCCAGCGATTTGTAGCGGCACTTTAAAAAGTACTTCAGCAACATAGTACAAAAAGCACTACAACGCCATCTATGATCCAAATGAAGAACTAACATCAGAATTCCGCATCATGGCCAACCCACTGTCACTTCAGTTTGCATCAAGCTAAGCCAGTAACTTCAGTTCAGTCAGTCTTTAGTCCACTAGTAATCCGCCATAATATTTCCAACGAATGCATAACTGCGCTTCGTGGCGATTAGGCGTGAGCTATCTTGTCAGTGGCATTTAGGCCGTGACGGTACATAAATTAGTTCGTGTCATAATTATCAGCTGTGGGCAGGAAGTTGGTAAATAACGCGTTTTGCTTGTTAAGCCGTTTTGACAGACCAGTTGACGGTGAAAAAAAAAATGGAATGTTGGTCGTTTTCTGGACTTCGTAATTAAGGGTTTCATCAGACTTGATAAAATAACATTTTTAGGAGTAGTAGAGTCGTCCTTTGTGAAAGCGCTCGTCCGTGGAAAGACGACCACCACAAAATCAAAAGTCATGGTCAAATTAATCTGGAAGTCACCTTTTCCACGTCAAACATCCCATCATCATTCTCCTGTTCTTACCCCAATTCATCTGGGGTCGGCTGTGATTGGTGAAGTGGTCACTTAACACCAGGTAGGTCGTCGTCTTGTATGCCATGTCATCTAACGACACACAAAAAACACATTTGACCCATATTTGAAAGTATTGATGATTTTGGTTAGTTACTTGCCGAGCCCTTATATGGATTCCAACGGCCAGTCACTGGTGGGCCATGGTTTTGCATACAAAAGAACAGTTAGTGCCGTGTTTAATAACTAAACGAAAACGGTAAGTAATCTGTAATTCTGTACGTACATCGAAGGTCTTGCAAAGACATACCATTAAATTAAAGTTCATCATTTCATAAAAGACCAATTCTTGAAACGATGCATACTTAAAGACAAATCCAAGAGAAGATAAAAAAAACGCATATCTCTTTATTCTCATTACATAATGTAAGCATACAGGCATTTAATTTATAAGGCGTTATTAACAAGATGAAACTCATCTGCCCTCAAAACGTTATTGTACTCGCAATACGCACAAATGTGTTATCCTGCATACCGGACGATGACACACAAGTCGTTGTTAAAGAGTTTGTTTAATAATAACAATAATTGGAATCTTGGCCGTGTGTTATTTAATAAGATATGTAGGTTGGTATGTCTTGGAGACTGATGCAGTCTTATGCCCCGTTCACGACCTCTGGTGATGCAACTTGCGACGGAACTGCCTTAAGCGACACGTCACAGTTGTCACCTTCGCGCGAGTACCGACGCGTCGCAAGTCGCGTCGCGGTGTCTCGTGCTCTAGGCAATTTATTTCATTAGTTTCTCTAGTCTGTGGCTGTCGCAACGCGCGTGTCGGTTGAGCGTGTAACTTGTGGCCAAGCCTTTTTTTATCCATCCAGCCCATTATAGAACGCAAGTTTCTCCAAAATTACCCCCTGAATATTTAGTGCTTTTCCGACCTCTGGTTCTGGTACCGGGCTCTGGCTTAGGGGCGTATTTCCACCCACTCAATGCTGTGTAAGCTGGTTCGTCGAATCGATCTACGCGGGGATTAACGTTTGTACTTCTATAGGGAAATTCTAAACACCAATCTTGCCAGGAATGTGGATTGTCTCGATGGAGTCTTTATCTGAAATCTTGCGTGAGTGAAACGCAGTGGTAGTCCAGAACCTTTGCTGTGCCTCGCTCATAGTTCATACTGAGAGAAACGGAGACACTTCTGTTTCTTCTTCCTTGCGGTGAATATGCGCTCGTGGATCCTAATTCATAAACTTAACAAACCATACGCCCGATGGTTTTTCACATCTGCAAATATTTTTCGCTTTTAAGAGGGCCCTTCCCGGTCCGTCTATCGTCAACGCGAGCATGGTCGAAAAGCTTGTTGTTTTATCCAGAGCCACAGCGGCGATTTTCTTTCAATTCCCCCGTCTTACCCCGCACATCTCGTCTCCCGCGCACCTCATACCGCCTAACGCGATGATATTGAACGAAAAATAGTTTACGAAAATTTCTTAAACTTGTTCCAGGAAATGCGTGTTTTTGATTAAGTCTTACAAGTGTGTGAAGTAAATATATGTGATTAAGAATCTCCATTATATGTGCAAGGTTTCTATCGAGATGTTTTCTTTACTTTTACATTTTATGGGTACATTATGAACGGCCAAAGTTCAGTAAAAATTTGTGCAAACAGCAATTTTTGGACGCTTATACTGAATTTGTTTTTAAAATTATTATTTTTTGCTACCATAGGAACCTAGACATAGTGCACAAAATACCAATTAAAAAAAAAAAATCAAAATAGTCAAAGATAGATACGTAAAAACTGCATAATCACGTACGAGCGTTTGTATGAAAAGTATGACGGGTTGGCCGCTCTTAAGGTATAAATTTACCAAAATCCTTACTTAGTCCTCACCTTCACCTGCTGTCATGCTTGTAGGCCCAGCATTCTAGGTTGTGCATTTTCAGCAGTGAGTTTTAGATTTTTAAACAGATTGAGCACTGCTTAGCAACCGGATTATGATGCTATAATTGGATTGAAGGCCGCTAAAAAGTAAAGCACATCGCCTTATGCGCAATTTTTCTATAATTATCTTGATTGTGGCACGTGTCTTAGGGCAGTTAGTTGAATACTATCTTAACCGTAAGTTGCTCTTAATACCTTTCATTAATTGGATCTTTGCTGGATGAATCATCTTTAATTATGTTGTTAGTTAGTTATTAAATGATCATTAGATTTATTACACGCCTCCTAACACGTGCAGAATGTTAGTCATGTGTTCTGCTTGCTAAGTCATAAATACATTGAATTTCCTTGTTTTGCATTTTGTACGCGAAAACTCCTACATTTGCAAGTCGATACGTTTTTTTTTTTGCAGATTTTCCGCCTGAGAACAATTCAAACAAAATCCATAGGTGTTATTGTATTATGATAAGCCTATGTCATCCCACCAGAAAGCAAAGGCATAAGGGATGCATCTCCCTCTTTTCACTTATCTGGATCCAATCCTTGAGTGAGAAACGATTACAGCTCATCCCACCGTCTCCTTTTGGGCCTGCCATGTTGTTGTTTTCTGCCAGTTGGGACCGTTAGGTGTAGCTTTGTCAAATTGTGACTCCTCTTTGTCCTAACGTGAAAGATTGATCATCCATACACATCCACTTCGAATATCTGCCCTCAATTGACTGGTTCTGTGCATTTCTGTATTCTTCTATACCCAATAGCTCAATTCTTTTGAGGGTCTCCTATGTTTAATTTATTCATTCATTATTATTAATCTTTACTGTCCCACTTCACAACAAAGGCCCCTTATTCACTTTTATAAAAATATTTTAAAGGTCATCCTAATCCGAGAATGTTCGTATGAAAGTCCGAACAGCTTCGGACCCCTATTTGTCTTTAAGTCCTAAGCCGCGCTCGAACGCCACCCACTTATCCACTTCTGTTTACCAAGCATAACTAAGTTCAGCTAGGAGCCATCTGAGCCCGCCGCCGCCGCCGGTGGCCGCTCAAGTGGGAAAGGTCACTGACTATTTAAAAAGCTGACCATGTCACGACCTATCAACTAGATTTGTTTTGGCACAGTGACAAAATACTGGGACAAAATATGTCGATGCTCTTCCGGAAGTGAATCAACACGACCATTATTCGAGAGAGGAGTCATCGCTTTCCATTGTTTCCGTCAATGAAACACCTCGAACACGTGAATTAAATGTAAATGTAGCACGTCTTCCCAAGCCTACATACAAGTATGATCAACCTTGCAATCTTTCCAACAATGTTTCGATTTAACCTTGCAACTTTTCTCCAATGGCGATTCCAAATACGTCCCGTATTCCAGGTTAATCACTATTCTGTGAGCAATCCCCGCAACTTGAATAAAGGAAACAGGATATAATTCAGACATCCTAAAACCCAGATAAAATCACAACCAGTTGGCAGACTTGCACATTAATCATCTCATAGCAATCGATTGATAAATTGATGTAAAATAGCTTTCAGGAAGAAGAGAAATCAATTGAATCAGGATCAGAACCAAGTCAGAGCTCCATGGGCGGCACAAAAACTGACACCAGCTTAGGCACTAACCACACAAAGAAGAAGAAAATAGCAGACAGCAATTATGGTGATAACGCGAAAATATGTGTAGTTCTATAGTTCTATGCTGATATTGACTTGAATTTAGACAAATTACTGTCTCATCATCCGCATCACATAATAAATTGATGCAGAATGACTATTAAGAAGAAGGGAAATTACTGTGACAGCTTGTCGGCAAATCATGTATACTTTTCAACACAAATATTGACTCAAATGTAGACGAAAATAAAAGTCCTTGTGGACACAGTAAAATAGACAGCGTAGATATCACAGCAGCAGCTGATAACAAGGACGGGCGACAGTATGCGGAAGAGATGGCCGATGACCTTATTCTAGAAATGAGCGCGTGTTTGATGATTGTGGTGACATTTTTACTGTGTTGTGGTGTTTTGCTGTCATTGATGATTATAAAGAAGGGCTATGTGCCATTTTTATCTGACGGGCGGACCGGGCTTTAAATTCTACATTTACACATTTGTGGAACTTGACCATCCAACTGTCTTAAGCAGAGCGGTTCCTTCCAGTCTTTATGAAAAGAACCTTTATCTCGGACAAAGGAATGTAACTGGGTTTTTCGTTATTCGGTTATCTTATATCTTAGGTGTTTCATCTCTGACAGCAGCATGTCCAAGGGTAAAGTTATTGTAACGTAATTTTTAGACTTGTTAGTTGGCAGCAACCCAACTGTAACCTTATTGTAAAGAATTTAAAAATCACTTATTTTAACTGCGGTGCATAATAACTGCGACAGGACTGTAATCACCGGCATTGATTACCAAATTCATGTCAGACATGATGGCAGTCGCCTTGTTTAAAACAGTGTATTCAGTGCCCGTCTGTTTTGACTACATAGCATACGAATTAAACCCAGAGCTTAATGCTTAATTAAATTACCCAGCCGTGTTATCACACGCGACCGGCCCTGCCTGTTAAGTATTGTGAACAATTTCATTCATTTCCACGTGTTTTCATTAACGTTTCGACACTTTGTTTAAAGTTTATTTTCAAATTACTTTTACGATAATGTTCACTAAAACTGTAGGGAATTTCGCTTTGTCATTCATTAAGACTGCTAAGGAGTGGAATTCGGACATACCAGCGTCTTTCGCCTTAAGGCGCTGACATGGCACATTTTTTTGTAGTTCCGCAGTCAGGCTTGTCTTAGACGACATTATTATCATCCGAAACGGTTGTTTGGTTTGTAATCATATAAGTAGATATATTTGATCGATAAATTCTTCATCATTGAGCAGGAGAATACTTAAACGTTGCTCATAACCTTTTATAAGCATTTCCTAGTTCACATAGGGTTCTTATCGTCTAATATTACTATTTAACCGACATTTTTAACAGTCATCTTTCAACTAACCCTCTCACAATAACCATAGGTAAACTGTTTCTAAAACTATAAAAAGTTAATTTGGCGTTAATTATTGTGGTTAATCTTCGTTGTTGAACAAGTACAGTAATAAAAACGTTTGACTTAAAAATCCAATTCATAACTACAAAATATTTGCCGGAAATCCGAATGAACAGGAAGTTGATTTCGAATTGAAACCGTGATGTTATAAAATGATCTTTATGTGGAAAGCTATTGGAATGCAAATCAATTAAACTAGTGTTTAGTCAGTATGCAGATCACTGATTCTCTAAAATTGGACGTTGTAAATATGCATGGCACGAAAGTTTCGCGATGAAGTCCATCTGCATAACAATATGGGTGTAAGATCCTTTGCAAATGTTGCTCTCTCAAGCTTCCCAGCTTGAAAAGGTCAATTCCCATAACTTTCAGATGTTGTAAGACCATATAAACATAAGCTAACGCTTTTTAACCATGGGGTTAGGTAGAAACTACAGAACGCCATATGTGGCACCTGCTACGAACTTGGTAAGACCAATCAATCTGAATTTAATCAGAGATGAACGAATTAAGAAATTAAGACGAACTCCGTGGAACAAAGAAAGGAAAATCCAGACAATCTTACACAAATCTAAGATAATCTACAAACAAACCGACGATAAATATTCTATCATGTTTCCCAAACCACCGCAAAAGACATTATCATCTAATCCGTCAGATAACTTTGCTAAAATAATCCAGCGCCTGCCGTATAAATAAATAGAGCCGCTTGCGTTTGCGCAGCTTACAGGCGATGTTTTGGCCTTCCACGAGAACAGCTTAAAGCTAAATATATCGGCACTACCTTGATATTGAGATTGTTACAGATGTTATTTGTTATATCGTAATGTTTGGAGTGGGTTGGTAGAATAACCTAAGCAGTCAGTTTGGTTAACCTTGATTGATTCTTGTTTATCTTTAATTATTTTAGGTGCGTTATTCATCATCTGGCTAGCCTTTTCCCAACTATGTTAGGGTCGGCTTCCAGTCTAACCGGATGCAGCTGAATACCAGTATTTTACATGGAGCGACTGCCTATCTGACCTCCACAACCCAATTAGTACTGGTTAATACGATACCCCTTGGTAAAACTGGTTGTCAGACTTTTTGGGCCACTGATTACCTGTAACGACTATCAAAGATCTACAATTGACAGCCGAGATCAACGGCTTAACGTGCTTTCCAAGGCACGGAGGAAACTCGGTATGTAATGGGCGGTCACCCATCCACAGACCAACCTAGGCAAGCGCGACTTAACGCAAAGATCGAGCCGAGCGGCTGTTATTATTTTGCCACGAGCTCCTCCTCGATTTTAGGTGCGTTATTCTTCTATCGATAAGTATAGCATAATCCACCTATTACCTTCCTTCAGCTCGGACACTCCTCCTCTCTATAAGAGGAAACGGGTAGTAATCCATTTCTCGGGCCTAGATCTCTGATTGAATTTTGGTCATTATCATCGTCCATTTCAATATTTAACCATGATTTATCAAAATCCTTTCCATGTATTTTAGTACTTTGTTGATGTCTTAAATATAACCTTACCAGCTTAACAAATATCAGGCTTAGTTGTAGATTACATTAGCTTTTTTTGGCTACAAATTCTCCAAGGTTCTACCAAAAGAAACCTTTACTTGTCACTCTATTTCCTAACTAGTGTCTACTTCCGGAACGAGCTGATGTTCAAATAAACAAACACTTTATGAACGGTGTATTTACTTCATTGTTTACTCCTACAGCTACACTATCAACTTTTGGGCAAGCAAACAGTTTTAACTGTCTCGGTATTAAATCTGTTATCGTAGCACGTCATCAGATGGGACATTATGACTGGACAGTTAAAATTCTTTAACAAACAAAGAGATCTCTTTTTCCTTGTTCAGTAATGCATTCACAGTGACATACATTATCTTCCTTTTGTCAACTGCTATCTTTACATTACCATCATTGTACGATGTTTTAGTTTTAAGATACTCGAGTTTTATGTTTCTTGAAATGTCTAGGTTTATTAGTCCTATACTGTTGCGAAGCGTCTTGTCAAACCGGCTTGGACCGGTTTCGCAAATCGCAATCAGGTTTGCACCGGTGTCCTGGCTATGTGAAACGCTTATGGTGTAAGCGATGTCAACAATTCTGAGGGAAATAAAACGAAGAAATAGTAATATGTTAGGTCGTCCTTGAATAATTTTCTTTGGATTCGTGCAACGTTTTCTGCGTTCATTTTAAATACTCCCATCTCGGAGGTATGCAGACGAAAATCTTAAACTAAATTCTCCGTCTTGCAGACACTAAATTCTTGGCAAAGTTTCGCTCCAAGTTTCCCAGAATAAAGGCCATATCTGTGTAGTTGCGTAGTTATTTCCTTTTCATCACTTCAACGTTCGCTTCTTCCACTTTGTGGATTGGAGTATCCTACTTTAAAGTTTTATTTGGCTAACTAATCGTTGCCTCGAGCAGGTAACTGGTTTATATCAGTGAAGATTTTGACTTCGCAGCGTCTTTTACCAAGGTCATCAGATGAATAACGGTCGGTACCCGGTTTCATTCCTGATTACTCAAAAGTTGCACTTACAGGATGAAAAGCTAATTAGCAGTTTCCTCCACTTGACCCAATTAAGGCAATTAAAGTCGCTGCCAGCCCAAAACTGACGGAGGCTTTCGATATTTTACGAAAAGTTTCTTGAAGGAATTTCAAATTCAAGTTCAAGTTTTGGGATTCTGTGAGTCACTTCCCTTCAAAGTGTTGGGTAAAAATGTGCGGATAAATCAAATTAAAGGCAATTTGAAGCCTTTAATTTGATTTATCCGCTTGAATTTCCATCACGTTTGCAAACGACCTTAATTAGCTTAAGATCTTGTTGAAAGAAATGGAGTATGATTAAACGATTTGAATTGGACACGCAGTTTAAAAAAAAATATGGCTGTGTTTGTAAAAACGATTTGCATAATAACCATCATTTATCACGGATGGGCAGAAATTTCGTATAAGTGCCTTATTAATCGGAGCTGCTGGCTTAAGTTCAGGCACGTACTTGAGCCACTTAATCTTCAGGCACTCTTGACCTTTCCAAAAGTCTATAAATAGTACGTAGGTTGATGAAAGTTATTTAAGATTGACGATAATGATGCCCTATAAATTTTCTAAACTTGGCAAACTCAATTTTCTTTATTGAGTGGAGTTTTCTGGGAAAAATTACCTTTATATATTTCACTTACTAAGATAAATCCTTCCTGAGTTGCGGTAAATTCAACTGAGCAGGGACAGACTGTTTTCAAATCTTCTAGAAACATTTAATTAATGCTGTTTTTCGTCCTTAATTAAATTAGCATGAAGTGCTTAAATATTTAAAGGCTTAGCTAAGGTCTACGTTTCGCAAAGTATTTTAACGAGGCCTAAATCCATTATAACTTTTTGGCATTTCAACTTCAATGGCTTAAAAAATTTAAGTCCGTAAAAGCAGGAACCTACATACAGTTTCATAGATTTAAAAACATCGTTTAAACTTCTACGTTTTATTCAAAGATATCTTCAATCTTATCTCTCTTTTTGTTGAGTTCAAAGTTGATAACAATTACTAACAATAGTTCAACGTTTGATACAGAACATTCGCCTATCACGTTCGGTATGCGACCGGTTAAAATTAATTTCATGACCCTAGACTATCTTAAAGATATGTAGGTCGGATTCTGTGGAGCGTTAGATAGGAAGCTCACGTTTTCCGTCACTTAGCAGCTGTGGGTTATGAGGAAAGTGCACGTAATCACTGGGATCGGCTCATTGGTGATAATAATGTAACTGCTAATGTTCTAGCGAATGGAGCAGTTCCAGGTCTGATAGATTTTTAGCGAAACATCATAAATTTTCTAACATAAGTCGTTTCAGAATGAAATGGATACTAAGAACTATTTCGGGAATTTTATTGTTGAGTGCCATTAAGAAATTCTCAGCCCAGAGTCTGGATTCGTGACCGGTTGATGGCAATAGTAACGCCCCCTATTACTGGGAACCCAAATATAACTGGCATATCCTTTTTTTACATTTCTGCCTTACTCTTCAGAGATTACAGGCGTGGTCTTGTGGTGTGTGAAAAGAGCGTTTTCAGAAATTAACCATGTAGTTATTTTGCACGATCTCATGTTCTGCGCTCCCGAAATCCACGCGAAGGAAGCTTGACGTATACAAAGAGACTGGTTACTTATACAAAATCAATAGCAATATCACGTGCGCCAACTAATTACGTATAACAATGGATGCTACAAGTGTCAATAAACGTGTTGGAGAAGTCAACAGTCACGATTATATGACAGTGTCTGAGCGACACCTTGTGTTTGCATATGAATGGTTATTTTGTATTGTTATTGAATATGGTAAAACTAAAAATTATTTTAGTTGTTGGAATAATCCTTCGTTGGATTCTTATTACTTTTGATAGTCAATCAATCTTTGTCGTCGTGTTTTTCTCTTATACTGTATTAGATTTGATACGATTGTTACTCGCTTATAACTCTTTTCTTTCATCCCAACGTCTAGCAAGAATTTCTCATTCTTACGCAACGCTAGAAAAAATCCAAATAACCAAATGTTTCCAACCCTACCTTAACCTTTGCTCATCCAAGCGAAGATATTGATCATTCAGATGACGTCACTCGGATTCAGCCGCATAAGCTACAGAACCAGGGATTAGTATTGCCAAATAATACGGATAGTGACTCCGAAAGCCGGGAAAGTCAAGGGCGAGTTTTACGTAATATCGCTGACTGAACCCTGTTTTTGTGGATAAACGCGTATATCTTTGTGAGCGGCAAAAACAAGGGTTTAGGGTATCTGGGGTTGAAGGAGGATTTAGGTGGAATAATCCTTTTGTATGAATGTTTGAAGCGGTCTTCCAAAAAAACTGCGTGATTTATAATGTAGCGCAATGGCATATCGTCCAGGTACTTTAAGTTTTATTTTTAAATTCTCATTAAGTCATATTTTACTGAAAGAGGTACTTGCAAGTCGTTTTGCTTAGTATAAGCATTCAACCAAGGTCACCTATACGGCTAAAACCTCTCGGTTTAAAAGATTTATAACAGCGAGCGCTGCTTGAACCCGCATTTCCCATCTAAGCCGGCACTGTGAGGCGAGATAAGCTTTTCCCCAGCAATACTTAATGAGCTGTTTTCTCTAATTCTCAGAGAGGGAATGCTTTCTACGTAATTAATGCTGAAGAAAAACACATTAAAAGCATCGCTCGCATCTCGGAGATGTTTGATCTTGATTCTATTCAGAACTTCGTTGACAATTACGCGAACTTTGACGTCACTTACAATCTTCAGAACGACTCGAGTCGAAACTTGGCCTAAGCCCTTGACAACAACTAATGTTTGGACTGATCTTGAAAACTTCCGAGTGAACTGTAGTCTTTATAGAACTTATTATCCACCTTTTTCCTTTAGCGTTTTCAAGAAGGATTTATCCGAATTAATTTCCTGAAATCCGTTGGTGTCAACAAATAACATGAAGTTGTTTACTCACCCCACGATGTTGGAGGCTTAGATAGAATAAATTAGATATCGCAATTACCCGCAGGGGAATAACGTCGTCAAGGTAAAGTCACCAGAATAACTCGAATGAATGAACCCATTGAACAAGCTTCGTGCGTGTTTGTGGTAATCAAATTAAAGATAAATTACAAACCATTTTGTTATTAAATATAAGAGTAGAACACGCACGTTATGTAAAACATGATTTTATAAGCTTGAATGAAGAATTATATGCGGGATGCCGTCCGGTGGGTTCAGGGTTCAGGTGTTGGCCAACATTGAGAATTAAAGCAGAAGAAATCAAAAGGATGTAAATTTTCATGCTGCAGTTTCTTTATGATTGTCCATCCTTATCGTCCTAATAAAAAAGGATCATGTAAAGCATTCGAGCAAAAACGCCCCGTCCAATAATAAAACTTTTATTACTTATAGAATTGCTTCTAATATAAAATAAATTCCTGGGAGAGCGATGAAGAAACCCATAAATGTCAATTATCGAAAATCTTTGAGAGGATCGCGCGATCGGCGAGACCAGACAGAACATTCAAGTTTGATGGCTGCTATCTAGAATTCTCGTGTTTCCTGGAAAGCAGTTAAAACGCCACGTATTCCGAGAAGCAGCACAGGTTCATTGCAATACTAAGTCGGAACTAGTGACCTCGCGGTTGCGTGCTCCTAAATTGCTGAGCTATTAAGGTTTAACAATTACAAGCGCCTGTCACTGTGTTTAATTATATACTCTATGAGTACTTGGTTATTAAATGTTATGGCTTCTGTATCACCACTTTGAACAAAGTCGTCAAGTGGCTATTGCTCTATATCTCGGCTTTTTTAAGTTTTAGTGCGTGTAGCTGATATGGGTTCTTTCTTCATTCTTCTGCATTTATTCTAATTGATTTGAGGTCGAAGCAGCATGTCTTCTTCACTACTTTCTATTTGCCGTCGTCGTGAGTCACCCACGGTGTGTAAGTGTTCTGCGTTCTTTATTACGCATTTTTCTCTATCCCTTTTTCGTCTAAGTATGATTTATTGCGCACCATTTGAATTGAATCAATTGCCCGCATAGCATAGCCAGCCACGTTTGCGAACTGGCAATTGTGTCGACTGTCGAGTATTCGTAATCGGTTGGATTGCTCCCATCAAATTGCTCCCCTGTCCCCACGACCTTCTGGTCGTTAATCCTTCCATTTGAGGTACTTCTACGTTCGCAGTCCCCTCTATAACGATGTTTATCCTGTTGTTGACGATTGCCAAAATGTTGGTAAAGCGTGCCGAGTCTGGGACTAACGAGTGTCAGTAAAAAGTCGGGCATTACATTTACATGGAAACTCAAATACGTCGTCATTTGTTTCTTCAAATTCTTTTTTATTATTATTAAAGTCTGTTTTGTCACACTGCATGGCACTTTTCTCTTTCCACTGTTCTCGATTTAACGTTACTGTGAGCCAATTCTTTAAAAATGAGTCATTTCGTCCTTCAGGACTTCTTCAAGTTCTTCTGTTGTATCTAAACTAGTGTTGTCATGAGTCATCATCTTCACATGTGCCTTTTCCCACGTTAAGTAATGACAACTTAATAATAAAAATACATGTTTTCATAAAATCGATCCCACTTAATGTCTTCGACAAGGTCGTTTTACTCCAAACCTTATTAGTCTAATGATGGCTAATAAATAATATCTTCTTTTGTCCTTCATTCATCGACGATTAGTTCTTGGAATCAATTTGCATAATGGTTCTTATAATGTTTCCGATTTTTACGTCGTTTTTATGTCCGTCGTCTTCAAGGTTCTGAAGGCGTTCAGATAGAAGATACGAGGAAAATAAACTTTGTTGGTAATTTAATTTTACAGCCTTAATTAGGAGGATCGGTCCAATTACATCCAGAGTTTGTTTTCCTAATTAACTTCCGCAATCTCCTGTTAACCATAATTTGTAAATAATGTAAGCTATCAAAGTCAACTCCAGTTAAGCAAGAGTTGATCTAATTATTTTGAAACAGTATCAAACTCTGCTAAAAAATAATAATTATGAATCTTCAACGATACTTCAAATTCATACTGTCGAAACTATACTGATATTGATAGTTTCAAGTTCCAAAAAGTCACTGGAGCGTGAACTGATCAAAGTCGCCGATACGCTCACAATTTTTAATCTTCTCAAAAGCATGAAATTCTGAGTTTCAGATACCGCTGCCATTGTCGTTCATTTTAATTTGCAATAGGTCAACTGGATTACGGAGACAAAGTTTGAAGCGTTTAAATAATCAGGCTGCAGGGTCAAGAATAAATATGGGAGGCATCGTATAATATAAGATGCCTCCCATATTATATGCAGTATGTTCCTATGTGCCTACCTGGAACAATATCATCTGTTTTGTAAATTTTCCTGTACGATAACTATAAAGATGCGATTGTTTTCATCCTATTCTGGAAAAACCCACAAATATCTGGTAAAAATTAAATAAACACTGGTCTCACAATATATTTTGCAGCGCATAAAATATTTGCAGTATGTATTCTCAAGTCATTGTTTACATTTGTACGCAATAGAGCCTGAAATAAATTCAAGACAAGCTTAAATACTGCAAGACTGTCAGAATATCTTCCCTTAAGGAGGAAGCGACAGGGCAGCCCGCGAAATTTAAGACGCTTCCACCATAAGGAAACTCATTCATTCACAAAAGAATCAGCAGCTGCGTTGCATTCAATAAAATATTCATCAACCAGTCGTGCTTCCGAATTAAGTGGGTACGTTGATTGAAATTTGAATTTAAAAATGGAACGAACGAACGCCCTTCGGCGAGTGTTGGCCGACGGTGTCCGAACGGATATGAAATCGTTGTTACAACACGAGCCCGTTCGAGCTCCGTCGGGAATTCGAAATTCGTATTTCGTACATTCACGAAGATTGCGTTGTTTTTATTGGCTGGGAATTATTCTAGCGATAAAAAGATTTGTTCGTGATTTTTGGATGAGAAATACCTTTGGTTTTTAGAAGTCGCTTCTTTCATTTCCTAAATGCAAATTCTGTCAAATGAAAATCAAAGCGACGAAAATTATCTGTTCGAAAGCATTTCGCTTTGTCAAGAAGAAAATATTTTTCTTAGAAATGTGAGCTCGAGAATGCTTGGCAATTCATGAGCAGAACTTGGGCGACAGATGAAATTAGTCAGTCACTTAGTCGCGCTCAGAATACCAAGTTCGAGTATCGAGTGAATTTCCTTATTACTGCTTTCCATTATACGTTGTAGTGCTTCGCTTGGCTGGGCTAACGATATCATGGACGTCGCGTCGTCTTCACTTCCCAGCTACATATCCTAAGTCCTAACCTTCGGATTTACTTGTTAACCTGCCAACTTAATTACGAAGTTGCCAGTTAGTGGGTGAGTTATCACTGTTATCATTTTAATTAAAAAAACAAGTATCAAGTACTCCATTAAACAAATAGCAGGTAGTTAATTTGAATACCGTGCCACTGAATAACGACTCCAATATTTTAAAGTGGACACTTTATTATAAGTTGTAACAATCACAATGATTAACGACCCATCTGTAAGCTCCTATTGTTAATAAAATTGTAACTAGAATAAATGGTGTTAATTTACCTCGATAAGAATAGTGAACTAATGCGATAAATACATAATCATAACATCCCACGGAAGTATTATAAGTATTTTCACCGAAGGATTTGGCACAGATTTATAAGTTTAATCATCAATGGGCACAAATCCGGGTTACTATTGAGAAATTCCTGATGGAAAATCTCCATTACATCCTAGGAATCGAAACCAGGACCTGATGCTCAGCAGTAAAGCATGCGACGAGCTAGGTCATAAATTGTAAATCAAAATGTGGAGTTAGGACCAAGTTATTATCAAGTCGCGATAGAAACGATTTATGTTTGCGCTATGTCGACGATTGCATCGTGATACAGCTCGGCACAAGGTCAATTGATATTGGCAGTTTTATCGACGTTAACGTGCCACAATACTGATGTAGTGGCGTTTATATTTTTAACTGGATTTTGCCGACGGCTTCGCTCGCTTGGAGGTCAGTAATTATACCACGCGATCCTCCTCTTACTGTTAGCCGGTGTCATCCCATTGCTGGCCAAAGGCCTTCCTCTATGACCTACAAATCTTTCGATGCATGGCCAGAGTCCTCTATCTTCCGATCCTCCTACCTGCATGAAAACTGTGTTACCTATGTTCTAAGCCAGGTTATGGTATTTCCGTGTCGCCATTCAGCTGTTTAGGTGTATTTATAATATGAGATTCAGAAGTGCAATTAGTACCTAAGCTTAGAGAAACTACATTAGTACAAAAGTAGTCTGAACACGATTGTTGTTGCGATCGATTCGTGACCTAGTTAAAATAACGTCTAGACGCTTTTAACTGTTAATTGTGGAAAGCAATTAACACATTTAACATCACGTGTGTTTTGCAGAAGGGTTAACACTGTACCCATGTCCTCCTGAAGCATACTCACAATGCGCCACTTATGTCTAAGTCTCATGAATTAGGGGGCCAGCGTATTGCCACCAACCGGGCTCAAATATAGACGCCAAAGTTCTACTGAGAATTCAAGTAATGAACTGGTTTGTATTTTTTTTATATGAAGCCTGGCCTGTCTATCTTCCGCCATTTTATTTGCTAAGTAGCAGACACGCATAAAACCCAAAAATGTGACGCTTTAGAAGATGGAAGATTTTCTCTCATATAAAACTTGTTTGTTGTAGTGATGCCAGCTATTGAGTAGTACAGGTTTTATGCGTGGATGAAGAAAGTGGTCGGATGTTAGGCAGGTCTTATAATTCTAATCTCTTAACGAATAAACTGGAATATTTATTAACTAACTTGAGAACACCAAGTCTCCGACAAGACACTATGTTACTGATAGATTGACAGTTGCAACAATTGATACGTTCAAAGCAGCCGACATCTCAGATATGACGTCATTTGATAGTAATGTAATACATTGTCTCAAACTTAGCTTGAATGGAGAACTTGCTTGACAAGAACTTACAAGATGTTCATACAATAGAACTTAACGGATGGTTGACAGTTTGTAATGTAACGGCGTCTACTGTTAATATATGGATAGGTGAGATATGAAACTCCTTGATACACGTAGTTTGTCATGACTTGATAAGACTGGCTGTCTGACAATATTAAACTAGGAGGATTTGGCCCACTGTTAGAGTGTGTAGGAAATGTTATGTTGCTTTAGGCTAGGAAGCTACTGAAACCCACAAAAACTCCTAAAACTGGCCTGTCCCTGTGTTCAGCCGGATGATTCTTAATCTCTCCTAATATAATTAAGGATTTGATAATCTGCCTTCCTCGGCTCTTTCCTTCTGATCACCTACCTGCGAATTTTCATTGCTCATAAGTCATTGATTTTGACTTTGCTATCTTCAGTACACCCAACCCCTACTGGCTATTTTTGTCTATGTTGTCCTCTTGAAACTGTACTGACCTAACACAGACGTCCAAACTGAACACCCAGTTCCAACGCGTGTTGATATTTCGAACGGTATTGTCTTTATAACAAAAGGGACGCTATATTATGTCGTTCACTTTTACTACGTATTGTTCCGTTATAAAATATCGTTTACTGGGTCGACTGTAAAACTCTTTTGTTGTTTTATCTTCATACTCGTAGACTGCAGTGTGGCTTTTAGATACAGTGTCATTAGTACTGTAAGCCGTGACCTGATACTGTAAGAGGTTTACTTCTTATGTAGGTCAAGAAATTGTCATTTAGTAGAACTACACTTTAGAAAAAAAATCCTTCAAGTGAAATTGCGTTTAAATTAGTTTTGGACACGCTCCCTATCCAATTAGAC
Organism: Eugnorisma glareosa; assembly: GCA_947578425.1. Lineage (NCBI taxonomy): Eukaryota > Metazoa > Arthropoda > Insecta > Lepidoptera > Noctuidae > Eugnorisma > Eugnorisma glareosa. Next base: position 19,537,400 of record OX387973.1, on the reverse strand, counting down.
TCTGGTTTTGTTGTTTTTCGGACAGTCTCTGTTCAGTTTGAAATTAAGCACATTGTTTAACTTAATTCTTTTTTGTGCTATGCTTCCCTGGTCTATGTCAATAATATCAGGTACCTTTGGTCTTAAAAGACCAGCTAAAGCCAAAGCCAAAGCAAAGCAAAGCAGCTAAGGCTAAAGCCTTCGTCGGTGCTAATTGACACTGACATTTAAGTAAAGCAACTAGTGTGACGTATATCTAAAGCCGTTCACAAGATGCTAATGCAAGCTTAGTCAGAAAATTACGAAGAGACGTGTGCTGCATTAGGCTCTGATTGTTACCTCTGTAGGTTCTATATAACAATGTTCCCACTGCTGGGACACGGGCCACCTCAGGTTCTATATATTTGACTGTATATGTGTCTCTGGTAAATAAGCTTCTATCTACTCTAAAACTATCAGCTGATATTATAAGCAAATATTTCGATATCATATTTATTTGCTTTGCCTCTGTCGCGAGTATCATATTGTATTAGGATTCCTCCCAGTTTCTCTTGTCTCAAAGATTAGTATTACCTCTATATACAAAGGTAAACACGACGTATATTGCGGGAATATTGCTTGTAAGGCTGTAGGCATACTTGTGAGAAACGCCTTTAAGGTGTTGTGAAGAAATTGCTCCATTGAATATCAAAGTAAGATCAAAATAAGTAATGGTGTCATTTGGCCAAATATATGATGACGCTTTACATACATCATTTATGTTTTGACTAAATCAAAGCTATAATAATATCTCAGAAAACGCATAAATCGTGCTCTGGTTATTTACATACCGTTTCTTCGCGATCATTTATTTTACAACTACATATAAACTGCCAGCAGTCTGCTAACATTGTAAAGCGTTCAAGGAATTGGAATTTTACTCCGATACGCTCCAATATTGTCATGAAATTGGATTTCACTTCATGTTGCATTTTTGTCGGATATTTTAAAAGGCAATATCCTACGCCATTCACTTCAAGAGGAGTTGAAACATAGTAGGAGATTAATCGTCTTTTGAAACTGCTATTTTCTCTCCTTTGCACTCACGTCCCTTCAGCTTACTGAACACGTTTCGAATCCTCCTACAAGTTCGGTTGCTCTTGTATGTCGTTGGGAATAATAAGCCCAACAAGGGGTCCTGTAAAGGGTGTCTGGGGAATGATATCAAAACTATAGGGATCTGCAAATTCATGATCATCCAGTCGTAGGGGCCAAGTGTAGTATAGTGTTTCCATGACCTATATCGTAGCGAGTATTCAGAAGACTATGTATGTAACAGTGAATTGTGAATATGTATGACCTAAAATTGCTATAGTCCATGTGGGTACACTGGGTACTGCTTTAGAACAGAATTGCGCGCATGGGCTCAACTATTTATATGTCGCATTACGACATTTTGATCGCAAATATGTAGTAGTTTCACGCTTGTACCCTTTATGGATGTGGGTAGTAAGCACTGTTATATCGAGTCAAATTGTACAGGAGCAGTTACCATAAGTTTATGATGCAATAATAGATTAGTTACTTTCTTCAGAATTCGTATTCAAGTTTTCGTACAAAGAAAGGATTCTGGAATCGTCATTTTTTTGCCTTTCTGTTCGGCTTTTATGTGGCCTTACTTTAGGGAGGTATCTGTCTACCAGTGAAGTAAAAGTACCTATGATCTACCTAAAACTCGGTTTCTTTTAAATAAAATATTTTTGAGCTCATCATAATGAACAGGGTTTCACTTTTTCTTGCCTCTTATTTCTAAGAAAACATCTACCCTCAATAAATAAAATATTCAGTTCAGAAATATTTTACATGTAAGAAGACGTTTAAGAAAGCAACATTTGACATTCAATAATCGTCGTATCGAAAACGCTTCGCTTGTAGGCTGTAGGTTCCTAATAAAATATTTATATCCACGACGAATGTAATATAAAATTTATCCGATGACACGTGTACTTGTAACGTTGATCGCAAGATTATTTTGATTCTTGAATATTTTAGAATTTGAACCAGCTTTACTAACCAGCGTATTTTATTGTTAGGCAAATCCATGTTTGGAAGTGAAAACTCAAACCTGGGTTGTCACATGAATACTAATCAGTTCGACCAATAAACTGTTTCAACTTCAATGATTAGTCAATCACGTATACAATAATATTTGAAGTCACATCAATCACTTAGACCTACAAACACATACCTAGTTCTGGTCCTGTCTTCGTAGCCAATAAACTGACGCGAAAATAAAACTGAAAAACAATGCCTCACTAACTTAAAACCACTTAATGCCAAGACCCACCACCACAACCCCACAACCATGGCCATTTCCTACTACATCCGTACCTAAAAGGCCAAACCCGTGAGAAAATCTTTAAAAGATTTAATAGGTAGTCCATAAACCGAGAGTACCTATGAAACGTGAATGAGGTATTATTGTTGCCAAGAAATCAAAAACGCATTCAGAATTACTACAATACATCGTAAAATTACTAATCGAAGGTGCTACATTATTGAGGACTTACAAAGGCTTATTGTGAATGAAACAAAAATGCAAAGGAGATTGCAAACTTTTGAACTGTTTTGGGCCAAATATATACCCTTGTGGTATACCGCAAACTTTGTACGGAGAATTTGAATGCTTCGTTGAGAATTGTATTCATATATTGTGGAGATGATTTTTTGTATTACAGGGATTCATTACAGGGGTTTTCGTGATTTATTCAATCGCTCGCGAAACTTCCAGATTGTGTTTTGACACGTGCCTCCCACACATTTAGCAGACTCACATGTCTCGTTCTAATCTAGATGGGGAGTGCTTAGTGCTATACATTGGTACGCGCGGGTCGCTGTGATTCGGCACAGCCGTCGAATATATGGATACGAATTGCGACGAGCGGACGTGAATAAGGATAGATTCGGAACGAAGTTTGCTCATCGAAAGCCGCATATACTCGTATCGGGTCTTTTTGGCACACACGGTTTTGTCATCTTTGTTTAGCTTTAGTAATTTGTCTAATGTGCGTGTTTAAAACTTTAAATAAATATTTTTCTTTTTTTCTTCATTCTTTCCGAGGCAATTCCCCGTTCGAATCTTAAATATGATATGACCTCAGGGATGTCTTTCTCATGTATCAAACTTGCTAAAGAAAGATTTTTGTGAAAACCCTGAGAAAATGAAATCTTATTTTAGTTTGTACTTAATGTTATTAATGCGTAAACCTGTCTGTCTAATCCCCTCGCACATTAATGGATGAACGAATTTTATTTGCATTTCCCGTAGAGTAGGCAGACCAGTGTTAGGATATTGGACATTTTTATCTCTGTAGTACGTTCCCATAGGATAATTTCCACCCAAAACACGGGCGAAGCCACGGGTGAAAGCAAGCATAAGATAAATTATCCGAAAATAAGACCCAAATTTTAAATTACGCGAACCTTCTGTTGAAACGACGGTCCTTCACTGTCAAGTATTCATCAAACATTCGTATTTGATTGATGCTACCAACTTCGTTGATTTCGCCATTCGAGAATTCCGCAGAGCCCTTTTCGTGCCCCATTTCCTCCGTTTTACATTGTTTTCGTCCATTATAATTTGCCAAAGGTCCACCGAATCTAAACGGTTTCTGCTGTAAGTATGTTAATAACTAAAACAGTAATTTGGGCCATTCGCACGAATTGTAAGCCGTGAATTAGGAATTTGGACACGAAAACGAGTGGTAAGATATTTATCGCGCCTAGGAATGGTAATTTAGGGGCGCAAAAGTGGGGCTTGGAAGACGTTAATTAATGATGTCAGGTTATATTTTCACGTGGAAAATGCAAATGTTGGGACAGGTGGTATTTTTAGAAAAGATACTCTAATAGGAAAGTGAAGGAACCTTGCTCGTGATAAAGATTGATGATCTCTTCGTTGGTCTAGTTGTCAGTAAGCGCTAATGCTGAGCATGAGGTCTTGGAATTGATTCCAAGGCAAAGTGTTTCTATCGGGTATTTGTCAATAGCAATCGGAACTTCTGGGTTGCTGGCAGTAGGCTCGCCCCCACTTTTATGGGACTTAAATATACAAAATATACATATATATATACAGGTTGTGGCGTAAATAGTGGTCCACCTTTAAGGATTCGAAGTACCAGATAGTGAAAAAAATGAAATGATAAAATTGTACTAGGTTATAGTAAACTATAACCTAGTACAATTTTATCATTTCATTTTTTTTACAAAAAAATCTCTTGAATTTTCATGATATGTTAAAAATTAAAGTAAAAATAGAGAAGAACTTACTATTTCTTCAAAAGCTCTAATATTACATAAAAAACAACATGTTTCCACGATAGCTCTAGTATTCAGCAGTTATTAACAGAAATCAAAGTAAGAAAATTATGTTTTTTTTTTTTTAAACTACAACCGAATTTGTAACCAAAGATAGAAATTTCGTATAAAAATAGAAAAATAATAATAATTCAGGAACCCTTGGTTACAAATGGTTAAAATTGTACTAAGTTATAGTAAACTATCTGATACATCGAATCCTTAACGGTGGACCACTATTTACGCCACACCCTGTGTATACAATGTGTAACAGAATAAACGCACAACCTCTTAAGGGGTCATTGTACTCATAATTATGAACAACTTTTACTATGGGACCAATCCCGAAATCGCGAAAAAAAAACAGCTGTTCAGTACATTTTGTCGAATTATGCGCACAGAAATGTATAGGGCAGTCGACTTTTTTTTCGCGATTTCAGTGTTGGTCCCATAGTGAAAGTTATTCATAATGATGAGTACAATGACCCCGTAAGAGGTTGTGCGTTTATTCTGTTACACATTGTATATATACAAAATGTAGGTGTATTATAGTTACATCTCTGCAAAACCTTCCGGGGATTGCAGGATTTGCAGGTGTGATGCTATGTTGTGGACCATTGCAAGAAAACAGCCCTAGAGTTTTTACGGTGTCTTCTGTTTACGTTGAAAGCAATTGTCATCGTCATCAGACCTTATCCCTAGCCTCTTCCCAACTATGTTGGGCTGGGCGTCCAGTCTAACCGGATGTGGCTGAATACCAGTGTTGTACATAGAGCAACTGCCTGTCTGACCTGCACCAATCTAATGAAACACTATTGTAATAGACTCTTTTCTCTTGTCCCCAGGCATACGAGAGGCGCTTTCCTAACTGCCCGCAGATACCGGTAGTGGTTGAGTGCGTCGTTGAAGAGGACAAGTGGTCAAACGACTCCTCACACCGATTCACGAAGAGGCGGTGCCAGCTGAACGTGGAGGCTCCTTATCTTCTGAAGAAGGTAGGTTTTATACACATCTTGTCGTACCAGCCAGTGTAAGGAAGGATTATGAGGACTTTCGTGGTACATTGCTTTATATTTTGTGAAAAATTCGTACTTTGTCTTCAACGTAAAAAGCATACTTAATATAATTGAATTACCCAAAATGAATAAATACCATTGGGACTGTGAGTACAGTGACTATGTTACGCGATTACTCTTTGCATACCCAACGGAACTGAAGGTAAAACTAAACGTCTACGTTAGCAATAATAAATGGATTATAAGTGACATTTAGTAAAGGAAAGTTATTATTCCATATTTTCGAGACCAACCAGAGTTGCAAGCCGATGCTATAAACGAGGCTATTGCTGATTTTCGATCGCAAATTGAATCCTGACAGTGACCTGATTAATTTTGACGGTAAAATTGCTCTTAGTATCCTGCAGAGTAATTGCGTTTAACTGACGGCTCTAATGCCATTTAAATATTCATTGCATTTGTTACGTCGTCGAGCAGACACTTTTTTCAAACAGAATTTTACCAATTACCCTAAAATCCTTCAGATGGTGATAGAGAATAGTTTTACGCATTTCGGGTGCTGGTTAATAAAATTAGGAATTTCTATCCCAAATTATTCAATCATGATTTGGGGCTCTTTGATTCCCAAACTGATGAAAAATAACAATACTTTTGGATAAATCCAATTTACATTATTAATCCTTAATCGCCTTTTAATATTTAAAATTGAATTGTAATTGTTCGCCCGAGTGGTACGAGTAGATTTCAGCTATGGTAACATTATTGGCTGATTATGCTTATACTTTTGTTACTCCTAGATGGTTGGCGTAGACTTTGTCTACTTCATTCAGACGAACGATCTGGACCTCAAGAAGAGAACCATGGATATCGTGGCCACGAACGAGACCTTCGCCAGCAGGATAGATGTCGTCGAGAAATGTAAATATTATGTAAGTTTCTACTGTGTCCTACTTGTATCTACAGTCATGTAACTTACAACCAATGAGTAGATCCCATGGTTAAAGTGTTTAATTATCATGAGTACTATCACCTTCCTATCTTTTGACACTTCAATCATTGTTACGAGTCATCATTTTCCTTATGGTATCCCCATTTATTTGAAGTCTGCACAGCATATCTTTCCCATCCATACTACTCTATTGCTTGTCATCTCAGTTCCATCTTTCATTTCTTTGATCTTCCTCTACCACATGATGATCATATCTCATCCACAAATGTACTCAAAATTTTCGTCACGACATTTTTTATGAGTACTTACTGTGACGTGAACCATCATTTTTCTTGGAAAAATACTAGTGTTTTTTTAACAAAAGCAAGTGTTACCAACCGGTTTTTGTTCCCAGCTAAGACCCTTTTAAACAATGTTTTGGTTACCAGCCGAATATTATTTGTTATAAGACCTTTTAGGACAAATTGAATTATTCTATACATCTACATAGTAGTCTTTTTGATGAGGGTCTTAAGAAATTTGCTGGGAAAAAGTAATTGTTTTTAGTACCTTTTTGTTTGAAGTCTGAACCAGCGCGTCTGCCACTTTTATGTGTTTGAATAATATTGTTTTAAGACGCGATGGTTTTTTCTTTTTTGACGCTATTGTTTCTGTAGGGGTAAGTGTGTTATCTAAAGGGTGTAACAATAACCTTAACGAAGCCGAAAGGCAACTTATTCTTCTCGTCATTGCGATAATTTTTTTGTTCTAGTCCATACCTGGGAACCTGCTAGTTACGGAGATATTGGGGGCCAAAATTGCGACTATCTCACAAGTTTTTTTTTTAATTCCGGTTTTTAGTATTATAACTTTACTTAAAATACCTCCACGACCCCCGTACTATTCAATGCATCCATCAGCTCAATGTTTTGAGTGCGTTACATTGAGTCCTACCGTAAAACGTGATTTTTCACCCCAAAAAAATAGTCGTTTCCCAGCAATAATTTTTGCGTGGAGTTACTTAGTTTGATGTAGAGAATGAAGAGTACGTTTACACCCTGTCCGTTAACGAAGCCAAAAGGTACTAGTTCTCCCCGTCATTGCGATTTTTTTTTGTTCTACACCTAACCTGGGAACCTTCTAGTTACGGAGATATTGGGGGTCAAAGTTCCAACTATTCCACAACTTTTTTTTTAAATACATGTTTTTTATTTAGGATTTTTACTGTAAACAGCTCCACGACCCCCGTATTATTCAATCCATCCATGAGCACAATGTTTAGAGTGCGTTACATTGAGTCCTACCGTAAAACGTGATTTTTCAGCCCAAAAAAAAGTCATTTCCTAGCAATATTTTTTGCGTAAAGTTACTTAGTTCGATGTACAGAATGCTTGGTTGACGGCTCCGTGAAGGGTCTGTTTACACCCTGTATACAACGTGTAACAGAATAAACGCAAGACCTCTTAAGGGGTCATTGTACTCATCATTATGAACAACTTTCACTATGGGACCAACACCGAAATTGTGAAAAAAAAATCGACTGCCCCATACATTTCTATGCGCATAACTCGACAAAATGTACTGAACAGCTGATTTTTTTTCGCGATTTTGGGTTTGGTCCCATAGTGAAAGTTGTTCATAATGATGAGTACGATGACCCCTTTAGAGGTCTTGCGTTTATTCTGTTACACGTTGTATAGAAAAGTATTAGAAGGATTCCCTTCAATTTTAAAACATCTTTTCTGTTGATGACTGTTAACTTATTTTAATAACCGGTTTTCGATTCCCGATTAATCTGTGGTTCAGCAACTACGTCTAAAATCCAACCAAGTAGAAGCATTTCAATTAGCTTCTCTAGACTAAATTCTCGTCAGTATAAACACATCTCATGCTAATGAGTTTAGTTTCTAGCGTTCTTCATTGATTTCTCTAGACTGAATCTAATTGCGTTGCCAGATGTTTGTCTAAAATATTTTTGTTGAAAACAGCGAACTGTTTACTTGAATTCAGATTTCGAAATGCAAATTCTCTAATAGCATTGAATCAGAGATTTCGATTGTCGCTTGTTTATGTGGTATAGTCAAACCGCACGAGTCAAATTAAAAGCAGAACATGTCTGGTGATTGGATCGGCTTTGTAAAACAATTACTGCCGAATCGAATATGTCGAACAAGTTTGTAGCACTCCTAATGCCCCTAATTATGTTCTATGTCCTTGGTGTAGTGCTAGAACACAACTGGCGAAATCTAGGTATACTGTAGGGCAATCTTCTGCCTAACTTTTCTAAAAAATAGGCGTTATGTTATCCTAACATTATATTATAAATGCGAAAGTAAGATTGTTTGTTTGTTACCTTTTCACGCCTAAACCACTGAACCCATCATCCTGAAATTTTGCATATACGTTGTCAGATGTACAGAAACTGACATGTACCTTCCCTCCCGAAAAAAGTACTGTTCCCGAAAACAACAATAACGTTATTATGATAATAGATGGCGGCACGTGTCTATCAAATCATGATTGAATTATATTATGACAAGCAGAGTACGATTCGAATTGACTGTCAAATTCCATATTAACGCGAGCGAAGCCGCGGGCAAAAGCTAGTGTGTTAATAATCCTGTTTATGATATTATTAGCCATGAATATGATTTTCAGCAGTTCTTCACGTATCCATCAATCCTTCGCAATTGATCCATAATAATTGCCCGCTATTCGTTGCCAAATAGAAGGAAGCGGCCAATTTTCGGCCAGCAATTTATTTAATACCAAATACTTTGCGCTTTCAACACGGAGGCAGGCGGTGGGGGAGGAAACGGTAATACTTCAGCCGATTATATCTGCAGTGATGCAACTCATGCAACGCTAGAAAGTGCACGCGATGCAGCTAAGCATGTGGACTGGACTGGTCTTGAGATTACGAGCCTCATTCTGCAATAGGAGACCCCTAATGTTGTCCGTGCAGGTCGTTGCGAATGAAATTAAAATAAATCATCTATAAAAATAAATAAAATTGAGGTGTCTGTTTATAATAACGAAATAACAGCCTTTTACTGAATGCATATGAAAGTATATACGGTACATATAACAAAAACACATTTTTTCTTTGTGTCTGTCTTTCTGTTTGTTCCGGCTAATCTCCGAAACGGGTGGACCGATTTTGCCGGGACTTTTACTGGCAGATAGCTAATGTTATAGGGTCTAACATAGGTTACTTTTATTCAAGAATAAGAATTAGGGTTCCGTTCAAAAAAAACAAAACCCTTGAAACTGGTAACAAAATTCGATTAAAAAAGGGAAGTAATATTTTTTTATAATAATTTCACGCGAACGAAGGTCGCGGGCAACAGCTAGTCGGAAATATATTTGTTGGTAATGAACCAATTTTCTCCACATTACCGGTATCACATGAAAAACATCCCACAATTCTCCTGCCGTTATCGATATTTCTCAAAAATACAGGAATTAACGAACCACCTCTCAATTTTCGATGACATTGATGACAAGTGCCAGGCAGGTGCCAAAACCTGTCTCGAACACGATCCGGTCTCCAACAATGTCACTTAGACAATTTTTTGCACCGACACCCGTAAAACGTGGCCTCGTTTAATGTTAACGATCAATTACAAAAATGGCGGCCTTAAAATGTAAATTGTCACTTTGATTTTATTTATTTAAACACTGTTGATTATTTGTTTGTTATTGCCTTCATTTACTTTTTGAATATTTATAAGGTAGCTATGTCAAAATTAATTATTTATTATTTAGGTGAAGAGTCTAATGCAAAGTTCAGTTTATAAATTCCGTTTACATAATAAAAATTAACAATAGTAACACGGTGGTTATCCCTGATAGGTTAAGCAGATAGGTATTCCTAACTACACCCACATTTCGCGAGTTATGTATTAGGGAGCGAGCCTATTGCCGTCAACCGAGCATGAATCCAGACTGTGCTGCCACTCAGGATTTCTATGTATAAAACCAACCACACTTTGTCCGATGGATGGACTGTGTGAAGAATGATATGGCTAGAAAGGAGGTGTCTGGTGAGATGACGAGTAATAGAGAAGTATGGAAGAAGAAGACATGCTGCTCCGACCACAGACTGGGATAAGGACAAGAGAATGACGATGCTGATGACTCTGTCCGACCAAACCAAGGCATCAGGCTCAGTAGTGGAACTCATTCAGTTAATATTGTCAAGTTAAATCTACATACAGCCACCTAAAAGCCATGTTCTTGCAGTAGCACTAAAAAACTGGTACAAAAATGGCTAGGATATTACTTTACTAAAGTACGATTATAATATGCCTCCTTTTGCCACAAAACCCAGCAAGACCAACATCCCTCGTTGCAAGGGAAACACATTACCGTCGCACAAAATTACATATTTCCATGCATTACAGACTTAATCCGTACAAACAAAACGTCACTCTTTCCCTTAAAAACAGAGTCTATTTTCATTTCACCATCCTACATTAATGTTGCAGATTGCACGCTCGCAACATGAAAATGCATTTTATATTATTTTAATTAGAGTGTATTTTCCTACTAATCTTATTTTGATTGTGGTTGCATGTCAAATAATACTAGTGAGGGACATCCGTATTGACAAGGGCGCTATGAAGGGCGGAGACGGTGTTTTATTGATGGAGTGGATGTGGGAACGGAAGGGTGGGAAATGTGTTATGTCATGTCGTATCATTCCATCGTCATTTGATGTGGAATAATAAAATGAAGAGGGTGTAGTGATGTTGTTAGGAGGCAAATCCAATCGATAAATAAATATTGGCACAAAATCCAAATCAAAGCGTTTATTTCAAGTAGGCCACTTACCTTTGAACTGTCGAAACAAAGACAACAATGAAATGTAGCTACGGTCCCAGTCACAAGGCATAAAAACTGTGAAAATACTGTAGTTGTCCATACCCTAGCGTAGATCTCTATGGAGAAGAACGGGCAAGAAAATCCATGGACACTCTTTTAAATCAGAATCTTATTTGACAACAAAAACATCATTTATTTCAGGCTACAATGGCCTATAGATATATACCTTTTAAACTAACTTAAATAAAGTAAATACAAACTATAACACTGCTTCACTTGTGCTGGCTGACCAGTGGAACATGTCCGCGGAAGCGACGGAACACCACGTCCTGCGCCAAAAGTCTTCCTCCATCACCATAGGCAGATAATAATTTGGTACTTGCACTACGAACACCTTGAAGTTGACGTTTCGGCACGACTCCAGTAACTGCACCCTCGGTGTGTACCACCGACAAAATGCACCGATTAAAGACGAAACATACAGGAGAAGATAACAAAGATGTTACTGTCGACGCGGGACGTACGGAGTAATCCATACTTCTCACTACTAGATAGATATATCATTTATTTAGTGAACACAAAAGACACAACACACGGAAGTACAATTAAATTATACAATTTACATGAATATTCTTTAAATACCTATAAAAATACAAGGTGCCAATGTGCCAATATACAAAAAGGAAAACATAATATATGAAATAAGTATGGTAACACTATGACAAACTTCAAATAAAATAACGAGTATTTAAACAAGGATTGCTGCTACGCTGCTAGATGTAGCAATCATCATCTCCCTGCCCTTGTCCCGTATTACTACCTGGGGTGGGCACAACACGTTTTTTTCCTCCATTGTCGCTATTCCCGTTGACCCCACCGCCCGTGGCCCCCCACTGGTGGGGTCAGCGGGAATTTATTTATTTATTTATGATTCACAAAATTTGGGAATTTGGGAAGGAATTGATTAAAATAATTAAAAATTGTTTCCGTTGACCCCACCGTATTTTTGAGTAATAAAATATTATTCAAAAACATTGCATGGGATCGAGTAGTGTTAGTACAGTTGTGCTAGTTATGGGCACTAACCTTACGAACAGTACTAGGCGATCATAAATCCAAGAAGGTATTTATTACTAGAAGATCGTACTTATTTATACCCAGAATTATAAAAATACATACCACCTTGAGCTCATGCTAGCCTGGTACTTTTTGGGGAACATAATATATGTTTCATATTATATGCCTCACTGGCAATAAACGGGAACTATTTTCCAGTTTGTCGCCATGGATAATATACAAGACCGTGATCAGAGCTGTCGCACTGTATGGATTGGAATATTCGGAATGTCTATTACTTCTCACTGTCATCATTGAGGTTTATTTAATTTCTTATTTTTTCTTATCTCAAGGTAGTTGGGCAGGGTAGTGGGGCCAACGAAACGACGGTTTTGTGATTTCCCGTTGGCCCCACCAGTGGGGCCATGACAGTTGTGTCAGCGGGAATACACCATTCTCGCATGTCATTCGTCTGGCTATCCAATACGCCTTTTGCTTTCATATTACTCCTTACACAATCTAGTTGTTTACTGTAACAATCTTACGACTATCATAAACACATAGTTTGTGAGGATGGGTAAATGTTTGATACTCTCACGCAAAAATTACTAAACGTAACATAGGAACTTTTTGTCCCGGTAGAGCGATCACGTGGGGGAATTTCCAGACTCCACGCGGACCAAAACTCGGGCATAAGCTTTATGAATCAAACGTAGATCAACCAGGAGACTTCCTTATTTGATCGTCTCCCATCCTAATAAGCTTATTATGTCTGATCATGTCTTTCTATATCAGTGACTGCTTCTACCATTCACGATACAGGAAATAGTTTACGGCCATTCATTCAGGCCTGCTTATTGTGAAGTTCTATTGAACAGTGGCCTTGAATGGTGAAAGTGATTGGCTTTGGTATGTACTCGTTTTTTATGTCGTTGTATGTACACGGATTAGTTATTTTAGCGCCTTTGTCGTCTTCGCAGTAAATAGTTTCAGTTCTTGATAAGGTTTCTTTATTCAGTCTGTTATTTGCTTAGGTGTTTATTAGTAGCTTTGTGCAGGTTGTTGGGAGTTGATTAAATGTTTTATTATTCCCAGCTAAAACTTTCTCGACTTGAATCTAATTTTAGTATACAGGGTGTAACAAGACCCTTATCGGAGCCGTCAACCAAGCATTCTATACATCAAACTAAGTAACTTTACGCAAAAATTATTGCTAGGAAATTACTTTTTTTTGGGGTGAAAAATCACGTTTTACGGTAGGACTCAATGTAACGCACTCTAAACATTGTGCTCATGGATGTATTGAATAGTACGGGGGTCGTGGAGGTGTTTAAGTAAAAATCCTACATTAAAAACATGTATTTCATAAAAAACTTGTAAAAAAATTGGAACTTTGACCCCAATATCTCCGTAACTAAAAGGTTCCCAGGTATGGTCTAGAACAAAAAAATGATCGCTACGATGGGGAGAAAAAGTGCCTTTCGGCTTCGTTAAGGGTGTTGTTACACCCTTTATCTTGGGTATTAAAAGGTACACTTACACTGTCTCTTACGGGATATCTGCCGTGATTATCCATTATTCTAAGCATCCAATATTTTGACGGTGTTGGAAGCTCCATGATCAGAATTATAATTTAGGGCATGCGGAACCGGGTTTCACTATAAGACCGAAACCGGGTTTCGCATGCCCTATATCACAATAGCACAGTATACGATAGTGAATAATCACGGAAGATATCCCGTAAATGACAGCGTCAGTTTATCTATAAAACGTGAAAACTTAAAACAGTGATTAAAAGGTCAAACTCAAAGTCAAAACATTTATTGCGAACTAAGTCTACAATGTGGTCATATGTTAAGTTAGTACTTATGACTTAGCAGCCTTTTACAAGCATTGCAATTTATCATTCGCCTGCCCTTATCATCCTAAATTAGCATGCATTAATTACTTAATTACTTTCTTTTACCAAACTACTAATACACTACTACTATAGGTACTTTTGTCAAATTGATCATGAAGATCTAAAACTAAAATCGCTGTTGGCAAGCAACGACCACATTCTTCTAGTATCACTTCCTGCATAGTTATCAACATGATATTTCTTATCATATAAAATAGGCACTTTTCAATTAATCTGTTTTAAAACTTAACTTAGATTTGCCAAATACTAAGAGACCACATTCCATTTTTTTGCCACATAATGAATAGGAAAACAAAAAACTGTATAAGCTGGATGTTACTAAAAAGTCCACATCGTGTAGTTCCACTTTAAACCAGTCTACAAGGTCAGCCTAGATTAAAGGTGATAAGTGGTTACTACTCAAGTTAATGTTAAAGATAGAGGTCTCAAAATGTACGTAGGCAACGAAACGTTGTATAGTAACATGAGGTAAATATTTTACATCAAACTCTAAGATAGCGTGGATGTCCTACATTATCCTACGGGCACGAACTACCAAGTTGAAATGTATTCTAACCCAGGTTACGGATTACCCGTGTTGCATCTGAATTAGTTCAGCCGTTAAGACGTGAAACAGTAACGGACAAACATATATAGTTTCTCATTTATAATAATATATTTATGTCTGTTTAAATGCCTCGTTGGTCGAGTGGTCGCATGAGGTCCTGGGTTCGATTCCCGGGTCGTGCAAACTATTATTGGGTTTTTCCATCAAGAATTTCTCAGTAGCAGCCACGGAGTCTAGATTTGTGCCCGGTTGATGGCAATAGACTCGCTCCTTTTTACATGGGACTTAAGCATAACTGGGAAATTTGGTTGTGCTATTAGGTACACTTCTGCCTAACTCTTCGGGGATTAGAGGAGTGATGTTATGTTATGTGATTCATCCACATGAATGACTAATGACAAAGATGATATACTAAAGCTGATTTTTTTCTAGTGCTAAGTGACACTAAATTCTGATAAACCAAGTAATACTATAAAAATAAGTAGACTTTGAAAGGCTTTCAAGTTCTTAAGGTGGAAGCGCAAGGGTAGCCCGCGAAATTAATTTTTTTTACGTTTTTTGCAATTTGCTAGTCTATTTCAGGTTGTATGTTGACGAAAAATGAGTGGCGACCTGCAAATTCCAAAAAATCTTTGAAAATTTGAATTTCGTGGGCTACCCTGACGCTTGCACATTAAGAAGACAGTTATTCGTTACAAGATGTGGTTAAGTGTAAAGATAAAACTACGAACTTTTGAAATTAAAGTGTTTTTTTTTGTTGCGAGAGGTGCAACTTTTGCTCGCAAATGCTTTCGTATGAGAGTTCACCCCCCATTGAACCTCCTTAGTCGTGTCATTATATGAATAATCATTAGTTACTTGCCGAGCACTTAGATCTTAGAAGCTATGAAAACATTGTACTTATGTGCCAGACTAGTTTCTTACTTCAGATATTTCGGTTTATTTTTGAATGGTACATTTATAAACGTGGACGAGGCGAAAGGAGTATGTAATTATTGCAGTTTGTGCTCTGCGTTTTGGGAAAATGGCGATAATGTATGTAGGTATGTATGGATATTTATTATGCCCAATGAATGCCTTCTTAGACTAACAAAATTTACTGGTTCATCTGCGTCCAAAATCTTACCAAAGACACAAATAAACACAGTTTTGGTTCTTTTTTTGTTGTTTTATATCGTTTGATGTAGATATCAAAAGCTTGCAAAATAACCTGATTAGCAAAAAGCCGACAAGCGTACAGCCAAGATACCTTTTATAGTACAAACCGTGACCATTTCGAAAGCATTAGCATTTCCACACACGTTGCATATTGCGAATATCTCAGACGGTGTGTCAGCGATGCGAATCGTTAAGTGCTTCGTCCGCAAGGGACCAATTTCGCGTAGAGTGATGCTTTTAGAGTAATCAGTCTTACTAAGAGGTATTGCGTAATCCAGCTACAAGCCTGCGGAGGTCAGATAGGCAATCGTTTCGTGTTAAACATTGGGTATTTAACTGCATCTGGTTAAGAAAGAAAGAAAAACTATTTGTTAGCCCGCACAGTACAAAACATAAAAAGTGGTTACGTTTACAGTAGGTAGGTAACTAGGTACACACGGCTACACATCAAACTATAAATTTCTAGTTTATGCTGATCTCGCATTGTATAGGATTTCCGTACAATGCGAGGTCAGCTTATACTGGAAATGTATAGCTTGATGTGTAGCCGTGTGTACAACAAAATTATACAAGTAAAAAAGAAATAACGAAATTAGTCCTGTACGAAGCCAAAAGGCCCCTATCTCAGCATGGTGCTGTAACATTTACGAAAACACGTCACAGCGCTGGAATTCTGATAGGACCCAAAGTAATGCCACGGTCAGATACGAAACAGAATTAAAAAATATATATATTTAATGTGTACAGTGAATAAACAAATATAAATATGTGAAGTATAATAAATACGAATTTAAGAAGAAGAAAATAATAAATACATCTACACCTCACGTAACCACACAGTTCGTCAATCTGTGCCACGAGTGTCACTGGCAACACTGACGTCAAAACAAAAATCAATACTGTTATCTTATTCATATCATAACAGTTAGTGTGCAGAGATGTGTGTAAAACAGTGATGTGTTGGTGACTGTGTAAAATATTAAACTGGGGTTGTCTCATTGTTAAACAAACAACAAAAATTATTACCTACGTCTCAAAAATAATTATTGTATTTTTAGGTGGAATCCGGGACCGCGGTCCCGGTCCCAAAAGCCCCTCGAGCCCGTAAGTTACCTAAGGAAAAAAGTGACCCAAGACAAAACAAGTGCATCTTTGTGTCGAGGATTCATTACCAGACGCACACTTGGTTACACTTGTAACCGATCATATTTGGGACAAGGCTTCCACAACCCAGTGGTAACTAGTCTTACAAAGGGATAATCCCTTGGTTGTCAGACTCTGGGGCTTCTATTACCCGTAACGTCTGTCACAGATCTACGAACAACAGCTGGGATCAACAGTTTAACGTGCTTTCTGAGGCACTGAGAGGCCTCAGTATGTACGGGATGGGCACACATCCACGGACCGATCTCGGAAATCGGATCTCTTGCTTAACTTAAAAGATCAACCCGTGCGGCTGTTGTTTAGCTATGAGCGATCCTCTCGTTTCTTCAAGTTATGGTAATTTTTTTGTCACCCAGGTCCATCCAGAGAATCCAGAGTGGACGTGTTTCGAAATGAGCGCGTTCCTCGACGTTAAGAGCTTCTACGGTCTGGAGAGCACGGCTGAGAAGATCGCCATGAAACAGTACGCCTCCACCGTTGCCAAGGGTGAGTCCTTCATTCTTTTTGTGATATCCTGTTCTTCTGCAAGATGGGGATGATGGGAGTTTCCCATTGGTCTCTTTGATAGTTTTTGTCGCTACGATACGTTACGATATAGCCAGCGATCAATTATTAATATACAGGGTTTCGATTTAGTCACCTGCATTCCTCATGGAGAAAGTGGTTTTATATGATGGGTTATTCCTTGAAAGATGCATAATGAGTATATCATCCACTGACACGGGACCTACAATGATTTGTACGTTTCCAACGACTGCTGTATTCTAGTTACCGACATTTTTTATGATCAAGTTGGAGGTGATTTGTAGTAGACAAATTTGATGCTTTTACTTAATTAGTTACTTGACATTGGGATGTCCCATGAAGTAACCGTGACCAAAACCACTTAAAGTAGAAAGAAGGACACTATCCGTTAAAACCACGGTTGCCCTAGTGTGAAATTACTGGATATTGTCTTTTTTCTGATATGTTTCCACCACAAAAAAGTCAAAGTATCCGGTGTGCTGTTGAGTAAAAAAATATTTAACCTTTGCAAAATTTGAACAGGCAAAGAGCTGATTGAAGTATTCATGGATGAAGTGAGAAAAGACGGCGTTCTAAAACTGAAGCCGTGGAGTGCGGAGAAGCCTCATCACAACCACAATATCCGGCACGCGATCGAAGGGAAGCCGCTGAGTCCACTTGAATCACCTCAGAGCTCTACCATCGTGAGGAAGGCCTCCACTGAAGGTTAGTGATCCAACGGTGTATGTTTGTTGAAGTAATCGGTGAAGGTCCACCGCTTATACCGTTAATGTAAGCCTGCGTCATTCCACGGCTGGGCGAAGGCCTCGGGACCATGACTTCCACTTCTTCCGACCCAGGGCTAACGTGGACAACTGGTTGTTGGTTTGGTCCAGCTCCCCCCCACTTACCTCTACGAGGTGTGCCGTGACGTCTTCTGGCCTTGTCAGGACTCAGGGCTCCACATAGAGGGGCCACCTTTTATAGTAGTATTATATTATGACTGCTCCGTTGGTCTCGCGGTCGCAAGCGCGAATGCTGAGCGTGGGGTCCTGGATTCGATTCCCGGGTCGGGCAAAAAGTGTTATTGGATTTTTCCATTAGGAATTCCTCAGTAGTAGCCCGGAGTTTGGAAGTTGGCGGTATGATACCCCCCTGCCTCAGAAAGCACGTTAAGACGTTGGTCCTGCGCCTGATCTCTCGGTCGTGTCAAATTGCCGTCCCATTCGACTATGAGAGTAAAGGAACAGAGAGTGCACCTGTGTCAGCGCACACATTTGTGCACTATAATATCGCAAGCGCGATGGCTAATCTCAGCAGAGATTGCCTGCCGTGTCAGAAAATGGTAAGGAGGACTATTATTATACCAGGCCCCTTGGTAGGGCTCTTCGGATAGTCCATATGTTTATTCTACAACAGTTCCTGAGGTAAGGAAGAAATACAACGTGTTTTCAGGCCCAGACGTCTTCACGTTTGATAAAAAATTAAAAACTCGAAGCATTTATTTCAAATAAACCAGGTGCAGACATTTGTTCAGTCAAAAGCGTTACGCAGTTAAAATTACTATTTGGCTAGAAATATAATTGACTCTAGAATCTAAAGTCAATTATATTTTCATCATAAACTGTCAATTTGGCCGACAAAGGCTTTTTTCATTAATTAATTCGGAAATGAGTGTTCGTCCTGCGTTGACGTGACGGCTCTAACATTATCAAACAATTTCTTTTGTGCCCTTTTCCATTGTCTAACAAAATACAAAGCTGTAAAGAAATTTTACCTAACATTTGTAAACAACAAACTTTTTTAATCCAAATGAAAATTACACAAAGTCTTAACCAACCAAATATTGAAATCGTTAGATGTGAATTCTTAGGTCTCGCGACAAAACTGTCAAGAGTGAGCTCTCACGTCCTTAAGGTACGATAGAAACGATTGTCAGTATGAGTGTGAGAGGGACAACGCTATTCAAATGTCAAATTAATGTCGGATCAGAAACGTTCAAAATTCTTTGACGCCACACCGTATCTGAAAATTTAAATCATTGTAACCAACATTACTTTGCATAAAATAAAATCGCGACAAAAATAACGCAAGGACGCAGTTGGAAGGTCAAAACAGGCTCATAAATACTAAGTGCGCCGTCATACGAATAAGGGTTAACTTGGTTTAAAGGGTAATGAATATTTATGACATCCGCGAGGGTTACTTATACGCGAAGTGGTATAAAAGACCGCGTTCCTATGTAATTGGTGTACTTCATACTGACGTCACCTTTCAGGGTTCTTGTAGACAAGAGCTTGATAAAAGTGGAGTTGACATAGCGTGTGTTTGGATACAGTAATTGGATTTATTTCTTGATTGTGCCTTCTTTTGGTTTCTTCTAAATATTAGATTTTAGGAAAATCTCGCGTACGCGGGATTGGGGACCTTTGTCGGGTGTTGTGCAAGCATAACTAAAATAGTATGAAAAGCGTCCAGACTTTAATAGAATCAAAAAAGGGATGACTTGTTTCTATAGGAGCTATCATAGTCTTATCAATTATATTTTTTGCAAAATTGCGATGCTCGACGGAACTTGCATACGTGGTTAAATTTAAAAGACTCAAACAAACAAACTAAATCCGGGATATGGTGTGCTATGTACGACAACGAGGCATCGTTGCCGAGATATACGGGAGCAAAGATCGGTAACGTGAAATTTCAGGTTCGCTAGCTAGACATTTATTTTAAACGACTCCAAAAAGCTTGGGGTTCTCAATTCAACTGAATGTTTTTTTCTCTAAGATCAGCAAACATGCTCGACAAAATTAGACACTTGCGGGGAAACAAAAGTTCTTTATTATTTTCTTTGATCGTTTCAATTTCTTTCGACCACATCATATCTTATTCCCCCTTTGCGAGGGAGTTCTATTCTTAGACGGTACCCTTAAGAGATCTTGAAGGAAATAAATGTGGGTGCCCCTGTTGGTCGACATCTTGAAACTAATGAGATACTTATCACAAAGGATGGTGTATTTATATAATTTCTATAAAAGCTCTTGTTTTAAGAGGTAAGAAAGAAAATGTGATTACTCTATGGATGATGCAGCAGCAGTTTTTTTTTCACGCTTTCATGATTGTGCCCCTGGGTCCCCCTCCCCCTTCCCCCTTCATACCCCTTTTCAGTTCCAGCACCTTTTAACAAACTGCTGCTGGACATAAACCTTTCCTATTCTTCATCATTATAGCACGATTAGAGATCCAAAATGAATTTTAAACGTTTTAAACCATTTTGTTTTAAACCGTCTTTTTGGTTTAAAACGATTTAAAACCACACTTAGCGGTTAAATATGGTTTAGAATGGTTTTTTTTGGAATGCACTGAGGCTTTACACGAAGTTATCTAGACCACACCTCCTTCCTGATTTAGAATATATAAAAGGAAAATAAAATAAAAATGTTTTAAAATCAACCTTCACTAACATGACAGACAAATATAAAATCGATCCCTACCTGCCCCATCTCTCCCCATACCTACGTTGCGATTTTGGTAGCAAAGTGAAACGTAAAAATGCGGCATTGCCGTTTTATTTTAATAAATACCCAAAACATGATTGTTTTCAGTGTCTAATCCTGAATAGTAGTATAAATATGATATATGACTTCACATATATTAATAAAAATGGTAAATGATTTCAATTAGCCTTTTAAACTATTTTTTTAAGTAATTCGTTGTCAATGTACGGCCCACGTGGTCGTGGTTTTAAACCGTTTTAAACAAATTTAAAACGGGTTTTAAACCACTGAATTTGGTTTAAAACGGTTTATTTACAACTATAAGCACGATCATCGGCTTATCTCTTCCAGCTTTTACCAGCCAACCTGTAATTTTAGCGTTTGGAAATAACTACAGCGGCACTGTGGCTTACGGTTATTGTCGACCACTAACGTCATTGCCGTCTTCTGTATGTTGCCATCTTTAATATTATGCCAACCCCCCGATTCCTGAAAACTTAATTCCGGATATGATGATATTATATCTTTTGCCAAACCTCCTTATTGTCATTTTTTTTCATCATCATATCATCATATTTATTCATAAAACAATTTACATTGTATTCGAATTTTACAAAATAATTACAATTTAAATCTTAACCGAAACAATAAGTAATCAAATATAACAAAAAAAAAAAAAAAAAAAAAAAAAAAACAAAATAAATAAAAAATATTAGTATGTCATCAATTAAAAACCGTTTACATGTCAGACCACAAAAAGCACAAAAATCAAATGTCAATTAGATTACTGTTTGCATGTCCAACCATAACAAACACAGGCACAACCATGTCCATTCAACGTTAGGTAAACTTTAAGAGAATTAAATGAAAATTAAATGCCAGTTAAATGTAAATTAAAAGTCAATCAAATTTAAATTAAATGTCAACTAAATTTAATTAAATGAAAACAGAAAGCTAAATAGATATCAATTAAATGCCAATTCAATCACCATTTACCTATTTATCCAACCACAGCCGAAAACAAACATGTCTGTTCCATGTTGCGTAAATTAAAAGAGAATTAAATGTCAGTTAAAAGTCAATTTAAATGTAAATTCAATGTCAGTTAAAATTCATTAAAAGTCAATTAAATGCAAACTAAATGTCAATTAAATGCAAATTAAATGTAAATCAAAACAAATTAAATGTCAATCAAATTAAATGTCAATTAAATCAAATGTCAATTAAAATAAATGCCAACTAAGTTAAATTTCAAATACACAAATTATCTGGAATCGTTCAACGTCAAATCAGATACAGAATATAGACATTTTTCTATTAAGAAGGCTTTCAGTTTTGCCTTAACTAAGTTTGTGTTATAGACCAAAGTTTTTAAATCAGTAGGTAACTTATTATATAGCTCTACTGCTTGGAAACGTGAACAATGCTTTGCTATATTAAATTTAGGCACCATTATATTTTTAATAACTTTCCTTCGTGTACTCTCTCTCAGCTCTCTTTCTTTTTGTGATTCATATTGATGTATATATTTTGCAAACTTGCTTAACAGAACTAGTATATACAAACTTGGAACTGTAAGGATGCCTAATTTCTTAAAGTATTCTTTACATGAATCACGCTGTGGAATTTTGACAATCGTTCTAATAGCACGCTTCTGAAGGATGAATGCTTTTTGGCAGTTGTAGTTATAGCTATTTCCCCAACACATAATGCTGTACCTTAACCTAGATTCAACCAAAGCATGATAACATGCTTTAAGTTGCTTCAAATCTATTTCATCCCTGAGGCTCCGAAGTGCATAACATGCAGAGGACACAGATGAATCAATTGCAGCAAGCTCTTGTTTCCAGTTTAGATTTGAATCAATGTTTCCTAATTGTTAGTATTGATTAATAAATCAACAATATAAAGCGCATTAAGGGGTCATGCTTTGGTCACGTAAGGTTTTTTAGGCCATCCCTCTTCCCTACTTCCCGTAGTACAGTACGTATATTTTTATATTCTTTGCTTACTCGGGTATTTACGTCCTAAAATTCAATTAAAACCGATTTTTCTAAAAAAAATCATACGTCACACATATTTGTCACACGAAAAAATACACGTGATTGTCATACTATCCTAACCCTCCCCAGCCATCGTGATTAATCGTGTTTTTTTAGGTAGAATTCGTCAGAAAAAATCTACCTATTGGTCTGGCAGTCGAGTTTTCCAAAAATTTCTACATAAGGGGTCTAGTTATGACCCCTAGAGCCCAAATCAACCGCCGGTTAAAAAGTTTATAAATATATATATATATATATATACAGCGTGTAACAGAAAAGGTATAATCATATGGAATACTGAGGTAGGGACCATCAAACTGAACAACTTTCTCTATGGGACCACCATCCAAATCGTAAAAAAATAATCAGCTGTCCCATACATTTGGGTCGAGTAGGTATTGAAATTTTGTATAGGACAGCTGATTATTTTTTTACGATTTCCATGGTGGTCCCCTAGAGAAAGTTGTTCAGTTTGATGGTCCCTACCACAGTATTCCATATGATTATACCCTTTCTGTTACACGCTGTATATATTTATACGTATGTATGTTGGTAAGTATGTGGGGCGACTAGAAAAATTTAGCCACACTCTACAGTTCGTAATTATGCACTGTTTGCTGCCAAACTTGGCCAAAAAATCGAAAGAGTCAAAACTTAGGTTAGGTTCATGAATGGGCGGGATTCATTGGGGCGGCGCCGGCGGCGGAGTGGTTTTTGAAAATCAGTTTTATGGCCATAACTTTTTTCCTATGGAAAATTCTTGAACTGTTTCACATTTTACATTCTTATCATTCCGAGTAAGAATACAGACAACTTAAAAATTAAAACGACTTTTAAATTTAAACGTTTTTGATGAAACCCCTAACTTTGGGAGGGGGTTGACATTTCCAAAAATGTTGGAAAAAAAAATTATATCTCTGAAACGATAAACATTTTTATCGTATAGCAAATTTTTTCCTCTACAATTTTTATTTGAAAAGTTAAACGATAAAACGTGTAGTTTTCGAAATAATAAACGATAACTGAAAAACTGAGGGCGTTTCCATGCTAAACTCATTGTAGCGGACTGAGCCTAATCACCACACTGCTGGTTTACAAGACTTCCTATTTTAAAGGGGACTGTTATACGAAAGTAAACGCCGTGATGGTTGGTGGTAGACTAGTCTTTTTAATGGAAAACAAAATATCAAAAATAAACAGCATTCGAAATATAAAAGAAACATTGTACAAAATATACCAAAAAGTATAAAAATTACAAAAAGGTGCGTCGTGCACATTCCTTCACCCCAAAGTTAAGCACTCAGCTTGAGCAGCTTCCTCAAGGGCCTCTTCAGTGTGCCCGCTGCAGTCCTGACTTCCGCCACTCGGATCACCCCATCGCGGCCCGGGTAAGTCGCTGAGATGCGCCCTCTCGGCCAGGAGCCCCTCGGTAGGTTGCCGTCAGCCACCAGGACCAGATCGCCCACAGCCAACTCTGGAACGTCGCCTTGCCTGGGTCTGGGAATGAGATTCGGCAAGTACTCTTTAACCCAGCGCTGCCAGAAGTGGTCCGCCAGTCTGACCGCTTTGCGCCAACCGCTTCTCGACACCAGATCACGGTCCGTCAAGGTTGCTGGAACGGGACGCCCCGATGAAGCTGCAAGGAGGAAATGATTTGGGGTGAGCGCCTCTTCGCTGCCGGGCTCTACCGAAACGTGCGTCAGGGGGCGGGAGTTGATTAGCCCTTCTGCTTCTGCGAGTACGGTTCGGAGAACTTCTTCTGTCGGAGCACGTTCGGTGAGGGTCGCTCGGAGTGCTGTCTTCACACTTCTCACCAGTCGCTCCCATACTCCACCCATAAATGGAGCCGATGGAGGAATGAAGCGCCAACTAATTTTCTCCGTTGCAGCATATTCTATGGCTGCGTCCCCGTAGAGGTGCCATTGTCAGACCAAATCTCAGAAGGCGTTCCTCTGCGAGCCACGAAGCGCCGAAGACTCATTACAGCAGAATCTGTCGACAAGCTTCCAACAACGTCCAAGTGGATGGCGCGGACGACTAGGCACGTGTACAAAGCGACCCATCTCTTCTCCCGTCTTCGGCCAATAGTCACTTGAACTGGTCCAAAGTAGTCTAGCCCAGTGAATGTAAAGGGGCGCTTGTGGTGAGCTAAACGTGCCTCCGGTAAATTCCCTGTAGGCGGCTGGAATTTCTCAGCTCGGCGAATGCGGCATAGCTGACAACGGAAGGCAACGGAGCGGACGACGTTTCTTAAGCCGAGCAAGTAGAAGCTCTGACGAAGCTCGTTGACCACGGTCTCTG
This sequence comes from Eugnorisma glareosa, assembly GCA_947578425.1. Lineage (NCBI taxonomy): Eukaryota > Metazoa > Arthropoda > Insecta > Lepidoptera > Noctuidae > Eugnorisma > Eugnorisma glareosa. The sequence continues at coordinate 19,512,128 of OX387973.1, read as the reverse complement.
TGTTGGCATGGGCGGCTCGGCGGTGGTGGTGGTCTACTAGTAGCTGGACGGCAGGGTGCTTCCCATCGAGGATGATGGGGTTTTTTGTGGCTTCAGGCACTCCCGAGGCTGCGGCGATACGGCTGGATAGGCGTATGAGGCCGTCTTCATCCACAATCAGTGACAGTCGGAACAGCCGACTGGTGCGAGGTATGGGCAAGGGAGGGAGACTGCTCAAACACATCATCTCAACAGGAAATGAGTCCAGCTGTGCCTGGAGTAAAATGTGCGTCTCGGCCAGGCGCATATCGGCAGCTGTCTCATGCGCTGAATGTGGAGAGCCAAAAGAGCTTGAAGGCTGAAAAGAAAAGGTTAGTATCCGCCCTTGCTCACGCACTAAATTATCTACCTGAAGCCCCCTACGTGATAATGAATGGAGTCTTATAAGAGTTATATATTTATGAGCTTTATAAGTTGCACGTACCAATCTCAGCCAAGAGCTAAACCGCTTGGGATCAGCTGAGACTGGCACATGCCTCTCTACGCTACCGATGAGGTAAACTGCTGTGGTATATGCCGGATTCCTACTCTCTTCATTTACGGTTGGGAAGGAACTAGGCTCACTAGGCCAGTCAGAAGAAAGCAAGAATTCTGGACCAGTGATCCAGCGAGACTCTAGGGATAACGTAGTGCGTTTTAACCGGGTTGCATCGTCAGCGACGTTCAACTCGCTAGGCACCCACCGCCAATCACTGGCACTCGTTAACTCCAGGATCTCGCCGACTCTATGCGAAACAAAAGGTTTGAATGAGCGGGCCTCGCTTCGTAACCAACTCAACACCGTCATTGAATCACACCAAAAAACTTGCCTGACGGGTCTGAAACGATGAGAATCGCAGATTGTTGAAGCGAGGCGCGCGGCGATCAACGCTCCCTGCAGCTCCAACCGCGGAATCGACACCGGCTTTAAAGGAGCTACACGGACCTTGCTGCAAACCAGTGCGAGCTTGACTCCTCCATCCTTAAGTACGAACCGCCAGTAAGCCACCGCAGCAAAGGCAGACTCGCTGGCGTCAGAAAAAACATGAAGCTCGCAATGATTCACTTCATAGTCGGCTAGGCAGTAGCAGCGTGGGATCTGCAATTCGGCAACCCCAAACAAATCCTGAAACCATAGCCTCCACGCTGCACTGTCCTGCTGTGAAAGTTCTTCATCCCACTCGAGACCCTTGCGCCACGCATTTTGAAACATGATGCGACCGGTCACTACTAGAAGCGCAATAATTCCGAGGGGGTCGAAAACTCGCATCACGTGGGCCAAAACCACCCGCTTGGTAAGCTTTTTTGGCAGCCCATCCTTTTTTAATCCAATATTGAAACCGACACAGTCTGTAGTGGGCTGCCAAATAAGGCCAAGCGTCCTCACAGGAGTGGCCAGGTGGCCCAGGTCCACGGGTGAAGTCACCGGCACCTCCAGCAATGTCTCCTTCGGTAACAACGTCAGAGCCGAGGCACTGTTGGAGGCCCAGCCACGCATTTCAAAACCCCCGTTTTTGTGGACAGCGTGAATATCAGCGGCCAGTTTTGCTGCTTCATCCACACTGTCAAGGCTGCAGATGCAATCGTCCATATAATGGTCGCAAATGATTGCACGTGCTGCGTCCGGGTATTGTGTCTGATGCTCGGCCGCATTTTTATTTTTAATGTAAATTGCCGTAAAGGGACTAGAAGCGGCACCGAACATCATCGACGACATCCGGTAAACGCGCAGCGGTTCGCGTGGATTATCGCGCCACAAAAACCTCTGCGCGTCGCGGTCTTCAACGCGAATTTTAATTTGCGGAAACATTTCCCGAATGTCCGCGGTCAACCCAACTTTGCCTTCTCTAAATCGAAAAAGAACGCCGAGTAGTGGCACAAGCAGGTCAGGGCCCGGTAACAACAACGACTTTAGTGAGACGCCCTTGGATTTGGCAGCGGCATCGTGCACAACCCGCAGCTTATTAGGCTTGTTTGGGTTGACCACGCCGAAGTGAGGCAGGTACCAAATACGTGGCCCTGTGGGTGTCTCTGGACACAGCTCGGCGTAGCCCTTCCCAACCATATCGAGAACGTTGGCACGATACCGCTCCGCGTAGGCACCATCCCTACACAACTTCTTCTCCAAGCCTAAAAACCTAGATAAGGCGAGGTTGTAACTATTAGGTACCGATAAAACGTCAGACTTCCAGATCAGACCTACTTCAAAACGACCACTGGGCAGGCGGCGTGCTGTGCGCTCAATAATCTGATCAGCACGTTCGTCATCAGCATTGCGCGCCTCACGTTTCGAAATGCCTATAGACTCGAGTTTGTACTGCTCCTTAATAAGCTGCTCTAATTCGGAACGGTCGCTGTGGGCTACAGTCGCGGATTCAAACAGTGTGGCGTGGCTAACAACATCAACCTGAGTAGTTGAACTACAACCGAAACCGAATAATACCCAACCAAGCGCAGTACGAATCGCGACAGGTTGTGACTTAGACCCCTTACGTGTGGCCCTAGATACGGTGAGATGCCAGTTGTCAATGCCAATGATGAGCATTGGCTGAATATTACCGTAACACAACTCATCTGCAAGATCCGCAAGATATGGGTATTTCGTGACGGCGTCCCTGTTGACAAACTGAGACGACACCCCTAGACTGCCAATAGATCTAGCCCTACGAATAAGGTGACTATCTTTCGCGTGACGACCCTTGATGTAGAAGTCGACGTAACGCACCAGTGCGTTCTTATTAAGGCCCCCTATGCAATCTACGTGAACGCGTCCTTCTGGCCCCTTAACACCTATCTTAGCAGCAACCTCCGCATCAATAAAAGTAGCGGTCGACCCGTCGTCCAATAAGGCATAAGTATCGACACTACCAGACGGACCAGACACAGTTACAGCAACAACTTTCAGTAACGGGCGAAGACTCAGCGATTGCGCCGGACTTTCAGCTGAAAAAGAAGTTGACGCGTGGGACAGGATTTCTTTCCCTTCAGCAAGAGAAACTATAGGTACGGAGCTCGACGCGCACGGGGCGGAGCTCAGCGTGGACGGCGCAGTATCGTCGTCCTCTTCTAAGCCTACGTGAGCTGCGGCTGCGCGCTCACTAGCACTGTGCAACAACCTATGATGGCGGAATTTACAATCGCCAATGTCACACAAACTTTTTGCTGAACACGAACTTAGCCTATGCCAACCTTCTTTGAGGCACCTGTGACAAATTCTTTTCTTTTTTATAAAATGCCACTTGTCATCTACTGACAAGGAAAGAAATTTGTCACATTGCGTCAATGAATGCTGTTGTTGACATAAAACACAATGAATTTTGCCTGAAACAGTCGTGGATGAACTATTTTTAGATTTTGACCGAGATTTCTCTCCATCAACGACTGCGTGCACCTTATCCCTGAATCGGCTATTGGCAGCGGAAGTCGAACTCGGTGCGCCAGCCGATTCAGGGAGGAGACCGAATCTAGACTGAAGCTCGACTATGTTGGCCAGGAAATCGGCGAACATGTCGAGCATGGGTAGACCACTGGCCGCGTGACTGCTGGCGTAGGCCACCCATTGTGCTCGTAACAGTGGGGGGACTTTAGAAATAACCGATTGAATCAGCTCTGGCGATGTTAGGTAGTGAGGCTGGTCGAGTAGCCGAATCGCTTCCACACAATTACGAACACGACTGGCAAAAATAGCAAGGTCTTTACCTTCACCGGAGACGCGCGGTAAAGTGCGCATTGCAGCTGCCTCCTGAGCCACTATAAGCTCGGGGCGGCCGAAGCGCGTATCAAGCGCGCGCAGCACGACATCAGGCTCACGCGCCGTTGCCAGCAGCATCATGACCGCTTCACGCGCGCATCCCTTCAATGCTTTGTTCAACCTAGCTAGATTTTCCACTGCAGAATGTGAGTCCATCGTATCTAGAAAGGCTCTTTTTAAAGAAAGCCATTCTAGATGCGATTTACCGTCGAAAAACGGCGATGGAAAATCCCTATCACCCCTACGGTGGCATGCGCCTTTATTAACATTATCTATGAGAATGCCTAACGACTTCACAAGGCGGTCTGAATCGCTGGAACAGAGATGCATGTTAGCATTTGTAGCTGTTGTGGCTAGGTCAGCCGGTTTTATAGGCGAAACCGGGGCTGGGGCTAGGCGAGAGGGGGCGACCGAGATAATTGAATGAAACTCGACGGGGTCAGCTAGGCCAACTGGATCAACTTTCAGAGCAGCTTGCGATTTTTGCAGCCAGTCATTGACCGAACGACTGCTTCTCGAACTACGATGACTGGCATCAGCATCTATAGCCGCCAATTCTGCTCGGAGTTCCAACTCCGCTGCCTCGCGCTCTCGCGCGGCGACCCTCTCTGCGGCGACCCTCTCTGCGGCCTCCTGCTCTAATTCAGCCATACGGCGAGCATGTAAAGCCTCTGCGGCTAACTTTCTAGCCACCATTGTAGCAGAAGAACGAGATGAAGTTCTACTTACTGGTCTCGACGGAGTCTGGATTGTAGTGACGGGCCTCGGCGGGGTCTGATTGCCGGAGACGGAAGGGGTCTGGACTGCGGCCGCCGCGTCGGCGGGTGAATGGCTGGGCCCTGGTTGCTCCAGCTCCTTCTCCACAGCGTTCCCTTCAGCCCCCATCTTGGCACCCGCACGAGTACGCACCATCACCAATATTTGCTAGACTGGCTGTAGAAGGACCACGATGTAGCGGACTGAGCCTAATCACCACACTGCTGGTTTACAAGACTTCCTATTTTAAAGGGGACTGTTATACGAAAGTAAACGCCGTGATGGTTGGTGGTAGACTAGTCTTTTTAATGGAAAACAAAATATCAAAAATAAACAGCATTCGAAATATAAAAGAAACATTGTACAAAATATACCAAAAAGTATAAAAATTACAAAAAGGTGCGTCGTGCACACTCATAAAGGAGGATTTTAAAATTTATGATAACCATTTTTCAGCTGTAAAACCATCATCTGCCGTTAATTAAAGATTTTAAACATGAACAAAAAAAACAAATAAGGGTGGAACCTTCTTCGAAATCTACCTCCTCCTGCGGCTTGCCGAAGGGATTTTTTTCTGAGCTCTTCCCCACTGTTTGAACCTCACGTGATTAAAGGACGACCCCTAAACTCTATTAGTAGTACCTAAATCAATTAAAATGAAATTTGAAATCGAAATCGTAATACCTTGGACGTTGTCCTACTTTAGTAGTTGTTATGATAGGTCGTCTTAAAGGCTATAATGACTGTCACAGATATTTTTAAGGACTACACGTAAAAACGAAAGAAAGTTTGTAGTCTACCCTACTAAATATAAAATACAAATAATTGCACAGAGTGAGGCTTATATATATTAACACACGAAAAAGTGGGGTAAAATATACATACATGGGACATATCGGTTGCCTCACAATGTATTCACAGTTTTGAGAGCAATTTTGATAAAGTAGATACCAGGAAGTAAATTGTCTGCCTGAGTCAAACCTAGGAACTAAGACACGTAAGTCGATGTCGGAATCACTGGACCAGCACTGCTCTTAGGTCCGTTGCTCACACGGTGAAGGGTCGAGACGGTGTCGAGGCGTGGGGTGCTCCCTGCTTCTGGCTTTTCCTAAGGAATAAACAGCAGTCCGCTATCATACTGCAGTCGCGGCAGAGTCGAGGTGCTTGCGAGTGCCCGCACCGTGACCCCGACGCCATTTTATCATTTCGTTTCGTGCGTAGCTACGTATAGAAGAAGGATGGAAGCACAGCCGCCTGCGCTTCGACTCTACATGGAGACCACGACTCGGCCGCGCCGCGACGCCGCGCCGCCGCCTCGACTTACCAGTGAGCGACGAGCCTTAGACAAAGACTGATTGGTAATTCCATGCGTTCCTTGGAGAGGTTATACTTGAGCAAATTCTCTTCAATTAAATCCAATGCCAACATGGGGACGAAAGTGGGGTGTTTTTTTAAATTTTACACTTTTCGACCGCGACTATCAATTGTTAGAAATCAGATCAATTCTAGATGCAATATTATACTTTTCTGATGGCTTATGAACGAATTATGAATCCTCTGAAAAAAATACCCAATACTTTCGAAACAACGTGGCGTTAAGACCATGTTACGAAAATTTCTTGAAACTCGATGCAAATCTTCTTCTTCCACATTCACCGCTTCCACGGCTTCGGGGCAGATTAGGTAGGTACTTTGAACAACGCAATTGACGTACAAACGAAAAGGAATAACCACAAACTGTTTCTCATACCAGAAGTAACGAAACCTCACGGGACTGGTAACTGGCAGGAACGGCCTTCTACTGCCATGCCGGCTCAACAGTCTCCAGCGCCTCTCGAGGCCATGGAGTCTACGTCCCGTCGTCTCAGCGCCCAAGCACAGAGCATGATCCGAAGCAAGTCCCGTCTTGTCGTTCCACCTCCACCGCCCGCTACAGCAGCACCAGGTGAACGACGTCGCTTTCGCTGTCTGATATTATAGGTAAGAATACACCTGTTAGAAACCTTTCAACATAACAGTAATTCCTGTTATAGTTGTACGTCAATTGCTATATTTATTTGAGGTAACAGATAGGCAGTCGCTCCATGTAAAATATTTGTATTCAGCTTCTGCCGGTTAGTCTGGGAGGAGGCTAGGTAGATGAAATAATGCTTTTGGGGCGCTTATTTTCTAAAGTTTTGGGTATTTTTTCGATGAATCGGTTTTCGAAGATTCTTTCGTTCATTCGCTATCAGAATTATTTGCGTCTCGAGTTGAGTAGATTTCTCATAAGTAGATTTTAGTTAGAAGGCTCAACAAATTCCTAAACCTTCAAAATTAGTTTATCTCATAAATTTCGATCCTATAGGTTATTGAAGTCAAAGTGGCAAATCAGCTTTAGTATAAACCCTGGGGCGGCAACTACTACGAAATACGTGAATTACGCTTTTATACTTACTCAAAATCCTGTATCGCGCAAGCAGAGTTATCGGGGCGATTAAAATAAATATGAAACCCGACAAAAACAGTCCGCTAAGTAGCCCACCCGACACAATACCCGTTTGTCCGTAGGAAAGGATCCTAAGCATCCATTGCCATTGGAGTATGAGGATATTTCACCTTGCACCTCTCTCTCTATAGACAGCATATACCAATTATTCTGTGTATGAACAGATAGTCTGATATAAATCTGAACCCCGGGTAATCCTAACTTCCTAACTAATATTATAAATGCGAAAGTAATGTTGTTTGTTACCTTTTCACGCCTAAGCCACTGAAGCGATCATTCCGAAATTCTTTTTCGTTTGGTTAGTGCCAAACCTGGTATCAGAGTTTTTATGCCGTCTGACTTGGCTTTAGATGCCGTCTAGAAATATGTCTCAAGCATGCTGGTTTCCTCATGATATTTTCATTCACCGAAGCAAGTGAATAATTATACAATACGCACATGAATCCGAAAAATCAGAGGTGCGTAAACTAAACTTAACTAAACAGTAAAAGGATAAACATTTATTTGCACATATACTTATAAAAACCCATTTAAGTAAATCTTGCGGCGGAAACTCCAATCTTAACCGTTTATTTTGTTTAGCAACTCGGTCAAGGACAATTCGGGACCGAGTTTGAGCGGCCCGGGGCCCCGGGCTCCCAGGCAAAGTGCCTCAGGGCAGGTGAACGGGTCGAGGGGAAACGATTTTTTGGTATATCGATATCATTAGTGTGATAGCAAATTCGTCTTTCTTAATATAGTAGTATTTCGGATGTAATTTGTTTAGGAAATGTCCTTATATCGCTAGATTTGCTTTATCTTTAAGTTGGCCAGTACAGTATAGCATCTGCATTATGCAACATATCTCGGAGGTCCTGATTTCGATTCTTTGTTGATTCAAAAGCTTATCTGTTTCGAAAATTCCAGCCAAAATATAATCTCCTCTTATTTAGAAGTTGGTTTTGTGAGAATTTTGCCGGGTACATCGCTATAAATTTCGCCGTTTCTCGAAAGGTATAATGTCCTTAATGTGTAACATTTAAATAAAACGCTTGGTATATCTTCCTTGGGGCATAAAGCCCAAAGATTCTTGTTAAACGAACTCAAACTTTATCTGTTAATGCTAAGCTTGAGGAACTTATCCCTTCCTAGCTGTTTCAATATTAAATCAGGGTCATAGCAAAACATAACGCCTATATTTTCCGAAAGGGTGGCCAGAGGGATACGCGCCTACATTTCTCTTGTTGTGTTTAATGTGAATTATGTAAGTCGAATCCTTCGAGTACAAGCGCAATTTTGTGGTTGTGGTGTAAAAAGTTCCGTTCAAAAAGTTAATATGTTTGGCGTGAAATTTAGCTACGCGAACTCCATTCACTGACGCAGTCATAAGGTCATCAAGTGCCACGGTGAAGACTCAGATCTCAAGTGTGTTTGTTAGAGGAAAGGGCTGCTAGTCACAACAAACATCCTTTGACAAAACCCAATAACTTTGGCCGACCTGGAAAGCCTACAGAGCCTGAGTTATATTCCCAGGTCGGCACCACAACAACGAGATAGCCAGATACGTTTATAACCTAGTTAAAGCTTATTTCACCTTTTACATACGGCAAACAAAATTAATATTTATAAAGTTCTCAGTAAGGGGTCGATTTCATAAATTATTTCAGTCAACATCGGGGTGGAGTTCCACTGTTATTCAAACGAATGGGCGGCGCGTGTCAAAACATCGGATTCTCAATAAAAGGGACCTGATAAATTCGCGTCGTTTCGTGAGTGACTGAGTGGATTATCGATGAATATTTTTGTTCGTGAAATTGGGTTTGTAAAATATGCCACAGGTAAAATTGTAGACAGAGGCAGGCATTGTATGTTCTGCTGTGAAATGGGCTGCGCTATTCGTCCGGTAATAATTTGTGAATAAGTAAGTAGCAATCCCGAATAGCTGCTCTTATTTAGGAATCTACCCAAAACAACTGGGAACCGAGTTTACGACTACTGAGCCTGTTAAAGTATCTCATAAAACGGTTGTACCGCGTCTTGTCTTCAACCAAATAAATAGTGGTTAGGAACTTAATTAACATTCATTGTTAATCCTACCTTCCTAAAATCACAATTCCGCACCATTTTTTGCCCAAGTCTGAAAACATCCGTGATTTATGTAATGTAGGTACATCGTCATTCCTTGCCAAACGACCTTTAAAACACCCTCTATCTTTCTTTCTTTCCGATTTGCGGCAGCATAAGTGTGACTCATAATACATATAATCCAACCGTAAATATCCGAATTTTATTGTATATGTTATCAGTAGTCTAGGGAAGTATTCATCATGTTTTAGGTAGAAACGAATATGGCTCTACGCTTCATAAAGGGGTTTCCAGTAACCACAATCAAATTAAAAAAAACGAATGATAAAACACAACAGAAGGTGTCTTGTCTTATGGGTAATGTGGCACAGTGGCAGTATACAACAGACCCCTCAACCCTCACATATTATGGGAAGGTAACCTTATAGGTGACCTCAGCTATGAGAAATAGGTAGACTTATTGCACCCATGTGGGTATAGCTCCTTATTCTATCTTATGCCTGGTGACTGAATATCGTTTGTTCAATTGTGTTTGTTCTCGATACAGCTTAAATTAACCTCTTTGGGATTATACAGGGTTAGTTTCCAAAGACTATCCAAATTCTCAGACATAATGCAGCACGACATTCTGAGCCCCCCCACATAGAAATTTTTCATCGGTTATTAAAAAAATAAACAGCTGTTCCATACATTTTGACCATGTAGGTATTGCACTTTTGTAGGAAACAGCAGATTTTTTTTTAATAACCGAAGAAAAATTTCTATGTGGGGGGGGCTCAGAATGTCGTGCTGCATCATATCTGAGAATTTGGATAGTCTTTGGAAACTAACACTGTATACAGTTGATCATCCAACACCAGCCGTGTCAATCCATTGAATGAAAACGGACCAACCATGAAACACGATTCGTTTTATTGCTGAAAAGATAATATTTATAGCTCGTTCCGCGTCAAGTTTTATGAATAAAATCTATCAGCCTATGGTAGATTTTATCGGAGAACCTGTAAGGCTTCTGAGATTATGTTCGTTCAGTTAAGTAGGTATACTTAATCCGATGCCAAGTAACGTGGTTCTTGAATCGATAGTGCTATGTTTAAGTATTTCGTGCTTTACGCATTAGTTGAACCGATATCAGATGTTGACTTGGAGTGAAAGATATTGAATGCCAAATGACCAGAAATAGGAGCGTCTGATTTCAAGTGAGATATTCTTTATGTAGTTTTTCAGATAATTTTCGGACGGTGCGGATGATATGTTCAAAAAGAGATTAGATTACAAAGCTTGAAGAAGACTATATTATTTCTGCTCAGAAATTGTATATTCTCGTAACATAAAAACCTTGTGATTTATTCACCAAATCTACTACGACTAGCAAAATGCCATAATCTATGGTATGCACTGTCTGTCATTCAAAGAACATTCTAGGTTCCCAATCATACGCCCATACAATCAGTCCAATGAATCCTATCCTTTACCTAATCCTTTCCTCATGCCACTTGTTTCTCTTCAGGTACTTCCGAAGGGAGAAATACGAAAGCTTTTTCTATAGCCCAGCCGATTTGCCGAGGCGAAGAGAAGAAAATACACGACGGTAGACACTTCTCCTTGCCAACGGCGTCTTTGGAACGGCCCGGTGTTAGTGAACCTACTTCGGATCCTAAGCAAAAAGACCAGGACAAAATTTTGTCGTCGTCTGAGCAAGACTTGACAAAGTGGGTTAAATATTCTGGGAGTTTGCCAAAGGTTCTTGAAGCAAATGCACCTTCTGAATCTCCAGCAAAGGTGCCTGAGTCACCAGACCTTACGTCGAAAGCTTCAGAGTCAACATGCCTTCCGGCAATTTTGTCTGGGTGTTTATACTTACCGGTTATCGTATCTTCTGCTTCTCCATCGAAAGCGGTTGAGTTACCAGAACCTGCGGAGAAAGAGCCAGACGGACCAGCTTTGGCGGCAAGAGTGCCAAAGGTACCAGCTCTTGTGGCGGAAGTGCCAAGGTTACCAGATCATTCGGGGAATTTGCGACAGCGTCCAGCCCTTGCAGGGAACTTGTCTGTTGGATCTGATAAATCGCTGCTGAAGTGCCCGGCAGCCTGCCCGTCGACCTGCCTCGCAGATACCCGCACCAGGTGGGACTACCTTATGGTAATGCTGGTTAGTGTAATTCTGATAATGCTCATCTTGTCCACTCCCTTATCTATGTTTTTTGGAAGAAGCAGGGGGCGGCGAAGGAGATAAGTGTAAATATTAAAACGTTTTAATTTTGACTTTTTTCTTTTTGTTTTATTGTTTATTTTTATTTTTCAAGAATTAAGTTTAGGGTAAGATTTAAATGAATTTTGACATCGATGAATTAATTCAGTCTATAGCAGTCCACTGCTGGACGTAAGCCTTTCCCAAGCTTCGCACACAATACCCTGTCTTCCACATCCAGTCAGAATCAGATCCAGTCACATTCTAGCACAATTATTATGAGAGAATGACTTCTATAAAACTGGTGGTTTAAGAATGATTTTGATTCGTTATCAGTCAGATTTTTTCTAATGGAGCCTAGAATAATACATCATAGCTTAAAGAAAATCTCATAAAAAAAACCCAAATGGCCCGTATCATGTCTAGTAAAGTGCCTGAGTTATCGCAGCAATAAACCACTTAGTAGCTATTAGGTAATCAACTACTCTAAAAGCAAAATTTTGTTAGTACACACGGCGGCGGCACATCAAGCCACATTTACATTTCCAGTATAACGTGGCCTCGCTTTGTATGAATTTCCCGTACAACGAGAGATCCGCATAAACTGGTTTTGTATAGCTTAATGACCGTCGTGCGTACATGTTCCTGGTGTGTTACACGTGTTCGGGTTGCGTCGGCAAGATTCAGCAGTCGGGCGGCAATATCGATCAAGTATAAATCTTATCTAACTTACTAGTACCTAGTACGAGTACTATTAAATGTAAATGCGAAAGTTTATAAGGATGGATGGAATTTTGTTTCTCTTTCACGCTAACGGTTTGGACGGTTTTGTTTGAATGAAATTATTAACAAAAAGGATAGGACTTTGTATCCTGATAGCGATTCCGTGAGACGATTACCGAACTCCACGTAGGCGAAGCCGCGGGAATAAGCTATTGTAGATATCAAGTTCGGGAAAAAGCCGCTCGGCTTAGCTCGAATTGTGCCGAGTCGACTCAAACACGATTCAGCAGTGGTAGAAGCCGAACGGGAGTTGGCAGGGCGATACGAGCCGATTGAAAGTCAAATAAAGGGTCTAAAAGTAGCCTTAACGAAGCCAAAAGGCACTTGTTCTCCCCGTCACTGCGTTATTTTTTTTGTTCTAGACAATACCTGGGAACCTTCTAGTTACGGAGATATTGGGGGTCAAAGTACCGACTTTCTCCACAAGTTTTTAATGTTATAACTTTACTTTAAATACTTCAAAGACCCCCCGACTTATTCAATCCATCCATCAGCACAATGTTTTGAGAGCTTTTCATTGAGTCCCACCGTAAAACGTAATTTTTCACCCCAAAAAAGAACTCGTTTCCCAGCAATATTTTTTACGTAGAGTTACTTAGTTTGATGTAGATTGTGCAGAATGCTTGGTTGCCGGCTTCGTGAAGTGTCCATCCATTTACACCCTGTACGTGTATCAGTTACTTCGGGTCGGATTTGTTGTTCAATAAAAACTGCCGTACCAAATGTGCCGAACCCGAACATATCTGTAACACTCCTCACTGATAACGAGTATCTCGTGTCCATCTACAATATTATTATTGAATAGCGCTGTGAATACACTCACACTCAAGTAATTGACTACGATATTGATCGCGACGGCTGGTCTGCACTGACCTTAATACGGACATAGTTTGCATTATCTATCATCGGAATATATCTGACCGCGTCGCCTATCAGGACCAGCAGACGTTAGAAAAAATATATAATTTTTGTTTTAGGGAAATAAATATGAGGTCAATTATATCGTAAGGAAAGATGAGTATAGACGTGAGTGAAGACAGAAGAACCGATGGATGGACTGGGAGAAAGACGTTATGGCTAGAAATTGGGGTGACTACTAATAGAGATCAGAATCATCATGTGGTATAATAGAATGTGGACTAATACCGTCTACCATCACGTCCAGCACCGATTTCTCAGTGAAGCGTGGTGGTGAAGAAAGTTGATTTTTTATTTTTTTGAAGAATCAGTCTAAATTTCACGCCAGTAATCCCCGAAGGGTTAGGCAGAGGTGTACCTAATAGTACACTCACATTTCGCCAGTTATTTTAAGTCCCATGTAATAGGGGGCGAGCCTGTTGCCATCAACCGAGCACAAATCAAAGACTCCGTGGCTGCTACTGAGAAATTCCTGATGCAAAAAAGCCAATAACACTTTTCATGATCACATTTCCATAATGATAATTAAAGTTCTTGCTAATGTCTTATGTTGAATAACTACACTAACATACCATATGAAAATTGCCAAGGCTTATAAAACAAAAAGTAGGTGGCAGTTTTTTTGCAATCAGCTTAAACGCAGTACTACACTATTGACGTCACTTACCCGCATATACAGCAAACATAGAAAAGGGAAATACAATTCTTTGCCAATAACCGCAATTTTATCGCTACACTCCTTCATAGACGCAATAAAGGCAATATGGCTGCTCTATATGCAACACATGGGCTTGGAACCAGCTGAATGAAATGGTCCGTAGTTGTTTAGACTACAGTCCTTTTGGAGACATTTTACCTCTGTTTTGTCATATTGATCTTTGTTTATGTTAACATAAGGTGGTTGGGTTGCCACACTTGCCACTGATAAGCCTAGCAATAGCACAATGGTCTTTCATCATCATGTTTCTGCCCTCGTCCCATGTAACTTGGGGTCGGCGCAACCCGTTTTCGTCTTCCATTCTCCCCTGTAAACCGTCACGCTATCATTTACTCCTTTTTTTCATATCATTCCTTACTAAGTCCATCCATAGTTTCCTTGATATTCCTCTCCCTCTCCATCCAACAACATTTATATTTATCACTGTTTTAGTTACGTGCGGGCGAATCACCCCTCTTCATCGCATATCCATACCAAGACAGACTATTCCCTTTCTACATTTCTGCAACGGGTATTCTTGTTAAAATAAGATTGGTGCTGGGTGGCTTTTGCCAAAGGTAATATGGCTGTGAAGGAACTGTAGTTGTTCAGACTAGCCATTATGAGCACACGTAGAGCCTATTCACAATTATGGTTGTTTCAAGTTTAAATTAAATCTCGTCCTGAACGAAACGGTCGCATATGAACAAAATTTAGATTAAATTCGCAGGCAGTGTAGTGAAATGGCTCGTTGCGGCCAGTTTTAGTCGGTATTAGGATTATTAGGTCCCACGCAATGGGAGGAGCCTTTTCTATAATTTTCTAACTAAGCTGCAACTGGTTATTACGAAACTAAAGACTTTTCACACGATTGTAACGATCCTTTTAGTTTTATACTGTCGTACACGAAGCGCCCAGATATACCTTATCATCAAAAAAAATGTTGTGTTGTTGTTGTTGTTGTTGGTCTAGTTCGTTATTCGAAACTTAAAAGTTTCGAATAACGAACTTGTCGAAAATAAGCTTAGAACTGAATTCTTAGTTGAGAAAACCCGAAGGAAACTACCTACAGTTTCAACAGTTACGGTCCAAACTGAAAAATGGAAGAAAAAAAGACGCAACGGACATTGATCAGCTAATAAAACTGAATCAAAGGACTAAACACTGAGTAAGTCGTAGTCGTATATAACGACATGTACACAACACATGTTTGTACGGTAATGACTCAATGCAGTTCAGACTTGATTTATAGTGTAGATACAAGTCAGTAGTCGTTACTTACTAGTTATTAGTCAATCGTGGATATATGGATGGATGGTCGTTTTATCCGTCGTGACTCGTGCATCGTGATATTGGATTTGTAGTTGAAAATACAACAGCATGACAATTACCTTCACGATATTTCAAATTTTCGAGTCCTTCTCAGTGCTTGCATAATCAGCCTATAACTTTCCCAGTGCTGGGACACAGTTCTTTTCTCTGTCAGTGAAAGAGTGGGACGTTATCCAGCACGCGATCCCAGTGCTTCTTGGTGGGTGTAAATTTGTCTTCCTTCATTGTCTTAATTTTTTTCCCCGGTTTGAGAGCAATTACTTAATGCAATTAAGAGTACAAATGGTTAAAAATGGTTTGAAATCTTTCAAAAGCTTGCGCATAAACGTAATTTCCCGCAGTAATTAGCAGGAACACCAAAATTGTATCCCTCCCCACTTCAAATGTTATACTTTAATTGGCGGCACGCGCCTGCCATAACAATACGGAACCCAAAAGGGCCAGTTCTTTACAAAGGACCTCATTACTCCGGCATGTATAAATAGAAACCCTTAATCAGCGCATTTCAGGTCCCTGACCACCTCGTGGGTAGGACAGACGCCCACAGCCTTTGTTTAAAATGTCAGACGTGACCGACTGTGCGCGGAATTGGAATATAAGCACTTTAATACAACCAAGGGTATAATTTGCATTGCTAAAGTAATTAGAATTACAGGGAAATCTGGTAAAGATATATAATTATATAACATCACGCCTTTATACCCTGATGGGTAAGGCCGAGGTATAGGACCTAATAGGCTAATAGGTACCTACGCCCACATTTCCCCAGTTATTTTTATTTTGTCCAAGTAATAGGCGAGCCTATTACTATAAACCGGGCTAAAATCCAGACCACGTGGCTGACACTGATAGATTCCTGATGGAATGACCCAATTACTCTTTGCCCCACCTGGGAACCGAAGCCAGAACCTCATCCTCACCGCGACCAACAAAGCAGACGTGACCTATTCGCAGAATTGAAACATATGCACATAAATATGATTTAAATACTCCCAGAAAACATCTATTTATTTAGCTAAAGTACCTAGTATTATAGAGAAACTAGCTTTCGTTCGCGTTAATTTAGAATTTGACAATCAATTCGGGTTATACTGTGCTTTTTAATAATATAATTCAATTATAATTCTAACGACACGTGGCGCCATCTATTATCATCTATTATCAAACCGTTGCTTTCGAGTCCTACACACCATTACAAAGAATCCAGATAAAATCTAGACTAATAACACCCAGTAATTTGAATAAATTTAAAAATAACTTAATTAGTAATTTAGGCATTCCGAGCCATATTATTGAAAATGTTAATCAATTTTATGAGGAATTCTTTTCGGTAGTTTACACAGAGTTCAATAATACATTAAAAATGAAAACCAAATCTAAATAGATTTGGTGAGTTTATGTTCACTGAACATAAACTTTGGGCAAATGCCCAAAGTTTATGTTCAGTGACTGGGCAACTAAGGGTATTAGGAAAAGTAGGGAACGATTGTTTGAGCTGTACGGCCTTAAGCCTTACATCAACTCAGAAACTTTTAATAAATATGTTACAACTAACTCAAAAAATTTTAAAAACTCCTGTAAGGTAGCTAAAGCCTTATTCATTAGCAACAAGATTAAATCCGCCGATAATAAAATAAAGACGGTTTGGAAAATCATCAATAGTGAAACTAACAGAAATAAAAAATATAATAATGATATCACTCTAGAGACTTCACGTGGTCTTCTTAGCTCTATAAATGAAGTTGCTCAAGAATTTGTAGATTTCTTCACTAGTATCCCACTTAAAACTACTGAAACCTTAAATTCCTCACCCTTGTTTTCTATTGATTTATTAAGAGCGAACGTTTCAGCCTGTCCGGTTGAGTTTCAATTTAAACATATAAACCCCATAGTAGTCATTAAAGCTTTTAAAGAAATCAAAGTCAAATTAACCGAGGATCTATGGGGTATGTCAATTAAAGTTTGTCAAGCCATTATTGAGACTATAGCACCGTACTTGGCCTTAATATTTAATTTGTGTGTGGACCAAGGAGTCTTCCCGGACCTTATGAAATTCAGCAAGGTAATACCACTTTTCAAGTCCGGGGACAGTAAAGACACCAATAACTATAGACCCGTATCCGTATTGCCGGTTTTCAGCAAGGTGTTTGAAAAGGTAATGCTTAATCAAATGCTCAACCACTTCAACACCAATAAAATCTTGCATGAGAAACAGTTTGGTTTCACCAAAGGACGTTGTACGACTGACGCCGGTGTCACCTTATTAAAACACATATTTACTGCGTGGGAAGAGGCACAAGATGCCATAGGAATTTTCTGTGACCTCTCGAAAGCATTTGATTGCGTAAACCATGAAACCCTACTCTTAAAACTTGAACATTACGGGTTAAGGAAACTTGCGCTCAGTTTAGTGAAATCGTATATAAACGATAGACATCAGCAAGTACAAATAAATGGTGTCAATTCAATGGGTTTAAAAGTAAGTATGGGTGTACCACAAGGTTCGATATTGGGTCCTTTCCTCTTTTTGGTATATATTAAGGATCTACCCCATTTATTTAAAAACCAACCACAAATGGTATTATTCGCTGATGATACTTCTTTAATATTTAAGATAAACAGACGTGCCACAAATTTCGACGACGTAAATAACGCCTTAATGCAGGTCCATAATTGGTTCACCGCTAATAATTTAGTATTAAATGGGAAAAAAACGAAGTGCATAAGATTTGCTCTACCGAATGTTAAAAGTAGTGATAGTGACATAGTATTGAATCAAGAGAAACTGCAATTCGTCGAAAATACTGTTTTCCTGGGGATCACGCTCGACTCAAGGCTACAATGGGGTCCGCATATAACATCTCTTGCAGGACGGCTGAGTTCAGCAGCATATGCTGTTAGAAAAATACGCCAATTTACTGATGCAGATACCGCGAGGCTAGTCTATTTTAGTTATTTTCATAGTATTATGTCATACGGTATTTTACTATGGGGACGGGCTGCAGACATTGAGTCTATATTTATTCTGCAGAAAAGAGCCATCAGAGCCATATATGATCTACGTAGGCGCGATTCTCTAAGGGAACTGTTTAAGGAAATTAACATCATGACAGTACCTTGTCAATACATCTATGAAAACATCATGTACGTTAGGAAAAATCTGCATTTATTTAGTAAAAGAGGTGACAGACACCACTATAATACTAGAAACAAGGACCAACTAGTACAGCCAGGTTTCAGGCTAGCTAAAGTAGACTCATCTTTTATGGGGTACTGTTTAAAATGTTATAATAAAATACCTCCCCACATTCAACAACTGAATGAGACAAAATTTAAATCTTGTATAAAACGCACACTATGTAGGCAAGCATATTATAAGTTAGGGGATTACATCGATGATAAAAATGCTTGGCTCAATGCTGGTCCTGCTCCACAACCATAGGGGCAAACTAATCAGAAGCTCATGTGAAATTATTGTGGAAGCTGCAGAAGATTGTAAAAATATCTTTGCATTGTATAGATTCAATCTCTTAGTATTATATAACTGCATAGCACATGTGTGAGTACTATGTACTGTAAAGCTACCATTTACATTTAGTTATCCTTTATTGACTCGAATGTGCCCTGGTGGCTGGGAGAATGTCAGGCTCACTCAAATGTCTCGCTGATAGTGGCGGGTGTGTTGGGTCGTTTAGTTCCCTTCAATATGGTTGAGCTGAATGGGGCTGATGCATACGTCATGTTCGTGAACGGGCGCTGTCAGTTGGGACTGGTCATCTCTTAGCTCCCACGGTTTATTTTAACTACTTTGTTTTTAAATCGCTGATAGTTATAATCTTTTACTCTGGACGCTCTTAATGTGCACGTCTTTCTACATCGTTCTCACATGTATGTATAATCTCAACATGAATGATGTAACCAAGATCTTGTAACAATATTTTGATTGAAAAGAGTGTCCATGGAGTTTCTTGCCCATTCTTCTCCATAGAGATCTACGCTTTGGAATGGGCAACTACAGTACTTTCACAAGTTATTATGCCTTGTGTCTGTGACTGTAGCTTCGCTTTTGTTTTTCTGACTTTCAAAAGTGCCTGCTAAGGTCTAATTGAAATAAACGCTTTGAGTTTGAGTTTAAGAACGTTATTGTGGTTTTCCTAGAGAACAGTACTTTTTTCGGGATGAAAGGCCTTTATCCGTTACTGACCTGACAACGTATATACAACATTTCAGGATGATCGGTTCAGCGTGAAAAGGTAACAAACAAAAAAACTTATGGTAAAGAACTTATCCGATAAGATTATTGTCGCTTTTCTAAGTGATGGGGGCGTAAGGTACGCCCCCGGGATATTATGATTGATGGGCGTAAAGCACTTCTAGACCGATATAAGCCGATTTTGCGTCAATAAGTGTGGTCACCCTAAGCCCCCAAAGGTGTTATTTACGTTGCTAAATTAGTCTTACGAGCAAACAAGGCGATATTTATCAGATTATTGTTGATTTTCTAAGCGGTGGGCGTAAGGTACACCTACTTAGTGTTATGATTAATGATAGAGGCGACCTAGTGGGCGACGCAGAAATAGGAGCTTTAGTAAATGTTCCAGTTGTTTATACGTCTAATAGGTTAACCTTTCTCAAAGGGTAGTTTTGTAAATGGCGTTCAAGGGATTACGATATAATAATAAGGGATTCTGTCCGTTGAATAATATACTGCGATCACCAACGTGGTGATAGTAGCAATTTCTGCAACTAAATAAAGATACATGAAGTCACGCCTTTTACCAATGGGGGTAGACAGAACGCTACGATTCTTCCATACTCTTTTTGCTTTGCACGTTCATACATCCTGGTCACACACGCACGCCGTTTGCGAGAACTACGCACCTGACTTTTCTGAAAAATGTCACCAAAAACGTTATGGCGATTTCACCTGGTATTACCTGACATAGATTGGTGAATAAAGATTAGCTATGTTTTATTGGCATAGTCAAACAGAGGCTTACCCAGCACTGAGTGAAGTCGGACCGTGGATGCTGAAAATATTACTAGATTTCAGAGTTTCAGCAATTGTTTACGGGCTATAGAGAAAAACCTTTTAAATTCAAAGCACTCATACTCCTTACACGAACTATTCAATCATTTAACGGATATCGATTCAACAACAATTGAGTCGCGAAAGTGGAACAAAACTATGTACGGAAGCGTTGCAACAAAATAAAGAACGCTTTACTGTTGGGCCTGCATTTTTACTTTTAAGTCAGGAAATTGTCGCAAGTCTTTCATTGTGAAGACACGAATACCTACACGCTGTAAATGACGATCGTGACCTATAAACCAAAGGATTGAACCTTTCGCTTTAAAAGCACTGCTGTTGTGAGCTTTTGTCTTCAAAATCGGGTATTATCGTGTTGGAAATGTAAAGAAAACATGAGGGCGATGTGAGACATGCTCTGGTTTTACTGATATAGGGTTTATGTCTAGAGGCCAAACGCAAACATGTGAATTAGTTCGTAAGCTGTTTATGTTATCCAAGGTGTGTGTAAGACCCTGCCGGGGCTGCGGGACTGTTCGAAAGAGATACCACGGCCCTGGAACACAAAGGTCTAAGAAGGAACATGGATGGGTTTTAGTCAGTACAAGTGTGATACTCTCTTCCGCTCCGCCCAGAGCGGGACTCCGTTATTTGATGATTTCCCCTCCGAAAGAAAAAGCTGTGTAAGAGAATCACAATTTCATCTGAAAATCGCTTTTAAAATGTCTGATTATAATTTTTGATACGTATGTATTTATACGGCGTACCAGCCAGATTTTTTGCGGAAAGTTACCTTAATACCTTGACAAGGACATATGGTCCGTACTTTTCATCCCGGAAATTTATAAACTTTCGCAAGGCCGGAGCTGAGGCTCAACTAAAGGGCTTCATAATCGTCACGTCCCTAATCCTGCGGCCCTGGGGCCCATGTGTACAACGGTACACACACTATTCCCACAATAAGGGAAGTTCCCTTCGCCACTTATCGGTACTTCCTGTTTCCTTCCATTCTTACAGGAAAACTAATTAATATGAGGTACGAAAGCGTGTTTTTGTTCTTATGTAATTAATTAGTACATCCTGTCTTTATGGGTGCAAAAATAAACTACTGTTCTAGCTCGACATAGGACGAGCACCGTCTTCACTAGCAGCCTTGTTTTACCCACTGCTGAGTGTAAAAATAGCCTTCTTCCCCTATATGCCATGCTTCCCTGGTCTGTACAACGAGAAAGAGCTTTATACACTTATCTGAAGCATCGCGAATTTGAATGATTAATCAGATTTTTTTTAAAGTGATAAATAATTTATCATACCTTTTAACCTCGAGGTTTCAACCAAATCACGTCGATTTTGGGAAGGGAAGGGAAGCCATGAAGGGAGCTCCCTTGTCGAGAAAATACTCGAAAGAAGTAAAATTATCTATTAGTATACTTGCATTAGCCTATGAGCAAGCAATACTTGATCGAGCCTTTTTGAGCCCTCCTCCATGTAATATCGAAGCTTATGTCGTCTAATCCCTACCTCACACACCCCTTAATATACCTACATAACTAGTACTAACTACACACATCAAAAGTGTCTAGGGATCAACATATATTTTTGCAATAACTTTTCTCCTGATTGATATTAATTAAAATTTTCTTTAAGGATTCATCAAATAAAGTGTTTTCGTTTGTCACAGTAACGATAAACCAAGTCACCTTTGCATTAATAAAGAAATTTGCCATTTTCCTAATAAAGGGATTTTTGACATTTGAACCACTAACACAAAAGTTCGAAAAAAAGACTGAAATAACAGTTTTCTTTAAAATTTTATTGGGTAACTTAAACAATTAATAATCCGTGTTTCTACCGCGAACACTAACAACACAAGAACATCGGTTTGGCATACTCAAAATGAGTTCATCCAAATCACGCTGTGGAATGGCCGCCCATGTTCGTTGCAACAACAAAAAAAGGTCTTCTTGCGACTGGATACCCTCCATATTCGGCAGAGCTCTTCTCTGTAGCATATCCCATGCATGCTCAATCGGATTCAAGTCTGGCGACTGAGCAGGCCAGGGCAGGACATTGATGTTAGCTGCGGCGAGAGTCTGTCTTACAATTCTTGCGGTGTGCGGTCGTGCATTATCATGCATTAACTGAAATAAGGGACCGATTTGCACTTGTAGAGGAACGATGACGTCTGATACAATCGTCTCAGCATAAATTTGAGCGTTGAGGTTGCCTCTGATCCAAATCAACTCAGTTCTTCCGCCGATCCAAATACCTGCCCATACCATGATGGTTCCACCACTATAAGGATGGACTTCCTGGCAGGATTTTAATCGCTGTTGGCGTCCAGGGGTTCTCCAGTGTCGTATACGTCTTGTATCCGGTCTCATACCAAAACGAGACTCATCAGAAAAGCACACGAAACGCCATTGTTCTTCTGCCCAATTTCTGTGTTCAAGAGCCCATTGATATCGTATCCTACGATTGTGCATTGCTATAGGTGGTACCCGTAGCGGTCTTCGGGAATGAAGGTTCACTTCATGCAAGCGGTTTCTGACTGTTTGGTCGCTAATTAAGTTCCCTGAAGAGTGATGAAGCCTCACGGCTAACATCATGGCGGTTATTGTTGGAGCTCTTCGAGTTAAGATTTGAATGTATCGGTCTTGTCTCCGTGTGGTGCAGCGATACCGTCCTCCATGGCGCTCAGCCACGGTACCAGTGCTTCGGTAACGTGTCCAAAGTCGACTGATAACACTCTGACTTGTATTCAGAGCTAAAGCCACAGTACGTTGCCGGGAACCAGCTTCTATCATTCCCACGGCTCTGAGCATTTCTTCCCTGCTTAAATGACGTCGCCGCTCCATAATAACGTTGGTTTTAATCAGTAGTAGGGAAACAGTAGCACTAATAATGTCTTCAATGCGTTGTATGTTTTTATAGGGAAAATATTGACAGCTGATTTTCATCTTTTACTCGAATTTGATTCACAGTTCCTGATTCAAATTATGAAATGCACCAAAAAGGATCCATATAAATTTATAAAATCATAAATTTATTACAAAGCCACATCTCAATCTCAAGAAATCCACATAAAAATGCTTGATCCCTAGACACTTTTGATGTGTGTAGTTCCTCGGTAACATGTCACAGACCAAATATATTGGATCAGGAGGCAGCGCCCTGCTACAGTCCTTACAAGTTAGATAACCTCCGCCTATGCATCGCTGTCAAACTCACAGCGATCTTTACGGCTCCTAACAATAAGATTCTATTCTATTTTCTTTTATGACAATATGTGCCAATGTCGACTATTCTGCAGCCAATGTCAGATGTGTTAAGAAGACACGTTGTTGTCTCTGACAAGTCTGTCAAAATTATAGTGATCTTTAAAATCCTTCCAATAAGGTTGCAGTTGAACTGCAGCTGTCAGAGGTTTTACTGGTTTACGACTGTACAATATACACTGCTTAACATACTGTTTTCCATAGACAAAGAACAACATCTGTGACCTTGTTTGATCTCGTTCAAGGCTGGTATTGTTTTCCGTTTCGCTTTATGTGATGTTGTGTATTTGGCATAAGCAGGACTGTTGTATTTCCGGATACTAGCAATGAGTTTCACAGAGCGCTGAATCTTCGCGTTCGGCAGCCTCTAGAGACAGAGATAGCGTCTGCGTAAACACTCCATGAACTTTCTTGCCCATTCTTCTCCACGAGATCTACGCTTTGGAATGGGCTACTGCAGACTAGCCACAGTTATTATGCCTGTGCCTTACAATGCAAAAGTGCGTTTGAATCACAACCTTTTTGACGGACCACCTTCAAAGCCAGTTTCTGTTGGTTTCTATACGCAATTTCATTTATACTACTTGAGTAAACGGCGACACGAGTTTATATGCAAATTGTGAACACAATGGCGTGGGACTTCTCCGTGTCCAGTAATTAATCTTAAAGTTCACTGCTTTCATCCATGTATTTTAAATCAAAATACCAAAATTGAAGTATAATCCTTTCCTGGTAGTAATTGCGGATACGTCGGCAAAGAAAAGTACCCCGTTTTTATCTGTAGACGGAATATGTTCGGTAGTCAAACCACTAAAGGACAAAAAAAACACGTAAAGACTTTAAATTGGTTACTAAATTATAAACACTATCACCCTATTCAAGATTTAATATTACCACCTCATCTAAATGTTTACCTACCAGCAGAAATGCGCAGATTTTCCTAACCCCGTGTTACATAAGAATGAAGAAATATGAGGTAGATATTACACAGGCAGCCCAAACATTCGCAAATATTCCCGCGTTATTAACAAACTTCTCAAGTGCTTTCAAGACATTTTCTTCCCATTCCTATTTTTTTTCTTTTTGAAGAGAGAATGATGTTTTAATTTGATAAGAAATTCTGTTTTATGTTTTCTTATTTGTTTGAGCGGTTTTGAATATTTTAGAGTGATTATTTCGTTAGAAATGTGCCTGAATTTGTGTTGGAAGCTCCTGAAAACTCACCCAGGTGTTTGTTCTCTGAGAACCAATATAAACATTCATAACCGGTAGCTGTTAAAAAAAAACTTTGTTATTCTTGTACACAGAGCTTTTTTCCGGAAAACCGTTTTCAATCTTCCATCCTAAAATATTCTTGATCGCAAATTTTTCCACCATCACATTTTTATTTCTTAAGTCTGAGTAAGCCTCCCCCGCCCCGCATTCCTGCCCTTCCCATGTTTTCATTCCTCTCAGAAATTCATGCGGTAGCCATCCGAGGCGTCCCTGTATCTTCTCTTCGGTCTGCTGTCACCCTGTCTACGGTATCATCAATAACCACGGTATCTTCACGACGCAATTGGTTTTATTTTCAACCCGTAAACTGCTGCTGAAACTCTGAAACGTCGTAACATCATTAATCCTTATTGGTAAGGTTCTTCCGAATGGTCAGGTACGTAATAATCGCAGTCGGCGTACGTTAGAATGAATGGTGACGTAGCAAAAAAAGTATGGAATGTAAGAAGTGTAGTGTAGGTGACGTTCTATTTTTTCTGCCTCGGAGTAATGTGAGTTTATGTTTGACTAGCGACCCGCCCCGGCTTCGCACGGGTGTAATGTTAAACATATAAACCTTCCTCTTGAATCACGCTATCTATTAAAAAAAACTGCATCAAAATCCGTTGCGTAGTTTTAAAGATCTATATAAGCATACATAGGGACAGATAGACAGCGGGAAGCGACTTTGTTTTCTACTATGATGTAGTGATGTTAAACCATAAGATACATAGATAGGTATCTAATTCATAATAAACGATAAACGATTATATATCCCATACATGCTACAACAATATACAATCAACATCAACTTCCTTGGAATTATCTCCTTCAATTTCCAATCGTTAAAAGCCACGATTTGGAGCGGCGAACAGCAAAATATTGATGCTGAGCGGATCAGATGGTTTCCGCTTGCGCCGGTGATGGCAGGAAGTGGGGTGTACCACGGGAACGGACCTATAGTACCTGCTATTTGGATGTTCGGTTATTTCCGAAAGATAACGACTTGTAGGAATCTTTTGGACTATCGGTATCGAATGTTTTGATTATTATCTTTTTAAACATCTGTGTTGTTGGGTGTGAAACTCAAGCGTTTATATCAATTAGACCATTCACAGGCACTTCTGGTAATCAAAGTTGTTTTTTCAACCTAGGTTGCGAATCAGAACATTTTGATCGTCAAAAAATTCAAGAAGATCAGTTAGGAATAGGTAAAGTTGCCTGATGCAGCTCCTATGAAAATAACTGGGAGAGGAAAGGATTGCCCTATTTGTGCACTTCAAAGGATTCGAATGAATAGTTCCGTGAATCTTTTGTGATGGTGTCTTCTCTATAATCTTAAAAGCTGATCTGTCCCTTTACCGATTTGTTCTGTTTGACACGTCACACACAGGACGGTCCATTGTGTTAGTTAGAAAGAAGAAAGATTTTCTCTAAAACTGTGTTCTTTGTCATGTGACAAAGGACACAGATACACGAGACAGGAGGTAAAGGACAAGTATTCTTTACCGCCTGCCTCGTGGGTGGGTAGTCGCAAGCGCTGAGCATGACGGTCTGGGTTGATTCCCTGGTCGGGTAAAGTGTTATTGACTTTTTCCTTTAGGAATATCTCAGCAGTAGCTATGAGTCTGGATTCGTGCCCGGTTGATGGAGGCAATAGGCTCGCCCCTATAACATGGGACGTAAACATAGCTGGCGAAATGTGGGTGAACTATTCAAACCGATGGACTCTTACACCTCCGCCAAACCCTTCAAAGATTACGTGCATCAAGTTATGTTTATTTTGTTTCATTTGTCACTTATTCTCACACGCGTATTAATCTCGCATCATAAAAAAGTAAGAGGCTATGTAATATTTTTCTGGCCGTAAATCAACAAAACACTGCCCTAAAAATCACACCACTAAATTGCCTTTTTAAATCATTCAAGTTCTATAAAAGATATCAATATCAAAAGACGACCTAACCTGACCCATGTAGTATCTAGGTCACCTAACTAAATCACACCTTTTTCCGTTTATCATCCCAGCGGTCTAACGACCAACTAAAATAGGTCAAACTCGTGTTCCGAACTCCCTGGCCGTAGCTATGCCTTTCTGATCTTTCTTACAAAGGTTCTATGTAATCGTGAAGGTCGAACCTCTAAACTTATATTCGTTAGTCTGGACAAGAAGTGGTTAATTAAATTATGTTGGCTCAAGTTGGCTTACAGGCTTGCGCACGTCGCTGAAAATAAGATAGCAGTGATTGATAAAAAGCTTAGGTGAGTACTTAGTGCGTGGTGTTACAGTAATTAGTTTTGGGCTGAAAAGTATCTCTAGGGGTCGTCCTTCAATCACGTGAGGTTCAAAAATCACGACTAATCAACATGGATGGGATGATGTGAGAATCACGTTTATTTTAACTTGGTACGAAAAAAAATGATTTAATGTTTAACGTGGAAATATTGTTTTCCTAATATGAATTAAAAACCCCAGCAAGTGAATTTGTGTCTAAAAACCCATTTTTTTATTTATTGAAGCAGTTCTATAACTGAGATCTTTTCAATAAAAAAATACACGCGATGCTAGAAGGGGTTAGGAGAGGTAACCTAAAACGTCATGACGTAAGACCAAGAGGGAGGGGGGGGCTATAAAAGTGGCCTAAAAACCTCACGTGATTAGAAGAAGGAACAATATTAGCCATCTCTTGTTCACCAAAAAGCCACGGTGAGATTTACCATTTTTGTCAGTTAAAAACTGAAATTATGGTTACCTATTCGTTATTGATTATTCGTGACTTGAACTCGTATAAACCAACGGCCATCATCACCTTCATTATTATGTAATTGAAGATTATTTAAAGATACAGTTCTCTATCGCCTATTTTTATCTACTTCGGCTAGCCTTAAATGCTATTCTTTTTGCGAAGCCCATATTAACATTATTAAAGCCCAATGCCCATACCAGTCTAGGTTCCATACGAGATAATAACGGCAATTTGTTAGTAAATCTGGTAGAGTGGGGCGGACGTCGGCGTCGTATCGGCAGGGGAATGGAAACTTGTCTCGATAATTTATATTGATGCGACCCGGGGGACGGCTGAATGCCTCCTTACACTAGGAAGCCTTATGGATAGCTAGATTTATGGTTATCAAGTATGACGCAACGAGGGAAAGTAATTTGGACCGTTTTTGTAAAAGAAAGGTTGTATTTTTATGAAGCCGGAGCCTTGAGACCTGCCTAAAGTTTATACGCTCCTAAGGTCCTGCATCTCAGTTATTGATGGTCTGTAGAACTATCTTCATTATTCTCCTACCTTCATCATGTGCCTAGCTTTTTTCCATTTTTGTGGGGGTCGGCTTCCAGACTAACCGGATGCAGCTGAATACCAGTATGTTACATGGAGCGACTGCCTATTTGAACTCCACAATCCGGTTAGTATTGAGTATATGTATATATATAGAGTATATATATGTATATATGTATAGTAGATATGATACCCCTTGGTAAGACTGGTTGTCAGACTTTTTGGGCCACTGACTACCTGTATCTGCAAATGACAGCCGGGACCAACGTTTTAACGTGCTTTCCGAGGCACGGAGGAAACTCGGTATGTAATGTATGATCACCCATCAACGGACCGACCTGGCAAACACGGTTTAACCTGAAGATTGACCCGAACGGCTGCTATTATTTAGCCACAGCTCCTCTCCTTCTCATTCTCTCACCCTCATCCCAGATAATTTGTTTTCAGCGAAGTTTGATCTTCTTTCATAGGTACTTGAGTATTAGTTGTTCGTCATCGCAGTGGTCACTCTATTTCTAGCCTTTTCATCTTTCACCGAGCCCATCCACCGCTGGATGTTACTAAAATTTTGAGACACCTCATATTCTGATACCTCATATTATTTTAACCACCCCTTTGGTGTCGTGGTCGCAATTACTGCCGAGTATGGACATAGGTTCGATTCCATAATCAGGCTATGTGTTATTGAGTTTTCAATCAGGAAATTATGCCTGGCTATGCGCCCGGTCGATGCCAATAAGCTCGCAACCTACATGGAACTATAACTGGCTCAATGTTAGCGTACTATGTGCATAAAAAGAAAAAACGAAAAAACCTTTGTGTTGATCCGCATCGGGGATTGAGGAGAGTAGGTATAGACATCTTTTTAGTGTTTTTCCCTGCTACCATGTGTTCACTAGGTAAACATGTTCTAACATAATGATGTGGGTCACATTACGCAACATAGCTGACGCACAGTAACGGTCAACTTTTCCCTAAACACGTCGTCAGACATGTCAGGAATCAGGTGTCAATTGTTGTTGCCAAGCAAATATAGCAACACGGCTTCAGTCGGCCATTAGGACGGCTACTGCTGAAATGGGGTGGTTCTTTGTGGTGCGACATATTCCATAGACTTATCATAATGTCACGCCTGTAATCTACGTAAGGTTAGGTAGGGGTATACCTAATAAACTCCGTGGTTGCGAGTGAGAAATTCCTGATAGAAAAATTAAAAAAACAGTTTGCCCGACCTAGGAATCGCACCCAGGACCTCATACTCAGCAGTCGTAATTGCGACCGCTACTTTTCCAAAAAGGTATGCAAAAACCAGAACGCACTAAGATCGTAGAATCCCTTATAGTCATACTTATAATGAATTGCATTCATAATTATGTATGAGGACACTTTTATATAATTATGACTTGATACAGTTATCTAGGTTCGCACTTCGCAACTTAGATTCCAACAAGAATTTGTGTGGTGTACTAAAACCAAAAACCCCAACTACAGAAAAATCACGCTCTAATGAAAATCGGAATTGATATGGAAAAACCGACTCCTATTGTTGTAGTCGGTTAAAATGTAGCCTATGTTACAGGGGCATAATAACGAATCGATTGACACCTTATTCATCAAAATCGGATGAATAGTTTAGGCGCTACGGAGGAACATATACGCATTACGTAGGCATTAAGTCCGCCTTTGTACATTATGTGCTTAAAGTTTTAATTAATAAATAAATACATACATACATAGACTGCTAAAATCATAACCCTTCAGCTTCGCCGTAGTCGGGTAAGAATTAATTTAAAAAAAAAATACTTTTAAGTCTACTCGCAAAGTTTAGTTTGCGCGCTACAACTTCAAAATTTTATGATTTTTTCGATGACACTACTGCTGGCTGACACTCTGAAAACTTATTTTACACTGGCATTAACTTTGTTTGTTTTAGATTTGGAACAAGGATTTGAATATCTAGATTACATGCCTCCTCATTATTCACAGCCTTTTTGCGTCCTACTACAAATCCGTTTACGTCATTCTGCCCCAGTTATATCACAAAGTAAACATAATATACGAAAATCATTATTATCTTATAGCTATTATCTCTGCATATATAGCTATGATTCACTATCAATATCCCGTATATTTACATAAATAAGATTCAAAGAAATATCAATAGAAAATACAAAGAGTACATTTGATTATACTTGGCTTCAATATTGTCTCTTTTGAATAGAACCGCAATTTATCTCTCTCTAAGAAAGAAAGTCTTGTTGTGTGTCTCGGGAATATAGTCTTAGGCATGCTACACACGGGTCGGTAAATCCGGAACTCATTCGGCACGTGCCGATCGACAAACTCATCTACTTGATAGTAGATGACAAATGATGCCAATTGTGCCGAGCTTACCCGAACAGGAGTTAGTGATCTAACTCGTGTTCGGGTAAGGTCGGCACAATTGGATATAAGTCGAGCGCATTTTCTGCAAATGTATTTCTGTATGATTGACTAACTGTGCCCTGCGGTTTCAGCGATAATTTAAATTTACAATTCTAGCAGTTCCAGATATCGCGTTTTCGGCCATATTATAGTAGTCTACAGGGTGTACACACAGGAACCTTCACGAAGCCGTCAACCAAGTATTATGTACATCAAACTAAGTAACTATACCTACGCAAAAATTATTCCTGGGAAACGACTTTTTTTATGGGGTGAAAAATCACATTTTACGGTAGGACTCAATATAACGCACTCAAAACATTGTGATGGATGGATTGAATAAAACGGGGGTCGCGGAGGTGTTGAAAGTAAAAAAAAAGCTTACATTAAAAAACTTGTGAAAACGTTGAAATTTGACCACCAATATCTCCGTAACTAAAAGGTTCCCAGCTACGGTCTAGAACAAAAAAATATATCGGAATTACGGGGAAAATAAGTACCTTTCGGCTTCGTTATGCGCCTTGTCTGTCTTGTTAAATACCCTTTATAAGTAGAGGTAGTATAAATATGCCGAGCCCGAACTTGTATGAGGCACCCCTTATGTCTATAGCGTTTGTTGATGCTTCTCAATCACTTCTTGTTAACATACGTTTCTTGGAAAAATACCACTTATTTTCTTGTCTATATTTACATAGAATTTTCTACCGTCTGGTTATTTATAAGGAATCTTTTAATATTGATTTTTTGCGTGGGATGTTATCATGTTTCTCATTACAGATTCATTAACTATTTACTACAATTTTGGCTTATATTTTAATGTCGGTCGTGAGGAAAGTTCGAGTATGAATTTGGATGGCTATTAGAGTAGGGCAAGGCCAACAAAAATGGATAGACTGTGTGAGGGACATTATGACTTGAAATGAGGTGACTGCTGAGATGACGAGTAATAGAAAAGTAATGAAGAAGAAGACATCCTGCGCAGACCCCAGATAAATTGGGATAGTGGCAGAAATAGAATAGAATCTGCAGAGTACGTAAAAAATTGTTCCGGGGTATATCAAAGTGGCGACCCATAGAGCAACAGACAATCCCTCACTCACTGTTATCATTCATAGTGATACGAGAACGTGTCAAACTTAAGATCGGTTGTAAGATTAGTCTGATAAATTAGATCGTCTACTCCTGCGTTTTGACTTGCGTAAGGCTGTGTCCTAACCAAAGCGATCGTTGCGACAAAGCCGCACTCCTACCGATTTACCGGACATACAACGATAGTTTCGCACAGGCCGCACTGTAGTGTACGATGCCTTCAGGCCTATCTAACGTTCCAACTGCCGAATAACGTAGATAAAACGAAACTTTATCCTAGGAACAAAATGATCGCTCAAACACAAAGTTGTGATAGCAGAAGCGCCCTCATAGCTCACCCTCATTCATCCCATTCAACCGCTTTCGCCCCCATTCACCCTGCTGATAGTATCTGTGACGTAACCGTTTGGCCACGAGGTACACGCTCAAGCGATTGCGAAGAAAACAAATTAAACTATAATATCACAGTTGAAAAATAACTAAGAAGCACGCTTTCTCGTATTCTTCGCAGCAATCCCTGTCATCTATACTATTATTATAAAGAGGTAAAGCTTGTGAGGTTGTAGGGGGTAATCTCTGGATCTACTGAACCGATTCTGAAAATTCTTTCACTAATATGAAGCATTATCCCCGAGTGCCATAGGCTATATTTACAACGTGCCCGTGGGATAATTTTCTAACAAAACGCGAGTGAAGCCGCGGGCAACAACTACATGATATATCATGGGGATACATAAAAAACTAGTCGGTAGTCCGCCATATTGGATTTAGGATGCCGTCACTTAGCTATCCGTGCTTTGCCATCCAAACTAAACATGTATGCAAAAATTTCAGCTCAATTGGAAACCGGGAAGAGGGTCAAATTTAACTTCTTGGATTTTTTTACATTGTTAGTTACAGGTGTAGCTGATAAAAGCGTGTTAAGGTAGGAAGCGCAAGGGTAGCCTGTGAAATTTAAATTTTCTTACGTTTATTGCAATTTGAAAACCCTCCAAGTTCATTTAACCCCATTGAGTGTCTTTTTCATGAAATAGTTATTGAATGGGGTTAAATGAACATGGAGGGTTGTATTGATGATTGGAATGATTATAATTGTGTAACTCCATACGTGTTACTGGCGCGATTCATATTTTCATCAGCATACAACCTGACACTGACCTGCAAATTGCAATGAACGTAAGAAAATTTCGCGGGCTACCCTTGCGCATCCACCTTAAAAAGAAATTGATTAGAGCATGCTACGACGACTACTCTAACTCCACTCCACTCTCTAACTCTAAGCATTCATTTCAAATACTCCGGCTACAGGCACTTTTGATCTGCATGACAAAATAAAATTAAAAGATGGTTGTGAAAGCACTGTATTTGCCCATTCCAACGCGCAAATCTCTATGGAGACACTCATTCACTCTCGCGAAGGAAACAAAGACACGCCCGTGTCACTTGACGCATTTCGTCCCGCCCGAGGTCGTGTAGGGGGCGTACTAAGCGGTGACGTCAGTGGGACGCGGACGCCCACGCAGGGACAAGGTTGATTTATATTGGTTGCAGTGGTTTGGTCCTTAAAGTTTTTAAGTGGTTGGGGAAGCTATAATTGGTGAGGTCGCCTAGTTTGAGAGTTGCGGTTAAGTTAGAGTGTGGTTGTTTTATGTATATGTAATTTACTTAGGCATTTAATTACATACATTAGCTAATTATTGGAACAGTTAAAAATTGTTATTGTGTTGGTATTGTATTTTAAATGCGAATGTATTAACTTTTCACGCGGTATTCCATTACTTCTGGCACGCAAGAATTTGATTATTTTCGACAGCCACTGCGGGCGAAACCGCGGCCTTAAGCACACATTCTATGTAGAAGGGATTGTTTCTCTGAATAACACATATAACAAGATACTACACCAAATCGAAAAGTATACAAGAAACTTTTAATTTTGTCAAGTTAACCCTTCGTATGGAACCTAGATCTACGCGAGACACAATAGGTTTTTAATTGTGTCTATATACTCGACATATGGAAGGTTAAACATCAATTTACGTACGGTACACCATCAACATCTTCCAAGGCATTTAATTACCCATGTAGTACACCTTAACCTTCAAGAGATATCCGACATTCAACACAAGTCTTATCGACCCACGTCCCTACATTTTCCAACAAGTTTAACCCGTCGCTCGCTCGTGTCAGATCCCGACCTTGACCCCCTTGCTGCTGCAACGCGTAACTGTTGCTGCAACGGACGCTATTCAACATGGCAGCCTGTAACTTGGCGCTTGGTACTGGCGTAAGTTGTAAAGGTCAATGTCAGTGTTAAAATGAAATACTTTTAAGACAAATTTTATTGGTTGGCCATAATATAACAGTAGTTTTAGAGGTTAGCAATACCAGACTAGATAATTGGGGAATGGAACGATCTTGCATGGGTTGGGGAACTATTTTATTCGAAGGTGGTGAAATGAAAAATTGTGCTGTAAAAAAACATTTGTTTTTCGGAATTATAAATGGATTGTGTAATATAATATGAGAAGGGAACACGCTCTCAGTTTGGAATGGGAGAGAAAATTACGTTAATGGACTCTGTGAAAGGTGGAAACGAATGAAACGGGAGTGATCGATAACGTACCAGGTTAACAGTGAGGAATGAAAGAAAAAAATATGTGTCGATCCCAAAATCTGGTCTGTATCGGTCTGACCTGGATCTTTTTCTTTTGCGTGCATTTGTTCCGTGTTACAAATGCACGCAAACGAAGAAGATCCAGATGAAGTAAAAAACCAACGAAGGGTTACATACCATCGTAGTAGAGGAGCGCCATTTGATTCTTATAGCGGTCACATAAATACACATGCTGTGAAAATTTCAACTGTCCACCTAAAGGATCATGAGATACACCCCGCTGACAGACAGACGGACAGCGGAGGCTTAGTAATAAGTTAGCGTTGGTTACCCTTCGGGTTGGGAACTCTAAAAAAGATTATAAATATTAGTTCTATGTATATTTTATCAAGTATCAAGATATATTGGGCCTTGTTGCTCGTTGCAAAAAGAGCGTTCAGGGACGGAGAATAATTTGTGGAACAAACGCAATGGATTGAGACACTTGGGAAACATCTAGTCCTATTTGTCTAGCTTTGTAGTAAAGCTAGACTGAATTGCTACAAAACATACTTCATGTTGAGCTGTTTAAATATACCTTTTTACATATTACAGTACAGTAGGTATCTATTAAATTGTACAGGAAAATAACCACAATAGTTTCGCCTGGGGAAAATATTATTTCAATCTAAATAAAATTACATGTCGTAGGTAATATGGTACCTAATGGGAATGAGTTTGGCAATTTATTATTATAATGGTCTCTTTAGTATCTCGTTGGTCTAGTGGTCGCAAGCGCGACTGTTGAGCAAGAGGTGCTCGGTTCCATTTCCTGGTCAGGCAAGGTGTTATTTCGTTTTTCCATCAGGAATTTCTGAGTAGCAGTCACGGAGTCTCTTTTTGTGCCTGGTTGATGGCAATAGACTCACCCCCTATTAGATAGTATAATCAGCCTATAATGTTCCCACTGCTGGGACACACGGTATGGCATGGGCAATAATCCACTACGCGGGCCCAGTGCGGGTTTGTTTTGGTTCTAGGACATGCCGGTTTCCTCACGATGTTTTCCTTCACCGTTTTGAAAGCAGTGGTGATGAAATAAATTACACAAAGTAATGCGCCTGCCTGGGTTCGAACTTACGACTTACTGTTCGTAAGTTGGGGCCGCCACCACTGGGCCACCGCTGTTCACTGCTACATATAACTAGCGAAATGTGGGTGTACTATTAGGTACACCTCTACCTAACCCTTCGGGGATTACTGGCGTGATGTTTCGAGTATATTTTATGGGGCATTTGTATTGGGTAATATTTTTGCGACACGATTACAACAATTACCGAATAAAAACATTTACCGACAGGCTTATCAAATTGCAACAATATTCTGTTACCGATTAACCGAAATCAGACTACAATTGTTGTTATATTTTGCAACATACTTTGTAATCTGATTCGGAATTGGAAAAGCAAGCAATTTAAACTTAAGCGGAAAAGTTATTTAAGCACCCTATTGCGAATACACTCAAAATTACAATTGCTTTCATGATCCATTTAATTTTATTGCTTTCATTTTATCGAATATTCAAACATTTATTGTGGCAGAGGACTTGTTACAGTTATTCGCGTTTACTTGTATCAAATAGGCTTTTGTGTGGGCTTAGTAGGGGCTTACCTTGGCTCCCAGATAAGTCACCTGTTCGGGAAGGGTATAGGGTGCCCATCAAGTGTCAGATCTAGATGACATCGCCTTGGAAGCTGCCGTCCAATTTTACAGTATTGGTTTAAATAACAGCAAGCCTGTATTCTTCTCGAGTGGAAGGCAGTGGGGTGTGCAAGACATCCGCATTTAAGTATTATACTCCGATAAAGATGTCTTATACACAGGTATTGTGTTACCACTAGTAATCAGGTTGTGAAGATCATATGGACAGTCATTCTATGTAAAAAAGCTCACTCAGGATACACTGGAAGCTGAGCCCAACATTGAGAAAAGGTTAAGCCGATGATGTAAGAGGACGACCTTATCGCCATCGCCAACCTGAATAAATGTTGAAAAACAAAGAAAAGTAACAAATTATTTTATACTAGCGACCCGCCCCGGCTTCGCGCGGGTGCAATGTTATACATATAAACCTTCCTCTTGAATCACCCTATCTATTAAAAAAAACCGCATCAAAATCCGTTGCGATCTAAGTATACATAGGGACCGTCAGCCGGAAGCGACTTTGTTTTATACATATACTGTAGTGAAGTGATGCTCAAAAATAAAAAGTAACACATTTTATTTAAAATCTGAAATCGCCAACCCGTGCCACCCGGCAGGCGTGGTGATCAATGCTCGTGCCTTCTCTGGTAAGAAGAGGCCTTTGCCCAGCAGTGGGACAGTAATAGGCTGGTATTATTACATTTTATTTGTTCAGGATTCAAATTTTGCCATGCCCCAGTTACCTATTATCTAACATAAGGTCAGTTAAAAGAGGAATGTAACATGTAGAACATTGGATTGTGCAGCTATATTTGAGTTGGAGGGTCAGGTCGGCGTGTCTGGCCCTGGCTATAGGTCACGTTAATCTAATTATTTTCAGAAACAGAAGAGTTTTGTTTTTCGGTGGATTATTTTATATGGTTGTTCGAACCCAGACAGGACATTGTGCAATTTATTTGATCGTGACTGCCCTAGAACGAAACATTCGATGATATATCAGTCACCGAGCTGCACTTGTCCGCGTGATGAATCATGGATGCATGGCCTAGACTCTCCCTCTCAAAAAGAGGAGGCCTCTGGCCCAGCAGTGGGAACGTATCGGTCTGATTATGATTCTGCTATGTTATTTTATCCTACTAATAAGCGAAAGTTTGTGAGGATGGATGTTTGTGACTCTTTCACGCAAAAACTACTGAACGGATTTGGATGAAATTAAGCAAACAGATAATTAATAACCTGGATTAACACATAGGATAGTTTTTAGCCCGGTAGTACGATCCCATGGGACAATTACTGAACTCCACGAGGGCGAAGCCGCGGATATCAGTTAGTATCGTGATATATAGAACTAACAGAAAATTAATAGTCGTAGACGATATTCATGTTTTTACAGAAAACTGAATATCGTTGAAATATTTCTCCCAGGAGCTTTACAGAAATTGTTTCTCGAAATTCAATCGATAGTGTACTTGAGAATTACTGCCACAACTTGTAGTTATGGGTTTTTTATATGGTTTTATGTTTTGTGGCTGTAATTCATACTATAGACCTATAGAGATCATGCTCTGCTAATTTCCGCGGAAACGGTACACCTAATAGGCCAAGAAAGGGGGTGTCTGCTGAGATGACGAGTAATAGAGAAGTATGGAAGAAGAAGACATGCTGCGCCGACCACAAATGAATTGGTATAAGGACAGGAGAATGCTGATAATGAAATGGTATACCTAATCTACATTACATGTATTGTTTTGTACCAATTTAGTAAATATTGATAGTTCTAAATGAATAGCCAATAATTATACATGGTGACTTTTATTATT
This sequence comes from Eugnorisma glareosa, assembly GCA_947578425.1. Taxonomy (NCBI): domain Eukaryota; kingdom Metazoa; phylum Arthropoda; class Insecta; order Lepidoptera; family Noctuidae; genus Eugnorisma; species Eugnorisma glareosa. The sequence goes on along the minus strand of OX387973.1, from coordinate 19,474,653 downwards.
TGATGGATTTTTTTCAGGAGTACTTATAGGTCAATAAATTGCTATTGTGTTGTGCATTTTCTCGTATACCAGGGTTGGTCGCTTCGGTTAAACTGGGGTTTAAATTATTGCATGACCCTTCACAATAATTAAAAACCCTCACGTCCACGGAGTAACACGTCGAATTACAAGTCACTCAGTATAACTTTACTGTATACTAAGTTAACTGCCCATTAGTATGAAATAGTTTTTTTTAGTTAGTTACTCACATTAAATAAATATATTCACTTCTCCATGCGCAAGCCTCAATTTAACACTGCTAACTTCCATATATGTGCCCATCAATGTGGTAACCTGTCAGTCAACATGTGCAACTGTCCTTCTATCCTCAAAACCAGTCACATTAAATACCTCGGGGTTATAATAGACGACACACTCTCTTTTAGGCATCATATTGAAAGTCTGGTTAAAAGAGTGCGCAAATTAATATATGTATTTAAAAAAATAAGAAACTTTGCAAATTCAAAATTAATCACACAAGTTTATTTCGCCCTATGTCAATCTATAACTCAATACTGTATCATTTCATGGGGTGGCGCATCAAAAACTATCTTGCTTCCCCTTGAAAGAGCTCAAAGAGCAATTGTAAAGGTAGCAAACTTCCATCCCTTTTTCTTTCCCACAGATCAGCTGTATAAATCCTGCAACGAGCTGACTGTGCGTCAGCTTTTCATTAACCACTTAGTATTAAAACAGCACACCATGCTCACGTACAATGCTGACATTACTAACAAGAGGCGGAATGACATAGTTTGCATTTCTAATGTAACCTCCAAACATGTCTTTATCGAAAGATTCTTTTCTTTTTTAGGCCCATTTCTATACAAGAGATTAAATAGAAAACTTAGTATAAATAAGTTAAATTATTTTAGCTGTAAAAGATCTATAATTGCATTTTTACAACCAATGTCTTAGGCACAGACAGAAGATCTACTTGTTGTTTGCAAATAAAGTGCTAACACGCCGTTTTTTCTTTACTTTACTTTTCTTGTAATGTTAATTTATTTATTTTAAGGTTTATGCACCTTGTAGCCTGAAAAACAGGTTCAACCTAGTTCAGGCAAATAAGCAAATGTGCTCTATTTTTATTGTTAAGACATTTTATTGTAAATGTGCCCCTTTTCGATTATTATTATTATTTACGCTAGATCACTGATCCAGCATCGCGCAATATGAATATATTGTGCCCCTCAAGAATCCTTCGCTGTATTAGAACCTGGCGTTTGCCACAAGTTTTATTTTACCACAAAAACTCACCCTCTTTCTTTACTTGCAGACCAGCACACCATAGACAGTGACTACGTGAAGCGGTACCTGGGCGAGCTGACCCCCACTCAGGAGGCGCGGCTGCTGCAGCTGCGCAAGTGGATTGCTGATCTGCAGAAGGGCAAGGTGAGTACTTTCTGCAGATGGGCTAGGGATGTTAAGACCAGTTCAGTAAGTCTTGACTTCCAGGCCTCGGCGCTCTTTAAAAAAAAAAGCCTTGCCCCGCTCTAGAAATATCTCCTGTATCGTGGGTGCGTTTACAAACATTTAAACTCACATACACAAACAGCCAGACCCGGAACAACTACCTGACATACAAATTTGTTCCAAAAACAACAAGAACACACAAACTTTAACTAAGTTTTAACAAGAAATTTCCAAGACACCGAGGATTCAGTACATTTTTGAAGCCCAGAGGTGAAATTTTCGCCGGCTTATTTAAAAACAATAAACTGTTACATACATTTTGAACATATAGTTTTTTATTGTGCCACAATGTCCCTTACATATTTAGGTGTTTCTAGGGAAACCTAAAGGGAGAACTGATAGATCGATAATGTTCTCTGTCAAGTTTTTAGACATATGTATCCTGCTTATGCGTACGAAGTTTCTTTAAATCGGTTCAGTCATTTCGTAAACAAATGAGTTCAAAGTTTGTATGAAATGCCGTAAGACGTTAACGCTCTTAAGACCCATAACGTAAAAAAGTAAAGTTGAAATTGCACTAACAAACGCCGAGTTCCGCCGAATTTCTGTTTGGGCCGATCGTAAAGATTTACGAAACTTCGCAGACAACCATAAAACTTTGTGACGGAGCTAATCAGCTTGGTGGTTGAGGTAGGGGTGAAAACATGTGCGAAAAAGTGAAAACCACTGCTATTAAAATAAAGCTCATACCGTCATGAAAATAAAAGAAACCCAACAGTGCCCAATAAAAGAGTTATTAAAAATTCCACAGTTTCAATAAAAAATAACAAGCACAAACGAAAAACTAGATACAAAATTAAATTCCTCTGTATAATGTCCCATTCCTCAAACGAGTATTAAAAACATGTGCACAAAGTCGAAATTTATAGCCCCTTTGAAACAGGCTGGGGAAATTTGGGCATTCCACACGTAGGCAATAAATTGTAAACTCGAGCAATTCTACTCTGGAAGTGAAATACTGAGAGTAGGTAGGACTGCCAAGACTGGGTAACATTTATGTGTCTTGTCTTGCCATTGTTTATTTGACGGAAATGAGATTTCTTTTCGTTTTTTTTTGTTTTGGGTAGCAGTTGTTTTGATTTTCCTGGTATTGGAAATTTCATTCACATACATACAGTATATATAAGATGCTCTGTGCATACATACTACGACTAAGCTACGTACAGCCCGCGTAGCATGACCACCGTAGATACGGGTTTTGTCGACGAAGAGTCGAATTGAATTGTCAAAAAATCATAAACTCTCATCTGGTGCTTTGGCGGTCGGAACGCGCATCCATCGACCTTTTCGACAGTGCGTATCAGTCTTTTCGACCTGATACCACTATACTCGTATATCGTTCCGCACCAGCGGGAAACCTGTAGTTTTCACCGTACGCAGCAGCGGTAAGCACCGTATCGGGCCGATTTTGTGTGAACCGTAGTGAAGGTGTTAACGAAACGCATGCCCTTGGTGGTTTAGCTGCACGTACTTCTCCTTGCACAAAAATATACCTGCGCCAAACGAATGAACTTCGCAAAAACTTAACAAACCTCTCCGTTCACATAAGACATCAGATGATGGTCAACTTCAGTCTCGTGGTATGAAATTGATAGTTTGCCGCAACTGCGAATTTGCTACTGATCGCATGCGTGGTTAATTACGATGATACATATACGAGTTATTGTGGTTAATCCATCAGAAAGGTATTCTTTACGGCAATGTATTTAGTTGTAAACAAGCTGTTACATAAGACACATGTAGACCATAAAAAGACACTTGTGAAAGAAGAACCAACATTAAGAGTGTCGTGTTTTCTGCTACTACAACAACTTATACCACCAAATAATAGCCAACATCTCACAGCTCTAGTAGTTTAGTGGTTGCTAAAGCGCACAAAGCGACTTACTAAAGCTAAATAATTTAATGGTACTCTTTTGCTACGACATTTGAACTACTTATTGGTGATTTGAGTTTGCAATGTTATGTTACTTCAGAGTAACGTCGTGAGTTTAATCCTAGTTTCTGCTGTTTTCTTAAATGAAATACCATCCCTTTTAAATACTCTTACTCCTAAACCCCAGGTGCCAAGCGACACAACCCTACTCCGATTCCTCCGAGCTCGGGACTTCAACGTGGAGAAAGCTCGAGAGATGCTCTCGCAATCCCTCCTGTGGCGCAAGAAGCACCAGGTGGACCGCATCCTCTCGGAGTACGAGACTCCTGATGTCGTGAAGCAATACTTCCCTGGAGGCTGGCATCATAACGATAAGGGTAAGTAGACTGACCCAGGTCAAAAGAGACTCCTAAAGGTTTTGTCTTGGTCGCAAATGCGACTTTTAACGTGAATTTTGGGTTTAATCACCCGGTCAGGCTTCCCTCGTAAAGATCCTCAGCCCCAGCTGGCTGGCTGGATCTCCATCTAGTTAATGGCAATAGGCTCCCCCTTGATGGGACTTATACAGCAATTTATGAAGAAGAAAAAAAACCTGGGCCCAAGTAATTGGAAAACACGAACCATTGATCCGAAAGATCTAAAATTTAAGAAGAAGATTTTCTGAAGATTTAAAATAAGAACCTTTTAGCTGTTCATCCCCTGAAGCATTACTAATACTACTTTACTAAATAAAGCCTTGCTTTGTATTTTAGACGGACGTCCGCTGTACATCCTGCGACTTGGTCAGATGGATGTGAAGGGACTTCTCAAGTCCATCGGAGAAGATGGCCTCTTGAAGTTGGTAAGTTACACGATTTGTATTCGGTCCAGGTTAGAGTTACTATTCATCATAGTTAATTTTAAACAAGAAATCGATGTTTGCCGAGGTCGGTCTCTGGATGGGTGGGTGATTTCGCATCAAGCTCATTGTTAGAAACCCGAAAGTTTGGCAACTAGTGTTACTAAGGGGTATCATATTCCCCAGTAAATCAGCAGCATGGGTTATTTAACAGGCCGACCCTAACATAGGAGATGGAACATGGGAGAAGGCTAAGAGATTATCAATATATTTTTATCTAACACTTGTTTACATTTCCAGACACTTCACGTATGCGAGGAAGGTCTGCGACTTCTGGAAGAGGCCACCAGCTCGTCGGAGCACGCGGTGCACTCGTGGTGCCTGCTGGTGGACCTGGACGGGCTCAACATGCGCCACCTGTGGCGCCCCGGCGTGCGCGCGCTGCTGCGCATCATACAGATCGTGGAGGCCAACTACCCGGAGACCATGGGCAGGGTGCTCATCGTTAGGGCGCCCAGGGTCTTCCCGATTCTGTGGACTATTGTTAGCACTTTTATTGGTGAGTTTGGGTTATTTCTTTTTGCCTTAAATACCCACAGCACCTGTAGGATGTGAGAAATTGAAACAGATGCACATGCAACTTTTGATACTTGTAAGAGTAACAGAAGCAATGCTCTAGAAAGCCTACACTTTTCTTATAACTCGCCTGTGGTTTATCAGCAGCCGGATAGATCATAACTGTTATAATTGGTTGTGCCAAAATCATCTGGTTTTGGCAAATTTTATATTTAATTTTGCAAAATTAAAGAGTAACTGTTTACTTATTTTAATCTGACTTGACTCGATATTTATTTTTACATACAGAAGAAGAGATGAGGGGAAAGAGTAACTCAAACGAATTAATTCTTGTCATACACACATCCCGTTACAACATAAATATTTTTATGGAACCATCTTTTAATCGTTTTTTGTCCATTCTAGACGATAACACCCGCAGCAAATTCTTGTTCTACGGCGGCAAGGACTACCTGCAGACCGGCGGGCTACTCGACTACATCGCCAAGGAGCTCATTCCCGACTTCCTCGGAGGACCCTGCAAGGTGAGAGGAACAACATCACCGTCATCCACAGCACGACATGACTCGCTACTGGGTATAGGCTTCTCTTTGATGATGATGATGTGCCAATCTCCACGGCAACAGGAGATGAATACATTGAGTTTTACTGAACTATAAAGGGTGTAAAAAAACCCTTAACGAAGCCGAAAGACACTTGTTCTCCCCGTCATTCCGATATTTATTTTTGTTCTAGACCGTAGCTGGGAACCTTCTAGTTTCGGAGATATTGGGGGTCAAAGTTCCAACGTTTTCTCAACTTTTTTCTTGAAATACATTGTTTTAATGTACGATTTTTAAACACCTCAGTGACCCCCGTCCTATTCAATCTATCTATCAGCACAATGTTTTGAGTACGTTACATTGAATCTTACCGTAAAACGTGATTTTTCACCCCAAAAACAAAAGTTGTTTCCCAGCAATATTTTTTGCGTAAACTTACTTAGTGTCATGTACTTATTGCTTGGTAGACTTGGGCACAAATCCTCGGCAGTCTTGGGTCGCTCCTAGAAGCCTGTGAACGTCCCAGGAGACTTCTGAGCTTCTGGAAGGCACCCCCCACGCATAATGGACCGCCTTTGAGTCTAAATGCGGAAAAGGGAGCCCTCAACAATACAATAAATGCTTGGTAGACGGTTTCGCTGAGGGTCCGATTACACCCTGTATAACATCACGCCTGTAACTCTCGAAGGGTTGGGTAGGGGGGTGTAGACACGACTGACGGACTAAATAGATGATAAATAAACCAACATAAAGGTTGCCCAAAAGAGTCTTGGAAAAGACATGTTGGACCCGATAATAAACATTTTGATTTAAAATAATGGAACTAGGTACATAATAAGACCTGCTTATCTATCCAAAGATGTTATAGGAGCATGCCTATTGTCATTTGATTAACATAGAGCGTCTACTGAAATGAGGAATATTTGACTGTGTGTACAGTAGAAGCCGATCAGCATGCAGTCTACAGTCCGAATCTAACATAGTTTTGAAAACGATGATCATGAAAGAGGCCCTACTGGCATCATCGCTTCACAACAGACGAGATGCGGCCGAGCTCAAGCCTATTTAGTGGCATCAGACCGACGAGGCAGTTATTTTATTATTGCTTTATTTTAATACTTGATTGTTTTATTCCCGGGCGGCTGCAGTCGGACATAGTAAGCGCGTCGCTAAACGTGCCGCATCGGTATTTCGACTCCGTACGCGATAAGTATCGTGCTGGGCCTCCGGTATCCGCGCGCTAGGATAAAAAGGCTACTTGATTAGAAATGAGCAAGCTAGAGCATATAGTTTATCACGTTAGTTTAAAAAAAAACTCATAATTTTAATAGGAGAGCAGATTTACAGATTAATTATTTTGTAGAAACTTACGCAGAAATATCATACTTAAGTATCGATCGACGCACAGTTTTACCTGATCGAAACACCTTGTGTTTGTACTTTTCTGGACTTAAATAATAAATCTTTAAGAGCTAACTAAGCATTATGAATCCGACTAAAATAGGAATCACTCCCTAACTGTTTAAGCTAACTAGTAGATGTATGAGAACAATCGCGGATACCGAGGTCTGGCCGCCTATCTGTCCAGTGTATTGCCATGGTGCTAGTCAGTGATCAGTCAGATTCATGTCGGACACTTGTGCTACGAGAATCTCTGTGTATTATCATCAGCACTACACCGACTCACCGACTACATGTCTGTCACTACCTTACGACGACCAACGTTCGTATCTATAGTCAAGTTAAAGTAGTTACTTGAATTTAATTAATTACTTGAGTTTAAGCAATAACTTATGCAACTATTTTTATGCAAATGGAAAGAATTTTAACGAAGTAAGAACCGTCAAAGAAAGTAAAGCTAAGAATTCTAACTTTACAACCACCGCACCATACAAGTTCTAACTTCAAACAATTAGTAAAGTACAGAATAAAAATCGTATCTTAAGTAATTACTTTTACTCAAGTAATCACTTTGACTTGTTTATAAATGCGGGTGTATATGTATCACTATCGCGCTAGAGTCACTCACTGGGGGTCACTCTTTGTGCTCAGCACTTTTTCGAAAAGACAAGAAACAACAAAAACAAATAGACTATGAAAAATACAATGTTTAACACAACAAACGAAATAGAAACCATGTTTTTTTTTTTAAATTTAAGTTGTTCTTATTCTGTAATGAACACAACATTCACCCATCGTGTGCTGGAACGTAGATCTCGCGAGACACAGTAGGTTTTTAATTGTGTCTATATACTCGGCATACGAAAGGTTAAAAATATACCTACACATAATTTGCAATAATAAAGCTTATGTACAACGGCGAGCGTACATAACACCTATCCTTCATACACAACACACTAACAACCTTACATAACACTGAACACACACCTGCAAGCAAGACTTCCTTAAGTTTAAAATTGAATCTTAACTTCTGTAATGTATAACATCATATCTCTGTACCTATTGTTTTTCTTTTTCTTTTTTGTAAATACCCAGTTTGTTAAATTTGTATTGCTTTGCTATGAAAGAGCGGGGCTTCCCAACACAGGCATTACTTGCTTAAAGGGAAGCTCCAAACACTAAACCTTTATGTAAACTTATGAAGCAATAAACTATTTTGTATTTTGAGCGTAGCTTAACAAGTAGCAGCATATGAAGACGTGATTTATACTCGGTTAGGGAATTGCTAGATTATTTAACAAATTTGGACAACGGAGCCCCCACACATGTTCATCAACTTACCTATAATCTCTTCTAGTAATCTCAGCTTAATACACTACAAAAATATCCACTTCATAAGACATAATAATCACCTATCGACCACCAAGCTAGATTCACTCACATACATGTACCGCCCCCCTCCTTATTACCCTCCGTGACCTCTTCTCGTGTCCACAGAGTTTCGTCCACGAGGGAGGACTGGTGCCGAAGAGCTTGTACGTGAGCGGCGCCTTCACGGAGCGAGAGGGGGATCCTCTCAGCGAGGACAGCATCTACCGGTCTGTCAGCTTGGGGAAGGGACAGGTATGTTGGACTTTGTGTTTTATGTATCTAGCAGTTGCATTTCACGAGCGGTCTTTAATCGATGCAATTTAAACTTTATGCCAGTGACATGAAAAACTCACCCGCCTATGCTTACAATAACTGTAGTAAATGAAGACGGAAATAGTATATTTCATTACAAGTGCGGAAAGGCTGTCATTGCAAAGAGTTCCGACAAATGTTGACAGGTTGACAGTCGGAACAAGTTGTAATGACGGTTCCGCAGGTGTACTGTACGACGATTTTTAATACAGTTGCGAAAAAATGAAGCAATTTAATAAAAACACAATAAACTCAACTAACTAATCATTTATTTCTTATAAAATTTATTATATAGTACACATGTACATTGAAATTGGTACAGTTTTTTAAAATAACTGAAAAAAAAAACTAAAAAAAAAGAAAATTTCTGGAAAATGGCACCAACCGTAGAATATAAGTAGAGTTTCTTTTTGCTTCACCCATTTTGGTAGGCAAAGGGAACTATCCATACAGCTTAGTCTTCAGTAGATTTTTTTTATTGATATGAAATGTAAATGAAATTTAATAAGATGAAATGAAATGAAACCTAACCTAACTCATTCAATTAAATAATTCAATCTGATATTGAAATAAATTAGTAGCTTCTTTTTAGAAATATACGTATTTGTATGAATCACAAAAACTCTTTAGTAAAAACTTCATGGTTGGTTTTTCTTTTTAATAGACATTATTTTGATTGTTGGGAAAGAGAACGCACGAGTTCGGGAAAGGTAAAAAAAAGCACTAGTATGTAATAGCCCACATCCCGAACGCTATACGTCCCTGCAATACACCACTTTTTGAACAACTGTATTAAAACACCTTTTTGGTTTTGTAGTGACTATACAGCAAGAGGCTTTTGAACACACCAGCTTTTGTGGAGAATGTCGTCATTTTAAACTATGAAGCTGTTTAAACTTCTGAAACTTATTTAGCCGATCCCTGCAATTATGTCCAATCCGGTTATACCACGAGAATCCCTTTGTGTCTGCAGCATATAATTTAATAGGATTATCCCTAAGGCGCGAATTACACAGAAACGGCGTAGCGTGACGGCGCGGCGGCGCGGCGCTGGCATGATGCCGTTTCAAAACGTTTTCATACAAAATGTACGTAGGCGACGTGTCGTGAAATTACACTCGAGCGGCGCGGCGCAGGCACGCCATATATACAGGGTGGAATTTTGTAATGCCACCTGGAGGGAAAGTACTCTTAATACTGCAGATAAAAAAATTTACTCAAAGGAAACATTCCTTTATTTTTGAATAGAAAGCAAACTGCATTCAAAGATTTTCGAAAATTCTCTTCTCCCACGCCCGGGAATCGAACCGGCTAAAATCTGAAAAAAATACCTCCATCCTGTTATTTTTTAAATAACAAAAACGTGAATAAATAAAACTCTGCGGTGGTATGGAGAGAGATATCAAGACCGACAGGTACCAACTCGGTTCGTATTGAAAAGAATGGTAGAAAATTTAAAGAATACGGGTGGTTTCAAGAAGAGACGGCAAACTATTCAGCAAAACTATTTCGATTTTGAACTAGATGTTTTAACATACTTTGAATCATTTCCGAAGGCTTCAAGTAGAGATGCTGCCGATGAATTAGGAACAACCCACACTCGCGTACGTAAAGTGCTGAAAAAGTATAAGTATAAATGCTATCGTGAAGGTCGTTGGCAAAAATTGCATATTGGGGATCGTGAGAGACGATTACAATTTTGTGAAAACATGCTTGGAGAAATTAACCGAAACCCTAATTTTTTGAGTAACATTGTATGGTCTGACGAAACCAACTTCAGCAATAATGGCATGTACAATCGCCGCAATAACCATTATTGGTCTCGAGTGAATCCTGTTCGTGTTCATGGAACTAACAATCAAGTAAGATTTTCTTTCAACGTTTGGTGCGGAATTATGAGAAATAATGTAGTGTTAGTCCACGTGTACGAAGCTCATTTAAACACTGTCAAGTATATTGAAATACTGGATCTCTTAAGAAACGAGTTAAATGGTTCCCCCGAGGAAGAGCGAGACCAAATAATGCTACAGCAAAATGGTGCTCCAGCACATAACAGCAGAATCACTACTGCCTACATTAATAACCATTTTAATACTTGGATTGGTACAAACGGCACAATCAGATGGCCGGCGAGATCGCCAGATCTCACCCCATTAGATTTTTTTTGTGGGGATATGTAAAAAATCAAATTTACATGAAATCTTATGCGAATGACAACGAGTTGAGAGTTGAAGTTCAGAATACGATTTATAATATTCACCACAACACTTTATTAAAGGTTACTAGAAATGAATTCGTTAAAAGAATAAATTTGTGTATCCAAGAGAATGGAGCCCATTTCGAGCAACTAATTAGTTAGTTTACCATTTTTTGTAAATAATTACATTAATTTAAGATTTCCTGGTTTTCCTTTCATTTAATTTATCATTTTTGTTAGAGAGATTTCATCCTTATAATTGACCCTTTTTTTTTTTTTATCGATTGGTAATCATCAAATGACCCCTCCCGCTCTGGGCTGAGCAGGAGGGAGTGTCAGACTTGTACTGACTAAAACCCATCCATGTTCCTTCCTTTGCCCTTTATGTTCCAGGGCCGCGGTATCTCTTTCGAACAGTCCCGCAACCCTGGCAGGCATCGGTCCTTTCGGACCCCTTCCTGTTTGCTGACTCTCTTCGAGGCGCGCGTGGAACACGAACGCGCCGTCGACACGGCCTGTCGTCATAAGACGGACGGACGGCGAGCTAGCCCATAGCTCACCGTCCACAGGCCCGCGTCTACGGTGGCCGGGGGCCACCACGTGGCCCCCGACGCCCGGTGCGTCTCCCGCGGCGGCTGGGACGTGAGGTTCTCTCCCTCTCACGTTCCGCCACCTCCTTCGCTAGCATGACTGCTTCGCAGAAGGAGGTGTCGGCGTCCCATTCCGTCTCGCTCCGGACCATGGATTGAACCAAGGCCGCAAGCGAGAGGTCGCCGCCGCCGATCGCCGCTACGAGGACACGGCGGTGCTCCGCCCACGCGGGGCAGATCTCCACCGTGTGCTCCACCGTGTCCTCCGGTCGATCCTCACAATGGTTTATAATTGACCCTAACGATCGATGCAATAAAAGTACAGGGTATAGGTAATTTTTTCAGATTTTAGCCGGTTCGATTCCCGGGTGTGGGAGAAGAGAATTTTCGAAAATATTTGAATGCAGTTTGCTTTCTATTCAAAAATAAAGGAATGTTGCCTTTGAGTAAAATTTTCTATCTGCAGTATTAAGAGTACTTTCCCTCCAGGTGGCATTACAAAATTCCACCCTGTATATCATTATGCTTTCCACGCCAGCGCTGCGCCTTGCGTCGCGGCGTCGGCCGTTTGTGTATAATTCGCGTCTAAGGTGCTTGGAGTGATACAATCTGAATCTCTTTTTTACAATGATAGATGACTTTATTTATAGTAAATCGTCGCTTAAGTTAAAAATAGTAACTTTACAGGAGAGTGAAAATACTGCATGATTATACCTAGGTATTATTACCGTTGTATAATAGTTTGTGTTCACTTCAGATAGAGGTGTTGCTTGTTTCTCATTGGCTGACAGAACCAGCTTCCGATTGTCTTGCGAACGGCATCAAAATATCAAAACCGCCAAAAATTTACTTACTTACTTTCTTTTATTAGAACTAAAACGACGAAATTCCTCTTAAAACCAACTAGTGCTATATTCAGTAAATCTATATTTTCTCCTTCCCCCAGGTCCACGAAGTAATAGTACCGAACCGGGACCCCCAAAGCGTCCTAACTTGGGACTTCGATGTGCTTCGTCATGACATCGCCTTCACAGTCTACCGCAGCGATCATGAGCTCAGCCATCCGCCTGCTGACTCCTCAGGTATGGATGGCTTTCAGGGTCTGAAGCTTCTGCAGGAGAAATTGCTACAAGGTGCTTGGCTGTATACCATAATTTGGGGAATTGCGAGTCAGCCTGTTCCATCGAAATTGTATCACCGTTGCCAATCACCTATTCCAACAAGTGCCTTTTAGTCAGAGTTCGTTCAGCGGTAATAGATTGTGTGCAAGTGTGTCAAAAACTGTAGTCGAAGACTTCTACAAATGAATGCAAGTTTTGTAGTCAACTGTTCAATTTCAGATGTTTTTATTTTTAAACCCTTTTTAAATTATGAATAACTGTGACATATTTTGTCAATCTTTTACAGCATTACGTATTCTTGTGCTCAATGTTTGGCCAGTAATATTTGTTCATTACATTTTGTTATTTTTTTTTTATTGTTAATTTGACAACCCACCGAGTCATCTTCGAACTACCCAACTTTTCCATTGTTTTTTATCATCCGCTTCTTTTTTGTTTGTTTTATTTGCCCATAACACCAGCTATTCATTGCAGCCCTGTGCGTAGGTGGCGGGGACGAGAACAAGTCGGTGCTCGAGCAGAAGGGCTGGCGGGAGGGCGAGCACTACCAGCGGGTGGAGCCGACCCTCGTGTGCCATGATGGAGAGAGCATACAGGTAGGATTGTAAACTTTACTGTACTTTTTTTTTAAATACCTCTAGACTACTGCATTTCTAGATGGGAACTTTGGGAAATCATGTTTTAAATTATGAAAATCAACACTATTATGACTAGTAATTGATGTTATTGTGTTCTTTTGCACTTAGACTTAGCTCAAGGATCAGGTAAAGGTGGAAGAAGAAAAATCTATATTTTATAAAGCAACTTATTGCCGTATTGCTTCTTGTTTACGAACTTGTTGCCGTTGTAACTTAGGGTTATTGTAACATTATAAACGAACTTTATTAGCAAGAATATACTTACAAAAGTCTATTAATTCCAAGTTCACTGGCATCAAAAGTTTTCGAATACTTTGATGACTTACTGATACCGTCACGTATTATAACTAGGGATCGGATATTCGGATGCATATTTACCTAAAGTTTGAGTGTTGGCAAGTAACCAAGTCCAGGTATTTTTTTTCATTTTAGTGTTAATTTCAAATTAGTTGTCAGATTTACCACTTTGTCCTATTCGAAAATTCAGGAGCAAAGTATCATATTATTTTGTATCGTTATTTTCAACAAATTTCTTGCTTAGTTTTAAAAAGATTTTAAATATTCATTATGCTTATGAGTATTACATGTGTATAAAACACAGTGTGTTATTTATAGAATACCACGATCCCTAGAAAAATTGTCATTTTAAGAAGCCGCTTTCGTAAAAAACGTACTTTACGTAAATATTTATTTATTTATATTAATATGCACCCGAATATTCGATCTCTAATTTATAGCAAACATGTATGGGACAAGAAATTCCTAGCTGCACATGCACATGTTGCACATGTTCATTTTATGGCTTCTCTGAATCAGTCCTTGATACCTACTCTTATATTATGCCATAATAATACCGGCCGCCCGCGCGGTGGATTAGGGCCGACTCCTCACAGAGCCTGTGTACCAGCAATGGAAACTTTATAAGCTGATTATGCTTATATATGTGACGATGTCCATGTGCAGGGCTCGCACGTGATGCTGCAGTGCGGCAGCTACGTGCTGCAGTGGCGCTGCGACGTGCTGGACAGCACGCACCGCTCCGCGCAGCTCATGTACTTCCACGAGACGCTCACCAGCCATCACTACAAGTATGTATATAAACAGTAGGACCAGTCCAAAGGAACATGTTTCTTTTTACTTACATTTCGACTAAGCATCAGGTACCGCAACCCTAATAGGTAAACGCAATAGTGTAGACAAGTGGATAGTCGGTGTAAGTAGGTAATTGACGTCTTGTCAGCATCAGTCTCTGTGAATCTGGCATTGGAGATGACTATAGCCGTCTTCCATCAACCGAATTATTAAAACTAAGTTGACATCCATTCAATTTGCCGCAATTTTGTACGATTTCCCATTCCTTTTTTATATTTTTTTCTTACATAAAACACTTTAATACTTTGAATGACTGAAATTTTCTTGCAAAATATCTGATTATGATTTTTTATACCTTTTTGTTTTTCTAATAAGAATACATCTGTCCATCCTCACTTCTCCTTCCGTCTGCCCATCTTTTTTCATCGAATCATTCACTGGAAACCTGATTTCCCTAATCACCTTTTTTTTTTGTGACACTGCAGTTTGGCAAAAACAACTTCATCGAGCAAGTCAGACCTCACTCGCTCTCCTGAGAACACAAACTCGACATAGTATCATAGATTAAAATAATAAGAACAGCCATATCACTATATTCAACTAATTATTTAAGCAATTAACGTTGTGATACAATTTATTTATGATATTATGACCGTGTGTCAACATGCCAAGAAACGATAGGATAAGAAAACCAAAGTTGGTATTAAGAATTTCTGCTTTAAATGTCGCATCTTTCGCATGACGTATTTGACAGTCCATTATTCCAAACGCTCCACTTTCTTAGGTCCCAAAACACATAGGTACATTTGTAAAGCCAGTTGCGACCTATAAGCATGCATGTGGTGACACTAGATATGTCACATATTTTTAAACTGACACATTTCGTAAATCTGCCGTGTTCTAACAATTTTGTACGACTGATACAGGATGTCAATTGTTTTGGTTTTGTGTGTTGTGCTATTTTTTGTGTGTACTAAATAAATGATTAATCTATCTACAAAGGATTTAAGTTGGTTGTCAAATTGCTCAACAATTCGTTTCCCTCACCGGACAGGTCGTATCATGTCAATTGTCCCATTACTGTCAAAATACTGATTGACGTAGGTACCAAACCCATTGTTCCCCACACCTAACATAACATTCCCTCCTCAGGGGTTCAATGTCAAGCCTGCAGTCAGGAACCAGCGGCTTCTCCTGCCTCAGCGGCAAGTCTGTGGCCAGCAGCTGCCCGTCCCGGTGATGTGAGCTCCCTGCGACGTACGCGCCGCCCGCTCTCGCGCGACTCTCCTGAGCCCCGGCTTAATGGCCACACAGCAAAGTGGCTAAACAGCAAAGTGGCTTTGGCTTAACGTTCTGACACATCTGACAGGTGATTTGAACATCTTTGGTGTTAGATTTAGACTAGTAACGAAACGTTACAATATATTTAGTTCAAAGTTATTTCTTGAATAGCTCTCGGATTTGATATAGTTACGAATTTCATAGACAAACTGTAGAAGCAGTTTTTAGTAAATGTTTTTAGTTTTTAAGACTATATTGTGTAGTATTTTATTTTTAATGCAATTCTTCGGGTTACGGTTAGTAAAATAATGTTTGAAAGATATATTTTTATTGTAATTGACTATGTTTTATCTGTATGTATAGACAATCGCATTATGTGCGGGCATTTCGGGCACATGTGGACAATGTCTATCAATCAAAGAATCATTTTTCGTAGACACCATGCCCACAATGCTGTGCCCTCCAAATACATTGCATAATAATTAATATATAACACGATCTCATTGCGTCCCTGAAACTCCAAGTAATATGTGTATGTACTTGTATATAAATGGCTTCATATAAAGGCGTGTTCAGGCGGGGCGACACTTTGGTGAGTAAATTATAAATAAATTGTGATATCTATTATTTTTATTACTTTAATAACATATTTGACGCTGAGTCGTGTTAAAAATGCTCAGAATATCTTTCCAGTCGAAATAACTAGTTTTTAAAAACGTTTTAGGTAGTTTTTAAATGAACATAACTGACGTCATGTGGGTGTTCTATAGGGTACACCTCTGCCTAACCCCGTGAGGTGTACAGGGGTGGCGTTATGTTAGAACTTTAAAGGTAGACCTCGTCACGTAGAAAATTTGTATAAATAATAAAAAACCAATGCAAATTATTTACATTGTAGTGGTTAAAAACTTATGGTAGCTAGATCTCGTAGTACAATTATAATATATCACGACTGCCGAGCACGAGGTCCTGGGTTCAATTCCCAAGTTGGGCAAAGTCACGGAGTCTGAGTTTGTGCGTGGTTGATGGCAATAGGCTCGCTCGCTATTATCGCTCCGTCTGAACAGCCATAACACAGTGTGACAAATCCTACTTCTTTATATAATATACTTCATTATCGTAGCCATAAAAAACTAACTAAAACAGAGTCAAACAAATTGCAATCTTCAACGAAGTAAATAAAGTCTATTTTTCAATAAGTAGCGGAATAAACGAATAAAATGTTTGTATGTACATTTAATCGGTCGTAAATAACGCATGTTTATATACTTAGAATACCTATATGAAATTACAATAATTCAGTAACTATGTGGCAATATTATATGCAGGGGCCTTAGTCTGCTATTGCAATAGTGTCAGAATGGTCTATCATTGATTTAATAAGGCCCCGCGCAGACGAATTACCCTTTGTACGCACGTCAAACGAGTTTCGAATGCGCTTCAATACGCCGTGGGCTAGGGGCCTTATTAAATCAATTATAGACCATTCTGACACTATTGCAATAGCAGACTAAGGCCCCAGGTGACCTGTAGCATATTATTATTTCTATTTGATATAAAAAATATGAACCTGTGTTCTTCTTTAGTAAATTTAGAATATAAGTAAAATGTTGTCCGTTATTCGATGGGTTCGTATAATAGTTAAATGTTTATTTACTGTCAGCTGTGAAGCTTACGTTTTAAAAATAAATAAATACTTCATTGTAGAATTAATATTTTTAAGTAGCAATGGGTCGCGAATTCGAATCCGGCCAATGAACTTTTGCGGTGTTGAAGGAACTCAAAAAAAGTTGTAAATAGAATGAACAAGTAGAATGGAATAGTATATATACTTGTCTTCAGTAAAGGCTAGGAGTAGTAATGACCTAAACATGCGTTATCTACGTTCATCAAATAAATGTGCTAAATTAACAGATATATATATATGTATAGCCAAATTAATTGCTCAGAATTATAATATGTAAGGTAACACAAGTGTCGGGTACAAAATTGTGTAAGGAAAGTGGCTTTTAGTCCAGGAGCTAGTTAAAACGTGTCAAAATATATCTTAAGATATCAAAAAGATAACTACCAACCTTCTGATACTTTGTTAAATCTTCTGATGCTCCTGCCTTTCTAACTGGTATAAATATAATAGTAAAGAAGAATATTTTTATACATTGCTAGTTTCATATTATTGGACGGAACTCCTGGCCTAGTTTAGCCAGCATGTGTCTCACTTAGCGATAAAATAAATACACAACATCAAATACAATATTTTATTTCATGATACATTAACAAAAAACATTATTTTATAATTATAATCAAAATCACAAAACTGATTTATTGATTAATATTATAATCTATCGGAATATATACTATCTATTTTCTTAAACTTTGCTTCTAAGTCGCCGTTTCAGCAGTGTTTTTTGCTAGTTTAGACAATGCCTGCTTAAACCTTGAACCTTCCAAGAAGTTACCATTCCAGGTCTATCTTGATCTCCTCTACTCGGTGATCGTAGTCGTCATTTTTAAGCAGGAATACTGCTTACCTCCTTTTATCGCTAGGTGTGGACATGCGCTATATATTTTACGTGAAGCGTAAGGATTGTAAGTATTGTAACTCAATATTTGAGAGTGTTCGGTAGTCAAGTCATGAGAGTTCAACTAACAGATTGCACATATTTTTCCGTACATAATTATATATGTATAGTTTTATATTGATATATGGTAAATGTTGAAGAGTTATTCGGTTTTGAATGAAGAATACTAGTTATTTGCTACCTATAATTTGTAATAAAATGACGTCACTTTATCCTGTGAATTTATCATTATAAGTCTCAACAGCTACATAGCCAATTTCAGCAAAGTCAGGGAAATTAATTGTTAAGCAAGTTGACTGTCAATAGTTCGTATATTGAAATTACAACTGTAACTCACATTATGATACTTGTATGAAACTCGGCAAATTGACGAACAGTTACTTCCCTCTTATTGTACATACATAACCGAATGTAATTCTTCGATTAAAATATACAGTAGTAAATAATCTTACTAAAACACTATTTCTAAATAACTATTATACTTATTATGTAGTGAAATTAGTACGATTAAAACGCGTGTTAGTGACAAAATGGATTTATTATAAACTAATAATAATTATCAAAATGAGTGTATTTATGAGATTAAAAAACCTTGTGGTACACATGCAATATTAAACTTAGTCCTATATCAAATAAAATAAAATTATTGATCACTTTTCACTTATTTCTTCTACGCCATTAAAACAAAACCAACCACCCATAGTCATAAAAACGCTTTTAATATTGAAATACCTATCAAGGAATATCTGATCAAGTCCCCACAATGAATTATGAACCTTACGTTCTTGATACACAGTTCATATTCAATCAGCATAGTAGTAATTATAGTTAAAATCAATTATTTTTCAATTAATGTTAGGTGGAATTGATATCTGATTACGATGGTAGGTGGCGCTGTGTGGTTATGTAATCAACGTTTTTAATGAAAAAATCTTGCAAAGTGTAGTACATACTAATTAGTTATATTGCTACATCGGATCTAAGGTGGCTGGGGTATGTACTCGTAACGAATTTCTTTAGTAAGTGTTTAGACAAAGTAGGTAAATATCGAATTCATGGCACTTATAAATATATCAGTTAATTTGTTTTGGTGTATATCTATAATTACAAGACTAAATTAAACCATCTAGCTCGAAACTCAACTAACATATCTACCATTAAAATATTTAAACAATATAACTTTGGTCATTGCCTTCAACGAAAAAATCATCTATTATGATCTTGTTAAGAAATTGATACTGATCATAAGTATCGAGTTTCACTAAATAATTTCATTTGACACCATAAGTTTTTTAGTGCTGCCTACCTACAGTTTGTGATTGCATAATAAAATAGATTAGATTATAATTAAATGCTAATTAAAGTAAAGAACATAATCAGCCCCATTATATATAAATTCAAGGGTGTATGGTTAACAAAACTCTGATTAAATATCATAAAGTTACCTATGAATTTAGACTTTGTTGAACCCTGATAAAAATGATAATTCTTTGGTATTTTATTTCAAATGCAGGTTAGGTTAACCTCATTACCTAGTATTCGGTATAGATTTCCAACATATTGGTAGCTTACATTATTTTTTGAATCTTCTAACAATAAGGCTTGAACTGTTTGACGAGTCTTCTAAATATCTTCTATTCCATTAAAATAGCTTGATTTCTTTAAAAATCAGTTGTCTCACGATTCTATCGGGTGTTGTAATTTTGGTTAACCATTCACAGGTTTTGACATCAAATTTGATGTTTGAGTGTTGGCGTCCTAACCATAGCGATCGTTGTGTTCATATGCTCGGGTTCGCCGAACAAAGTGAAGCGTCCACGGCCAAGCACGACGTTCGCTTTGGTTAAGACATGGCTGTAGTATTTTTTTTTTTGTAGAAACAGGGTGTAATTCTAACAAATCAATAAAATAAGTAATAATAATAAAAAAAAGTTTATTTTTTTAACAGTGATGCAAACAAAAATAGCTTTAACACTATTGTAAATATAATGCATATCGCTTCAGCAAGTTTTGGAATTGAAATATTGTGTACCTAATAATATTTTATTACAAATAATAAATTTTGTTAAATATCTGGCATTTGGTACAGGGATATCGTATTTATTTTTGCTGTTTATTATTTTAAGCACAATTTTACAGAGAAAGCAATTTAATAGTAGAACTGATTTCACTATTATTCATGTTATATATTTTTATTATTATTTTCCTTTTGGATCATAATTTCTACTTGGTAAAATAACTACTGTATTAGAATTTAGTGTTACATTCTACTTAGCGAATAGTTTTAGTAACTTTAAATCAGTTATTAGGACTTTTAATAATGTCAAATGAAAATCTTACGAATATTAGAAGTTGTCTTGATTAATATCTTCAAATTGTCTACTACAACATTCATACTGATTAATTAGTTCTTAAAATTAGTTGAGTGAAGTCTTATCTTCTCGATTCTACTAAATATTTTTAGTCGAATAATTTTAGTAATTAAAATTCTATCGAGATCGACTAATTCTTACTTTTATGTAAATGGAATTCTTTAGCGTTGTGAATGAGCAATTTATTTTACAAGTTATTAAGGCCCAGAAATAAATCAATATGTATAAAAAGATAAAGAATATATATAATTGTAAGCGCGAAGTTGATCCTATCGAAGTGTTATTTATTTAAGAATTTCTCGTTAAGAACAATAAATATAATGTTAGTAGAATTTATTGAATTATTGAAATAAAAATCTAAATGATAAATGGATAATGTCGTTTTATTTTAAGCCCAAAAATATTACAGCCAGTGTTGGCGACTGGCTGAGATGCCACCTTTTCTTAAGAAACTTATATATTTTTATAATGACTTTTTGTTGTGTCAGTTGTCAAGTGATTGCCTTAACATAGATTTGTCCTGATTTAATGCAATTAAATAGCAATAACGAATCTATAGTGTTTCCATCATCCTCCAATACCTCACAAATAATTACAGTCCATTTGCTCACCAACAGCCAGGTTAATCAACTTCAACTGCTTCACCTTTTCCTAACTACTGGAAGCTGACCTTGGGGTCGGTCTAACTGGATGCAGCTGAATACCAGTATTTTACATGGAGCGCCTGTCTCCACAACCCAGTTAGTACTGGGTAATACGATACCCATGGTAAGACTCTCAGGTGCCAACAATAATCTGACAGATTTTCAAACTATGTCAACTGTTGTGATTGGCTGGCTGAATATAAAACTGACAATCGTAACATTTTACAGTTTAACAATCTGTCTGCTACTTATTGGCTGTACAAAGACCGGATGTTAGGCTGCCTAAGTTAAATTTTCCTATATTTTTTTAGTTGTAGGTTGAAAAAGGGCAAATGAATGAATGTAAATAATGGATTGGTTTGTTCAATATTTGCTCTCAAGTCAGGATATTATAATGGATAAAACTAATGGGAAAATCCAATAACTTTGCCCCAATGAGAGTGCGAACCCAGTATCCCCTGCTCCGTAGTCTCACTTGCGACAACGAGGTCAAAGGCTCTTGTTTTTTTATTGTTAGCCTGTTTTCGCCCATTCCTGGGCAAAGGTCTCCCCATTCCTTTCCAACTCGCGGTGTTCGTCCTCCTGCCTTTATCATAATGTATTTAGGGACGCTCCAATACGTCTTCTTCTTTCTTCTTAGGGTTTCGTTCCCGAAGGGTAACCAACGGGACCCTCTATTACTAACGCTCCGCTGGCCGTCTGTCCGTTTGTCTGTCAGCGGGCTGTATCTAATGATCCGTAATAGGTCGTCAGTTGAAATGGTCACATGTGTATTTCTGTTGCCGCTATAACAACAAATAATAAAAATACATAAAAAATTAAAGGGGGTTCTCCTACTACGATGGTACGGAATCCCTCGCGCTAGGCCGGTTTTAATTTTTGAGCCGTCACTCTGCAATCCTACGTTTTTAGCGGCAATATTTCACACAATCCATTTAGCGTACTTTTGGTCTGCTCCTGCTTATGAAGAAACCTTCCTCACAACATCTTCCTCGTTATTACCTTATAAGAGGCAGTGAAAATACAAAATATCACACCGGCCTTTCCCGAATCCCGAAGAGTTAGGCAGAGGTGTAGGTAGGTATCTATAAAATAAAATATATATTTTACAACGTAGTTCAAGTAGGTACATACATTGCACGGTATACAGATTAAAGTTTTTAATCTAGCAAGCTAATACTTCGTAATCTAGCATTAGGTAGATAAGCACAATGGGTTCAACCCTTTTTTTCCCATGGGAAATCATCAAATAATTATTTTTAATCCCTCCCGCTCTGGACTGAGCAGGTGGGAGTGTTAGACTTTTAATGACTAAAACCCATCCATGTTCCTTCTTTTGCTCTTTGTGTTCCAGGGCCGCGGTATCTCTTTCGAACAGTCCCGCAACCCTGGCAGGCACCGGTCCTTTCGGACCCCTTCCTGTTTGCTGACATCTCTTTGAGGCGCGCGTGGAACACGAACGCGCCGTCGACACGGCCTGTCGTCATAAGACGGACGGACGGCGAGTTAGCCCATTACTCACCGTCCACAGGATGGGTTCAACCCTGTCTCTTAGAATAGGCTAGGCCTGTATCTTTGGCGGTAGTGTCCGGCTATAGGGTTCTATTGTGACAGATGTGCCGGTGAACTGTGTCAAGGGGGTGCATTTTTGATCTTGCGTGACCTGAACAATGTGAGGGGTTAAAAAAGTAGAAGAGTGAATGATTGTAAGTGCTATGTTATATAGCAAACATTACAAGAAAAATTATATATAATAATGTCACAATTCCAGACCACTGTACCTAAGTAATAAAAACCAAAAGCTCGATAACAATCGTTGCCCAACGCGATATTAAAATACATCTAGCAGCAAATCTATTCGCGATAACACCGGACTAAATAAAATTCAAGTAAATAATACTTTTGAGTTAAGACTATGTAGTGCTGCATGCTTCTTGTGACGCTTGACCATGATTAGAAGTAACGCGGCCATCTTGTTTTTTAAATATAATTTCAGAAATGTTTAGCGCTAGCCTCCGCCCTACTATGTCATTCAAGATGCTTGCAGTTCTGTCGGGGAATATCTAACCGTACTGTCAAACACCTAGTTTCTGAAACACTTATTAACGCTGAGAATCAGCACTGTCCTAACATGAAAATGACATAAGACAGTCTTCGGGACTACAAACGCCCGCCCTTCAACTCAACGCAAAGCATTTATTTCAATTAGATCATTACAGGCACTTTTGAATGTCAAAAAACAAAAAGATGAAGCTACAGTCCCAGTCACAAGGCGTAATAAGTTGTGAAAGCACTGTATAGTTGCCTATCCTAAAGCTTAGATCTCTATGGGGAAGAATGGGCAAGTAACTATTGTTATAAAATCTCGGTTACATCATTCATGTTGAGACCACCGACCATAGAGTACATCACTTGAAATTCGCAGTCCGATTCACCCTTTTCTGTCTGTTAAGTCATAACTATTAATCGAGGCTTCTAATGTCTATGGGAGCCATGCTTCCATGACAAACTAAACAGACAGTTAAGAGTCACCATGTACTTATTGACGTGTAATGGGCTAGAGCAGAAAGGGCTTCATGTATATGCCAAAAAAGTAGTGTGGTCAATCCTTCAGCTAGAAGTCAATTGAAGCACCTTTGCTGTAGGTGATGGGTAGTGTTACTATGGATTTGGATGGTGGACCATAATCATGATGATCTAACTAAATACTACAAATGATTCCCAACTAAAATTACCAAGCTTATCTAATTACTGTAATTATTGTATTACTAGGACCGCGACGTCTACAGAACTACTAGAAACCAGCATGAGGATAGACAAATTAAGATGAAAATAAGCGTGTAGATATAGCATTAAAAGTAAATAGGCATCACTCTTTCCTGAATTCCAATTATCCAAGTAACTATAGCCCGTATTTAATATCTTTGCACACATGTACCTAAGTATAGTTGTGCTAGCAACTATCACAGTGAAATTTATTACTGCAAGCATACTTGAGAGTATGAAATATTTTATAGCCGTGATAAGGCGCGGACAATTTTACGCCATGAGAAAATTCGCTATTTTTTCTATATTATTGAACTTTGTTGATGTGTGTTACGCAAACGGAAAAGCGTAATTTCCTTAGCTACTTTTCGTTGCTTCAAGGTATGACGTGTGTTGTAAACTCTACGTAGGTACTGACAATGACTTTTGGTCAAACTGGCACGCTGAAACTTCAATCTCACCTCTACCCGTGTAAGCTGCACGAATAGATGTGCCCGTAAAGAGAGGTGGAATTGCCGCTTCACAGGACCAGAGCAGATGGCCTTATTGGTCCTCAAAGATGAGCACACCTTCAAAAGTATTCTTCAATGACTTTATCTTATCATATGAAGAGTGTTTTAATAACAAATCTAACACCTAAGTAAAAGAGGTTTGAAAGGCTTTTGACTGGTAGGTATTTAGAAACATGGTTTGTGAGCTGAGCCACCACGAAGTGCTAAGACACATCAAACATGAGCATGGCAACAACCAAGACGACGTATTTAAAACAAAGTTACATAACCGCTGGTTAATATCACAGCTGTTACGACGCATTAATACGATGTGCTTGGCAATTTCACTCGAAGGTCATGGTAGGTAGGTATTGAAATTGTATTAAAATATTGAAACCAGCTACAACTAGCTGGGAGACCTTCGGACCGATGTAGAAAGAAAAACACCAGGCTTTTGGAGCGAAATTCAAAAAAAAAATTCAATAAAAAAAGTAAACTTCAAAATTCGACCGTTAAAAAGCACAACTTTTGTAATCATTGTTGTCCCAGAAACCGTGTACTTATAAAGCGTAACGAACTTCACAGCAACCAGTAGTTTGATACCAGCTAATGACCTTTTGAGATGGCATATTATATAAGTATTATAAAATCCTCTCATCATCAATGAATTACTGTCTCTACTCAGTGGAGACAGAAACACTGTTGGGTACTATATAAAATATTTGCTCAATCCCGGCCAAAAAAGTCAATTGAAATTAGTAAAAATCAAAGCAGTAAATACGACAATATTATCTGCATAGCCTTATCTAAACTATGTTGGGGTCGCCTTCCAATCTAACCAGATGCAGCTGAATGGATGAACCCAGTTATTGAGTAACACGATACAAGGGGTATCGACAAGACTGGTTGTCCGACTTTCTGACTTCTGACTAATACCAAGCAGTCCCTAATCTATCCTTATAAATGGTTTTTCCTGACTGACTCAACGCATACACAAACCACTGGACCGATCGGGTTACAATTTAGCATACAGACAGCTATTATGACGTAGGCATCCGCTGAGAACTGATTTGCAAAAAAATTCAACCCCTAAGCGGGTGAAATAGTGGTGAAAATTTGTATGAAAGTCTGTAACTGGGCGAAGCTGATGCGGCTGTCCTAGTATAAAAATATGGGGTTTCGGGACAACTCCGTTGGTTTAGTGGTTGTAGGCGTACTGCTCAGTATGAGGTCCTGGGTTTGATTCCCATGTCGGGTAAAATTTTGTTGGGTTTTTCCATCAAGAATTTATCAATAGCAGCCACGGAGTCTGGATTTGTGCCCGGTTGATGGCAATAGGCTCGCCCGTTGTTACATGGGACTTAAACATTACTACCAAAATTTGAGTGTACTGGTATGTACACCTTAGCCTAATATGTGTGCCTAGTATGTGTATGACTGTAGCCAATGCTGGCTGCCCTTACATTAGTCAGTGCACAAAAGGCCTAATACCACACACGAAGGGGTCCCCACAAAGATCCCCAGAGCCGTCATTGTCAAGCTATTAACTCAAGCTTACAAAAAGCACCGTATGTTCAAACAAAGCGAAAGCACACCACGATTCCTTCTTCCACTATTTATTACCACAACAAGAAAATATGTTAATTATTTTTAGTAACTGTGAGTTTAATGTCAACTTACATCCTTAAGTTGGTGGGAAAATAACTGTACTTTCATGTTTACCAACGTCTATTCTATAACTGCCTACGAATAAGAGCAATGTTTGTGCTTATTTATTTAAGAAGTTTTAATACAAAGAAGATTTGAAGGAGACCCAATGCTACACGGTAATAGGTTTGTTAGGACTATTGCTTTAGGCAATATCGGAGTAGAGAATGAGTTTCAGGGGGACTAATCTATAGAATCCGTTTTGTAGCAAAAGACAATGGCGACTGACTGGTTGTGAAAATTATCTGACTTAAAAAGCAAGCTTTAGGACACTAGAAAAAAGAATTAATAGCTACTCTTATACCTACTCCATCCATCAAGCTCCGTCCATTCAAGGGTGGTCTGGCTTAGCTATCGTTATTAGTGGTAAGAATCTGCCTGCCTAGCCTTTTTCCAAATATGTTAGGGTCGGCTTCCAGTCTAACTGGATGCAGCTGAATACCGGTATTTTACATGGAGCGACTGCCTATCCGACCTCCAAAACTCAGTTAATACTGGGTAATACGATACCCCTTGTTAAGACTACGACTTGGTTGTCATACTTTCGGGCCAACTGTAAAGACTGTCAGAGATCTACAAATTACTAGCGGTAAGAAAGCTTTGCTTTGCTTTGCTATATATCAACAAGACCCTTCACGAAGCCGTCAACCAAAGCATTACCTATGTACATCAAACGAGTAACTTTACGCAAAAATTATTGCTGGGAAACGACTTTTCTCAATGTTACGCACTCACACCATTGTGCTGATGGATGGATTGAATAGTACGGGGGTCGTGGAGGTGCTTAAAGTAAAAATCTTGCAGTAAAAATATATATTAAAAAAAAAATGTGAAAAAGTTGGAACTTTGACTCCAATAGGTATCTCCGTAACTAGAAGGTTCCCAGGTATGATCTAGAACAAAAAATTACCGCAACGACGGAGAAAACAAGTGCCTTTCCGTTTCGTTAAGGGTCTTGTACACCCTTTATACCTAATCAAGTCAAACAAGATTACACAGAATACCTAAAGAAATTAAAAAAAATAAGCTACTGCTTCCACCCAGTAAGCAAAAGGTATGCGATACCTATTTACCTACTTACATGAAATAAAACATAGTAAGTAGGTACCTACTCTCCTAGTTACAAGCCCTATAACGGTTAGTTTGTGTTCCTTAACCCAGTTATACTAACATTTACGACTTACATTGTAATAAGCCGAGCATTTTTAGAATATTGTACCCGATAATGTTTACCCATAACTTGTATACTTGCCTGCAGTAAAAACACTTGGAGTGTTATAGTACCCAGTCCATACTAGTGTAATAAGTTTAACACTAAAAGCACGACATCAAAATCAAAATTTATTCATTCTAATTACGCTGAGAATTAGGGCTTTTTGAACGTCAAAACTATTGACAGTCCCTAATCGACAGTTTTCTAATGTTTCAGCTGGGGAAAAGAAATTCGCCAGCATCTTTTCGGGTCATGGAAACAATGACTTGAGACTACCACAAAAACCGGGGCCCCGGAACACAAAGGGCGATGAAGGAACATGGATGGGTTTTAGTCAGTAAAAGTCTGACACTCCCTCCTGCTCCGCCCAGAGCGGGAGGAGTCATTTGATGATTTAGAATCCAAAAAAAAAAGACTACCACATAAAAAAATTGTACACACCAAGTACTGTTGTCCACTGGCAATAAGGTCGAAAGCCTTCCCTACGGGGTAAATTAAAAAAAACAAAAAACATTCTCCCAGACACACCACCACTCCAAAAAGTATTATAAAGGGTGGAAGGGACCGACGCACAAATACCACGTATTCAGTACATCATTCCGAACCCAATAGAAGCTGATTCCTGCACAAGTGCAACCCACACTGTCAAAATGTATGGCACAGCTGGTTTATTTCTATTTTCGGAATGCTGTACTGAATATCTACGTGGTATTCGTTTTCGCCCTGAATAGACTCCGGACCCAGGTTGGCCGTAGGAAGGAAAACCAGATCAAGTGGAGATTCATAGATGAGCCTGCCTTATATTGTGATTTGGTTTTGTCTCTAAAGCGACTGTCCTGAACTGTCCTGTCTGTCGTGTGCACGAGACAGAAACTAATAGATGCTGCTGAAGGCGTCAATGCGCTGCGTGTGGCGGGTTCGATCCCCGCTCGGAACAAATATTTGTATGATCTACAGGTAGTTGTTCCGGGTCCGGCTGTTTGTGTATATGAGTTTAAATGTTTGTAAACGCACCCACGATACAGGAGATATTTCTAGAGTGGGGCAGTTAAAAAAAAAAAACTGGTTAACCAAATTCTGGGCTGAATCAATTTAGATTGACTTAGACACGCCAAAAAGGTAAGTAGGTACTGTAAGGTTGTATGCCTTCCACCCAACCTTAAACTATGCTAGCTGACTATTTTATACGCCTGGCTGCGTTCAGGCGCACTAAGTATTATAAATTACAACAATTTAGATAAAGAAGAAAAATAAAGTTGTTAAAGTTGGTTGTTTTTCATGGTGATGTCAGTTCTGTCTTGTCGTGTAAAAGTGTGGGGCATAGTTAAAAATATATAGTTAGTTAAGTCTCAGCAAGCCTTTTATTTAAATAAAGTACCTAGTGTACCAGGTCATATAATGTTACATTACTAAGAACAGAGGCACATATTGCCTGAAAATTAAGAAAATGATCGTGATCTTACTGATATCCCAATGAACACAACAACGGACTATCACGGTAGAAATTACTATTCTTAGTCAAGGGTTGGCAATGGAATTATGTATGATCCTGCTTACTCGCGCTAAATGCATGCATTTTCCCGATTGTTTGTGAATGTGTGAACATTGTAGGCTTTGTAGATTCCAAGATGCTTGTTAACTTTTGCTATCTTTTTATCTTGTTTTACATTTTTTGTGTGGTAAACAACGACTTGTTGTCGGGCCTACGCTGTCCCCACATACATAAGTACTAATACTGTAACATGATAATATTGTAACACAAAGTGATTAGAAAAGAGTAACTATGGAGTTTCTTGCCGGTTCTTCTCCATAGGAAGCGATCAACCCGAACCGTGCACCTATTTGTCGACGTTTTATAAGGGCGCAAGTAGGCCTATTGGAAATAAAAATATTTTCATTTGATTTGATTAGACGAGCAGCAGTGATGGAGGTTCATTACACCATTAAAAAAAGTATGAAAGCCTGTCAGGACTTGATTTGGACTGATGTCAATTGACTAAGATCGTATACTTAGAGCATTATCTATCATCCATTTTTCTCCTGAAACCCACCGATTTTTCCAACATAAAAGAAAAACTCCTACTTCTCGAACTTCACGGTGCACATTTACCTACAAGGCACAAAGGACTAGTACCTACAAGTTCCACACGTCGATAGTGCAATTAACCTATTTCCAGTACCCATTAACCATATACCTATAGCCCTAAAGAAAAGAACAATAGAGGAAATGTACAAAACACCACGCCGCCAGCATATGGCTTAGTTTTTCACAAAAAGTTCGGAAACTGAAAGACTGCAACATGTGGGCAATACTCCAATCACCTTGAGTTCGTGTTTAATCAAGATATTGACATTATTTCTACACATTTCCATTAAAGTTCCGTAACTAATATATGAGCGGAGAAAACTAACAAGGACCAAGTTTTCCATAACCTTTTTGGATACACGAAAAGAAAAAAAAAAAGAAAATTCCGAAATTAAAAATCAGAAAAGGAACTGCTTTACCTGTGCACGGAAATAAAAAAAGAAACTTGAATTGATCAGCCAATCAGAGCGACTCACGTGTTGCCGCGTCTGCCTCCGATGTCGTCCCGGATTGATCCATGTCGCATGTTCCTTGTCCATGTCCGTCGAGCTACGACGCGAGGCGACTCGAGCCGGGGCGAACAAACTTGCTAACAGACAAATAGTTTGCTCAATCCGCTCGGGTCGTCTCGCTGTCATGTGACGTCACTGGCACTCGCTGAGCTGCGCACGCGTCGACCGCCACACAACTACTGCTTCAAAACGTAGTAGAGTATGCACAAGTGTTTTCTGAAACAATTCTAAAGGAGTTTTCTACTATTACTTTTGTAATGTTGTAGGTTAAATGAGAGTTGGACGTTTTTGAAATGGCTGTTTCCGTCAGTACTATTATTGTAGGTACGGGTGTCTACGTAAAAAAGCGGCGTCGTTGCGGCTGCTTCAAAGCTTCTCTTGCATAAAGCTGCGTTAGGAGGCCAGTTGTTTCAATGCTTTATCAGCAAGTACTACTCAGCCATAACTGTAGTGGTTAGAGGTCATGATTCTGTAAATCTGTTAGTTAAAACGGTTTTCATATACAATTCCGTAGACTGAGAAAATTCGCAGTGTCAGGATATCCAATAAGCGAGTTTTTGTCGAAAATGGCTTCATGGTTACACATTTCATGACAACTATGAAAATCAAAAATGTAAAGATTTTCTAATAATGAATTTACCTCCCCTCGGACCAGTACTGGATTAGCCCTTAAGCAAATTAAGCAATTGCTTAGGTCATTACGCCTTGGCACTATAAACAGCACCAAAAAAAATGTGTCCCGATCAAACTTCAAAATACAGTTAGCATTGTAGAAATTTTGTAAACACATATCCCACCAAAAACCTTTTCTTATAAAATGTTGCCTAGACGGGACCATATGGCTCGCAATGTCAAAAAGTTACTAGATCTCATGTAGCGCCTAGCTTTTTACATGCTCTAATTCCGTGCCCCCAGATCCACAGGACCTTAACGACGATTTAGGAATAGAAATTCAGCAGCACTCACATGTCATAAAAAAAAAACGTTCCAGTGATTTGCCTCGCACAAAAAGTTCACGTCAAAGTGAAAGCATAATTATTGTACAAAATAATACACGATGATAAAATTGAATCAGCGTTACCTAATGTGGACAAAGCCCTGCGTATATTTTTATACCTGATGATATCAAACTGCACAGCCGAACGATCTTTTACGAAATTGAAAACAATAAAAAATGAAAATAAACGACGATGCTGCAGGAAAGGCTCGATGCTTTATCGATGAGTCAGACATGCTAAAAACGTAGGATTTAAAAACAATTTTCCGCGAATTTAATACCCGTAAAAGTCGCAAGTCACAGTCATTCCAATGAATAAATGAAAAATGCTTAGCTTTCAACCTCCACATATCTCTTTCGTCTTTTATGAATATTCTAAGGTACGTAATGATCTATTTCTTTGTAATAAATACGTTTTTTAAAGACCGATTCTATGTTACTTATGGATGGCCACAGGCGTGGATTGCTTAGGGCATCAAGTAGTCTTAATCCGGCACTGCCCCGCACACCGTCACAACCTACAATCCTGAAAGTTATCGTCATTGATCAACTTTTTGCGCACGGATTCAGCCGCTACGTATTCAATCCGTGCTACGCAGTCAGTCGTTACGCGTAGCAGCATGTTTTATTCGGCAGGTTTAGATTAGATTAGATTTATTAATTTCTGAGTATATGGTACATACATTGAGGTCTTAATATTAAACAGTTTCACATACACTACCGTTGCCGGTGTAGAAATATTAAAATTGACTTACAAATATTCAAAGTGGCCGAGTTCTAGGCTGCAACAATATAATATTATGATCAAATGAACTTCACGTGTGAAGTTCGATCATTATTATATGATTTAGCTTCATTTTTCAGATACAAATAGATAGGTAGACTATGTAGTACTTTCAACCTACTAGGCAACTTTCGCACATTTAAAAAGTTAATCGAATGATTTAAAAACAAATCGATATACGATACCGCTTCTCTAGTCTATGGCGTCCGACCGCGCCGTTCAAGCTTCATTCTTTTTTCGTGCGAGGCAACGAGCACATCTTGGTTATAAAAATATATATTATCTAAGTGTTTCTAAGTGTACATCTTCGTATGGTGAAATCTCAAGTATAATAATGCCGAAACGAAAACAAGAAGAAAGAATTCGTTATTACGAATCAAAATTACAAAAGTTGCGGGATAGACAAGTACCTACCTTTATAAATTATTTGAGATGAAATTAAGCAATTTTTATACAATGTCAACTTAAACAAAAAAATAAAAAAAAGGTTCATAGAGAACCTTTTTTTATTTTTGAATTAAATGTCAAAATTTATAATTTAAAAATTCATTGACTAAAAATAAACAGTTGTCTAAAAGTCAGGCAAATAAAGTTTTTCTGAATTTATTAGTGGGCAAAACTCTGATGCGTGGGGGTAAATGGTTAAAGATTTTGATTGCCATGCAATTGGAATTTCTGCTATACAAATGTAGTCTCTGGCTAGGTGCAAGTAATTTATTTGGGCTTCTGCTTTTCACTCTTTTAGAAATGTGTTCATGTAATGGGAACATGTGCGAATACCTTTTTATAAACATACAAATTTCAAAAATATATAGGCAAGGAAGTGGAAGAATTTTTAGTGCTTTAAATAATGGCTTACAATGCTCTAAATATTCTGCTCCATAAACAGCTCTGACACATTTTTTTTGTGCAATGAATGCTCTGTTCACATCTACTGAATTTCCCCATATCACGAGGCCGTAACGTAGCACAGATGCAACATAGCCATGATAAGCATTCAGGGCTATTTCTTTACTGGCTATTCGTCTCAGTTTTCGAAGAGCAAACACAAATTTGTCGAGTCGAGTGCAGACTTACTTACATGCTCTTTCCAATTTAATTTTTCGTCAATAACTATTCCCAAGAATAAGGTTGAAGGTACGGGCTCCAAAATTGAATCACTGCAGTGTATTTGAGGTGGTTTCACCAAAGAATTAAATGTTTGAAACTGTACTAACTTTGTCTTTTCAATATTTACACGTAAATTATTAGATTCCAGCCATTTCATTGCTTTTAGTATTTCATTGTTAGCGTCAGTTTCTAGTTTACTCCTATTTGAAGATTTTATTGTTAGCGTAGTGTCATCAGCAATTAGTGTACAATCATGTTTTAGGCTCTTGCAAAGGTCATTTATATATATTATAAATAATGGAGGCCCTAATACGCTTCCCTGGGGAACACCACAACTATTTATTTTTAACTCTGAACTGTATGTTTTTTTTGTGCTATTTTGAATTTTTTCTACTACTGTCCTTTGCTGGCGATTCGATAAATAACTTTTAAGCCAGTCATGCGCCTTACCTCCTATGCCGTATTTCTCCACTTTACAAAGGAGGCGATTATGTGGGACAAAATCGAATGCTTTGCTCATATCTAAAAATACTGATAATACAGTAATTTTGTTATTTAGGGCTTCAGATATCAGTTTGACCAAAGTAAAACAAGCAAGTGAAGTTGAACTATTCTTCCTAAATCCAAATTGGTTCTCAGTAAGTATGCTGTGTTTATTTAAAAAGTTCATTATTTTCCCATACATTGCCTTTTCAAAAATCTTTGATAGGATAGGGATCAATGTAATGGGTCTATAATTGGACATATCCGTGCGGTTACCTTTTTTGTATAGCGGCTTGACTATAGATTGCTTTAACCTATTAGGAAATGTTCCTGTCTCAAATGACAGATTAATCAGATAACTTAAAAGTGCTACTATGCTTTTACTGCTTAGTTTTATTATTGTTGTGCTTATTTCGTCATATCCAGTAGCTTTAGTATCATTTAAAGAGTTGATAATTTTTACAATGTCTTGTTCATTTACCGGAGTCAAAAAGATACTATTAGTGTTAGTGACAATGCCAATGGTACTTACGTTATTACTATTGCTAAGGTTAAATTTATTGGTCATTTCTATAAAATAGTTATTAAATTGATTACAAATGTCATTAGGATCATTCATTATATTATCATTTATTATTAACTCTTTGATATCATTTATAAAATGATCATGTTTCATTTGTTAAGACTTCAGTTATGGTCATCTGGTGACCTTGCTTTTAAAGCTTAATTTTTTTTACTAGAGAATACGATGGCATTGACGTGGCGACGAAGATGTGGTCGTCAACTCGTCAAATTTATCATACTCTCTCATCTTTTTTATAACATGCTGCGTCGACCCCAAATAAACTGGGATAAGGGCAAGAAAATGATGATGCTTTAAAATATTAAATTCTTACAGAAACTTGTAGACGACACAGACTTGAGATAATCTTAAAATTTAAAAACGTCTTCAGGTCCCATTTTATAGTCCTATAGTCCATAGTATCCTATAGAGTGCGACGAAGATAGGAAGTAATCTGAAAAGAAAATACAGGGTGTAACAGGACCCTTCACGAAGCCGTCAACCAAGCATTATGTACATCAAACTAAGTAACTTTACGCAAAGATTATTGCTGGGAAACGACTTTTTTTTGGGGTGAAAAATCACGTTGTACCGTAGGACTCAATGTAACGCACTCAAAATCTTGTGCTGATGGATGGATTGATGATTGAGGTGTTTACAGTAAAAATCTTACATTAAAAACACGTATTTAAAAAAAAACCTCGTGAAAAATTTGGAAATTTGACCCCCAATATCTCCGTAAGTAGAAGGTGGCCAGCTATGGTCTAGAACAAAAAAAATATCAGAGTGACGGGGAGAACAAGTTTTTCAGCTTCGTTAAGGGTCTTGTTACACCCTTGATTCTCATTCCACGCTTGAGACTTTATAGTTATAGTTGCCGCTTTTTGTGAAAATGTGAACCCTTTCGAAACATGTGGCTATGGCGTAACTAACTGTGAATGATAAATTGAGAAATGATGTTATACGAAAACGTTGCAGTTTAAAACAAGATGTACCTAGTAACAAAAATTGAAAAGAGATCTTATTTATATGGTTTGGTCAACTAGAGAGAGTGACAAAAGGCTAAGGAAGGCGTAATGGCAACGCCTTAATGAGATTCTTCAAGAAGGTCAGGTGGGTGTGTGACCAGATGTATGAACGTGGACGAGGCAAAAAGTGTACGTAAGGATCGTTGCAGGTACCGTCCTGTTCTTTCTGCCTATCCCCATCGGATAAGGCGTGAGTTTCGTTTTTATGTATGTCTAGGACTCATGTCTCCAACAATCTAAACATTTTCTAGTTCGAAGGTACATATAACTTAGCCATTCCACCAAATCCCCTACATTCGTACCATATCACGACAGACGCGCAGGTAGGCAGCGTGTAGCGACCCACATACTGCGCCAGCGTCGATCGAGCGCTTTATCGAGTGTTGATAAAACTTTAACGGCTCCAGCCCTCGCGGATAAGCCTGCACCGTGAAATCGACGCCTGCGCACCTAATTACTGTACACGATATTTGTGTCAAGTGTGATTGCGGTCTTTATAGGTTTTCTATTAGGTTTTTCAGGCATGAGTTTAAGTGAAACCTGTGATTTTTTTTTGAGGTAAGTTATACGAGTAGTATGGGTTCTAGGAAATTTTATGTCAAAATCGAATGAACATTTTTTTTTAAACATAATTATCATCACCTTTTGGAAGCCATATACATGGTTTACATTAAAAAAACAGCTGTTCCGTACATTTTGTTTTGACTGTGCACTTTTGTAGGCAAAAACAGAATTTAAGGAAAATTGCCGATGAAGAATTTCTATGTGGGGGTGTTCAGAATGATGTACTGGTTATCTGCTAACAGCAGCTGGTTGTGCTCCGATGTCTCTTCCAGCCTGTATGTGACGTGACTCCTCAATCGTCAAATATTACATAAGACGGTCCTTCAAAACGCCCACCCTTCACCACTTCCCACTTCAGCTCGGGAGAAGAGGCGCAATCAAACTCCCCAGCACACCTGTCTGTTAAGATAGAAGACCTCAGTTCTGAACACAGGTTCTGTAGTTATTGCCTCCACCGGTGTTCGTTTTGGTCATAGAAGGAAATCTCAATAAAACTTTAGCACTATTTCCTAACATATGGAAAATCAGTTTTGGGGACTTTGACAGCATAAGCTCGCCCACTTAGCAACTGCCACTAAGTGTGATTCCTATATTAACAGTTCTTTTATCAGGTTATAGTGAACTAATCTACAGGTTAAGTAATTGTGATATAAAATTCTCGGATAGTATGTCGCTACCGTATTGTATTGGTGTCAATGTACCTATTTACTTTATCTGTATTTAGACAGCTTGACTTCTATTTAATCGAGGTGTACCTACCTACACTAAATACACAAATATGGTAATAGGCACGGACGTCAAACCGCAGGAGGTATTTATATTTAGTTACAATAGCGGTTGCCCGCGGCTTTGCTCGCGTTTTGATAGGAAATTGTCCCACGGGTACGTTGTAAATATAGTCTATAGCTTTCGGGGATAATGTAGCTTCCTATAAGTGAAAGAATTTTCAAAACCGGTTCAGTAGATCCAGAGATTCCCCCCTACAACCTCACAAACTTTACCTCTTCATAATATTAGTATAGTATACAGGGTGGAATTTTACTACGCCACCTGGAGGAAAAGTACTCTAAACACAGGAGCTAGATTTTTTTTCTCAAAGGAAACATTCCTTTATTTTTAAAAAGAAATAAATCTGCATTCAAAGATTTTCGAAAATTCGCCACACTCGGGAATCGAACCGGCTAAATAAAAAAAAATTGCACTCTGTATTTTTATGGCATCAATCGATAGGGTCAACCATAAGGATCAAATCTCTCTTTTTTAACAAAGATGATAAATTAAATCAAAGGAAAACTATGAAATCTTAACTTGTTTCTCAAAGTGAGCTCCATTTTGTTGGATGCACAAAATTCTTTTATGGAATTCATTTCCAGTACCTAACTTTTAAATCGCGATGTGATGAATATTGAAAATCGTATCAAATTGCAAACCTCAGTTCTTAACTCGTGTACAGTTTTGATCAACTTGATTTTTAACATATCCCAATAAAAAAAAAAATGTGCTGAGGTCTGGTGATATCGCTCGCAGGCCATCTGATTGTGCCGTCGGGACTGTTCGAAAGAGATACCGCGGCCCTGGAACACAAAGGGCAAAGGAAGGAACATGGATGGGTTTTAGTCAGTAGAAGTCTGACACTCCCTCCTGTTCAGCCCAGAGCGGGAGGGGTTATCCGATGATTTCCATCCGAAAAAAAAAAAAGGTATTGAGATGGTTATTAACATAGGCAGTGGTGATTGTGCAGTTATGGGCCGGGATTCGTCAATTTAATAAAAAAAATTACGTCAAAGAATTGTGAATTTGGTATAAATTTACATAAGTAATCGGATGGACCTTTGAGTAAAAGTGCTATAGCTTATCCCATTGAATTTATAAGTTAAGATTTCATGGTTTTCCTTTCATTCAATTTATCATGTTTGTTAGAGAGATTTGATCCTTATGATGATTGACCCTATCGATTAATGCCATAAAAATACACGGGGTTATTTTTTTGGAATTTAGCCGGTTCAATTACCGAGTGCGGCAAGCGAATTTTCGAAAATCTTGGAATGCAGATTTATTTCTTTTTAAAAATAAAGGAATGTTTCCTTTGAGTATTATACTAGCTGTTGCCCGCGGCTTCGCTCGCGTTTTGGTAGGAAATTATCCCACGGGCACGTTGTAAATGTAGCCTATGGCACTCGGGGATAATTTAGCTTCCTATTAGCCTAGTGAAAGAATTTTCAAAGTCGGTTCAGTAGAATCAGAGAATACCCCCTAAATACAAACTTATATATACCTACCTTATATAACTTATATTTATTTTTCTTGCAAATAAACATTTTTGATTTGATTTGATATAAACAAATTTTCCCTCTTTCTAATATTAGTATAGATTAGTATAGATAAACGTCTATTCTGTAAAAGTCGTTGCTTTCACCATCACATTCATTTTCCTGCTCATAACTCTGTATTTCAGATTTTCGCAGTATGTCTTCTGTCGTATAATTATACTCGATGGTAGTAGGGCTCAGATCAAGATAGTAGATACTCAGTAATTCCATAGAACTAAATCCCAGAGACCGCCAAACGTAGATCCTTTTCACTACACTGAAGTAAGCCTACAGAGATAATATAGGCAGCGGGCAGCAACTATAGAGGGCAGCACAATACGACAACAGAGACACGATGCGGATTTTAAAGGAAACTTTTCAGTCCTGTTAGTTGTTTCCCGCTAAGGCGCTAACTTCAAAATAGGATAATGATTAAAATGATAAAATATGGTTTTCGTGCGATCAACAATGATTTGCTTTTGCAGCGTGGCCAGAATACTGTGAAAGGCCAAAAGCTCTTGGAGTCGGGGCATGTTTTCGATATTACGGAGACAGTTGGCCATGAAGGAGAAGCTATAATAACAGACAAAATTGTACTTTAAGGCAGGAATCTTCAAAAACATCTACTTTTACTGATTCAGCAGAATGTTTCAAATCTTTGAAGTTTTTGATCCAAGTCTTTTTCATGTTTTATATGATGGGTGTAGAGGATTTTCTGATTTTTTGTTGCCAATAAAGTGAGCGCTGCATATACAGGTATTTTTAGATGGGAGCCAGTTATTCGGGTTTCGACTGAAAACAAAACATTTAAAGGTTAGGTTGGTATCTTCGTTCTTCAAAAATAAAACTGTTTTGAATAATAAATAATAAACCAATTAGTGGTTTTAATTCAACAACATTGATAAGTAGTACTTTTTGATTGTTTGAAATCATACTTACGTATATTTTTTAAATGCTTTTATCCATTTTTCTCGTTTAGCTATCCGTGGGAAAATAGTAAATTTTTACACCATCGTATTTATATTTATTATTCTTGGATGTGTTGGGGCATCTAGAAATACAACAATACATTTTCTACTGACGTGCTACTGAGTTTGATTTAACAAAAAAATTGATTTTATCAAAATTCACAAGTTGTCGCGTTAGTTGACAGAGAGTAAAAGTTTTAGATAAAAGTCACCAGGTGGCGAAAGTATCCTATATATATTTCAGAAGGTATCTTGGCTGCACTGTCTTGAAAAAAAAAGCATCAAAACACAAGGGTACTTTCTTCCGAAGAGGCTTTAAGTTACGATATTAGATGTCTATTCCCATAAAGTACACCATCGACTGCAATACTTGTTCAGTCAAGTGTTACCGCTGACGCCTACGCTGATACAATAGCACTTTGTATCAAGTTGACGTGAATAGTTTGATAAGGCGCTTCAAAATTTAAAAAAAAAATGATTGTTTTGCAACAATTGCCAAAGCAGTATTTGGGTGCTGTCTGTACCTGTAGTAAGTTCTGATATACCTCCTAAAATATTGATTTTGTTCGTATATTACATATTTTTTATTTAGAGTTTTCTTAAAGGTTGATTTTCATTTAATTTTCATTTCCCATCATTTTGTTTCTTTTAACGAGGACGATTGGGCAAACGTCCCGATCGCGTAGAAAGTTACATAATCACATTAAACGACAAACAACACATTCAATATGTTAATGTATATGACTATACCTTATATTGATAACGTCGCCGTAGTAGGTCTAATCACTGCTACGGAGGTAACCGTACCGTCGCGAGGTCCAAGGTTCAATCCGGTAAACGGTTGGATATCAGCTTAATGGTCTAAGAAGCCTGAAATCTGAGTTTGTGCTCAGTTGGTGGCAAAAGGTACGCTGGTATTAAACACCTCTGCTCTTCTTCGCGGAATACAAGCATGTTGTTGTGAGGAGTGCCTCATTGGTCTAGTGGTCGCAGGCGCTACGGTTAAGCATGAGGTCTTAAGTTCAAATCCCAGGTCGGGCAAATTGATAGATATTCAGCATTTTTTCTCAGAAACAACCCGGACTCCGGATTCCTGCCCGGTAGATCGCAATAGGGTCGCCCTCTATTATATTACATCAGCCTTAAAAAATATTTATAAGTAATATATTTTTATAGCATAGCATAATAGCATAATCAGCCTATAACATTCCCACTGCTGGGACACACGGCCTCCTCTCTATGAGAGGGAATGGGCTATAATCCACCACGTGCGGGTTGGTAGATGTCACATGTCTTCGAATTTTTGGTTCTAGGACATGCCGGTTTCCTCACGATGTTTTCCTTCACCGGATTTGAGAGCAGTGGAGATATATATAGCTAGTTCTTATTGTCCCACTGCTTGGCAAACGCCTCCCTCCATCCCTTCCTACGGTCAAGATTCTGTGCTGCTACTTTCTAATTCTCAAGGAAGACATCCAGTTCGTCCCGCCATCGCCTTCGTGGTCTGCCGTGCCGTGGGCACCAATCCTGAGCTATCCGGGCCCGTTCAGCATGCGACAGACATGTCCTGCTCATCCAACTTAAGGTCAGCTTTTTGAGCCACGTCTACGGTTTGCGTTTTGGAGCGCAGTGTAATGTTTCGAACATGATCTGTTAATTTTACACCTAAGATACTACCCAAAACATATCTGGTGAAATATTGGTGTATTATAGGTACATGCATGTCTGCTTACTCTTCGGGGAATACAGGCGTGATATTCTGCGGTAAAGTGATGACAGTCGCACGGTCATTCATTAAAGTGTACTGTGTAGGTGGGAAGTCGGGTAGGACTGGATGGACTCATGCAAAAAAGCGTTAGTCAGTGCTGTGATTAATTAGACTTCCACCCACTGAATGGCCGGACCACTACGCTATGACTGGTGTCCTTTGTTCTAAAAATATACTTATTGCATTGTAATAAATACCTTCTAACTACATATTTGGAAATATAGCCGTGTTCATATTTTACTTAGAATAGTAGGATAAAAGTGCGTTTTATTATTATATTAAATACAATAATAATACCAGCCAATTACTGTCCCACTGCTGGGCAAAGGTCTCTTCTCAACAGAGAAGGCACGAGCATTGATAACCACGCTTGTTCAAGACGGGTTAGCGATTTCAGACTTATACATATAAGTCCAGGTTTCCTCACGATGTTTTCCTTCACCGATGTCTGTGATTTCCAAGATAAACTTAGAAAGTACATATGAATTGAAAAATTCACATTGGTACTTGCCCGGATTTGAACCCACAACGTCATGCATGAGAGGCGAGGTCTTAACCTCTGGGTCATGACGATATACATATATTTATTTATATATATTTTATAAAATAAAATATATTTTAATATAATTTTCCGTTTTTGGAAACAGCAAGCAGTGGTTTGGGTAAGCCGAAAATGAGTTAGTTACCAAAAAATGTAATGATTTAGTGATTGAGAAACTTATGGGCTACTAGATATTGCCCGCTACTTCGTTCGCGTAGAAATTTTGATGTGCACGCTTGTGAAAAAAAGATGGATAGCCTATGTCTTTCCCCAAGATATAATCTATCTCCTTGCCAAATTTCATTAGGATCCGATCAGCCATTTAGTCGTGAAAAAATAACAATCAAACAGTTACTTTCGCATTTCACTACATAGTGTAAAACAAAGTCGCTTCCCGCTGTCTGTCTGTCCCTAAGCGTACGCTTAGATCTTTAAAACTACGCAACGGATTTTGATGCGGTTTTTTTTAATAGATTGAGTGATTCAAGAGGAAGGTTTTTAAGGATAACATTGCATCAGTGCGAAGCCGGGGCGGGTCGCTAGTATAATATTAAAGTATGGATGTAGGCTGGTATACCTTCTAGCCTTCTTTATTTACTTATGATTTAATGTAACCAATATTAGTAAAGTGACTATGACTATTAATGTGCATCAGTGCGAAGCCGGGGCGGGTCGCTAGTATAATATTAAAGTATGGATGTAGGCTGGTATACCTTCTAGCCTTCTTTATTTACTTATGATGTAATGTAACCAATATTAGTAATGTGACAATGACTATAAATGAGACCGCCTCGTTGGTCAAGGTCTCAAGCGCGACTGCTGATCATGAGGTCCTGAGTTCGATTCCCAGGTCGTGCAAAGTGTTCTTAAGTTTTTGTATCAGAAATTTCTCAGCCAAGGAGGCTGAATTTGTGCTCGGTTGGTGGCAATAGGTTCGCCCCTTATTAATAACATGGGAATTAAATACCTATAACCGGCAAAATGTGGGTGCACTAATGGGTACACCTTCGCCTAACCCTACGGGGATGACAGCCGTGGTGTTATGTTATGTGTAACAAATATTGTCATGAGTGTTGTTGTCCATAGGATCCTACTTCGTTTTGAAGGAGTAACTATTAGCTTCATGTATTTTTCATTAACCGACATACTTCTTGAACTCTGTGCCTGTTTCTGACATTTGGTTTGAGTTTTGGTATAATGAACAGTTAGCCAAATTACATAT
Organism: Eugnorisma glareosa; assembly: GCA_947578425.1. Taxonomy (NCBI): domain Eukaryota; kingdom Metazoa; phylum Arthropoda; class Insecta; order Lepidoptera; family Noctuidae; genus Eugnorisma; species Eugnorisma glareosa. Next base: position 19,432,597 of record OX387973.1, on the reverse strand, counting down.
TTTTCCAACAAACAGCTAAGTAGATAAGGATTTACACTGGATGACTTAATGGCTAAAAATAAAGTTTAGCCGAGCATTAAAATTGCTAGGACCGAAGTAAATACCTAGGTAAGTAAGTAACTTGTAACGATAGGTTAATGGCCCTAAGCCTAAGTATCTATAGGTAGAACTATATGATGACCTAAGCAGTAGACCTACATACAAAGTTACTTGGAAAATATCAAGAAGTGACGCACTATTAAGTACATCAACTAATTTAATAAAACAATTTCATTTCTGTGTAAACATTTAATTATGTATTTTTTACCAACACAGCTGTATTGAGCATGTTAGGTATCTGATAACATGGTTAAACAATGCATAACGATGTTCCCGTTTCTAGGGAGTAAATAAGTATCTACCTAACTAAGAGGCGCGGAATACAAAAGGTCCATTCTATAACTAACTTTCACCTTTTTTGTTGTCCAAGTTACCTCGGACTTTAGATAATAAAATGTATATTTTAACCAGCATTGTCGCTCACAATGGAGGGCTTTACGTTCAGTTAGTAATGCTAACTGAAGTATTATCCTATAAAGGTCACTTGGGAGTTCCGACGCACTGACCACGGCGACGACCGACAGCGCGCACGTTATCAAACCAACACGCTCGCTCGCTACACCTCTCTCTACACAAAAATCTCGAACGGGAATACCGGATACCGACGCAGTGCTAAGAAAATACAACCGTCTCTTTCCAACACATTGTAAAAGACCCGCGTTTTTGTTTTCCATCTTTGTCCTCAACCGCGAAGCGATATCGCGCTATGCTTATAGTTAGAAATATGTAACTGAATAGTTTACTTTTGTGTGTAGTTTTGCCAAGTTGATGTCGTTCGAAATTAGAATCGCTGCATGTTCGTTGTTAGTAATATGTGAAGTGAATTGAAACTCATTTTTACGTGAGTATAGTGTTCGGGAGTTTTTTTTATTGTGCAAAGTGTAAAATGCGTTCTGCGCTGCGATGGCGCGGAAACGACACATTTTTTAGATTCCAATAATGAACGAAAGTTTGTGATTTTTACGGATGATTTATGTGATGTGTTAATAGATAACAGTGATTCTTATTGTGAAAATGTTTAACGGGCGATTTTCTTTATTTAACGTAAGTCGTTTATTTTTATTTAAATTAAATTTATTTATTTAATTTTTTGTTTTAAATTTTAATTAATTTTTTGTTTCTTCAAATAACGGGTAAAATGAAATATTTCCAGACAGTCAATTAATTACTATTGAGATGCACTTCAACGATTTAATGCAAGTATAAATAAGTGTTATCAAATATTTTTCCTTGTAACTGACAAACAAAGAGCTGGCAGAGAGCCAGAATAACACTTTAATTTTATCATTTGATACGGCAAGTGATCAATGGTTGTAAAACACTAAAATAATATGTTAATTTAGATAGCAGTTTAATGTTTAAGAGAATTTAGTTATTAATCAACAAAATAAATTAGTACACAAACAATATTTTGTTGGAGAAAATTCTAGGGGAGTAGGAGTACTCTTAGGTAGATCTTTGGTGCAGTTTTTGATCCAGCATCTGCTAACGTTCGTTTCTGTAAATTGTACATTGTGGTAGAAGAAAAAGGGAAAAACCAGTGTTTAGCGTAATCATTCTGGAAAGTTAGGTTAACAAATATTTTTTCCTACACATTTCTAAAAATCCCAAAATAAATGTAATATAAAAACCTTTTTTGATTTGTCGGATTCCGAGCTTTGCATCATAAGTTAATTATCAGATATAGATGAGTCAATACGCATCCCTACTACTGAATTTTTAAATTATGATTTGTGATACTAACGTATGTTTAGACTTAACTAAAGCATTCGACACATCAAACATTCAAATTAAATTCTAAATACTTATTATGGTAACTTGTTTAGCGGAAATAGCAGACGAATATAAATACTGATCTATTTATCATCAAATGAGCACCAATCCGTCACAGCACACAAGGACTTCCCCAAGGTTAACATTTGAGCCTCTACTGTTTGTATTAATATTATATAATCTTTTGTCCTGTTTTCTTAGAATACTGATTTATAAATGCTCCACGTAGTTCTCATTTCATACTGTCTTGAGAATATCTACATAATATACCTACCATCGTTCCAGTCGTGGTCATCATTTCAGTTCACAGACCCCTGGTGCAACGCAATAACAAAGATATAGCTGGTCATCGTTATCAGCAGTTACACAATGTGGGATCCATTGTTATTGCTCATACTCGTGCATATCAGGTGTCGCTTCCCTTGCAATATAATATACATTAAACATAGTCGGCTAACAGCAATGCAATATGATATTATGAAATCTAGTTTGCTCCTCCTTTTGTATTGATAGCTAACAATAGATGGACTAGGTATGTGAAAGATGATATGGCTAGAATGGGGGTGACTACTGTGATGAAGACATGCTGCGTAGCATAAGCATAGCCCAATCAGCCTATAATGTTGCCACTGCTAGGACACACGCATCTCTACGAGAGGGAAGACATGCTGCGCCGACGACAAATAAATTGAGATAAGGACAGACGAATGATTATGATGAGGAGCTGTTCCCTAGTCATGCTGATGACCAGCTGTTTGTTAATTTATGTTTTAAAATCTTTTAGGGTTCTTTCATCCACGGACCTTATATATTATAGGCTAGCGTCCATATTTATATTGGCGTATGGATTTTTAGTTTTATCTTTGTGTGAGTTCTGAGAATATTTACAATACAATCGGAGCGAACTCAAAACAAAAGGTGTGCGATACATAACACATTGTTTCTGAGTTTGACTAGCTTGTAGCTAGACTCTAGAGGCATTCGATTTTCAAGGTCTGACATTTGAGAAATGTGCTTTAAAAATATACTTATTACTGCTAGCTCAATTGGTTTCAGTGACCGGTGTGTTACGATTATAAGCAAGAAATCAGCACTGATAATAGTTTAAATTAGAGAGAAAGCATGCATTCTCTCAGAGGAATATTTAGTTTACAATAACATTACTATAGTTTCATGGTCAGCATTAATCACAATGGTAACAATGCACGGTTTGTTTTATTAAACACTCAATGAAACAAAACCGCCTCGTTGGTTTAGTGGTCACAATCACTCTCAGGTACTGCGAATGAAAGTCTTGGGTTCCATTTCCAAGTCGGGCAAAATGTTATTGGGATTTCCAGCAGGAACTTGTCAGTAGCGGCCCGGAGTCTGCATATGTATGTGCTCAGTTGATGGAAATGGGTTCGCCCTCTATTTCATAGGACTTAAACATGACACTCTATTCTGTAAAGCCAGCACTCAGTCGGAAATTAGCAATTACGTAAACATCTACCTTAGGTGTTTAACCATAGTCAGTTACACATCCTCAATCAAACCTCAAACTTCTTACACCACTACAAGACATCACCAAATGATTCATCAACAACAAGAAAAGTCCAGTAATTCATCGTAACACAACAAGTCACCACGTTGCCTCCTGCCAGCGTTCCATATGGGTCGGGAACAAGGTCGGCTCTAAGAACATATCCGCCAGTTAACTGGCCTCCTCCGGCATCTTTGACTAATAAGATAATGTTGCCACAAGTGCAGTTAACTAGAATATTTGTGGGACTTGGTAACAGGTGGATTGCTGTCAGCGCCTATTCAGGTACTTATTTGCAAGTTAATGGGAGGACATTTACATTGTGTTTTGTTTTACAAGGTGGAGGACATTTACATTTTGGTGGGATTGAATGTTGTGGTGCTTCATGTGAAATGTTAATTTTTGAATGAAGCTTTTTAGTTGGGATGCAACTTTCCCCAACTGGTCCCATTACTTAGCAAAGGCTAAGAAAAGTGTTCTTACAAAGAAGGCAGGAGCATTGATCAAACTCGTTCTATACCTTCTTCTTTACAATGTTTTCCTTCACTAACATTAACATTATTAAGTTAACTGTCATAATGCGAAACTAAATTATAAAAAAAAAATTGACTAATTAATTTACCTTCTCTACCTAGAGACAAAGACGTAATTCCAATATATTAGTCCTCATATTTTTAGTTTGAGTAGTCAACATAATCTAAACTATCTATACTTCTACATATACTAATATTATAAAGAGGAAATTTGTGAGTTTGTGAGGTTGTAGGGGTAATCTCTGGATAATCAACCGATTTTGAAAATTCTTTCTCTAAAAGGGAGCTACATTATCCCCGAGTGCCATAGTCTATTTTACAACGTGCCCGTGGGATAATTTCCGACCAAAACGCGAGCAAAGCCGCGGGCAACAGCTTGTTAAGATATAATGCAATTTCTAGCACTAATTTATCACGTCCGTTTGTTACTCAAATCCTTAATTAAACATCCTTATTGGGTATTAGTTTGTTGTATAGCTATGACGATTTCAAGCAGATTTTTTTCTCTGCAGTATGGTGGTCTTTTTTATTTCGTGTGGCTAGTGCCTAACCTGGTGTCAGAATTTTTATGCCGCCCATGGGAGTCTGACTTGACTTTACATGCCGTCAAGAAAACTCTCAGGCATGCTGGTTTCCTCACAATGTTTTCCTTCACCGAAGCTAGTGATAATTATACATGCATCCGAAAGAGGTGTATACCTTGGGTTCGAACTTGTGACCCATGACTGGGACCTATGTGTGGCAGGTACTATACAGGACACATAAAAAAATATGTTGGTCTCACCAGCATAAGAGACGTAAAGATAAAGTAGACTTTTTGAATGGTGATGTCTCATAATCTCACTACTATTATAAATGCGAATGTTTGGATGGATGTATGTTTGTTACTCAATCACGGCAGAACGGCTAAACGGATCTGGATAGACACAGAGATAGATTATAGTATGAAATAGCACATGGGTCTTTGATTCCGAAAATACGATCGCGTGGCTCATGGACGATTCCCCAACTCCACGCGGGCGAAGCCGCAGCCAAAAGCTAGTCAGTGTATGATTTTCCAAGTGGACCATAATCCACCTTGGTCACATGCCTTCGAATTTGATAATGTTTGGGGCACCGAAATCTTTACTTCATACTTGTAATTCAAAATGCATAGTGCATTTTACAAATACTCGTACCACACACAACTTGACTAATGCTTTATTCATGTCACGTTTTATTCGATTTGTATTGTCTGTTACTCCTCGTACAAAAATCTCATTTTGGAAAACCCAAACATTGCTTTTTATTTTGTGCTTGCCCCTTCTTACTAATAGACATCATTGTATCTGCAACCTGTCTAACTATGCCCGGTCCTAAAAACGACTGAATGTGGTATTCCATGTCACCATTATCACTTTTTTATTGTTTGTCCGTTGATCCATCTAACCGCAGTGGTAGATGGGTCACCATTCATTACGTCATTTTCTCGGTCCTAACAGCCTAATGCTTTATTTTCCGTTTGATGGGATTTCCCATTGGCAAAGATGTCGATCTCCCATTCTACAAGAAACAAAGATGGAAGCACTAGGGAAGGATTTTAGAAAATTCCCCTCCTCATCATTGGCCTAGCCTTTTACCAACTATTTTGGGGTTGGTTTGCAGTCTAAACGGATGCAGCTGAGTACCAGTTTTTTACATGGAGCGACTGCCTATCTGACCTCCACAACCCAGTTAGTACTGGGTAATACGATTCTCCTTGGTAAGTCTGGTGGTCAGACTTTCGGCCACGGACTACCTGTAACAGAAAATTCGCCTCCTATAGTGGTATAAATAAACCCTTGTGGAATTTCATGCTTCTTGAATGAGCGGCTGTGCGTTGTGTGACAGTGAATTTAAAGTTTAATAGTATTCTACTACAGGATAATTAAATAAAATGACTACTAAACAAACACGTGAATGAAGCGTCGCGTTGACCGACGCTCGCGTTGATGACGTCATTTTCACTATAAATCGTCTAAATATAACCGGGATGAGCTCGATGTGACACACAGGCCTCACTGAATAGATTATTTATTTGTTGTAAACAGTTTTAAAAACAAGTGTATTATAGTATACAGATACAAAATAGGTCATGTACAGTTGTATATATATACAAGGTGTAAACGGAGCCTTCGCGAAGACGTCAACCAAGCATTTAAGTATTAAGGTGGATGCGCAAGGGTAGCCCGCGGAACTTAAATTTTCTTACGTTTATTGCAATTTGCAGGTCAGTGTCAAATTGTATGTTGATGAAAATATGAATCGCGCCAATAACACGTATGGAGTTACAGAATTATAATCATTCAAATCATCAATACAACCCTCCAAGTTCATATAACCCCATTGAGTGACTTTTTTTTATGAAATAGCTATTGAATGGGGTTATATGAACTTGGAGGGCTGTATTGATGATTTGAATAATTATAATTCTGTAACTCCATACGTGATTCATATTTTCAAACACATACAACCTGACACTGACCTGCAAATTGCAATAAGTGTAAGAAAATTTAAATTTCGCGGGTTACCCTTTTTTTTAACCCTTGCGCTTCCACCTTAACATCAAACTAAATAGGTAACTCTACGCAAAAAATATTCCTGGGAAACGACTTTTTTTGTGGTCAAAAGTCACGTTTTAAGAGGACTCAATGTAACGCACTCAAAACATTGTGCTGAGTGGAGGTGGAGGTAACTTGTATTTAAAACAAAACTTGTGAAAACGTTGGAAATTTGACCCCCATTATCTCCGTAACTAGAAGGTTGCCAAGTATGGTCAAGAACAAAAAAACATATCGCAATGACGCAACGGGGAGAATAAGTGCGTTTCGGCTTCGTTGTAGGTACTTTTACACCCATTTTGACTTTTATTTTACTTCACTCTCAAAATCAAAGTTATCGACGTGCTCCTCATTACTGAGGGTATACTTCCCCCGACGTGAAGTAATCTTCTGCTTGACGATGCTTCGCTATCTGTGTCTATCCTTGGCAGTGTGCGCGTCGTGGAGTTCTGAGTCCAGCGATGAGCGAATATGGTCCGCCCATCTAATTGGACTACCACCCCTCGGACGCTTGCCATCGACCTTGCCAGTAACCATCAGCTGTTCCTATGATAGGACTGTACAATAATCATAACGTCACACATAACGTAACAAGTACAAAAATCAAAAATAAAAAAGTATTAGGGGGCGAGCCTTTCGCCGTCAACCGGGCACAAGTCCACACTCCGTGGTTGCTACTTAATAGTTAAATTCTTGATGGAAAAACCCAGTAACACTCCGAGTTGGAACCCATAACACTGCCCAACCCGGGTATCGAACCCAGGACCTAATGCTTGCGCTTGCGACCATTAGACCAACGAGGCAGTCCAAAAACCTGATGAAAATTCAGCGATACTTAGCTATGAAAGGACATGTAACATAATATTTGGAAAAATTATGTGTTTTCATAGTTGACTATAGCTGGGGCTATAATTCCTCCGGAATCCAGCTTCTGAACTTTATCAAACGTCTTGCAAAGATCCAAAAATCAGTAAACATCCATTACTTTTAAAAGAATCGGTGAGAGAGATCGGTGGTCTATTTAAGACCAAATATCAAGCCAACATTAACTTCCAACACAGAATACATAATACTTGCTTCCATGTGCAGAATTACAAGGCTAGTTTATAGCATAATTTCGCACTAGATTATAGAATTTTATCAGACCGGTTCCGCATTATTGCTGCAGATGTGGTGCACGCATGCGGTGCACGCACGCATCACGCCCTATTTACTTTTTGAATTATAACATTAAAACTGTAATTGTTCATGTTAGTAATGTACTTCAATTTGGTTCTTGGTTGATGAGGTTTCATCGTTATAAAATAACAAAGTTTTTATTGCAAGAAAATTCAACTTTATTTATTTCAAGAAGAAATTTATCATGTTTATTTTATTAGAAAATAATTTTGCGATACTCTATTGCTTCTTATACCAAGAGTTCATTTTCCGCAATCATTCGTCCTTTTCCAGAAACGTTTCGGTTTCGACTAGTTTCAGTCTTTCTTCATGTAAGTGTCCCAGTTGATGTCACAAGTGACACAAGTTGTGAACAAACGCACCTGGGTCGGTACATAGGCCCAATATTGTCGACAAGTAATGGATTGAGCTATTCTCGTATAATTTAAAAAAAAAGACAGGCTCAAGCATTTTTTTCAATTACAGTATTTATACACTTTTCACGAGCTCATCAACATTGATGTAAGTAATCCAGGTTAATTTGAGTCAACCCTGCTAGCTATGTTACACAAACGTTGCGTATACATTCTGTTGCGAACACTTATTTATTTAGAAAATACGAAACCTGTTCACTTTCTACGCGCCCAAGAAAATGTGTGCTGCTCGAAAGCAAAGAAAATGTACCTTAGCCTGAGCTATTTGAATTGCCTGTACTCGTACTTTAGATTGGGTCTATAAAATGGTGCATCTGGACTATTTTATCCAAAATGTGGTTGAAAGATGACGTTCATCATGCAGCATTTTTTATCATTATCAAGTCAAACTTTTAAAATACCTTGTCTAATAAGTAATAATCGTTTTATCGGCGTGTAATATCAATTAAGTGATAATTATATTAATTTGAACTGCATAGAAGTTTTAAGTCATGCTTTAGTTCAAGGGGCAAAGTCGAAAGAAATTTCTAGCTTCAACGAAGTACCTACTAAAAGACTATCTAATATAGATACATAATATATTAAATATTTTACCACTTATGGTAATAAATCGCCAGCACCGTATATCCATCAATTAAAACGGTAAAATGGTTCACAATTTAATTATCAAAGTCAATTAACATAACAATGGGCTGCCGGACAATGGTTATAGGCCTCTAGCAGAACGGATATAGGTGTTAGTGGAACGGTTGGCAACAAAAGTTGATTATAATTAACAAAACACCGCGGCATTTTAATTATAGAACAGTACCTGCCTAAGTTTCTTATAAAATATTTATTTAAACTAAGCTGAGAGTCAGTACTTTTTGAGCGACAAAATTACAGAATATAGTCCTACAAGTCGACAACGCACCAGGGGGGCTAAAATTGCCGCTGTAGCAGAATCATAATAGGATAATAAATAATATGAAATACGTTATAATTCGTAAAATGGTCACAAAGTAACAATTCTTAATTTTAACTGCGTCTGTGACCATGTTAAGAATTTAAGCGTGATTCGCGGCCATTTTAGGCCCCCCCTGCTCTTTATGACGACTTAGCTGGGGTGAAGGGGGGCGGAACAAACTCCCCAGCAACACATCTGTCTCCAAATAAGAAGAACTTGATTTTATAGGTACTTACAATAGCCTTCTTGACGTTTCCTTTTTTACATTCACAAGCGAAATCTGGAGCTCAATGTCACAGTCATTTCGTATTCCCAACTGCCTTTAGACCGTCAACTTTCAACGCGCTGGTCAACGCGCTCGTTCCTTTACTTAGAATCATCCAATGACTAAATTGTCATTGAACAAAATAATTCCCATTGGAATCATCCATCACTTTCCATGAAGCGAGACTAAAGTCAAAATTAGCGGTCCTATTTGTAATCATAAATAGTGTCTCAAGAGTCGGCAGACCATCAAAATAAATAAAACTCCACTGTATTAACCTACAATTAATCAAACTAACCAAATTGTATGATAAACGAGCTGCGCTTGCGCGTTAGACATCAATTAAATGGGCGATCTGCGCACGAGCCGCTCATTTATCACACAGAATGACATAATTTAATCGCAACCATTCAGTTACTCAATTAGTGCATCATACAACTACAGGGTCTTTTAAAATCTAAAACACCATTTAATGGTCTCTGACCGCAACACAAACCTCCCTTGACCTGACGGCATGTAGCTACAAAATCACTGTTTGTTAGGCTACGAACGCATTGCCAGATTAGCGCCGAGAGGCTCGCTACTTCAAAACACGCAACTAAGGCAACTAACCAAGCGTCCGGCCCGGTTGTGAAGATTTTAGAATGTGTTCGTTTTACTTCGCTACTCGCTAGCCTCTAGGTGCTAAGCAAGCTACCTGCTAGTGCGTTCGTAACCTTAAACGGTCACCGCCTACGATCATAGACTGGAATTTTAGGAATGGGACCAACTCATCCCCAGGATTTAATGTTGTCAGAGGAGTTATGATTATTACAGTCCTCATGATCGTTTTCGGCTATGGTGATCAATCTCTCTTTCCTCTCGTAAACCGATGGAACAGCTATCCGACACGATCGATCGGTTAGAGTTTAGAGGTTGGGCGCAGAACCAACGGCTGAGTGCTTTAAGAAACACGGGGGTATGGTTGTCATTCCGCCAACTACCAAACTACAGGTTGTTACTGAAAAAAATCCTGGGAATCGAATCCAGGACCCCACGCTCCAATGCTCGCTTGATTTAGATGAAAAGGAGACATGATATCCCGTCTCTAATCCCCGAAAGGTTAGGGAGAGGTGTACCTAAGTAAGAGTATACCCACATTTTGCCAGATATGTCTGTAACAACCGGATCAGGAATCCAAATCCAGACTGCGTGGATGCTACAGAGAAAGTACTAATGGAAAAACCCACAACAGTTTGCCCAACCCTGAACCACGCTCAGCAGTCGCGCTTGTGACCACTAGACCAACGTGGCGGTCCAAGTGACAGAAAAGGACTGTAAAGTATTATTTAGTTTATTTCAGAGACAAATTATAAAGAAATTAAACCTTTATTTATTTATTATTCACAAAATCCACAGCTCTTTACAATTTTGTCTTAAACTATATAAACTAATCCTACAGCCAATTACGGATTTACAATTTAATAGCTATACAAAACATTGCTAAGAGTACAGCGTGAAGGAGTGTGTAGGAGTGTGCATGAAGAGTTGCAAATGTGAACCTAAGCGGTCTTATGCTTATTCTGGGAGTACCTAAATCAATATCCTTCTCACTGTACATGTTACTAAGGTTTATTTTAACAGTTTATTTGCATGAACAGTTACCAGACAACGCGAGTCTTTCTAAACCGATGCGCGTACGCATGACCCGTTAATTAAAAGAGGTCAGCGGCGCGTGCCGCTCACACAACACACTTAGCAGCAATGATATAATTGAATCTGTATGATAAGGTTAAACAATAGTGATGAGATAGACCTCATCATCGTCTGCTTAGCCTTTTCCCAACTATGTTAGGGTCGGCTTCCAGGTCTATATGAGCTCCACAACCCAGCCAACTGATGAGATAGACCTGTCATAATAAAAGTTTTTAAGGTGGTAACGCCAGGGTAGTCTGCGAATTCCGATTTCATGAAAAGTTATTCAATGGCATTAAATGAACTTAGAGGGTTGCAGGCCCGAAGGCACCTAAGAAGCCAATTCCTGCCGGCTTCTCTTCTGGAACAAGGCGCTGTACATAGTGTCTAGGGTTGTATTGATGATTTTAATGATTATAAATCAGTAAAGCCATATATTTGTTACGGTCGCGATTCATATTTTAATCAACACACAACCTGACACTGCTCTGGAACTTGTGAAAATCTTAAGGAAATATGAATTTCGCAGGCTACCCTGGTGCTTCTCCCTCGATTTCGCTGGTAACAAATTTTAACGTAATCTGCAGAAGACGAGGAGTTCTAAGCAATCAAATGTGTTTTGTTAAGTTTTCTCCAGATTCACCCCAGTATTCCTTTTTCTATTTCTCGGGATCCTGTGCTGATGTAAAGCGATTGTGCTTCGGCCTAACATGAATGAACAGCATTCACAAACCGACTGGGCAAAAATGTTAATCTGACGTCATTTGTTTTGTTCAATAAAAACAGTTACATAATTTAAATAACGGAACACAGTTTATTACAGCAATTACTATAATGAACTGCCGCTCAATCTAGTTAATTTTAAAGTAGAACGAATGTTTGCATAAAGCAGGCCTGCTGTGCCCCCCAGCACGATGAATGTTATGATGGGCTGATTGTATAGTTCTGATCAATCTTATTGCATTTGTATGTTATCTAAAGTCATCATATGCCTAGCTTTTTCCCAACTATGTTTGGGTCGGCTTCCAATCTAACCACATGCAGATGAATACTACTATTTTACATGGAGCGGACTACCTATCTGACCTTGGATGTGGACCAAGTTAGTACTGGGTAATACGATATCCTTAGGTAAGACTGACAGCCGGGTCCAAAAGCATAACGTGCTTTCCGAGGCCCGGAGGAACCTCGGTATGTAGGTATGTAATAGGTGATCACCCATCCACAGAATAACCGAGGCAAGCGCGGCTCAACCTGAAAACGCTCCGACCGGCTGTTATAACCATGCTCCTCGTAGGTTGTCTAAAGTTATGTTTCTAAATTCATTTGCATCGATACTACAAGAAAAACTGCAACAGATTAAAATCAAGTTATATTTACACAAACCAACTTGGCTACTTCACAGTCGCACCACGTCGCAAAATCTACGTTTTAATTACCATAATGAGGTCTATAGGGCACGGTGAGCTGACCCTAAACTGCTGCGTTCACGTTCAGTTTCGTCATAGTTAGCTAACCTCAATCCTCAGAATAATTTGCGTACCACAGGTTCAAAGTAACTGCAATGTCGTTTGCATTTCAGCATATGAATGCTGCTGCCTGCGGCTTCGTTCGCGTGTGTTGTGCTGACCTAGGACTGGTGCATTCACGTTCCGTTTCGCCATAGTAAACTAACCTCAGTCCTCAGTGGCAATCCTTCGTATCTACCTACTTAATGTTTGTTTGAAGTAACTGTTATTTGCTGACTTTGTTATCAAGTCACGTCCAGCTCAATGCAATGCATGTTTGTTGTACTAAATAGCAATGTTAATATTTAATATTATGATTGCAATATGTATGGTTTTGTAACCTTTAATTTAAATAAAAATTAAATCTTAAAAATAGATCATACCTACTACAATTTGGCAGCTGTGTGTGTGAACTAGTATCGATATCCAGGAAGCGATGAATGACTGTTGTCTTTGATTTTGATGTACGGTCTACACGGGGGGATTTCCATCGTTTTACTTCCTTAAAACAGCTATCAGCTATAGCTATCTAGACTATCTAATAGATCCAAATATTTTGTAAGTTTTACAGAAACAAGCGTTCAAGAAAAAACTCTTTTCATACACATGTTTTTTTGTAAAGTCAACCGCTCATCGAAGCAAAACTAGCACTACGAATAAAACACCCTTCTCTTGCGAAATAAAGGCCATATTTGTTACCAGTGAATCACTGATGCACAATTGACTGTACTGCGTGGCTGAGGCCTCATTACTGCGTTGCATTGCGTCGTCGCAACGGATCAACGCATTGTATGCCACGCTTGCGTTGCGACGACGCACGACGTCGTAACGCAAGAAGGCGACGCACGCTATCGCATAGTCGCCAGCGCAGCGTCTGTGTGGATTTCAATTTTCAGTCGACAATGGATCTGAACAAACATGTTCTATTCTTGGTTGTTTTACGCCACCGTCGAAACAAATGTCTAGTTTGCCCCTCTAGCAGTAGAACACTTTCCGTAGCCTCACCGGAGCTCCGACAGTGCAGCGCATCACCCACCCCCCGCTCCGTTTCTCGTCCGTCGATCCGTTGAAACGTCGCTTGCGACGACGCAACGCATAATGTGGCATGTCACAAAATATTATAATTATGTAAAACGACGCAGCGTTAACGCAGCGCCGACGCAACGATACGAACTAATGAGTATGAGGCCTCGCTCTAAGTGTTTTTTTCACACAAGTATTATACCAACTATACAGAGGAAGCCAGTCAGACATAGATTGCTGATGGTTCTGAATCAATTGATTCTCAGCCAGACAGGTTATTGCGTTAAGTGATATACGGGCTTTTGCCATTTTGGAGGATGTCCTTAGCCAATACAGGACAAGAGGCTCATTTCTAGAATTGGGTCTCATGTGGTTACGTTTTTTTTTCTGTAATAGTGCAGAACTCAGCCATATGTAGGTAATATAATAGCCACTGATTCAACAAAGCGAACCCCTTTTACAGCTAGGCGTAAATGCAAATATTGACTAGGGCGGCTGTTCTGAAGCCAATCGATATTGGGACAATCCCCAAAGAAATCGATGGAAGGAAATACCATGTTTGTGTAGTTAGGGGTGCTAAGCTAAATCCTTGTTCGGGTATGTAGACCCGAAGCAGTAACTAAACATGTATATTCGGATTTAGTTCTGTTCGGGCCGGTCATCTATCTCCGTTCGGTATTTACCATCGCTGAATCATGTTCGGGTTCGCTCGCGCAATTAGAGCTAAGTCAAGCAGCTTTTTTCCGAACGTTTCTCTACAATACGTTCGATTCTGCCGCCCGGCTTCGCTGAGCCATAACGACGATACGTACCCCGCGTACCCCTGGCCACTAACGTCCCTAGTAGTTTCTTGACCTGTATCTATCTGTGTCTTGATATAAGATGCTGGCTGCTTATTAGGAAGTGTATGATTAGTCTTTATCCTGTTTTGATGGACCTAGGTTCAGAGAGGAGGACTGAAGTTTGAACTGAGCAATTAGACTAGCTTTTGATGCTAAATTGTCGGCCTTTGAGCTCTTAGGTCTTTATTGCTTAACATCCATTGCATAATATTGTATACTATATATACGATCAAGTTCTTCTAAATTGATGATTTTTTTAGGATGCAGGTTTTTGAAAACTTAGGTGTGTTGCTCTTTAACCTAAGAGGACAGCGGATGATGTATTGTCCATACGAATTAAAGTAGAAGTGGTGATGGGTGTTTTGGGGGAATGTCTTATGTCATTTCTGACGTTGAAATAATGGGTCGAGGCCGTCGGGGGGCTTTAGAAATAATGCTCATTGACTATTGACTAATTTGAATAAATAGCTATTGATTTTTAATAGACTTGCCCTCTACTAAATAGGACTCCATTAAAACTGGTGAAATGTAGGTGCACTATAAGTACACCTCTGACGAAATCTCCACGGGTAGATGCGGGAAGTTACCAATGTTATGTTTTTTTTATTTTTTAACCGACTTCAAAAAAGGAGGAGGTTATATGTTCGTGTGTATGTATTTTTTTTTAATATATGTTACCTGATTTCTCCCCCATTTGAGGACCGATTCTCAAAATTCTTTTTTTATTTGAAAGATTATACTTCTGAGGTGGTCCCATTTTAATTTGGTGAAGATCTGATGCTGATCTTCGGAGATATACTATGGAACTCTTCAAAAATAGACGGCAAATCTGTCGTGATTTCTGCAATCGCTTGGTTGTTTATTGTTTACACAACATCATGACGTAACATCACGCCTGTATGCTCTGAGGGGGTACGCAGATGTGTACAATACACCCAGATTTCCATTTATTGGGGATAAGCCCATTACCATGACGTGTATTGTTCATCACCTGCATCATTTTCCCAACTATTTTGTGGTCGGCTTCCAGTCTTACCGGATGCAGCTGAATACCAGTATTTTATTTATACACACAATAGCCACGACATAAATGTTAGTAAAAAATAATTTCTAAAGCTATTGAGACATTCGGTATGGTCATCATTATCTCATGACGCTGAGCTAATGAAGGAAGGTACAACTCTTTAACGGTTAGGAGTTAGGTGACTTCTTGTTCTAGAATAATGTATAGATAATGCGACTTGTCGATATCGATAGTTGGTTTCTCTAGAGACAACAGAGTTAGTGCTAGAAACTAGAAGTATTAATCATTTTAACCGACTTTAAGAAAAGAACTGTTGTTGTCATTTAGACGCGTGTTTAATAATGTAAAATAAATTCATGGCGACATGGGAACAACTAAAAATGGAAAAATAAAAACTTTTTTGCAAAAAATAAAACCGACTTCAAAAAAAAAACAAAAAGAAAAACAAAAATACCAAACCAAAACACAAAAAAGTGAAAAATAACTTTAGCTTCAGAAGCCGGTGACAAAAACACCAAATCAATCAAACAAAAGTCAAGCTTCAGAAGTCGGTGAAAACACAAAATCAATCAAACAAAGGTCACCGACTTCGAAGCTTGACTTTTGTTTGATTGATTTGGTGTTTTTGTCACCGGCTTCTGAAGCTAAAGTTATTTTTCACTTTTTTGTGTTTTGGTTTGGTATTTTTGCTTTTCTTTTTACTTTTTTTGAAGTCGGTTTTATCTTTTTGATTTAACAAAGCAAGCCGTAAAAATTGTACAAGGAAAGGAACGTTCGATGCCAAAGTGATTGATTGATAATACGATATTTATCGCTCATCAGCTGATCGTTTCCAGGAAAACAGATGATTTCTTATCTAGGCGGAAAATCCCAACCTATAAAGTTATTATTTTAGTCAGCACATAGACCACAGTGGCTCCTATAAATACGCTGGTAATATAGTCGTTATGTAAAATATATAATTAGCTGTAACGACCGATTATATACTTTACTACTTTGTTTACCTGTTTACCTCGTGATAAATACATCTTTTATGTAGTTAGTCTGCAAAATGTTATTTTTAGCACCTATTTGCATACATCCTCATTTGCTTGCCTTTTCCTATGTTGGGGTCGGCTTCCAGTCTAACCGGATGCAGCTGAATACCAGTATTTTACATAGAGTAACTGCCTATGTTACCTCCACATAGTTATTACTGGGTAATAAACGAAACTGTGGAATTAAATAAACTGACGAGTGATACGCGGACTCGTTAAAATGGTTGCAGACGCAGTTAATATTATAAATTGTCAATCGGTGATTGTTTTGCGAATTGTAACGTAATTCATGATTTATCCTGGGGGCCTAAAATGGCTATGTGCATTTTCATAACCATAAAGACCATTTTAGGAATTTAAAATTTTAATGTGATTCCTAAAATGATTCTGATAAAGCAGACATTTTAGGCCCCCTGTTAGGATTTTGCTGAAGCGGCAAAGGTCAATAACTCAATACGTCATAAATATGTAAAATGCTTTCAAAGCGATTGTTTCGGTCCTGTCAGGGCTAATTCATTTTAAATAGAAGAAAAACAATCTAGATAGAATTAAACTGTTCTGGTGTTGATACGTTCACACATGTAAAGTAGAGTCTGTTCTAATCCTCGTTTCCAATTGATATTATGAAAATTATATTATATATATTTGATTATATATATTATATTATAGATATTTGATTATAGATATTTGAAAATTATTGAAAAGCTTATAAACAAGAGGCTCTTAAAATTTCTACACAAATTTAACATCCTAAGCAGCTCGCAATTTGGATTCAGGCCGGGATTATCAACCGAGGATGCAGTTACTGCTCTTACCTCCCTAGTGACTGGTAATCTGGATAGTGGTAACAAATGTCTGACGGTTTTTCTGGACCTAAAAAAAGCGTTTGACACCGTCTCTGTTCCTGTCCTCTTGAACAAATTAGAAGCGTCAGGTATAAGAGGAATTCCACTAAAAATGTTTACCGACTACCTCTCGAACCGGAAACAAAGAGTTAAGGTAGGAGAATACGTTAGTAACGATGCAAAAGTCACTTTCGGTGTGCCTCAGGGAAGTGTGCTTGGCCCTACATTATTCCTCCTTTATATTAATGACCTCTGCAACCTTAAAATAAATAACGCTAGAGTTTTTTCTTACGCTGACGATACTGCAGTAGTGTTTTCTGGGAAGTCTTGGGACGATGTTGCTAGAAGTGCTGAAGCTGGTATGACTCAAATTGCTAAATGGCTCTCAAATAACTTACTTACACTTAACACAGCTAAAACAAATTACATATGTTTTAGCATATCACACAGGACACAACCAAACCCCGACTTTATTATAAAGGTACACGAGTGTGAAAATCCAATTAACTGCCTATGTCCAACATTAGTCAAAGTTTCTCAAACCAAATATCTTGGTATTGTTGTTGACCAAAGATTATCTTGGTACTCCCATCTGGAACAAGTTACCAACAGAATTAGAAAACTGAGTTGATTTTCAAAAATTTAAGGCATATCGTGCCAAATAAATTAACCACTAACACAAATAAACCCAGAAATCTACTCAATGAAATATACATAGCTATAGTCCAGTCTGTCTTAGTATATTGCATCCCCATTTGGGGTGGGGCGGCTAAGACTAAATTCATAGACCTGGAGCGGGGACAACGGGCTCTAATAAAATTAATGTACTTCAAAAACCTACACATAGTCTTTATCAAATAAGTAATTTACACTCTGTTCGCAAACTATATATAATTAAAACTATTCTCAGGAAACATAAAACTCTTAAATTTGATCCCAACTTAACCTTGAAAAGAAGAAAGGATATAATAGTTGAAGTTCCTAAAACTAAAACCAAGCTCGCCCGTATTCAATACGACAAACGATCAGCTCAGCTTTACAATCGAGTTAACAAAGAGATCTACATATACAATAAACAATTAACTGACAGTAAAAAAATAGTAACTAACTGGATAAAACCACTTACTTATGATGACACGGAGAAGCTACTGGAATAAAATAAAACCTTACACTTAAGGCTCTCATCTTTCGTACTTGTCGTATACAGTCTGATTCATTCATTGCCACTTACACTCACTCTGTATTTTACATTAAATTTAACAAACCCTCACACTATCACTTAACTTTCATACACATCGATGCTCACATTCAACATTCAAATTCACATTTACACACCTTTATACACACAGTAACACTCCTTAGTATTCACACTCACACACCCCCATTTTCACATTTACACACCTTCATAGTCATAGTCACATTCACACACCCTCATACTCACATTCACACACCCCTACTCTCACTCACACATCTGCATGCTTCTTGTCTAGTTTTAATTTTCTCTTTTATTTTAAATCGCCTGTTTTTATAACACTTAAAACAAGTAACTTTATGTTAATATTTTAAGTTCTGGAAGAGCGGAGTCTCCTAACACAGGCTTTTTTGCTTAAAAAGAGACTCCAATCACTAGTTGTTAAATTTTACTTGTATAATTAATAAAACATTTTTCATTTTCATTTTTTTTTTTTTCATTATTCCACAACAGCCAATATCAACTCTATGGTAGGTTGAATTAAGTTGATTTTAAATTGACTAGTATACTTATTGTAACAATCATAAAAATTGGTGTTGCAGCGTAAACTGAGCCTTTTGTGTTCATTGTGCTATTAGATTTGTTTTCCGGTTTTTGTTAACATTTATGGAAACTAAATTGCGCATACATTATATCTAATAATAGCCTTTAAACAGAGTTATTGTACGAGATAATGGCCTGTTAGAGGCGTCTAATAAATACATAATAAATCACTGTATTGTTTCCAGGAGTAAGTAAGTGCCCACATAACTAACTAATATAATGATGACACACTTATTTTTTACTGCGTTTTATTGTAGTTCGTATAAAACGGTTTCCTTGTAGTAGTTTTTATTGCTTTAGTCAGTCATATAAATAAGGAAACTGAAGATGAAAGTAAAATATTTCGCAATGTTTCGGAATATATTTAACCTGATGTAAGAGGAGATAAAAATAACGTTGATTTTGTGTTCCGTATAAAGTTTCCAACTATGACTACTGAAAAGTTAAAAGTAGTTAAGGAAAAATATTTCGACTAAGTATGTACTTACTTTGTACAACCATCACTTATATTTTTATATTGTTGATGAAGTATCTTTTTATTATTGTTGAATCCCAGTATCGTGAAAGTACCTACATATTTTTACTTTGTATTTTACCTTATGTTATGTGATAGAAGTCGCGTTCACAATAATCCAGGAAAAAACGCATATTCAACCATTTGGAATTCTGTAATGCAGTTTATGCGAAACTAATCGTTGCCGCTATTTATGGGAGAGGCTAAATCATTTCCGCTTTCAAAGACATATTAATCTATTTTCTGATTTCATTGTTGGTTGATAAGTTATGTTTACTTCTCTCATACTATTTTAGAAACACCTCTAATAGCTGTCATCTCCGTATTCTGGCCTTTTCTCGGCAAATCATCTTCTATACAGTTTCACAATTGGTTCTTTGGTTTTTATAGCCATCCACATTCACAGACCGTACTAGCTTTCCTCGAAAATACAGGATGGAAGGCACTGGCGCAAAAGGGTTAGCAAAAAAATAAATACACAAATACATAAACCTAATACATAGAAGATATGTTTAATAGGTAATTTAAAGAAAAAGCTGTTGTTCCTTAAATAAAAGTGTACACGGTCAATATGTATGGAACATGAGATTTTTTTTTTATTTCAGTTTGTGAGTGTTCAGAATAATGTACTTAAAAAAAATATATACATTATTTCAGACCTTGATCCATATGATGTTAGTAATACACACTACTTATAAGCTATGTTAATACGCTGCTGCGCTGCTGTTAATACGTGGTGATATGCGTTTTAGCAACGGTGTTCCTTCCACCTTGCACTCTGGGTATTTCCTCCACATCACGTGGCCCAAACCAGAATTGACTGTGAACTAATGGGGTACTTCTCAGGATTTCTCTTTATGGTACATATTTAGATAAAAAGTATCTCATCTTAGCACAATCAGCCAGTACCTCACTGTCTGACCCTCACTGTCTTTTTGTATGTTAGAGGGAGAGGCCTGCAGTCCACCCTGTCCTCCACGGTCCCAGTACGGGCTGGTCGAAGTCACATACCCTAAAATTGTTGATTGCATGCCGGTTTCCACATGAGATATCTCATCTCCTTATTAAATATGTAGTAATTTCATTGACGTCACGTAGGTGTAGTAATAATCAATTATGTACAAAAATTTAAGATCCAAAATAGGCAAAACGAGTTTCGTCTCTGTCCCAAATGCAATAATTAATATTTTATCTTTCAAAACAGAAATAACTTTTTATTTCATCAGTTGACGTAATATTTATGAGAATTTGATTTTGATTCAACATCTATACCGCCTATGCGAACTGAATTATAAGTGAGGAAGTGTCTGGACGTCAGTTCATTGAATTGAATTTGATTTATATCTTACGTCTATACATAAGCACACTTATGTTGTTCTAGGAAGAGTTAAAATAGATAGTATCACTGCGATAGTCATATGACAAAAGAAACTGTGTTAGTTAGGTAATATTTGTAGTATCTTCATGGTGTATAAGATTCTTTAGATACGCTATAGGAGTTGATCTGAAATTAGCTCCAAACAGTCCATCATTTGAGCCTCCTGAGCGAACAGAAATGACCACTGAAATGAGTGATGTATAATGGTTGTCTTTTTCATCTATTGGTTAGCGTCCATTGGTTGTTACAAACTGTTCGCGCCTGTCCAGCGGTAGAATACTCCATCGTCTACTCAGCGCCCGATTTTCTTTTTAATAGACGACGCGACGGATAGAGCTATACTTCGTTCGAGAGAAAAAAAGAAGATTCATTTTTTTGGTCCTCTGCCAAGATTTATTTGTTAATTTTTAAATGTGGTTTTACAGCCTTGCGGCCCGTTTACACACACATCACCCTAATACTAACGGAAGCCTAGCCCCGGTTAGCAACGAGTTAATCTAATCACTCATACAAGAACTCGCTATCACAACCACGATCAGAGGGCGTTGACCTTCTGAAGTTTTTTATCATCTTAGTTAACTGTCCTGTTGCTAAGGCAACGTTTTTTGTTTAGTTTTTGTGATTAAGTGGTTTTTTGCAAAGTGGTCAGAGTATTTATGTACCGTACAAACTAGCAATGTCAAAGATTTATATCTTTAGATTTTATTAACTCCTGTGTTAATCTTGGTTATTTATAAACAAAACATTTCTGTGCAAAATTTCAACCAAATCCGTTCAGTAGTTTTTGTGTGTTTATGATAGTAAGTAAGATTGAAATACAATAAATTAATGGGATTTTATTAATAGGAGGATTCTTCTTTCTTTATCGTGTGGTTAGTGCCTAACCAGGGGTCAGAGTTTGTATGCCGCCCAGGGGCCTCTGACTTGGTCTAGAAATATTGAATTTGATTGATAAAAGACGTTTTGAACTGTTGAAAATCTCTCGCTTACTCACACTGAAAATCGTATTAATCTATCCGTGCGGAATCTCCAAGCTGAGAGCTCACTCTTGCCAGGGTGAACAGTTTTTCGCACGGCCTATGTACTGCGGTGAGGAGACATCTAATTATATCAATCTTTGGTCACTGTCATTTGCTTTTTTTGTACCTTGTTGAGTCGTCGAGTTTGGCAATTGACGGTGATTTTTGAGTGGGTGTGGTTGTTAGTCATCGCTGCAAGGTTGTGGGATCTTTTTAGATTTTTTGCATGTTATTTTGGATTGGGTGTAATCAGTCGAAGATGACCGTTTGCCGCTTACCCAGGGTTTGTATCTATGCCCGGTCTCCCGTTGTACCGTATGCACCATTGACCTGCACCATCAATGGTGCAGAAGAGACTAATTAGTTTCGTTTGCACCATTCATATTAATACAACTATTTCACCATACTTTGCCGTATGAACCTTTGACCTGCACCATCAATGGTACAGAGGAGACTAATTAGTTTCGTTTGCACCATTCATATTAATACTACTTCGCCATACTTTCCTAGTCATAGGTAAAAAAAAAAAACATTAATTATTACTGGAATAGGCCGTATTTGGTTTTCTATGGCAACTCACCTCATGTTTTATTGGAAACCTTGGCCTTCCCTTTTTGATATAAATAGACGTGTGTTTCGTAGTCTGTTATGTCAGCTTTAAACAATATTTATCATCATTCTTCTCCCAATTTATTTTGGGTCGGCGCAGGACGTCTTCTCCCATACATCTCTATTAGCTACTATCTCTGAAGAGGCCCTTTTTCTAACCATATCATCCTTTACACGATTCCTCCATCCTTTCTTCAGTATTCGGTGTTGCTTATTGATGGCACCATTCTGTCGTCTTGATTATGTGTAGCGCAGGTGGTATGGGCGTCAGTTCGTCGAGGACTGTCGAAGTGCTTATAGGCATCAAATAAGACGTTGTGACTTAGCGAGCGAGCTGATGATAGTCCTATAACCAGATGATACCATTTCTAACATTACACGGACGCTAAGGGAATACTTGATTCCCCATACTTACGAGTATAAAGCCGTCCACATTCATAATACTCAAAACCTTCCTACACAACATGTCCCTGTGTTGTTCAAACAGGGGTGTGTACAATTGGACGCCCGCTGGCCCGCTGTGACCTGTTACGATCAATTTACTTGTTTGATCTTATAGGGAGCGCCTGTTATTGTTTATGTTCCTTTGTGAACAATCGGTTTGCTTACTGTTGTTTACTTGCCTATGAAGTTAGGATTTGGGGAAAATTCCTTGTGGAAAAGGTATAATGGGTTATAGGGACGAGCGGCCTGCTCCTCGGGGGCATTTAGGGCTTCAATTGTGTGATATTTACTCAATTTTATGTTATAGGAGTGTATTGAGAAGGATTCACATAATTACATAATTCTGCTGCTATGTAGCGTTGCTGTCGTTCGGTTTTAAAGATATGACTGCCGACAGCCTCGTTGGTCTAGTGCATGCAGGACTGCCGAGCATGTGGTCCTGGCTTCGATTCCCGGGTCGGGCAAAGTATTATTGGATTTTTCTATCAAGAATTTCTCAGTAGCAGCCTCGGTGTCTGGATTTGTGTCGGGTTGATGGCAATAGGCTCGCCCCCTATTATATGGGACTTAAAATATAACTGGATAAATCTGGGTGTACTATTAGGTTCACCTCTTCTTACCCTTCGGGGATTGTAGCCGTGAATTATGGTGTGGGTGCCGACCGCCATTGAACAGTTGGCACGTGACAAGTCTGTTTCTGGGATAGAGCAGCTATCCATTTGCGATACCTTTGGTATTACAGATTACATTTTTGCAAAGTATTATGCAGTTCGCAATTGACAACCATGTGGGTATTGCAGCTAAATAACTGTTTAGTTTGACAATGCGGGCGACATCAATAATCTGGGGTGCTTCGCTACAAAACTATATTACTAATTAGCGATAAAGGCGTTTAGCACCTATTTA
Source organism: Eugnorisma glareosa (assembly GCA_947578425.1). NCBI lineage: Eukaryota > Metazoa > Arthropoda > Insecta > Lepidoptera > Noctuidae > Eugnorisma > Eugnorisma glareosa. The sequence continues at coordinate 19,408,670 of OX387973.1, read as the reverse complement.
GTATTTACAAAATATTATTATTTTGGGGTGTTACAAGCCCGCCAGACGATTTCCTTAAACGAGTGGTTGCCACTGTTGATTCTGGCTTTCAGGTGTCTGCAAGTCCTCATCAACTGTGGCGACGACCAGTCCAGCGCCGAGACAATGAAGCTCGACGAAATCTCAGGGAAACAATTTAACTGACTTGGATCGTGCAACGAAATTAATGCGCAGGAGTAGGAAAAATGGGGAATTATGGAGTGTTAGAGCCATCGTTGTTGCAGAACGACTGTACGAGAGATGGTCTTTCTCATAGGTACTTGAAGAATGATGACTTTATTAACTCGTCATGATTCTGTTCCTCATGAGCTCGGGTCTTCAAAGAGGTCCGTATTACCACAACGTCTAGGAAAGTAAAAAATATGTATAGGGTTGGCTTAAGTTTTGCGATAACAGCCTCATTCTGCTTCCAAATCTGTACAATTTTTACCCGACTACGGCGAAGCCAAAAGGAAGGGTTATGATTTTGACAGTCTACATATATGTATTTACGTATGTTCCTCTGTAGCGCCTAAACTATTCATTCGATTTTGATGAATAAGGCAGGGACTAATTACCCAAACATTAAGGTACAGTATGATGTCATACAGTTAAATAAGGGTTACCGAAATATTTCGGTACCGTTTTTTTTCAGTAGCGGAGTTTTGTGTTTGAGAATGCTTAACGGTATGTTTCGGTAGAAACCCTATTACCTTTATAGATGTTTTTTTTTAAACACGGACAATTGCACAACAATTGCATCGGACTGCCGTACAGTAAAATTCTTTGTAGTGCACGAACGCCCTATGGGTTAATTAACGGTACAGCCCAACCATTATTTATAAAGGTATCGGTATAGCTCTACTTTTATTTTAAAACGGTACCGATATTTTTTTGAGGTATCTTAACCTCTAACCGTAACCGCTTTCAGTCCCTGGAATAAGGTGTCATTCGATTCGTTATTATGCCCCGGGTAACATAGGTTAGATTTTAACCGATTTCGAAAATTGGAGGAGACAATTTTACCTTGTAAACTCCGAATTTAATTTGAGCGTGATTTTTCAGTAGTCGGGTTTTTAGCTGTAGTACCTATACCACACGAATTCTTGTTACAAAATTACTTATATTTGTAGAATGGCATTTTGACGCGTCAAAATAAAGCGTCTGGTTTGTCTTTGACGCAAGATAATACAGACGCAACACTATATAATTAGGACAAACATAATAAGAGCAATATATTCTATTTTAAGTGAGCATTTCGTTATCTTAACATAAATAGTGGGATTTCAAGGTTTTCTGTTGGTACTCAGTGCAATCTTAAAGCTAACATGATACGCTGATAAACTCATATGAAATGCTGTGTGTATTGCTAAGATTTAATTTAGAATAAGGTTTGGTTCATGATTGTTTAAAGCTACGCTAATTATTCTGTATTATGTGAGGATAAAAATAACTATCTTTTCCAGTTCGAGGTTAGGGTTTATCTTATTTACTTCATACTCATCTGGTAATAACTGATAACTCTTGCAATGTACATACTTACACTTAAGAAATATCAAGACAAAAATTAAAGATGGCATTTTCTACATCCTCCAGTAAAGACTCGAATAGTGTCATTGCTTGCAAGTCAGCAACATAAGCGCGACATAAAGACGAACTTCTAGAGCATGAGAAGTGAAAAATATATTTTTTTCCACTGAGAGCAGCGGTGGCCCAGTGGTGGCGGCCCCACTACTGTGGTCACTTAAGTCGAGCCCAAGCAGGCGCATTACTTTGTGTAATTTATTTTATCACGGCTGCTCTCAAAACGGTGAAAAACACATCGTTAGGAAACCGGAATGTTTAGAACAAAAAATTCGAAGACACTTGTGACATCTACCAACCCGAACTGGGCCCGCCGCGTGGTGGATTATAGCCCGTTCCCTCATACAGAGGAGGCGTGTGTCCCAACAGTGGGAACATTATGCTGCACCTAGTTCTCTTCTCCTTTAAGGACTTGCTTCCAAATACAATGTTATTGTTGCTCTCATTTCAAGCACCATGTAAGATGAACCCTGAACATATACTCTCGAAGCCTAACTGCGTGTCAGCTCTCAAGTACCAAAGTATTTGTACATTACCATGCATGCATCGTCAACCATATTGCCTTATTGATCGCCTATATGTATGCGCAGCATGCCGTCAAACAATTGGACATACCATCGACACTTCGACAGCTCTTATTTATTGTTATTTGTTCAAGCCCTCAACCGTCTAAGAAGATTTTTTAGACTTTTAGATCCATAGTTATTTGTGTAGAAGGCCTAGGAAATGTGACGTACACCAGCGAAAACGAAATTTCAAAAATGTTTATAGAACTTTTTTCAATCCAATGAGTGGATGATCCAAGGAATATAGATGAATGGTGAATAGCGTGTCAGTTGACAGGGCGAGGAGAGCAAGAAAGAAGTAAAAGATTTATGCTGACCCTAAGAAACTTAAGATGATGCTGGAGTGGGTGACACATAGGCTTCCTCCAAATTCACAAGGTACTGCTTGAGGCAGGCCAATTAGAGCACATTGGTCCGCCTTGGAACAAACTAAACACTACCCACTTTACAGTTACCGCTGTCGGTAAAATACATACCGTGTGATTGACACCTCCGCAGCTCCGTGGCGCCTAACAATGTCGGTAATTGCTATGTTAGGAGCCTAGTAGGAGGCAATATTTACTTATACTTTGTATAGTTTACATTTTTAATTTATGTGTTGCTGTTATGAATATTTATGGTTTAGAGCATTTACTCAACCATACTGCCATAGTGGTTAAGTCTTGACAACCAGTCTTACTAAGAGGTCTCGTATTACCCAGTACTAGCTGGGTTGTGGAGGTCAGATAGGCAGTCGCTCCATGTAAAATACTAGTCAACTGCATCCGGTTAGAGTGGCAGCCGACCCTAAAAGTTAATTGCCACAGTCAGGCGTAGCAGTGGTTCTGAATAGTTGGGCAAGCATGCTTGAAAAAAAATCCAGAATGGTTCACAAAATTTGCATGTATTGAGCATACATTTGGATAAAATACTCGTAAGCCAATGTATTTTTTTATATTTTCTATTATTATTATTTAAGCCTTTTATTTCCCAAAAAAAATATTACATTTCAAATTCATTTAGTTAATAATATCGTAATTAAAATATTCGTTTGGTTCTTAAAACTAATAAATTCATTCGTAAAAATTGAACATGCATTTTAACAATAATTAAATAAACAAAAATACATTTTTAAATAATAATTGACTTCAGTTAAAAATAAAATAAATAATTTGCGACATAATTATGCGTTCAATTAATCTAATTGGGTGCCCATTTAAGGGCGAAGGCCTCCTCCATCTTATGCCATTCCTCTCTGTCTTGGGCTATTCTCGTCCAGGTAGGGCCGGCCACGGCCATAATATCATCGCACCACCGACGCCTAGGTCTGCCTCGGGTGCGTGGTGCATCGCGAGGGTACCAATGGAGAACCCTCTCACTCCAGCGTCCATCTGTCGCTCTGGCTACGTGTCCTGCCCATCGCCATTTCAACTTGCAAGCTAATTCCACTGCATCTATTATTTTAGTGCATAGCCGTATGTCTTTGCTTCTTTTATGGTCTCGGAGTTTAATTACCAACATACTCCTCTCCATTGCTCGTTGGAAGGCTTGAAGTTTGTATGTGACTGCTTTTGTTAGCGTCCAACTTTGACAACCGTAGAGTAGAGTAGGTAATATAATGGTGTCCATACCTTTCTTTTTCAAGCGTATCGGGATGCGTGATTTAAATATTTCTTTTAACGACCAATATCTTCTCCATGCACAGTTTATTCTACGATCTACTTCGTTTTCTGTCGGTCTGTTAAATGAGATGCTTTGCCCAAGATAGACACAGTTGTCTACGTATGCGATTGATGTGTCTTGTATCATCGTAGGTACTCTTAAGTTGTTGGTTAACAGGCATGTTTTTTCAGGGTTCATGTGAAGACCACATTTTCGGCTTTCCTCATCTAGAGACTTCAGCATGCGCTCAAGATCTGCGTGTGTTTCACTTAACAGAACAATGTCATCTGCAAAGCGAAGATGGTTGAGAAACTCACCGTTTATTTTTATACCAACATCGCCCCAGTTTAGCTGTCTGAAGACATGCTCCAAAACGGCGTTGAACAAATTTGGTGAGATGGGATCACCTTGCCTAACTCCTTTTTGGATTTTAAAGGGCTCTCCTTTTTTCTCCAGTTTGATTATGGCTCTGCTGTTCTTGTAAATTTCTTTCAGCATTTTTATGTACTTTGTGTAGACTCTATTTTCTATATCATCATGTATTTAGGTACCTTTGTGGAAATCGTGACGAAGCCCACATGTTTGTAATTATTTATATCGACCACATGTGAATGCACTATTAGCTGTAATCGCCGGCAGCTGACACGGTATTCCATACCGGTATTTACTACCGGTACTATTTGAGCAATTGGAACTCTTGGAATCGAAGCAATCGTAATTATGACTTAATAACAACATACTTCGGTCGCCAATCTGTCAGCCAAGATGGAGCGTTACGAATCATTGTTTTTCTTCTTGTTTATCTGTCTGGCTGTGACTGTGTGGCCCATTGTTTATTTAAGAAGTTTAGTATACTTAGGAGATACATACACGAGTTATAGAACCTTATCCAGGAATCACCAGGTTTCTTTTCTTTTCAAGTAAATCACAATAAAACAAATTAATAGTTTAGGGGGCATAGAGAAACATTTTTATTAATATCTGAAATCGTTGTATATTAAATTAAGGATGTTATGTGCATGAATGTTACCATAATGTTACGTATGTTATGGCAGTGATTGCAGCCAGCAATGGCATGTTATTTTATTCTGGTATTTATGACATAAACGATCATACGAATACAGATTATATTACTGCTATAGTCATTATGAGTGTTCTCCATTTATATCCGTAGAGATAGTTTCACTGATAACTGTTTGCTTTTCTTTCGGGTTCAATTTTGATTTCTTATCCAGTAAGCTATGATTTGCCGAGGGTATATCTTGTCGATTCTTCTTCATTTGAAAATACATACTACAAAATACAACTTAAAAGTTAAAATTGCACTTCCTGACTTATAAGTTTCTTAAAGAATCATGTAAAAACCTGTCCCCAACACAGCATGTTGTTTCGCTACAGCAAAAATTAAAATTTTTAAACGGACAATTATCACCCATTCAAGAACTCCTTAGTGCTCAATATTTTCGTTAAACAGGGTGTTTGGTGCATCGTTTGGTCGATACTAATGGTCATTCGCTGTCTCGTCAGCCCCAATAACTCATTTTTAACCCAACGGATTATTGAATTTCAAAAATATTATTTATTTTGAAAATCGCAAAGTTCAACATTTCAAGTGTGAGCTAGATCCTGTGGCTTAACCTACGTCGTCTGTTTGGAGTGAATTTAACAAAAGACGTAAATTGAATAAGCCTGTACCAAAAGTTGATTTTCAGTTTAACTTTTACAAAAGTATGTCATGTCGAAATATCTTGTTGTTTTTCATCGTTAACTTTTGCATCCTCCGCTCACAATGGACACTTATACAGTAAGTACATACAATTTAGTATACATTGTAAGCACATATTATTTTATGTACTTAAACGATGCTTGCATACACGCGGACTATTTATAGTTGAGGCGTGGCAAAGAACTACAGTGCATACCTTTGGTATAGAACACATGTTTGCAGAGTGGACTGTTGGTCAATATTAGGTTTTAGTGAATAAGTGGGCCTGTGTTTATCCTCTGCCAAGATATGAGAGGGGCCACGCAGGGTCTAAAGGGCAATGGGGGTTTTAGCATACAGTGAATTTTTTGGTATATCGGCTTCAGTATCTACTGTAAATTTGACCGCTATGAGTCTGTGGCACGGTAGCTCTTATTACCTCTTGTGTTATTACAGGTAAATGCCGACCTTTTTTTCTCTATACGGCCGGCGTGGCGATGGCGTGGTCGGCCTTAATACAGCCTTCGGTAACTGAATCAATCTGTCAGTTAAATAATGTTTGTTGTCGGATCAGTACTTCCAGAGATATTCTCTTACAAACCAACATCTTCGATATTAGTTATGAAGTAATGATAGACTAGTTTTTGCCTGCGGCTTTGCTCGTGTTCTGGTCGGAAATTGTCCCATAGGAACGCGGATAATTTATCTTCCCAATAATTCCCATTACTAAAAGATTTTTCAGATTCGGAAACACTAGAGTGTTTCGAAGATTACCCCCTACATTTACTGAGACCACCAGAACCCACAGCCAATCCAAGCACTGCTTGCTTTCGTCCAGTTTTCGCATCTTTTTTATTTTGCGTGTAAATCCTAATGGATGTCCTCTACTCTAGGTTAGGCGAAGAGGTCTGTCAGACTCGTACTGATTAAAACCACACGGTGTTCTTCGGCTACCTTGAGTCGGGGTCCTGGAGTACTTGCGCAATTCATCACACTCGCCCGACGGTTTTGGCCCACGTAAAAATGCGAACCAGTTTTCACATCTGCAGTTTTAGCTAGTCTTTGGTCGTACGATAATTATGTGCATACGCAGAACGGCATATATTTAGCTATCGGTATTTTGAGGCGGCGTTGCTTGTACAGTAATGAATACTTTATACCTATTTATATTATAATATTATGATGTTGCAAAGAACATTTATATGCTAATATTGTTATTATTTTCCTTGACTAAGTATAGACTTTCGTCCTTCGTCTATTCATGTCGCATAGAGTAGTTGAAGGTTTTTGTACCTACTTGGAAAGACATTGTCTTCATTTTCGATTCTACTGAAGTGCCGATTCTACTTTTCTTAATGGGGCTAAGTGGGGTGTAGCACAAATGTATAGATCCCTACGAATTATATGAGTTTTATTGTCTATACTAATATTATAAAGAGGTAAAATTTGTTTGTAAGCTTGTATGTAGGGGGTAATCTGTGGATCTACTGAACGGATTTTGAAAATTCTTTCACTATTAGGAAGCTACATTATCCCCGAGTGCCATAGGCTATATTTACATCGTGCCCGTGGGATAATTTCCGACCAAAACGCGAGCGTAGCCGCGGGCAACAGCTAGTTTGTAATATATAGATCTAACTTTTTTATAAAAAAAAACTTCCTCCGAATCCTGCTGTTTTTGGTAACCTTGACTGGGATATGAGAAACATCAAGTAATTTAAATAAACTTACTGATGAGGGCCATCCTGTGGGCTACCTATAAAGTTCAAGTAATGCCATTGTCTTCACCTTGGCAACTGCAAAACTCTGTTCCGGTACAGAATTATAAGTACAAGTTGTTCCGGTGTCAAAAAGCTTAAATAACAATGAGTAAGTAATTAAATTCCAAAGTAGTTAGGGAGGCGTTCTTTCCGTAATCAAGTCAAGTTTCAGTAGTCTTGATCTTCTTATTGTCTTGACGATGTATCAATAGAGTAAAATCTACTTACAGTCAATCAGAAAAGTTGGGTTTCGGCAATCTTCTTCGCATTACCTTTTGGTTGATCACACCTCTTCATCTGTCACGTAAAAGTGTTTTGGATGGTAATTAATAAAAATTGACAAGTACTTCCATGTGGAAATTATGTTCCTACTCCTTCGCTATTCTTTTCTTATTAATTTCGTTGCCCTCAATTGTTTCTCTGGGATTTCGGCGATCTTCATTGTTTCGACGCTTTTCTGGTGGTGGCCACTGTTGGCTGGCTTTCTGGAGTTGCAGTGGTTTTTTAGGAATAGTGTGGCGGGCTGTCTCAATAAAAAAAAGTTCTATGATCGTAACAGCTCTACATTATCACTACATAGTATAAATCAAAGTCACTTCCTGCTGTCTATCCCTATGTATGCTTAGATCTTTAAAACTACGCAACGGATTTTAACGGATAGATAGAGTTATTCAAGAGGAAGGTTTATATGTATATGATTGCACCCGTGCGAAGCCGGGGCGGGTCGCTAGTATCCCATAATCACGTGTTCGTATTTATAAAATCCTGTTTTGTATCTTTGAAGACCATAATTGCCGAAGCGCATACTTTTCTGGGAAATCTGTGTGCTGTTATTCCCAGAGTTAACCTTGGTAGTTAGTACATAGTGATCTTCAGCCTGATAGATCACTGTGGTGGGACTAATGGCGATGGTTACCCACCGGCATGGTTACGGCACTCTGCATCAGGCAGGAGGTAGGCCGTCGTCGGCCAGTTTCAAAGCTATTTTAATACATTTTTTAATGGTTGGATTGCTAAAGATTGCCTCAAATCTTTGTAGTGGGTAGTAGTACTTATATTCATGTTACCTCGTCGTTTTGAGCTCATTCCTATCGCACTGATAGACTACCGAAGTATCATGGGACCTAATCCCTGGGATCAACTGCTCCCAATATTTTATGATACAGGCTATAATGATAAGATAACGATGTGACGTCATAATGCATAATGTAACATTACGCGCTTGATACAGGGGAATTAGTTAATAGCGCAGACATGTATGATACAGTATTAGTTGAAAAATTACGGAAGCATCTGAGAATGTCTGATACTCAAAGACATATAAATATACTTCTAAAATTTACCGATTTTTATGAAATTTTGGACAGTTGTTCTACGTACGCCAGGGGAACTTTCTGAAGGTAGGGTAAGGTAGGTGGGTAGGTAGGTTAGGTAGGGAAGGTAGGATAAGGGTATTTGGGAAGGGTTGGGAGGAAAGGTAAGGAGGGTAGGTAGGTGGGTCAGTAGTAAAAAATACAAGGAGGAATGTGCATACCCGGAATGGATCCCCGGATCCCGGATCATGCCGGGTACAGTAATTGTTTGCGTCTGAATTTAGTTTTTAATTTAATTTGTATTATTCGATCGCGGTATTTTGTTTTTAATTTATGTTATAGTATTTTTATGTTATAGTATTTTGTAACTATCTTTTTTTTTGTTTCAAGTGTTTATCTGTGGAAACTTGTAAATGGCCTTCAAATTTGTATTGTTTAGGAACACTGTTTATATTAGCTGTAAGTTTCCCGAATAGAATAAAATAAATATAAAATAAAAAAACAGCTATAGCTATATTATACCATAAAAAACGAACTGCACATCAACACTATTTTGTTAAATGAAAATTTACAAAAATTAAGAAACATGCATGGTGCCCTAATAGGAACATAAGACTTGGCAGGTATCTTCAATTACCTTCAATCTTGGTCTTCAAAAACTTCCAAACATTATTCTATTCACCTAAATTCCCATAATCTCCCTCATTTTCAGTAAAACACATGAACCAATTGTCAAGCTCATAATCTTATTCTGGCCTGCTCATAAGAGGAAACAACCTATTAGATAATTGGTCTATCCGTCTGTCTGTAAGTACCTTAGTAGTTAGTCCTAATGCGCTTACGACGGTAGTTAGTAATGATGTAGAGATCATTTATAAGTAATTATTATAACAGGTGTCGATATGTGTAATTGTTGATCATTTATCAAAGTTATATTATGCGTTTCTCTTCCACCTTTATTATGCGCACAGCCAAAGTGTGATACTCTCTGCCGGCGTCTGTGTTCCCTCCCACATGTAACCCGTCTCCCTTCAAAGCAAGAGTGAATAAGCATCTTCTAGGCACGCTCGTTCCATCATAGACCTCATCTATCGCTTTCCATCAGGCGTGATCGAGGTCAAGAGCAGGCCCATTTTGTAATAATAAAAAATATGTACGAAAATGTTGCATTGTATGAAGAGCAAGGAACTTACCGGAATATTTGATACGTCCCAACTCAAGATGGTTGACAGACTTTTGGGCTTCTACGTTTAAAGATATTTATTCTCCAAGAAGACACAAAGTCACTTACATGAGAACAATGTTTAAAATAAATTATATTTAAAGTTCGTCACAGACGTCACGGTAGCAATTATGATAATAAGATTCTTCTACCTCTAACTACCTATTGTAATAATAATAAAGCCTTTATTGCTGGAGAACTAAACACAAGTACAATATAATAGTATTAAAAACTTAAATATAACACGTCTGGTTTTCCGGTTTCGTGATCAGCTTGTCCTGTGACACATAGGCCTTTTCCAGCTGTTTCCATTCAGTTTTGTCTCTAGCTTTTCTAGGCCAGGTAGCGCCTCCAATTTTCCTTATGTCGTCTATCCATCTCTTTGCTTGACTTCCTCCTTTCCTTTTACCATCGCGGGGTTGCCACTCTGTTTTAATTTTTGTTCATTTTAACTTACTATCTCTCGTCATGTATCCTGTCCATCTCCATTTCAACTGTCTTAATTTCTTTATTATATCTTCTACTTTGGTTCTGGATCGTATTTCAACTGCTCTTAATCGTTTTTTTTAGTGACATCAGTCATGCTTCTCTCCATTCCACGCTGACATGATCTCAGTTTTAAAAGATTATTTTGATTTAGGGCCTACGTTTGGCTCCCATATGTCAGGCAAGGTAAGACGCACGAGTTGAGGACTTTTTTCTTAGCTGCCATGGAAAAGAATTTGCTTTTGAGTATCTCCTTGAGTATCTCTCTTTCTCTTTTTAACTCTTATTTCGATTTCCATGTCCGTTTGATCTCTGAATGATATTAACTGTCCCAGGTATGTGTCGCTTTTCACGTATTCAATGCTTTCGCCATCTACTGTTATGGCTGTTTCTTCCCTGTTTGTCATTACGTTTGTTTTAGATTTATTCATGGTAAGGCCTACTATTCTACTAGCTTCTGTTAACTTGCAGCATCTGTCACAGTGTACTAGGGCTGTCAGTGATTAGTACTAAGTCATCTGCGAACCTTAGATGGTTGAGTTCTTCCCCGTTAATATTTATGCCCACATATTCCCACTCATGTTCCTAAATACATTTTCTAAGATTACAGAAAAAAGTTTTGGGGACAACGGGTCTCCTTGTCTTACGCCTTTCGCTAAAGGGAACTCTTCACCGGTTGTTTCCAACTTTATTTGTGCCGTGCTGTTCATATATATATTTTTGATTATACGTATATATTTCTTCGGAATTCCTCGAGTAGCCTTCCAGAGTAACTCGTGCTTAATGGAGTCGAACGCCTTACTGTAATCCTCAAATGCAATATACAATGTTTTATTGTATTCTTTTGATTTTTCTATTAACTGTTTTAGTACATGTATATGGTCGATAGTTGACAATGCCGCTCGGAATCCAGCTTGTTCGATTGGCTGTTGTTCGTCCATTATCCATGTTAGTCTATTTAGTATCAGTTTTGAAAATACTTATATATTTGATATATATTTGACAACAAACTAATTTGGCTATAGTTTTCGATGTTATCCCGATCCCTTTTCTTGTATAAAATCTATACCATCGCAGTGGACAAAGAGTACAATTGTGCTCTTACAATTACAACAACAACAACATTAGTATTGTACAATTGTACTCTTTGTACACTGCGATGGTATAGATTCAGTTCTTAAGATAGTATTATATATTTCTGTGAGTTTTCTTAAGTTATCAGGTGCAGTGATTGAAGATTTTATCATCTCGTCGTTCGTTATTTGATCTCGCCCAGGTGTCTTGTCGCTCTTTAGACTGTGAACAGCTTTTTCTATTTCTGATTGTAGAAAGACTGGAATTTCCTCAATTTCGTCGTCTTTCAGATTTGTAGTTAGAATCTGAACATTGGGTTCCGCTGCGTAGAGTGACCTGTAAAAGTCTGTTGCAATTTGGGTTATAGTTCTTATTATGGTCTCCTGCTCACCTGCTTTATTCTTAATGTTTGGTATCCAATGTTTTGGCTCCACCAGTTCTTTTAAGGCTTTTTTAACTCCTCCTGACTTTTTTATGTGATTGTTGAGTAATCTTCTTTTCTCTCTGTCCTTCTTAATACTTTTACTAATTTTTTACTTACTTCTGAAATAGCTCTTAGATTATGTTTATCTATTTTATTTTTTTAAAGCTGTCTCCTTTCTTCTATCAGGCTTTTGGTTTCATTTTCCGTATAACATGCCGTAGGCTTTGCCAATTGACCGTATAGTGGTCCGTAAATTTCGTTTATTCCTTTTTCGTATATTTCGTCTATTTAATTTTTTGCTTCGTCCGGGTGTCTACTTGACGGCACGGTTGGCGCAGTGGCTGAACGATTGGCTGCTGCGCTGCGTTCGATCCCCGCACGGAACAAATATTTGTATGATCTACAGGCAGTTGTTCCGGGTCTGGCTGTGTGTGTATGTGAGTTTAAGCAGCCAGCGCCAGAGCACCCACGATACAGGAGAAATTCCAAGAGTGGGGCAATGTTTAAAAAAAAATAAAAATAAACTTCCATTAAATTTATTTCTGGCTTTTTTCGGGTCTGTACTATTTATTATTGCTCTGACCATACTATGGTTAGTGTTAAAATTAAGTTGTTTAATAATACATATAAAAAACTTTTCTATTATTAGTTGCTATATAATCAACCACTGTCACTGTGGTCATAACCATAAAGACCATATTAAGAATTTTAAATTTTTAACGTGATTCATATTACGATTCTGATAAAGCAGCCATTCTAGACCCCAATGACAGCCAGCGCCAACTGTAACCAGCTACCATGGCCTGCTTGCTGGCTTGTTGATGGTGGGCTTTTTGACCACAGCATATGCAAGGTATTCTGATAAGTAACTTGTTCGTGCCGATACGAAAGTAGCAGTCTCTTAATATTACCTACGTTAAGCGTCGAGATTCTAGCTAATACCTACAACCTATTTAACGATAGCTATTAACCATACACATGGCACGAATCTCAACCACATGGCGCGATTCAACCACAATGTGTGCTACAAATAAACAGAGCTGCTCTATCATAAATACATGTAGTTTAATTATATACCATTATGTAATACGATGTTATTGCATCCTCGCTTGCAAAACGTATAGGAAAATCTCAAGGTTTTGTAGTAAGTAGTTGGAAAGGATCTGCAGGTGTTAGTAACTGATAAAATCTATGTAGTCGTATGCAGGTAAAATACTTTGCCTAGGAGGAGGTACATTTAAATGAAACGTACTAACTGCCATTTACATTTTGCGTGCTTCTTCTTCGGCGAACCATGATACCGTCCGTTTTTCAAGTGAATCGTGATCTTTTTAGGGTTCCATATCCATACCCCAAGCGTAACCTTTCATTTCATTTCATTTCATTTCATTTCATTTCATTTATTCAATAACAATTACATTGTGTCTGAATGTGTTACAAAAAAAAAAAGTTAAACAAACAAAAAAGAAAAACAACTCGAATAAAAATAAATAGAAAAATACACCATCACTATCACAAATTAAATTAATAAAAATCACAATAATAAACCAATGTCAACATAATAGGGAAAATATCCATTAACTAATTATTTAAAAGCAACAATAACTTAAAACAATCTTCAATGAAAATTAACTTGAAAAAGAGAAACTTAACTACAATTTCAATTCATCCATTGTCAAAAATTCAAAACATTTACTTATAACCCATAAAAATATTTAAACAACTCATACTAAAACTTCATCAAACCGTCAAAAATTAAAATCATATACATTCCATTAACAAATCATGTCTTAATAAATAATCAACAATGTTCAATACTAATTCATTTAAAAGATCATAACTAAAAATTACATTCAAAGTCCTTTAAGTCAAAAATTAAACAACACACAAAATCCATTTAAAATAAACAAAATAATCAATAAAAATCATAACCACAGTTTTAATTAAATTTAAATTCATACGTTGTTAAATATCATTTACATTTCATCAATTGAATAAAGGCATTTTTCTAATAGAAATTCCTTGAGCCTTCCCTTGAATGAGCTTGTGTAGAGAAATGTTTTTAGCTCTAGCGGTAATTTATTAAATATTTTAACTGCCTGATACTGTGGACTATGCTTGACTATTCCAATAGCCGGGGTGATTATATTTGCAAGGTCTTTCCTACGCGTTTTTTCTCTTAACCGTCTGCCCTCGTCTGTTTCGTAGTCATAAATATACTTTTTAAAGGTTTTTAACAGTACCACTACATAGAGGCTAGGCACTGTGAGTATGCCAAGTTCTTTAAAATATGGTCGACAGGTGTCTTGTTGAGCGATGCGGACAATGGTTCGGATCGCTCTTTTTTGGAGAATGAATGCCCTATGCCAGTTGTAATGATAGCTATTTCCCCAAAACTGTATGCTATACCTCAGTTTGGACTCAATCAGAGCATGGTATACCATTTTTAAATGATTTATGCCCACTTCATCCCTAAGAGTTCTTAAGGCATAGCAAGCAGATGATATTGATGAGTCCAATGCTGCTAATTCTTTCTTCCAATTTAACAAATCATCAATATAAATTCCCAAAAACTTAACTTCCCTGACAAGCTCAATTTTAACTTTATCTAGCTCAATGTCCATGATATCTTTGCTACGTGCAGTAGTTTTAAATAACATAATATTGGTTTTAGACGTGTTTATTATAAGCATATTTGCATTAAACCAAGAATGAAAAGTATCCAGAGCTGCATTCACCTTAACTGAGAGGTCATGGATATCATTAGCTGAAACTATAGCATTTGTGTCATCCGCAAACACTACAAGTTGTAAGTTCGGCAAAAGTTTACGTATGAAATTGATTAGATCATTAGTGAATAATATGTATAATAAAGGTCCTAAAATTGATCCTTGAGGCACTCCGGCTGTAATGTTTATCATAGATGACCTGTAGTTGTTTTTATACCCGTTTGGCTTTGTAGAATCTAGTTCGACAAACATTTTTCTATTATTAAGGTATGAGGAAAAGAGCTGTAAGGCTTTACCTCTTACGCCATAGTGCTCCATTTTTGTGATAAGTAATTTGTGGTCAATAGTGTCAAAAGCCGCGCTTAAGTCCAAGAAAATACCGGCTACCCTCAATTTACAGTTTATTTTATTTACTACATCATTTAGCAAGGCATAAATAGCATCTCCAGTACCCACATTCTTCTGGTATCCAAATTGTCTCTGGTTAATTACTTTATTTAAATTCAGATGTCTACTTAAACGGTCTTTTAAAACTTTTTCGAAAATTTTTGCCAACGTGGGTAACAAAGAAATCGGTCTATAGTTTGTCGGATCAGTTTTTGAGCCCCTTTTATGAATTGGGACGATTTTAGCAATCTTAAGCTGTTCCGGAAAAATGCCTTCTACAATGCACTTATTATAAAAAGTCGAAAGCGGTACAGATAAAACTGGTAAATTGTCTTTAATAACTGATATTGGAATTTCATCATAGCCACAGGATTTCTTATTTTGCATACTATTCACTATTTTAGAAATTTCATTTGGAGTAGTAAGTGAGATATCCATATCACCCTCCACTCTCTCCGTACATTGTTGAAGAAAAGCAACAGCATCTTGACCATTATTTCCAGGCATGCTTGTATACTTGGCATACTTGTGATCAAATTGCTTTACTAGAAGGTCGGCTACGTCCTCTGGGTTATCTATTATTTGGTTATTTATTTTAAGTCGAATTTCTGCCCTCATTGCTTTAACTCTATTAGTACTCTTATTAATAACTTTCCAGATTTCCCTACTTGAATTTTTTGATTGATTAATTTTTTCACTTACTGTAATTTTTTTAGCATTTGAAATTACCCTTTTATAAATTCTAACATAGTTTTTTTTGTAGTTAAGGACACTAGCATCAAGTTTATTTCCACAAGAGCATAAGAGTCGTTTCATTTTACTCGATGTTTTCACACCTCTTGTGACCCACTGTAATTGAAAGCTACGTCTTATTTTTATTTTTTGTTTACGTTTTCTAAAACTGTCCTGAAATACCTTACCAAAAGTTTTTAAAAATGTGTTGATTCCCATAGCAGTCCAGTTATGTTCAAGTATTCGTTGTCCAAAATTTACACCATTCTTATAATTAAACGCTCTCTTATTTACAGTAATATGATTGTTATTACCATTGTTATCGATAGAATTTTCCAAAGTTAAAGTACCCAGTAGAGCCCCGTGACCATCAGCCAAGCCATTGTGGTCTACTACACATCCCTCTACACAGTCATCAGGCAAGTTAGTCAAGATGTTATCTATGCAGGAATATGAGTTATTGCGCATAAACGTATGAGTTGTTATGAGATATCTAAAGTTGTAGCATGTCAACAGGCTAATGAACTCAGTTCGTTTTCTGCTCTCTGTGAGCATGTCAATATTGAAATCTCCACAAATCACACATATCTTATTAAATAAATGCTCCAATAGTTTTTCCAAGCTCTTCATAAAATTATCAAAATTCTTGCCATTGGGGTTACGATAACAACAACACAGATAAAGACCTGTATTAATATCCTTTAAACAACAAATTTCAAAGCTCTCTACCTTATATAGTTTATTTATAGCGTCTTTAACTTCAACTTTTCTGTCCGTGTGTGCTAGGATTAAAGTTCCCCCCCCTCATCTTTTTATTTCTAGTATTGTAAGATGCAAGATAATAATTTTCTAGACTTAATAAATTTACAGTTTTGTCGTTTAAGAAATGTTCACTTAAGCAAACATAGTCTACCTTATTCTCAAGCGCTTCTAAATAAATGGATAATTCATATTTCTTATTGCTAATTCCACACACATTCTGATGACATATACACATATTACATTGAAGATTAGATGAGACTGAAAACACACTTGTATTTGATGCAAAAGCAGTATCTTTGTCACTCACGAAAAAAATCAGACTGTTGTGAGACGTCATCAGTCTGTGACGCCGAATTTACAATGCTAATGTGTGTGAGGATACTGCCATCAGTTTGAGTAGAAGCATTCTTATAATACTTTATTCTACTTAGATTTTCATCGTCTGCCATTCTGGTAATATAATTTTGGTAACTAATTTTGTAATTTTTATGCAAAATTTCTCTATGAATTAGTCTACATGCTTGCAACTTGTTTACATATTTCGGTTGTCTGTCATAATAATTTAAATCTAAAGAAATAAACATTGAATTTTCACAGTTATTACACGAAACGAAACCAACGGAACACTAACTAAGCCTCCGCTGTCCGTCCTTCCGTCTGCCTGTCAGCGGGCTGTATCTCATGATCCGTAATAGGTTGAACATTTCAAAGACTGTGTATTTCTGTTGCCGCTATAACAGTAAATATACGGACTCGCGCATGATGGGTTCCGCACCATCGTAGTAATAGAGCCCTCTTTAATTTTCAATTTATAATTATTCTAGATTTTGTTTCGGCATTGCGTATATCGACTAATCTACTGATTGTATGATTCCTAGTGGTGTGTGGTAGGTATATAGGGTGATTTTTTCAAGTGGGCGTGGATGGCCAAATCCGAAACTATGAAGAATAGCGAAAAATACACAAACGAGTCTCGAGCCCGATTTTGACGAAAACTAAAACCGCATCATTAGATTTTTTTTAAATCAATATTCCTAGGGATCAAATTCTGGGAAATAATGACATACCTACGGCAAACTAAAGGAAAGAGTTCAATTTTAATAAAATGCATAACAAGTACTAATCAACGAAACGTCGAACACAATCAGTATGGGCGCCAACCAAGGCACCAATTAACTTGTAAATTCTAATTTCAATTGTTTACAATTTTTTTTTCTTTTACTGTCCTTTAGACGCGAAAAGTCAACAAAATTGAAATTAGAACATAATGTTACTATTTCTCAAAAGAATTACAAATTCACTTACAGAGAAAAACATAAATAGGTTGACAATATGACAATGTTATCCGCCAGTAAACGTAGATATAAACAAATTATATATCTTAAAACTACGCTACAATAATATTTCGACTTAGTATTCATCGTTTTAGCATGACAAGTACAAAATTATGTTGTGAAGATCGACTGCGCTGCGGGTGGCTTCAATCAAGGAAATTAATTTAAAATATGAAAAACATGAAATTTTACCTTTTCATTAAATTTGCCTCATGTCATTACTTCCCAGAATTTTATCACTATTGACGACACTAACGAATAGTGTCATAAAGTCATAATACAGTGTGTATGTTTTTTTTTTCCAAAATCACCGGGTTCGATTATATTAATAATATAATAATATTTATAATATAATATATATATATGTGATTGATATATATATTGATTGATAATATTGATTTTTCAAAAATCCAATGATGCTGTTTTATGTTTTCATCAAAATTGGGCCTTTGAGCATTTTTCGCTATTCCTGATATTTTCGGATTTGGCCATCCACGCCCACTTGGAAACCTGTATATGAAAACTAGAAACGGCAGAAATGTCGACCCTTGCGACACTTGCGGAAACAGCCACCTTTCCAAGAATCATCTGCGCTATAATTTCCCTCGTCTACAACTACATGTGTATTATCTATTCTCCACAGGTGTCAATATGGGTCCTGACGGTGTACCTCGTCCTGCACGTGCCACTCATAGAGATGAGGGTCGACGAATCGGAGCAGCAGGCGCTTGCGCAGAGAGAGGTACGAACTGTCCGCTTTATTTATTTAGCCCGCATATTATACAATTGAGAGATAAGCCTAATATGCGAAAGCGGTAAAACATCGATGGAAATGGATACTGAGTGGACTGTGTGAAGGGTGATATGGCCAGAAAGGAGGTGACTGCTGAGATGACGAGTTAAGGCCAGAGCACACCGGAGACGGCAGTAAAGTTCTTCATCAGCATAAGCTTAATCAGCCTTTTCAGCTTTTTCTTTCTTTCTTTAATGTTCCCACTGCTGGGACACACGGTCTCGTCTCTAGAAAGGGAATGGGCTACAATCCACCACTACTGCCCGACAATAAATTTTTGTAAGTTGTAGGGTTTTTCTATATTAGTCTTACTACCGCTATGTTGATGTTAGTTCTTCATTTGAGACATAGATGGCGCTGTAGTACTTTTATGCTATGTAACCATAGTATTTTTTGCTATGCCGATGCCGCTACAAGTAGGTACAGACAGCTGCAGAGAAACCTTACCCTCTAATGGCGCTCTTATACATTTCTAGGGGTAAGGTTTCTACGAGGTGGGCAAACTCTTTGAAAGAGTCATTGCCAACCGCCTCGCCGGGCACCTGGCGGAGATGGGGCCGGATCTTGCGGAACACCAGTTTGGTTTCCGCAGGGGGCGCTCGACGGTGGACGCCATCATGCGCGTGAGAGCCCTCACGACGGGGGATGCAGTGTCCCGGGGTGGGGTGGTCTTGGCGGTGTCTCTCGACATCGCCAACGCCTTCAACTCCATGCCCTGGAGCTGCATCAGAGAGGCACTCCGGTATCACCGGGTGCCGACCTACCTTCGTCGTGTGGTCGGGGACTACCTGTCGGACAGGTTTGTCATTTACCCTGGTCACAGCGGAGAATGGAACCGGCGAGAGATGTCGTGCGGTGTTCCACAGGGATCGGTTCTAGGGCCGCCCTTGTGGAACATCGGGTACGACTGGGTGCTGCGCGCCGACCTCCCTGACGGCGTCAGCGTAGTTTGCTACGCAGACGACACGCTGGTGCTGGCACAAGGGAGGTCGCACGAGGCGGCGGCCGAGCTAATGACACGCGGGGTTGCGATGGTCGTGGAAAGGATCCGGCAATTGGGTCTCGAGGTGGCATTGCACAAGTCCGAGGCCATGTGCTTTCATGGGCCTCGGAATGCGCCACCGTCGGGATCCATGCTCACGGTAGGAGGGGTTTCCATCGGCGTCGAGCCGACGTTGAAGTACCTGGGTCTCGTCCTCGACAGCCGGTGGAACTTCGTGGAGCACTTCCGACGTTTGGCCCCCAAACTGGAACGGGCCGGGGCTGCCTTCAAGCGGCTCTTGCCCAACCTGGGGGGTCCAAACGCCGGAGGCTCTACGCGGGGGTCGTGCGGTCCATGGCCCTTTACGGGGCCCCGGTATGGGCGCGTTCCTTGAGGCGGCGAGCCGCCCACTACCTGAACGCGCCCCAAAAGGTGGTAGCCGTAAGGCTGGTCCGGGGATACCGCACGATCTCCGGCGAGGCGGCGAGCCTCCTTGCCGGATTGCCGCCATGGGATCTGGAGGCGATAGTTCTCGCGCGCCTACACGAATGGCGCGTGGAGGCACTACGCCGGGGGGTAACTCCGCTGCCGCGGCAAATTGTCGCTCAGCGGACAGACCTCCGGCGCGATCTCATGGCGACATGGAGAGAGCTACTATCGCAACCCCGTGCAGGGCACGCCACAATAGTGGCGATAAGTCCCCTCTTTGAGGAGTGGCAAGAGAGGCGCCACGGCGCCCTCACCTTCCGCCTGACGCAGGTCCTCACCGGACATGGTTGTTTCGGGAGATTCCTGCACCGAATCAGGCGGGAGGAAACGCCCGGGTGCTACCATTGTGAGGATCGACCGGAAGACACGGTGGAGATCTGCCCCGCGTGGGCGGAGCACCGCCGTGTCCTCGTAGCGGCGATCGGCGGCGGCGACCTCTCGCTTCCGGCCTTGGTTCAATCCATGGTCCGGAGCGAGACGGAATGGGACGCCGTCACCTCCTTCTGCGAAGCAGTCATGCTAGCGAAGGAGGTGGCGGAACGTGAGAGGGAGAGAACCTCACGTCCCAGCCGCCGCGGGAGACGCACCGGGCGTACCGGCCACCGTAGGCGCGGGCCTGTGGACGGTGAGCTATGGGCTAGCTCGCCGTCCGTCCGTCTTATGACGACAGGCCGTGTCGACGGCGCGTTCGTGTTCCACGCGCGCCTCAAGGAGAGTCAGCAAAAAGGGAGGGGTCCGTAAGGACCGACGCCTGCCAGGGTTGCGGGACTGTTCGAAAGAGATACCGCGGCCCTGGAACACAAAGGGCAAAGGAAGGAACATGGATGGGTTTTAGTCAGTAAAAGTCTGACACTCCCTCCTGCTCAGCCCAGAGCGGGAGGGGTTATTTGATGATTTCCCATAGGTAAAAAAAAAAAAAAAAAAAGGGGTAAGGTTTCTCTGCAGCTGTATGTACAATAGTTAAAAGGTTTAGAGTAACGGCACAAAATTAATTAAGCCCTGTAAATAGATTGATTAGCTAGTCGACAGGGTGGCTAGCAGTGCACAGTGAAGTGTTGCCACTTATGGAGGCTATTTTTAGTATCACCACTCATCCCCGTTGAAGGCTATTTAAGTACCGCTACTTGAGGCGGCAGTTGTTTAAACCTTCACACGAAGGCTGTAATTTCGTCACTCAGGGGGCTATTTTTAGTTTTGACTCATGGAATAAGTATTCCACTTGAGAAGCCTATTATAAGTAAATATTATTGCATAGTTTCGCCACTCCAGTTTCTTGTGGCTGTTAACAGCCGCAGTTGAAATTTCAAGGTTAAGCCGCGCTTGCCAAAGTCGGTATGTGGATGGGTGACCATATATTACATACCGAGTTTCCTTCGTGTCTCGGAAAGCACGTTAAGCCGTTAGTCCCGGCTGTCAATAGGGAATATGCATATAATTTTTCTTCATTTCACTACTGTACGGGCAGCAGCTCCGCACACTGAGATGTTGTATGTAGATGGACGAATCACACGGGATGTGTACAGGGAATAAAACCACTGTTTTTGTGTCCGTAAATGATTGATTGTTTATTATGTAAAACATTAAAATATATAATACATAAAGTAGGTGACTTGTGGCGGGCGTAATAGCCTAGTCAGCGAATGTACATAAATCTGTGAATTTAGCAACTGCTAGTTCAGGTAAAAACTAAAACAATGAATATCATGTGGCGATGCTCGTACATCCTGCCAACTATAAAAGTACAAATAACAAATAAAATGTATTATCACAAAGTATGTAAAGAGGGTTATTAACAGGTTCTCCGCTCGCCGCTAACTGATATTGGCGACGTTTCGCGATCCACCTTGTTGCTGTTAGGAAAATGTCCGGGGACCTCGTCTAGTGTCTGTATATCTGCCTGTGTTTGTCCTTTCCCAGGAAGATCCCGTTGAGTATGACTTGGTACCATCTCGATCCCTTCCTGGTGCGCCTGCGTTGCTGTTCTGCTTCCTTGAGGTAAATGGAGGCAGCGTGCCTTTATTTGAAAGTATACCCATATGCTGAATATTGTTGCACAGGTTATCATACAGCCGTACAGGACGTAGTGATGATGCTCCGCCTCAACGGAATTAACTATTTGAATGTCCTGTTGTTCTTTAACCAGCTCGATTTTTCTCTTAAGACCCTTTAGTTGTTCTTCATGTGTTTCAATTTCCATGTTTGTTATGTTTGTAATTTGACTGTTGCTTCTGAGTAGTTCGTTTAGGTTTATCTCTGGTACGTCGATCTCTTGCTCATTTCCTAAATCCATTGTGCTTTGCATATTGTAGTGCGAATGAATGAGATGTTTATCGCCGCGCATTATGCAACCTGTCGCTAAAGTGATTATGCCTGTATTTTGTAGTGTTTGTGACGTTATTCCAGCTGGACAGAAAATGCGCATAGTGCATTCCTCGCAACACGTAAACAACCAAGCCCCTTTGCTGTGTAGTTTTTTCCATTCGTTGCTGCAACTTGATACCTCAGTGCGGCAGTTTGATACTCCTCGATTGTTTATTATGTCAGCTTCGCACATTTTTGTGGCTGCTTTTATACCATAAATAGGTAAGTCAAGGTTACATAGAAGCAGCTGATTTGTGTTTACTTGTGTGCATGATAAAAGATGTCGTTGATCCAGTGGTATCATCATGTCCATTTTCAAGTTAACGGCTATGTATTGAGTTGTTGGTATTATGTTAATCATGGAGGCTCCTTTTATGTTGCGGATTGGGATGACTTCGGTTAGCTCATATTGTTCGTCTGTTACTAACGGGATTTTTACTTCGAAAATAATAAATTCTTCGGTTAGTTTTCCTTGCACACTTGCTAGTTTATACATTTCCCGGATGCACTTGAATTTGTTTGAGCAGGGTAGTGATAATCCTTTTGGTACTTGTCCCGATATGATGTTCAACTGTTTTTCGAATGCATCGGGTTTCAGCAAGTGAGTGTCGACTTTGCCGTGGCGAAGCTCTGTAACTAGGTTGATCAACATGTCTTGTATTCTCCGCAAGTTTGCTACCATCATGTTTGCGGCAAGTGCTGTAGCAGTAAGGAAAGTTGCTTGGTCTTGTTCGGTTTTCAGTAGTTGCAGCGAGTCTCTGAGACTTTTGTTGATGACGATGAACTGTCGGTTCATTACTTGCTCGTTCCTCTTCAGGAGGTTGTATTCCCCTTCGATTATTGAAGTATGTTGTTTGTACAGATTGAGCAAGTGGTCTTCATTACTGTGTAATAGTTTGATGTCGTTGTGGTATTTTTCGGCAAATTTGTCATCAAGTACACCAAAGAGAGCGTTGGCAATGTTCCCAATTCCGTTTATGAAACCTCGCTTAGCGCGTCTTCCCTGGTCAGATTGTAGTACTTCGTTGTAGTGTTTGAGCTCGTTTAGTTCGTGCTCGAGTTGTGTGGCTATAGTCAAGTACGCTATATTTCGGTTACAAAGTCCGTGTAGTTGCTGGACGTATTGTTCAACGGCAGACGTGCTTTTCCAGTAAGTCGACATGTTGTAGTACACCACCAGTCTCCATTCATCTTGTATTATCTGTAAGTCTGCGGCTTTGTCAAAGTATACAAGACGGGTAGGGTCTAGGGTTGTTACATTGACGAGTTGTGGCATGGACGGTGTCACGCACGTAACCATGAGTACTAGTAACGTGCTTAGGTACTTGAGGATGTTACAGCTGGAAACTCCCTTCCGTTCCTGTCTAGAGCTCACCCGACGTTGTCGTTGTGATGTTGATGAAGTCGCCTCTGGTTGGTTATTGTTCGAGAGTTTCGTTGGTTTGTTTTCGGTATTATTCCCTATTTCAATGGGTAACCGGGACAATTTTGTTACGGGTCTCTTCATTATGTTGGATTTTGTTTTGAGCGTGACGACTCGTACTAAGTTATCTGGTCCAGGATGCGTCTCTATAACTCGTCCTAATAACCATCGGGCGGGAGCCACTTGTTCTTCCTTTATAAGGACGACGTCGTCCACTTCAATGTTATGTGTTGGGGTTTGCCATTTTCCTCGTAGTTGTAACGTTTGTAGGTAGTCTTTGGACCATTTCTTCCAAAATTCCTTGTACATGATTTCGGTCAAGCGCCATCGTAAAGTTAACTGACTGTTATCATCCTCTGACGTCATCGGAGGTGCCAGTACTGGTCCACCGACTAAAAAGTGGCCTGGTGTCAAGTAATCGATGTCGTCGAGGTCATTTGTTAAAGCGACAAGTGGCCTCGAGTTGAGGCAGGCTTCGATTTGTGCTAGTAAAGTATTAAATTCTTCGTACGTAAGCTTTTGTTCACCAAGAACTCGTTTAAGGTGATGTTTCATACTCTTGACTGCAGCTTCCCACAATCCTCCCGCGGTTGGCCAAGATGGAGCGTTAAAGTGCCATTCAATGCCATTCTCGGAAGTGCTGTTAATGAGGTCGTCGTTGACTAGAAGCTGCATCGCCTCCTGGCGTTCTTTGGTTAACGCTTTTGCTGCTCCGACGAAGTTCGTTCCGTTGTCACTGTAGATATGTTTTGGCGTTCCTCGTCGTGCGCATAGCCGCTTCAGTGCTGCGAGGAATGTTACAGTGCTAAGATCTGACACCAGTTCCAGGTGGGTAGCTTTTGTACATAGACAAATGAAGATTGCGATGTAGGCCTTAACTGTTTTAATGCCCCGACCTTTGTTAGCTTTTATTTCAACGTGTCCCGTAAAATCTACGCCGGTGTGTGTGAATGGCCGTGACGGTGTAACTCGAGGTGTTGGTAAGTCTGCCATTTTTTGATTACTGCGTTGCGTTTTGTAGCGATGACAGGTGACACATTTGTTAAGTTGCTTCTTGATTGGTTTCATGCCGCCAAGTATCCAATATTTGTTACGAAGGTGTCCCAAAGTAAGTCTGGCACCGCCGTGGAGAGTATTCTTGTGGGCTTGGTCAATCAAGAGCTCTGATAGCTTGTGATTGTTTGGTAAAATCATCGGATGTTTTTGGGAGTTGCTTAACTTGGCATGTTCAAGTCTTCCTCCCACTCGAAGAATGCCTTGTGCGTCTAGTATAGGGCTCAAACTCAACAGTTTGCTTGTGGCCCGTACCCTATTATGTTTGTATAGGTACGCTATTTCATCGGCAAAGGCATTGTTCTGTGCAGTTTTGACGAGCAGGTGCTGAGTCAGCACTATGTCCTCTGTAGTTAAGTGTGACATGCGGTTGGCTCTTGTTACGTCACGCGAGTTGTTTATGAATCGTATGATCCAGCTGATGACTCGGGTTGCATAAGTCATTGAGCTGTATTTTTGCAGTAGTTGCTCGATGAGTGGCGCGTGTTTTGTTTGTATTGCGCAAGTTTGACCTAGTTTCCTCTGCTCTTCGTTCGTTGTAAAAAATTCTTGTTTGGGTATGTTGTTGTTTTGAAGCCATGAAGGGGCTTTCCACCACAGTTCGTGACCTATTAAGTCTGATGGTGAGATTCCTCTGCTTGCGCAGTCCGCAGGATTATCTTCGGACTTGACATGTTTCCAGAAGTTGGATGGAGTAATTTGAGTTATTTGTATGACTCTATTGGCTACAAACCTCTTCCAGCGACTCACGTCCCCTTGTAGCCAGCCAAGCACCACCATAGAGTCGGTCCAGCAATGTATGGTGACTGTCTGCGAGTTGATCGAGTTTCTAACCTTTTCAATCAGGCGAGCTAGTAGTAATGCACCACATAACTCCAGTCGTGGCAGAGAAATAGGGTTTTTCTGTGGGGCTAATTTTGTTTTAGCTGCTACTAGCCTGATCAACTGTTGACCTTCTTTATCAGTGGACTTGCAATATATGACGCATCCGTAAGCTCTCTCAGATGCATCACAGAAGCCATGAAGTTCGAAGGGTTGTTGGGTGTCGCCGACCCAGCGTGGAATGGTTATGTCGTGTATGTGTGCGAGCTGATTGCGGAATTGTTCCCATTCTTGCTGTATATTCGGTGGGAGTTGATCATCCCAGCTCGTTGTTGTTGACCAAGCATGTTGAAAAATTAGCTTGGCTTTCACTGTAACTGGTGATAGCCAGCCAAGTGGGTCGTACAGTTTTGATATGTCCGACAGTAGTGTGCGTGTCGTGTTGACGTCACGTTTGTTGCAGAGTGATATTTGTTTGTAAGTAAACTCATCTGTGCGCGGGTTCCAAGTGATGCCTAGCGTTTTGTTTGTATCTGCATCCTTGAAGTCGAACATTTTTTGGCTTATCAATTCATGTCGTAAGTCTTCGAGTAAGCCCGTTTTGTTGCTAGCCCACTTTCGTAAGTTGAACCCACCGCCCTTCAGCATTGTTATAAGTTCACCTTGAGTTTTCTGTGCTGTTATGAAGTCGTGGCATCCGCCTAGTAAGTCGTCCATGTATAGTTGATTGGAGAGAATAGCCGCCGCCAAAGGGTACTGCGCGCCGTCATCTTTGACTAATTGCTTTATTGTTCGCATTGCCAGAAAGGGTGCGGACTTGGTGCCATATGTTACTGTAGTCAGTTGTAACTCTTGTAACGGCTCTGTGACTGAATCTCTCCACACAATTTTTTGCAAATGCTGGTCTTTTTCTTGAATACGTATTTGTCGGTAGAATTTCTCAATGTCCGCTGTGTATACGTATTCAAATGCTCTCCATCGTAGAATCATAGCTTGTAAGTCTTGTTGTAAGTTAGGCCCGCATTCCATCAATTGGTTTAGACTGTGGCCCGTGCTAGTGGTTGCTGATGCATTGAAAACCACACGGAGTTTGGTTGTCGTTGAATCCGGTCTCATTACTCCATGATGGGGCAGGAAACAGCTCGGTGTGTCCGGCTCTGTGCACTTTTTCATATGTTGTAGTGCTTTGTATTCGTTGATGAAAGCCTTGTAATTAGAAGCGAGGGTTTCGTCTCTAGCTAAACGTTTTTCCAGCTGCTTGAATTGTGCGACTGCTTGTGGCTTCGATCGTCCCAAATTTTGTTCGAAGTTGGTCTTCATGGGGATTCTAACTTCGTATCGCCCGTCTTCTAGTCTTTTAGTTGTGTCAGTATACAGCCTCTCGCAGTACTCCTCCTCGACACTTGTAGACTTGTCGTCCGATGTTATCTCTTCAATTTCCCAAAAGCGAGAGATATCGTTAGTGTCTACCACGACATGACAGTTGAAAGTATTCGTGTTACCAACTAATACCCAGCCAAGCTTAGTTTGTTGTGCTATAGGTGCGTATATGTTTCCTCGAATGATGCTGCTCATGACTATGTCGCCATATACTCCGGCGTCAAGCAGAATGTCAATCGGCCTTGATAAGTTGAAATGTGGGTCGGCCAGGTTAATGTTTTCTATGTGAGGCCAATCTTGTTTTTCGAAGGAGTAGTTAGGTAGATTGTTCAGTAGTTTAGCCATTACTAGTGCCGGCGTTGAAAACTCGTAATCTCCGTAAAGGGACCTACAGTCCAACTGAACGGTTCCGTTGCTCTGGCTGGCAAATGTTCCGATCCCCGACACAGTTGAGTTGTGGTTGCATCGCGGGAGGCCAAGTCGTTGCACAGCAGATTCTGTTATAAGGTTCAGTTGGGAGCCTTGATCTAGGAGACATCTGAGTACGGTGTAAGTTCCATCTGCGGCCTTTACTTTAAGCTGTACTGTAGCTAGTAGAACTTCGTTAAAATTTCCTGACACGTGATTAGCTTTTCGCTGCGAGTTGTTGTTAGTCACGTTGTCGGTCTGTTGACTTGATGACAGTGTCGCTGACGTAGTATCACGAGCTAGGTCATGTAGCGTGGTGTGATGTGCGCCGTTGCACACTTTGCATCTTTTTTGCGAGTTGCATTTCTTTCCGTTGTGCGGATACATGCAGTTTTTGCAAATGTTCAATTGCTCAATTGTCCTAATTTTTATGTCTGGCGACATCTCTTGAAACGCTTTGCAGTAGAGCAAGATGTGGCTTGTTTTGCAAACAGGACAATTTCTGTCGGAGCTTGTATGGTTTGCCTTGGGATAGCGCCTGTATCTATTGTACGCATCCCTTTGTACTGTTGTCGTCGAGCTCCCTTTGTTTGAGGACGCGTCGGCATCTGTTTGTTTGTTTGGTTTGTTTGTTTTCTTCACCACTGATTCCAGCGCCGTGAACTTCCCTTCGATGAACTGGATGAATTCTTTGAAATCGGAAAGCCCTCTTGGACTCTTCCTTGCCTCCATGTAATCAGAATAGGTCTGCGTGTCCAGTTTTCCTGTCAGGATATGCACCAAAATTGGGTCCCATGTTGTCGTGTCGATGCCCAAGTTACGCAACGCGTGCACGGTTTCGAGACTGGTGTCGTGTAGGCGCTTCAATTCGTAGGCGTTTTGATGTTGAATGGCATGTTGACTCATCAAAACTTGCATTTGTTTGGTGAAGAGCAGCTGCAAGTTATTGTACCTATGGTGGAGAATTTCCCAGCAGGAGTCGTAGTTGCTTTCGGGAACAGGCAAATGTTGCACAAGGCGCTCAGCCTCTCCTTTTAGCTTCCCTTTTAGGTGTTGCATTTTCTGCCCCTTCGAGAGGGAAGGGTTGTTGTGGATTGCCGCAATGTATAGGTCAAGGAATGTCGGCCATTGTGTGTAGTTACCAGAGAATATTGGTATTTCGATCCTCGGCGCGCTGTCCCGTTGTTGGACAGCGAGGTTGAGCTTGCGGTTAAGATCTCGCTTTGTGCACTCGTACGTTTCTTCATACTGCGAGAACTCAAGCTCGTAGTTAACGTCGCTACCGACGAGAATGTTGTCGAGCTGCCAGTGTACTTCATCAATCACCCTCCATCGAGATTCGAGGGTCCTGAGTTTGTCTTCAATACCCCATTTCTCGATAATGTCAGCAGTACGCAGGTTGTTGGTGAAACGGGAGAAGGCTCTGAAGTTAGTTGCTTGTTGAGTTTTGAGCTCGTCTGATTTTGAAAGGACTCCAGTGTTCTTGTTTTCTTCACCTTGGTGACCGGCGGGTTCCGTAGTGTAGGTAGCCCATGTTTGCAGCTTATGTTGTATGTTTGAGTATTCCGCCTTGACCATGTCATACACTTTTGTAGTATAGTATATGTCGGTCCGGTCCGTGGCGCCTTGTAGTACGCCATGGTTCATCTCAAATTCGTTCCAGTGCGCCTGGAGAGTATCCAGTCTACCCCGGATGTATGTTGCGGTTTTACGGTCAGGGCCATCCTTTCCAAAGTTGACACCAATTTTCCGGATGCCCTCTGCGATGATTCCCTGCCGCTTGAGAAGTTCTTGTTGTCTAGCGTCCATAGTTGTTATACGAGTATGTATGCGTATTGTTGATAGACGTTAGCCCTGTTGACTTCACTGTTGAGTTGTTATGGATGTAGTTCCCGAACCACCAAATGTTGATGTTTCCTGTGGCGATCACAGGGTCCGAAGGAATCTCTCCCTACGATATTGTGCGCCTTCTCAATCTGACTGGGGCGATCCGCTTGTGGAAGACCAGTCAAACCGATTCGCTATCGTAAGTAGAAACACTTCGTACCTGTGCGGCTTGTAGCACTGTTTGCTCCAGGAGTGGTGATCCGGCTCGAAGGACCAAAAATGTACGGGCAGCAGCTCCGCACACTGAGATGTTGTATGTAGATGGACGAATCACACGGGATGTGTACAGGGAATAAAACCACTGTTTTTGTGTCCGTAAATGATTGATTGTTTATTATGTAAAACATTAAAATATATAATACATAAAGTAGGTGACTTGTGGCGGGCGTAATAGCCTAGTCAGCGAATGTACATAAATCTGTGAATTTAGCAACTGCTAGTTCAGGTAAAAACTAAAACAATGAATATCATGTGGCGATGCTCGTACAACTACATAGTATAAAACAAAGTCGCTTCCCGCTGTCTGCCCCTAAGCATGCTTAGATCTTTAAAACTACGCAACGGATTTTGATGCGGCTAGTAAATCAACAAAAAAACAGTATCACCAACCCAATTTAAGAAAATAATGAAAAGTTAAGTTCAACTACTGTTTGTCACTTAAAAAAAATATTAAACTCCTACAATTTTTTACGACAATTCAAACGTTCCTTGCCTGTGGCGACCATTAATGTCATACTCGTAGTATGTGATGTCACTTACCTCTATCTACCTTGTTTACATCTAATGTTTAGAATAGTTTTACTAATTGTAATGTGCTTTATTCAAGCAAAAATTGCAATAACAATATTATAGTAAAATCTTAGTGAAACTTTAAGTACTTTACAACTAAAAGTGTTTCTTTGACACATAGTATTTGACGTCACTACCGGAATCAATGCGTTTTGTGTTTACATTCCGTTTCACCAAAAACACGCTATATAAAATATTAAATTGTAAAGTAACTGTTGTATCATAGAATTAAACAAGTGTACCACAATGTTTTTATGGTCCAATACAAGGCATTTTTAAGAAATAAAAAAGTTTTGTATTTCTTGCATATACCCTACTGAAGTAGCTTGAAAGCCCGACAACCAGTTCGTATTACGCAGTAGATAAAATGACTGTGGAGGTCAGATGTGCAGAACGCTCCATTTAAAATACCGATATTCAGTTGCATCCGGTAAGACTGGAAGCCAACCCCAACATATTTGGAAAAGGCTAGCCAGATGATCGCCACCCAATGGGCCATTTTAAGTACCGCCAATCAAACAGTTTTTTTTTAATCTACTCAAATATTTGCGGTTCACTTAATTTTTTGTTTGTTCGGTCACTCTTGGAGGCCATTTTTAGTTCCGTTATTCAAGATGGCTAGTTTATGCAGTCCAGTACCTTCAATAATATAAGAGCTGAGCTGTTGCATTTAGAAACCTTAATCCTGCTGAATTAGCCAGGGGCTCGTTGGTGTAATGGTCGCAAGCGCGACTGCTGTACTTGAGGTCCTGGGTTCGATTCCCGGGTCGGGAAAAGTTTGACTGGGTTTTTCCATCAGGAATTTCTCAGTAGCAGCCACGGAGTCTGGATTTGTGAACGGTTCATGGCAATAGGCTCGCCCCTTATTACATGGGACTTGGGTGTACTAAATATTAGGTACACCTCTGCCAAACCCTTCGGGGATTAGAGGCGTGATGATATATGATGAAACTAAAAACGCATTTTCTTTTGAAAAATTACAAAAGAAAATGCGTTATGATTACTATAATGTCTGTTTATGTATGCAAAGATTTATAGCCAAGAAATGTGTTAATTAAAATTAGCATATACGTAAATAGCTCCATCTATACTTATTAGCATACCTAACAAGTTCATTTACATAAGTCAATATTATGATTTTTTGTTATAGTGCCAGTTCAATACTTTAAGTTTATTTATTAACTAAGTATACTATATTATAAAGAGGTAAAATTTGTTTGTAAGTTTGTATGTAGGGGGTAATCTCTGGATCTATTGAACGGATTTTGAAAATTCTTTCACTAATAATTACAACGTGCCCGTGGGATAATTTCCGAAAACCGCGAGCGAAGCCGCGGAAACAGCTAGTCTTTCAATATAAATAAATATTTAAAAGATATTCTACGTCAAGCTGGTTACGTGTTCGAACACTCAAATACTTATTTCCAATGATGTTATTCACCTGTACTCTATGTAATAAACTATAAAGAAACTATTGAAATACATACAAATAGTTTTTTATTTTTTTATTTGAGGTATAAAAGTATTTAATCTACTAAGTACATTATATCCAGACACTACAAATAGAACTAAAATAATGCTAAAAAGAAGACTAAAACTAAGTTCCTACATATATACAACGACGACAACAGGACACTTAGGCGTCAAAGAACTCCTCCCTATCGATGTCATCCGGAAACGTGCCCAGAAGACTGGCAGCATTGCCACGTTGAATGGCAATTCTAATTCTTTGACCAAAGAAAGAGCCAGCCCTCTGGTCACGCGAAGTCGGCGAGACATTTCCTTAAAAAGGAGACGTTCACTCGGGTCCCATGACCCGAGCGTTTCGACTTCAAACGGTTCAAAACTGTAGTTACCTATAAGGTTACAGTATTTGCGCTGCTTGAGGATTTCAGCAGCCGCAGCATCAGCGCCCGCACAGCCCGCCGTGCTTGCAACGTGAGATGGCGCAAGGGTGTCGACACAGGTTGCGTCCCACACCAAAGGCCTACCCACCTTCCAAGGCACCAACGTCATGCCGTCTGGTCTCTTCCCATCGTCACTTACCAAGCCGTTTGGTTCTAATACCGCTGCTAATGGCGCAGGCAAGGGCTCAACGAATAATGTCGTTAATGCTGGCGTGCCGTGCAATGCGACCTGCGCTCCTGTAGCAGGACAGGCCATGGTGTCCGAGGCTGTCGACAGCTTCACCGCAGTGACACCGATGCGGAGCAACATAAGGTGCGCCTAAGCGTAGACTCATAACGACACGGAACGATGTGTCGTCCAAATAGTTGAAGTTTTAGCGACAACCGAACATTGTGTGGATTTTAAAGTTTACCCTTCTAAAATACATAAATAGTTTTTTACACATTTGGGAACTAAACCGCGAATGTGGTACAGGTTGCTTGTTACCTTGCGGAATAATTGTTAAGAAGGTTTCCTTATTTTCTTTTTTAATAACCCACAACTTACTTATTTCTAGCAACCGCCAGCATCAACCGAAAAGCCGGAGCCCATCAACCAGCACCTGAACATGGGCAAGTGCTTCCACATGCCGCGCTCCAGGTGTCCAGCTGAGCCCAACTGCACGAAGGTCGGCAACATGGCCGTGTTCTGCTGCGACCTGGACAGCGTCAGGCTGAAGGAGGCGCTGGCTTCTGCGTGTGAGTACAACTTAGATAGATAGACTGTCTTACAACGTGACTAGCCGGCAGCGTTAAAACTATGCGAAGAGACGTTCTACTGGTATTAAAAAAAGAAACTATGTTTTTACCCAGGTGTGGTAAATTTTATCCATATCAGTTCAGCCGACACACAGCCAAACAAACCGCCAGTCAGACAGTTACATTCACATTTTTAATGTTAGTTTATGTAATTAGACTGGGTGGACCTGGGGGCCTAAAATGGCCGCTTTGGCAGAGTCTTTAGGATCATAATAATATAAATCACGTTAAAATTCTTAAAATGGTTACTGACGCTAGACGCTGCACAGGCTGCTACTCATTACAAGGCTACCAGTGATAATGATAGCTTAGTTAATGGAAAGGGGAATGTCGATTTTAGGGTCAAGACTACATTTCATAATAAATTCAATGATCTACGTAATGCGCCGATCGAAAAAAAAACCTTATAATTTGGAAACTCTTGAGTTCTTTCAATAAATTTCTTTTACCAATATATCATTTGTGGTGTATACTAGCAATACTAGCAATCGGTCTTACATGAGGGCACTCAGGGCCTAAATAAATCACTATGGCGGCCGGACATTCCCCTATAATATAGCCTCACGTGTTGTACAGGAAAGTTATAGGAAAACAGTACATTGGGATGTCATGTTTATAGTGCCTGGTATTTATTCCGAATAGGTAGTATTTATTAACTTAATGTTTTCATAGCTACTGCAAAACTAATACGTATTAATTACTCTCCTAATTACCAACGCTACTAATTCAATAACCCATTAGAAGCTGAGTAACTACTAGTCACACAAACAGTAGTAATAAATATGCAGTTTATTTTACATTATCCTAGTAAATATGAGCCACGTTTCAATGTATTAGTAAGCTACCTTGGCGACAGAGCTCTGCTCGGATCAAAATAGAAAATACGATTTTTTCCAGAAATGAGACCCAGCTAGATCGATTTTTGGCCCCCGTAAACCCACATATATAGTAACTTTCATCGAAATCGTTAGAGCCGTTTTTGAGAACGTGAATATAAATGTGTACATGTATACATACAAATATAGCTAATTTAGTAATAAAGATTATGTATACTACATAGCAGTATTCTATATGACTAGAATAGCAGATAGCAGTCGTAGCCGTGGCTATCTAACGATGAACTATGGGTGTCTAAGTAATTTCTGTCGTTGAGAACTGGAACGAGTATACGTATCGTATCTTGCTAACTTGAGGAGTTAATTTTGGCACTCAGGCAATGTTTCGTATTCTAAATCTAGCAAAATAGAAGCCAAACTCAAGAAATATTTGCCTATCCACACATAAGAAAGGCTAAGCTGATTGCTCAAAACTTATTCATAATTGGACGTCATGATGTGGTGGTCAGTGATGGTGGTCTAGAGCTCTCCACCCGACTTACGTGTCATGAGTTCAAACCCAGCCAGAAACTTTATGATAGTTTATTGCTCTCAAAACGGTGAAAGGAAACATCGTGAGGTAACTGTCAGAACGGATTGGTGATGAAATGGGACAATCACAAATCCGTACCGGGCCTGCGTGGTGGTATCTCGCAGTTCAGCCTATAATGCTGGCTACTGCTTAAGGCCTTCAGCTAGGGGCAAAGGAACTTAAATACTAAGCGATCGCTAAGGGCACCCCCTGTGAGGTAAGAGCCTCGGCTTAGGGCGTTGCTGGGGAGGGCAGCAAGGGGACAGGCTGGATCTGATTTAGAGAGGTGGATTATGTTACGACCCACTTCCTTTCATAGCGGGGCCTGTGACTCAAACGTGGCTGATTGTGCTTATCTATGCTAAATCACCTCGCGATTTCATCAAATCTCAAGAAAATTTGTCCCCAAGTCGTGATCTGTTATACAGGGTGGAAGGCACACCGCTGCACTAACGGTTACCACATATTCAAAATACCATTCTAAACCCCGCAAAATCTGTATGAGGTCATAATAATAATAGCCCTGCTGACCGTTTTCGGTCACGGCGGCCAATCTATACGCAGATGGCTACATCGGCGCGGGAGATATTATAGTGCACAAGAGTGTGCGCAGGCACAGGTGCACTCTCTGTTCCTTTATTCTCTTAATCCGATGGGACGGCAACCCGACACGACCGGAGAGAGATCAGGCGCCGGACCAACGGCTTAAAGTGCTTTCCGAGGCGCGGGGGTATCATACCGTCAACTTCCAAACTCCGGGCTACTACTGAGGAATTTCGAATGAAAAACCCAATAAACACTGTTTGCCCGACCCGGGAAAAGGTCACAAAAGTGCTCTAAAACAACATATAACTGATCACAACATCTCACCTGCAATAATAAGTATCTACTCTCCCATTTCATTCGTTTTCATTTTATTCTACTTTTCTCTCTGAAGATATTATGACACCTTGTAGTTTTCCACGTTCACCTCATTGATAATAAAAGTTATGTTAATAGGTCACAAAGCAATTGTTTTAATCACACTATCATAACTTGCTATTACCATAGTTAGTTAAAAAAACAATAGAAAATGCAGTGAATTATTATGTTAATTGCTAACTCTGATGAAAGCAAGTTCTACTGCTAAACATAGTCCGATTAGCATATATTTTCAGTTATTTTTCGTTGCCGTTGTGTCTTAACGTCAGATATTATACGTTTTATGGTGTTTATCCAAAGCCAACTGCTGCCGCAAACAACACCGGCAACGTTGTCCAATCAAAAACATGACTGAATATTATTTCCTATGAAAACAGTAATAATCGCCGATGTGCGCATGAGTTTTCATAGAGTTCCCCAGAAGTAGAAACCAGTCATTGTCGCTTCGGTTTATCATTCCGAGAAGCACCTTTAAATGATCATTCTGATAATAGTATTTCATCAGTGGATGCTGATATTCCACCCAAACTGGGTTATACATAAAGGGTGTAACAAGACCCTTAACGAAGCCGAAAGGCACTTGTTCTCCCCGTCATTGCGATTATTTTTTTTGTTCTAGACCATAGCTGGGAACCTTTTAATTACGGAGATATTGGCGGTCAAAGTTCCAACTTTTTCACAAGTTTTTTTTTAAATATTTTTTTTTAACGTAAGTTTTTTTTTTTTTTTAAACACCTCCACGGCCTCCGTACTATTGAATCCATCCATCAGCACAATGTTTTGAGTGCGTTACATTGAGTTCTATCGTAAAACGTGATTTTTCTCCCCAAAAAAAAAGTCGTTTCTCAGCAATAATTTTTGCGTATAGTTACTTAGTTTGATGTGCTTGGTTGACGGCTTCGTGAAGGGTCTTGTTAGACCCTGTATATAGCAAATAACATACCTATATACTGAGTGAATGTGGCCGATGTATTGCAGTTGTACCTATTATACAGAGGTTATCGATTGCCTAAGTAAGATCCATTCTAAGTTCCTGGAATGCAAGATAAGGGGATCTGCTATTATATAAAGTTGCTTTGCCGTAGAACTCGACAGCATGTTAATTAATAGGTAGGCTTCTATAATTATAAATGAGAAAGTACCTAACTCTTTCTGTTTTGTTACCTTTTCATGCCGTAACCTGTGACTGAGGGTACCTACTTTTGTCCCGATAGCACGTCTTCATGGAATAATTGCCTCCAACCAGGCGAAACTGCGGGAAAAAGCTAGCCAGAGATAGATAATATAAACGATAGACCGTCGCCTAAATCGCCTCTATAAGTA
The DNA here is from genome assembly GCA_947578425.1 of Eugnorisma glareosa. Lineage (NCBI taxonomy): Eukaryota > Metazoa > Arthropoda > Insecta > Lepidoptera > Noctuidae > Eugnorisma > Eugnorisma glareosa. Next base: position 19,372,190 of record OX387973.1, on the reverse strand, counting down.
TTGAAAACAGACGTAATATCTGGGAACTAAAGGTTATCAGACGCCGCCACGACTGATAATGGTATTGCTCTGTGCCAAGTTACACTATCTGTTAGGTATACTTAATAGATAAACAAGGTGTAAGAAACAACCCTCCACAAACTGACAGGGTGCATTCAGCTCCTTATTTTGAATCATATTTCACCGGAATTTTTCTCCGGAAAATTTCATTTTTTTAAATCGTTTTTTCAGTTATTATTCCTTTATTTCAATGTAAAATTACATTACCTGTACGCAGCACTCCATTATGTAAATAATACAGCTAAAATCAAAAATCCAACAATGGATGTTGAAATGTTCTAACGAACGACATCAGCTGTCACCTGCCTGGCCACAGAGTCCATCGAACTCGATAAGAAAATTCATCCCTTAAAAGGATCAGACAGGGAGTGAAAGTTTGTAATTTTTTGATGTTATAGATAAAAGGGATATTTAGACCAATAAACATTAGACAAAGTTAAACAAACTAAGCCTCTAAGTTCTTAAAACATTGCCAGTGGAAAATCCCACCAGCACACGGCTTGTAGCAAATAAAAACCACCACCACCTTGCTCATCATATTCTCTCAAAACCTCTACATTTCTTTAACCCAATCACTTTCTTTTCCAGTAACGCAGAACACGACGTACCTGCACGTCCTGAACTCGTCCCTCGACGAGCTGGACGTGTCCCAGGCCATTTTCCGACGGCTCGCCTCGATGGCCTTCACTGACGGGAATATTGACAAAATCGTTGGTAAGAACACCTTTGTTTATGAGGTCTCGTGATCAGTATGATGACTTGTTTCTTCCTGCAACCTTTTTTATAAACTAAAAGCCATTATTGTTACTTGAGCTGTGAACAAGCGTCATAAAGACAGCCCAGAAATAAACTGTGTGACAAATGGTATGGCCACAGTGGAGTGAGTTATGAGATAATGACAAATAAAGATGTTTGGAAGAAGAAGACATGCTTCGCCACATGTCGTTAACCTAATACATGAGGTATTAGGTTCACAATTCATTCGGGGTTGTCCCCCACTCTAAATAAATAGGGATAAGGTCAGGAGACCAATGACAGTCCAAAACTCCAGACTCCAAAATGATGACCTTCAACACTTCCTGGTGTTGAAAGTGTGGAGAAGAAGTGGTGGAATGAACTCCCCAATTTATGACCAACGCCCTTTAACAGAAAGCAATGTAGACTACCACCTACCTGATACATAAGACTTCTTCGTAAACATCTACCAAATTGCACTGGGCCCGCGTTTTGGATTACAGCCCACTCCCCCTCTAGAGGAGGCCTTTGTCCCAGCACTGGGAACATTATAATTTAGTTAAGGTATGCTTACGCTATGCCATCTGTGATTGAGTAATTGGTGATGGGTTTAACAAGAGTTGACACAAAATAACACCTCTACCTTCATTGATCCGTAACTAAGTTCACTAGCATGTATTTCTAGATTAATTTCTAGATTAATTTCCAGCATGTAACTCGCAGTGCAGAACACTGCATATCTCATTTATCTTAACCTGAGTATGCACTAACATACCCTGATAACGCTTTTAAACATCTATCCTGAATACTCTCATTATTTCTTTAAGGAATGGAAAATAACTCAACAAAAGTTCGAAGTAAGTATTCCACTAAGTTTTTGTTATAAATCCTGTGACTCACTGCTTGGCGTGTTCTAACACGCTTGTTTGTTGCGCAATTATAAACCTTAAGACCAAGGTGAATATAATAATCCGCTCAAACATTATAATGCATGGGTTCATATTTTTTTCTTATATCATTTGGTGTGCGCTTGCTGTATGCTCCTCTGGTGTGTGGCTTACCTTATTCATAATATTTAAAAAAAAAAACTACTCATATCTCAGTTTTACTGTATTCTTAATATCTTCCTTTAAAATCATGATTATCTTCAAAAGGGGAACATTTGGGCAAAGAGTAAAATATTTACCTATACTGAAAGGCATCTGGGAAAAAAAAGATAAACAAGTAATTTTGCTCAGGTCGCGTCGTCTATGAGAGGACGTAGGCCTCAACAATCACACGCCATAAATTTCGATCTTCTCTCGATACAGCAATTTTCATTCATCTGCTATTTTAGCTATCCTGCCAACATATTGGGTGACAGATAAATCAGTGACCGATCAAGAAAGCTTTTACTGAAAGTCCAAAAATGAAACCCCGAAAAATAGCCTTATTAAATGTCATTTACATAACTGGCATTTGAGTGCACCACTAGGTACACCTCTGTCTTTGAGGATTACTGCCATGATGTCTATGTCCTGTAATAAAACTTGTGTTATCATGCTGGGCACAACCATTTGTTTAAATATCGGCAACTTATAACCTGTCACCCGGTACAAAAAAAAATACCAGAGAGTAACTAAACATTCCCCATTTACAGGACAGTTCCCAAAATACTCTTCAGTGGCCTGTCTCAACATTTCCAACAACAACTTAACGACGGCCAAGCTGCAGCCGTCGATACAGCGTCCCTTCGCCTACCTGTTCAACCTGAGTGTGTTGGACGCCTCAGCTAACAATCTGACCGAGTTCCCGCTGAGCTTAGTGCATAGCAACCGGAAGATCTCTGTGGATTTATCAGGTAATAACTTGAAATCATCAGCAGGTAAAAGAAGAAAGTAGAAGGGATCACTCTCGTCTAATGTCCATGCAGGAATGACACCGCCCAGAACTAATTGCGGTAAATTTAAAGTTCAAGACAATTTCTCGTGGATAAGCGTGGTCCTCTCAACAGTACGGATAAAAATACCGTTGTCTTTGAGTTCTGTTGGCCGGGAAACACGTCCACCATTAAACGTACGTTTTGCTACATCGGTGTCACGTAATCTAAAGTCTCAACATGAATGATGTAAGTAGCCAAGGTTTTGAGATTCTTGGAATGGGCAAATAAAGTACATTCACAAGTTATTATACATTGTGACTGGAACTGTATTCATCTTTTGTTTTAAACAATTGAAAAGTGCCTGTAAATACATGCTTTGATAAGATTTTATTTGATTTCCATGCCTAAACCGAATTTTCATGTAATGCCAACCTAACATCTCCAGGCAACAGATACCTTCCGTGCAAGAACTTCCAGAAGGCGATGGAGACGAACAACTCCTCGCTGGTGACGTTCCTCAACTACCAGGACACGTACTGCGCGCTCGACATCAGCTTCAACTGGTTCAGGGATGTCAGGATAGTTCAAATTGATCATCTAAGAATTCAGAAAGAGGTAGTACGTATTTCTACGTAAACTTTCCTATATACTAACTTTTCTTATCTCCTAACCTTCAACTGTCTTCTCATATAAGTAAGTCTCCTCTTGCCTAATAGTTGTGCTTGTGTTGTTTATGTTAATTAGAATTAGAATAGAATGGAAAACATTAAAATAAAATAGAACAGAAAGCATTTTATTATGTGGGCTTATGTTTTATTTAAGCAAATTAAACAATTTTTCTGTTCTTAATTCTTTCTAACGGTTCTTTCTTCTTTCTTTTCGTCTTTTTCTTTTCTCTTTCTTTCGTCTTTTTTATGGGACCTTAATAAATCAGCTCATTTCAACAACTCATTCATTCCTTACATGACATCATCCATAATTAAATTCGTTATTTTTCTTAGATTGATGTACAGACTGCTTACTTGATGACTTTATAAAGGGCCCGTCCACACCCTGTAGGTATTTGTGAGAGAGCAGTGCAGGTGGTCCAATGGTAGTGGTCTCATGAGTCATGGCTTCGAACCCAGCCAGGCACTTTACTTTAAGTAATTTATTTCATCGCTACTGATCTCAAAACATCGTGAGGAAACCGACAAGTCCTATAATCAAAAATTCGAAGACATGCGACATTGACCAAACCGCACTAGGCCTGCAACGTCATCCCAATCTAATAGAGAGGAGGCTTGTGTTTCAGCAGTGGGACATTACACGCTGCATATGCTACTCTTCTTATTCTGCTTTTGCATATCGCTTTCAAATCACCTAGCCAACTTTCCAGGGTCTATCTATCTAACAATATTCTTCTGTAGCTCAACGCCAGCTGCCGCAACATCAAGCCAGCTAACATCAACTGCACCTGCATCCCTGAGCGGCTGGAGTTCCTCGGCAACGAGATCACGAATCTGGTGGCCGTGGATTGCTCGCAGCGGAACCTGACCTCGCTGCCCACTGATCTGCCGCCCAATACTGTCAAGTTGAACGTGTCGTGTAATAATGTAAGTAGATCTGAATTTAATGTACTTTCGAGTCTAGAATTCAAGATCCAGTCAACAATAGATTAAATGCTCGAAGAATCCTAGAGCTGGACACTAGATCAGGTTAAGGCATTTACATTTTTTCTTATAATTACTTCAAATAAAAATATTTGGTTGTCTAGTCAGGATCAGTGATTAGTGGCAGTAACTGGTTTCTTTTTATGTCAATAGAGGTTATCCTCCTGGGCCGAGCATGGGGGTCTATACGACTTTTCCTCACTGAACCACACTGTGCTGCGGTCATAATTCTGGCTACAGCTAACCACCTACCTAAACAACATTAAACAATTATCTAAACTTTCTGACCTCCGCTACTAAATAGACTGCTCCCAACAATGGCCTCCACACTTCTCACCTTCATAAAAATGAATGATACATTATTTTCCTTTCCTTCCAGATAACCTCCCTCCAGACCGTAGCCGACGACCCCACGTACGAGCACCTGCGCCAGCTGATAGTCGACCACAACGACATCCCCAACATCCTGGAGCTGGAGGGCACCAAGTTCATCGACAACTTCATGCTCTTCTCCATCGCTTACAATAAGTTGAAGACTGTGAGTATGAAAGAAAAGAAAGAAAGAATAAAGTTTATTTGACGTCAGTTACATAAGCACACATAATAATATAAAAAAAAAGAACAAAAATCTAAGAGAAAAAAAAAGCAAAGAGAAAATACATTGTACTTATGTGCTGTGTGCCACATGGCTGCGCCAAAAAAGTATGAACCTTTAGACACAAATTCCTACCACGCTAAGATGATTCATCTGTTCAAACAGAACAATAACATTTAGGCTTTCATTTAGGTGTCGCTTAGTGTTAGAGAAAACAGGCATTAGGCTGGTGTCTGTTATTGGGATGAGCGATGAGTCTGAGACGGTTAAGAGATACCTATGTAAACTGGAGAACCCATGCGAGCTGGGTAGGTAAACGTCTTTTATCCGCATATCGTAGAGACATCAGTGAACAATGGCTCGGTTTTACCGTGATCAATGCGTGTTCCAGATCCACACATACGTGTTATCAAACCGTTTCGACACGACGGGCCCCGCCTTCTCCATCGCTGGCAACTTCATACATTGTGACTGCAACACTGAGAAAATGCTCAAGGTAAGGCCGTGCTTTCCATGTCTTTTATCTACCGATTGACACCATCAAGTGATCTTTTCATATTTGGGCTTATGGCTACTGGCTATCTGCACTAGTATGAATATTTCCGTCAATTTATAACCGAAAGGGTCTGAACTTTTCGACAAACCAGTCCAGCGTCCAGCCAATTGAGGTGTCAATTTTAAGTCGCAGATGACCCAGTGATAAATTTTCAACAATCAAAGTCCAGGAAATTACTTTTTCCCCAATCAGACCAGTAGCTCTGAGAACCTTGTTGTTGTTCCACCCACACTTCTTGAAGGTTCTGACTTATCCTTAAGGATAATTGTGAATATAGCACACATAAAAATAAGTACTTTTCTTTTCCAGCCATGGCTCCTAGAAAACTTCAAAAACATCCCCGACTACAAAATGCTGGAGTGCGACGACAACGTCCCCGTGGTCGACCTGGTCGAGTCGCAAGTCTGCCACACTCCCCGCGACTGGACGGACTACATATACTACATCATAGGCCTGGAAGTCCTCATCCTAGTGCTGCTGATCAGTAAGGTGTCCTACGACTACTGGGTCTTCAAGACTGCTGGCTACTTGCCCTGGCCAGCGAATAAGATGCCAAGATTGCCATGCGATTGGCTTTGTGAATAGATTTAGGTTGCTGGCAACCGGGTGCTTCGGGATGTTGGTTGGTGTGTAACCAATGTTGGCGATATAAATTGGTGACTTTAGTAAAGTGGTGAATATTTGAAGAACTTTTTGGTGTTGGTTGCCAGCAACCATTTGCTTCTGTGTTGGATGTCTTGTTGGTTATTGCGTTTATGCTTTGTATATTATGTGTTGTAATGTTTCGTTGTTCGATAAGTGTGTGTGCTAAGTAATGGGTTGCTAATTCTGCTAGCAAGTTGTTTTACTCAATGTCTATATTTTCAAGGAAAATCTCTAGATTTAAGCTTATTTCCCGTCACTTTCAAAATCTGTAAATACGATTATTATTTTTTTAGTTATATGAATAGGTTTAAGAAAACTGCTTGTATAAATTGAACTTTCGCCCGAGATCTCTGTAAATCAGCTATACCTATGTATAATTTTATACTTAAGTTCTGTTTTTGTAAATTTTGTTTTTTTTACATTATACTAAACTTGCCATTTTGTCCAGAATCTCTTGTTTGAACGACTCGATTCTAGGCGTTAACTATTTGATTATAATCAGAATAATGGTTTAGAATCCATAGTGGATAATTGCACAATTAGGTATTGAATTTGTGTTCTTCTGCCTAGCCTTTTAACCTAACCTAACCTAACTATTTTGGTCACCTCCCCGTCTCACCGGATGCAGCTGAGAACCAGTATTTTCCATGGGGCGGGTGCCTATCTGACCCCCACAGCCCAGTTACTGAGTTAAAAGTTAACCAGTAACTAGGCTGTGGGGGTGTTGTTCTTCATAAAAGTAACACATCAATTGAAGCCAAACTAATTGATTCTTAAAGAACTTTCTTAAAGACTGACTATAGTTTGAATTTTAAACTTGCCAAATATTGTTTGCTTAGATAGATAACCAAGCCATTGTTTTGATTAACTCATTAACCTGTAAATAATTTTGCTACAGAACCTTTGATTTTGTTTAAATAAAAAAATCTAATACACGAATATTTTTTAGGATATAAGAGTCCAGGTTATTGAAATCTATAAGATTGTAGCAAACTAAAGCACATTAAAAAAGAAAAATATTTTGCTCGTTTGCCAGCAACCATTGTCTTCTAAATATTGGTTGACGGTAATATCTTTCGACTTGATTGCCAGCAATCAATGCTTTCTGTTGTATTATTGACGAGTCACTAAATTATTGGTTGATTATGGAACTAATATGTAGTGTACATTTGTGTAATGTTGCTTCATTTTGCTACGGAACCAACCGGCCAGTTGTAGAGGCTTAGACGTTGGAAATTTGAAATATATTAAGGAACGTTGAGCGTACTTTGGACTTTCAACTTTCCGTGCTGAGCCGAACGCTGCTTATTCAACAGCAAGCTCAATGTCCCCCCTTAGGCTGCCTGTCCATTGAAGCGGAGCGAGGCTGCGGAGCGGAGAATTAGAGAAATATTAACCAATAGGATCGCATACTGGAGCGGAGCGGAAATTTTATGCAATCTTATTGGTTAATATTTTTCGTTTCTCCGCCCCGCAGCTTCGCTCCGCTTCAATGGACAGGCAGCCTTAGGGGTGTCAAATTTCCACCATCAAAATGTTAATGTAAGGACCAATTATTGTTAAAATATAGCTGTCTAAACAATTTGACGAGGCTCTTCGAAATCATTGTATATTATTTTGAAAATCAGTGCCATATTCTATTTACAGATTGGCTGAAAATTATGTTTCTAATGTCGACTTAATTTGTAACATTTCCAATCTCATTTTTGTCACCAATAAGGTCTTTAGAGATAAGATACAAGTATCTATAGACGAGGTTTCCAAGCAAATGTTACAAGCTAAGTTATTCTTATATATTAATGTTGTAACTTTTAAATAAAGATATTTTTGTATAATTTTAACTACAACGTGAAGACTGTATATTTTGTATGAAAATTTTATAATAGATGTTACTTATTATTGTATGGAATGTCGTTTTATTTATTTGTTTTGGTTTAGAATAATTATGCTTTAGGAAACTGAACTTTAAAGTCATTGCAAAAGTTCAATTTGCAATGTAATTGAAACAGTAGAATGAAGAATATTTCAATGAAACCAATATATTACTTTTATAATAGAACTATGTATATTATCTTATCATTTAACATCTTTCTTATTCTTCTTAGCTAAATTCTTCCTTTTTCTTTTGCTATTATTTTTTCCTTTCTCTGGCGTATCCTTATTTTGTTTCTGTTTTTCTAAATTCTGTATTTTTCTCTGTTTATTGTTTTTAGCATTCTTTATTATCTCCGTGGTTTTTGTTTGATCTTGTTTCAAAGCTTCATTGGCGGCCTCTAATCTCCTTCTGCAATGAACAAAAAAAAAACAAAATGTAAAAACCTGTTGTTTAACCTCTCTGAAGCCCTATTGTCTTTAACTGACTTAAAAAGGCGGTTGTTGCAAAATTAGTTGTATCTTACTTGACTTTTATCGTAAGGACTCATTTATGGAGATAATTCAAACATAATCATGTATGAGATCGTTTACGGAGAAGCGATATTACTTGCGACATGTTGCGGCACCGGGAGAGCCGCGAGCACGACATACTTGTGAGGGAGCAACATTACAGCAACGTTATAGAAGAGAACATTAAAGATTTCTTGTGATATAGACAGTGATTTAAAGTCATAGATAAAATAGCTTTGAAAGGAGTCATTCCATTCATCTTACTTGTCAGGCCTCTTCTCCAATATAGTGGAGATGTTGTTCCTGCGGGGCGCCTTCGTCATGAGCTTCTTGCGCTTGTTCGGGTTCTGTTTCAACGTCAGCATATATTCCGGAACCTGGCAACCTGATTGCTTCATTACTGAGGCTATGCTGTAGGACGATAAAAAGAAATATGTTTAAGATAAACCGATACTAGAGTCTATAAACGAGTCTGCAAGTCGAGTAATCGCGAGCGCGACTACTGAGCATTAGGTCTTGGATTCAATTCCCGGATTGGGCAGTGTTATTGGGTTTTTCTATCAGGAATTTCGCAGTAGCAGCCACGGAGTTTGGATTTGTGCCCGGTTAATGGTAATAGGCATGCCCCATATAACATGGGACTTAAAACATAACTGTCGAAATCTGGATGTACTATTAGGTACACTTCTGCCTAACCCTTCCCGGGTTATAGGCGTGATGTTATGTGAGCTTAAATAGTTGTAGGGAAATTTGGTTGTTTTTTTTAGTCTGACATGTTGTAATACTGAAGCTATTTAATACCAGGCAAACTGGTACGAATACACTGCGGACCGGCTGCGGACACTGACAGTAACTTTGTACGTAGGTGTCTATGTCCGCAGCCTCGCTTGCAATTTGTCCGAACCGTTTTGACGGAACGTTTAAAAAAAAACATTAAAAAAAAATGTCAACATAATGTTGCGTTATATGCTCGAGTCAAAAGTACATGTGATATAGATTCGTAGATTTAATACAATATTTTACCTTCTAAGATTGCCGACGTCGTCTTGAGTGAAGAATGTTATCGCTCGCCCTTTCTGACCCGCACGACCTGCGCGTCCAATCCTGTCAAACGTGAAGAAAATATAACTCAACAATATCACATTGAACAGCGCAAACTACGCTTAAGAGGGCCCTTCCCGACGCGACTATTGTCAACGCGAGCATGGTCAAAATGCTTGTACTTTCATCCAGAGCCACAGCGGCGGACATTTTCTTTCAACTCCCCTGTCTTACCCCGCCCCGACCCCGCACAACTCGTCTCCCGCGCACCTCATACCGCCTAACGCGATGACATTGAACGAAAAAAAGTATTCGAAAATTTCTTAAACTTGTTACAGGAAAAACGTGTTTTTGAAAAAGTCTTACAAGTGTGTGAAATAAATATTTGTCAGTAAGAATCTGCATTACATATGCAAGGTTTCTATCGTGATGTTTTCTTTATTTTTACAGTTTATGAGTACATTATGAACGGCCAAAGTTCAGGTAAAATTTGTGCAAAACAGCCATTTTTGGAGCCTTATACTGAATTTGTTTCTACTTTTTTTAATTTTTTTGCAACCATAGAAAACCTAGATATAGTGCACAAAATACCTATTAGTTCAAAAAATTCAAAGATAGATGTGTTACAACGGCATAATCACGTACGAGCGTTTGTATGAAAAGTATAACGGGTTGGCCGCTCTTAATTGGGTAAAACCAAACTAGCTGCGCAATGTGTATTTCATGGAAAACACATCCAATGAGATTAAATGAACTTAGAGGGTTGTATTGATGATTTGAATGATTATAACTGTGTGCAGCCATATTTGTAAGGTCGCGAATCATATTTAAATCAACATACAACTGGACACTGACCTGCAAATTCTAAGGAACGTAAGAAAACATGAATTTCGCGGGCTATCCTGGCGCTTCCCTTTAAGGGAAAAAGTTCATACTAACCTATGAATATAAGCGATGGCGGAGGGCGGGAAGTCGTAGTTGATGACGAGGTTGACCCCCCGGAAGTCCATGCCGCGACCCATCAGCTCCGTGCAGATCAGCACCCAGATGCGGCCCACGCGGAAGCTGCGGACCACGTTGTCTCGCTGGGAAAGTAGTCATGTTGGTAATTTGTAGTAAAGTTGGTAATTGCGCTCAAGTTGGTAATGGTGGTTGTAAAATTCGTAATTGTCGTCAAACTCGAAGCATTAACTTCAAATAAATCAATTACAGGCACTCTTTGATAGTCAGCCAAACAAAAACACGAAGCTAAGATAGATATTAGCAATATTGGTAAGTTTGGCATGATGGTAGAGTCAGCAACATTGATATTGAAGTTTAAGCAATAATAATAATAATCAGCCTATAATTTTCCCACTGCTGGGACACACGGCCTCCTCTCTATGGGAGAGAATGGGCTATAATCCACCACGCGGTAGATGTCACATGTCTTCGAATTTTTGGTTCTAGGACATGCCGGTTTCCTCACGATGTTGTTCTTCACCATTTTGAGAGCAGTGGTGATGAAATAAATTACACAAAGTAATGCACCTGCCTGGGTTCGAACCCACGACTTACTGTTCTTAAGTTAGGGCCGCCACCACTGGGCCACCGCTGCACATATAATCACCACTTTTCCAATAGAATAAGCAGAATTTACCAAAAGTCATATTCATGTAATAGTATACCTGTTGTTGTGTCCTGTCAGCATGTATGACATCCACATTGATGCCGTCGTATATGAGCTCCTTGAACAGCTGCTTAGCACGGTCCTTACTTTGTACGAATACTGTGGGAAGAACATATCTCATTATGCTTCATGCTAGGTAGGTTAGCATTTTTTTTTTTGTTATTTCATCTTCTTATGTTTTTGTTATGCATATTGTTGAGCTCCTACTCTCAGACGGTATCTCTGTAAAAGAGAGAGATTGGGCCTGGTAACCTGTAACACAGGTTTTTCCCAAAAACCTACATGAGGCACCAGTCTCACAAAGGTGGAATACAGCTGAATACAGTTGAGACATATTTTATACATATTAACTTTAAGTCAACTTTGGGTACGTTGATTTTGTGTTGAGGTATGGTCTTATCACCTGGGGTTACTCAACAGACAGTCAGAGAGGGTTCATCGCACAGAAAAAATGCATCCGCGCCATAGCGGGAATACGCCCATGGGAATCCTGCAAACCTTGTTTCAAAAAGTTCAAGATTCTAACACTGCCAAATCTTTATATCTTTGAATGCGCTAAATTTGTGAAAATGCACCCAGAGTTGTTTAAAAAAGCTCATGAAATATTTCCAAAAAGTAATAGGCATAGAAATATAATAGTTTTGCCCATAATTCCTAGGACAGCATTATACAGCAAGAATAGCTATGCAATGTGTGCTCGCATATTTAATGCTATACCTGACAGTATTAAAAACTTACCAGCTAATAAAGGACAATGAGTAATGGTGGGCCCACCTCTCAATAGAAATAAGATCCTCATGAATGAATAGGTATTTTTATGCAGAATAAAACTTAGCATTACGACCAAGGTTAAAAGTCAGTACTTTCGGAGTTATACTACCTATTATACTGGCTTATAAGTGATCCCAATCTAAGCAATGAATGATCGTAGTTTACTTCATTACTAGCGACCCGCCCAGGATTCGCACGGGTGCAATGTAATACATACAAACCTTCCTCTTGAATCACACTATCTATTAAAAAAACCGCATCAAAACTATCAAAAAAAAAAAAATTAAAGATAAATTGTGATGTAAAAGAGCGCCTCTCGCCATCAAACGTAAAAGTTTGGCGAGTTTAGAATTAAGGAACAAAAAAGAATCTCTTGTTTGACCGGAAGGCGAACTGTAGGAACTTGCGCTCACACCATATCTTTGATTTGGTACCTAGGAGTTGGGAGATATCAACCATTCGTGGCACCCGCGGGTTTTTTAAATGATGTAATCGTCATTATGTCCAGGAGGAATAATAAATATTTTTGTTTGAAGTGAAATACTTGTATTATGTATGATAAATATCCATAAAGAAAATGTTAGACTGAGACGACTTAAGGACGTCATATCTCCGAAAGTACTAACATTTGACCATAGTTTTATTAGTAACTAATATTCCGCTTAAAAAGCCCTATCCAACGGTATAACACATGTTACTATTGAGGGGTGGGCCCAGACCCCATACATCTGTTTCCCATTGTCCTTTGCAAGATGTCTTAAAGTATGGTTAAGGGAAAAGAATTTCTACTCAGTAAGTGACTTATTTAATAAGCAATTGGTAAATAAAATATAACAGTAATTACTTAACCACTGACTTAATATTATGGAAAATGTATAATTAAGCTCAATTTATTCCATATTTTCTATACATAGCGATTACAAATTAATAGTTTTATATTTTATTTGGATATGGATCCCTTTTGGGTAAAAGCCTCCTCCATCCCGTGCCAATTTTCCCTGTTTTGGGCCAACTCCATCCAACTCGGACCAGCTACTTCGATGATGTCATCCGCCCATCTCTTGCGTGGTCTGCCTCTGTTTCTCTTGCCTCCCGGTCCAGACCACTTTGTTGACTCCAATGTCCACCTTTGATCTCTACATCTCGAAATATGGCCTGCCCATTTCCATTTCAGTCGTAGAGCGTGTAGGAGGGCGTCTGTTAGTTTAGTTTTTTTCCTTATCTCTTCGTTTCGAGTTTTCTGTATTTTCCTGAGTTTTAATATACTCCTTTCCATGGAATGTTGGCATGATAGGATTTTATTTTTTATTTTATTAGTATATGTCCATGTTTGGCTTCCGTATGTCATACTTGGTAGAATACAGGTGTCCATTATTATTCTTTTGAACTTCATGTGATAGTTCCCTTTTAGGACTTCCTTATGTAACCAAAATTTCTTCCAAGTGCTGTTGATCCGTCTATCCACTTCACTTTCGTTATTTCTTTTATCAAATGATATTTGTTTTCCAAGGTAGATATATTCCTTTACATATTCAATCTGGTTTCCCGGCACGTGTATTTCCTTTTTTTTTGGAAAATGTATCGAATTTTATTTGGCATTGAAATATGAATTTATTAATAATAATTATAAGCTCAAATGTTTGCATGTCACATTATTATGACTTAGTATTAAGGATATGGATTATTTATGTTAAGACCGAAATTGTACCAATACTTTGTAGCAAATAAATTGATGGATTGATTTGTAAAGAGATAAATACATAATGCTTTGGAATAAGGTTCAGTATCTGAGCGTAAATCTATTATACGTTTCGAGATATAAGGCTCGCAAAGTACAGTCTTAATCGCATTTCTGACATGCAACGCCAGTTCACTGCGAATAGACGTTGATACGAATTCAAGCTAAAACTCGATGTCACGCATTCATTCTTTATCGTGTGGTTAGTGCCTAACCTGGTGTTTATTCCGCCGAAAGGTCTCTGACTTGGCTTTACATGCCGTCGAGAAATACCTCAGGCATGCTGGTTTCCTTCACCGAAGCAAGTGATCAAAGGTTCGTGTCTTGGGTTCGAACTTGAGACCTTTGACTTGGTTGTCCGACGGTCACACCACTAGGCTATCACTGCTTAGTGACGTATTGACGAGTGGTGACTGAACTACGATGTTGATGAGCTTACCTAATACAGGAGGCTTCAGTCCTTGTTGCACCAGTTGTCTGAAAGCAACTAGTTTACCGTTCTCATTGCCGCAGAAACACAGCTCTTGATCAACTAGGGTTGTGGCCGCATTCCTGAGAGAAGAAAATGAGTTGGAATACGATGTATAACACAGTAGACATAACTGGCGAAATTTGGCTGTATTTAAAGGGTACATCTCTGCCTTATTGGGATTACAGTTATAGTCATAGCAACAGAATAGTTTGCTGATATTGTAATGATTGTATTTTTACATGGTTTTTTTACTTACTTACATTTTTTTTAAAGTTTATTGAAATGTTCCAACTTCCAATAGGGTTTGCAAGAAATACAGAACTTTTTATTTCTTAAAAGTGCCTTGTACGAGGGCTGCACTAAAAGTATCGGGAATGGAATATTTCGACTGTTCCAGTCATATTAAAATCTTTTTAATTGAAAACTCCCTGGTTTTAAAAATCGAATATCATTTATTAAAAAAAAAAACTCGGTCTTGTCACAAGGTTTTGTCAAACTTGTTTAGTCGTTGAGAAAATGGAATTGACTCGAGAAAATTCAAGAGCGATGATTTATTATGACTTTCGAAGTAGTTTAACACAAAAACAGTGTGTTGACCGGATGATTTCTGCATTTGGTGATGAAGCCCCATCCAAAACCACAATTTATCGCTGGTTTGCTGAATTTCAACGTGGACGTGTCAAGCTCAGTGATGATCCCCGTCCAGGTCGTCCGAAAACTTCAGTCACCCAAGAAAACGTTGATGCTGTGCGTAAGCTGATTGAGGAAGATCGACATGTGACATACCGCGAAATTCAGGCAACTTTAGACATTGGCATGAGTCAAATACAAATAATCTTGCATGAACAATTAGGTGTAAAAAAGTTGTTTTCCCGATGGATACCGCATTCACAGAGAAGAGCAAAAAGCGGCTCGCGTTACTTGGTGCGTCAGAACTCTCGAAAGATTCCACGCAGGATCCTCAAATGCTGTATACAACATCGTATCAGGTGACGAATCCTGGATAAACGCGTACGAACCCGAAACAAAAAACCAGTCACGAGTTTGGGTGTTCGAAAATGAGTTAAAGCCAACAAAAATTGTTCGTTCACGGAGTGTTGCAAAAAAAATGGTGGCCACGTTTGTCTCCAAAACCGGCCATGTTATGACTATTCCTCTTGAGGGACAAAGAACGGTTAATGCAGAATGGTATGCTAGCATTTGTTTGCCACAGGTCGTTTCTGAACTCCGTAAAGAGAACTGCAACCGCCGCATCATCCTCCATCACGACAATGCGAGTTCTCACACCGCGCACAGAACAAAAGAGTTTTTAGAGCAAGAAAACATAGAATTATTAGACCATCCGCCGTACAGCCCCAACCTAAGCCCTAATGATTTCTGTACTTTCCCTAAAATAAAGAATAAATTGCGTGGACAGAGATTTTCATCACCTGAAGAAACTGTGGACGCCTACAAAACGGCCATTTTGGAGACCCCAACTTCCGAATGGAATGGTTGCTTCAATGATTGGTTCCATCGTATGGAAAAATGTGTCAAATTTCGCGGAGAATACTTCGAAAGCTATAAATACATTTTTTTATAGTAATGTTGTGTCACTTCCTTGATTCCCGAAATTTTCAGTGCCGCCCTCGTATTGGACCATAAAAACATTTTGGTACACTTGTTTAATTCTCTAATACAACACTTATTTTACAATTTAATACTTTATGTAGCGTGTTTTTGGTGAAACGGAACGCAAACACAAAACGCATCGATTCCGGTGGTGACGTCAAATGCTATGTGTCAAAAAAACACTTTTAGTTGAAAAGTACTTGAAAGTTTGAATAAGATTTTACTATAATATTTTTATTGCAATTTTTGCTTAAATAAAGCACTTACACTATAGTAAAACTATTCACTACACACAACAACTATACACAACTACTACAGATGGAGGTAAGTGACTTCTGAATGCTATGACTTGAATGGCCGCGATGGTCATGGACGTTTGAACTGTTGTAGAAAATTGTAGGAGTTTAATATTTTTTTTTGTGCGACAAGCAGTAGTTGAAATTAACTTTTAATTATTTTCTTGGGTTGATAGTACTGCATATTATTGATGTAAGTGAAAAAAAAAATTACATGCATATTCCCTATTGAGACGCGTTGTCCCTAGACACAGGTGCAACACTATCAAAAATGACTGTATCAAGACCCATATGACGAGAAAGTAAGTCCGGGACTACATTATCCTTTCCTTTCTTATGTTTCAGAACAAAATCAAAACATGATAGTCGAAGAGACCAACGAGCTAATCTCCCAGAAGGATAAGTCAAATTCAAAAACCATTTCAGTGCAGCATGATCTGTGTAAACTGTAAATGGTTTACCATTATCAAGATAACAACGCCAATGTTCAAGTGCAGCGATAACAGCTAATGTTTCGCGTTCAGTAGTTGAATAATTTTGCTCATGTTTACTAAGAGTTCTGCTCATATAAGCAATAACCACTTCAACATTATTTTGTTTCTGAGTCAACATAGCTCCTCTACCATAATTAGAAGCGTCACAGTGGATCAAGTAAGGAAGGTCAAAGTCAGGAAAGCTAAAATCGGGGTCGAAATCAAACGTTCTTTCAGTTTGGCAAAACTGAAATCTGCGTCCTGATTCCAAATTAATTTTTACGCAATTCTTACCTTGTGTGGGGTGCAGGGTAGTGAGGTATTGGTGGATGAGGTATGGATATGATAGTAAGTTAAGTATATCAGATAAACGTCCACAGGATATTGTCCAATAGACGTCGCGGTCGTAGAGTAACCAATCCCCAACTTGGGAGTGCCAACGAGTGGGTTAACACATCCAAGCGGCGAAAAGGTGCCAATTATCTTTCGATAACGGATGTGGGGGTGATGTTTAAAATGATAATATTCCGTATGAAGAAGAGTTAAGTATTGAAGTGGATGAAGATGAAAATATGATGCAAATAGTTACCAAATATAATCTCTTGTGTAAGGTATTTTAGAATTTTGTGATCGTTTCAGCTATAAAGGAAGACCACAGAGCACAGAGCATCTTATATATACTGGAGGAAGACTATCGCGTCACAGCTCCGGCTCCCGCACAGAGCATCTTACACACATCAAAAGTGTCTAGGGATCAACATATATTTTTGCAATAACTTTTCTCCTGATTGATATTAATTAAAATTTTCTTTAAGGATTCATCAAATAAAGTGTTTTCGTTTGTCACAGTAACGATAAACCAAGTCACCTTTGCATTAATAAAGAAATTTGCCATTTTCCTAATAAAGGGATTTTTGACATTTGAACCACTAACACAAAAGTTCGAAAAAAAGACTGAAATAACAGTTTTCTTTAAAATTTTATTGGGTAACTTAAACAATTAATAATCCGTGTTTCTACCGCGAACACTAACAACACAAGAACATCGGTTTGGCATACTCAAAATGAGTTCATCCAAATCACGCTGTGGAATGGCCGCCCATGTTCGTTGCAACAACAAAAAAAGGTCTTCTTGCGACTGGATACCCTCCATATTCGGCAGAGCTCTTCTCTGTAGCATATCCCATGCATGCTCAATCGGATTCAAGTCTGGCGACTGAGCAGGCCAGGGCAGGACATTGATGTTAGCTGCGGCGAGAGTCTGTCTTACAACTCTTGCGGTGTGCGGTCGTGCATTATCATGCATTAACTGAAATAAGGGACCGATTTGCACTTGTAGAGGAACGATGACGTCTGATACAATCGTCTCAGCATAAATTTGAGCGTTGAGGTTGCCTCTGATCCAAATCAACTCAGTTCTTCCGCCGATCCAAATACCCGCCCATACCATGATGGTTCCACCACTATAAGGATGGACTTCCTGGCAGGATTTTAATCGCTGTTGGCGTCCAGGGGTTCTCCAGTGTCGTATACGTCTTGTATCCGGTCTCATACCAAAACGAGACTCATCAGAAAAGCACACGAAACGCCATTGTTCTTCTGCCCAATTTCTGTGTTCAAGAGCCCATTGATATCGTATCCTACGATTGTGCATTGCTATAGGTGGTACCCGTAGCGGTCTTCGGGAATGAAGGTTCACTTCATGCAAGCGGTTTCTGACTGTTTGGTCGCTAATTAAGTTCCCTGAAGAGTGATGAAGCCTCACGGCTAACATCATGGCGGTTATTGTTGGAGCTCTTCGAGTTAAGATTTGAATGTATCGGTCTTGTCTCCGTGTGGTGCAGCGATACCGTCCTCCATGGCGCTCAGCCACGGTACCAGTGCTTCGGTAACGTGTCCAAAGTCGACTGATAACACTCTGACTTGTATTCAGAGCTAAAGCCACAGTACGTTGCCGGGAACCAGCTTCTATCATTCCCACGGCTCTGAGCATTTCTTCCCTGCTTAAATGACGTCGCCGCTCCATAATAACGTTGGTTTTAATCAGTAGTAGGGAAACAGTAGCACTAATAATGTCTTCAATGCGTTGTATGTTTTTATAGGGAAAATATTGACAGCTGATTTTCATCTTTTACTCGAATTTGATTCACAGTTCCTGATTCAAATTATGAAATGCACCAAAAAGGATCCATATAAATTTATAAAATCATAAATTTATTACAAAGCCACATCTCAATCTCAAGAAATCCACATAAAAATGCTTGATCCCTAGACACTTTTGATGTGTGTATATATACTGGGGCTCCCGTCATCTCCAGATAACTGACATTTTACAATTTAAAATGATAAAAAGAAAAGATAACGAGGTCGATATGAATGACCTATACGACCTAAAACTAGCTCCAGCAGTGAATTAAAATTAAAAACCTAGGCCTGTCATTACCTGACATAACAAAAAGTAAACAAACATTCAAGAGTGATAATAAAAATCTACAGAAAAACTTAAATAACATGAATTACAAGGTAAAAAGTATGCTAAGCCTCCAGGTTATGAACATGCAGCTACCTGGAGAGCACGAATGTTACATTTTCAGGATAATATCATCAAAAATGTAAGTATGAAAATCATGTAAAAATACAATTACCCCGAAAACTCCGGATTTTTTTTGAATACCATGACTTTATTTTTCTTATTTCTACTATTAGGGCACTAAGAGGACTACTAATAAATAAAATAAAATAAAAAAAGCCTTTTATTCCATGCATTCACAAAATTATTTTACAAAATTAATATAAATCACATGCTTGATTATTATGTTTTTTCTTTGAAATATTACAAAAGAGGACTACTAAGAGGGCATTAATCAGCAAAAAATAAGCTATATGACTATTTACAATGGTAAAGAAAGTTTAATATTAACATTACGTTACCGATAACCCCAGAAAATTGTCAACCAAGAAAATTTCGATGTTATAAATAAGACCTTGCTCTTTCATCAACCTACTGCTACTATGATTGAGGGAGTGTGAAAGACTCCCTCAATCATAGTAGTGTCGTATGCGCACCTTTTTAAAAACCCGTTAAAATTAAAAGAAATTATTATTATTATAGAGCTGTGAAGCGGCTGTATGTTAAGACCGAAATTGTACCAATACTTTATAGCAAATTAAATGATTTGATTTGAAACGAATCACAAAATAAACAAAGGGTTATGCAGAGGTGTATCTAACAAGTACACAGTATTTCGTGATGTATAAGTCCTATGTAAGGGGCGAGCTTATTGCCATCAACCGGGCACAGATCCATTCTGTGGCTGCTACTTAATAATGAAATTCCTGATGAAAAACCCCAATAATGCTTTGCCCGACCGGGAATCGAACCCAGGACCTCATGCTCAGCATTCACGCATGCGACCACTAGACCAACAGGATCAACGATAGTAATATATCTTTTCACTTCTCATGCTCTAAAAGTACGCCAATATAGCCCTACGACGCGGGACTAAAGTGACCACTTTAGTCTCTAGGGAGTGAAAAGTGAATTTTTAATTTCCTTCATGTGATATACAAACTCAAACATCCAGTAAATAAACTATTATCTGTGGAGTGTGGACCATCTTCATTGCGAAAATGCAGATAAGAATTTTAGTTCCATTGTTTTTCCGCAAAGAAGGTGGCGCCATGTGTTTCAAATTCATTCATCTGTGACTGGTTTAGAAGAAAAAGATGACCGACAAAAAACTGATTTCGGAATTTTTGTGAATGTAAATTTGTTCGGTTTTAAATTCACTCCCTCACTCACTGACTGACATAAATTGTTCTCCCAGATGGTGGAGGGGGAGGTGGGTTTATTAAGAATGTCCAGTGACAGTGAAGAGTTTGACGTCCAGCAAAGAGCAAAAGACATAATAGATAATCTTTTACCGCCAAAATCGCGGAAGATTTACCTAAAAACTTACGAAAGTTTTATGGACTGGAGGAATAAGAAACATAAATTCTTTCACAGAAAGCGTCGTTTCTGCATATTTTGATGAATTGTCGAAAAAATAATGATTACAAATAATTGGAATTGTGCATACATTTAGCTACAAGAAAAAAAACTTTTGTGATTTTTATTTTATTAGGTAATATTTATTAAATGTACTAAAATGTATTTGTACTAAATTGACTATTTTTCTCGCACTCAAAGTGAAATGTACAGTTTGCACCTTGAGATTAAACGCAAACTTAATATACCCTCGGTTTCATGACTCCCTCGCACGCTCGGGAGTCAAACCACCTCTGGTATATTATGGCTTCGTTTAGTCCCTCGTTATAAAATATGCTATTATCAAACTGACCTCTGTCCAACAGTAATATTAATAAGCCCCCGCATATGATGGCGGCACCACTTGGCAACATTAGGCGTGTGCGTGGCACTGAACATGGCAATTCGGCGCTGTTTGCTGCCACACGCTGTCAGGATCTGCTCCATCTGCTGCCTGAAGTCTGAGGACTGGTCGGCTGAGCCCTCAAACAGTTTGTCTGCCTCGTCGATTATTAGCCAGCGGACTCTGGAATGATGAACAATCGTTATGAGTGGGCAGAGAAGAAAGAGTCAGACAAACAGTCTTGCCAAGGAGTAGTTTGTTAACCAGCAACTGGGTTGTGGAGGTCAGATAGGCAGTTCTCCATGTAAAAAACTGGTCGCAGCTGAATCTGATAAAACTTAAACTCAAAATGATAGTTTGTTGTTAATGTGTTAGTGTACTTACTTGTCTAAAGAAATGTTCACATTGTCTTGGTTCAGCAAGTAGCAGAGGCGATTTGGCGTACTCACTATAATGTCTGAAAATTACAGTTGAACTTTACTTTTTTTTTGTGCGTACTAATAATTCATAAATCACAGAAATTGATGTTTACGTCGATTCAACCTAAAGAATTGGAATTCTAGGTATCGTAAAAGTAAAAAAATACATTATTGGTTTCTTTCATTTAAAAACACGAAACACATCTTTCGAGTTTGACATGAAAAGATCACCTTTTGAATGAAAAGCGCGTAATCATAAAACACTTACCGCTCTTTCTAATAGTAGCCTCCCGTTCCTTCACCTTCGATTCCTTGATACTCCTGACGACACTACACCTCAGTTGACTGGAGGCACTCAGGCGCAGGGTTTCGCGATATATCTGATTCGCCAGCTCGCGCGTGGGGCAGAGTACTAGGGCTCGCGGCCCGCCTGATGGAGCCCCTAGGGCGTGAAGGATCGGGAGCAAGAAGGCTGCGGTCTTGCCTGAACCTGTTGGCGCGCAGGCTAGGATTTGCCGGTCCTAGAAAAGTTGAAGAATTTTTATTGTTTGGTTTTAGTAATCTGCACCCGCAAAGTGGATGATTCTATTCTACCCATCATACTGAACCACATTCCTTATTAAAAAAACTTTTCAGCGTGACATTGAAATGTCGTAGTTCATACTGTTTGAATTTGATTTTATCTTTCACGCATCGATTTTTCACCAGGAACTCGAAGTTTGGATTTACCCAGTTGATGGCAATAGGGTCATCTAAAAAAAATAAAACTTAATTGCCGTCAACTATGTATGGCCAACCATTCATTTTTAACTTTTTTTATTTTTTGGAATTTTTCCTTTATTGTTGCTGTAAGGGCATGCTTTTTGCCAAATTTCGTGATTCTAGGTCAACGGGAACTACCGACCGGTTGACCTAGAATGGTCAATTTTGGTTAAAAGCAAGGTCTTACAGCACAAGTAGGAAAATTCCGAAAACTAAAAAAGTTGAAAATTAAGGTAAATCTTGGAACTCACAAGTTTTCGCTAAAATCAAAATTTGCTAAGTTTTTATTTTATACCTTGTTTTTTATACACCTAAAGGGACTATAGACCTCAGTATCTGGTATAAATTTTAAATTGCTAGGTCTACCCGTTCCTGAGAAAATCCGTGGTGACACACAGACAGACGAGAGAGTGATCTTATACTTAAGGGTTCCGTTTTTTCTTTTTGAGGTATGGAACCCTAAAATTAACTAGCTGTTTCCTAAAAAAATTTCAATACCTGGGGTGCTTCAGAACTATGTACTGAATATGTGGTACCGGTTTCAGCGAAGATGTCCCTTGCACCTTGTATACTGTAAATATTTTGTGTGTGTACATGTCTGCATAACTCTAAACATTACAGGCAGTATGTTAAACACAACGAGAGTCATAAAGAGAACATAACAAGAGCAAGTTAGAAATGTTTGCATTCGCAAATAGAAAGCAACTAGGTACTAAGAGAAATGCTGTTTTTGTAAGCTCGTCTGAATGCACTTATATATTACTTACTTCCAACATACAAGGTATAGCCTGCCGCTGCACAGGTGTAGGCTCACTGTACCCACACTGGGTCACCGTGTCAACCAGTGCCTGTGGGATGTTGTACCGTGCAGTCAGCTCGGAGAAGTCTTGTAGTGCAGCCGGTACGTGCCGACCCACTGTCTTGATGCCGTTCTCATTGCGGAAACGGTTTTGCTGGAAAGAGTAGGAAGTATTAGTGTGAAATTTTCTTATTAACCAGTAAATCCAAGCAAATCCTTATAATCGGCGTTCTTTTTGTAATGAGCTTCACAGTTTTAATAATTTATTATTGTTTGAGAGAGAGCAACAATAGCACTTTTAAGAGTTAAAATTAATATAATTGCATCTGAAGATTGTTTTTTTGCCTAGGATATGGGAAAAAAAATTCTTCTTTGTCAGATCAAGGTTTCAAAAACCCTGGATATGATATTTAAAGAATTGAACTAATAAACCAATGGTATTGTGAGGCAAATTGTCACATTATAGCACAAGATAGAGACGTTTGGAAGAAGAAAAGGGAGTTCAACAGTAAGCCAATGGTTTAACATGCTTTCTAAGTCATGGACGAAACTTGGTCACCCATCCACTAGGCTAGACTGGCTTAACCTAAAGATCAACTTGAGCAGCTGTTATTATTTAGCTACGAGCTCGACGGAAAAGTCCTTCATGATCTGCATAATCTAACAAAAAAAAAAACAAAGTCACCCAAATCTTTTCATACCTCTTCCAACTCAAGTTTCTTCTTCAAATCCTCAGTCTTTTCCTTCTTTTCTCGCTTCTTCTTCTTCTGGCCTACTTTAACTCCTTCTACCAGCTGCAGGTCACCATCTTCTTTATCATCCTGATCCGTATCCTGACCTTCAGACTCTGAACCGCAGTGGTCAGATCCATTTTGCAACTCTTCTTCTTCATTGTCACTGATTTGTTCTTGTTTTATTTCCAATTCTTCTTTCTTGATTCCTGGTTTTGAATTTAGACCCTGAAAATTAAATTAGTTTAGTTTATAATATTATTGAGCATGTGTTGAACTTTTTGAAATGGTTTCCTCTTCTTTTTAAAAAGTATTTCTTGGGTCAGCGATGTTAAACTGTGACAGTAAACTTTTTTGCCTGTGTAAGCATGTTTTGTTAATCACTGGCAGTTTCTATAACAGCTTTAAACTAACTGAAAAAAATATTGATAGTTCTTGCAGTTAATTCAAAACTTGCAATTTTACCTCAGCAACAGATTAGGTTATGTTCAATACTTACATTATTTTTAACACCTAAAACGCGGTGTTTGAACGTTAAACCTTTTGTTAATTTCTTAAAAATATCGTAAGCATCCATTATTACTGCATATAAATAGGATTTTAATTTAAAATAATACAAAAACACACGTGTGAACTGCAACAACAACAAAAACTAACCACTCGATCATTTAACATGAACGAACCAGTGTCACTTTGACGTATGCATGTCATTGTCATCGTAGTTGACAGCTGAAGTGTCTCGGATACAGACATGGCAAAAAGTTGCCTGGTGATTCTTTCTTATTTACACACTGTTTTGAATATTTTTGGAATGAATGCTACCAGTTTTAGACAAACATCATTATGTCAAAAACTCAGGTTTGTGGTTAAAAAATAACAACAAAGTTTTATATATTATGAACTATGTGTATCCAAACTGACTATTGGAACTGGGATTCCTTGTTGAACGTTCTTAAAATGTTGCCAGCTATTTAAAATTAAGCCATTTTTATTTGATCTATCACCATTTCAAGTCGGTTAGAGAGTCCGATCAAATACGTCATTTTGACATGTTATATTATAACAATCGCACCCAATCGCACCTTCTGCATAACATTATGGGCGAGAGAGCGGTACCGCATGCACTCAAGCTGGAACTAGTGTGGCGGAAAAACAATATATTTTTTGCTTATAATGAATTTTTTTGAAGTTAAGTATGTAAAATCACATAAAAAATTGTCCCCCCTAAACGAAATCCTGTACCCCTGATAGAATAAAGTGAATGGGTATTAGCTACTCACAGTCAGGCCAATAACTAAGATTATAAGATATAGGTATCGACTTTTCTGTGTCTGTGACTATGTGAAGAGGGTTCTACGATAGTAAATACACAGCCATCTGCTTTCCTATAACTCATTTGTTCATGACGCACCGATTATGTTGCGGTGCAGTTACACGTTCAAGTTTTTTAAATACGAATCAATAGATTATAAAAATTCTTTTAAATTTTATTTATTTGAGCAAAGTAAATAACATAGAAAATAATTATAAAATTATATCGATTCGTATTATAAAAATCTCAACCGTTATGCAAAGATGGGTCAGCTAATTGCTATCACTCACTATAGGTACATACACTCAACACTCACGTATTTTTTCCACGGAGGCAAAAACTACATAACGCCATTTTGCTACGTCCTTACAGTCCTTACACAGTCCTTTCGCCTCGTCCACGATCATTAATCCCTCTTGGACGAACTAATCCAAAAGAAGCCCCTTTGCTTCTATTTGGTTAGCTCGTTGCATCGTCATCGTAGGCCCACTCACAGAGATTGAACCATATATATAAAAGTACTCTGTGGATTGAACTGAGCGTCAGCTTCCAAAAAGTGACCACTCTGTAGAAAGAGACAGAGCGATGATGCGGCCAATACCTGGGGCAAACCATGGCTGCTCCATTGCTTTGTTTCTCTCAATTTTATTTGACATTTGGCTCAGTCCATGCTTTAGGTCTATGGGCCCACTTAATATTAAAAAGAGTGCTCCGTACCAACGGGTGTTGTAACTGGTGACCACTGTCCAACTGCTGTTGTCGGGCTGTCTGTATAGTCTTAGGCCGCGGATAACTTTTATATGTTATGAAAACAATAATGAAGAACTAACATCAAAATTCTTTAGTTCTTCATTTGTGTCATAGATGGCGCTGTAGTACGTTTACCTGTACCGATTGCCCATGCGCACTTGCTCAGTGTTCCGACTTCCGACTCCAATGTTACTTAAAAGTATTTTGAATAGCTTGATGTGCTGGCGTCTACCTAATGAGGGCTATCGTTTTTGAGCTCACCAGATGGCGCCACTGTCGCTTATGGTCATGTCAATAATTCTATTTTATACTTTATAGCACCATTATCTTCATAAACAGTTTATTTTATTACGTATAAAAACATAGTGCAAACTTCAGATACATTTATTTACATTATTCTCCCTAAAATTAGCAAGCATGAAACATCTTGAAATCATTTTACCTCTAAGTACTAACAAATAAGATACTAAGTTGCTACTTAAAATCTTCAAGTCATAAATAATCAGGAAAGCTCAATCTAGACCAGAATTGTGAATATTAATAAAAATACGTGATAAAAACCGGCAAAACGCGAGTCGTACTCACACGCACACAGGGTTCCGTAGCACCAAACAACATAATAAAAATATTTTGAAGGCTCATTCATAATTATGTTGTATTTTTTTTACATTCAACAGCAAAACTAAATTTGTTTTTCATAGTATATTAATGAAAAACAAAGTTATCGCTGCAGTATGATGAAAAAGTCCCATATCTCAAAAAATAAACATCAAAACTTATTCAAACCAATTTTGGTTGAAAGTTTTTACGGAACCCTAAAAAGCACGCAACGCGTGAAGTTTCTATGACATCTGTCATTCCGGTGACCTCGCGCTATACGAGCACCTCTAGCGGTGAATTCACACGCGATAGCCCTCATTACTTATAGGGTAAGGTTAGGCGTAGGTAGGTACTTATTCAATTATCGGGCACGTGACACGTCATAAGGCTCCATGTAAGTAGGTAAGTATAATTATGTTTACATTGGATAATTGTCATCATTATCCTTCAGCTGAAAGACGTACACTATTATCAAATTAATGTGCCAATCACACGCACCGCACATGCATTCTTGTTATTAACGAAAAAGTAGGAGGTACTAATTAAAGTTGGGTACGCCGTACGTAGGTAATAATAATATCACCAAGCTGTCGTCTCGATTTTCTTGATCGCCATCACCAAGCACGGAGCCGAATCAGTGGCCGTTGATTCCCTGCGTTAGCTGCTCTCCGAAAGGGTTGCGTTGTTTGATTTATGACAATTAAAATAAATGAAGGAAATCAATAAAATTATTATATAACTGCCTTTTTGGTCTAGTGGTGTCCAGGCTGGACATGAGATCCTGGGTTCGATTCCCAGGTCGGGAAAAGCGTTGTTTTACCACCAGAAAATTTTCAGTTTCTTCTTTCGTGTGGTAAGTGCAAAACCTGGTGTCAGAGTTATTATGCCGCCCATGGGCCTCTGATCTGGTTTTACATACATTTTTTTTTAAATTTTACAGTAGCAGCTACGGATTCTGGATTTGTGCCCTGTTGTTGCCAATATATTCGCCCGCTATTAGGCTGCCATCAGACGGACTGCATCGCAGCAACCGCGCGCAGTCGATACATTCAACTGCATGCAGTTGTACCTTCGACTTCGTTCCGTCATGATATAAACTTCACGCGGTCGGCTGCAGTCGTGTAGTGTCGACGCACGCTGTCGATCGCTAACCGCATACAGTTACTTTGCACACTAACTGTATGCGGTTAGTGATGGACAGCGTGCGTCGACACTACACGACTGCAGCCGACCGCGTAAAGTTGAAGTCACGACTGTATGCACTTAACATTGACGACCCGACTGCAGCCGCCCGCATGAAGTAGACATCATGACTGAACGAAGTCGAGGGTACAACTGCATGTTGTTGAGTATATCGCCTGCGCGCGGTTGCTGCGATGCTGTTTGTCTGATGTCAGCCGTATATGGGGCATAAAACATTACCTACTGGTGAAATGTGGGGTTAGGTTTTATGCCTTTCATCCGCAAAGGGTACGTAAATAATAATGTGGGGTTAGGTACTACGTCTTTAGTACCTAACCCCACATTATTATTTACGTGGTAGATACCTAAATGCAGTACACAAAAAGAAAAGATTAGTACATACTTATCAGCGTCAGCGTATATAACAGCCCACTATTGGTCATAGGTCTCTCCAATCGCATTTCACTTAACTCGATCCTCGGCAACTCACATTTAGCCTGGACTTCTTTTCTTCACAAAAGTTTAATTGGTTAATTATGGAGTTTTGAAAGATTTCAATGTAACTATGTATAATGGTAATATGCAGTCTTTTTACTCTCTACAAAGTGCTATCATAAAGAACACAAAAAACACAAATGTAAAAGTATTCAAAGCAGGGGTATAGGTACCTAGTTTGTGACTTTAGTTTCAAAAGAAAACATGTCTTCCTGCCCAACTCAAATTCTACTTGTGATAGACGCAACACGTATTTTTTTGAGATCGAACAGGTCATTTCAAAGGACTTAATGGCTTGTGGCTAATAATAACAGTTACTCGGGTCCTTGCATAATATTGATCCGTGGCGGGGTGACCACCCATTACATACCGAGTTTCCTCCGTGCTTCGGAAAGCACGTTAAGCTGTTGGTCCTGGCTGTCATTTGTAGATCTTTGGCAGTGTGTCAGTGACCCGAAAGACAAGACAACCAGTCTTACCAAGGGTTGTCGTATTTACCCAGTACTAACTGGGTTGTGGAGGCCAGTTATGCAGTCGCTCCATGTAAACTACGGTATTCAGCTGCATCCGGTTAGACTGTAAGCAGACCCTAACATAGTTGGGAAAAGGCTAGGCAGATGATGAACAGGCAATTTGGAAATGATGTCTTCAATGCATATTCCTTTTCTACAATTTTGAAAATATGTCTTTACTAAGGCCGTTCAGTAGTGTCACACTAAGGAATGATGAATGTCTTTTCTTTGGTTTGTAGTAACTATACAAACTTGTGTTTTGTTGTATAGTCTAGTCCTCGTTGGTCTAGTGGTCGCAATTGCGACGGCTGAGCATGAGATCCTGGGTTCGATTCCTGGGTCAGGCGAATCGTTATAGGTTTTTTCCATCAGGAATTTCTCACTAGCAGCCTCAGAGTCTGGATTTGTGCCCGGTTGATGGCAATAGGCTCGTTCTTCATTTTAAGGGACTTAAACACAACTGGTGAAATGTGGGTGTACTATTAGGTACACTCTGCCTAACCCCTCGGGGATACAGCCGTGATGTTATATTAAGTCAAACTAATTTGGTAATCTGCCGTAGTTACATAACGTCGGCTAAATTGCTAACTCTCTAAGAGTACGACGGATGTTTTCGCTCGTAGCGTATGTAGTGAAACTACTACGTGGCGTGGCGCATAACTCGGGAGTGCTGCGACACCTACTGTCAGCTGTACGTGCCCGACCGGTACGTGTGGAGGCGGCAACGCCCGCCCCTGCTCGCTGTGCCTGCAGCCAGGACCAACCTACTGGCGAGAACTCCTCTCACTAGAGCCATATGCGTGGTGAATGAGGTTCACGGGAAGGTTGATGTATTGTGGTGCAACTTGAGTGAATTCGCAAAAGTTACACTATATGTAATAAGTTATTTAGATTAAGATATTTTTTAACTAGGTAAGCATAAGTTGTAGATTTAGGATTATTATAATTTTGTAAAGTATTATTTATTAATTTTATTTGATTATTGTGAATGTGAGGACCATGTGGGTGGCGTCACCGCCACGTGGTGGCCCTCCGCCACCGTAGGCACGGGCCTGTGGACGGTGAGCTATGGGCTAGCTCGCCGTCCGTCCGTTTTATGACGACAGTGTGCGTGTTCCACGCGCGCCTCAGAGAGATGTCAGCAAACGGGAAGGGGTCCGAAAGAACCGAAGCCTGCCAGGGTTGCGGGACTGTTCGAAAGAGATACCGCGGCCCTGGAACACAAAGGGCAAAAGAAGGAACATGGATGGGTTTTAGTCAGTGCAAGTCTGACACTACCTGCCGCTCCGCCTAGAGTGGGAGGGGTCATTTGATGATTTCCCATACGTAGTGCATGTGGGTCATTTTTTTGTTCGTTTTTTTTTATCCCACGATTGTCTAGAAGTTCGAGTACTTTTAAGCGAGACTACCCAAATGTCCTTTCTTTGGTATTGTTTGTCATGTCTACACGATAACTGACAAATGCTTGCACTGACTGGACAGGTCCCCGCAAATCTGTGTGGTTCTTTCTTCAAGAGACCATCTCAGACACTAATCTGCATAGTCCTCATGTTAGTTGAACAAGATTATGTCTGGACTCTATAAGAGACTATGACCTCTGAGTTTGTTTCGGCTGTTTCTTCTCAGAATTTCTCAACCCTATTTGCATAATAAACATCATTTACCATTTATCATTCCGTGGTAAACTTATACACACACCCGTGATAAATATAATTTTGAATTAAAAAAAAACTATAATCAGGTTACAAAATCTAGTTTAGCCGTAATAATTGTGCTTGCAACAGTTCCGAAATATCGGGAACTCAAAATGAACAGTAAACATGGTACCTAAATATCACGTTTCCAGTGATAACGATAATGTTACTGACCATGTTAATTTGAAAACTTATATCTTGTTATTTATGTAAAATTTGCACGCCGAAATTAATGGCAGAATAAGAGAGATATACTTTACCTTTAAGATCGTTCTGTACCTTATTTACGCAAATAAATGATATTGTTTTTTTTTGTTGTTGATGTTTTATCTTTTTGAATCATGCAGTTGCGCAGCCTGTAGGAGACCGCATGGCTTGGAGACATGTCTATGTAGTCGTGATCCTCACCAGTAAGGGAACAACGAAGAAGAAGATGAAGAAAATGCGCATGGATTTAAAAATAACGCCTTTCCACGACTTCGACCGCGTCCAAGAAAAGCTTTTTATAAATCGGTTGGGCAGTTATGGAGATATTCTTTTAATCCTCGTACATCCGTACAAGCCTTACCTCTTTTTTATAATATTGGTGTAGATGAGTACCAAACCGTTGAAGTAGCGTCGCACATTAACGTCAACGCACGCGCACGGACATAATTTCAGGAGGTTCCTGCACCGAATCGGGCGGGCGGGAGGAAACGCCCGGGTGTTACCATTGTGAGGATCGACCGGAGGACACGGTGGAGCACACGCTGGAGATTTGCCCCGCGTGGTATGCGCGCTGGCTAGCTCGCCGTCCGTCCGTCTTATGACGACAGCCCGTGTCAACGGCGCATTCGTGTTCCACGCGCGCCTGTAAGAGATGTCAGCAAACGGGAAGGGGTCCGAAAGGACCGATGCCTGCCAGGCTTGCGGGACTGTTCGAAAGAGATACCGCGGCCCTGGAACACAAAGGGCAAAAGAAGGAACATGGATGGGTTTTAGTCAGTACAAGTCTGACACTACCTGCCGCTCCGCCCAGAGTGGGAGGAGTCATTTGATGATTTCCAGTCCGTAAAAAACAAATGTAAATTATTTTATTTCTCGATTCCGCTACACTCGTTATGATCAGTGTCGTACCTTACCTTGTCCATTAGCTGAAGCCTGTGTTTAATCGATGCAATAATCGATTCACATTACAGGTGAATGTTTGCCAGTTGTAACGTAATGTTCGAAATCGAATCTTGGCTTTGTTACATCACAGGCGAATGCTCCCGGTGAGCTATCCCCTTATGGCCACTGTGACACACCCTTGAGGGGGTTGCCAGCAGGTAGTTAGGTAGGGGTTCGTAAATAAAAAGAATTAATTAGTTATCTACACTTATTATTTATTTGCCTGAAACTTCCGTGGCCATCTCATGTCTGGATTGCAGAGGGTGATAGGATAGGGAACACTGGCCTGAACCGTCTCCGAAGGTGATGATAGTTCCCTCTCAGCTTCCACCAGGCTTCCAGTTCCAAGTTCTCTAGGCACTTTGTAATTCAGCGTAGGGTAGGTGCAAATCTCCTTTCAGCAGGGGATCTTCCTCGAACGTCTTCCGTCGACTCCAGAACCACGACGTAGCGAAAGCGTTGAAAGGGTAGATTAAAATCTCTAGAGTATTTCGTGATGTATTTACCATAATTATTTAGATACTGTAGGAGCGAGTGACACAGCCCTCACCTCCAATGCTCTCAAAACGGCTCCATATAAAAAGACTGTACATAATACACCACGGAAACTTCCGCTGCGCAGCCGCCGCATAAGAAAACGACGTTAATTAAAAAAAAAACACAGTAATTAGTTAAGGGAAAAGGTTCTAAACTAACCAATAAAAGAGCTCATAATCAATGGAATCACTGCGAGTTTATTTTTATACTTTTATTACATTCAACTGTTATACGTTGCTGAGAATTCGAAACGCAGATTTTGTTAGAAACCTAAACTTAAAAATAACCGATATATTTTTTCTCCAGTACAGTTTAGACGAGAGTCAGATTCAAAGATACTTATAGTACTAAGTTTTCCGACTATTTGATATGTTCCTAACTTCCTACCAAAGAGGCTGCCACCACGAGAACATGAGATAACGGGTCGATGCTCATTATTCGTTCCATTGCTGGTATCGTTAAATATTGTCGGATAAAGACCGTCGGGATGCCGCAATGGAACGCGTAATGGAAAGTGTCACCATCGGAACTCAATGTTCGTGGTAGCAGCCAATATACTCAACCCGAATTGATTCCTTATTCACATATATCAACAACATCAAAACAAGTAAAGACACCACTTTTTAAATATCACTGAAACATGAGTTTACAACTTTTAGTATCAATGCAGATTTACCGATTCGTTGTACATTGCGTTTTTTGTTCCAGAGTATTTTGCTTCATGTTTTCCTTTGCCGTGTGTAACAAGTAATGCATTACGAATCAGACGCCCTACTGTTTAAATATTAAAGTTATTTTTGGATTTCGATTCCATATTATATTGCGATTGTAATACTGATTGATTTTACTGCATTAATACAAAAAATATTTAACACGAATTATTTCTTACATTAATTTACAATATTAGAAACCTGATCGAAAAATTAAAAACCTACGTGGCCAGGAGAAAAACCTTTTATAATTACATACTATGCAATATATATACTATAAAACCTATGATATTGGCACTAAAGAGTTGCATCTTCAGTTTTTCGATTAGGTTCCGTCCTCATGAGTCCAGTGATGATTTAAAATCATTTCGTAAACTCGACTTCGTATCTACAACAATAGTACTTTAAGTGTCTTCACCGACTTGGGTGTAACTTACAACAATTCTCGAGAGAAGCCTACCAGGTCCTATCGGCCCCACATCTAACCTTATTCGATCAATACACAATACTATAAATCATTTTTGTACACACCGCATCCCCCGACCCTTTAAAAGTATAACAAAACTCCATTTAACTAAATTTAACACATATTTCTTCATCTTTGATCAACGATGGCAAACTATAACTTTTACATAGTAACACAATATTAGTTTAGGCATATTCAAACGTCGCAAGTGATACGTACCTTCGATTATTTTGTTAATTTTTGCCAAATTACTAAATACAATAAATTATTAATTTAATTTTCCAATTTTTTGGGAATCAACCGTAGGTATCACTTACGATTTCAGCTTATAAAGAAAAAAAAAATAAAAATCAATGCTAATAAAAACGCAGATCGTGCATACATTAAATTACGAAAAAAAGAAAAATCTAATCCTAAGTGTGTCAGCAAAAATATAATGCAGTAAATTAGAATTGCCACTTAATTAACTTTCACAATATAAATTGTATTTTTTTTCTCGTAAAAAAATATTTCTGTGTATAAAATGTGTTACCGAGCATAACATGTAACAGCGGCACAGTTTTACTAAAACAATAAAAACGTAAACAGTAGGAAAACAACTCATTACTTATAAGTATATTAAGTATTGAGTATACTACAACACGACTCACTCGACTCGATATCGGCAACTGAGCATGCGCCCAACTCGACAACCGATTGTTCAACACGTAACATTCGAACTGTATAATAAATTTGCTTATAAATTAATAGTTTTTAGTGAAACTGCACCACTGTCTTACTTTATCTGTAGATAAAAGTTACTTCTAGCATATAACTGTCAGTATATTGTATGTCATAGTGTGTATATTGTAAATACTTTTCTTTTATGTACTGTTATAGACGGGATATTAACGATAATTGCTCGACCAGAGGGACAAATGTACTACTTAGTATATAATACTTATTATTTTTATATAAAAAGTTGTAAGTGCACTTTGAGTTACGGAACTATATTAATGTAACTAGTTATTTACTGTAGGTAGCAGATTTAACTCTGATATACTATAGTACTTTAAATTATAAGAAGTTACTTGACATATGATTTTAAATGTATTGTCAATATTTGGCACTAAGATTTTGTCGACGCGAAATATTTATAAAAGAAAATAATAAACTACAAAACAATATATTTGAGGGCTTGAATTGTTAATTTTGATGTCAAAAGCTCGCCGTTTTTAGCGAATGTAAATGAAAATGGGAAATAAGACTTATATCATTAATAAATAGAGCTCCTTAAAATCTTAATTGACATTAAAAACAGGAAAATCTGCTGATTGTAGCTTATTATAAGTCATACATAAATGTAACTATTATATTGAGGTACTGTGGCAAATTGGGAACTATTGCTATAACTGTAATTATTTATAATTATATTTAAAGTGGAAGATACTGATATAAATATTAAAGCTATTGACTTAAGAATACATCGACTCGTGATTCGCATACGGAAACACTACAAGTTCGTAAGTATTTAATATTAATTTGTGAGCAACGATTAAAAAAGACTTTCAATAAAAAATGCAGTCGATTTATTCTTAAAAAGATGTTTGTCCCTCCACCGATCGAGCAATTTAAATTATTTATAAATAACTATTGCATGTACTGGTTGCGTTACGATTTTACTGAAAAACTTCAAAGTTCTCAATTAACACAATAACGGATAATATCTATTGCATTTTAAACATGGAAAATGGATCAACAAAAAATGATTGTATGGGAAAAAATACTATGTAACAACTGTTATATCTCGTTAGCGATTTACAATATAATTCGATAAATATAAACACTGTCCTGTTTGTATGTTGTAACTGTAATACATACATAAATACATCGGCCTGTAGTCACAGGCAACCCCACGGTCTAAACTAATACATTAGAAATTAAATTATATAATTGGAGGTAATACTTAAAATTATAGGAGGTAATACTTACGACAAAAGCATTTCAATTTCTTTTAAAAAAAAAACTGTTTTGTGAAGCGGTTTGTGAACATTTGTTAATCAGGTGAGAACTCCCGTAAAAGACGTTTTAACTTCGATAATAATGAAGTTTATTTTACCTGTCTATCATAAGATTAGGTAATTATTATTATATCCACCAATAATCCTAAGGAAAATCATGGAAAACCCTAACAAATCATTTAAAACTTTTACGAAATTTATAAAACGGCAGTATAACTTTGTTTATCCGAATACGAAAGTTACCGATGTTTGCAAAGTAAAACTGTCAATAAAAGTACTTTAAAATGTCATTTGGATGCAGAATGGCTCAGATACTGAAGCCTAATAACTACGTAAAGCTACCAGAGAGCTAGCACAATTCAATCCCGAGAATTGAGCATCGACTCAAAAAGTGTTGCTCGAATGTTAAGCAAGGGTCGACACTCAACTTTGAGATCGCAATCTAGCTGTTGCTACTCAAAGTAGAGTAGATAAACTATTCTAGATAATTTAGTGCAACTATTTTGAGACAACGACCACGTCCAAATAGCCATTTTAAAGTACGCGAATCTTATTTATTTATCTACTGTAGGCTATTGTTAAAGTTGTACTGTTTAGAAGGCATCCCGTTGTTGATTACTTTGTGCATTACGCATTAATTAGTAACACAGTCGGTTTATAAAATTATTTCTTTAAACTTAACGTTATTAACTGGCGAAGAAGCGAAAAATTATATTGCGAATTCAAAGGGCTGCTACCATAATTTACACGTATTTATATTTAAAAAGGTTTTCTCACTTTTAATCTTACTATTTAAAAATGCAGTATTTTGGTATACATTGCAAAATATACTTTCACTTATTACTGTTTCACTGTATGTCTTATTTCGCGATTGGTTGTTTTGTTTGTGTTATTTTAATTATTTTTTTTGAATTTTTAATTTTTATGCTGCGTTTTTTGAACCTCTTTTTTGCCGACACATAATCCAAACTTAACACAAATTTTACACAATAGTATAAGACCTAACAACAATCACCAACGGCTGTCTCCGAAATGATGTAGTTCGCAGCTGTCAACTGAGATCAATTTAGAAAAAATTACTTCCAAAAAACCACAAAAATAAGTGGGGATGTAAAATCCACTATTCCAACGTAGCAGTCAACAATAAGCTCAATAAACAGCCAAACCAATAAGAAATAATTGCACAGCGAAAACAATCAACACAAACATTAAAAAAACATTATGAAGACTAAGTCTAAGTTTCACTATTAATAAATCCATTAGTAGAATATATAAAAATCCTTTCCATTAATGATTTTATCTATTTACTATTTAGTTAATAATATCACGAGGCTTCTATTCCCGAACGATGCCACGATACTTCAGTATGTAAGTAATCTAACTTATATTTACAATTCAAACTACCCGCTTGCTTTTCCTTCTAAGCTCCAGCTAAATGATTCTATGATCTTTAATATTTTCCGAAATTATTTCATCGACGTGTTTCCTTTTACATTAAATTAAAACAGCCTGTAACATTGAAATTAAAATAAAAAAACAAAATAATATACTTGAGGTACTACATATATGGAGGTATACGGGCTACACCGGCTAATGTCCACGTAAAAGCTAAATTTTACTTTAAAATCAACCCGCTTTTAACATCTATTTAAGCTGAGGATAAAATGATAAAACTTAAATGTTAAAATATCTGGATATACCAAACAACTTCTCATTAAATGTATTTCATATCACAAAGTACACATATATGTAACATTCCGAAAAAGAAAGTAAAAATACAAAAAAAAAACCTACATTACGATCCTATATCCAAGTTACTTAACATTGGAAAAATAAATGCAAAAAAATAATGTTCATTGCTCTAAAACAACGTTGTTGCATTGGTTTTTGCTATTGCATGTTTTAATTGCATTGATATTTTATTATTCATTGCAAAAATGCTCTTTTTATTTCACTTAAAGTGATCAGAGATTGATATGTCCGAAATGTTGGAAAGTTCTATTAGTTAAACATGTAAAATGGATATGGCACAATACATTTTAGTAAGTATTTTAACATTCTTCAGAAAGTTTTCATATTTCTACAGGAATAAATGCAAATCAGTAAGTATTATTCACATTAATTTTTTTCTTTGGCTTTGTGAAATATCACGGTGTTAAAAATACTTTCTTTTATTTAAAGATATTCATGATTTTGTGATATGTGGTTTAAGAGATTGGATCGCGATTTTAAAGATATTACTGTAGTTATTTCTCAAACACCCTGAATAGATATGTCGTGTTACCTGAAAAACGCGGTTCGCAAGCAATTTTCTACGATATAAGTAAATAAAATAAATTTTTATACAATTTGCAGCCATCTTATGGTTAGGTATCCTAAGATTTTTGAGAATAATATAATAATAATCTAATAAATTTTCAATAACGAGACATCAGCTACGTTGGTCGACATTTAAATAAGAACCACTATACACTCATAGAGAGAAATCCGAAAATGGATACAGGTTAAATATAATTCTATTAATTAATACCTAAAGTCTACGTATTTCTATACAGAAGAAATGTTTGTTTTGTTTCATGATTTGTAATCATGCACACGTATACGATCGTCGAACTGCTTTTCGAAGACCCACTTTCTGGCAACCCAGCGCCTCTATTTCCTACGTCTGTTTACTCACTCTAACCCTGTATTCAAGGATCCCACCGGAGTCTGGCAACCCTACAGCATCTTCCCTTTTCGAAACGTCACCGCCATCTTTGATTCGACCGTGAACCGTCATTCACTTGCGGATACCTCGTCAGTTCAGACATTCATCCATAATATCTCGAAGACGAACGAAGGCACGGCTACTTACACATTGATCATAATCATTATCATTATTGAAGCCAAACGCACATAGATTAGATATTGTTAGACGTTAAATTTTGTACTTTCGAAATCAGATTCTAAGAAGTCTTTAATTTTTACTCAACATCAACATTTTTTTTTTACTTTTACTCTAAACATTTTTGTAATTAACCGCTAAATAATCTGTATCATTTTAATTAATTTAGATTTGGCGTTCCGAAAAAAGTTTCAGTAAAAAATATTTTCTTTGCATTTCTTTTAAAATTTACGGTTTTAAAATTTGTACGTTCTCATTTTGTACAGTTATCGAATCTAATTTGACACTAGACATTTATCGAAAAGTGATTTTAAAAAATGTATTTCATTTTTTAGAATACAGTTGGCATAATTTTGGCAGTACTAGAAATATTAATACTTTAGTATTGCTCTGGATTACATTGTCATATTGAACACTGTTGGAACATTTCCACTAGAAAATGGCGTAACTCGCGACTGTTACGAACTAGTCACCAAGCGAAGTCCGATCCTCGAAGCGTACACTAAACGACTTCTACAAGTCGTCGACAATACTGTTTATGTAATTTTAATCCTAACGTCAATATTTTACTAATTATAATACGATATTAGCCATAAATGCGGCGTCAGTCCGGCATTATTTTGGCATTGTCCGTTATATTGCACATGATGCTGTCCATATCGTGAGCGCGTACGTCGAGCCGCGTCACGAGTCCAGTCGGGAGGACTCGGGTGTACTCGGGACGCGGGGTTCTGCGAGCGATCTAAGCCATGGTCTGTGGTCATTGAAGGCCGGGCGGCAGCTGCGGGCCGTGGTCGGCGCCCAGGTCGAACAGGTGGTGCGGGCTGGGCGCCAGCGCCGAGTGCAGCGCCGACGTCTTCAGCAGCCGCTTGAGCATGCCGCTGGAGCCGCGGTGCTGCAGGCTCTTGTGCGTGGTCAGCGAGTTCTTGGTCCGGTACCTCCGGTGGCAGAACTCGCACACGTACAGCGTGTCCGACTGCTCGTGCTTGTCTTGGAAGTGTCGTTTCAAGGAATAGTAACAAGAGAATGTCCTGCGGCAGTAAGGACACTCTTGTGGCTCGTTGATACCGCCGGCGGTGGGCGGGGGCATACGGAGAGGCGGTACTGCTGGAAAACAACAAACAACCCATTTACATTAAGCATTTTTACCAAAAAACAAGTAATATTCGTTAGCTGGCAACTCGTGGAGACGGAGAAAATCTGCTGAGTGATTTTCTGCTTGTTAGGTGTTCATTCAATAATACATGTATGAGGTTAATAATAATAATTAATAATACTAATAATATGCACTGTACACATTGACTAACTACACAATAATCACGAGATTTTCATAATATTCAAAATCTTAAGGAAATTCTCTCAACCACAATAACACATAGACACGTGATAACAAAAATGATAGAAGCATGCTCCAAGCAACACAACAACGTCAAAACTGCGAAACCCGACGGGAGTAGTGGGGGGCGCGGGGGGCGGGGGGGGGCTGGGGGGCAGGTAGTAAGTACAGTCGAACGTAAAGAACATAAAAGTTAAACTAAAATCTATAAAATCAAAATTGAACAGAAAAAAACATGAAATGAAAATTTAAGAAGGACCCTTATACCTAGCTTAGACTAATAAAGGAAATCCATTGTTAATGAGTTAGATCGTCTGTTCTCTAATTTGTTTCTGGTTCTATAAACAATATCTAACCTTTGTGCGTGTTGCTATGTACGGCGGGTTCAGGTAGATTGGGCTCGTGTAGATTCTCTTTGCTAGATGAATACTGCCGCACGCCGCGCCAACTCCGTCCGAGTAGTCACTAAAAAAATCGTATTTGATCCGTCTCCCCTGTCCTCGACTTGTGGTAGGTGTATATGTGGGTCATCAGCGAGTTCCTCGAACAGTACACCCTCTCGCATATGGTGCATCTGTACTCCTCTTGGCGTTCCGCGTGTTTGTCAGCGATATGCCGCTTCAACGACGCCTTTGAACACAGAACCTTCCCGCATAACGAGCACGAGAATAACTTTTTACCTGTAAACAGATCGAAAAAACAAAAAAATATGGGGTTGCTCCCCGAACGCGGTATAAATTAAAAAAAATTAACACCTACTCCAGGGATCTTTCATTATAAAAGTTGTTTTTTTAACAAGAAAAAACAAAAAAGTGTGACTAAAATAAAATGATAAATAAAATAGAAAAATAAATGTAAATGATGGCGAAGCTACAGTGGCTCGTGAAGGGTGTTAACAGTCAGCATGCGTTGAGGCGGGAAAATAAATATTTAGGCGGGAAAACTAGATATGCTAAGCGTGTTTCGAAATTAATAAAAAAAAGAAAACAGTGCACTATGAAAATCATCTAACTGTTGCTACAAAAAGCTCATAATTCTTTTAAAAAACATAAATAAATACTCGGGTTTGTCAAAGGATTTTCTAATAAAACTGGCAATATTGCTTTTTGTATATTTGTTTTTATTAAAAACGCCATTATCATCAATATTAGGATTTATGAAGTTTCGGTTTAACGATTACATTTTATGAGTAGTTACTTCAATTATTTTTAATTTTAAAAGTAAGGAAGGAAAAGAACTATTTATGAATATATAATATAGTGTTGCGAAATCATTTTCAATATTAGAATATAACTAATTGCAGCCCATTAAAATAATTTCTTTATTTTTGGCGTTCCACGCTACGTTCAAGACTAATTCGCCTCTAAATGGAAGACAAAACATAAAAACACCGAAGTTTTTGGCACAATCTCGAATAACATTAAAAAATCTAATGGACTGCATTACACAGATGCCAATTGTTAACAAAAAATATCTAGATTCGTGGATAGTCGAACAATAATTTAAGAAAAAAAATATATAAAAATTTCAATACAACAACCAATAAATTAATTTAGATTCCTTAGAAAATAAGTAAAAATGCCAACAAGAAGTATAAGAACACATTGGATAAAGTCAATGCACGAGCACGTGCAAGTTTGAAAAAAATCTTAACTCGTTAGAAAGATAAAAACTTAAACAGGTCACAGAAACAGTCTTAAACTTGCTAAGATCCTAACTAATATAGTTTTTGACAGGGATGTGTTCTGCTCCTTAGAACACGGTGTAATTCTTACCCTTTCAAACCTAAAGCTTTCAGCTTCTCGAGATCCCAAAATAACTTAACACCTAAAATTTCGAACCAAAGATCATTTTGAAATCACAAATAAATTTCGAGTTTTTGTTAATACCAAAATTAATCACGCTTTGACCGCCTTCTGTGCGACATTTCTCGATTTTTTTTTATAAAATTATTAATTAATTTAGTAAATAATGTACATTTTTTATCTATAAAATACGCCTAATAGTGTACAAGTCAAACGCGTACTTACTCTAATCAGTCTATAGCGCTTATTATTTTGGCAAAAATTTTCCCAACCAGAGACAAGATTTTTTTACTAAATAAATTCTTAATTTCCATAGCTATACTGAAAATAGCTGAAATACCGTACTGCCATTGCAGCACATCCCTGTAATTGTAAAGTAAACATGTATGTCTATTACCTATATGAATTCAGATAAACCTTAATCCTATTTAATGAACTAACTTAATTTCCCAAACCCAAATTAACAAGAAAAACTATGACTAAATTACTAATCAAAAAACAACAATCCTACGTTTGAAACTTTGCAATGTTACGCAAATAAAAACTTAACATTTTTTTTATCATTTTCGTTTTCGTACTCGGAATGTTGCGAAATATTAGAAAAAATTTAGATTCCTTTTCGTTTCCCTTATCTTGTCTAGCACGAACATTGTCCCTTTTAGCACCAAATCTATAGTCTTCCAAATTGGCCAAACTATTATAATAAAGCTTACTAATTAACTAAACGAGTAATGGCTAAGCATTTATGTATCTAGCAATAACAACAGAATTTTATAACATATAGCATATTAAGAAGCCTCTTAGTTGTTTAAAGGTAATGCATCTTGTTCTAGGTATATCGTGTGTCAAACACTACCTAATAATGCTTATTACGATTCACGAAAAAATACGCAAAATATGTCTTTTTTTTGTCAATAAGAACACAATAAGATGAAGCAGGCACTAATATTACTTAAGGTGTATATCATTTTTATAATAAATTATGTTAACATTTACAATCAAAGTTCCCTTATTGCTATTAAATGAAAATTGTAACAATAGTGATATTTTATCGACTTTATAAAGTCGGTATAGTGATGTTTTCATGAACTAGAATAGTTTTCACAAAGGAAAGACGCACATTAATTTATTTATTGGATGATTGAACTTTAACGCGAAAGGGAAACTTTTAAATAGAACAAGTCTTTGTTAGCTCGTTTTCTTCCTTCAGAGGTCGAAAAACCTTTCCATGTGTAAATCATTTAACAAGTTTTATTTACTTTCGCTTATTTACATTAAATGGACTTGTCTAGGTAATTTTTCTCTAAACTTCCTTGAGATTTTTTAGTGCGATTTCATTTTTCCCACTCGTAACAATTTTCCAACGCGTTGAAGTTTCGTCACCCAATATCGAGACATTTATACTAAAATTATTTTATGGCAAGCAAAATTCCGTTACTAAATAACATCGAGCACGGAACATTTAATAGTTGAAAAGTTCACACTGTTGAAATTTAGGAACATTTAACACTGAGAATTATTAAAGATTTGTTTTTTTTTTACTATTACCTATTATTTATGTATAATATAATAATAATGTGTTATTACAATTGTACAAAACAAAAAACAAACTGTGAGTGTTTAATGTACAAAAAATACGAGTACAAGTAGGTCGGTAAAAAGCGAAAAATATGATTATTTTATGTTTGAAAAAAAAAACTATCCTAATAAAAAGGCTCAACGAAATAATAATAATTGAAACAAACACAAGATTGCGATAAAAAACTAATGTTTGAAAACTAAAAAAAAATGTTACTAAACTAAAAAATAAAAAAATAGCCATATTTATTTAAAATGGCACCTTGCGATTCACTTTGTAAAATGCAATTTTCGTAGACTGATGGTTGTTTGTCAATAATAATAATAAAAAAGTCAGCAAAGGATTTATAAAAGTCGACAAATAAGGTGAGTAAATAAATAAATTGATAAAATATAAATAAAGTGTCGACTGCCAAAAGAAAGCGAGAAGTTTATTTTATTTGTGTCTATGTCGGTTTGCTGTATGTATGTATTCCTGGTTTGTGTATGTCCGGTATATTTCTGTGGTAGTGCTATCTGCGGGTTAATAATTATATATATCTTTTTGCAAAAAACAATCTGTCATCTCATTCTATTGGTGCTATTATATCCTGAATTCAGTCTTAAAAATGAAAAAATAAAACACCTAAAATAAAAATAATAATTTGAAAGCCTCATAAGCCAATTATATATCTGTGTATATAGTTTTTCTATACTTTTTACATATTTTCGTTTAGTAATCTCGTATAAATATCTAAGAGTGAGATCATACAGATAAATTACAGAATAAATAATTGCCGAAATTAATGAACACAATTTGAAAACAATATGCCTCTTCTGTTACTTACACGAACACCGTTTCTTTTATATAAATTTAAGCCTAATATATAAATTTACAGCACCAAGATTTTCATCTTTTCTCAAAATATTTTTTTTTCTCTTCGCCTTATTGTCGCACATTTAACATAGTGTAAAATTCAGGAATCATTTTATACCGCAGTATTGCACTCCGGGCGCAATCGATCGATAACATTTCAACAAAAAAATCGTATTTCAAATTCGATCTAACTCGCCCTCCCTTGTAACAAGTGGAATGTCAGAAAGCTATTTATATTGTGATGTTAGTCAATGTCAACCCTTACTTACTTACAAGTTCAAAGTTCAAATAAATATTTCATAGAGGAAAACAATCTGAAAAACAAAAAATATACAAGTCCCGTTACGTTACGGAAATAAAAAAGATATATGAAAAAATAAAATAGTTACTTTCCTTTTTAAATTGGGAATAAAATAGTTTTTGAAAAAAAGAAAACTTTCATAGAATAAAAAAATTAGACGTTAAACTGGTCTTTGAACTTGTAGAAGTCGATGTTGTGATGCGGCGGGTTGATCTTAGTGTCGGGGCTGGTGGTGAGGTTCTGCGGCTGCGTCTGCTGCGGCGCGCCGCGCTGGCGGCGGTGATAGATGCTCTTATGGTTGTTGAGCGAGTTGAGCGTTCGGAACACCTTGTGGCAGAGGGAGCAGCGCGCCGAGTGCAGCGGCTGCAGGTGCTGCTGCTCGGTGTGCCGCTTGAGCGTGAGCCGCGTGGACAGCAGCTTGCCGCACACCTCGCAGCGGTGGCCCGCGCCCAGAGGGCCCACGGCGCCCACTGCGCCACACATAACAACCAACATCAGCGCATTAGTCAACATGCGAGCGAGCCCGCGTACCCACACCATGCGACCGCTCGCTCCGAACTCCCGAACTCCCGACGGGTCCCAAGTGACGGAACCAATTGGCACAATTAGTGTACCACTATTGTTTCGGTGGCAATTTTGAACCTAGTAGAGGCAATTCAACGTGTTTCACGAATTTGACTAATGCGCTTTTTACAAAACGGTTGGTGGTTATGCGTGTACCGATCAGATGTCCCAATTGGTTCCATAG
This sequence comes from Eugnorisma glareosa, assembly GCA_947578425.1. Taxonomy (NCBI): domain Eukaryota; kingdom Metazoa; phylum Arthropoda; class Insecta; order Lepidoptera; family Noctuidae; genus Eugnorisma; species Eugnorisma glareosa. Next base: position 19,327,634 of record OX387973.1, on the reverse strand, counting down.
AGGACGTGGCAGCGCAGCGGCGAGGGCACGCGCTGCGCTCCCACCAAGCGTAAGATACGTTTAGTGAGAAATAATAAATTATACATACATATAGATAAAGTTTGCGATGCGCATGCATTACTATGCTATATACAAATGTTAGGAACATATTGCGTTACAATTTTGTTTAAACTTAACGAAGTTCTAGGGGCAAGAGTATGGCGTTTTAGGTGGTTAGGATGGCAGCTCGTTTTCTTCGAATGGCAACGTGGGGGACGCGCGCCTCGGGCGGCGGCCCGAGCGTCAGTTGACGGAGTAGAAGGGGCCCGGCGCGGCCGCTGGCGCCTGCTGCTTGCGGTGGTAGATGGACTTGTGGTTGCGCAGGCTGTTCAGACTCGAGTAAACCCGCCGGCAAATGTTACAGACGGGCTCCCGGGACGGTCGCATGTGCACGTTTTGGATGTGTCGTTTGAGCCGCGTGAGGGACGAAAGACTCTTGTTACATGGCTCACAGCGGTAATCTTCTTGGGGGGTGCGGGCGCCACCTGGTCACAACACAAGCAGTTAGCCCCGTCGATGCTCGCGTTTAATGCACTCTCGTATCGTAGCCTCTGTTTAAGCACCGCCACCCCCCGTTACGATGACAGATCCCGGCGCGGGAGTGCGAAGCGGTATTAGTATCGCATACATGTCGCCTAGTCCTCGCTAGTAAAGCTCAGCAATGATTGTGTGATCGACTATTGTCCGTTGACATAACAGACGCGCGGAACGTTTGTTTCAAATTTCCCGAACAAAAGCGTTTTTAATTCTTCAATGAAATAATTTGAGCGTATTTTATATAAACCGACACCAAGTTACCATTACTAAAAATCCATTGTTCGATCTCCCTGTTATTATATTTTCCGTTTCCCAAGACAATGTGATCGAGTGTAACCCGATAGTGTATTTAGAAATGATTCATGAGATCCGCTATGCTCGGCTCGGAACAATAAGTAAACTCAACTTTTACTGAATTCGCTCAACTTTTATATCGAAGTTATGATTGGATTTCTCGGAAGCTAATTCTGTGGTTTTCTTCTTATTTTCGAGTAGGTTTTTTTTTCTTAACAATTTTTTGAATGTAATGTTTACAGCCAATTCGTGTAGGTACAATTACGTTCGTTAACATTTCGTTTATTTCCGTGAAATGGTCGGTAAATAATGAGAGAATTTGAAAAATAAAACGAAACAAAAGGTAACAAAAAAACCTAATACGGAGACATGGGAGTGAGGGGTTTTCCTAGCACACAATTGTTTAACATCTATAAAACAAGCTAGCATATCTTCAGTAAAGTTACATTACACTATGTTACAGTAACAGTTACATGCACGCCACATTGCGTTTTGGTTCAATGATAAACATTCGTCCCAGTCGTACAGATACGCTAAACCATTGAAAGTTAAATTAATCGACTCATTTAGTGCCTACGCGCGTCTCCATCGAACCATAACACAAAAAGCTAACATTAATTAATTTAAATACAGAAACACAGAGCACAAATGAAGACATATACAAGGTTAATAGTATATAATTATAATAATATACATATATTAATAAAAATAAATAATAATATGTCACGTGATAATTGCCTCATACATTTGAAAACAAAAAAATATAATAAAAAAAACCTAATAATGATATATAAACCTAATATGACAGAGCAGAGAGGAAGCGGTGATGGTGGCATACGACAGACAGTGCATTAAAAATATCGTTTATCTCAATATATGTAGTAATGCAATAAAATAAATTCGTTGCTAGTCAAGCTGGGACTCACCTTGGGAAGTGCTTGCGATTCCGTCCGGAGCCAATGGACTTTGGAGACCTGAAAATAACACACAGTTCATATGCTATCTTGATCTTTCATTGACTAAAATTTTATTTATTGACTAAAATTTGTCTTTTTCCAAACATGAAAGGTATGAATCTCAAAACTCGTTCCTACAGCTCGAAAAATGTACAAAAAAATCAAACAGTCTCAAAAAATCTATTTTTTTTAAATAATTTGGGAAATGCTTGACGTATCACCGATCATGTTTGTGTGCTAAGAATCGCCAGTGGGAAAAGTCGTTACTTTTTCAGTTTCTATACAGAGGAACAGTTAGAAGTATTTATTCACCAGGGTCATCAGTATTGATAGTTTTGAAATAATATAAACTTAAAGAAATAGATATGGGAGCTACTCGACTCATCAGTTAGATCAAGTAATCAAATTTTCAAAAATTTCCAGCTAAGGTACTCTTCTCTTCACATATCTTTTATTCTCATTAGACCAGGTAAAAAATAACTATTCAACTGCATTCCCAAAAACTTTTATATTTGAAAAAATAAACACAGATGTGTCACCTCCATAGGCTGAAAAAACAAGAAAAAAATACAGCAAATTCTTTTACCAGTCAGCGAAGGATGCGACAAAGCTTCCATCGTAAAGTTGTATGTGCTCGCCGGGTTGAAGAGCTTAGAGTCTGGTGGCTGTATGAACGGCGGGGGGTGCGGTGGTGGCGTGCACTCCTCAGCGTCAGCCGAGCTTCCGCGAGACGGCGGGCCTCCTCCCTGAGAAATGATACAAGTACGCATTATACTAACATTCGTTTTTTTTCTTACTCTTTGCCCATATCTTGTAACGTGATATCGAGTATTTGTAACTAGGCTTTTTATTTGTTTATTTCTAAGTAGGACTCGAATCTGAAACCTTACGCACAGGAAACTAATTCCTAAGCTATGCTGCTTAAAAATTATGATATTTACTTCACGTAGTGAGCCTTTATTAAGATCTAAAAATCTACTTCACTGTTACAAAATGAAAAATGAAAATCATTTTCTCCAAACGGAATTACAAGAAGGCGTTATTAGCAGAAGTCTGTTGGAGTCGTCAACTATTAGGAGCTACACCAATTTAACTTCCAAATAACTAAAGTTTCGTCCTAATAAAAATATAGGCACTTCAGTCCAAATAGGATCTTATTTTTGTGAACATTTTTATTTAAGAAAGGTTTGTTTTTTTTCTGGACTTTAATGTGTATTTGGAGGAAGTTTCAAGGAGTGGGCTGAATTAGGAATGATTGCTGGTAATTTTAGTATTTTTAATTAACGTTTTGACTGTGTCGTTCAAAATAAACGCTACGGTCTTTGAACCCGCTTCTACATAATTTTATTTGTGAGCAATGTATAGGCTACAAATCAAACATCCTAATTATAGATACAATCAAAATTCACAGCCAATTTCTTTTGACTTCGGGAGTCAAATTCCAGTTATTACCAGAACAATCTAGAAATCGAAGATCCAAGCTTCGATCAATGTCAAGGTTCCTAATCCAGTGTGTCATTAGACCATCCAACAATGTTATCGCTGTCACGTCTACCTGACACTCCGTATACGACACCCATCGAGTTCCGGGTACAAATTCTAGTGTCTAGCACTCTATAGTCTTTTCAAAGTTATTATAGCTCCGTTTTTGCATAACAGTGACCTCTATTAGCGTTGTTGTAAGGTTTATTTCAGGTAGTATAATCGTGAAAGGACTGTAATACGCAGTAGGGACAATTATACGTATTGCTTGTTTATGGTATTGGTGATTTTGAAACTACTGGGTCATATTTTTGTCTCTGGCCGAGAGAAAAGCCATTTAAATTTAAACACGGAAATAGGTCTCGGGAATAAGCGATTCCACAGACGATAATATTCGATGTTTGAATTGAAAGGTTATGTATTGAATTTAATAAAGAGGAGATTTTTGATTTCGTTTTATTTGTTGTTTTAGAAAGTTAGTATATTTTAAAATAACTGTCGAATTATTGAGAATTCATATTGATTCAGAAAATATTACGAAATCTGGAAGTGTGTGGAGGTTGTAATCGTACACTTGATTTTAGATTAGATCTTACAGATTTCGATATGACTGACATAACTTCTATGAGTAGAGAATGAGAGAGACAAAATCTAAACCAACAATAGCTAAGACATATTATGATCAATCGAAAGTAAGTAAAAACTGACGATAAACAGCTGCTTCCAGAAATCAAAAGAAAATCTAATCGGTAGTTTCTGTTCAAAACTGAATAGTCTGAAAAGTTCCAAGTTCTAATAGTTCAGATTCCTCATTAAATAACGATAGTTGACTAAATATTTTAGTAGAACATTCGATTGTACTCAATTATTGATTTGGTAATCGAACGATTCTGTGAATAAACATGCATAGAATGTTAAGCAAGTCCTATAAACGTAATACGATAATATTGCTTATTAGTAAATTTAACGGTGTTTGTATTTTTATTCAAGTATTACTAAGTATTGAGGAATTTGTTGACATATACACATTTTGTTCAATCAATGGAATAATACCCGAATTCGATTCATCATCTGCTTCACCTTTTCCTAAATACGTTGGGGTCGGCTTCCGGTCTAACCGGATGCAGCTGAGTACCAGTATCTTACATGGAGCGACTGTCTGACATCCACAATCCAGCTTCTGGGTAATACGATACCTTTTTCTGGTAGTTCTTCTCTCAAAATTAAGTCAAACATAACTATTGTCTTTTCAGTTTTTTCATGAGAAACTATAAGATTTCCTCGTGTTCGGTTTTCAGATTCATTCGGTTTGAATTGTATTAATTTTATTATGGGAATTTATTAAAATATTTTGCAGTTCAATCTAAAATTACATTTTCATGAATTAACTTGGCACTGATATAAACGAATATACCTTCATAGATTACCCTGTCAGCCTTTGTAGGGAGTACGAGTACTCCTATTGTCATTTCGTTCTTTGACTTTTTTCATTTAGGATTTGAACCCAATATTTCTCCCTTTGGAGTCAAAGAATACAGATGGGAATCGAACCCAATAACTAAAGGCCAACAAGACCCTTAACGAAGCCACCGAAAGGCACTACTTTTCCCCGTCATTGCGATAATTTTTTGTTCTAGACCATACCTGGGAACCTCCTAGTTACGGAGATATTGGGGGTCAAAGTTCCATCATTTTCAAAAGTTTTTTTTTTTTAATATATATTTTTGACGTAAGATTTTAACTGTAAACACCTCCACGACCCCCGTACTATTCAATCCATCCATCAGCACAATGTTTTGTGAGCTTTACATTGATCCTTCCAAAAAACGTGAATTTTCACCCCAAAAAGAAAGTCGTTTCCCAAAAATATTTTTTGCGTAAAGTTACTTAGTTTGATGTACCTGAATGCTTGGTTGACAGCTTCGTGAAGGGTCTTGTTACACCCTGTATAACGTAGGCTTACTGTTGTTTTATGATCAAATGTGACAATCATGTTATTATCTTACAGTGTCTATACAACAGACTATAAATGGGAATCAAACCCAATTTCTCTAACACAGAGCGTCACAAATCAATAACACCTTAAAAAACAAAATGGCATTCGTTTTACCAACTCACAAGTGGTCTATGATGATGTGGCGGCGTATCATCCGTGCTTCTGTCGATATCCGGGTTCGAAGGACAGATCATGTCAATCGGCTCGTTCTTCACATCATCCATGAGCCTCGGGGAAGGCGAGGAGCTACTGTTAGAGATCCCATTTCCATTGTTGCCCGACTCATTGTGCCCGCGGGCATGAGTATTGTTCTTAGTCGAGAAGTCAGTTGCATGGATCTGTGGTTGCTCGTTATTGTTATCGTGTCGGGGGCGCTTGATGACGTCGGGGCTGTTGTCGGCTGAGCGGCTGAGCCGGCGCGGCGGCAGCGGGGTCCGGCGCATGAGTTGCTGCACGCTGGACGATGTGGGCTGGAGGAGGGCTTCCTCCAGGCGGTCGTACGATTGCGTGTGGCTGATGTGCGTGCTGTGGGCTGAGTGCGGCGGCGTGTGCGGCGATGTGGTGGAGGGCGCGCGCATTGGCTGCAGGAGTGGCTGTGGAGAGAGTTAGTGTTAGAAACTTAACACGATATAGTGGCTATCATTTTAGGTGATTGCCAGTTGAAGTCCAGATTATGTATTTTTGTAGTCAAAGATTAGATAATTAGATAAACCAGTAATTAATTATCAAAGACAGCATGATCATTCTATAATGTTGCCCTATGTTGCCTGTGTGAGACGGAGTGGGCCGTGGACCACGTTGGCCCGTTGTGTGGTGGTGGATGTCAAATGTCAGGAAGAGTAGCGATAATAACGTCCAATGAGTGTGTCAGTTAATTCAAAGACAAATTAAACTCATTTAGCCGTATGACTTAAATTATAAATAATTCCCGTAGAGAGCAATGACTATACCACACGTATGTCAGTTCTATGAATACCTTAACAATATGCTACTCGGACTATTTGCCTCCCAATTAGCATAATGTGAAAGTTGCGTTAACAAGCGTTAAAAAACCTTGTATTTAATAGATTTATAAAAATCAATAAAACTACTTTAAAAAAAAATCGAACGAGCCATATTTTGTAGATATTAAACAAAAATAGATACAGTTTTAATAATAACATTGATAAAAACTTATATTCTTTATACCACAAGTGTTATCGAATTGAGGCAGGTAGGTATTTTTGGCAAAAACTCATTTTAATCAATTTAAAGGGTTATCAGGCATAGCTAATGTGTGTAATTATCTTTATTCTAAACTTTAAAACTGACCTACGAATCTCTGGAAACACAAGTCCATTAATAAAAGGTGTAACAAGACCCTTCACGAAGCCGAAAGACACTTGTTTTCCCCGTCATTGCGATCATTGTTTTGTTCTACACCATACCTGGGAACCTTCTAGTTACGGAGATATTGGAGGTCAAAGTTCCAACTTTATTACAACTTTTTTTTTGAAATATATGTTTTTAACGTAAAATTTTTACTGTAAACATCTCCACGGCCCCGTACTACTCAATTCATCCATCAGCACAATGTTTTTTGAGCTTTACATGAAGTCCTTCCGAAAAACGTGATTTTTCACCCAAAAAAAAAATCGTTTCCCAAAAATATTTTTGATCTCCGCACTATTCAATCCATCCATCAGCACAATGTTTTGAGTGCGTAACATTGAGTCCTACCGTAAAACTTATTTTTCACCCAAAAAAAAAACTCGTTTCCCAGCAATAATTTTTGCGTAAAGTTACTTAGTTTTATGTCCATAATGCTTGGCTGGCTTCGGGAAGGGTCTTGTTACACCCTGTATTATTATGACCTACCTAAGTACTTACCTCATATCATAACATCACGCCTCTAATCTAAGAAGGGTTAGTTAGAGGTGTACTCATTAGTACCAACACCCACATGCGCCAGTTATGTTAACGTCCCATGTAATAGGGGGCGAGCTTATTGCCATCAACCGGGCACAAATCTAGACTCCGTGGCTGCTACTGAGAAATTCCCGATGGAAAAACCCGATAACACTTTGCCCGACTTGGGAATTGAACCTAGAACCTCATGCTCAGCAGTCGCGCTTGCGACCAGATCAGAACAAAGAGTCAGTCCGTGGCACGTACAGTTTACCACTACTTACTAATCCACCAATTGTAAACTCTAAGCCCATAACAAAACAAATCACTAAATATAACCTAAAAACGTCCTACTATTAAACTCAACACCCAAACTCACATCAACTTCTTCAACTCAACGTTTGAACTCAAAATTTTTGAGTTCAAACATTCAGTTTCCGCGCGGTTTTAGTCGAAAATCCCACTCACCCCCTGAGCATTCTCATTATGCGTGAGTCCGGACACGCGTAGCACCTCTGCTGTCTTGAGGAACGAGGACAGACTCCGCTGATGCACGTTGACCTCCCCGTGGTAGATGAACTCGACCAGCGCGTGCAGGTCCGTGAACGCCACGTCCTGGAGTACGATCACTGGGTGCTTGCAGGGTGTCGACTGGGGGGAGATGGAGAAGGTTAATGTTGTGGTGTGTCGTGTTAGATAGACAGCGTCTTTCTTGGGGAATAAGTTACTTGAGACTCTTATTACTCGCTTATGAAACCTGAATAAAATGGCTTAGTAAAAGCGCATCGTTGGAGTTTTAACTCTAGGCGAAGATTCGACACAACAGTTGGAATTCTAATAGTGCAATTTCAAACCTTGAGTAAAAGACAAGTTGGTTTTATTTAGTCGGTTAGTTTATTTTATATAAATTACCCCTTTTTGTAAAAGTTTTGCTTTAATTTTTCATAAGTAGCTTCAATTCTTTGTTGTAATTGTTTATTAAGTAATGTGAATAAAGGAAACAGTTTCGTTTTTATATCAAGATTGACTAGTGACGTCATTGTTTGATTAACTGAGTTCCGTGTTTATTTCGAATCTGTAGTATTCAGTATCTACGCACCTGAGTAATATCGTTAATAACAACTGCCTTAGATGTTAAACCAAATTTTAGCAGCTCAGATCGAAATGAATAAAACAATCTCATAAACATCTTAATTGTAAAGTTTTACAATAAAGATTCGGAACGGTACATTTTAAAACAATTGAGACAGAACACCTACAGATTTAAGACATGGCCTTCACTGAACAAAAGCCTAAGAGATCTCTTTGTGGCTCAGTCAATATTTTATATGAATTTAATGAAAACGAGTGTAATTTCAATATGCAAGTCAAAATATTGTACAATCATGGTTATTATATATTTTGTCACACTTAAATCAATTTTTTCAAATGTTAAGGTTTTTTCTTTATCTCTTTTCATCTTTACGTAGATATTTAATTACGTTTTATTTAGAAAGTACTAAAATGATAAAATATTGATACTATGAGCTGAACAAATACAAAAAAACTTCGCTTAAAGTTGAGACACGTGTAAGCGTCGAAAAATGTATGGCAGAACGATCGTTAATCATTTTTAAACTTGAACCAGCATTCATGAATAAACAAACTGCTAGAACAAAACCAGACTTAGTTATAAATCAACAAAACATTGCCAAAACACAAAACCGTTACACCAAAAAGTACTAAAACAACTTCGAAGCTTAAAATATTATAGAGCTATCAGATAAATAAACAAAAAACCCAATTACTATGGAATGAATTTAAAATATTCACTCGTGGAGCTCTAGTCCGACTGATTTAACCCACTCGACTATTTATTGGGTGTGGTAACACTGGCCATTCGGATTATGGACGAAAAACTGATTAAAAAGTATAAAATATACCGAAAGTTCGTTTGAAATGTAATTGCGAGGGATTTTATTTTTGATTAATTATTTTGCCAATGTTGTCTATATAGTGATTATCAAAGTAACCATGGACGGAAATCATTACGAACGGATGACGTAATATTCATCATTTGTTACCATTTCTACCCGAAAATCCATTATTTAATGGATTTTCCGTTAGAAATTTTCATGCTTGGAATGTAACTTAGTTAACCTTAGAAATAGATCGCTCATTTCGACAACTTTATTCAAGTTAGGTTGGCCGAGTGGTCTAAGGCGCCAGATTTAAGCTCTGGTTCCCGAAAGGGAGCGTGGGTTCGAACCCCACACCTGACAAACCATAATTTTGGGGTTTTGCATTTTATCTTGATTTTTGAGTAATTATTTGCACATTTCGATTTATTTTATTTTAATAACTAATATGTTTGTTGTTATGGTTTTCATAGTAGAGTGAAAATCAATGGTCATAAAAAAAAACAAAATGAAAAATATTGTGAATATACGAAGATAATTTATAAATTAAAATGTGCCATCTGTTGGCCATTAAATGCAACTTACAATGTAGGTAGTAGCGAGTTATGTTCAATTAGGTACAATGTTTCGTCAGAGAGCCAGCAGAAAACAAACATAACTGATTAAACTAAAAAAAAAACTATCAAAAATATCATAAAATCTTGACTTCGAATTTCACTCAGGTGATCGCACATAGAACCACCCGAATAAGATCGTAATGTACTTATGTACTACCGAGTGCACAGACGGTCTGCCAATTTTCAACCTTATGTTTTAGAACATGGTTATGGTTTATAACGTTGAAAAGTAGTTGACCGTCAGTGTCCTCGGTAGTACTTGCAAGAGCCAACTGTCAGTACAAGTGTACCGTGTCTCACTTGGTATTATTATGTTGATTTGCTTTATGGCGTCATTGAGACATCGTATCTTATTGATATAGGTACTATTATAAATGCCAAAGTTTAGATAGATAGATCTTTGTTACTCAGTCACGCCAGAACGGATAAACTTGTCTGGATGAAATTTGGCACTGAGATAGATTGTAGTCTAGACTAATAGCACATTACAAATGACACAAAAGTCACATTTGTAGGCTTCTTTTTATGCCGGTAGTACGATACGTGGGATAACCCTAACTCCAAGCTCCATAAGCTAGTGGCATCATATTTTTTACACATCCGTTTACATGTAGATTTTATAATATAAATGAAAAGCCTTAAAATTACCTTCAAAAGCTCCCTGAAGTAAGGACTGCAGGCTGACAGCACAACTCTGTGTGCCTTCAAACTCTTGCCATCGCAGGCGAGTGTGACGTCGACGAAATCCTCGTCATCCCGGAGGTTCTCGAAGGCGCTGGTGATACTGCTCTGGTAATTGTTCCAACGCAGGCAGAAATGCTGTGTGTCCACCATTTTGACGGCTATGGAGTCATGTGTGATGTGATCTGGAAATTGGGGAGTGGTTAGTTCTTGAATGAATAGAGAAGACAGGTCTTACATTTGCGGGGTATCACATTTGTGGGGTTGAAAGGCCAGCCAAGGTGTAATTCGAGGCCATGCTTTAAAAAGTTCCGGCTGTTAAACGTTGTTTTCTTTCTAAAATTAAATGTGCCATATTAACGACCAACTGTAGACTCTTAGAGGTGTTGCTATAATCAGTCATTATAAATGCACTAGACGAAGCCAAAGGAAAAAAAAAACCACAGGAGGATCCACATCAAAGTTGTGTCTGAATTGCCTTTGATGCCCTTGGCTAGAACACGATACAATGTACATTCCTTTTCAGGAACTATGCAGAAGTAATTCAAAGTGTTATTTTTCTTTTAAGAGGGAAGCGAACCCATACCACCCTTGGCATAGCTTGCTAAAGTCTTGATTAATTATGAAACATATCATTACCTAGGTGACAAGATCACATGACTATTTTATAGATACAAACATGAGAAAAACTTATAAATAACCAAGTAGAGATTGCAAAAAATAGGTCGTATGTGATAAAAACTACCGTCTCGTTTACTTACTGTCAGTCATATGTTATTGTTTAATATCTGCCCTATATTTTTGAAATAATTGCAATTACCCTATTGTGGTGATAAATGGTGAGTTATGAGTTCCCGTTTAAAAGTAGTTGATGTGTTTGAAAAAAGAATTTTATGTGTGCACTTAGAAAAACATTGGTTAACCATTGATTACATCAGTAAAAAACCCGTTAAATTAAATGAATAAAATATTTTTTACATAACATATTGATTCCTTTTAAAGTTGTACTCACTCGAAATTCAAAGAGTTATTAGAAAAAAATAAGAAAGAACATCGTTTGAAAAGGTTGAGTAACGAAAAAGGTTTCGATTCGTGTATTGTCTGACCGCTCCTTTGTCTTTCAAACAAAAGTTTTTTTACTCATGTTTAGAAGTTGTTTTCATTTTTTTTTCTTAATTATTTAGGCTTCTTGCCTTGGCCAAAAGTTTCAAACTTCCTCAGTGTTCTGTTTAGACAAAAAAATAATTGAGAACTAACATTTTTGGCTTCATATTATTTTGCTTTTCCGATTTTTTTATTGAATCGAGAACGGGAGCAAGGTGTATAGTACTTACTGCTTTTGTTTACTCAGTTACGGAAAAACACAATGTTTTTTTAAACAATGTGATTTTTGTTATTGTTAAACTTTGGTTTTATGACCTAATAGAATTCGTACCTAATCGCAAAAATGTGAGCCAGGAGTCGAATGTTTTTCTAAAGAATAAGTTTTTGGTAAAGAATTTCTTGTTTTATGTAACTTAATCCTTTTTAGGGTTCCGTATCTCAAAAGGAAAAAAACAGAACCCTTATAGGATCACTCGCGTGTCTGACAGCCAAATTACTCCGAAACTACTTGACCGATTGAGTTGAAATTTGGTACACATATGTAAGTCGGTGACCCAAAGACGGACGTGAAACGTAAATTAATGAATTTAAAAGATGGGGGCCACTTTTGGGGGGGTAAACTAGAAAATTTAAAAGCAGACTATATTCTGTTATATAACAAATAAAAGGGCTCATTGTGAGCAACATTTTTGTTTGTTTATACTTATAAAATATAGGTAATAGTTTTGAACTTATTTAAGAAAATAGGTGACCATTCCTCCCCTAATTTTCTCGGTCGGTTTTTTTCCGAAAAAAAATGACAAAATATTGTTCTTTGCCTATATATTACAGAAACCACAAATAATAAAAATAAATAAAAAAATAAAGGGGGCTCGCCTATTACGATGGTACGGAACCCTTCATGCGCGAGTCTTCACTTTGCCGGTTTTTTCTTTTATTTACACAAAAATGTTTTCGATCTTTTATGTTTTGTTGATGAACCAAGGTCAGTAAGATATTGGAATTATTACATCACATTATGTCTACTCACATGTGATAATGCTACAAGCTATCCATGTTCTAAACATTTCCTCTCCATCGCGGCAGAAAAAAGCAAAAATAAAACCTTTTTTGTTTCCCGCAGGCGTTCTTTGATCATAGTCTCGTAACTATAAAGGCCTCGTTTTATTTTTTTGACCTTATTATGCTCCTAAGACTCTGTTCCAGTGACCAGGAATGAATTTAAGTTTTTTTTTTGTTTTTACAGGCACACCTGTAATAAGTATATACAGGGTGTAAACAGTCCCTTCACGAAGTCGTCAACCAAGCTTTCTGTACATCAAACTAAATAACCCTTCGCAAAAATTATTGCTGGGAAACGACTTTTGTTTTTTTAGGGGTGAAAAATCACGTAACGGTAAAACTCAATGTAACGCTCTCAAAACATTGTGCTGATGGAAGCATTGAATAGTAAACGTGTCATGGAGTAATTAAAGTGAAATGGAAAATCCCAATAACACATTACCCGACCTAGGAATTGAACGTACGACCCAACCCTATAAATAACTTTGGTAAGTATAGCATTAAAACAAAGTATTAAAAAAAAAATTGTGAAAAAGTTTGGAAAATTGACGTCCAATATCTTCGTAATCAGAAGGTTCCATTTATGGTCCAGAACAAAAAAAATATCGCAATGACGGGGGAACTAGGCCTTTCGACTTCGTTAAGGGTCTATTTACACCCTTTACAGTATTTTTAGGACATTTTTTCACTACGTGCTTTCCGAGTCACGGAGAGTTCTCAGTATGTCATGGATGGTTACCTAGCCACTGTTCAGCCTCGGCAAGCGATGCCTACCCTCGAAGATTGACTTGTGAGGCTGTTGATAGCTACGAGCCCTAAAAGGCCACAACAATTCATAAAAGACCCCCCAAATATATCGTCAGCATACAAACAGTTACATAAAAGATTGCATACACATACATAGATAGTGCCTTGCAACGAACACAATCTATCGTCACGATATTGAATTATATATACCTTATCAGCTGATAACGGATTAGAAAACTATGATTAGTAGGTATTAGGTGCATTATCTCCACGGACGAATGCACGGGGTGTGTGCATGTTGATAAGGCTTATATATTTGGATATCTTCACGCTTTTCTGAAGATGGATTAGCAGGTATTAGAGCAGTTTAAACTGTCAAGACTGTGGTTATAGGTGCTTCAGATGCTTCAAAGTCGGATAACTGGTGGATATTGGCATAAAATAACTGTTTGATAATCTGATGCTCACTCAATATCTGAGCCCAATGGTTCTGCTGGTCAGGCCCTGCAGTCTCAACATAGACAGCGATCGAAAAACAGCCAAATTCCGTCGCAAAGTCATAACGATGCGGATTTAAGGTGGAACCCGACACGGGGGGGTCGCATCTGGCTCGCGTCCACCTTAAATACGCTCGTGACGTAAATACTTCGATGTTTGAATCGAAAATACAATTATCCTATAGCAGTTTAGTTAAATTATTTGCAGCAAGCCCAATCTTTATCACCCATAGATATGAATACATTCTTACAATTATGAAAATAATAGTGAAACGAATTCTTAATTTAAAAATCGACGTATTTACGTTACGTTTACGCCGCGCGCTCGTGCTAGCCTCAGATGGTAGTTACATGTAAACAACTGAAAATCAGTTAAATCCATTCTTATTTTGTATTTGTAACCAAGCATTGCTGCGTTTCGATATACTAAGTTTGGTAGTCAATGATCTTGCATTTTCTTTCGACTGTTTCCCAACTAACCGGGGTCGGCTTTCAGCCTGGCCGGATGAAGCTGGATACCAGTATTTTACATAGAGCGACATGACATTACGTGTATTGATTTTGACATATTTTTCAAGTTGACACAACTTGAAAAAATGATTTTTCAAGTTGTGTAAACTTGAAAAATCATTTTTAATTTGATTTCTGAATTTATTGTGATTACGAGATGCTATTCGACATTTTAATATGATTATTGTTAGCATTTAAGCGTTTTGGTTGAAAATAAAAAGGCACTTGTTGGTAAAGCGTTTGTGGTCGCAGTTTCTTCGTTAATATTTTTGTTAGACTTTCAAAAAGTGTCCAAAACCAGCCTAGATGTTCTTCATATCATCACGACTGCGATCAAAAATGAATTTCACATTTTTTCATGTATTTCACCTCAACTGACCAAACCTCACCTTCCATCGCCCCTAGTTCTCACTAGTACATTTCTTACATTCATTCCAACCACTTTACCTGACAACCTCATCGCACTACTCCCGCCCTTTGCTCCCTACACATAAGAGCTACTTCAGCTGAAAAATGAAGTTGGTATGACACGTAAGTTTGAAAACAAAAGTTAGACAATAAGAAAGACAGACGTTTTCATATTAGCTCACAATGATAGGTAATCGAGTTACCTGTTGGCATGTAGTTCAACTGAAAACAACGTGATTGCCTGCTAAACGCTAGATTGCGTAGTTTTTGAAAATTGATCCTGAAGAATCAATTATATAGACTTGTAATTCCCGAAGAACTAGGTAGAGGTGGCCCAGTGGTGGCGACCCCGACTTACGAACAGTAAGTCGTGGGTTCGAACTCAGGCAGGCATTACTGAGTGTAATTTATTTCATCACAACTGCTCTCAAAATGGTGAAGGAAAACATCGTGAGGAAACAGGCATGTCCTAGAACCAAAAGTTCGAAGATATCTACCAAACCGCACTGGGCCCGCGTGGTGGATTATAGCCCATTCCCTCTCATAGAGAGGAGGCCGTGTGTGCCAGCAGTGGGAACATTACAGGCTATGCTATGCTAGGCAGAGGTGTACCTATCAGTACACCGAAATTCCGCGAGTTATGTTTTTAATTCCATGTAATCGGGGCAAGCCTATTGCCAACCGGGCACAAATCCAGACTCCGTGGCTGCTACTGAGCAATCCCCGATGGAAAAAACCAATAACATTTTGCCCGATCTGGGAATCGAACTCAGGACCTCAAGCTCAGCCTTCGCAGTTGCGGCTACTCGACCAACATCTTAATCTTAGCATAAACAGTTATTGTTCCGAAATCAACAGGAAACAGGCAAAAATGTTAAATGGATTCAGGGCTCCTCTGCGTGGGAGGGAGAAGGCCCTTATCTGACTCTCGAGCCCAGTGTGGGTTTCCGCGCGTCAAAGAAAATGTTACGACAAAACCGATGTTTGCTTTCGATATTAAATTTAAAAAAATGTCCGCACTGCACTAAGCCACTCGGAGGCCTTACGATGAACATCTTATCGATAAGGAATATTACTTCCAAAAGGAAATCTGATTAAAGGATTTAGTGCATTCAGGAGCCTTCATAATTGGCGATACATAAGTCTAAATGCGTTCGGTGCACGTTTAGTGCCACCAGTCTACGATTTAAATCTACAGATCAACCTGTTTCATTGATAATGACATTTAAGAGTATTGTCTCGCTCACGCATACTGAAAATCGTATCTATCGGGATGTGCATCCTCACTCTTCTCAAGTGTAAAAACTTTTTCAAGTACAGTAAGGGCACGTCTAACTATTTAAATCTTTGATGGCTTTTTACCACGCCATGACCTACAAAAAAAAAACTAGGAGTAGAGCAAAATAAAGCTAGATAAAATGCTCTATTTTGTACAGTCGCACTTATTTAGATTTTAATCCAACGTCGGGGAAAATAGCGTAATGTACGTGTGGTGTGTGTAATAACAATTATTATTTAATAGCGATATTGACACTATTTCCGGAAACTAAAACCATTTTCCTTAAACTGCAACCATGATAAAGTAACGATAACATTTTTCACGTTGCACAAACATCCAAACATAGTAGAAATAATGGTAGGAAACCAGCATAACTCCAATAAAGTCCCATTTCTAAATTAATTCTTGTTGCCGTGCCTGAAAAGGGTACATTCAAGGAAAACTTTGAAGGAAAATAAGCCTTATTGCCGTGCCTATAGCGTAATTATGCGACTTAATATTAAATAAGGGTTATTTTTCTTTGACCTTGTTTCCACAGATGTGCCTTTTTTGCTTCAGGCAGTCCAAACTGCCCACTATACGCAAATAGATGTTCTATCTAGTTTCTTTATAACTTAATACATTATATACTAAGTGTGAATTAGAATAGTTAAACAAAAACCTATTTTGAAATTTGAATATGTCACAAAGATGAATAGTGATATTTTGAATGAGACAAAACGGCTGTATTGAGAAACAGCCGTTTTGGTTTTTGGGTCCAAGTCATGAAATAAAGCGAATAGCTGCAGATGCTATTCAAAAGTGAACTTTACAATCGTTATGAGAATTTTAAAAGCATTCAATTGAAGATTGCGGGTAGGACCTAGTTGAGACTCGCAGACCAGGAAAGCATGGCGCACAAGAGAAGACTGGATACTGGAACACGGTTGCTACCGAAGATGGTGAAGATTTAAAAAAAACTAATGTTCAGTTACCTAGATGATTAGTTAATTTAATTTATCATGTAATGAATTTTCACCGATAATTGATCAAATAAATCGAGAGAAATAGATGTTATCTTCTTTTAGCATTAAAGACTAATCTAAAAAGTCTTGCGTGAGTGAAGTGCTTCATTTCCTACTTGTTAATGTAGATTAACATAAAACCAACGGTTAAATGGTTTGTTTAAACGCTAATATCAGATCATCAGATCAGATAAGGGCAGGAGTCACTCGGTCAGTATTTGTAGATTTTTTGTTGCTATAGTAAATATTATCACCAATGTACTTTTTTTAATATTGACGAGAGATTTTTTGTCTTTGGAAGGTAGACTTTAGTATCAGTATTTAAAGAAAAAATTGATTGAGAAGTCGTTGTTTTATTCCTAGATTAAGATTTTCCAAAAAAAAAATATACAGGTAGTTGAAACCGATACAGGATGAACTGAACATAGTTTGAAGTACAAAAGATTAAATAATATGCTGCTATATGTTACAAAACAGTATTAGTGGAATGTTACGGTAAAAAGCGTACCTATACTTTCTAAGCTTAGACCAAAACAATCT
Organism: Eugnorisma glareosa; assembly: GCA_947578425.1. Taxonomy (NCBI): domain Eukaryota; kingdom Metazoa; phylum Arthropoda; class Insecta; order Lepidoptera; family Noctuidae; genus Eugnorisma; species Eugnorisma glareosa. Next base: position 19,310,096 of record OX387973.1, on the reverse strand, counting down.
CATGTTTCCGAAAAGTTTGTAACTTAGACCACATCCTAAGGTCTATGTCACATGGAGATATTGCAAAGAATCGGTTATATGGTGGTAATGTAACACTATTGGGTATTTTGTGGGCATTCTGTTACTGGTGTCAATGGTTCACTTAGGGGCCATTATGTGAGATGTTTATGTAAAAGATTTAGGGCCCTATGATGTATTAGAAACGGTTCTATGGTTTAGAATATCGGTTAAAAAATTGACGGGGACGAATTTGATTGGACTTCAAATGTTGTTGCAAAAGACAAATCTTATATGTAAAATGATTTATTCTTTGAATCATTTTTAGTGTATTTTTTTTTATTGTGAAAGACATTTCTGTGAAGAACATAGTTTCTTTTTATTACCAGTAGTAATAAATCGGTTTTATATAATTTTTCACAAAACAAAAAAAACCGCATGAAATACGTAAAAAACTTTTAAATATCAATCTTTTCTTTCAGTAAGCTACCGTATTCAGATATTTCCAGTCAAGCCAAAAGTTATCAAATACTTAATATAAACGAATTAGACAAAAAACTGTACGTAGTGTCGCAATGTGACGATAGTCCAGTTGTTATCAATGTATTTTTTTTAGCAAATTTAGCGTTTTATCAGAGACCTAGGCTACGCGATATCTTATCACTTAGTTTAGGCTTCAACCGTTAGGTACTAGCGTTGTAAAATAATAACATGTTCAATTTACAGCAGCTTTTTTTGTTATTTTTTAGCTAGTTTAGATATATCGGGTTTTTCAAACAGGAATTTTGAATAAGCAACCTCGGAGTCAAAGTTCTAAATGTTATTTGGAAAAAAATCTTGAATCTTTTTCTTCAAAGTTCTTAGTTCCTGTTCTGATGACGGCGATGTGCTCGCCCCCTTTTACATACGGGTTTAAGGGACAGCCCTCCATAAACTGACGGGTGCATTCGGCTCCTTATTTTGGATCATATTCCACCGGATTTTTTCTCCGGAAAATTTTCATTACCTATTTTCAGCTACTATTCCTTTATTTCAATGTAAAATTACATTCCCTGTACGCAGCACTCCATTTATGTAAATAATACGGCTAAAATCAAAAATCCAACAATGGATGTTGAAGTACTCTAACGAACGACGTGAAACGCGTGAAATCAGCTGTTCATTTCCTGCCTAGCTACAGAGTTCATCGAACTCGTCATCGCGCTTGCCGTTCGCTACGTGCGTTTTGCCACGGTAACGATACATTGCGTATGATACCCATAACATTCCTGAAAAAAATTCTGTTACTTGTCATCTTAGTATGATAAACTGAATTCACCCCATCAGTCTATGGAGGGCTGCCCCTTACATCCGTATAACTAAAATATAATTTGTTAAACGTGGATAAAGTTTCGATTTTTCTTTCTCTGCGTAACCTTTCGGGAAAAACAGGCATGGATCCTGCAACTTAAAACTCTCACACGCACTGCATACTGGTTAAAATTCAATTCGTTTATCGGCCGGATACGAAACACCATTACTACCTACGTCAACAAAACTGCAATAAACTGCAGTACCTATGTCAACAAAATTCTTAAAACATAAAGCCAATTTTTTTTAAAACCACTGTTACGTAATCAAAGACTATTATTAGAAACTTGCAGCCTGATTAGGGAACAGTTTGGCAATTCAACAATATTCATTGCACTATTTTAGTTGTCGAACCAACGAATTTTTCAAACATGTGAGGTTATACAAGGTGTAAATAGAACCTTCATGAAGCCATGAAATAAGCATTTTGTAAAAAAAAAAACTTTTGAGAATGACAGATATTATCTCCGAATAACTTGAAGGTTCCCAGTTAAGGGATAGAACAAAAAAAATGATCGCAATGACAAGTACCTTTCGGCTTCGTTGTGGTTATTTTTACACCCATTAATTATTAATGAATTCCCTTCAAAATCCTTTCCCATAAGCGCAGGCTCTCTTTGAGAGGGAGTGGGCTTTAATCCACCACGCGGACCCATGTGAATTGATAAAGATCACATGTGTGTGATTTTTTGGTTTCAAGACATGCTGGTTTCCGCACTTTATCCTTTGGAGTGTGATGCAATGTGCTAAGTGCAGTGGCTCTTTAATATTTAGCTGCGAGCCCCTTCTCACAACTAACAGTGCTATTGGGTGACATTTGCTGACATTAGTTATATCAGTTCCTTCCTCAATGACATTTAAAAATATTATCGGATTGTTTTGGTTTTGTCAATTATAATTTTATTTTAGTAAACATCGATAAATGTCAAATCTTGATTGAGAGACGGTAAGTTAACTTTTTCTAATTTACCTCGTTTTCTTCGTAAGTCAGTTTTTTTAAATCTGCGATAAAATTCTCGTTTTTTACTACCGCTGTTCTCAAAACGGAAAAGGAAAACATCGGGAGGAATATCCGATGAAAAAAAATCGACACATGTGAAATCTGACATGTGACCTGTGTGTGACATCTCGGCTAGACATTAAAAATTGATAAAATGGAAAGACAGCGCCGTCGTTTCAACCAATAACTTTATTCATGTAATCACATATCATCGTTACATTTAACATATATCTTCAATGCGACACCTATTAATGTTCTAAAGCAAACAAATTGTCAAAATTTCCTTTTTTTTCAAGGTTTGCCAATACGGTTGCGAATCTAATAGCAAGTTGTGTAAATATATGTATATGTATGTATGTGAGCCATCTGTGCAATTTGAGAGCAGCCTTCGAATGCTTCGGAGTTTTTAGAAATTAATATCGTTTTGTTTAATTATGTGGAAATGGAATAATTTTGAAAGATAATGTTGAATTGAATTATGGTGCTAATAGAGATGCGGAAGTGTGATTTTAAGAGAGGGTTCCGTTTTCATGCAGAGGCAGTTTCACTAAAACCTAACCGTTACTCGTGAGGTGTAGAGCCAGGGTAGCCCGCGAATTCAATTTTTCTTACTTTTTTTTGCAATTTGAAGGTCAGTGTCAGTTTGTTTGTTGAACAAAATTGATTCGCGACCGTACACTACCCTGGCGCCACCCCTCCACCTTCAACATCCTACTTTTATAGTTTAGAGTGTACATAATTGTCAATGGGTTTTATTGGATGGTTTTGGAAACAGTTTGGTGCACATCTGTGTTACACGAAAGTCAGGCAGTAACTCAAGTGCTTTACACACTATAAATCAATATCTGAAGTATTTTTAAGGATATTTATTGCGAGTGCTCCACAATGTACTTACGCGAATTACGCAATAAATATTGTTGAATTATTGTGTTGTGTGTTGCGATGGCTTAAGCCCGACTTGTCACTGTTCACTGGTCACAAAATGACCAACATAGAATGATTTTCATTTGTCTTTTTACATAGTTCTAATTATTGAACAAAAATCTGCAAAAACTGAAGGCCCAATACACGATAAGACATATGCGTTATAGGTGAACGCATCTCAAATATAAAAGATACCATTCACTAGTTTATCTTGAGTGCAAAAAGTCTAAATTTTTAGCGTATCTAGTTTAGCGGCAGGCTATCGGAATGACCTATATTTATCTCAAATCGTTTTAATGAACAATATCTGAATTAATAGGTACTTCTTTATGAATGTTTGAAATTATGTTTTAATATGTAAGTAATTAATCTTGTTTTTTGTTTTGGGGGTATACAGAGGTCCTTTTTATACCTAACGGTTTGGTACCGCAGGTGATATCGTGACTTGAGGCTAAAGAAAAGATGGTTGAATTGTGTGTTATATGATTATGGCATTTTGTTTGAGAGGGGATAAATAACGATATGGCAGCTGATAGAGAAGAATAAACGAGAAGAATTGCTGCAATCGCTTTTAATTTTGTGAAATCATCAATCAAATAACTTGATTGGATGTTCTTGAATAACATAACATAACGCTTGTAATCTCGGAAGGGTGAGGCAGAGGTGTACCTAATAGTACACCCACATTTCGTCAGTTATGTTTGAGTTCCATGTAATAGGGAGCGAGCTTATTGCCATCAACTGGGCACAAATCTAGACTCCGTGGCTGTAACTGGGAATTTTTTTAATGGAAAAGCTTAATAACCGTTTACCCGACCCAGGAACCGAACCCAGGACCAACGAGATAGTAGAGTAGTAGCTGTTAGTAGAGTAGTTCTATTAGCGTGGAAGTAGTAGTTCTTGAGTATTAGAGTATTTTGTGAAAAACTCGAAACCCTAAGAAATATTGCTCTGTTCGATTTCCAAGATCGTTTTTTCTCCAACTACTGATGTTTACTGATGCTGATTCTCTTTTGTTTTTTTATTCAGTGGTTCGAGGCTTTAATATCGGTTTTCATTTTTTGATGTAAGATACTATGTTACAGAATTGTAATAATTTTCAGTACTAACCTTAAATATAATAGATGTCCTCTTAGTTTGTATGCGTAAACCTGAAACAAATAAAATACAATTCAGTACTGGAAATACGAATCAAGTAATTATAAAGGGTGTAACAAAACCCTTAACGAAGCCGAAAGGCACTTGTTCTCCCCGTCATTGCGATATTTTTTTTGTTCTAGACCATACCTGGGAACCTTCTAGTTACGGAGATATTGGGGGTCAAAGTTCCAACTTTTTCACAAGTTTTTTTATACTTGTTTTGAATGTAAGATTTTTACTTTAAACACCTCCATGATCCACTATTCAACCCATCCATCAGCACAATGTTTTGAGTGTGTTACATTGAGTCCTACCGTAAAACTTGATTTTTCACCCAAAAAAAAAGTCGTTTCCCAGCAATATTTTTTGCATAATATTAAGGGTCTTGTTACACTCTGTACAGAGCAGTAGATATTTGAGTAGTAGGTGGATAAGGCCCATTACCTCTGACATAGGACGCCTGTTTCCCAACAGTGGGCATATTTGGCTGATCATACAATACATGTGGTCTTGTCATAGTTATAGAATACTAGGGGGAGCTCTTGGCTATTTACCTAATAACAGGCGAACGGGTCGATCTTCAAAGTTATGCCGCGCTAGTTGTCCGTGGATGGAACCATCCATTACATACCGAGTTTTCTTCGTGCCTCGGAAAGCACGTTAAGCCGTTGGTCCCGGCTGTCAATTGTAGATCTTTGACAATCGTTACAGGTAGTCAGTGGCCGGACAATCTGCCAGAGTCTGAGTAAAAAGATACCCCATCTTTTTACTCAGTACTAAATGGGTTTTGGAGGTCAGATTCGCAGTATTTAGTTGCATTCGGTTAGATTGGAAGAGACTACCCCAACATTGTTAGGAAAACCTCCCATATGATGAGTTATAGAAAATAGAAGCCTAGGTAGACGGAGTTTACTTTAGTGTACCTATACCAACATGACCTGACTTATCTCTGATAACTTTGTGTGTTCACCAATTATAAACGTGTAGTCGGTTATATTTATTTTTGTCATGTTTTCATAGTTAATTATTGAAAAGGGAAACTGCATTTTTGTGATCCGTTTTTATAGCAATATTTAACTTGTATTCAGTTATCCTTTTACAATAAAATTCTTGCTATGTTTTAATTATTTGTTCGATTAATTATGGGATGTAGTTATCATTGATTTGAAAATGGCATTTTTACATCTACGCCATTGTAAAATAAGGTGATTGTTATCTTAATTAATCATAAATTAACATTAGTATTTAAAGTTGGCACCTAAAGTGCTAAACGCGTATTATCTAGCTAGGTATACGTTCAAGTAACACGTGTTTTATCATAAACAGTAAGAACTTGTGCCTAGAACGAACGATATAACAGAACTATATCACATCTCTATCCGAAAAGACGGCTTCACGAATACACCTCTCACGTTAACCCACATTTCCTGAACCCATGTTTTGCGGATAAAACGCGAAGCTCAAATATAACATACAAACTAAAACAGCCTTCATTCATGACACACACATCCCAACACTCAACACACACCCACACATAGTACTGACGCTTGTGATTGGACCACTTTCACTTTCGCTACGAACCTACATAGTTTGAATACCGAATGACGCCACCCGATTGGACGTTTCAACTTTGACCTTCTACGCGATTGGTTGAAAATTCTCATATGTAAGGATTATATACGGAAGTGATGTGGAGTTATGTACCGTTGTGCCCGTAAAACCTTATTGTTTAGGTATTTTAAGGCTCCCTGTTTGTTTTAATGGCATGACTTATCCGTTGCGGGGTTTGGGTACGGATTAGAAAGGGTTAATTGCGACGACTCCTTGTGTATATAGCGACATAATATACTTCGGGAAAGGTCCTTAAACTATATCTTTTGAGTGGTAACATCATTATTTAACTTCAGTCGATTTTAATTCTAAAGAATGTTGCTTTTATCTTATAGAAATGCTAGATTTCTAAGAATCTGTGTTGAATCATCAAACTGTAATCCATTCTATGTTATAGTATACATTGTAAAGTATGAGGTTCATGGAAAAGATATAAAGTAAATGTAAAACTTCACATTGGATATGAACAACGATAACTGAAAACGGTTCACGTACTACGGATGACTGAAAACTTTCACGAAGAAACGACTACTGCTACTAACTAGAAAAAATATAAATGGTGAAAGACTGCCCTTTCATAATTTATATTTTTAATAAATACCTACATCTTTAAACGTATCTTAATTTATTCAATTTCAAACTGACCACGCCCTACTTAAGGTAGAAATAATATCGTATCCTGAAAACGACTTACACCAGGGCAAATGTATTTTTACGGAATATAAAAAAGCAAAAATATAAAAATTATTATGTCGTGAAGAAAGTTTTTAGTGTGAATGTGGATGGGTATACGAGTAGAGGAAGGCCAAAGAAACGACGGATGGACTGTTTGAAGGATGATATGGCTAGAAAAGAGGTGTCTGATGAGATGACGAGTAATAGAGAAGTATGGATGAAGAAGAGTTGCTGCGTATTCTTGGCGGTACCTTCACCATCCAAACTTCAGTATATTCCTTTAAAATCACAAGTAACAGAGCACGTTCATGTAAAAACTATATAAAACAGCATAAACTCAGTCATTATCTATTTATACAAAGACTTACTCATTGACTTATGTTTTTTCTTATTCCTTAGTTCGGGGTCAGCTGATAAACATTAGGAGTTGAATTAACTAGTTGCTGTATACAGGGTTTGCTTGTTTTATTTTATATTGCGTCAGTATGCATGACCCTAGATAAAAATAAGGTGGGCAGGGACCGTTAGCTTTACATGTACGGTGTAAGGTACAGGCCAGCGCATCAAGTTACTACAAACTGTACAATATTCTAACCATCAACATTTTATGGTTTAAAATCATTTGGAGTAATTTTACAGTTTGTGTTATTATATGTGCTGGCGACTGTACATTGCCGCGCAAGGTGTTGCCATGAATTCAGTACGTAATTCTAGACTCTTTGATTTTTCGTCAATGCTTTGATCTTCACTTGTTTTTGTAATAACCGACTAAAGCTTTCTGCGATATTATAAATTCTAGAAAGATCTAGAATCATGCACGATATTCATGGTAACTATGCGCCGCACAAGCGCAATCTCTTACATTTTTCTCATATACTTTTGTGCTTTCCAAATAAAAATAATCAAATACAAATTCAGGACTCAGGCTCGAACTCAGTTCTCAAAGTGACAGCCAAATAGTTAGCGTTACCGCCATTGGGTCTTGTAGTAGGTAGGCAGTGATGTCGACAGCGAAGTGACTTGTTATCATGATTACGTAAACCTTTTTACAAACTTGACCGATTTTGAAGCTTTCTTCCGTGGAGGTGTTTTTGATTGCATAAACCTTGGTTTTTTGTAACAGTTTTGTATTTTATTTAAATACGGAAATGATAAAATAGTGTTTGTCGCATAATTTGATTTCTGTCTAGGATACACAATAAAAACTTTTAGTTACAAAGCAAACCTCTCGCTAAAATATGAAAATATTTAATATATACTAAAGTGGCACATCCCTATTTTTTATACGATCATAGTCTCGATCAAGTCGACCTTAAGGTCAAAAAACTCTTAGGAAACAGCATAAGGAAGAGTGAACTCTTTATCTTAGGTTTATATAATAATAGTGCTATTATATTCATAATATAACATTTATTATTTCTACGATAATGTACAAAGAAAGGAAGACCTTGTGTCATTGACCAGGTGGAGAATAAAATTAGAATTTAAACCAACATTGCAAAATAAGTGAGCTTTTTGTAACGCTACCTTTACTTCTGATCTCCCGAAGGGTTAGGCCAAAGTATTCCTACTTATACCCACATTTTGCTAGTTCTGTTTTAGTCCGATATAAAAGGGGCGAGCCTGTGTCTATTGGGAATTTCCTGATGGAAAGACCCTATGACACTGCCCGAGCTAGGATTCGAACTCACTTGCTTTATTATTATTATCATCATTGGTGGGCAGAGTTGCACTATCTTTTACCGGTCTGCGCGATTGGGGGGTTCCTTTGTTTGTGGCGCTCTAGAGACCAAACGCATGGGCCGATTTTGATATTTCTTATTGTTTAGCAATTTTGAGTCACGTGGATTCTATAACCATACGAAACATCACGCCTGTAGTCCCCGAAGGGTTAACAACAACAACAACAACAGCATCCATTTATTTTCAGGCTTCTTTGGCCCATAGATATATACCTTACATACTAACATACATATGATAAAATGCAAATTGTGTTAGTAAACAGAACCTTAAAACTATGTTAGTAACACTTCACTTGTGCACTATGTCTTTGTGCGTTCAGGTGGCACTTGTCCGCAAGAACCGCGTTGTTGTTGTTGTTAAGCAGAGGTGTATCTATTACTAGCTGTTGCCCGCGGCTTCGCTCGCGTTTTGGTCGGAAATCTACCCACGAGCATGTAAATATAGCCTATGGCACTCGGGCATAATGTAGCTTCCTATTAGTGAAAGAATTTTCAAAATCGGTTCAGTAGATCCAGAGATTACCCCTACATACAAACTTACAAATTTTACCTCTGTATATTAGTATAGATATTTTGCCAGTTATGTTTTGGTCCTATACCGTGAGGAAACTTTAGTGAATGTGGATGGCTATAAAAGTAGAAGACCAGAGAAACGGTGGACGGACTGTGGGAAAGATGATATGACTAGAATACGGAGAATTATGTCAAATAAGGGTCAGGATGATGGCAAGATAATGGAGATTATGATGGGGTCGTATTTTGACACTGACCAAAACAAAGATTTTTCTTTGAATACAGTGCTGTTAAAGCCGGTTGCTCTAAAACCTAACACTAAACATAGACACCTAGTATCCTAGCACTGTACGAAATGTTAATAAAAATATCAAACAAGATTACAACTGCATATTTGTTTGTGTTATCTTATCTCGCGACTCATTCTACTAGTTTAGTGGACATGACTTGGAACAACTTCGATTTTTAGATGCACTAACAATGTCTAGATTTTTTTCAAATGATACTTTACTTTTGTTCCGTTGCTAGAGATGGGACACCCCAATATCTTTTTACGGGTTCACCGTAACGTCATACTTTTTTCAATTTATTTTAGACTCTTTGGGTTCGATTCATACGTTAAAAAAGTGCTATTGGGTGCCACCAAAAATTTCTTTGTAGCAGCACCGACTCTGTATTTGTGCCCGGGATTTAAATAAAACTGGCAAAATGTGGGTGAATGTGGGTATACTTTTTTTTAATTCATTCATTTTTATTCACATTTTAAAATTTTAAAGAAATCGGTACCTTGCAAAAATATAGATTTAACTATCTAAGGTAATGCCTAAAAATATCAAAATACCCTTAAATAAATAAAATGATTTATCTTTGGGACACCCAACAGTGGCAATCTATGCTTCAACATATTTATAACGCCACCTGGCCATAAATATCGTAACGAAAAGTTGTCTATGGTAATATACAAATATTAATGCCGAGTATTAAAATGTTAGGTTTTAGATAAGGACTGCATTGAGTGTTAGTGATGTGCTTGTTGTCGATAGTTTCTGGTATCGATGTTTTAATTTGATTGATTGGTGACATTAAACAAAAATTAACAACATTCTAAGAAATCACAAGTAAATTCTATTATTCAATTCTTAGTAAATAGTGATTTTTTATTAAGTTACAATTAGAATTATAATCACTAATATTTTCAACACAAAAACATGAAGATAAAGCTTAAAATAAATCTAAATACGTCACAGTTCAAGGTTTCTTTCTATCGATAAAAACCGCGTCACATCCCTAACCTAGGGCTGGGCTAGTTATCGTTGCAAGAGATTGCGAATTTGATATATCGGATGATAACGTGTGCCGAATAATTCTAGATTACGTGTCAAACAGCATATGTACTAGGTTCTTTTTTTTTCAAATGTTATCAGTGAAATTACTAGATTTTGGGCCTTGGATTTCATGTTAGTTGCGATTTTTATCAATCGCTGGTTTAATCAAAAGTTGGGGACATTTTTGATATCTCTGTTAGCACCATCATAGTTACCACGCTTAGCTGGTAGATTAGAAAATAGCAGTTGAGTTATCTTTGCTGCATTTTTCTAAGTTATTATTGCTATCACCAACCATTGCAGATTTAGAAACCTACGGATCAGGAGCCAACCTTTTAATTGTCTGTATCGATATGAAAAAACCAAAGAAACGATGGATGGATTCGTGAACATCCTTCACGAATCCATCCATCGTTTCTTTGGTTTTTTATGGCTAGAAAGAAGGTGACTGCTGAGATGACGAGATTAGAGAAGTATAGAAGAGGAAGACATGCTGCGCCGACCACAAATGAACTGGTATAAGGGCAGGAGAATGATGAAAAGAAAAAATATGGTAAATGATAGCATGACAACTGACAGGGAATATAAGAAAAGACGTGTACCGCCGACCCCCGACGAGATGATCACCAGACAAAATTGATCCAAAAATATGTTTGAGAAACAACTAGTCCTAATTCCTTCAAAATGGAGTCACAACAACGTTACTACAAAACTATGTCCCACTGCATTAAAGAAAAATGAAATAAAATCATATTTATCGTAATCGGGATTCTGCGGGACCCCGGCCTCGAAGATCGGGGTACTCAGGGAGTAACCCTTAAATTTAACCTAATTAGACTAAAGAGTACAAATATACTGCTTATTACTCACAAAAAAGCATTATAATAACAATTTCTAACAGTACTGGCACAGTATTTCTTAAGCCCTCTATCATCAAGTCTGCTCACCCCAATAACTACCACACCGTAACGATAATTAATTACAAACCATGTTTACTTGTAACTGACGCCTAGATATGTGTTGTTTATTTGCTCATCAGGATGCGCACACGCATTTGTTTAAACAATTTATTTTTCAACAAATTGATAGGTGAGATCTTAGCACTTCCTCTGGGGCAAATGAGTTGAAAGGTTAGTTCGTAAAAGAATTATTATACTTTTCTCTACTACAATAATTTTACAGTTATCTTTGATTTTATATCTCCATGGAACTCATAGACTCATTGCCGTTAAGGGACAGTAGCTTCTTCGTTTTGTTTTTGACTGGCCGATACTTCGACAATTCAGAAATGTCTGTAATTGATTTATTTGCAAAATAAACTATTTAAGGCATATTCAGGAGCGTCTATCAGTTCCTAAAATGTGCAGACAACAGAACAGACAGGACACGATATTATGTGTCCCATCATTTGTGGAACAGCAAAATGTGTACACTTTCTGGCGAAGTCACCCATGAATCTCCACCCTCATTTTTTGGAGTGCTTCAGTTGATCATTTGGGCATACGATAGGTATAGAAGTTTTATAAAATTTCGGCTTTACGAACGTATCAGTCCGTCATACTTTTGTCAAACAAAAGCTTCTTTAAAATATATTAAAGATCACTGTACTTCAAATTAAGGAGATCCCCCTCCTGGATCGATACGTCTTATCAGTGAATCTGCTGTCTCATACCATGGCAATAACTGTTGCGATTGGCTGACTAAAATAACAACAACCAATCGTAGGAGCTTACTGATATTATTGACAGCTGATAAAATTGAATAGGCTTAGAACTTGTTAAACTAATATTGATAGCAATAGGTACGGTCTACACCGTTTGTACCGAACTTCGACTACGAATACCACCCTTAATACAACGAAATAAAGTGGATGTCAAAGTTAGAAAACCATACTAATACTCGTTTACACAAAAGCTTGGTGACACCTAAATTATTGCCTAAATAAAAGCAAGCTGTTTAATTTTGGACACGAGTGTCCAAAGCCAAGGAACTATAGTTCCTTGGCTCAGCGCAGTTAAACATCCACAAATCCCACATCGCACTTTTACGCCTCAAATACGTATTACTGCAATGAAATTAGGGAGCTATTAAATGTATTACCATGGGTAGACGACCGAATAATCTAGATTTTATAAGGGTTAAAAATATTGAAGTAGGCCTTCAGTTAGAACTGAAACGCCTTTATAAAATAACTACTAACCAAGATATCGGAAGGTAGGGAATTGGTGGAGGTCTAAAATGACTATTCTGAATCTATTTAAAGTTCGACTGAATCGGTTTCTTCTAGGCAAGCGTGCCCACCATGGCCGCATCATCGCTTCACATCAGGGGAATTGCGGTCAAACGCAAGCCTATTCACGACCAGTCTGACTAACTGAGCTGTGGAGGTCAAAAAAGCAGTCGCTCCATGTTAAATACCGCTATTCAGCTGCATCCGTTTAGACTGGGAGCCGGCCCCAGTATACACGGGAAAGGCTAGGCAGATGACGGTGAGCTGATGACCCATACAGACAAAGGGTGAGAAGCATTTACTGCTGATACCAAAAGATCCATAGCGTGAACAATGAGAAGATTCGCCTTGAATCGATCAACATGCTGACATTATAGTTCAATTCTTAAAACAGTATGCAGTTAAATTCCTTAACTGGGCTTTGCGCAATATTCTTGTTAAAATTAACTAATACGGTTACTGAGAACTTCGCTTAGATTGACACGTTTCTTTTCGATTGTTTTGATATTAACGCTTCTTGCTTAGATGGTAGTAACAGAGTAGTTAGATTTCAATGTATTGTAAGTCGCGTCGAATATGAATAATTATCACTTGCTTCGGTGAGGGAAAACATCGTGAGGAAACCAGCATGCCTGAGAGGTATTTCTCGACGGCATATAAAGCCGTCAGAGGCCCATGGGCGGCATAAAAACTCCGACGGTTACGCACTAATCACACGATAAAGAAGTCGCCTATTAGTTTTTTCTCGCCCCTATTATATGGGAACATAACTGTCGAAAAGTGGGTGCACTTTGTTACACCCCTGCTTAACCCTTCGGGATATCAATGGCATGATGTGATGATATCATAAAAAAAAAACAACTTTTTTTTTTATAAATACAGTCAAAGAATGAATTTTTTAAATAAAAAAAAAAAACGAAAATCTAAAATCGCACTATTGTAATCGTATTGCACTTTTGTAGGAAACAGCAGATGTTTAAAAAAATAACCTTTGAAAAATTTATATGCCCCCTCAAATGAATTTTTCATCGGTTATTAAAAAAAAACCTGCTGTTAAAATCAGCTTAAAATAATGTACTGAAAACGTGGTAATCGTTTTCGCGTCGGTTTCTCTTCTACCCCCTAAATATAAAGACCCGGTTACTATATTAAGACAAACAGTTAACTGTTATATACATAGTTGTAACTGCGTAGTCAATAGTAACAATTTAAACGCAACCAAACATCACCACAACAGTTAATCAGGCATTATTTTCGCAGAGAAGCTTATTAGGTCCAATAGTTCCGAAATAGGGAATAACTAATTTATTACGTTTTCCTTGATTTGTGTTGTTGTAAAGTACAGTTACATTTCAAAGTTACAGGAATGTGAGTTGGTTTTAAAACTTATTCCTGTTTTCTAGCAGCAAATCAAAGCTGTTAGAAATTGATGGTATTGTTTTGATAAGCCAATCGAAAACCAGAATTAGATTCGAATTTTGAATACATTCATAAAGTTCGCTTTTTCCAAATACGTAGGCAGCTTTACTGCTACTCAAAAACTTATCAAGATCTGATTCCTGAGCAATCGGGGCGTTTAGAAGATGCATAGCCTGGGCTGTGGGCGTATGTCAAGCAGTTTGGGTATGTAGCGCCGTACGGGACCCGCTCGCAGGCCCCGCTAGGCACAGGCCCGCGACCGCCGCAGCCGATAATATAATGTTGTCAACAAGAACAGTCGCGCACAAAATATATATACAATATTTTAGATAACGCAGTAGACACTCCAGCACTCGCCGGTACTGACTAATCGCGCGACTAGACGCGCTTCGTCACAATACCTACTGTCTACAGGATACGTCGCAAAAACTGAATATATAACTAATAACTTTGTTTACTAGAACTCATAATTACTATGCAATAATAAGTCCTATGAATTAAAGGGAAAATTTGCATAAATCTAAAGAAGGCTATCAGTTGCAGCGTACATACAAGGACTATGCAAGGTTATTTTTAACTACAGGAATGCATTAGGTATTTTTGTTTTCTAATTTCTCTTTACTCGTTATTGTAAAATTGACCACTATCAACATCTAAATGGATTGATAAGCTATGGTCAGCGGGACCTTAAAATAACGAGGAATGAGGAAACGGAATTATGCATGACGTTTGTAGACTGACGGACGGCGATAGACTGATGTGGGTCTAGTAGCTTACGAGTCACTTCCTCTCATAGAGAAGAAATTTATGAGCTGGCTCCTTGGAGTGTCGATGTTATAGAGACAAGAAAACATATATGGTGATTAGTCGTTTATAGCTAGCATGCCAAAGCTCAAGTCATCCAGTTTTATGTCTAGCTATTGCAAGCCTGGACTATTACGTGTAAAATATTTCTAGGCTCTAGATCTTTACTTTAGGAAAACATCCATGTTTCCGTTATGTGAATAGCTCCTATTATATGCGAATAAATATTAGAATTGTCATTGGTATACCTGCCTCTGCAGTCTAAAATTATGACCAAATTAAATGTCCTGTTTCAGTATTAGATGCATAACAAACTATTTTGGCTTATCGTATAGCGTTCATGCTTTTAAAGTCTACGATTTCTTGAGTAATTTAAGAAGAACATAGTATTTCCTTTTACATCATTTTAGGTTACTAAAGGCTAGACTAAAAGATACTTAGTAAGTAAGAAAGTAAAATTGATTTGTTTAAACATGGTGTACATGATAAATTGCATGCAAGTTAATAATGTAATAGAGAATAGTTCTAACATGTTCAGCCGCGTATCGTGGCGTACATATTGGTAGGAAGAGATGGTGCATAAAGCGTGATAATATTCATCAAAATTACAATAGAAATTATGTATGTGCTTATTAATTCGTCATTATTCATTATAGATTAGGTATCACTACAATTCAGCAAGCACAGTCAGTAGATAAAATTAAATTTCAAGTAGTCATTAAATAAACGAATGTCTTAGAAAACGTAAGTATTGTAAGGCTAGTAGATAGTTGGTCTGACTACCCATAAGGATCTTAATTCTTTTGCTGTGTCATACCCCACCGTAGGACAAATGTTTCTTCTCTCTTTTCTCGTCAGACAAGAAACTATAGCATTGATCAACAACTTTTCCAATATTGAAAACATTTTTTTTATCCGCCGCATACGGTAATAGGTAAAATGAACAGGTACCCATAATATTGTAATGACTGATTATGCATAAATGATAAGAGAAATAATCAATAATTTGTGCATTATTACATATATAGGTATGTGTTAGTTTAAAATAATAGTTACCGGTAATTTTGTAGTTTGCGAATTTTAAACTAATTGGGTTGGCTCTTTGGTAGAGTGGTTGCAAGCACGAGTGTTGAGCGTGAGGTCCTGGGTTCAATTCCCGTGTCAGCAAAGTGATCAATATGTTTTTCGATTTGACACCTATTGCATACATACATATTCTACCACTCTACTACACCAATTACTTGGAATCTATTAAGTGGGGATATGTAGATATTCTTATAAGCACCTTGTTTTGACAAAATATTTTATTCTATAAACAAGTATTTTTTTTTGTCGTGGTAAAAGTATTAAATCCAACACAAAAAGTCTGGTCTAGAATTGATATATACTGAATTAACTACTGCTAGAGTTCAATCATCGCTTGGAAAGATATTAAGTTCTAACTTCGTTGATAAGGGAAGACCGAAAGTTGACTCCCTGTGTCTTATGCAGATATGAAAACGCGTTATTATCACAGACAAAGGTGTTTTATTAACAATTAGTTCTAAATAAATTGTTTACACACACAATTCCGGTCTGTCTGTCCGTTTTATAGATAATCATACGGTATCTAAGAATTACCGTAACAGGAGACGTCGCGGGGTGGTCTAACATGTATTATTTCACAAAACTTGATACTGAGTTATTACCTACAGCATTGTTTTATTGTAAAAGTAGAAGTAGATTTAGTTAACAGAATATGAAATGATCACGCCGGATGCCCCGAAGGGATAGGCAGAGGTGCATCGCATAGTACACCTACATATCGCTAGTTAGAAATGTTCAATTATTTTAATTTTGAATTGTCTTTACTATGGACACTTATTTATTTATATTTATTATTTATTTTTATATTTTATTTACTATTTATTTTTATTATTTATTTATTTATATATATTTATTTATTTTACGTACACATCTTGCTACATCGTTCTCATATAATGTATAATCTCAACATGAATGATGTAGATTTTGTAACAATTTTCTGGTTCAAAAGAGTGTCCACGGAGTGTCTTGCCCGTTCTTCTCCATCGAGATCTACGCTTTGAATTTGGCAGCTGCAGTACTTTCACAGTTATTATGCTTTGTGACCGGAACTGAAACTTCGCTTTTTTGACATTCTAAAGTGCCTGTAATGGTCTAATATTGAAATAGATAGATATTCATCTAGTACAAGGTACTACGGTATGCAATTCTATCTGTTCTAAGTTTAGTCCTCAGTCGAGAGCATATCCTTCGGCTTAGTACTAAATTGTCTGTTTTATACAGCTAGAGTTATTTCATTTTCGTCAGTTATTTTCATTGGATCATTTTAGTTATGTAAGATCGATTTTGGTGCTTAATTTTATTACAAGCCGTGTCGGCTCACGAAAAATTCTTTCGGGTAAAAATAGGGAACTTCAATACAAGTAACCCCTTTGGGGGTGTGAATAATCCTTTCATGGTGTTGTGTTTGTGTGGGTTGTTTTTTTTATAATTTACTTTTTTTTTCTAAAAGTAATATCGGACAGGCTAGATGAACCGTTTGTTAAACACTGGGTTGCTCTCCACGTCCACGGTCCACAGTCTGATTGGTTTTGTTTATTCGTATTTATATAATTATTTTTTCTTTTTTGTAGTTTTTTAACATAGTTCTTAAGTATTTACTAACACATAAAGGATCTGTGTCTATTATAAATGGTCTGAAATAAAGGTCTAATATAAATTCATGCTTATAGAACCAACGAACAAAGATTTTTATTTAGCAGATATTGAAGTACACTAATCTACGTTTTCCTAAGAAAACAATTGAAAGACGCAATGTCAGTTCGCTTAGGTATATCCGGTGATAAATTATATTAAAAAAAATGATAAATATTGTTATTATAAAAGATAAAAATCTGTTCATAATGCAACTATCAAAGAGTAGCTGATATTTGGTTGTACTACAACGATATGGTGTTCAAAGAAAAATATACGATGTTTCTCTTTGCTTATCTTGACGTGAAAAGAAGAACGATTACCTCCCTTTTTTAAAGTCGGTTAATGGGGAATTGATTCTCCTAGAACGTGAAGTAGTAATAGGATTTACTTTTTTCGCTAAGTACATAATTTTGCATTACCTAATATTTTTTATCCAAAAACCAGCTATTGTTTTCCCGTCTCAACAAAGTATGTTTTTTTTTTAATTTTGAATTTTATACACCTTTTGCCAAATCAGAACTTCAAATATGTCTCTCTTGTATTTCGTTTGACTAAAATGGACCTGTAATTCTACCTACACATGACAAATCTATTTAGGCGACATTATAAAAATACTTGTGTTAGCTTAGCATATCTAGGCAGAGCTGGTCTTATCTAGGTTCAATGCTCAGCAAAAGATAAAAAAATGTACCAGCGAATGTTTCCTTTATATAATATACACATTAGATTGTGTTGGACGCTTGGTTAAGCGACGGTAGTCACAGCATGGATTTTGATGGGAGGCGTACTGAAAAAAAAAATAAGTTTTTCTTTTTTGGGCAGTTAACTGACGTTTTGGTATACAGGGTGTGAGGGACAGCCCTCCGCAGTCTGATGGGGCGAATTCAGTATATCATACTAAGATGACCGGTACAAGAAATTATTTTAGGAATTTTATGTGAATCCAATAAATTTGATTTGTTTTATTTCCTCATAAGCAATATATCGTTACCGTGGCAAAACGAACGTAGCGAACGGCAAGCGCGACGACGAGTTTGATGAAGTCTGAAGCTAGGCAGGAAGTGAACAGCTCATTTCACGCGTTGTTCGTTAGAATATTTCAACATCCATTTTTGGATTTTTGTTTTTAGCTGTATTATTTACATAAATGGAGTGCTGCGTACAGGGAATGTGATGTTGAATTGAAATAAAGGAATAGTAACTAAAAAAATGATTAAAAAAAATAAAAAAATTGCGGAGAAAAATTACGTTGGAATATGATTCAAAATAAGGAGCTGAATGCACCCTGTGAGTTTGTGGAGGGCTGTCCCTCACACTCTGTATATAGGAAATTTATTTCAGACCGTCATCATATAATAGACTACACAGATCACAGACAGACTGTAGCAGCTACATTGGTAAAAGTTGTTTAGTTTTCTTAGCAGTCAGAGAGATCTTGATATTCACACAAAACATAGAAAAACTTAAACCGCTTTCCCACCACGGTGGAGTCAAAAACTACAGGGTGCCTAAAATGGACCTCTTCTGTCCTCAGGACTAGATTAAGGTCAATAGTAGGCCCATTTAATAATAAAAAAATGGCCGCTTCAACAGAATCGTATTAGGATAACAAGATGGGTTACAATTCGTTAATGACAATTCATGATATCAGCGCCTGTGACCATTTTAAGAATTTTAACGTAACTCATAATATTATAAAGCGGCCATTTTAGGTCCCCTGAACGCCAGATCCTACAATTCCCTTTTGATTTCATCCTTGGTTCTTTAACATAACCTCTTAGTATTTTCCTAAGTTACCCACGTATAGCAACTAATATTATTAAAACCAAAATAAATCAAAATATCATTTTTAGCCAAAAAGGTAACTAACAATTCATAGCCACTGAAGCGGTAGGTGACGAGGCTAACCCTCCAGCGCCGGTGACGGGTGACGCAAATATTAACCCTTGAACGGCGGGTAACCTGTCGGTACGTAGTTAGGCCCGATTTATATCGCAGCTACCTGTGGCTTCAATCTAGACGTACTAACTGGCGTGGTGGGGCGTCTGACGGCGGTGGGGGGTTAGAAAACAAGGATTTTTCTTGTTTTTTTTTTGTGTTTTAAGTGTTAATGGAAGTTAACTTTTGCTTAGTCAAGTTACAAAGAGTATTTTTTTCAATGAAAAGAGGTTTTGACGTTGACTTTTCCAAGTTTTGTCTTTTTTCAATAGTATCGTTATTTATAAAATGTAGGTTTCTATGCCTAAAACGTAAATTAAGCTATTTTACGTTTGGTTTCGTATGTGTGTATTATTTACTATTATGTGACTGCAACAGTGAAAGATTGGAGTAATTAATGCTTAAAATAAGTTATTTCAACGTAAATCCAGGAAGGAATTTTATTATTACTCTAACGCGTGGTCAAAAGTGGAACTTATCCCGCCAATCCGCCATTTTGTTTTTTCCATCACCCCTGTCGACGTCATTCTATTATGAAAAGGTCCTTGATCCTTCTGGACATTGCGTCATAGGAAGTTCTTGTTTTTCCTCTGTAGCTACACTTTCACGTTAATTTAACTGCGTAGAAAATTAGTAGGAATTATAATAAATCCAATAGTAGTTGAGTAGATGTCGGCTATAATAAACTGAGCTCGGGTTACTGACAATCGTTGGCTAAACTAACGACGGTTCAATGTAAATATTATCACGCTGAGACGAAAATCATAGGATAACACATTTTTATTAGCTATCATTACTTTAAATGATAACTTAATTTTAGGTCGAGAAGATCTAGAATCTTGTTGATTAGCTAATCTCTAGCAAGAGAAAATTGTGACTAGAGAAATATGGAAGACTATAATATGGATAAGTCCTTTGCAACTAAACAATGTATCTATTTGTTTAAAAAAAAAACTGTAAGTTACACGATTACGGACAAAAAGTAGGTTTGTATAATTTATTTATTCATTTTTCTCCATCTTACGACTATCCTTACAGGGTTACCTAATGCGATAATGTACATAACAACAATATTAAATTTTGTAACCAATTACAAACAATGCATGTGCTTGTCCCTTAACCTTCGGCCCGTCGCGCATTTTTAATAACGCGGTTCGTCGCGTGGGGTACCTCAAAACCCCAAGAATAAAACGCCTATAAAATCCCTTATAACTTATATATTTTTTAATTATTTTAGCAGTTTCTTTTTGATGTATTTTATGACAATAAAATTACAACAAATTAATAAAAAATATTCATTTAAAAACCTTATAACTGACAATCTAAATTTAGGACTAATTTTTTTTCCCTCTTTGAGATCATTTTACTGATTTTTTTTTAATACCACTAAGTCAATAAACTTGAATTTGTATTATATCAATATGAATTCACACTAGCATAATCAACATTTCAACATAAAATTTGGATCGCACCAACAAAACAAAAACACAACTTTTATCAAACTAAATCAGACTAATTTTCCGTTTAGACAAAGTCATTACAATATACCGGTTTAGTATGCGTAGGGCCTATTTTACTCTTGCAAAAGTGTCAGATAGATGGGAATTTTATATCTGTTTGTCTTGGACAATGAATGCAGCGCTTTCTCATAGGAACGATGTCGTTACCACCAGGTTCAATATTCTGAAGCGAAGGTTTGAATATATGTTTCAAATCCCGAGGCAAAGTAGAAAAGTAGCTCGCGATTGCAAATTGAGGACAACACAATTCAAATGGCAGTGTTTTCGAGAAAAACTTGCGTTTAAAACAATAAAAAAATTATAAAATACAGGTTACAAAAGAAAGCAACCGTACATTTTCAACGAATTTTTACTGACGGGGTTCGTCGCGTGGGGTCTCTGAAGTCCCACGCGCACAAAACACGTCTATATCTTACTGCGCTGGCATGCAAACTGAAGTTACCGACGATACACGCTAACTATAACCCAATTTCCGAGGGTACCTAAAGTACTAAAACTCTGGGATAGTTTTAAATGTGTTAATTTTACATATTGCTAACACCTAGGCTTTCAAAGACCCCACGCGACGGACCGAGGGTTAATCATTTGGTCCACTAGTGAAAGGTTTTCTTTTTTTTAAAGTAGTCAAATCTGCATTTAAGTATTTCTTGTCAATATTTTCAGTGCCTACCTATATAAGTATTTATGGAAACATTATATATAACGTCATCTTAATAGTTTAGCAAATACATTAAAATAACTTCAGAGTCTATTGAAATGACTAATAAGTTTTACTCACACGCTATTTGAAATATACGTGGCACACATTTGATTATTTCTATTTTTAGTATTTTCCTAGACCTATCCTGTTTGCCAAACTAGACGGGATGCATGAGAAGTGTTATTAATACTTTGAATTACTTCAATATTTTATGTGACCAATATCCTTAAAACTAGCATACCTATGTGTAACTCTAAAAACATACCTATTACCTGTAGAATATTACATTGCAAATGTAATATGGTAAGTCTATAATCTTATTTTAACCTGTCAATGAATTGAGTCAAACATGCCATTTGTCGGGGATAACTAACTTTAAACGTAAAGAAATAAAACAGACTTAAAAAAGCTGTTTTGTCTAAGTTTATATTAGCATTTCTCCCAGCTTACTAGACAATATTAAACTCCCAAAACTTACACAAATGCTATAAAACAATCTTTCACAGAATAAAGTTGCATTCATAATTATTTCTGTATAAAAAAGGTTTTCTTCTATAACCCGTTTACAACAGCGTCAAGTTCACTTCAACTAACAAGTTTAGGTTTAGTTTAAAGCACTAAAATCCGAAACAGACTTGCATCATGCATACAATAAGTCAACTTGATGATTATATGCCACGCTCTGAACTGTGCCATGCTCTGAAGACCTTCTTTCATTTATTTTATCCGCAGTCTCAGCCACAAATGCGTGTGGCTCGTGAACAAAGAGAAAAAGTCGAATTAGCAATACAACTGCTTGTGGTACACTCTATGTTAAATGACGGATAGCACCCACTTCTTATTGCGATTTTCGATCGCAGATGATTCAGCGGCATCTCTCAGAATAACACAAGTTACTGTCGACAAGTAAGCGGCAATACTTGATTTTTATAATGCCTATAGTAGGCCGACGGCTTCTGTAGAACATATTTAAGCAATACAAAGTGTGATTTGGTTTATTCGTCAGGAATTTTGCAGTTTCAGCCCAGGGTCTGGATTTATGTCCGGTTGACTGCAATAGGCAATAATTACATGGATTTAATAAATGAGAATGAAATGAGAATGTACCCTTAGGTACACCTCTGCTTAAGGATTACCTTCCCCTCTTCTTTTTCATCCCTTCAGGGTTGACAGGCAATTTTTTATATATGTTAAAACAAATATTAAACAATTGCGTTCACACATTTAATAAAGTGATTTTTAGTAGTTTTTTTTTTTAGTGATACAAGGTGTTATTTACAAAATACTACATAATACCTAGCTAAATAGGACACAACTTTAGCGGGAAATAGTGAAGTTACCTACTAGACAATTTGAATTATGTACATTTGAAAAAGAGTCACTAACAAAATTCGAAATAACAATTATAATAAACAAACCACTAATTAACTGCGCAATACGTGCTAAAACTATCCTTATTGATACTGTGACTAACCCTTACTAGTGTGACTTCGCTATTATCTAGCCAGGCGTTATTGACCTCGTGAAGGCCAAGGCTACAATTGTTTACCGATTCAGACATTCGCACTTAAATCTGTGTCCTGCGTAAGCACGGGACAAGAGCTTGTAGGGTGAAACTTGTGTAGAAAAAAAAATCTTTTCACGTTTTGTCTTTTTAGTTTGCTTTCTTTTGTTTTATTATTGAGAACTGTTTCAGGGTTGAATTGTACCAGTCTTGAATTTAAATATCCTCTAAGGAACTACTCAAGTTGTTTTTTCTGTTAGTCTAAAAAATCATAATATCATTGAAGACTTCAAACAAAGTTTTTATTTTTATTAAATGTTTGAATACTCGTAGTAGGTATAAATTTTTAGACTTGATGTTTTTAGTAAGATATTCTTCCTTGATTTCTTAACACCGAGCTCACTCACTTTATATTTCACTGAAACTATATTTCATATTATGAATGAAAACATTAAAAAAAATGTAGTGATCTTTAGATTGCCACAAGGGAACTTGAAATAGTAAGAATAATTTTTCACTCAAAGGTAATTTTGAATCCTTATAACTTTATTTGCAAACACATAACATAGTTAACACAATATTTTGTTTCTAACTTCAAATAAGATTTCCTAACATCTTCCAAGGATAACATTTTTAAGGCTTTTAATGTTTTAGTACAAAGTTCTGGAGTGGCAACCGCGAACTGGAAGACGTTGCGTTGGCAGGCCTCCCACTAGGTGGACTGATGACCTGGTGAAGGTTGCGGGGATCCGCTGGATACGAGACTCACGGGACCGGTCAATGTGGTGATACTTGGGGGAAGCCTATGTCCAACAGTGGACTTCTTTCGGCTGAAATGATCATGATGATGATAAAGATTTAAACGTAACTTGAGTTGGGAAAATTTATTCGACCATCATTATTAGATTTCCTACTTTTAAAGAAATATCTTAATGTAGTTCCAACGTTTTTATTTAACGTTATTAAGAGTCGTTTCATGTTTGAAATCGGTTGATTCTCAAATAATAGTTTTTTTAAATTATTTATCAAAATACAAGTTTCTCTTCTTTTGGTACTTCATTTGGTGGCTTGTGTTGTTTTGTTTTGTTTTGTAAAATAAGGTTTTCGCCCAATGAAGATGGTTGAAACTTTTTTATTTGATTTGTTGTCTCTTATTAATGTTATTGAATTATTTAAATATTTATTTAAAATTATTACCTCATTTTGGATTGGCAGTTGGAAATACGGAAATAATAGTTGATTAAATTATTTAGGATAATTCTAATTCTAACTGATATGTTATTTTGGACAAACAAACACTAACTGAAACTAATGCTAGGCAGAATATTGATAATATTTAATAATTACCTAAACATATAATCTCATATATTTTTCGGTATCGGACAATATTTTTGAAATTGCAATTAAAATAAACAAAATATAATTTGATACTAGCTGTTAAAAATGTATTTAAAGTAGCCTATTTCAATCTCCGGCTTTTATACTATTTATAATTTGTCTATGCGAAATCGCAAGTCAATTCGTTGCTACGTCAAATAAGGACCAAGCATCAACCTAAGTTTTGCAACTATTACTTGGATAGTTAGTTTTTTTTTTCTTATGACGTTGTTCAGTAAAAATATTACTGTTGCATCCATTGACGTCAATGATTCCATAGTTAACCGACTACAGCAGCAAAAGAAGCGTAATTATTTATTTATGCTTGTCTATTTAAAATCATTATCATAGCGTCTTGGAAGTTCATCGCTAATCTTCTCATATTTGCAAATCATTCTGAATTTTTATCTATCTAGTCCAGAGACACGTGTTAAATTATAAATTCGATCGATTTCACAAATAGGTCACTAAATATGTCAATATTTTGTAGCAAATTATGGAGATTGTGGGTACATTGTAGGCGCGTTCGTTGGAAGGCCTATTTTTAGTCGACAGCGTTTACCGGTTAATTTTGCTCGTATTTAAGTTATAATGAAAAATAGGAAAGTAACAAAAATATGCAATAATTCAGGTAATATATGATTTAATTATCCTGAAATCCGTGTATGTGCGATTCTAACCCTAAAATGTTGTATTTTTGTATCTATTTTGCCAATTAACCATAATATTAATGAAACTTTCGGGCGCCCCCTTTGCACTTATTTCAGGGTTCAAAGCTACCACTGGCGTTTGCTTCCGTCCGACGCCTCTAGAAGGTCAGGAATAATGTGGGTGTGCTAACCGCATCCACACTACACCAGCTTCTGGGCAGGCCTATACACCGCACTACTTGCCTCGGCGAGTTTTGAGAGAAACAACCGCTCACCAGACTCCAACTAGCAGCCCTAAGGGCTCGTGGCCGCTACCGACCACTGCCCGCAACTACCACCTTACGCCGGACCTTGCATGCGTCACTTACGGTGTCCACTAACGGGCATAGCCCAGGGCAGTACCCAACTTAAGACCTTAGAGACTTTAGAACCTACTTCCTAAGATTATGTGCTCAGTGCTTCACTACATAGTATAAAACAAAGTCGCTTCCCGCTGTCTGTCCATATGACGTATGTTTAGATCTTTAAAACTACGCAACGGATTTTGATGCGGTTTTTTTTAATAGATACAGTGGGAGTGTGAGAATCAAGAAGGTTTATATATTTATAATTGCACCCGTGCAAAGCCGGGGCGGGTCGCTAGTTAATCTTATAAATGTGTTGTAAGTTGGTTCTTCGTTTACTTCACTCTTTTAAAGCACGCCGCCACAATAATGACCCTGCGCAAGATAGTTTACAAATTCAAAATGATATAATTGAAATAATTCGAAATTACTAGACCAGGTCCATGCAAGGAAGCTCAAGTCATAGCCCAGTCGTTACCGCGAAAGTGCTGACAGCTGTCGTCACGTGGTTTCTGGCTGTCCGTCGCGTTTGACGGTACGAACCAGATATTATTTGTTACAAAGTTTCACTTAAATAAGACCTATTTCAAGCGGCAAATGTATAGAAATAAACAATCTATTGGCCTCTTATAGGGATTGAATGCAGAATAATGTCTTTATAAACCTTAACCGTTAATCAAAATAAGCTGTCTTTCAAAATAAGTTTCAAAATAAGTTGTCTTTCCTTCTTCAAGTAACTAATTGTTTAAAATATGTGCCTTGATGAGACAACTTTATCTAATTCAGAATTAGCTAATATAAACGTTGTTGATACCTTAGTTACAACTTAAAGATTATTAACATTTAATTACAAATTCAATCCTGTATTTCACAAAGGGTTGGCAGACCTATTTCCTACACTCCCATTTCCCTAATTATATCTAAGACCTACAATATTGTTCTCAAATCCAGACTCCCAGATTTTAAATCATAAAATATTATATTATAAATACTTAATTGGCACATGACTAACGCATTATCGCTTACTGTGTATTAGAACTATTTTTAAATGCACTTAAGTTGAATGCACTGTGAATAGGTAAATACATATTGCAGTTACAGTCGTATTTTATAATTGATAAAGGAAAAAAATAAATATTTTATTCTTGTTAGTGATTATTGAAAGTATGACGTTAGTTTAGGGTTAGAATTTAGTTAAGAATAACTTAAAATTTGGTGAGAACACCGTGGCGTTAAAAGCTTTTATTTAAGCTTTATTTTAGTTTTAACTTTTTCAATAAAGTCATGATATTTTAATTATATAAAAAAAGTAAGTATAGACTTAAAAGTAGTTAACGAGCAGGGATGTTCAAAAGTTTATTTCTTTCCAAGTTAGCCTATGTCAGTTAGATTTAATTTACAAAAGGAATGTTAATGTTTTATTAATATAAATGGGTGCGACTGTAATTCGTCTATCATCAACATTATAAAACAGTATCGAGTCTAATCTAATTAAACGATTACTTAGCTCGACGTCACTTTCAAATAATCTTATTTTAATCAATCATCTTTATTTTAAAAATAGACAAAATTGGCTGCGGCTTCATTAAAATCCTAACTTAAAAACTCTTCATTTTCACAAAATTCATATCCACTACTCGAAAGTATTTCGTTTCTTAAAATAGTTCACAAAAGTTGCCAAAAGAATTTAACTTTTCAGTAATTAACGGCGCAATTCATAAGATAAAAGAGTGTATTAGGTACTAAGTAAAACGATAAATTAAAAATATGCGAAATGAAACATATTTAACAAGAGCGCGCGTTGTTCTGAAATGAGGTTATCCGTATAAGTCTAACACATTTTTTTGTGCAAATAAATTTATCTCTATGCCACGACCTTGCTCCCAGCTATCGCCAAATTTTGCTAGTCCTAACGTCACATTGATAATAACTAGGCAATCTAGAAAAACTTACCCGTTTTAATATTAAATTATTGTAATAAATCCTCACAGCACAACACTTTGGTCACAGTTTATATCGTGTAAATAAAAAAATTGTAGTGTTTAGTTTGGTTGAACGATGTCCCGAGAGTGCAGTATGTTGTTCTGGCCGCGGACGGGGTTATGCACATCGCTTGGTCGCCGGCAGCCAGCCGACTGGCGCGGCGCGCACGCAACTTCCATGCTCCCCGCGCCCCCCCGAAAAAAATACAACCGCGAAAAATATGGCGGGATCCGACACGCAAAAACTGAAGGGGTGCGCTCCGCGTTCTCTCGCTGAGGTTGTATGCTAATCCATCGTGCGCTTCGCCCTTTTTTCCGGGGTGGGGGTGGGGGGTGGGGGCATGCAATTAAAAAGCCGCGCGTGCGTGTGGGGGCGCGATTAGAAACGAGACGGCGGACGGAATGAGTCTGTCACCGCTTTTTTTTACTCTTTTCCTAGTCTGGCATTTTGTGTACGAATGCCTAGGTAGACTAAATCGATGGACCGTCTGACTAGATTATTGGTCGAGTACTGAGCGTAGGTAACTTAGATAAATGTATCGCGGCCTTATCTAAGAAATGAGATGATGCGCCATTTTTTTTATAGTGTAATGTTTATTAATTGCATTTGTGTGTTTAGAGATATTGTGGACTTTAATTTTTAACTAATTAATGTAGATTAACTAGGGATCTTTTTGCTATTTTGAAGTTTGTTAAGCTAAGTTACTTAGGCATTGGAAATAAGTCTAACAGCGTAATTTTCTAAAATTATATAGACGATTTGCTTTGTAGGATAAAGTCGGCAATCCTGAATGGTTCCTTTTTTATAAAACTGCTCCTTTCGCGACCTGAAATGGACACAACTTAAACTTTGCGGAAGTCTTACTTAGATATTTTGCGAAGAAAATCAGCACATGATATCCTGTGCCTAAAAATACTTAAAATTTAAATAAACGATGTAATTATCTCCTCGAATTTCATAGTTACAAAACTTCGACGACGTAAATATTATTTTTCTCCGTCTATCTGCTTTCTTCTCGCAATAATAACTGCCCCAGCAACAAAACGGCAAATTAATTACTATTTCTCCATCCAACAATAGCGAAGACGTTTTAAAAACTTGCTCCACCTAATCTATGGTCCGTTCAGTGAGGACAATAGTGCCGGGATCAGAAAGGGGTGTTTTGCAAGATTGCAGCTAGCTAGTGATGGGCCATCAGACCTCAACTTGCAACAAAATGTGGGAATAACAAGAGGGTCTGTTTAGACGGATGGCCGGCCAAACGGCTTGTAGTGTGCAGTATCTATAATTGTTAGCCTTGCCGTTATTTTGGCAGTTATAAAGGGTTAACTCTTGGAATGCGTGTTTGGTGTAGGAGAATGGTATTTAGAATAGAATTTTCGATTAGACTGTTCTGGATCATTTTGATGTTCACTTTTTTTTTGTTGTTTTAAGCATTTACTCTTTAGTAATCTTTCTTTTGTTTGTTTTCTAAACTGTAGTTATTGTGTGGTTTCTACAGCTTAAGGGATTGTAGTTTTTAGAGTATTTTTATTTTATTTTAGTTATTGACTCTTACTAATTAAGATCTCCTGTAACTAACAATTAATTAATTAAGATCTAATAGGTAAGTAGGTACTGCCTTGTAAGATTTCTTTCCCCAATTTCTTTTAAAAAGCTATCTAAAATAAATTGTAAGAGTATCCTTTCCGTGTTTTAAGCAGAAGTCGAACTTGCGGTCACCAACAATGCTATAAGTTTTTAAAAGTAGACTCTTACATATAAAGTATTTTAAAACCTTCATAATATCTTCATTCGTCTTCCGCTAATGAGATAAGCAGCAATCCCAAGGATCCTAGATACATTTAATAGATAAAAATAAACATAACTCATAATTTAATTTGCAGATAAAGAAAATAAAATAAATGTTGTCCATATGCAAAAATTGTGTTAGACCAATAATAGTTTTGGCACACTTAGATAATTTTTCTAGTGATAAGATAATATTTGTGATAGTTCTAGTTTTGAACGGGAAGTTCTAGGTCAAATTATAACTAGCCGTTGTCGGGTTAGACGTCATTTTTATAGGTAAGATTTGTATTTAGTTAACTTACAAGTATAAAATTAATTTTAAGCTATTAAAAATTCGCTAAATGTGTTAAAAGTTTTAAAACCAGCGTTAAAATTAATTTTGTTGGTTTTAATTTAACGTCACGTAATGTAACATATAATTTGCGATCAAATTAAAGTTATGGTATGTATACAATATTTTTTGCCATAAAAAAAAGCTATTAAACTATTTAAAAAAATAAACTATTAAAAAACTATTAAACTAAATCAATAAAAAATACAAACTAATAAAACAAAAAAAAACACACGTTAAAAAGTACAAAAATCCATTTGGCTATATTCAAATCGACCAGTTATAGACTCGTCATAAAATAACAATTGTAAGGTCAACGGAGGATGCAATTCTTTACCGATCCTAATTATTTATGCAAGATTTGTCTAACGCGAGGTCCAGCGGCGCTTGCAAGGAGCTAGCCCTTGCATCCACGGACCAAACATTAACATAAGAATACCGCAGCATTCAGAGGGTTAAGCTAATTGTGAACATATTAAAATCAGAGTATCTATTGACCATTCTTATTTTATAATATGCAAATCTTCCAACTTAATAAATATTTGAACGTTTCTGTCAAAAGAAAAAATGTGAAGAAGTTTTGTGAATTTTTAATTCCACTTCCGCATTTTTAAATGCATAAATTGAAGAGATAATGTGAGAAAAGAGACGGAGTTTTGTACTTTTAATGATAAACAGTGCAGCAGACAAACGGTTAAGTGACTTACCTTTTCTATCGGCCGCCGTGGAACGCACAAAAATGTAACTCAACAAAAACAATCAACAAAGTTCAACAAAGTCACTATATGAGAAGCAAAGTCCGGTAACAGAACACGATGGACAAATAAACAAACTTAACCCGAGTGTTGACAAAATATGCACCAATAAAAACTATTCGAATAGTGAATTTGGGATAGAATTCGGCGAGTTTGTGCGAAAGCCGGCTTGCGAGCGACGAGCGGCCGGCCAATCGGAGCGCCGACCGGTCCGCGTCCACACACGCACGTGACGAAACTTCGCTCCAACTTCACTGAAACTTTTCCCGACACGCGCCCAATAGTTCCGCGCCGCGCGCCCGTAAACTTCCAAAATATTTTTTTTTTGTCTTATGACCGAACCCGTAATCCAAAAAATTTAATTGCGGCTGTTAATTTCTATCTTTTTTTTAGTGAGTAAAAGTTTTTTTTCCCCGAGGCGTCCACCCGTCCGGTCGGGTCCGGCCGGTCTGCAATATTAACACGAGCCGCGTCCACCTTTTGTAATGAAACGTTCACACATGCTTCCGCATTACCGTCCCGATGCCATCAATAATGAAGCCGGGCGGGAAAAAACAAAACGGGGCACCTCTCCCGCCGAGGCGCCCGCCGACACTACAGCCTCCTCGTCAAAGATCAGAATTGCATATCTGGGTTGCGTTAATGAGCGGGGGTAGGGGGTTCGTGGGGGGGTCGAAAAAGTGGCACCGCTCGCGCGCGAATATAAATTCATCGCCAAAAAATCATTACGCGGGGGGTGGTATTACGGGGCTTCGCTGCGCGGGTTCGTCCGTATAGTTTTTAAATCGGGCGCTCATTCGGCGCGGCGCCGCGGCGGGCGGAGGGCGACTGCACCGCGCCGCTCCCTGCACCGCACTATGCCCCACAACTATCTCGCATGCACTTACCCGCGCACCCCAAGACGTGCCAAGTTCAAGCGTACACCACACTACACCTACTAACCAAAAAATACCTCAAAAAGCTGTCCATACTCACACAGCATCCAAAAGAGAGAAATAAGTAATACGCGGCAAATTAATGCGACGTAGCGCGAGATGGATTGATTTTTTTCAAACGGAAAGAGAAAAAAAGAGGTTTCACGTATATGCAAATTCCTCTTTTCGACGACGATCGTAATCAATTTGTGCGTAGGAAGCAAGTACTTCCGCACACACACATACAGGCACGCACGCACACATGCGCCCCTCAAATTAAATCTAATACAAAATTGCGTTTTATGTTGATGCTAGTGTAGATGTGTGTAGGGGAGCACAATGCGAACTCGCGGGTGTACAGTCAGCCGCAGCACGCTGATTAGGAAATTAAGAATTATATCATCAACTTTGTACAACCTTTTTTGTTTTATGATTTGGTCACTCGATTTTGAACTTTAATAACCTTGTAAGTTTAATTCACTCAATATACTCATTAATTACCAACTTTAATAAAAAATTGAATCCTAATAACTATATTCTAACATAATTATGTATTTAGTTTCTTTAAGTTATTTAAACTGAAACATGAATACATCGCACACGCGTGGCGTGCCTAATCTAACAGGTGGTAAACCGGCCGGCCATGTGAAACCTCTATGTTAGAAATAGTTGACACATTCTCGATTCAGTTTAGTAAGTAAATAGTGGAGCAGAAATAAACTTTTGACAACTGTGGCTTCACAAAAGCAAAACTGAAAAGAAAATAAATTAAAAATGGCCACTAATAAAAAAAAAACTCTAACTTAAAAATTTTAATTCTCATAAATAAGAAAATGTGGCTACGGAATTCTGAAAGATAAAAAAATACTCAAAAATGTTATACCTTAAAAAATCTCAAAAAAGAACTAATATTTCATAGTAGAAAGCGTTGCTTAGTTTTCTGACTACCCTCCTGAAAAATCTCAAGTCGTAGTTCCCATCATCAAGAAAGGATCTCCTTTGGGAGCTACCAGAAACTATTTTTTACTTCCTGATAGATTTACTTAAGCTCTAACTTGAATATTTAATTTCCAATTACTGGAGGGTAGTCACGATTTGTCTGTTTCTCTGTTTTATTTTAGGTAGCAGCTGTATTCGTATATCTTTGAAAACAGGATTGCGCAAGAGCAAGAAACATTCAAGAGTTTTTTTCAGGCCTATATTAAATTTTCCTAATTTTCGTAACCATTCAATAGTGGCGAACGACAAATGCCTAAAATACCTTGACCAAAACTAACCTCTAAAACTAAATGAAAAATTCTTAAAAAAAGGTGTATGCAAAGAACTGGAAGAAAAAAATTGACTCAAACAGATTAAATACTACAGTGTATTGTCTCTGCATCACCCTAAGGTAGACTGGTAGAAAATGCAATAAGCCAGAAAAGGCATTAAGTCCGCCTTTGTACAGTTTT
Organism: Eugnorisma glareosa; assembly: GCA_947578425.1. Taxonomy (NCBI): domain Eukaryota; kingdom Metazoa; phylum Arthropoda; class Insecta; order Lepidoptera; family Noctuidae; genus Eugnorisma; species Eugnorisma glareosa. The sequence continues at coordinate 19,277,387 of OX387973.1, read as the reverse complement.
TTTACTTGTACATAATAAATAAATAAATTAAATTTTATCTGAAACTAAACATCAAACTAATCAGTGCTATCCAAGTATATCCACAAAAACAAAGCCTTATCAAGAAAATCCACATTTTTCCATCTCCACACAGCATCAGCTCATTACTGAAACAACCAACAATTCCTCATCCCGACTGTACTTTAAAACACACACAAGTGTAATGTTAAAAATGAATTACCAACACATAGGCGCGCCTCCCTCCCCGTTATACTCATTTTCATTTCGATGTTTTTGGGTTTTTGCGCAGCCGGGGGTGGGAACACCCCCACAACCCCACACCCTCGCCCTATGAAAATAGGATATATTTTTATGTTTTATTTGCCCGGAAGCCAGTGCTTAGTTGCATGTTTATTAGAAGTTTTTATTAGTAGACTGTGTACTGTTTTTGCCTTTTTCCGGGTTACCGGTATCTGATGATTTGCGATGACAATTCTATGGGCCACAGTCACGACATGTTTGTTTTACCATTACGTGGTATATTTGTGGGTATTTGATGCAATGAACTAATCTTTTTTGGGTCATCTTCGAATCGATGAGCAGTCAACCGACGTACTTCTTATTCGAACTATTTTGATGTGTTCAATTATTTTTTTCGTTTTATGTTGCTGTATCTTGCTAAGTTAAGTGCTGTTGAACGACATAATAGTTTATTAGAGAACGTACGTTTTCAAGAATAAAAAAATAATTTCGATCGCCAGTAAAAATATAGTAAGCTGATAAAAAACATATGCAAGGCAAAAATCCGTCTTTGAAATGAGCATTAATAAGGTTAATTTCTGCGTTACTCTGTTTATTTTTTTTCTACATTAATTAATTTTATAGTAAACATGGATCATGCAGTTGATAAATTGATGGGTTTTCAAATGGTAATGGGTTATTATGACTAAATAATAATTTATTGACACCAAATTCAGCTTCCTTGAAAAACAATGATGTTTAGCGTACTACTTGACTTCAAGGAAAGTATGAGCAAAAGTTTTTCTATTAACAATATCAGCCCATTTTAAGACACCATATTGCAAAAGAAAATATTGCATTGTCACGCAATATACATATGCGTGCAAAATTTCAGCTCAATCGGAAATCGGGAAGTGTGTCAAATTTAACTTGCAAGATTCCATTACAGACCGACAGCGGGAAAGGTGAAAAGCTTGCAGAAACCCAATCCCCCTATACTACAAAGCATGCCAAAACTCTAAATGCCGATACCCGTCAACAGTATCATCACCTATCTCCATGCAGCCGGACATAAGCCGCGCCTAACTTACATTAAACCACTCAAATTCCACAAATGTTATTTAATTACTAGCTAATTAAAGTTAAACGATTTGATTCTACATCGGGTTTCAATCACAATGTTGTATAATTGAATGAATCAGTAATACTGTGTTTAGTGAGGCTTTTTATAGACTAAATCACTAAATAAACAAAGTTGAATATGTAGAAGAATAGAATAATCTACAATATTTCTCTCCGTAAAGTTTATATAAGATATTGCCAGCGGTTTTAATTGCTTCTTTATCATAATTCTCCTGTCCTTATCCTAATTCATTTGTGGTCGGCGCAGCATGTCTTCTTCCATACTTCTCTATTACTCGTCATCTCATTAGATACCTCCTTTCTAGCCATATCATCCTTCATAGAATCCATCCATCGTGTTGTTAGGGAAAATTAAACTAACCGGTATGTGTCCCACTGCTGATCTCCCTTTTTTACTATATAATTCTGGTACCAGCACCAGCCCCGGTAGAAGTCAAGCTCGTCCCGCCGTCTTTAACTTATAGCTTGCATACATTACTGCATCATGGCACTACTGCATGTTACTATAAGCTAAAAAGTAGCCTATATTTTAATCAACAACAAGGTCTAAATGTGAGCCAAGTTTCATTCGAATCTATCTAGTTGTTTTGGCGTGATTAAGCAACAATCATCTTCAAAACTTTACAAAATTTGTGTCTTCATAATTCTCTCTTGCCAATCTCTTGCTCCTTATCCTAATTTATTTGTGGTCGGCGCAGCATGTCTTCTTCTTCCATTCTTCTCTATCACTAGTCATCATTAATTGCGTAACATTCTTGTCGCCCAATATTCAATAGTCTATCACCACCGCTCAAGTTAGCATCTTCAACATAAGGAAAAAATGCCTTGCAATATGCGCAAGAGTGTGCGCAAACACAGGTGCACTCACTTCTTCTCACCGTCACATTGTCTATCCGGCGCGACAGAAACCCGCAACGACCGGAGATCAGGCGTGGCTATGAGTTGCCGGAGTTACCAGGAGCTGCACGGCTTTAGTTATGGGTCCTTCGTCTTTAGCATTTACGTAAAAACGATGTAAGAGTATCTCATGACGTAGCAAAAAAAAAACATGTAGTCAAAAAAATATAACTGAGTTGACAATCAGAGGATTAATCAGACGTTCATTACTGTCAGAGACTGTTTTATTGAACCTATAAAGAATTCCAAAATAAACCGTCAATAGGGAAAATTGCAGTTCAGCTTGAAATGCAAATGAAGTCCCTACTTTCAGTTCTTTTCCTTAAAATCTCCAGAAAATGATCTTTATGTAGCTGAGACAACAAAACAAATTTTCAAGACGCGTTATCTAATTAAAAAGAGAGTAATAACCTTTTCAGTGTTTTAGTCGTGTCCGATTGATGGCAATACGCTCGCCCGCTGTACATAAATCAAGTATTTTTTAATTTATTTCATAATTTTAAGTCGTAAGTTGAAAAGTAACTTTCATTTGCAATACCAACAAATACTCTTAAGCATAAAAAATAAACAACAAAAACTTTTTAATTAATTTGCCTTTCGCAATCACACACACAGACAAAAAATCGTCTAAAACGCTCTAAGCAACATTATACCCCGGATCACAACCCCCCAGCACAACCCGTATATACGTATAACCTAACAGACGCAGAGGGCCGAAACAAAAATAAACTATGCTACGCGGCAAGGGGTTATGTCGTAGCACCGACGTAGGCGCCTACGAGGCGTAGACCGTCTACGAATGTGTTCGATGTGTGGATGACAGGGGTAGCTATTGATGTGTTTTGGTCAGTGTGGGGTATTTTTTAGAAGGGGATAATTATAGTGTTGAGTTAGAAGAAATATTTTCAATTACAGCCGGCTTTAGTACACAATAAAATATGCTACTGGTGGAAAGAATCTATGATCGTTGCAATTCGTGTTCTGTAGTTTTTCTGGCTACCACTAAGCCGTTGGTCCCGGCTGCCATTTGTAGATCTTTAACAGTCGTTACAGGTAGTTAGTAGCCAGAAAGTCTGACAACCAGTCTTAACGAGGGGTATCGTATTACCCAGTACTAACAGGGTTATGAAGGTCATATTGGCAGTCGCTCCGTGTAAAATACTGGTATTCAGCTGCGTTTGTAGACTGAAAGCCGACCGCCACATAGTTGGGAATAGGCTAGGCCGATTAGATGATGAGTTTTTCTGAGTAACGTGTATATTTTCTACATACGCAAAATTGAAAGCTATTTTCTCGTCAAGTACGAGAAAATAGCTTTCAATTTACTTTTTATTTTACTTTATTTACTACTGCAACTTTGAGAAATAAAATATTTCACGATGGATTCAAAATTATAATGTTCCTTACATTATATTTGTATCAATATTTAGGGGAAGTCACTTATAAATCTTACGTAAGTGTAAGGTATTATGAAAAGGTAAAAATGTAACAAGAAATAAAGATTACTTTCAGCTTAAATATTGAAGATTTCTTTCAGTGCAATTCCAACTGAAAGATTGTTTTTTTTTTTAGTTTTCATTCATACTTCAGCTACGAGCTGGCTTATATCAAAATAAAATAAAAAATCTACAATTGCTGCCAAATGGAACATCCAAAGCAGAACAAAAGACCCGCTCCCTATGATGTAACCATCTAATCTCACCCCCAGTTAGAGCCGCACCACTCTGAGCTAGACAGTTTTATGCAGAAAAAGAAGGCTTCGATAGCTAGGGGGTGAAACAGACCCCAGGGATAATTCATGTTAGCTCTTTTGCTACGCTATTTGGAAATACGTATCTTCCAAAATACAGTGTTGCTCTTTATACCATCTATTATTATCTGTATACCCGACTGACACAGAAGGAGGGTAATGTTTTTGTATTGGGAAAGTAATTGTCCTGCAGTGAAAATGAATTATGCTTATAGGCACCGATTACTGTATTTCATTTAATTTTTAAAATATATTCGCAGAAAGAAGGACGATTGAATACTTCACGATTACAGACAGCTATAAAACTCTAAATATAGTTAATTTCTTGGTCAGTGTTTACAATACAATCTCGACTTGTGATTGAAAAGGTAAATGTCGTAGAACTAATGTAGACTCTTTACTTTATAAATAGGTTTATATAAGAGATCAGTGACATTCTTTCTTCTGATTTTCATATTATTTTGTCATATACATTTTTGTTTAGATTCATTTATACTTCTACACTTTATACACACACTACACTTGGGCTCTATCAGAATACCACTGCTGCAGAACCAGCGCTGTAATTTTTTTAAATGTTACAGCATCATGCAAAGATAGAGGCCTTTTAGCCTCGAACTGGACCAGTTTGTTTAAATATATTTTTTCTTTTTTTCTTTTTATTTAATTTTGTTATATTGTTTTGTCCTGTGCGAGTTAAATAAATACCTTTTCTTTATTTTGACATCGGTTAAAGGAACCTGGACTACAGAAAATATTAAGTTTGAAATCACCAATCTACCTTTAACAAGCATGGCGATGAACGGTCGAACCTTCCAACTATGAGATTGAAGCTTTTGCCCCTTTAGTAACATAATAATAGGCTGGTGTTATTATTTTATTTTCTCGGAACGGTCCTAGGATAACATCATTTGGTAAAAAAAAACCTCACTGTTTTTATTATCTATATTTATTGTATTAAGGCCTTTTTTAAAACTCAAACTATCACTTTGTCCCATACCTTCTTCTAGTTGCCTATCAAGCTGAACTAAATTGGTTTTAGTTAACCTAACCTAACGCGTTTTAGAGCAATTAGTTTGACGTTGAGTTAACAAAGTTATGCCTGGGACCAAATTTCTTGGTAAGATAACTTAGTTTGTAAGAGTCTTCGTAAGCTAAATCTATATTTTTTTTAATAGTTTTATTTCCCTTTATTTATTTAACAATTTATGTGCACACTAAATACAGAAAAGAAGAAAGGAACAGAACATAGTACAAAGGTGACTAACTTTAAAAGTTTGCTGTTAGTTTATTCATTTTAGTTTATTTAATAGTTTTTAATTAATAATGTATACAGTTAGTTTAACCTTCCTAATAATTATAGACTCTTCTTTGATATTTTTTAATTAATAATGTATAATTTAGTTAGTTTACCCTTCCTAATAATTAGAGACTCTTTTATTAAAATAAAATGAAATGCTGTTAGTTGGCAAGCATATCAATTGAAATCAGCTGGACGGATTTCGTTACAAAAAAGCTTTGTATATAGAAGAACCTAGAAAAGAAAATTGCTTCGGCAATAAACCGATGACAAGAAAGAAATATGAGGTGGCTGCCTTTGGTATGGCGATGTGGACTCATTCTTAACGGATTGGTTAGAGAAGCCAAATTGTGAACAAATTTGGAAAGCTTGGGGAGGCCTTTGCCCAGCAGTGGGACAGAGAGCTGATATAAAGAAATAAATTTAAAAAATACTTTTTCAGAAGTGCTGGGTACTATTATTTCTCAAAACTGTCAGTCTTGCATCTTATTTTGAAGTGTACTTTTCCAATCGTTTCTTTAGAATACAAGACTCGAGTTTCATCCCTTAGAAGTTAGCTCTGTAGTGTTTTGTGGTACAACACCATTGAGCTATGGAACCAGATCAGAAAAAAATCTTTGGGTAATCAGTCGAGAACACACGGTGTTCAGGTCTGGCCTTTAACTAAGATAAACTTTTGTGGACGTATAGGGTACCTCCAATAGTTTCGAGTTTTCACTTTATTATGATCATGACAGCATATTTAATTATTTCATCCGTCTTTCTTTCGGTGAAAAACATAAGTACCTACGCACAGTACTTTACTATTCACATGCATAATTGTATAACTGTATACCATACGCGGACGTCCACCACTCACACAAAAGCACATGTTTAACATTAATCAACTACCGTCCAAGTACACACATCGACCACCATTTTTGTACAAAAAAAGTTTCAGCCGAAAAACAGGCGTATTGGCGATAAAAAGAGATAAAACAACACGCACACATGTAGGCAAAATGAAAAGTAGTCATTTTTGCACCAATAGGGTTATTACTGGAAAAACTACAGCAAATGAATTTATTATAGATCGTGTGGGGTCGGGAACGCCTCTACCACCCCGATAACAATATAATTTTATTTTTAATACGCCGATAACGTATAGCTGTGATGCTTGTGGCTGGGATGGGAGTGGGTTCGACGCTGCGCGAGGCATCGGCTTTTTAAATTCACTAATAGGAAATTATGTTCCCTGATTATTTCGTTGACGGCAATTGTCATTGTGGAGTTAAGAGGCAAGGTAGGCTATATGGTACAGTGAAAGAGCGTCTGTCTATTGCAAGGAGGTAGATATTTGACGCTCGTCTCAAACTCAAATCCAAGACATGGGTCCCACTGCTAATGTAGCATTGTTCCAGTTATAGTAGGTCTTTTTCACTGATAGCGATGAAGTTTCATGCAAGTCTAAGACCTTTATTAGATATAATCGTTTGATTAGCAAGAAAATATGGGAATAATGTAATTACCTGGCTTGATGACTGCCCAAGGACATCTGTAACAAGAATACAACAAACATTAGTTAATGTTAAATTAAAACTATACTAATATTATATAGAAGTAAAATTTGTTTGTAAATTTGTATGTAGGGGTTTTCTCTGGATCTGCTGAACCGATTTTGAAAATTCTTTCACTAATAATAGGAAGCTACATTATCCCCGAATGCCATAGGTTATTTACAACGTGCCCGTGTGATAATTTCCGACTAAAACGCGAGCGAAGTCACGGACAACAGCTAGTAAAATATAAATTCGATGATAGTAATCGTAAGAAAATTATTGAAGACATTCAAAAAAAGTAGAGAGTACATAGGAACCATAAAATAATTTCTTTAAAAAGTAGGTAGTTACTCAGATTTTAAACTTACCACACATTTTATTAAGTCTTATTAAAGTGCTTGTAAGGTACGTGAAGAAAAACCGTTTTTGTTAAGTTTATCCACACGCCTAGTTATTTCTAATTGGTCACGTATTTCATTAAATCGCAAATCATCATGACTATCGAAAAACAAGCTATCTAAACTACGAAAACGTAGAACGTAATTTAGTCTTCCGTAAATTACTTGAATATAAAACTGCCAGCTGTTCAAACGATGTTATTTAGTTTACATCTATTAGAATATGTGATAAACCATCTGTTTCTATTTAGACGGAGTTTGTGCCAATGTACATAGTCAGAAAAGGTATGTACGTACATATTTAGTTAAATACATTATGTGAGGCTGAAATTTAGACCAATCAAGGTTGAATAGGTAATGCTAGAACGAATTATTTGTAACATATTTAATGTATTCAAGGTACCTATATTGATTAATGAAGAAATATGTAGATTTTCAAGCTAATCAATAACTAAAATTGAACACGTGGATATTACAGTTTGGAGTAAAAGACGCGTTGTGAACAAGAGTCGTGATCAGAGGATGACAGCTTGCATTTGCTTTCAAAGCGTTTCTGCGCGTGTATTCTTACAATGGTTTTCAACGTGATAAACATAAGCTTTCCGGCAGCTTTTTAGTCCCATGCATTTTTAACTTGCTTTTATTAGCTTCACCTGTAACTATGTAAAAAAATCTTAGAGGAAGTTATTTTTGACCCACTTCCCGGTTTCCGATGGCGCTGAAATTTTGATACATGTTTTGTTTGGATGACAATGCATGGTTAGCTAAGTGACATCATTGTAAATCCAATATGGCGGACTCCCTAGTATTTTTTTTATGCATTCCCATGATATGGGTATCACATGAAAGGGTTTAAGCGTGTTTTTTTTTAACTTCATTAAATCTATTGACTTTCTTTTCCCTATTTATTATCTCAGATAGAATCACAGTTGTTGTATTTTAATTGGAGGCTATAAAAATAAAATTGAATCAGATCAGCTTGTAATTATCCTGGACACAATGATCTGTGAAAGAGATCTTTGTTCACCTATGACAGTCGTTACTGGTAGTTAGTAACCCAAAAGTCTTATAACCAGTCATACCCATTTTTATTTTGTGTCACCCAGTAACTGAATCGCGGAATGCGAAGGTCAAATAGACAGTCACTCCACGTAAAAGACTTAAATGCGGTTGGACTGAAAGGCGACCTCAAAATCGTTGGGAAAAGGCAGACAGTAAACTGATCTGTCAAATCTGTCTGTACGAGTATCACGGTTTGCAATTCTAAAAGTATATCGAATACATAAATTACTTCACCCTTCAGCAAAAAAATCTCATTTGACTGTCATGACTACATCAGCAAATACTAATACAATAATCTCCGAAGCTCTTATACTTTCAATTTTACGTAATTACTATATAAAAAAAACTCTTAAAACCAAATCCGATTGCCACATTAGGGTGGAAAAGTCATAACCCAATTTAGGGGCTAAAAACCTAGTAAATGGAATATACGAATGTCGTATGGAGACAATATGAAGACTCGACGCCCAAAGTGGAATTTAAATATGTAAGGAATTAGGAGAGGGGTCGCCCCCCCTCGGGGGGTGAAGCGAGGGGAGGAGGGGTGCGGGAGGTTTTTCAAAACTAGAAAGAGATGAACATCGTGCGTTAGTATCGCGATCCGTTGTTTGGAGGTACAGGAGATTGAGTTAGACGGATAGGTCTTGAGATGTAGGTACAAAAACAAGGAAGTGGTAGGTCTCAGGAATCTTAACAAATAAAAATATTATAGTTTAAATAATTTAATATACTAATACAATGAGCTGAAATCTTTTGGTGGACTGTGCTAACGGACAATTACCAAATAAATACACCACACAGAAGTAACTACCCAACAGTTTCTTTAAAAAGTTATTGAGACAAAATGAAAAACGTATTAAACCACAAAAATTTTGAAACTAACGGAAAGTATACTGTCATATTGATCGAAGCTAATTACACATATTTTGTACCTGGCTGTCTGGATTTTTTTTTATTTTTGATAGCCCAAAACTTTGACACCTCTAAGGTGTCGTCAATAGCAGCGCTTATATCAATTTGACTAAATGTTTGAGGCACCGAGGGTAGGATAGAAAGTGAAACATAGTTTACAACCCAGCTCCTCACTTTACGAGGTTGATGATATACTGGTATCTTCCCACTAGAGTTTGGAGACGACACACTAGACTACAAACAACAGTTTTTCTGCATACCTTTGACCTTCCTCGAATACTCGATTCTTCCTCACAAGATCTTTCATATAAAACTCCAGTTATCTCAAGACATATCCTAACATACAGCACCCTGTACAACCCGCACGCACGCGCCCTGTAATGAGCGCGCGCGGGGGGAGGGTAGTTAGACAATTTTACAACTGCGCCGCTCCGTTTTTTGGCGTACTCCCGTAGCTAGGTGTGTGCGCATAGATTATGTGGAAGATGTGATGTTTTTGTGGGCAGGATTGATGCCTATACGCGGAAGTATGGAAGATATTTACAATAAGTCTTGCTTCGCTGTTGCTAGTCTTTGCTTTGTGCAAATTATCCTGAGAATAGCTCTTAAGATGAGGAAGAATAAGCAAAGTGACTACTGCTACTGTTACCTACTAATAATACCACTGCTGGGCAAAAGCCCAATAGCCTCATGACTTCTAGTTCTTTCGATCCATAGAAAACATGGTGGTATTGGTAGAAAATGAAGATATGGGTAATATGCAGATTCTTAGGTCAGGCTAGGTTTGCAATGGATTATATGGCTAAAATGTCAGAGTTCTTAGGAGATAACAATTGCATAGTGATTTTTAATGATAATTACGTCTGTTTGTCGCGTGCAATGTAACACTTTAGTATATAAATATGAAAGAATAATTTCAGCATCATTCAGTTATAAGGTATACTTATATTCATTATTCTTTGTTAAACGATTGAAAAAGTTTTTTAAATGATGTCTGAGTTATGTGTGTCAGTATCTCAGTCCTATCCTTGTCCTTCGTCACTTTAAAACGAAGCCAAACTTTTAACAAAACATTACACAGCATCCTAACATTTTGTCAAACTTCCTTACCTAAATTCCCTCTCAGAGGACATTCTCATTTGACGCGAACCGTCTCCTCTCCCTCCGTAATCTTTGCCACCATCTGTAGGTGCGCACAAATTTGCATATGTCGAAATAATTTAGGGGGTAACTCCACACTCTCGCAGGACGCTAATGTAAGCCCGTATCGGCACCGGCGGAATAAGAAATTGGCATAGATGCGACATTCTGCTAACATTTTTACGTTTATGTCCCTATTTTTATGGGCGTAAGTTGTAAAGGCATGTTAGAACTGTAGTAATCTTGTGAAGGAAGAAAGGTAATGTGGCTGTTATGTTTGAGTGCCTGGATATGGACGAATTTCGCGTTTTATTGTAGAACTAGTTCTTTTTTCTTCTACTTTTTGACGTAGTAAGAAGAGGCTAGAAGAGCAGCTAGGCAGTGGATTAATTCACCTCATCTATCGCTTTCCCTCAGGCGTGATCGAGGTCAAGAGCAGAGCCATTTTGTAATAAAAATAAATAAAAAATAAAACAGTTTAAAAACCGTTTCTGAGTATCGTTAATATTCTAGGCAACTTTACGTAGTTCCTGAAGCACTTAGGATGACCTAGTCTCATAATCATCTGCCTAACCAGCAGCCTAGCTCAGCTGCCTAGTAAGCAGTGATAGTCTAGTAGTGTGACCATCGGACTACCAAGTCATAGGTCTTAAGTTCGAACCCAAGACACGCACCTCAGATTTTTCAGATTCATGTGCGTATTATATAATTATCACTTGCTTCTGTGAAGCATAACATCTTAAGGAAACCAGCATGCCTGAGTGATATTTTTAGACGTCATTTAAAGCCAAGTCAGCTAGGCCCATGGGCGGCATAAAAACTCTGACACCAGGTTAGGCACTAACCACACGATAAAGAATGAAAGAAAGATCAGCCTAACCTTTTCCTAAATATATTGGGGTCGGCTTCCAGTCTAACTGGACGCAGCTGAATCAGTATTTTACATGGAGCGACTGCCTATCTGATCTCCACAGCTCAGTTACTAGGTCTGCTACTATGAAATAATCTAGTACAGTTAAATTTTAAATGGAAAATTCAGAAGTTATATCAAGAAAAGTTTTAAACTATTACCTATCGATTGGATAGAATCGCGTACTTCTATTTGTATTCGATATTACTACTATTGAAGTACTCGTAGTAAACTTATACAGGACTTCTAAGTATATGAAAAATGCTAGCCTATTATGGCGAGCATTTTTCATATACTATAAAATATTTACACTGTTATATTTACATACAAACTCCAAAGTTTCTTCTATTGTACGACATTGTTTTTCTTTGTTCTGTCCGTTTTGATTGTATAAATATTTGGCGTTGCATGTTTATTGTCATTTGTCATTCTTTCTATTTAATAGCAAAACTAATCAACTATGTAATAGATATTTTTTCAACCAAAACATTTCATAGAGAAGCCTTATTTAACCTCCCTTAATAATATCGAATACTATCCATTACCATTCCAAATGATATGTGTTGTGTTCTACAAATTAAGCAATGAATCCTTGTTACGACTATAATAATTATATTACAAAGGGAACTATCGTGTCTATTTTATATTACTTATATTTTACTAGACCTGTTTTAACTTTCAATATGTGCTCTAAAATATGAACAAATACCATATGCCCGCGGCTTCAACCGAGTGGAGTTTAATAATTGTCCCACGAGACATACTTCCGGGATAAAAAGTATTCTATGTGTTAATCCGGGTTATAAACTATCTGTGTGCAAAATTTCATCCAAATCCGTTCAGTAGTTTTTGAGTGAAAGAGTAATAAACATCCATCATCTATCCATCCCTCCACCCTCACAAACTTTCGCATTTATGATTTGATAGGATTAGTAGGATACAACATTAGACATGTTTTTTTTTTGCAGCAAACAAATAATTGAAATATTCTCCAGTTAAGTTTACGATCTTGTGCTTCCCTATAAGTTAATGGAAGTTATTATGATAAAACTAAATCTACATACTAACCCAAATCCCAAAACAGTAAAAACGAAAAAAACTCGAGCAAACATCGCCTCTACAACCGGTATATTACCTTAATGGCATCTCTACCTCACTTATAACTGTTCTAAGTCGACTGAAGGAAAATTTTCGCTCATAACGTTCAGAAAATAACGCGGGGGAGAACTCTAGTAATTTGTCGATACTCTACATATGACTCTACATAGGTAGAGCTATAGAGCTTATGTACGAAGGCTCTGATTGAAAAATTAGGGACTAATGTATGCGTAAATTAGAGTGTAATAGAAATTGAAGATGTAGAGATTGGACCGGAAGATCTTAGCAATGTTAAATCAAGGAGATGAGGAAATGCTTAGGATTACTTGAAAATAACTTATAGAGTTATCTTAATTTGAGGAAACTCTCATTATCTGCCTAGCCTTTTCAGAACTATCTTGGGGTCGGCTTCCAGGTCTAACTGGATGCAGCTGAATACCAGTATTTTACATGGAGCGACTGCCTATCTAACCTCCACGACCCAGTTAGCACTGGGTAATACGATACCTCTTTATAAGACTGGTTGTCAGACTTTCGGATCACTGACTACCTGTAACGACTTTTGAACTGTGCGACTGTGCTTTCCGAGGCACGGAGGAAACTCGGTATGGAATGGGTGGTCCCGTCCACGAACCAACCTAGGCAAGCGCGGCTTAACCTGAAGATTGATCCGAGCGGCTGTTAATACTCGTATTTAGCCACGAGCTCTTCCGAATTTAAGGACCAAATCCTCAGAATAATGAGGTTTCTGGTAAATGCCGTGCGAATAAATACACATTGTGTGGTAATTTATTAATAAACAAAATTCGGTACCAAAAGAGTTACAATACTTTGGGGTACAATCAGCATACTAGCTCATCTTTCCATAACATCACAAGCTGTATTTCCAGCTCGTGCTGACACGAAAACTGTATTAGCAGTCCACAAAAATCATCAAACATCACCCTTCAAAAAACTAAAAAAACGAAGTCCAACCGTAAAAAAGACCAACGCAACTGTCCATTCACTTCAAATAAAAATACAAAAACACGGAAAAAATGCAAAAAAGACAAAAAAATCACGCGTTACATGGTAATTGAAGTACGCTATAGTGAAAGTGAAATGATTTTTTAGACCTTTTTTCAGTTCGCGCATCCACACTGAAATATTTCGGTTGAAAACCTTTATTTTATCGCGCCAGGCCACCAGCACCGTTAGAATCGAGTTCGTCCGATGAATTTTTATTCATCCGCTTTGTATAGAAAGTGAAAATCCCGATTTGTTTTACTCTCACTTGCTTTTTTTTAGTGCTGTGTTTGTAAATATACGAGCTTTTTTACTTTTTATGGTTTGTGTGTACGATTTATGGGGAAATATGAATGAATTTAGGAGGCATGTGGATGTTTGTAAGCTGTCAAGGACATGTATTGTGAACTTTTTCTCTATGTATCAACTTCATTATATACTTTACTTGACTTTGCGGTCTGCTCAAATGATTCCATCTTCACTTGAAGATGACATAATCGAGTAAAAGCAGTATCAAGGAAAATGAATAAGACTTTTCGAATATAAAAAAAAGTGGAGAATAATACTTCTCTGCGAATAACTAGAAACATCAATCCTGGTGATATCGACAGTCAAAGACAGATTTCCTAAAACGCTCTTAACATTTTCAGCGGACTGTAATTCAAGTTGTTTTTTTCGACAAACATTCACCAAATTCTTCCATTATCTTCATGGGGTAGGCAGAAACTATAGTAATCCATTTACGTCAATTCAGCAACATTTGAAAAAAAAAAAATAGCAAAGAATTTCAATGATAGCATTTTATTTTGCTACTCCAAGACTTTCACGTTTTTCTTCAACGGAAATAAACTTAAGACAGCAGTAGCTACTAACTCAGTTAAAAGATTCCTCATCAAAGAGTTTGGTGGCTCGACAGCTCCCCCAATGAAGAGCAAATCCGGAAGCCGAGTCTAGACGATTCATAAACCACTGCTGATGACTTAACGAAATAAAAGATTGAAGGAAAACATTTTGTTTTGACGAAGAAATATGTTAAATTAGTTTATGTGCTGTTTATATGATTTGTTTGTGTAAATTAGGTTTAGATGTAAATGGTTTATTGTAAGAGAAAACATCTAAGTAAATGTATTTTATTTCTACTGTGAGGAAATCTGCAGTTATTGGTATGAAATTGTCGAAGCGTAGTGAGCAAATGAAAAAAGATTTTTCTTGTTTCTTTCTATAGAAAAAGAGAACTTTGTCGTGCTGTAGAAAAATTGCAGGTTAATCTATCTTATTATACTTTTGCCCACTTTAAGATTTTATTGATAGTGGGACTGGACTGTCTACTAGTCTTACCAAGGGTTTATTTTGTTACCCAGTAACTGCGGATTCTAGAGGTCAGATAGGCAGTCGCTCCATGTAAAATTCTAGTATTGAGAGCAGCTCCATCCAGTCAGACTGGAAGCCGATCCTAGGCAGGTGATGATGGTAAAGTGAGCCCCAAAAATCATTGTTCTCCTATTTGTAGTCGCAGATATGTCTGTTTATAGCAAACGATCAACAGCGAATCTTCAACAAAGATTTCTTGTGATCGGAATTATCAAAAACCTGACCAATTCTTCCAAGGAAAACCGTAACTTTCCTGTTTGACCATACCAAGCTTAAGTCCAATTTTTATAAACTTTAGCGGATTTAATTTCTTAAGAACAAAACCAAGAATAAATAAACAAACGATAATTTTAACATCTTTTTATAAGAAACCGCTTATTTCTGTTGTTAGAAATAAACTGTCAAATAATAATACCAGCTTATTATTGTCCCACTGCTGGGCAAAGGCCTCTTCTCATACGTATTCAGAGAAGGCATAAGAATTGATCATCACGCTTGCTCAATGAGGATTTTGATTTTTTTTCCAATTTTTAGATTGGAAATTACAGACAAAAATCTTTCAACCTGATAAATAAAATATAAGTAGTGGCTCAAACTGAATTTTTTAAAGAACTTTCACCTTGAATCGTAGGACTAGTGGGAAAAAAAATCCCAGTAGTCCCACCGTAGAACTGTGTAGTAGAACTAGTGGGAGTAAGCCAAATAAACTTTTACGAACTCTGTTTGTATTTTTATCTCTTTCCTTCAAAATAACCTTTCCGTAACGCACATTGTTAAAAAAAAACATTATGATTTCACTTACGTTATCTCTTATTTTATTTTTATTCGTTACACTGAAGTGCAAGTCATCGCACATTTCTCCGTATCCGGACTCGTCCGTGAATCGCGGGTAACCCTTAGATATGGGTCAGTATATCTTGGGCAACGCACCCTCACGTCGGGCCGTCAACCCTAGTGCAGCGTCTACGAGTACATGCGTTCTTGAGGAATCTCTCGGTCAGTGTGTGCGATGGTTGGGTAAGCATGAGATAGAATGTAGGGTAATTACCGAGTCGTCTTTGGTGAAGGGTTATTTTTGGTGACTGTATTGAATTAAATAGAAGCAATGAATATTCATTTGTTTGTTATTTGATGAGGGATAAATTAATTTAGTTAGTTACGTTCTTACTTCAGTTAGTTAGCTTCTAATGGTATTGTTAATAAAGTAGTGTGATGTCATAAAAAAACAAAATTGTAAGTTGATATTGTAGGTTTTTTTTCTTCAACATTTTATTATGACATCTTGATAAACAATGAGATTTTGATTAACCCCAAATTAAAAAGCTGCAGTAGGAAATTGAGTCATAGGAAAAAATTGTAGGGAATTTCATATTTGTCTAAAGAAAGTTCAAGATTTTCTCATTTCAATTCTTTCCTATCTAGTCTTAAGTTAGGTATCAATAAAGGTCGACTACCTACAAAGCTAAGTAAGACATTTATTAATGGAAACGAAGAGATTCCACAAAGCATTAATGCGACGGGGATATCTTTCTTGTTACTTTGTTTCTGTTTTAAATCGTAGAGAGTTACTTTGATATTTTATCTGTGAAAAGATATCGTGTATTTTGAAGTTTATTAGTAGTTTAAAGAAAGATTTATGTTGGTTGTGAATTTTGGAAGAAAGTTAGCACTTGTTTTGAAAAACTTGCAAAGTAAATATGGTTCTATTTGATATCCTAGATAAGACACATTATTAACTGGAGGGTCTTATTAGATGTAGTATAGTATGATTCAAAGAAAAAAAAGACTCCTCGTCTTCAATGTTTTATGATAAGTTGATAAATTGGCAACTTAATTTATGTACGGAACAAATTACGTAGTTGCATGTTCGATAAAATATATCAGCATATTAATGACTATACTTGCTAGAAGTATGTCGAAAAAAAGGCGGACAATACGAAATAAGCCTAGGACACGCCCATACGAAAAAAGTAGTCGACACCCCCGGAAATAAATATACATATGAGAACAGAACCAATTTTTGCATACATTAATTACCCAATAACCTAACTCTACCTTTCCAATATTTAATAACTGATACATTCTTCTCAAACTACCCTCTAAAACGCGTGTGTATACGATCTAACACGTAGGAACACACGACACCAATGTAATAAAAATTATATGCTCCAATTTACGATGGCGGGGGTTGGGGTATGGGAGGCCAAAAAATGCCCCCCTTTTCCCCCCTGATTGCGGGATCGAATCTCGCTAAACGGGTGTACGAAAAATTTCGCAGTAGGGGTGTCCCCCCTCGGGGCGCAATACATTTTTATCATTATCCCTTTCTCACTACTATGAGGGTATTTGGTAATTATTGTTTATACGTATATATTTTTTGTCGGCTTTTTTGCATGTTTGCAGTTTTTCGGGGAGATGGGGGGCGTAATTATGATTGGACAGTGCGTCCAATGATTACTTATTGTGTTTTATATTTTCATTTATTTTGCGCTTGATTTATTTAATTCGATGGGTTGGTCGCTGGGTGATACTGGATTCAAATACGAGGCACTGTTCGAGGCTTGACTTCGGGTTGCTGTAGATATTTGACAACTAAGTAACTATAAAATTTCCGGGTTAATTTTTGGGGCATATTTTTACTCCTTTAGCAATAGCGCCACTGTTATGAAAATTTAGTAATTTTTTCACAAAACTGACCAATTTCTTCGGTAAGTAATGTTAGAAACCGATCATTTTCTTCAAGCCTTATTACTCTGATCCCTTTCAATTATTCTTCTATGTATATAGCGTGGGCTGATAACTGATCTTCTGCGTCTTCTCTTTGATTAACACGTTAAATAATCGTAAAACCTAGAGTTACACGAAGAAGATTCGTTTTTCTTCTTTATTGTAGGTTTGATTTATGATTTGAATTAGTTTGTGATTATTTTAATTTTTATTTCCTTTTTTACGATAGAAACTGACCTCATTGGTGATTTTCTTTAAAGGAGGGTATCACTCGCAACCGGTGTACGTTTAGGTTTATGTTTACAAAACTTGTGTAAATGTTCCTTACCTACCTACCTTATAATAAAAATGAATTGTATAGTTTGCTCACTTGACGATACTTTAGTATCGATGACGAATCGGTACTATGAAAACATTTTTTTTATGAAAACAAAAGCATTCAGCTACCGCCTTTTTGTTTGGCTATTCATGACGTAGTATGAGCTTTGTTTTAACAGTTCTAGTCGATATGACAGAAGAATGAGGGCTATCGTGTATGAATTCACCCGCTAGAGGCGCTAGTGTAGTGCGAGGGCACCGAAACGTCAGATGTTTTTTTCAGAGTGTTCGCGCGTTGCTTGCTTTGATAACACGTATTTTTACTAATACTCACGATTGTGGTATAGATTTAGCCATTAGTAATTAATTATGACTTGAAGATTTTAAGTAGCAACATAATTAAGATCTTATTAGTTAGTACTTGTAGGTAAAACGATTTTTAAATGTTTCATGCTTGCTAATTTTAGTTTTAACTATGAAGTTATTGAAGTTTAAACTATGTTGTTATACGTAATAAAATGAAATTTCTATAAAGTTATTTGTACTTTAAAGTATAAAATAGAATTATTGACATGACCTTACTCGACAGTGGCGCCCTCTGGTGAGCTCAAAAACGATAGTCCTCATTAGAAGATATTCTTTTCCTAGCTCCTACACTAACGCGAGTTCAAAAGTCTGAATCCATTTCTGTAGAATTAGGTATATAAAAATGTATTACATTTTTCTAGGAAAAAGTTTTGAATTCTTACTTCCTTACTCCTTGCTAATATTCTAAACTAGCGACCCGCCCCAGCTTCGCTCGGGTGCAATGTTGTACATATAAATCTTCCTCCTGAATCACTCTATCTATTAAAAAAACCGCATCAAATCCGTTGCGCAGTTTTAAAGATCTAAGTATACATAGGGACAGACAGCGGGAAGCGACTTTGTTTCATACTTACATAGTATGAAACAAAGTTGCTTGTCGTGATGCGAAAGTAAGTTTGTTTGTTTGTTACCTTTTCAGGCCTAAACCACTGAACCGAACATCCTGAAATTTTTCATATACGTTGTCAGGTGTACAGAAACGGTCATAGGATACCTTTCATCCCGAAAAATAGTACTGTTCCCGAGGAAAACAACAATAACGTTCTTATGATAATAGATGGCGCCACGTGTCTTTCAAATTTTGATTGAATTATTTTATTACAAACAGAGTACAACCCGAATTGATTATCAAATTCTAAATTAACTCGAGCAAAGCTGCGGGGAAAAGCTAGTATTTCATAAAGACATTTTCAACAATAGAAGTATTATAAAAGCCTTGTTTTGTCGGTTGCTAGGAAGCAACCTATGCCGTGGTTTCCATCCGGTATATTGTTGTGTGAGGCCCCTAATAAAATGATTACAGAGAAAACACCTGTATTCATAATAGAATAATGTTTGAATACACCAAGGTGAGGTATTCGGTAGTTTTAGTCGTAGTTTTGTGTTGTAATTATTATTGAACAAACTATTTTAGGTGAAAGCATTGTTTTTGAAATGGTTTTATTTTGCATGCTCTGTTTTTTAGGGTTCCATTCCTCAATCGGCAAAACGGATCGTTTATAGGATCACTTTGTTGTGCGTCTGTCTGTCTGTCAAAACTCTTTTTCTCAGGAATGCGTGGCGGTATCAAGCTGAAATTAATACCAAATACTATAAGTCTGCTACCCCTTGGAACAATGAAAAAATCAAACTTGTAAGTTAAAGCGATCAAAAGTTATGACTGTTTATGTCGCATATTATGCGATTTCACAAGGGTATCAAAACCTATAAGGTTAGGTTACTCTTTGACCTAGATTCATGAATATTTGGCAAAAAGCAAGGCCTTACAGCACAAAAAAAAAGGTAAATGGTATCCATATATAAGGTGTATCTATTCATACACGAAATCTTTTAAGGGGTCATTGTACTCATCATTATGAACAACATTCACTATGGGACCAACGCCGAAATCGCGAAAAAAAAAATCTGCGGTTCAGTACATTTTGACGAGTTAATGCAATATATTGTAGGGAACAGCTGATTTTTTTTCGCGATTTCGAGGTTGGTCCCATACTAAAAGTTGTTCATAATGATGAGTACAAATACCCCTTAAGAGATTTCGTGTAAGAATAATATATATATATGCATACATACATAGTTGACGCCAATCAAGATATATTTTTTTAGATGGTGGTACGGAACGCTTCGTGCGCGCGCCCAACTCACACTTGGCCGATTTTTTTGGGTCAAATGGAATTTTAATTTGAAATATTACCCCTTTTTCTTACTGACGTAAAAAAACTTGGTCTCTCTTGCCCAGGACTTGGACGGTTATTTTTTATTTTATGGAATAAGCAATTTTGCACAACAGTTCCATATGTGAAACTTAGGAACGTGGTAGTTGGTACAATTTGGTTTAATATATGTCTTACATGTAGTTGATGATACAATGTATTTTTTGATGTGTTCTTTTTATTTAATTTTATTTAAATTATTTTGTGCTGTGCGAGTTTCATATATTTTTTCTTTCTTTCTTTACTTAGATATCTTTTGATAAGTGAAAGTTAGTTGTAGTATAGTCTTTTGGACCGATGATTACCTATCGAAAATTCTATCAGGTAGACACCTTGAAAATAGTAAGCCATGATGTAAATGATTATTTACAATCTATGACTAAATATTCAAACACAAATTAACCTTCACAATAAATCGATCTGTTTGTTATTTAACTACAAAACTTAACTACAGATCTATCATTGATACCGTTGAAATAATTTAATAGTTATTCCAACCTTAGACTGAACCCCAAGCATCAGATAACAGTTTATTTTTAGCCTAACCTATAATTTTGCGGCCGGAATTCCAATTTGGCATTCAAAAGAAAATTACTTAGACTTGACATTCTTTCATTAATTAACGTAGGTTTTATTATAAGTATCTGTTTAGGATTCCATAGTAGAAAAAATAATGTTTTTTTTTTTTTTTTGTTAAATATTTGAAGAAATTAGTCTGTTCTTTTAGGCAAGAAGTCTTTGCCCAGCTGGGGGATGTAAATTTTCCAAGTATGATCTATGTATATTTTTTAAAAGTATGACTGCCTCGTTGGTCTAGTGATCGCAATCGCAACTGCTGAGCATGAGGTCCTGGGTTTGATTCCCGGGTTAGGCAATTTGTTATTGGATTTTTCCAACAGGAATTCCTCAGTAGCAGCCGCGGAGTCTGATTTTGTGCCCGGTTGATAGGAATAGGCTCGCCCCTTATTACATGGGACTTACATGACATGACATAATTGGTGAAATGGGGGTGTACTATTCGGTACACCTCTGCCTAACCTTTCCGTTATTACAGGATTGATGTTGTAACTGTTTTCACTACTTGTTTCAAACAAAACAAAACTGCCCTTTGATTTCCGAAGCCCAAGGGAAATATCAACGACATTAATTAGTTCTTAGCCTAATTAACTCACCTTATTATGAAAATATCGTCTCAAATAAATTATATTACAAATTGACGTCACAAAGTCAAAGAAAAATCAATAGCAAGCCTTCAGAATGTCCAAGAAATTCTCGTAGCGGCCTACGAGCTACGCGACCGTAGCCGTAGTACTACGCCGTAGCCAGGGCCTACGCAAAAACAATATTTTCTAACGGCAGGGCGTTCCTAATTATATTGTTGAATCTCTCAATGAAAGTCTTCAGTAGAAAGTTTTATACGTTTTTAGATTAATTTTGTATATAAATCAAGGATATTTCTGTTCTAAATATAATTTTCGGTTGACATTTCTAAAAGTTTTAAGGTGACCTGTGTTTTGGTAAATAATCCTATAAATATTACTCCATAACTCTCTATATTATGCTGTATTGTAATAATAACAAGATGTTGAATTGCCTCCTTCATAGACTATTAGTTACTTATTCATATAGCTTGTCAAGCCAGCTAGCCAGCTTATTGTCCTACTAGCTTATGCCGCGGCTTCGCCCGCGTGGAGTTCGGTATTTGTCCCGCGGGATCGTACTACCGGGATAAAAATATCCTATGTGTTAATCTAGCTATAACTATAACTATATCAGTGCCAAATTTCATCTGAATCCGTTCAGTAGGTTTTGCGTGAAAGAGTAAGAAACTTCCAGCCATCCATCCTCACAAACTTTATAATATTTATTTATTTTGTTTACTTTATAATTTTTATTTTATAATATTAGTAGAAGTAGAATTTTGATGGATCAATTATTTCTCATGAAAAAAAAACCGTTACAATTTCAATTAGTTTTTAAAACATCTCGTGATATTAGAAAAAGATTATTCGTACCTCTTTTCAAATAATTCTTCATTCTTCCTCTCATAAATGAAAACAACGAGCCTAATCCCTCTCCACCATTTCTCAAGTGGCCAGAAAACAAAATAAAACATCCATCCCACTTTGAATGACGTCATACTCGTACATATTTCCATACAACTAGCCGCCTCCTCAAGTCTATTGTCTGAACTTAAGTTCGGTACAAGTCCCTTACAACTTGAACTAAGAATAAAGGAAGTACCCTCTGCGAACATTTTTGATCTCCCCTCTGACTATTAAAACTATCGATCTGGACCAACTCATTGCAAGAAGCTGTAATTTTTAGGGAAGATGGAGTGAAATTATTCTCTTTGTATAACTTAGAATTTTGCTGTGTTGAATAGCTAAATAGTAGCAACTATATATATAATTTGCATATCATTATGGTTGTTAAAATAGATAAGGCACTATTTTTAATATAAAAGGCGCAAATAATAGAGAATATGTAACGCACTCAAACATTGTGCTGATGGATGCATTGAATAGTAATTGGGACGTGAAGGTTTAAAGTAAAATAAAACTTGTGAAAATGTCTATATAGGGTGTAACAAGACGCTTAACGAAGCCGAAAGGCACTTGTTCCCCCGTCATAGCGTTTTTTTTTTCTAGACCATACCTGGGAACCTTATAGTTATGGATTTTTACTTTAAACACCTCCACGACCCCCGTACTATTCTATCAGCACAATATTTTGAGTGCGTTTCATTGAGTCCTACCGTAAAACGTGATTTTTCACCCCCAAAAAAAAAAAGTCGTTTCCCAGCAATATTTTTTACGTAAAGGTGTTTAGTTTGCTGTACATAATGCTTGGTTGGTGGCTTCGTGAAGGGTCCTGTTACACCCTGTATGTAATGTCTAGAAAAAAAAAGATCGCTATGACGGTGAGAACAAGTGTCTTTCAGTTGGTTGTGTCGATAGCAGTAATCAAGCTTCAATGTATATTTTATACATTATACCGTGCTCAGTATGAAATTTGCTTTTTTATTCGTCTTGCAGTGAGACGATATGACAAGCTTTTAACTACTCTTAAGATTCTCGAGACCTGTCGTTTAATATAGTCTTCTTACTAGATTAGATTCGACTATTTGTCAATACTTCGCAAATCGTTTGATCATGATCTGCGTGTTTTAGTTGCTGCTCTTACGACTTTATTACTCAGTTAAACGCTTAAAACAGTAAACCTAGTAATTGATAAAACTATTTTAATTTACCTTTAAGATTTAATGTAATGAAAAGTTTCACCACAAAAATCAGATTTATTTTACCAAGAATATTAACAAACCATTGGAATCTTTGTAGAACAAAGAAAACATCAATTTCCTACACATTCTCGTAAACTTGACGAAAAGTAAGTGACTACGGAAACGCTTACTGGGTAGCGACAAGAATATTTATCTTTTTTACGAAAAAAAGGAAAAGAAACTTAATTTTTTATCCTGTAATAAAAGAATGAGGTCAAATATCTCGGTCAAGGAAAGTTTTGAATTTTTTTCATTGTTTTCATCACGGACTTCCTGGTATAGAACGAGGGTTTTAACTAGCTTGTTTTAAATACTCTGTGAATTTCTATGATGTTTGATATGATTACATGAACTGCTGGACAAAGGTTCCTCCAATTTGGCTATTGCACGTCATTTGGCCTCGTCTTATTCACTCATCTGTAATTTAATCTAACACATATATCGTGTGACACATGAAGGATACTGACCGTTGCTTGTTGCCTGTTGTTGTTGACTTGTGCCTCAAAAACCTTAATACACATATTTAGTTTTTTTTTTGTCATGTATTTAGAACAGCGTTACTACTTTTGTCCTTTTTTGGAAGTTGACAGAATCAGAATCTGTAATTTTTGAAGCAAGCAATTTTTGAAGAAGGGGTCCCCCTTTTTAGCTATTATTTCATCTGCCTAGCCTATTTCCAATCCTGTTTGGATCGGCTTTTAGTCTAACCACATGTATTTTACATTTAACGACTGCCTATCTAACCTCCACAACCCAACATTGGATAATACTACACCCCTTGGTAAGACTTGTGGTCAGACTGTCTATCTATCTGTCTGACAGAGTATTTATCAAATTCCCTAATTAAATTTTTCATATTTGATAGAAGATTGATTAAGTGAAATCTGTTAATCATAATAATTAAGATTAACCAATTAACTATTCAATTTTCCTTCTTAAAAATATTAATCTGGATATCGTCCTAAGTAAAGCGTCATTGAGAAAGGACGAAGAATCAAGATATCTTTGAAATGTTTCCTCCAGTTTCCTTGTTTAAAAATACCATGAGTTTGACGTGTCTTATTCTATTTTCGGGGGTAGATATGAATTACGTATTTTTTTTGGTATAGCCAATTCAGTAACACATTATTGTGAAGTGTTTTTTTATTAATATCTTCAAAGGTTCGTAACCATGCCAGTGCAGTTTCTAATTATGAGTAGGGTTGTATTTTAGTGTGCGCTTATCTTTATGGAGTTTCTGTAGTTATCATTAGCAAAGGTAATGATGGTATCTTATGATTATTATGGTTTTCAGGAAGCAATAAAACGCTTTTCCTCTCTCTACTTAGTTTAAAATTTGCTGTGCCCGACAAGGTCCATGATTGTTTTTATTTTCAATTTTTTATTTACCACATGTAAGTGTACATTATGAATATAGCAATAAACGAATTAAGATTTGAGGAAGCTTAAGCTGTGGTAGTCAAAACTGAGCTGTAAGAAAAACTTAGTTATTAAATATCTTTTTCCTATTAAAGTAAATGTTCCTGCTTCAAATTGTCACAATAATTGGCTTTTATTTGATTTAACTGATTATGGAATTAATATATAAGTTTCAATTTTAATGTTACCGTGTTACAAGTATCTTTTCTATTTCATCTCCATAAAGATTACATGTAAAGTCATTAAATTAACAATATAAACTTGTTTTTAAAATAAATAGGTACCGTACGGAAATGTCTCATTGTCAATGTTCTTTTATTATTAATAATTATTTCTAGGAATGACAAATAAAAACCTTAAAATTGAAGACACTATTGTAACTAGGTAATATTCTTTTATTGTATATGCTGTGACCATTAATGTAAACATGTAAGTACTAAAATAGCTATACTAGCCAGAAACGATCTATCTTTATAAAAACAATAATCAGGTAAATTAGAAAAGTAGTTCTTGAGCTGTAAGCACGTATAGAGACGCTTTCATAAAAGTCTTGGTTAAAAATTCCCAATTGTCTTAATTACTTACACATAACATTTAATTCAATGAAGTCCTTTTTCATTTTAATAAGTTATCAAAAACGTTACAGAGTAAATTGGTTATTGATTTAAAAATAACTTGCAATTAATTAATAAGTTTGCACATAGTTTTGTATCAAGTAATTTTGAAATTATTACATTCTTATCTCAAGTACATAAGAAGTCTTGTTTAAAACTTCTAAAGTCGTAGACACTAATTAAAACATAATTTAACAATGGAAGTCAAATTAGCATCTGTTATTATCTTTTCATTCATATTTGAATATAACTTTTATGGCAAAAGATAAGTTTCCTAGCACTTTTGCCTCCATAATTAACTTGAGTTACGATCTTAACAAAAATCTAACCTGTGAAAGATATGTGACAATAAAGAAGGTAACTAATAGAGAAGTATGAAAGAATAAGACAGGCTGAGAAAGGTAAGTGAATGATAAAGTACGTTTAAACTGTAGACACTGGTGATCCCAAATAAATGCAAATTTTTAATCACAAAATAATTTTTGAGGTACACTAATGGATTCTGTTTCCCATCCATCCAATTTAATCCCATAGTTAACAACGAAGGGCAAGAAAAATACGACTTGTCTTAGCATAAACAAGTTAACCACCAGAGATCATATTTATCCGACCAGAAAAACCTCTCTAACCTATACACAAAAAAAATATATTCAACATATAATTGCCTCACATTGCCGAGCACACACGACATCCACCGACCGCCTCCGATTCTAACCACTCCGTACCAAAAATCAAAACCTAGTCACACTTTTCCCAGTACCAATAGATTGTCGCGTTTACGGAATGAAATTGACACACATATACACACACACATTATTATATGTACGTATATGTAGGGGTAGGCACAAAGGGGTCTGATTAAAAGGCATGACATGCGCAGAATAAATTTAAAAACTACCGGGAGGCTGGGTTAATTTTTAAGTATTGATCAAAAATTGCGTATATATATACGTTTCGTGTTTGGGCGGCGGGCGGCAGAGAGGGAGGGAGGTACCGTGCGTGAATTAGATTTCCTCTTTTTTTTCAGTATGTGTGTGTGAATTTTTGTCATTAGTATACGGTTTTTTTGGATGTTTAGAGGGATGATGCGGGGTGTTGGCGGATGCTGTGTGCCGGAGATATGTTTGATCTGAATGATGGGTGGTTGCTGTAAAATGTTTTGTAATGAGATGGATGGGAGAAGGAATGGTGTATTAAAATTTTTGTTATTTCTGGAGGAGAAAATTCACGTGCGGTTGAGTATTATTAAGAATGATAACATATAATTAAACGGGTATTTTTTGTATCATTCATCCATTAATTCATGCAAATTTTGAAATAAACCAAAAACAATTTCAAGAATAGAAGATATAATATCTGAATGAGTACGATACGAAATAAATATTTAGTAAAATAAAGAGTAAGTTTAAGTACCTGCACACTTTTAATGGCAGCAGGTTAAGTAGAACTACAATTAGAGCTTCACTAATTGAAACCACATTTTGGCACAGAACTTAAAATCGAGGTACCATACCTAGATTTAAAGTTGACGAAGTTGTACTTCTTGGGATTTAGCCTCTTTGCTAAATTAGATATTTGAACTGATAGGCTAGCATAAAATCGTAATACTTTTTTTTTGTATTAAAATATAATAGCTGTGCTCGTTTCAATGACAATACTGTAATTTTCCAAATATTATCTGTCCTTTCTCATCAATATAACTATTTATTCTCGTTTCATGAGAAACGGTTCAGTAGTTTAGCTGTAATGATTTATTAAATGGACCAACTGACATGTACTTTAGTCATTTAATTTCAGCATGAATATTGTTTCTTTTATATTACTAATAGTTCTCATGATCGTTCTCGGTCACATCGGCCAATCTCTGCTGAGATTAGTCACCGGCGCTTGCGATATTATAGTGCACAAATGTGTGCGCAGACACAGGTGCACTCTCTGTTCCTTTACTCTCATAGTCGAATGGGACGGCAATCCGACACAGCCGAGAGATCAGGACCAGGATGGCACGGGGGTCTCATACCGCCAACTTTCAAACTAAGGACTGCTACTGAGAATTTTCTAATGGAAAAACCCAATTTGCCCGACTCGGGAATCGAACCCAGGACCCCACGCTCAGCAGTCGCGCTTGGCGCTCGGGTTGGGCTCACGAGCCCAACGAGGCACTGTTTCTATTATAAGCTAATCATAATAAATCTTCCACAAAAATTGACCATAACTCAATTTTTAGTTTCATATATCAATTTGCAGTAATAACAGTTGTTTTCATATCTCAAATAATTATTATACGATCAATTAATGAGTTATGGGCCAAATATGATACTAGTATTAGTGAATACTAACAATGTAAGTAATTAAATATGTACATGCCTATTTGTGATAACATAAATAGGTAAAAAAAAACTTTTTTTTCTCCGTCGGTTAATATTAATGAGCAGATATAATTATTGTAATTATTAAGTAACTACTCGCACAAGTTACCCGGGCGAGAGAGTAAACTAATGACTACTTGCCTAAGTAAAAGGCGTAAAAAATGGAGCAAAAGCATTAAAGTTTTCATAACAACAATCGATCAAATAAACAAAAAAACAAGAAATGGAACTGTTCACAAAAAAAACATAAAATTGCTCACATAGCTTTTGTTTAGGAGCAGATTCAGAAAACAAGCTCATTGAATAGCAGCGCTATGATCACACCAAAGATATTTAAAAAATACGAATTGTACGAGACAACTGATGGTAACTGTCGTTACAAATGTAACGTTCGCGTCACCGAGACATGATATCACAGTTTTTCTGATAGACTATAAAAACTGGAGGTACTTTGGATCAAATCAACAAATGATAATTTAGGGCACAATTATCTACATATCAGATAAAACGATTTTTTCTTAACAAATTAATGTAAAAAATAACATAATTAATACAAGAAAAGCAAACAGTGCCATTGAAAACGTGTGTGTTTACACACGTTTTCAAAGGCACTATACACAATCACTGTGTCTATAAATGTTGATAAAAGAAATTCAGCGGCAGTCCCTCTTTTGCCCGGACATTGCTGATAATAATTCCGCAATAGAGATCGTCGCCCTCCTGCATTGTAAATGTGCGCAAAGGGGTTTGATGTCGCTTAGAATAGTTGGTGTAAAGTAGTATTCATCAGTTAGATATAAGTTGTGAAAGTAAGTGAGGAATGACGAAAATGTCGTGAGTAAAGTTTTGAGTATGAATGTGGATGGGTATAAGAGTAGAGGAAGACCAAAGAAACGGTGGATGGACTGTTTGAAGGACGATATGGCTAGAAAAGAGGTGACTGCTGAGATGACGAGTAATAGAGAAGTATGAAAGAAGAAGACATGCTGCGCCGACCACAAATAAATTGGGATAAGGGCAGAATAATAATGATGAGCTAGATTAAAGTTGTCGATATTTATAGATGCAGAAGTAAATAAAATATTAATCTAAGTATTTTTTTATTTAGTACAAAATACTATATCGTGACTTAAAAGTGACATTTTGTTTTCATTTTTTACGCTTCTATTGTAAAACAATGTAAATGTATCTTGTATCTTGAAATCAATGTATCTTGTAATAATTCAATGTATTAATAATTCAATAATTCAATGTAGTAATTCAATGTATCTTGAAAGTCAATTTAAACCTACTTCTTGTTGTCGTAGGTATCGAAATAAAACTTTGTATGTATATGGTGTTTCGATGACAATACCATAATTTGGTATCTTGGAGCTGATCTAATGATGAAGCCAGGAGGTGGAAAGTGCAACTCTTCAGTGGCTCTTAGTAAACCCATCTAGTTTGGGGTCATATGATTAGTTTTGATGAGTACAATAGATTGCACTTGTTGAGGGCCTGATGATGGAGCCAGAACGAGAAAACTGAATGAATATTTAGATTACACTAGCTGTAGTCCGCGATCTTCATAAGCGCGAAATTATAATAAAAATATGATTTACCTACCATTTGAATCGGAGTTTGTTAACAATTTCAAAGGTTTTAATTAAAACGCAAAAATTACTTGGAAACTTAATACTTTTTCTAAAATAAAAGTACTATCTGCCTGTAAAAGTCCCGTCAAAATCGGTCAAGTCTGTTTTTTTTATAATGTGTTAATTATGGCATTCGACTTTGTCCAGTTGAATATACTGTTCCATTAATGAGAGATTAATGAGAGTGTGTCACAATTAATGTTTTTATTGATTTGTAGGCACTCATGTGAGTACATTAAAACTATAGACAGCTCATTTTAGCCGACTGCTGGTAATAAAGTCCTAGGATCTTGACATAAATAACTTTCTCATTTAATAATTGTACCTCATACATTATACTTAGTCCTTTAGGCGCCTACCTTTGAACCTACTTCCTTTCAGGGACGTAAGAGCTTGCCCTAAGTGAACAATGTAATTTACGGCTAAATGTAGGTAATTACTTAATTATAATAGACGTTACTTCTATATTCCTTCGTTGTAGAAGGAAATCGTCTGATACTATGTGCACATAATAATTTTTGAATGAAATTAATCTTTTTTTAAGTTATTTGATGTTTTTTTTTAATCAGTGAAGTGATACAATTTTTCTAATAAGAAGTATTTAGCCCTAAATAATGCGCTGTCGAGACAAACTTCCCAATGACCACTCAACGACAAATCACCACAATCACCATGCTTTCACAATCAAACTAAAGCGAAATCGGTTATTATGAGCATAAGAAAAACATCACACGACACGGCGCTTCCGTCGCATTTCACGTAGAAAAAAGGGAGTGGCACATTCATAGAACAATAACATATAACCTTCTATTACGTAATACCTAATAATCATATACTAATTAGTACTAAACAGGCACTTAGACATCTAACAGCAAAAGTCCATCACTCGAAACAAAGGCAGCGCCACACGCACACTCAAAAAAATAAAAACTAAGCAGCGTTCCACATGTGGGAATAATTTAAAAATACGCAAAATACAGCCACTTCACTTCTAACCAGGGCCTGCCACCCTCCCCTTTTGCGTATTTTTCGGTATGCGTGGCAGGTGGAGCGCCACCCCAGGGGTGTTCGTTAAAAAGCTCCCTAGTACGTAGTATTATAAAAGTTGTGCCTACTGTGTAAGTAGTGGGTTTGGGCAGGGTGGCAGGGGGTAGCTACCTAGTTAGACAGTTAAAAGTATGCGGTATTAACAAAACGGAAATGAATATACGAGTAGCTACGTTTTTGGGAGGCTGCGTCATTCGGCTTACGGTAATGAAAAATACTTGGTTTTTTTTTTTCTGTTCTGTTTTGTTGTGTGTTAGATATTAGATTAGGTGGCTAGGGCTTGAGTGCCCAGGGAGGGTGTATGAAGATGCTTTTATGATGTTTTTGCGAAGTTGGGAGTTCGGTTTATGATGTTTGAGAGGTAAAATTCTCTGATATGAGTGAAAATCATGTAAAAAAAGCCGTGATGTGAGGTAAATAAAGTAGTAGATGATGTATTTACTGTCAAAATACTTCAAAGTTGTAGGAAAATGATAATTGTTCCTAAAGTATTACATTTGGGAGCGTAAAGGTTGTAGTATTTTGTTACATGGGTAGTTAATTATTTCAATGATTATTTTATTTAATTACGGTTCATTAAAAGTATCCAATTATATATCTTTAAAAGTAAGATTGATAAATAAGACCAAAAAATCGTCGGATAGACGATATGGTTAGAAAAGAGATGACTACTGACATGACGACTTTATGAAGACATGCAGCACCGATCCTAAATTAATTGGGATAAGCGCAGGCGAATGATGATGAGTGAATTTGATTAATTTCTAGATGTACCCCCAGAACAAGTTATACACGACAATAGACAAGTACTATTTCTTAGATCTCTGACTTAAGCACACGACATAGCTACAAAAGTAAATATAAAAACACACATAAAAAATCAAGAATTCATACCACAAACGCACTACAGCCAATCCAAATAAAATGCCGCAAAAATACATGAAAACACATTATTATTACGACGTTGAGTAAGCAAATAAGGCAGAAATAGTTCCTTTTACTCTCCCCGGCATCCAAAACCAACTCTAACTTCAATGTGAAAAGGTTCAAGATTGTATGAGGGAAGTTTAGTGGGTATAATATTTTTACGGAAGATTTTTATAGTACCTTTCCGTTTGGGTGTAGTGACACGATATGCCTGACATGTGTACTGTGACTGACACTTGTAAGCAACAAGTATTGCTTGTCATGTAGGGTAGGCAGAAGTGTAAGTGATAGCCGGGTTTAAAGGGGGCTTGTATTGGAAATATACCTTTGAATGTAAGAGAGTTTTGTGTTATACTTGTTTGACACATAATAGTTAAAGTAGTGGAATGATTTCATATTTATGAGAAAATTTCATCAAAATGGGTTGAAATTATTTTTGTTTTTTACACAGCTGCATCCGACTAGACTGGAAGGAAAGCCTAAAACAGTTGGGAAAAGGCTAGGTAGATCATGATGTTCTATAGATAGATTACGCTGAAAATGCAGTAATGAATTTTCATTCAGGAAATATACAACCTAGAAAGAAGTTTTCTTGGCTTATAAGTTATAACTCTAAATCACAAGGTTGATGATCTAATATTAATTTAGTAGTGGGACTCTCCCCTTTTACGAAGGTGGGTAAGAGTTCAGACACACGTCTTACCCAAATAGACTGGTGCACCATTGAGCGAACAGTTCAATGGTGCATTAGTTGTTTATGTTTTCTAATTTAATACTAACATTAGGTTAAGTTATTCTACTAACACTATATGGATTTTTGTCTGAAATAAAATATTTGAATTGAATTGAATTGAATATTATAATGCTGAAGAGTTTATTTGGTTGAACGTGCTGATCTCAGGAACTACTGGATCGAATTGAAAACCTATTTTAGTGTTGGATTGCCCATTTATCAAGGAAGGTTAAATTAAGCGCTAAAAAAAATTACTTCGAGCTACACCCTAGCAAAGCCAAATATAAAGTTACAAAACATCACAAATGCAAATAGAAACAATAAAAACATGACTCTCCTGAGTCAGTCGGTAAAAACACTCTTCACATTAAATAAACCTACATTTCTGATTACCCTTTAAATAACAAACCGTCTAAATATAAACAAAGCCCAGCCTAGTATATAATATATGAACAAACTCAGGTCACTACCCTCCGCCTACCAACGCTCCAAGGAACTCAAGGTCATCACTTTGTTTCTAACGAGCCTGCGTGGGTTTAGAATCTGAAGGTTTCTTTCAATTCCCAGAAAAAGGGAAATCGTGTACCTAGGTGAATATTTCATAAGGAGATCCGGTTGATGGTGGGCACACGGTTCCGGTTGCTATAGGCGGTTGATGATTATTTGTAAAATTCGTAATAAATTGATCCTACTACATTTTAATAATTATGGCGTAGATTATTCACCGTTAATAATGCACATTGAAGGTGTTAAAACTGTGTATTAGTATGTTTCTCTAGAATATTGCCGCGTCGAGGAAGCATAGCATATTCGGTAATAGTGTAGCTTTCAATCAAGGAAAGAATTTTGAGATCGGATAAGAAGTCTTGGTCATATAAACTTACAAGCGTAACTTCTTTGTTATATTAGTAGACTTAAAGTCTGTTCTTGAATCTCAGAGACTAAATTGACACATGCCATGTCAAACCTACAAATAATGCTGCCAGCTCTTTTGTGTAGTGTTGTACCTACGATAACGGTTTGTGGAATCGTAACTTTTTATATTTATTAGACGATTAGAAAAAAAAAGACAAATGCCATCAGTGTTGTTAGTACACAGCAAAACGGAACGGTTCTTTTCTCATAGAAAACGGTAGAACTTTTAAAAATTACGGCAACATTATTGGAACTTGACACAATACAAACAATTATAATTTAAAAAAATAATTATGTTAATATGGCAGTTAGTATGTGATTTTGAATACGGCAACCCTAAATTTAACAGGAACAACACAGGACGCCGTTTTATTTCCCTAAAAAACGATACTACTGATTTTATTAACGGCAATTTACGGTAGTGGCACATCACTATTTAAGAATTGCAAAAAACTGGCAACCCACGTAATGTCAGTTTAGACTCTGACATTAAAAAACGGACTTTAGTTCTGGTTAAGAGTAATTTCAAATAAAAAAAGAACCTCGTATTAAAGCTGCAACTTCTATTTTGGAATAACACACGAAAATAGAAATGCAATATATCAAAAGCCTTTTAGCGGCGTTGCTATCATAACTGCGTCCAATTAAAAATATTAGCTAGCAACAGAACATTATATTTGCCAAACTAGAATAACTAAAATCTCGTTCAACTGGAATCCGTTTTTATTTTACCGTCGAATAGATCTCGCCAAACATTCGAAAATTTTATAAAAATAATTTTCGGTGTAAAAATGTTACAGTGTTAACTACAAACCAATAACTGGCGAAATCGTATCGAATTCAAATAAATTCTCCATTTGTTTGACTGATAAATTGCCTTTACATTTATAAACTAAACTGTATATTTATACAACATACATTGACGATTAAATACCCGTTCAAATTAATACGAAATCAAAGTAAAGCAGCAATGAAATCAATACAATAACTCCCCCGACTTATGACGTAGTACTTTTCGAAGTAGCGCTAAGTCGTAAGGCCGATGCGCCTAAAAATTGCGGCATAGCAAGGAAGTTCATCCGAGCGCATTGCTATAACATTTTTTATAGGCGCTTCGTTCAAAGAAGCTTTTACTTAATATTCTAAGAGCAGTCTTCTATGGAATAGCTGCTTCAAGTATACAATTATATTCTGAGAATTATTTCTTAAGATGTTATTTATTGTGGGTTTTTTGAAGAGTAATTGAAATATTTTTATGAGTAGGTTTTTTATTGATGTAGTGAATGAGTTTGGTTGCTCTTATGAGATATGTAATTTGCACATGCAGGTCATGTGTGTCAATTGATTTGTAACATAATATGTAGGTCCTTTGAAATGTAACGAATGTAAGTCACATGTAGAGTATATATATATATAGATTATGTTTTCCATTAAGATATTATCATAAGCATAACATAGTATTAAGAATGCTCTTGACAAAGTTATATCTTAAACTTCGGTCAATGAAACGGCGCACAGCACAGTAATCCCGGAGGCCTAAATAATAAATACGACGCTGGCACGTCACACAAACACAGTGAGTAAAACAATTTATTACAAAATGTAAACAGGAAGAACCGTATTTTCATTTAGAATACGATTTCTCGATTCCTTGTACCCCCCTTCTACCAGCCCCCTACCCGGGACATAGACGAAAATACCCCGGTTATGATTAATACCGAATGCGAGGCGCATTGATCAAGAAAGCAGCTTTTTACTCCAAACTACCCATCTCTTGCCTCCCTGCCTACCCCCTGTGCGAGCAGGACTAATGCACCTCTCCCCTCTCACTCTAAAACAAAGATGCTAAAACTTCTTTCGCTAGTATAAGATTTTAATTTCATATTTTTGACGAAACCGTTCTAATTTTACAACACCATGCAACGAATACAGAACTCTCATAACCACTTTTTAGGATATATATTCGCTTGCACTCACAGAGCACTTGCTTCCGTCTTCTAATTCGGAATTAGTTTTCGAAGTGAAAAGATACAGTCCAAAGACTATATAGCGGGTATACTGAAATTCAGACCTTAATTTCTTAAACTGAGAGTTGAATTTCAGTTGAACATACAACGGCAAGAAATAATTCTTCAGTTGTACCCCCAAATTAGTCGAAATAGGGGAAGGGGTGCACACGAAGGGTGGTTTTAAAAGAAGCAAAAAGGTGGGGATAGAAAGATGCGCGAAGACTTAGTTCTCGCGGGCCGGGGGGGTGGCGGGCGGAGGGAGGCGTTATAAAATATATAATTCTATACTTACAATA
The DNA here is from genome assembly GCA_947578425.1 of Eugnorisma glareosa. Classification (NCBI taxonomy): domain Eukaryota; kingdom Metazoa; phylum Arthropoda; class Insecta; order Lepidoptera; family Noctuidae; genus Eugnorisma; species Eugnorisma glareosa. Next base: position 19,242,053 of record OX387973.1, on the reverse strand, counting down.
CTTGTAAATACGGTACGCGGAAGTACTGTGACCGAGTCGTCTTGGTACTTCATAATTGGCAATAGTTGCATGTAAATATGGCATTTTGTAACTGGTGAAGTATTCATTTAGGAATTAATCACACTCACTCTTTACATCAGTGGGTTCACTTAGGTAGTACATCATGAAAGACACAGACACGTAAATCTCTACAACAGCAAATCTAGATAAGAAATAGCTCTCCAAAGGGCACATTTGCAGTTTTCTCTTCTTCAAAAATGCGTGTGCAGCAATGAGGAAAGTGAGCGAGCACATGAATTCGGGAAACGCATTTTTGTAGAAATTTGTTTTTCTTCGCAATGCAGTTCCAAACCATCTAAGAACCTTAGATAAGAATGTTAATCAACCACCAAAAAATCACCTTTAAATAGGCCTTGACAAATATTCTTGTACGTTGAAAGTGTCTAGCACGTTTTTTTTTCTAGAAAACCGTGCATAGACACTTGTGATACTTGAAAACTTGCTTTTGACATAAAATTTCAAACATAATACATACTAATAGCAATGCATTTTAAAGTCATGAAAAACATTTCTTGAAACGCTTTTATTTTTATTTTTCTACCAAAAATATATTTAGTCAGATTAGTTCCTTAGAACTCCCAAGTCCGGTCGGTCGGCGTACACCGCTACACTCGCTGATATTTAGTCGCGAAACTGGATGTATTATAAAGGCGTAGTTGTTTAAAATAAGAGCAGGCCAAGGCGCTTGTGGCGCGTTGGTTAGAAGGATCATGGGTGCGGGTTTGATTACTGGTTGATGTATGAAGTTTGATGGGTGGGTTTTTGTAGATTGCTTTGGTGGAGATGTTCGATAGTTTGTGTAGTTTAGCGAAGGTTTTATTTGAAGTGCATGAAATTTGAAATAACAGTAAATTGGTGAAATAACTGTAAATTTTGGGTTGTTTTTTTTTCTCAGTTATGATTTTTGGTTTGGAAATGTGTCTTTTGGAGCAGATTTTTTTATTGAGGTTTAGTTTGCTATTTGCTTTTGCAATTTTGTGTGTTAATTACTTTGTTAATTCGTTGGTTTGTTTTTATTTGAGACCAACACAAGTATGCCATAATTGACAGCAGACCAGCCATTTGACATTTTTATAAATGGACATTAAATGGACATATTTTAACATATGACATGATTTTAACATTATAATAATAACTCATTAAGTACACAGTACGTATTTATATTATTTTACATTATGACATATCCAAAGTGCTTGTCTAAAATGATATTCAGTTAATGAGTCAGACAACTGACAGTTACTATTTTAGTTAACTCGTTTAAATACTGACCATTTAAATAGGACTGTGAATTTATCTTTGTATATGATAATACATAGCTTGTATGCGAATCTAGTGTACCACTGATATTAATGTAGAAACTATTTTTACATGACTATTTTTGCTTTTTTATGTGAATTACTACTATCAATATGCAACAAAACCTCAAATACATATTTTAAAAACAGATATCGAAAAAAGTAATAATAATGTCTGAATATCTTAGAACATACAAAGAAAACATGCTTTTTTAAAGAACAGTAAGTACTTACTAAAGCTAATAGAAATTACTTGCTATACCAATCTTAAGAAACGACCAAAAAGCAGTACTATTACGCAAACAAAAAATAATAATACCCGAATAAAATAATAATTATTAGAAGTAAAGTGAAGCTACCTATGTTTTATCCACTCATTTCCCGTGGTTCTTAGTAAAAAGTTGTGTAAGAGGGGGGGGGCGGCACTAGCGCCTACGCCGTAGCCGTGGCCGCTACGACTCGTAGGCCTCGCTACAAACGTAGCAGGGCTGCGCGCAGAAATTATTCTAATTGATTAGATTTATTCATAATTTCTTTGTTTAAATTTTTTTTTTTGATATTTTTTCAGTTTTCGTGGATGGTTTTATCGTGAATGTTAATGTATAGATAGTTTAACTTATTCGTCAAGTTTACTATGATTTTAGGAAAATTGTAATATTAAAGTGAAAATTAAAAATGAAGTACTGGATTTGTATTTTTCGTAACATAGAAATTAATGCTTAGTTAATATAAATAAATAATTACACTTAACGTGTCATTAGTAAAGCCAACATTGTTATATGTTACTAAACTTTCTATCTGCCGTAGTGAACATTTTTCTCAAAAACTTCGCTATTGATTTTCCCGCCACAGATCTACGAAAAACATCTTATAGCGCAAAGTTCATTAGCATCGGCAACCCTAGCGTTTACTATCTTGCACGTTCCTAAGATGTCCCCCCGGGGGTGGTTTAAAACAACCCCCAGGGGGTGGGGATGCGGAAATATGAAGGGTGCTCTCATTTATCAATACGGAGACTGTTTCTTTCTCTCAGAATTGATTATATTCAACTAAGAATATTGATGTCCTCCCCCCAAAGACCCCCAAGAAAGTTTCCTAGGGGGTGCTTTGATTAGAGTTTTTGATGTGCGTCGTTTCCTGTTTTACATATAGTATATAATATGTGTGTATATCGTTAATGTGTTGAATTTTTAGGGTGTTGCCGTGAGTGTGAAGGGATGTACGTGATGTTGCTCCCATCGTGAATATTTTACGTTGTAATTTAAAATTTTGAGTTTCATTTGTTTTGGGAGGAGCAGTTACAATCGGAGAATGTACTAGTGAGTTTAATTCGATTTGTATCATATGTACGTATAGTTTCATGTAATTATAGTAAAAAAAGTAATATGTGGTCTCTTACCCTCTGTACGACAATAATAATTGCCTTCCAGTGGCCACTAAAAAAGTAGTAATTATTATGGTACATAGCAATGTCAGCCAGTTTCTAAGCTAGCTCATACTCAAAAGAGAATAAATACTGAATACTTAGCATGTTACTTAGGGCAGCCCCTATCCTATATCCAGCAATAATATAGCTCTCTTGAGTTAGAAAACCTTTAACTCTGAACCATCAAAGCTTTCTCACAGTTCTGTGATGTTAGATCACAGAATGAATTAACATTGCAATGATTTTTCCGTAACATTCGCTGTATTTTGCCTGACTGAGTAAACTTCGACTCGAGAAAAACAACCTAAACTGCAATCTTGATAAAAAGACATTGAATAGATAATTTTACAAAACAAAATTTAACTTTCAATCATGGCTTACCTACCTTCTTACAACAGAACCTAACCCACTGTTGAAATACTACTGTTAGCCTATGTCATCCCACTGCTGAGCAAAGACCTCGCTCCATAACTTCCAAATTCTTCGATCCAGGGCCAATGTCGACCACTGGTCGTTGGTTCTGCCCAGTTTCTCCCGCCATCTCCTGCGAGGTCTACCGCGTCGCCTTCTGGCTGAGTCAGGGCACAACATCGTGGTTATTTTGGCCCACAGCTCGGCAGACATAGCCAGCCCAGTCCCACTTCAGCTTAGAAATAAAGTAACACAATTCATCTAACAATTACAAAAATGCAATTACCAAAATAATCACACCTCTTCGCCTAAACACTCTTTTTTGCTAACAAATCTACCTATTCTCTATCAATATAAAACACACACATAACACATGTTACCAGTTTAACCCTTACCCGATAGAAAACGCAAAAAGGATAGCTGGAGGGTTAACTTACAAATTGTAACTACTTGTGAGTTATTGTTCGAGTTAAGTATCGCATGTTACTTGTGCACGCATATTGGTTTCTATCTACCCTTTCATGGAAAAGAGGGATGATGTTTTTCAGTACAAAATATGAATTGGTTAAAAGTTGTTTTTAGACTTTTTACTCTCTCTCTGACTCTGTTTTAGGATAACAATTGCAATATCTAAAAAAACTTCTAGGTAGACCTGCTATCACACATACATCTGCAACCAAGCGAAAGTCATGAAGCTTAAGTTCGTATATGTAAGGAATGAGCGCCATTATAATCACTCACGTGACCTTTTCTCTGCAAGTCACATAGGCTTTATAACTACGCTAAATATGACCTATTATTAATTCCCAGGTTTCATCTGAAAGTAAATCAATGAGCTAACCATGTATGCATGCGCCTAGGTACAAAACACCAACCAACCAATTCCCAAGAGAACAGCCACAACGCCAAAACACCGAAAACTCAACAATCATAACTACTAATAAAAAAATTACAAGTTACATAAAACCCGCATCTGCATAGACGAGGCAACTAAGCGCGGCACGTCGCCCTCGGGCCCCGGGCTTCACCCCCCCCCCCCCCTCACTCACACGCGAAACGAATAAAACACTAACACAAATAAGTAATAAAGTACACCAGTAATATAAAACTAAGGAGCATCAACATCTTGCCACCCTGAGGGGCCCACTCCCCCCCGGGCGGTAATTCCCCCGAACTTACTAAAATACTAAAAACGGAGATACAGGGGGGGCTACCCCCACGTTTTCTTATGCAAGATCCTTATATTTTAACCTAAATGTTGTAGATACGTTTCTGTTTTTAGTTATAACTTTGTTATTTGTTGAGTTTAGCAGTTTTATCAGTTTCTCGGATGGTATTTTGATGATGAGTGTTTTTTAAATGAATTGTTTGTTTGTTGGCTAGAGTTTTAGGTCTTATAAGATCTCAGTGACTTGAAGAAAGAAGGCGTAAGTTTCATGTCCACTCGTTGCATAATTGATAAGCCCACTCGTGATATAAGCATTAGCACGAAGTAGAGTTTACTAGGCGAATAACTTCATGTGGAACATAGAAATCTAATTATCAATTAGAAGTACGAAATGTTTCAGTTAATATGGAAGTGTTCATTGATTTTTGTCGGAGTTAATGTCATCGTGAAAGATTAATTATTTAATTAATAGACTGATCAATTAAAGTGAAATAAAAGTCAATCAATCAATCATTTACTTATTAGTTTTGTTAAACATAGGTATGGTTACAGATAGTATATTGTCTTAAAATATGTGCACTATGTTTTGCCAAAAGTGCGTCTTATAACGCAAATAAACAAATCGAAACACAGTGGTCACAAATTCGTCAATTGTTTTGAAGCTGTGTGACATAACTGGCGTAATTTGTGTGACCTATTGAGTACGTCTGTCTAACCGTTCAGGGATTACAGTCGTCATGAAATGTTAATAATAGAAAAAATGTAAATAATAATGTAAATAATAGAAAAAAACACAAATTCTAAGCAAATTCAAGTAGTACAGATAAAAAATCTTCAAAACACTTGAAACAGTCTCGCGGTGTAAACTAGTCTAATAAAAACCCAGCAGGCGCTTGCAAAGATCAAAATGTTTAAAGGGTAGTGAGGTTTTAGTGCAGGGCGCGGTCCAGGGTTTGATGCTTGTGCGTTAAAATATGTCGTTATTTTGATTGTAAAATTGATGACGAGATTGTAAAGATTTTCATGGGTAATTTTATGGGGGGCTAGTTCTAAAGGGGAAAAGCGAAATGGGGAGGTTTTAGATCGATTACTTGCGGTTTTAGGAAGATATGCCTGAAGATTTCAACCCACTATTAGAGTAATTTTTAATTCTTTGTTGGTTATAATAATGTGAGGAAACTTTTGTGTACGAATGTGGATACTAAGAGCAGAGGAAAACCAAAGACACTCTGGATGGACTGTGTGAAGAATGATATGGCTAGAAAGGAGGTGACTGCTGAGATGACGAGTAATAGAGAAGTATGGAGGAAGAAGACATGCTGCGCCGACCACAAATAAATTGGGATAAGTGCCGGAGAACCATGATGTTGGGTACAGTAACAATTTTAAGATCAAAGTCTTTCTTTCTTTCAGTAAAAAACATTCGAGTGGTTCAATGAAAGATCGATGTCAATTTTGTCCACAAAGAAACACTATGGTTTCTGCTCGTGTAACTCATGATCGTGCCAGAGCGAATTTCAATACTAACTTGTGATGAAAAATTATGCGGTCAACAAATCTAAACAGCATCCCAGAGCTGTCTGATAACCAGTCTCACCAAGTGGTATCATATTATCCAGTACTTACTGGGTTGTGGAGATCAGATAAGCAGCTTCTCCGTGTAAAATACTGGTATTCAGCTACATTCGATTAGAGTGGAAGTCGACCCCAACATATTTCGGAAAAGGCTAGACATGAAAGGCTGATGATTGAAGAGCTGTATTCTACAACGATGATTTTGCTGTCAGTATCAAGAGATGCCTCTTGTACGTGGTTAAGACGTTTTGATGGCGTTTCGCGACACCCACATTTCGCCAGTTATGTATAAGTCCTAAATAAAAGGGGGGCGAGCCTATTGCTATCAAATCCAGACACAAATCCAGACTCCGTGGCTACTACTAAGAAATTCCTGACGGAAAAACCCAATAACACTTAGCCCGACCCGAGCATTGAACCCAGGACCTCGTGCTCAGCAATCGGGCTTGCAACCTCTAGACCGTAAAGACAGTCACAAAAACTGTGTTTTGGTAATTACTAAAATATCTATAAAATAATGTACAGCTTCACATTGTAACAAGTTACACTCAAGTTTATCTCCACTAAATATGTTATAAGTAATATAAAACAAAAACTCCACCACACACAAGTTTATTAAGTTACTAACTTAAAGTAGACCAAGTTTACTTGACGTTGTGCATGTACTAAAGTCGATAACATACTTGTAACTTTACCTACACACTCTTTATCTAGAGGGCAAAGCTGCTTCACATTTTCATTTAGAATTGCAAAAAGAAGACACCTATTTTTTTTGGTTTTTTAATTCACTTTCTTTAGTCTTAATTAGGGCCGGAAATTAGGAATAAACAAGAATATACAAGACTGTATTGATTTTACTTACAAATGCACAAGAAACTCCTATTCTTTTCTTTGCGAAAATTATTGTATTCACCTCGATTTTAATTAGGTAAAGACTTTTTCCTTATTTCAATTTATTTTATCGTAAAAATTGAAAATTTCCAGTTTCGTATTTACTTTTTATGTTATAAATCACAGACAGTAACATCTATGAAAGTGTAATTTAATCCTTTACACAGCAATGCCCCAATGAATACCGAATGGAGCGAATAACAAAACTAAAAAAAAACGTTTTGTCGAAACCTAAACCGATACAAACACCACAGATTGCCAATCAAATTGCGTGCTGAAAAAACAACAAAATCCGCTTGCCGAACCTCCCGTAAAAATACCACTATGAAATGTAAAATAGACGAAAAAAAACCGCGAGAAAATAATGAATAACCCTGAAAAAGTAGTTCACGCAAAAAAATACCCGCAAACGAGTTTTTACCGATCTTTATTTGCCTTTTACGAGCAACTACTGAAAGTGAGAGTGGTCCACGAAAAAAAAACGTCACTATTTCTATCGGGAACGCGTGAAAAAACGGAAAAAATGCCATCTACCCGACGAGAGAGAAAGTTCTATATTCGGTGTGCCCGCGCGCCGTTCGCTTTTTATATTTTGGGTTCCGTTGTCGGGGGTTCGGTATTTTTTGTGAAGGAAAGATGAGGTCAGCTCTTTGACTAAACATAAAAAAGACTATGTGGGGTTTCAATTTCGTTTCATTAGAGAGAGTGAGAAGTGGGATGCTGTCAAAGAGAATGCATTGTTTGTATCTGCCTGCCCGCATTCTAATTTATAATAGGAGAGACCACGGCATTTTTTTTCGTTTTGATTAAGCTATTCTGTCCCTCTGCTGGGCAAAGGTGTTCCTCATTATTTTCCAACTCTCTCGGTGTTTTTCCATATTAATTAGAAAATGTTTTTCTGTAATAGTCATAATCCAATAAGTCCGGTTCTTCATAAGAGGCCGAGCTTTGCTTTGTACAACAGTTATTGCAACCCTCCTAAGGAATTACTTCTGCGAACTATCAGTCAAACCGACACCACATCGTTGCAACTGCATTGATTTATAACCCACGGTTAGATAAAGAAACTGTTGTCCACATAGCATGTCGCGTTCTGAAGTATCTGACCACCTAAACGAGAAAAACGTGCCGATATATGTGTAGCAGTATTACGGGTAGCTAACCAAACAGCAAAGACCAAAATTAACGTATGTGAGAGTTTTCTTCCTCATGGCTGATCATAACTTTAATGAGAGAATGCTATCACTAAGCCAAAATATTTCACACAAAAACATCTTCCCACATTTGTATTAGCCTAAGTCCTTATCCCAAGTCCTTTGCTCTCAAACAGACTCCAAAAACGTTGCAAAGAAACCAAATCTACCGGCCCCTTTCACTGTCTAAAATTCGTTCCTGGCGGCCATTTTTTTTCTGTGTTTTTTCAAAGGATTTTTCGGACGCGGCGTCCGGTTAGCAAATTTTATGCATGTGTTTTATGCCAGCTACTCTGTTAGTTTGTTCATTGTTTTGACGCTGAATTCTATTTGATGGTTTTTTTTGGCGAGTGTCAAAAAGCCGTGTAGTGTAGCTTTGATTGGAGTTTAAAAGTTTTTGAGGTCTGTCAGCGAATAGTTGGGGACTTGCCGCGTTGGAGCAGATTACTGAGGTGGAATTATTTATGTGTGGGTGTCCTGCTTCGGTAAATGGGTTAAATTGTTGAGATAAGTTATGATTATATTTTTGGAATGTGGGTTTTGTTAGTTTGTTTCTCTTTTATGAAGTAGGTTGTCGATAAAAAAGAAAACGGGCCAGTTACATAAGCTACACCTAAATTGAATTCTGGAGTTAAGAACTGATGGGAACCTGCTTTTACTCGCGGCTTCACGTTTTTTTCTACGGAAACGTTAAACTGGGATAAAAAGTAACTATCCAATCCTAGCCCAGTTCATGGTCTATCTGTTTGCCAGGCAGACATTTTCGCATTTGGAATATTGGCGTAGAAGATAACATTTATTTATTTATTTATTTAAGGAAAAACAAACAGTAGCACAATAAGAATATTAGTAACAATATTTAAAATATTAAATTTTAGAACAATTATGCTACCCACTACGTTCTCCACAGATTACAATTTAAAGTATTTGTAAAAACTAGCTAGTAACAACACAAAATATAATACATATACAACGGTCATTTTCATTTAACTAATATGATATTAAAGAAAAATTAAATTTGTGTGCGTATTTAACATTATGTTATTATATTAGAGTATCTAAATTATACAGTAATTTGCTGGTCCTTTAGGGTTGCTTGGATTTGCTTCCTAAATGCATTTTTACTTAGAAAAAGAATGTCGTTATAACATAATGAAGTCTTGATCAAAACAAAAGAGTATATGTCAATTTTGGTTAAAAGCAAGGTCTTACAGCACAAGTAAAAGGAAAATTCCGAAAATTAAAAAAAAAGTGAAAATTAACGTAAATTTTTGGTACTTACAAGTTTTCTCGAAAATCTAAATTTGCCATATCTTTTTATCGTGTTGACTCAAGACCTTGATTTTTATACACCTAAAGGGACTATAGACTGCAGTAGCTGGTATAAATTTCAACTTGCTAGGTTCAACCGTTCCTGAGAAAATCGGTGGTGACACACGTACAGACAGACGGACAAGAGAGTGATCTTATATTAAGGGTTCCCTTTTTTACCTTTTGAGGTACGGACGCCTAAAAACAAACCCATAATCGATCTGTCTTGATTTTCTTTTTAATAAGTAGCTCACAAAAAGATTTCCGTCTACTCCTATGACAATCGTGGCCTCATTGATCACCAAATCAGAGTACCGAGACAGGTACAGACTATCAGGTTTCTACCCGTAATGCCAAAGACCTACTACCGACTGCCAGGAACAGCCTCTTAACGTGCTATCAAAGTCACGGAGGGGTGTTGGTAAGTCAGGGATGGTCACCCATCCCCGTAACGACTCGGTAGGCGTTGCTTAACCTTGAAGATCGACCCGTGCGGCTGGTATTATTAAGCCACATGCCATAAGATAATGGCAGGGAATGATGATGCCCTTCAAATTAAGGGTTATCACAATAAACATTATTGCCGTGTTTATTGGACAGATGTGTTGCTGGGAGTTAATTCCACTACTTCTGTGAAGGAAGTGATAAAGGGCTACACAAATACTGCCGGTTTGTGTAGCCCTTTATCAATTCCTTAAAAAAGTCGGTGCTGGTGCTTGTGCTGGTCACACAAATGGCAAGGTCCATTTGTGAAACCTTGAAGTTAAAAAGTGCTAACTCTCTGAATCTAATAATGATTAAATGTATTTTTATTTGTTTCTGATCTTTATAGCCATATATCTCGTGGATATATAATGACAGATCTTTATGCTAAGCCGTGCTTTCATAGGTTGGACCGTTGATGGGTGACCACTCATAACATACCGAGATTCCTCCGTGACTCGGAAAACACGTTAAGCCGTTGGTCCTGGCTGTCATTTGTAGATCTTTGACAGTCGTTACAGGTAGTCAGTGACTCGAAAGTCTGACAAACAGTCTTACCAAGAAGTATCGTATTATCCAGTACTAACTGGGTTGTGGAGGTCACATAGGCAGTCGCTCCATGTAAAATTCTGGTACCCAGCTTCATCCGGTTAGACTGGAAGCCGACCCCAACATAGTTAGGACAGGACAGGCTAGGCAGATGATGACGATGACTTTGGTAGTATATCTCTGTGGCATGAAATGAACTATCGACGGAAAAACAGGACAGTCCTTTCTTATTTCGATTTCGATTGTTTCAATTGGAAATGCCAACATTAATCAGAATAGGGGGACTTAAGGGGAGCCAACACATTAATAAGTAAGCTCTAAATGCCGTGAAACTTGCGGTCAGGTGAACCACGTGGCTTGAACTTCAAGCGGGTGAGGAAGGGTTGGTTTTGAAAAGATATCCACTTGTATTTTGAATGGAAAAAGAAAGTTTGTTATTTTTCATTGCTTCAGACGTGCTATTAATATTGTACGAGTATTCTTGAATTTCCTTTAATTTTTCACTGAGCAGAGAATGGAATTATCTTAATAGTTGGCTGAGTAGTTTCTTTTAGTAATTTTGATCACATTTTATGTTTATTTAAAAGCCACAGAAGCATATAATAAAAAATATAAAAAAGGTTTATTGCAGAAACTTGTAAAACTTTTACAGTAAATCTTACTTAGGGACCTCCTTATAAGTAAAAGATATACCTGAGCTAGGAGATCCCGCTCTTCAATGACAAATTTTGCAATGGTAAAAGTGGTGTACAAATATACATTAGAATTTAAATAAAAAAGCACAAGTAAAATCTAAAACTAAACAAGACGAGACTTGAAAAATATACTAAGAAAAGAAAAAAAAAGACTTAAGGATATAATTATCCTTAAATAGCGTGTGTGTGTGTGTGTGTGTGAGTGTATATGTGCATATGAGTGTGTGTATGTACTTGTGTGCGTGTGTGCATCTCTTAACTTCATATTGACGGTGCTTGCAGCTACAATTCAAGTCATTCTATAAATGAACGATTTGTACTACATTTCTAACAGTCACAAGTTTTTGTCTAAATCATTTTTAAATGTGCACCTATGTGTATCTTTTACATCGTAGATTTTGTTCCTACAACACATTTTCAAATGCATTTTGCTTCTTTTCTTCGTTACATACTTCCCAACATTAGATCCATGCAAAATATCACCATGTCGTCTCTTTTGAAATCATTGAACATTGATCAAATCTCTGAAAATTGTAACAATCAACGAAAACTGTTTTAAAATTGAAAAAAAATCACACTTTGAAATCTCTCTTCGACGTTTTCCTCTGACCTCAAGTGTTACCCGGCTAAACTGGCTAATATCCTCTTAACTATCGATCCCAACCAATGCGGTAGAAGTAGCTAAACAATTTAAAAAACCGCTGTATTCCAATCAGAACCAAATTATCGGCACATGGGTCACTCAGCAAACACAGGTTCCCGACAAAGAGCCGCCGCAAATGAACATAAATATATAATGAACGCTGCATTTAGTTAAAATGGATCAACAAAAAACTTATTTACTTGATAGTGTTGAGCTTACGGATATGCCTGTGAAATTAACCGACTTAATTCAAGAAGGCAAATTTGAAGATTTTTGATTCATGAAAATGTTAGATAGTTTTAAGAACTATGTTTAAATTATAGGTAAAAAAAACTGGTATTTTGAAACAGAAAGTGACGCAGACTGACGGAAATTCAAACTCTAAAAAGATCATATGAAGCCACATTGATTTTCTTTAGATAGATAGATAAATCATTTATTTAGTGAACACAAAAGACACAATACACGGAAGTACAATTAAATAGTAGTCTTTCATAGTATGTTTTCTCAGTCAATAGGCTCATTGCTTATTTTTAATCTATTCTAGTTGCACTTAGTAGGTTGTTGATGCATTCAGATGAATTTAAAAATAGATCGCTATCCATGACTCCTTTCACGTATCCGCTGGCGTTATCTTTCAATAATTTCATACGCATCATCTGTCTAGCTGTTTCCCAAATACATATGTCGGGGTCGGCTTCCAGTCTAACCGGAAGCAACTGAATACCAGTATTTTACATGGAGCGACTGCCTACCTGACCTCCACAACCTAGTTAGTTCTGGGTAATACGATACTCTTTGGTAAGACTGATTGCCAGACTTTCGGGCCACTGAGTACCTGTAACGACTGTAAAGGATTTATCAAGAATTTCATACTTTGACATGAAAAAGCCAAAGGATAAAGAATTTCCTAGGACACTCCTTTTCTCTTTACTTTGTATCGACTAGTCCTCGTGCTACTTTAAAATTAAAACTACCCACAACATCGTTATGCCCAATAAATCAACGGACAGACAACAACAACGTTCGAAATGATAATAGTACATGAGCACTATGTACAGTGTACATACAGATTAAGGTAGTACATAGAAAAAAGTAAATACATGGTAAAAAAGCCACATTTTATTATGAGCAGATCAGTCGGGAGAGGCATGTGGTTGTGTGAGTGTGTATACAGGGTGGTGCTGATTTTGGAACTAATTAATTATTATTATTAATGAAGATTAAATATAATATAGAACCACGTCTGTGATCCCTGAAGGGTTAGGCAAAGGTATATCTAGTACAGCCTTATTTTGCCAGTTATGTTTAAGTCCTACGTATTTTTTTTTTTTTGTAAAGTACATCGGGTAAAAAAAGTAGCATAGCTATAATAATTTGATACAACAAATTAATGGTGTAAAAATGTAAAATATCATTAAATCGAAAATTTAAGTGAGATTGAGTTAATATAAAAAAATGGTATCCGGTTTTACTCGTCAAAAATTAATCTAAATTAATATTTCAAAAGATCATGATCGAAATTTAAGTCCACATTTAAAATGAACAACGAAAGCAATGTGACATACAAACAGTATGATGATAAAAACTTAATGTTTTTTTTACGTTTCGTATTTTGAGAAAATCTCATGAATGTAAATAAAGTTATAAAAATAAAATGACGTCATAATAGCAATACGTAGAATTTATTTAATGTTATGAATAATAAAAACTTACCGTTAAACGTTTTATTGACATAAAAACGCCAATTTAAACCTTACGTAACTTATATGAAGGGATTGTTACAATTTTATAGATCGTCCAAATCATTTTTTTTATTAAATGGCATTCGAGATCGCGCGGGAATTAATCGATGCAAGTATTTATGACTAAGGGCTGCAAGAACAAACAACCTTATATTGCCTACAAGCAAAACACTCCGCAATATAATTACGCATGTTAACTCTTCCTGATTATCAAGAACCTGTTCGAGAATATCGGTACACAATAAACAAACGAATTACGAGTTTATTTTATAACATTTTAACGTACTAATAAAAAATTACATGCCTTTAAAAAATGACTGTTAAAAAATGGACAACAGCCTGTGTTTGAGTGATGCATATGTGTTGGTGCACACACTCACACAGACGTATGTGTGTGCGTGTATTGGCCTGTCTGTGTGTATCGAGGTCACATTGCAATGTACAGGGGCAAGCAGTTGTGATGCAACTTAAAAAATTGCCTCCTGTTTTTGGAAAGTTTGCCGTTTTCTGAGATAGCGGCAGCGTTTTAGTGTGCTGTATATATTATTAGTTGTAAAACTGTATCAGATCTGCTGTGTACCTTAATAAATGTTTTAGTTTATGTTGCTTTTTGTGTAAGTTGTTTTCCTGTTGAAGCTGGTTATCATATAAAATCTCATTGATAGTTTCACTTATCTACAATTATATTCCCAGTATTTCTACCAATTCAGTAGCTTTAGAGTTATCATGATCTAAATGTTTGTGTTTGAAATTTATTTCAAATAATTAATTGTTTGAATTAAGTAGGTATTGTGATTGACACTATAAAATTCAGTCAAGAAAGCTGCCAATATTATTGATCATTAAAACAGTTAAAAAAAAACAATATCAAAACAGTTGAAAGTTCGGGATGCGGCTGATTACATCCGACAGTTAGGCTTCAAAAAAATGAGCAATGGACCTAAAAGTAGGCCACAGAAACCGTTACGTATAACCCTAAAATAACCACAGTACACAAATTGGTTTGTCATTAACAAACGACATCATTCTGCTTGTTCCACATTCGCTCGCTCCGCCCCCCGGCGCCGCTCAGTTCCTCTTGTTATGCTCAACTCATGTTTGTGTGCCAGTTTTTTTTTTAACGCGTCATTTGTTGCACATTTCCAATGTTTTATGATATCGTGACTGATCGGCAAGTTAAAAAAAATGTTTTTCTTTTTTCAATTCTTATTTTGGCTGGTGACATGTTACGATACGAAAATGTAAGATTTGTCTCAAAAATACAAAAACAAAAAATATGCATAGGTTATTTAGTTTCCTATTTTGTCTAATACCTATAAACAAGGGGCTGTTTATAATGTACGTTCTAATTAAAATACAGTGTTCAAATTGCTCATAAGAAGCAAATATTAAGCCATTTCGACCCATATGCAGTTGTGTTAACAGATGCAAGCATATTTAGGTCAAACACAGTGGAGTTCTGTTCTTAACGTTAGGTATTAAGTGTATTTCGGTACTCAAAGTCCGTGGTTTTTCTTATTTAAATTTTGTTCGGATTTAAATCAATACAGTGAGGTCGAAAACGCATTGATGACACTTGTGATTCTATACAATGAGTTATTTTTGTTTGTTTGATGTTTGTTTTCTGGTGAAATGTTCAATATGTGTGGCCATATGTTTTCATTTGTTATTTTTTAGGTTAATTTCCTTCAAACAATATTTATTTTTGTACACAAAGTTGGGTTTGGATTTTTCAGATATTTTAAAAACAGAATGATCAAACAGTTTTTGCACTATAAAATAAATACATTTCATCTTATTTATTAAATATTTATACTACTTATTTTTTTTTCGACAAAAAACTGTTACAAACAAGGTGGTAATGACTTTCCTATTATATAAATATGTACTTAAAGTTATTAATTACTCATGTTAATTTAAATATTACCGATAGCCTATGTTGCGTCTAGGTGTACTCTATTACCGAAAATGCAAGCCTTGTCACGGCACGCATTAAAAATCGACAATCGTGGTGTGCTTCAGTGTAGCGAGGCCACATGCTAGTTTATTATAATTAAAGTAATAATATTCAATTTAACGTTTTTCTGTCTGTTTAAACTAATTCTATAAAGAACTAATGAAGGGTTTGTTAATCAAGTGTTTCTATAGAAGAAGGATTAATATTTAAGGATATTTTTCTTAATATTGTTTTGGCACTTAAAATACGACAAAAACGTGCCAACCTTTATTTATTTACAATTTATTTTGTTTACAAAGTTTATGAAGGTCAAAAAATGCTTATTTATTTAACTTAAACAGGTAAACTTGAACTAAACTATTTTTCCTTGATTCGTATTCCGACTATTCGTCGCCAACATTATTGAAATTCTACTCTATCGCTGTGATATCACGGTTCTGTTTTCTTAACATCGTGTGAAGTTTCCTAAGCAGCAGCCCTAAGGACAAGCGCACAGATTGAATAAACAAACCCTTCAAGGTTAGACGCAAAGATTTCCACAATGAATAATCAGTAACAGACTCTCACGTACGACACCTGTGCACATGTTTAAAACCTTAACAAAAAAACATTAAAACAATGGCCTATAGTTTTTGTATCAAAAATTTACGACCGATTTTACGTCAACCGGATCTCCAAAAAAGACTTTTTATTGCAAAAAAAAACAAGAAAAACCGTTCTCCGAAACTGTACGATAATGACATTTACACGAACACACCTAATATAAAGAGTAATGAGAGGATATTGATTGCATAAAAATCGTTTTCAATTGCATTCGGGAACCTGCTCGGCGACCTTTGTCGTGTGTGTCGGCATCAGCCTTGTGAGAATATTAAACTGCATGTCAAAATAAGAAATTTTATCCCTACAAGACGATGAGATTATTTGACATGAGTTCTTTTAAAATTGTGGTTCCTTTTAGTAGCTTTTCTTATTTTGGCTTGTTTATTTGAGTTTTTGGTGATGGTAAATATAATTTAGATGTAAATAATATTTCATTCTCTATTTTTATTTAACTACATGACGAAATAAACAGAAGTAAAAGAACAAAAAACTAACACAAAGTAAAAAAAAAACGTTTACATTCATTTGGCATTGACGTGTTTTCTTGTTTTTATTAGACAAGTCACTGCAGCACTGCAATGTTTTTAAATGCAAGTAAAAAATGCAATTGCATGTACCATAATTACCCTCTCAGTAGTTAAACATTAATATTTTATAAAGTAACAACATTAACATATAATTTAAGCTCGTTTTCCCTCAAGGCATATAATGTGTAATTAAAAGCCTGTTATGTATGACCTTTCTGAAACAAAAATCCTTACATAAGCCCCGATAGATGGTGCTGATGCAATGTAACTTCAAATTACGTCCAATTAAGTTTCGTAATCATATTAAAATAAATATTTTAGATATTCAAATGTAATAAATTGCTGAAATAAGTTAGTTGTTGTTCGGTTTTTTATGATCATGGTCGTTGTTCACTCGTCATAAAACGTTTGAACACTTGAAAAATTACAAGTGTTTATTATTTTATAAAAATAACTGCAATTTGCGTACACCTTGACATTTTAAGACCGAATAGTAGTGGTTTGCGAAGAACCAAGTAAGGGGTTACTTTAGGTATCGGGTTTATTTACACAAGTAAAACGTTACCCTTTTATTACGTTGCTTGTCTCTTCAATTATAGTTTGAAGAAAATGGTGAGAGTTTTAATTTTTATTTAATAAACTGAAAATTTAAGACAGTGAAATAAGTGTGAATCTTTTCCTGTTATGCACAAAATAAGAATGCCTAGAACTTAGGAATTTATATGAGATCCGTCTTATTAAACTCCACGCTAACTGTGCCAAGTGTTACTCATAAATTAACTGCAAACAGTACAAAAAAGTAAAAGTAAACAGTTGCACAAGTTACTGAACATACTTATTAAACAAAGCCCACACTAGAGCGCCACCTAACGGATTTTAAAAGCAAATAATCTAAAACGCCAACCGGCGCCTAAAGCGCATACAAAAAGAAATGTGCAACACTCTCTCTTAGGTTCAATAAAAAACGACTCAGACGCACAGCGCTGCGACGATGCGTTTATTTCAGCAATTGACCTAAATACGACACATGGTCGCGCCGACTTAACGCACATATCTGTGTCCGTACACAGCGACTGCGCATGTGTGAAAGAGGATGCAGGCGTGTGCACGATACAGGTTGTATTGTGCTGTAGAGTGCAGAAAAAAGGTAATTTCGTTATTATTATTTTTTTAAGTATCATTTTGTGCATTTTTTGAGGATTAATTTCTTGCTTAACTTTCATCTATCATGTTATAGTTTTCAATGGTTTAAGATGATTACCTTATTTAATTATGCAGCTACTGATTAATTAATTGGCTACAAAAAGGGTTCAGTGAATAACAATTTGCAGATATTGATATTCAATATGTGCTTGGCTTAATAATGACCACTTCATATTCTTGACTTCGTAACTAATTGCCTAATTTTGATATTATTAATTTATAATTAGCTAACAATAATAAAAACAATGTTGAATTTTAATATACAGAGTCGATGTGCATTCATACTTCACCTAATTATTACATTTGAATTAATTAGCTTTAAACAAAACTTAGCACCCTATGAAAAATATCATCAACACGCCAGAAACCCTTCATAATAAGAAGATTTTTCAACAAAAATTACAACCAGCAAGAAAAATTAAAGTAAATTATGATAAAAAATGCAATTTTATGCGAACGCTACCGGGAATGACAAGCGATATTGAATTGTGGGGAAAGTTTCGCGTGTGTGTGTGTACCGTCACCGTGTGCACTGAGTGCCATTCTTTCACACATTTTTGATCAGTACACTTTTTATTTGGGCGTTTTTTGTAAACGTGTGCGTTTTAGTTGCGTTTGTGTGTATGTGTGCGCTAATTGCGATAGCTACTTCATTTAAATTTCGACTGTCAGGCGATTGGTGGGGAAATGGTAGTAAGTCTGAATTTGATGATTTTGGTTCGGTTGTTTTTCTATTGTGATAGTGTTTTATGTGGTCGGAACTAAGTTAAGTTTCTTTTTTAAATTTTGTTAGCTGTAAAAATTATCACACTAATATTATCAAGGGTAAAGTTTGTGAGTTGTAGGGTAATCTCTGGATCTCCTGAACCGATTTTGAAAATTCTTTGACTGATAGTAAGCTACATTATCCCCGAGTGCTATAGGCTACATTTACAACGTGCCCGTGGGATAATGTCCGACCAAAACGCTAGCGAAGCCGCGGGCAAAAGCCATCTATAATAATGTTATAAAACAATTTTTTTGTTAGTTTGTATGTAGGGGTAATATTCGCAACTACTGATCTGATTCCGAAGATTCTTTCACTAACGGAAGGCTACATTATCCTCAAATGTCATAAAATCATTTAAAACCATTTAAAACGTTCCCGTGGGTTAATTTCTATAATTAACGGGGGCGAAGCCACGAGAAAAAGCTAGTAATCAATAATCACAGAATACGGGTTTGTTTGTTTAATTTATAATGGTATTTATTACTGGTTGTTACTTGTTAATGTGAAATTACTGTTTTGGTGTCGTATTAATTAGCTTCCATTATGCATTTAGGTTGATACCGTATACGCAATAAGAACAAAGTTCAACACTGAGGGGTTAATATTAAACGCTGCTTATATTAGTTAAGTAATGAGTAGCGACTGTTTTACTATACATTTTTATTTTAAACGTCTCTTAACCATTAATATACTTTTATTACTAATAACACATACACACACGAAACGCAAACGCAAAACAACAAACAAACACAAGCACAAACGTACACATGATTACGAATAATTTTGTTATTTTTTAAATTAAATTTCTATCCTCTCTGAATATTCGAATATTATAAAATAATAAATTATTGATTTTGTAGATAGGTCACAATAAGGTAGTAAATATTTAAAAAATATCTCTACACCATACCCTTAGGATGTTACAATAATAATAAACAAAGAAAATAAACAAAATAATACTAATGTTAGGTCACTTTAGGTAGTTTGTGTAATTATCTTCCCGTGCTAGTTCCAGTAAACACTTTTTCCTTCTTTTTTCAATATTATTTTCCTTTCAAAAACAGAACTAGTTAGACTAATTTTCGCTACAAACATTACCTACCTATTAATTTATTTTTATACTTTTTTTCTATTTTAATGCATTTTAAATCTGAGCGCCCCAAGAGGAAGCTGTATTTCAGTTAGTCAGCATAGACACCTGCCTCCCTGCCCACCTCGCAACCGACCGGCCTTGAGGAGCCGGAACCCGGCGCGGCGGTACCGCCTAGTTAGCATTGAACAGACGAACTGACCGACTTGGGCTTTGAAACGGCTGGCTTGACTCTGATGCGGTTTTGGTATGCTAATTATAGTCAGTGTAATTTCGATGGCTCTGATATATTTTTTTCGTGGTTTTTATGTCAAACCATTTTACAACGTGTTTTTTATGTAGCATGGAAATTACTGTCAAGGACTGTTCCGGACTAGTCCCCCTCTCCATCCATTAACATTTATTCCTTAAAATAATGAAAGTTCTATTACCTCTTAATAAATGTCTCAACAATTTAACAGTAGTCTCAGAAACAATACGCATGTATCAGCTTCCACAATCAAGATTGCAAAAATAACTATTCAATAATAACTTAAAAAGCTAGCCTTACCATTTAAATTATGCAAATAATAATACTCCAGTGATATATTGAACTTTGGCGTATTATAATTATTATTGTTGTTGAAAGAACTGAACGACACCTTCATAATTATGAAGTATGTAAATCTTTTTACTTAATTTTATTTGATTGTTTTGTCCTGTGCGAGTCTAATACATATACCTTTATGTTTTCTTTCTTTAAGTCTAAGGATTCGGACAAAATTCTGCATAATATCATAAATCATATCTTACATGAGTAGATCTAGAAACATTAATGATTCTCTTCATTTGCTAAAATATTTGCACCTAATTATAAAGTACTTGCCCATAAAGTATTATTTAAACCGTGGTCAAAATCAATTCATTGATAAAATTACTTAATTGTTCAGGGTAGGTTGGTGGGCATCACATATTTTCGAATTTGGACAAGCCAATTTCTTCACGATATTTTCGTTCACCTTTATAAGAGCAATGGTGTTGAAATAAAGTAAATACATACGCAACTCGTATAAAATAAAAAAATATACTTTTTTTCCAAAAGCCACAGCGTCGCAACGTACAATAAGTATCAAGAGCCTGCCTCCTCAAATGTCTACTTTATGCGCCTGCGCCTAACCTTTATGTTTTACCTCAAAAATCAGATTACAAGATCCGATTATACACACATCAAAAGTGTCTAGGGATCAAGCATTTTTATGTGGATTTCTTGAGATTGAGATGTGGCTTTGTAATAAATTTATGATTTTATAAATTTATATGGATCCTTTTTGGTGCATTTCATAATTTGAATCAGGAACTGTGAATCAAATTCGAGTAAAAGATGAAAATCAGCTGTCAATATTTTCCCTATAAAAACATACAACGCATTGAAGACATTATTAGTGCTACTGTTTCCCTACTACTGATTA
The DNA here is from genome assembly GCA_947578425.1 of Eugnorisma glareosa. NCBI lineage: Eukaryota > Metazoa > Arthropoda > Insecta > Lepidoptera > Noctuidae > Eugnorisma > Eugnorisma glareosa. Next base: position 19,221,011 of record OX387973.1, on the reverse strand, counting down.
AAACCAACGTTATTATGGAGCGGCGACGTCATTTAAGCAGGGAAGAAATGCTCAGAGCCGTGGGAATGATAGAAGCTGGTTCCCGGCAACGTACTGTGGCTTTAGCTCTGAATACAAGTCAGAGTGTTATCAGTCGACTTTGGACACGTTACCGAAGCACTGGTACCGTGGCTGAGCGCCATGGAGGACGGTATCGCTGCACCACACGGAGACAAGACCGATACATTCAAATCTTAACTCGAAGAGCTCCAACAATAACCGCCATGATGTTAGCCGTGAGGCTTCATCACTCTTCAGGGAACTTAATTAGCGACCAAACAGTCAGAAACCGCTTGCATGAAGTGAACCTTCATTCCCGAAGACCGCTACGGGTACCACCTATAGCAATGCACAATCGTAGGATACGATATCAATGGGCTCTTGAACACAGAAATTGGGCAGAAGAACAATGGCGTTTCGTGTGCTTTTCTGATGAGTCTCGTTTTGGTATGAGACCGGATACAAGACGTATACGACACTGGAGAACCCCTGGACGCCAACAGCGATTAAAATCCTGCCAGGAAGTCCATCCTTATAGTGGTGGAACCATCATGGTATGGGCGGGTATTTGGATCGGCGGAAGAACTGAGTTGATTTGGATCAGAGGCAACCTCAACGCTCAAATTTATGCTGAGACGATTGTATCAGACGTCATCGTTCCTCTACAAGTGCAAATCGGTCCCTTATTTCAGTTAATGCATGATAATGCACGACCGCACACCGCAAGAGTTGTAAGACAGACTCTCGCCGCAGCTAACATCAATGTCCTGCCCTGGCCTGCTCAGTCGCCAGACTTGAATCCGATTGAGCATGCATGGGATATGCTACAGAGAAGAGCTCTGCCGAATATGGAGGGTATCCAGTCGCAAGAAGACCTTTTTTTGTTGTTGCAACGAACATGGGCGGCCATTCCACAGCGTGATTTGGATGAACTCATTTTGAGTATGCCAAACCGATGTTCTTGTGTTGTTAGTGTTCGCGGTAGAAACACGGATTATTAATTGTTTAAGTTACCCAATAAAATTTTAAAGAAAACTGTTATTTCAGTCTTTTTTTCGAACTTTTGTGTTAGTGGTTCAAATGTCAAAAATCCCTTTATTAGGAAAATGGCAAATTTCTTTATTAATGCAAAGGTGACTTGGTTTATCGTTACTGTGACAAACGAAAACACTTTATTTGATGAATCCTTAAAGAAAATTTTAATTAATATCAATCAGGAGAAAAGTTATTGCAAAAATATATGTTGATCCCTAGACACTTTTGATGTGTGTATCAATAAACTTGACCATTTTCGTTCAGCTAATTATGTAAACACATTTTTCTTATATTTTAATACTTTAGGCAAGAATGTGATTCATGTTTGGTGATCGAGGAGCGTCGATGAAGGTAGTTTGAGATTCATAAGATTGATTTGGAAGAAAGAAAGAAAAATGTTTATTTGACAGTACATTCAAAGCAGACACACAATAGTATTAAAAAAGTTACAAAAAAAGAAAATACATAGTACTGTGTGCCTCACGGCTGCGCCAATAAGGTCCATTTCAGCATTCATGCCAGACAGGTGATGCTGTCTTACGCTGGTCTTCCAATGAACCTTGAGGGGTTGTGACAGACAGAAAACAGTTTCAAACATAATATATAAATAAATGATTACAATAAATAGATATCGAGTTAATTTATGAAATGTGTATGTAGGTACGAGTTCGGATAAAAATGTAAGTAATAAGTATTTTATCGTGTTCGAATTGTATGGGCGAATTATTAAAAAATAATAGATAAATTTAATAAATAGAATATTGTGGTTTTTAATAAAACGATTAGATTTAGTGTAGAAAGCTGGTCTTATCGCTAGTAGTAATATTTACCAGAAAATCTTATGATGGACAGGGAGGTGTAAATTAAATAGTGGTGTTTAAAGTTAGTTTGTTTCTATGAACATTTCGACGTTTATCCATAAAAACAGGTTATTTACTGTGATGTAAAGCAATGTGAGGCAAAATCGCTTTCGTAGTCCGTCAAGATTTCATATCGAAATGTTATTAAAGAAGATAAATGTCGGACCCTCTTTATAATACGGTGACGGCCTCTAAATACACTCTGTCTATCCCTCAGAGTATCCGGCGTAAAGATACAAGTAATATGCAGAGATTATCACGTATAATTATGATTCATATCTGGCCGTGAAAACCGGGTTTGGTCAAATTACATTATTTTTGTAACTTTCGACTTGGTGTAATGTTGTTTTAATTGATACGAAGAAATTTGCGTTAAGTGTGGCAGACTTGAGTGTTTGATCAAAGGAAATATTCATATTCCGAAAATACATGTAAGAAGTGCTGTAGGTACCTATGAGTATCCTTTCATGTCAGTTCTATGATGAACTGTTATTGTTAAGCAATTTTCGAAATCGGAAACACAATTATTGAATAATTTATTTACATCCCAGAAAAAAAAAGTATTATTTATTTAAAATTTTTGTTACCTGCCAGTTACTGAACACATAACATAATGTCACGCATGCTGTTCCCCAAAGGGTTAGGTAGGATAATAGTACACCCACATTTTGCCAGTCAAGCTTGCCTAAAGTTACTTTATCAATCAATTATTTTTGCCATTTTGAGCTTTAAGTGAAGCCACCTTTACATACAACATCATTCGAACTGACTACTAAAATAAAATACTCGCAACATAATTAAAAGGAGAAAACTAAAAAAACATTCTTATCGCGTTTTCACTCGCGGCCGGCACACGATAAACGTTCGATGCAGCCGGACATTACGGCCTCATTTTTATTTGGCACATAGACAAAAACACCCTTTTTTTACATAATACACATGCACACACTTATGTACAATGAGTACATAAGCGGACAATACATAGTCGCGCCAACGTTCAATAATTAGTGAATGTTTTTTAAACAGAAAATTTCAAATGAACTTTTTATATTGTGATTCGTTTTTTGAATTGGGTATTTGTGTACTTTTTATGTATTTATACACATATTGGGATTGTGACTTGTGTACTGACAGGTTTGCTAATGCGAAATGCAATTTCGAGGAGGCGGAGGAGTATTGTTGGTACCTAATTAAAATGTAAACTCTTTTGCATCATTGATGTCATGGAATGATGGTGATACTTAGTCGTCTAGTATTCGTAATCTATATCTGCGTGCCTGTGTGTGTGTGTGTTCTGTACCTGTGTGTTGTATGTGGTAAGCGTAAAGTCTGGGTTTCGATTCCTTGGGTGAGTAAAATATTTTAAGGCAACATAAGTTACTTTAAAACGTTCAAAGGTCAAAAAGGAAATGGGCTGAGCAACTTTTGATCCTGTTATCAGCAATTGAAAATTGTTAGAATGTCCCAGAAAAGGCCTAAGACTCAAGGTTTCCTTAATTTAGTACTGTGCAAACCGATTTGTGATCACATTTTTTTAACACTAGACAGACAGCCTAGCCTGGTCCACTGTGATGAATGCGCATAGGCCTTCACTGCATGTAAAGAGGCCTTGGAGCTGCAATTCGACTGTAGACTCTTCTGCTCAACATTGCTGTTTGAACGAAATGCATTAACATGAGCCCTAATCCCGCCGATAAACTGTTACGCAGTTTGGTGGGTGCATTTAATGTAAAAAATATTTGGTCCTGAACAAATGTTTTTTTTTAATTTGCCATTTTCACAAGTACAGACAGATTAGAGGTATTCCGAACTTTTGCTCGAAGAAATTCCTTCACCAAAATCTAATCTAAAATCTCAACACCTAAATAAAATCCTCAACAGTATCTTTCATTCCTGCCTACCCCATTCCGTAACTTAGCAACAGAATTAGATGACCCACTCAAAGCAAGGGCAAACCGCACCATACAAAGTATACTCTTACTTTAACTGAACCACCATAACTTGGAACCCTTCACCCCCTTGGCTCAACCAAGACAGGATATTTTCAAGGTGAGTACTTAAGAAGTCAGGGGTCTTGGTAAATTGGACGGTAGTTTTATAAAAAGCAAGGGCTCTTGAAGAACTGTCGGCTAGACTCGAAGGGCAGAGGGTCGAAAAAACTGGATTGCACCAGTCGCAACCAGTTATAGGTATATCTATGTATGTACCTATGTGTCTTTGTTGATTATTAAGAGATGCTTCAGTATTTTGGAGGAGTTATGGTGTGTTTGGTGACAAATATTATAAAGGGTGTAACAAGACCCTTAACGAAGTCGAAAGGTACTTGTTCTCCCCGTCATTGCGGTCATTTTTTAGTTCTATACCATACCTGGGAACTCGGAGGGTTACGGAAATATTGGGGGTCAAAGTTCCCACTTTTTCACAAGTTTTTTGTTTTTAAATACTTGTTTTTAATGTAACATTTTTACTTTAAACACCTCCACGACCCCCGTACTATTTAATGAATCCATCAGCACAATGTTTTGAGTCCGTTACATTGAGTCTTACCGTTAAACGTGATTTATAACCCCAAAAAAGCTCTTTTCAGCAATAATTTTTGCGTAAAGTTACTTAGTTTGATGTATATAATGCTTGGTTGACGTGAAGGGTCTTGTTACACCGTGACTTTTTAGTCGTCTTACAAAGGTGGTCCACTCAATGTATCCGACATAAAATACCTAGGCGCGATTTTTTTTTATTTTACTATTAATTTATACAATAGGTACAAAGTAAAATAAATAGTACATTAGAATAAATTATGAAATATCCTGTTTATAACGTTTAGGTACGTGTCAAATGGTACAGTTTTTTTTTTTAATTATTCAAATCTCTTAAATTCCTACTTTTTTTTATCAAGTTGTGGTATTTCTTTCTAGAATGTGTCAAAAACATGTCGTGTGTATGTCAAACATGTATCAACGTTGTTTCACACATGTTTTGTTAACTTATTAGTTCACCTGTTCGACGTTCATGTGACAAGCTATCTTCAAGTTTTTTATATTACTTTTTTTAGGTGTAAAACAACAAACTAAATAAGTACTATACCACATAAACACACACAACATGTAACATGCTATATGCCTTGGTGTAATCAATGTTTTGTTTTGTTTGTAACCAAAATGGTTAATTGTATGAAATAAATGAATTTTAAACAATAATAAAATAATTTATTTGTCCTTTTCAAGATTTTAATGAAACATTTTTCAACAACGTTTTTAGAAGAAAAATATCGTATATTAATAACAATGTTTAGTTAGGATACTATCCGTGTGTTTGTTAAATACGGGTTTATAACTACTTATGTTATTTAATCTTTGTCAGTAACAGAGTAAGTTATATGCGAGTTAAAATGCAGTTTATCATTCAGTTTATTTACGTATAGTAGCATAAAATGAGTTACTATAGGCGTATAGTATAAAGATATTTTCAATAAAATATTAAATTCTATAATTGGCCATTTTCCGCGTAAGTTTTTCAGCATTTCGTTTTAATTTTACTGTTTTATTTAATTACTTTAGTTAAATTGTGGTAAGTAAGTACCTACTATTACATTATCATTCTTATTAAATGGTTAGGCATCCTTTCATTATGATTATGAATAGTTTTCATTTTGTAAAGCCGATGGAGAGACATTGCTGTCTGAAACAAACCATGTTTTCCTAGTATTTGTCAGTCTCAATGAGCTTACCTTGAAAAGTAAGAGAACTTAATAGTTTTACTACACAAAAACATGATCAAACTATGCGAAAATCATTTCCTTTCTACCTAAAACATCTAAAATACAAACGAACGCACAGATTAAACTACAATTCGAACCGATTATATCAATAATCCGATTCAAACTAAATCCCTCTCCGATTCCGCAAAATACACCCATACAACTATTCTATGCACACGATTATACATCACACTCACACACGCACAAGGCATGCATGTGTGCGTCTATCCTTCTTTGACCTAGAGACGGGTACTATCGCTAGTTACAGTAGGTCAGGACCACTACATACTATACGGGACGTCCACTAAACCTTGGCCTTCCCCTCCCCCCTTTCTATCTAACATGTGAGTAGTCTGCGCTGCATTTGAATAGGTCTCCCCGTGTCTTGATACGTTGGACACAAGGCTAGACGAGCTGTAGACGGAATGCGGTTGGTGGACGCGATTAAATGGCGTCGTGTGGTTCTTGATTTGAATTTCGGGTTTAGTTTTAATTAGGGATGGGTTTATTAGTTATTTATCGTGTTTGAGGTAAACGTGAGGGTTATATTAAACGTTACGTGAGAAGTTTTAAGTGGGTAGTTAAATAATTAGGAACTTGTAATAGTAACATGGGTTAATCGTTTTGTTAATTCGTTGTTTACAATCATGATTAGCGTTGCGTTTTTGTAATCAATTTAGGGGCAAGTATTGCTAAGTTAGGACGTATGATGTCAAGTTTATCGAAGTCTTATTTATGTTATCTTTAATAGGGTAGGCAGAATAGGCACAAATGCAATTAATGGCAAGACATTTTTGGAATATGGAAACTAAAATGTCTTTTAATGTGATGTTGTAGCTACTCCTTAATCCATTAGTTATTGAAGTAGCTTCATAAGTATTTTGTTAAGTATTTGATAAAATCTAGGTGGATTTGGTTAGATAAGATTTTCTTTGCACGTTTTAATATTTAACAAAAAAAAATGTAAAAAGTTCTTCAGGTCTGTCGATAACTTTCAAGTGGAGCTCCATCACCACCTATCACAAAATCACAACTGCAACTTAAAACTCATCTTAAATCAAACAAACTACAGAACAATCATCTAAAGACTTATCTCCCAAACGCGTAACAAAGCGACCTAAATCGCAATTTTTCCCTCCAAAGCTCAAAGGAAACAAATCGTATATTTTCATTCATATTGACATAATACCGTTACTAGCAGTTTCCCGTTTACCTCAAGCTACTAAACTAGATTGGGGTAAGCAGCTTACGATCCTTTACGAAAATTTTTCTTCACAAAAGCGCGTATTTCTCCCCTCGTTTCTTTTGTGGCATGTATTATTTATTTGTTAGTGGGATAGGGACAAACTTGTTGCTTTGCTTTGATATTGTGTGGAGTTAGTTTGATTTTATTTAAAATAAATATTTTCAATGCATTATTCCAAAATTGTACAAAGAAGACCGACTTCTCTCATGTAACAACTTGACGTCTAAAAAGTGGTCAAATTATCACCCTAATTCTAATAAATAGTTTTGTTTTTTTTTGTACTCTAACACAATGCTGTCTTATTTGACCCCAAGGTGGACTGGTAGAGAATGCCTTGTGGCATTAAGTCCGCCTATGTAGCACTCCTGTACATGAAGTTTAAATAAATAAACAGTTTTATGGTTTCTTCTGTTCGGCGGATGCGTAATAAAACACTTAGCTAAGAAAAAAATAGAAGCGTTTGTCAAGATTTTCCAAGTCGAGGAAATTCGTGGTGACGAAAGGAACTTCTGGTATTATGAAACTTAGGATACATAATAAATAGCACGACTATAATTACCGATTATATTTTTGCCTAACCTAACCTGTCTTACAGCTATGTAATTTTAAATATTAATATTCCAGCTATACTCATTTCATTAAGATTTTCCTTCTTAAACAAAGAGAGACAAACAATTCTCCCTACAACCGCGTGCGAAGTAAATAAAAAACAACTCCTACGCATCGACGCGCCGGCGCAGCGCCTGCCGTGAACAATCGACGATCGATACTTTATTATCGACTCGTTGTCAACACTATAGAGGATGGCATTGTGTCATAATGCGCATGGAGTCTTCGGAGTTCAGTTTTAGGTATTGCAATCAGCTCTGCCTAAACCGTTGGGGAAACAGGCGTGGTGTTGTATTATGTTCAGAGCTTTTGATCTTTTTCTTTAGGAACAGTAAGTTGTTGGATACATTTTCTCTGGAAATTAGTAACGTAGGTAAGAGCGATATCTCTGATGATGGAGCTCTTTTATTATCAGCTGCCCCCGTCCTATCTATCTTGGGGTCGGTACAGCACGTTTTTTTCCTCCACTCTCCTCTGTCAACCGTCACGCTATCATTTACTCATTTTTCTTTCATATCTTTCATTATCACCCTCAACGATGATGATATTTATGTTTTTTTTTTCCTATGTGAACACAGGACCCCGCTCCAAGTAGGCTGTAATTCACATCGCGGGGGCAATGCGGGTTGGTGGCAGATGTCCTTCAGTGGTTGGAGTTGCTCACGGAGTTACAGTCCTTGCTTAGGTGCGATTCCAAAATACCGTAAAGTTGGAAATGGTATCCAGTTTTCAGTAGTTTTTTTTTTCAACCGAGTGTCGATATGATGCTGGGGGCAATAAAAATAGATATTATTATAGTTGCGTTATATTTAGATATAAATAAGATAATTTGCTAATGTCAGTTAAAGATCTTAAAAGAAACCTGCGTATCTTCAAATATTTTTGTGACAACTTTTTCCTGGTCATCAATCAACAATGACTTTCCACTTACTATCCCTTACATACCTATTCATTAAAAAAACCATCATCACCCCCCCCCTCTCTTCCCCTTGTCCCCAAATATGCTATCACTATCAGGTCTAAATCCAGTCTAACCGGCTTCACATCGCTTTTCTACGTACACAACTACACATATATCTACACATACATGTATCTACGCACACAGATACCTATATGTGAGCAAAGTCAAGGGTTGTATGCACCGGGGTGAATGACCGCCGAAACGCAGCGCGCCGCAAGGTCACACACACAAGCGCATGCACACATAGACGCGACGACCGTGAAATTAGAAATAGTAGTGATGAGACGATGTTCACTTGGGTTGTCGATGCTTTAGGGGGAAATTGTCGATGGATTTTGGTGAGGGGGTAGTGTTGTAGTTGTTTGGTTGAAGGGAAATTTCGATGTTTGGTTTGTTTGAAAAAATATTCTATCAAGTTATTAAAAAATACCCTACAAGTAAATTCAAAATATGTTTATAAAATAACTAATGATGATTTATTCCAATGAATTGTTGAATAAAAATACATAAAAGCGCGTTATAATGCATAACACCAGATAATTAATCGGCCAAGAACATAAAAGTACATAATCAATTGAAGAAAAACTGAATAACAAATTTTGAAGGGTCAATGTTCAAGAAATTAATGTACGACTAGCTTTGTAACTTAAGCAAAAAAATAATCATTAAAAACCCATTGTAAATTATGTGTCTACCTACTGCTTTGTTATGTACGTAGGTAATTTATTTACTTCTTTGTAGGTTCTACTTACCATACTATTTTTGAAAAATATACATACATTTTTATTTAAAAGTCTTGCTAGAGGGGTATCGTACTACTCAGCAACTGGTTTATGAAGGTCAGATAAGTAGTAGCTCCAAGGAAAATAGTAGTATTTAGTTGGATACGCTTAGACTGGATGCTGATTCATACTTAGTTGGGATAAGGACTAGACAAAATATGCTTATTATGATATTTTATTTTTCCTCTTTTGCAATGATCACTAGTATCACTACGGTTTAAAAAAAACATAGGTATAAAAAACTAAGTTTCACGTTTCAACGATAAGCCTTTTCTATTGGAAAAAAATCGATGATGAAAAACAACACGCTTTCCCATCACTACGGACCCCACACCTCAACGGCCATATCCTTAGCCAGTATAAAGCCATAACCTTGCAACACGGCCGGCTTGACGTCCAAATGATATTCAAATCCGTCGGCCGTTGTATTAGCAATCGACGTGGGCTGAATACAAATGAGACTAAGAATGCAACCAGGGTTAGCATGAAAAAACAATTGTTTCCTGAACCCTAACTATGTTGCATGCGTTTGTATGTGTGCGTAATGTTAATAGGATGGTAATCAGAGACATTTGTGAAGTTAGGTGGGGGAATTTCCTTTTAAAACATATTTTGGCCATATTTACGACATTACGTTACGGATAGTTATAACCTGAAAGTGTAGCCTGTCCTACCAAGGGATAGGATGTAGAATACAGGTACCTGCATCCGTTTAGACTGGAAGCCGACCCCAATATAGTTGGGAAAATACTAGGCAGATAGCAACATAAAATAATTAGAAAAGAAAAACGAATGAGCATTAAGATGATTTCTTAAAATGAATAATACGTTGACGTTGTTAATACGTTGAGTATCAACTTTAATTTTATAAATAAAAATATGTGTATTTCCCCAAGACATTGACGCAAGTTATAATGTTTACATCAGTAGTGTCGTTGTACTATAAATATATGTGTGATTTCGCATTCAGCACTCAACTACTTGCGCGGTTTTTTTGATAAACTAGCTTTGACTACTGTTTACATCAGTAAACAATCTTGAAGTACTATTTCAATGGTGAATTTGTAGTAATATTATAAATAGGTAAAGTTTGTGAGGTTGTAGGGGGTAATCTCTGGATCTACTGAACCGATTTTGAAAATTCTTTCACAAATATGAAGCTACATTATCCCCAAGTTAAGATACAATGCGCCCGTGGAATAATTCCCGATCAAAACGCGAGCGAAGCCGCGGGTAACAGCTAGTCTATTAATAATTTAATATATTTGACTAATATTTTGCAGGCCAATTCGTATTCCATTAGTTTTTGTTTCTACTTATGTTAACATGCATATTGTCGTCATGTAACTAACACAATTGTTATCGTTCCATCATATTCTTTATTCTCCAAACTGCTTCTCATTTTATCTTAACTTACCATGCCAACTGAGCACACATTGTGTAATATAAGAAATGATTAAGTATTAAGTAACCCTAAAAAAAATACTTTTTAAATTGTCTATCACAACTATCGATAACCCGGCAACGACAACACACATCCCTCGACAGATCCATTTCCCCGCACTAGTGTGTCGTTGCACTACAGTGAGTAATTTCAGTAGCACTACTCCGGTTTATTTTCGTAACGTTTCTTCGACGCTTGCCTGTAACGCCTACGCGATAACCTTATGTTTTTACTATGTATATGACGTTCTAGATCTACGTCATGTACACAAATATTTTTTAGTTATGACGTATATGTATTATTGGGAGGAACTTACGGCTAAATAATAACAGACGCTTGGGTCGATCTTCATGTTAAGCCGTGTTTGCCTGGGTTGGTCAGTGGATGGGACCACCCACTACATTCCGAGTTTCCTTCGTGCCTCAAAAAGCACGTTGAGTCTTTGGTTCCGGCTGTCAATTGTCGATCTGTGACGGTCGTTACAGGTAGTCAGTGGCCCGAAAGTCTGACAACCAGTCTTACCAAGAGGTATCGTATTACCCAGTACTAACTGGGTTGTGGAGGTCAGATAGGAAGTCGTTCCAAGTAAATTACTGGTATTCAGCTGCATGCGGTTAGACTGGAAGCCGACCCCAACATAGTTGAGATTCATAAATGACTCTAGCCTGGAGAGTAAATTTGGTGCTGTTCCACGAACGATGGGGCACTTCTTACTATGCCCTGCGTGTCCTTTTGTTTGTTCAATAAAGGAACTGATGGATACTACTAAAGGCACCTAACTAGTCGCTCAGTTCTGGACAGATACAATTTAGATTGCCATCGACACGCTAAGAAGCAGATAGTATTCTTCTTAATTCTTTGAAAAGTCTTTGAACCGTCAGGTAGCCTCAAATGCAGAAACATAACTAGATACCACATTACCACACACATACATACCCCATACTAGGAACCATTTTCCTTTAAACTCCTGGCGGCCCATTATTTTCTAAGAGCTATAGTACCAAAAAAACCACCAAAGATACTTTGCTCGCAGATCACTGATCGTCCAAAACACAACGTACGACCACGTCACGACATTCCTTAGACATTTCAATAGATCAGCGTTATTTGTGTTGGCTAGGTCGCGGCCACTGAATGTACCAGCCAGAATAATCTAATATTAGAAGGAAAGTTGTTCAGGAAACTGTTTCTGCCGAGTTTTCGAACGAATTGGACGATTTTGGGACGATATTGAGGAAGTTTTCGTCATTTTGTTGATTTTCTATTTTTGGGCGGTCAATGTTTGGCTTTTTATGGAAATTGAGTCTGATTTTTTGTTGTGAAAATGTTGAGAAATATATTTGTTGTCTAATAGTCGATTTAAATAGATTGTTTTGTTGATTATTTGGGCACTTTACGTTCAAGAAAATGCTACTTTATTCCATTTATGTAATGTTGTAAACAAAATTGTTGTTGGCTTACCTTAATTGAGTATGTACGCAGTCCTATAGATTTAAAAACAATGTATCATTTACCTGTAATTAACATTTTCCTCTGTCAAAAACTTTGGCAGTTATTTTAATTATCATTTTACAACCGTCCGTGCCTAGCGTCACCTTAAAAGCACTCCATCCGTCAATTAGCATTAACAACCCATTCTCAACCTTATCGCGATAAAAATAACGTATAAAATAAATCGAATAATAAACAACAGATAATTCATTAAGGCACATTAGAATTCCATCCTTAATTCAATGCTGAAGAGTTTATATTCATTTGAATTAACAAAAAAGACCGGCTCCTACATTGTATTAACAATGAGCAGGCTAAATAATGCTTCAGCTATAGAAGAATAGGGTTTAAATTCGATTGATAGTTGTATTTAAAGTTAGAACGTTTTGTGTGTGAAGAGAAACCACCAAAATGCATCGGAAGGTCAACGAACCTCGCCAGCCAAGGACAGTGCATTCCATTTTTAAATAGCGCGCCAATAGAAGGCTCGATCTAAATAGGCCCGCCATCTTGGCATCATTGCGCGGGAATTGTATAATGGCGTCCATTTTTGACAAAAACATTTTTTTTCGACAACAATGGATGGTTCCACGTATTATTTCGGCATAATTAGGGAGCCGGTAACGAGATTTTCGTTGCAAGTTCGTTATAAATTGTATTAAAGTAAAATGGAGTTTCTGTGTTCGATAGATGAGGTTTTAATAATCTGGGTATTTTAAGAAAAACCTGGTAGTAAAGGGATTGTGTCAGTAATGTTTGCGTAAACACTTCCAAGAAAACTTACCTTTAAAAAAATAAGTTTTTAATAAAAAATAAACTGTAAACGGATCTGGGTTTCTATAGTACCTAGTGAGAAAATTCGTAGATTTTGAATAACAAAATTTCTATATAATTTAAGGTATTCAGAATAAAAATATGTGCTATAAACCAGTTTTGAAACACAGGCTGTCATTAAGATACTTAGTGTGTCCTACAAAAACTACTTATAGACTTCAAATGGAAAGTATATTGCTCTAAGCGTAGCTTCCTCTGCTTTAGATTAAATTGTGTCTTTGTTATGAAAACTACCTTATCCTACAATATTAATAGTTTAGTTTCGTTCAATCTGCTCTCCGGTTTTCTTTTCAGTTTTTATCTGTTCATTGCTGGGATTACTTCCTTTCCGCATCAGTTAGTGAATTTTGATCTGTGGCAAGAAATTCAGTATCGTGGTTTTTTTTTTTACATAACATAACATCACGGCTGTTATACCCGAGGGGTTAGGCAGAGGTGTACCTAATAGTACACCCACATTTCGCCAGTTATGTTTAAGTCCCATGTAATAGGGGGGAAACCTATTGCCATCAACCGGGTACAAATCCAGACACCGTGGCTGCTACTGAGAAATTTCTGATGGAAAAATCCAATAACACTTTGCCCGACCTGGGAATCGAACTCAGGACCTCAGGCTCAGCAGTCGCGCTTGCTAGCACTCGACCAACGTGCCAGTTTTTTTTAATGTTGCTTTTAAACCACGTTGACTTTTAAATCTATCTTTAATCCATTGTTTCTTCCATTGAATTCCGCGAGGTATTCACATAACAAAGGTATCTTCACGACCTATGAAGGGCAGACAGTCGTCACGGTGGCAGCCTCAGCAATTTGTGTCTTCCATGAAATTATTAACATACCAAATATACGGCACTTACTAATGTTTTAGATTCAAGATATGAGGAGCGTTGCCGTTTTACAATGGTCAAACCTTTTGAAAGAATGATTGTGATTATGTCTTGTCTTTATAAAATCTTTGTAACTCGGTACAAACGCCCTTTGCCCGACCGGGAATCGAATTCAGGACCTCATGCTCGGCAGTACAAAATGGTACAAAATATTTTAAAATTGCTCATGTTTAATTATTGTTGTGCAGCGATTTGTGGCCCACTGTGAGGCAGAGTTCTATTCTCTCTTTGCTCTTATCCTTATATTGCTGACAGTAGCAAATCTTTACGAAGTGAGTCGTTGCCGTTTATTGGTGTTTGGGGCTCATTGTGTGGTTGTTCGAACCCATAGCTCACCTCATTGGTTTGGCCAGCCCAGTTCTGATTAAGTTCATGCTATGATTGAAGAACAATATGCCGATCTGGACTCATTCTTAACAGATTGGTCGGAAAAGGGAAATGTTAAACCAAATTGGAAAGCTGTGGTGGAGGCTTTTGCCCAGCAGTGGGATAGAGTAAACTGATTAAATATTGTTTTTTTTAAGAAACTTCGAGTCAGCGTGACAGGCTAATGCACAGACAAATGAACTCTCCTCGTAGTCTATATACAAGAGGGAAAACATATTGACCACATTCAGTGAAGAAATGTGCTGAAACAGTTGATTTTCTAATCTCTTCGGTTCCCGGGTTCGATTCCCGGGTAGGGCAAAGTGCTATTTGGTAGGTTCAGTAGCAGCCACGAAGTCTGGATTTGCACCCGGTTGATGACGATAGGCTCGCTCTTTACTACTTAGACAATGACATAACTGGTGAAGTGTGGGTGTACTATTAGGTACACCTCTACTTAACCCTTCGGGGATTAGAGGCGTGATATTATGTTATGTAAACATAAAAATAAATAAGTAAATAGCAGTGATAGCCTAGTGGTGTGACCTTCGGACTGCCAAGTCATAGGTCTCGAGTTCGAACCCAAGGCACGCGCGTCTGATTTTTCGGATTCATGTGCTTATTGTATAATTATCACTGGCTCCATTGAAGGGAAACATCGTGAGGAAACCAGCATGCATGAGAGATATTTCTAGACGGCATATAGAGTCAAGTCAGAGGCCCACGAGTGGATTACAAACTCAGACACCAGGGGCCTTAGTCTGCTATTGCAATAGTGTCAGAATGGTCTATCATTGATTTAATAAGGCCCCGCGCAGACGAATTACCCTTTGTACGCACGTCAAACGAGTTTCGAACGCGCTTCAATACGCCGTGGGCTAGAGGCCTTATTAAATCAATGATAGACCATTCTGACACTATTGCAATAGCAGACTAAGGCCCCAGGTTAGGCACTAACCACACGATAAAGAAGAACATAAAAATCCCAGTCCTACTAATATACAATGTTATACTTAAGTTCCGCTACAAGTTACATGACGTAACTTATTATGATGCATCAAGCAACATCATCAGTTATTTAGCAATAGCGGCACTTTCTAAATTATTCGTCGTTACGTTATTTAAACGTGTTTTGTGTTGGCTTGCCAATTAATTACCTAAATTATTGCTAAACATTGCTTAGACGGTGAAAATTCATCATCCGCCTAACCTTTTCCCAAGGAGTTTGTTTCCAGTCTTACCGGATGCAACTGACTACCGGAGCGACTGCCTATCTGACCTCCACAACCCAGTTAACACGATACGCCTGGATACGATACTGGAGACTGGGGAAAATAATGAAGGTAAAAATAAATAAATAAGCGGTACTCCTGAACACGGCTCGTATTGTTAGGTTCCTATCTCAAGAGCCCTGACCAGTGGTAACTCGGAACCTGCTCCCAATGCTGGTGGACTACTATTTTTTATATCTTTAAATGTTTTTTTTTTACATATTTTTATATATTTCAAAATGTAATTAATATGTGAAAAAGGAATAAAGGAAATAATAAATAAAAAGCTGTCAACTTTTCTACGTCTGTATTATTTATATCGTAGACTAGTTGTGGTCCATGTATTGCAATGCCTTTTTTCAGTGTTTTTTTTTTCAGAAACCTTCCCTTGTGAGTTTTTTTTTAATTTAAAAACATTGCCCCACACTAGGAATTTCTCCTGTATCGTGGGTGCGTTTACAAACATTTAAACTCACATACACAAACAGCCAGACCCGGAAATACCTGTAGAATATTTGTTCCGTGCGGGGATCGAGCCAATCGCTCAGCCACTGCACCAAACGTGCCGTCAAAGTAAAATAGTAGTAGCATGTAAAACAATTACTGTGCAAAATTTCATTAAAATCGGTTTAGATGTTTATGAGTACATTTGGTACAAACAGACATTGTTTTTTATGTATAGTTTTATTAGCTGTTGCCCGCGACTTCGTCAGCGTGAAAATTTTGATGTGTTACTACGTTTCAGAAAAAAGAGCCTTCACTAGACTATAATTTTATTTTTATTTATTAAAACTTTTTGTACATAATGTTGTTTACATTATTCTATAATCTATCTCCTTGCCAAATTTTATTACGATCCGATCAGCCATTTAGTCGTGAAAAGGTAACAAACAAACAAACAGATTACTTTCGCATTTACAATATAACCTAAAGTAACTAACTTATTAATAAAATTAAAAAATTTCGTCAAAAAAACTCCTCCTCAACGCAGTCAACTGGTAATGTACCCAAGAGACTGGCGGCGTTGCCACGTTGTATGGCAATACTAAGCCTTTGGCCAAGGTAAAAACCAGCAATATTAAATACATATATATAATATATATATGGAAGTATGGATATAACAAATTTCCTCATAGGATCTTCTATCAACATTGGTCAAACCTGAAATAAATGTCTCTTCAAATATTGGTTTAACGAATTCATCAAATAAAATATTATATCTGGAATTTGCACTCCCACTCTAAAAACAGATCGCAATTACAATTCAAAAAACCAAATAAATCTCTCCTACACATTGGACGATCAAAAATAAATACCGGTACAAAATGAAAAAGCCGATCGTTCTAACATTTTAATCCGTGTTGCGTAAACTGACTATTTTTAAACACTGACGTACAAAATCTATTACAATATTGAAAAAATACACTCACTCATACAAATATACACACACGCAAACATACTCGTAAACCATTCATATTTTTGAAATACGACAGCAATATGAATGGGTTGCGTAGCTCGTAGGCGAGTCTATGCTACGAAAACTGTAGACCTATGCTACGGCGTAGCGTGTCTACGATCTATGCTACGAGACACGGCGCGTAGCTTAGAATTCGATTTTTTGAAAGTTTTTGTATTTGTAGGGCGGGATTTGAAAGCTAATTTATGTTGTTAATACTAGTTTAAAAAATAATGCATTATTTGTTAAAGAATGCCACTACGTTGAGGTAGATTTCGCGTTTTTTTGACTTATTTATTTAATAAAAGGGATTTTAATGTCATAGACATGTGGGCGAAAAATATGAAACAGCAAAGAGCTTTTAAAGAGATCCATACACATTTTCAGTTAAACAAAATGACTACTAAATGAAATAATGTAAATATTGCACCGTTGAAATTTCAACATACATCACTGAGCCGAGCGATGAAAATTCAATAAAGCACTTTTATCTAAGTAAGAATCCTTTGACTATTTCATAGTCCACTAGAAATATTCACCTAAATGTCCAAACTCCCCACTTACACCAGCCTCACTACCGTCCGTGCGTAACTATGACGTAAGCACGTGCACGCAAGGACCCCGCACCGCGACACATGTCCCGTCCCCGCGACACATGCCACGCTACGTACGACACATGTCACGCTGCGTATACGAACACGTGGCTTAGATCTAGCGGCACATAGTGACGGTAGTTCACACGTGTGATCGCATGTGCTGAGGAGTAGAATTTAGAAGAACTTATATAAATTTTATTGAGGTCGATGATGGTGATTAGGGAAAGTATCGTCATTGGTCGTCGTTTTGACAGCTCGATTTTAGCATTTAATTAATTTTATCGTTGTTCAAAAAGGACGTAACAAAAATGCGAGTCGTAATCACACGCACTCAGGGTTCCGTAGCACCAAAACAAAATAATAAAAATATTTTGAAGGCTCATTAATATGTTGTATTGTTTTACGTTCAAAAGCAAAACTAAATTTGGTTTTTAATAGTATGTTGATGAAAAACAAAGGTACTGCTGTAGTTTGATGAAAAAGTCACATATCTCAAAAACTAAACATCAAATCTTATTCAAACCAATTTTGGTTGAAAGTTTTTTTGCGTTCTGCAATTCTATATTTTTCAGAATTTTGTCTAGCTTTTAAACGATGAACTTTGAGAAAAATGATTTTAGGAATCCTAATGCCATTTTTAAAGACCTAACAATAGACTCGTCCCCGTCCCCGTCCCGCACGTATAGGTCTGATGTTTTTTTTTTTTTTCTAGTTTCAGTTCCATGCCCATACATTTAGTGGGGACTGGGTAGCCCCCTTTGTCTTTTGTTTTTGTATAAAAATCGTAAAGCGGTTCACAGAATACATCTACTTTCTAAGTTTCAACTGTGTAGTCCTAATAGTTTCGGAATAAAGTGGCTGTGACATACACGGACAGACAGACAAACATGACGAATCTATAAGGGTTCCGTTTTTGCCATTCGGCTACGGAACCCTAACTAGTAATTTTACATAGAGCCCTCACTCACCGCAACTATTTGCAGCGATTCAAACGCAAATAGGCCGCGATGCTTCCGCCACCTTCACCCACGGAATGACTATTCTATATCGCTTACCACGATGCTGTCGCTCCTTTCGCCCACGTTTCACTACTATATCGCCACCAACACGCTTCAGTCGCGATGCAAATGCGATTCAGTATCGATAGAAAAATGCCTGTAAACGTTGCAGTTGCAAGATGGACTCAAGTCGTCCGTTATCTAGGATGCAAAACGGATGGATGTTTAATTTTATTGGTACATAAAGGGAGCCATCGTAATAATACATAAGTTTCATTTGCACCTTTTATATGCGGCGTCCTTTCCATGATTACCCTGACTATTTTTGGCTAGAGCATAGCTAGCCTTATAAACCTCAAAGAAATATGTGAAATTGCAGTTTATACAGTGTGTAACAAGGCCCTTAACGAAGCCGAAAGGTTCTCCCCGTCATTGCGATATTTTTTTTGTTGTAGACCATACTTCGTCGTCGTCGTTTCCCACCAATAATTTTTGCGTAAAGTTACTTAGTTTGATGTACAGAATGCTTGGTTGACGGCTTCGGAAAGGGTCTGTTTACACCCTGTATGAAATTGAAAATGTTTATTTCAGACGAAGCACACATTAATATATACAAGTCCATATTATGTTAGTAGGTAGAAACTTACAGCTAGGATAAAAATTAAAATAATTATTATTTTGGACAAGCATGAGCGACCAATGTCTCAAGATTTGGCGGTCCACTATATACGACACCACGCTCAGAAGCGTGTTGGTGCTACCCTTTACCCGAAACACCAAGGAAGCCGTTCTTTTGCGAAGTACCGCCTGGAAGCCGCCTATGCTGTGGTCGGCGAACATGCTGGAGGCACTACAAGGCCATGGGAGCCCCAACAAACCCCTAAACGCGTTGTTACACTGGACGCGCAGAGCATTGCAGACTTTTTTAGTGTAATTGCTCCATAGGTTGCAGGTGTGTAAAGTTTGGCAATAGCTTTTGAATAGTGTGACTTTAACTTCATGAGAGCATCGCGCAAACCTGCGAGAAAGCATATCACCCCTTATCAACAATGCCCTACCGAAGTCCATAAATCATCATTTAGTATTCCATTGATCCTGTGACCGAAGTACAATTGCTGAAGGGCGGTTCCATTTAGTGTGATAGGAGGAACGGGGTAGGTTTTAAACTCAGCCTTAAAAACTAGCAGTTCGCTCCAAATATAGCCTTTGTCCAAGTATAATCATTATTTCTGATCGGTCCTTTAAAAATGGCAAACTTAACTTATTTGACTCAGGAAAAAAATATATTCTGCATTTTTATTCATTATTTTACACCAAATCAAACCATTGACTATAGGGAAAAAAACGATAAAAGAAAGAAATGTATTTGGAAATACAGGAACAACATTTCCAACTAAACAACTTACAAACCAAGAAACTAAACTGAATTCCTTTTCGATTTCCTTCTTAAACTAGTTTCCCCCTGCCTCAGGGGTGTCGTACAGTCACGAGTACTTATGTACTTCCACGAGGTGTTAACGATCCATTCACGAAGTCGTCAAGCATTCTGTACATCAAACTATGTAACAAAAAAAACAGGTTTTACGTTAGGACTCAATGTAACGCACTCAAAACTTTGTGGATGGATGAATAGTACGGGAGTCATGGCCGTATTTAAAGTGAAGTTTTAACATTAACAACAACTAAAAAAAACTTGTAAAATAGTTGGAACCTTCAAATTACCTCCTCACCTAGCTTCCCTATATTTTTTTGATTGATTTCTTATATGTATGGTCTAGAACGGAAAATAAATGTTCGCAATGACGGAGACAACAACTATTTGTAGCTAAGAACCATCCAGGAGACACCAGAAGTACAAAAATAAACATCAATATTGGTCAAGCCGTTTAGGAGGATAAGATTTACGAACAGGTGCACACCGGTATTTTATGTGTAGAGATTTCAAAATACTATGTTCGTAACAACGTGAAATTGCAATAAATTTTGTGGAAAAAAATCGATAGATTTTGACAAGAGCTGACTATTGAAACTTTAACGAATGTCTTAGCTTTTTCTAGTCAAAAGTTATACTAAGTGGAAATCTCGACACGCAGCAAAATGACCTCAAAATGGCGGCGCTTCCCCCTCCACCCCGCGTGATGCGTCACAGTGCTCACTTGGCTTAATGAATTCTTTGAGCCTTTAGCTATCCAATGGTGTAATTGAATTTAGGATGGAGATAATAGATATGAAGCTGCAACACCAAACTGTATCCCCCGATTTGGTTATCATTCGTTTTTTTGACTTGCCTCCCACTATGGTACCAATTGTATAGCCGCACTCATGTAAAAAAAAATACTTTTAGAAGTTGCTATTTCTAGCTCGTGACTGTACCCTCACTGATGACGTCATCATGGGTTGAAGGGTTAGTTGTGACGTCACTTTGAGATCGTCAAGGGTGATGTGCGGTTTGCTAATTGATATGAATTACTAGTATTGTGTGAGTGGTTTTAGATCGTATTTGTTTAAAAGGGTTTTCCTGGTATGGTGTTGTTATTGTACGGTTTTGGTTTTATCATTATACGTACTAATATGATAATAAGAAAGTAATTTTGTATATATGACTGTCTATGTTTTTCAGGCTTTGAAGTGTGAGCATGGTCTGCTGAGATGACGAGTAATAGAGAAGTATGGAAGAGAAGACATGCTGCACCGCCCCCAAATGAATCAGTATAAGCGCAGGAGAATGATGTTGTTAATGACGGCTGAACGAATTTGTGCAAAAGGTTTATGTGGCTTGCCGGTTTTTACGGTTCCGTAGCCGAATGGCAAAAAACGGAACCCTTATAGATTCGTCAAGTCTGTCTGTCTGTCTCTCTGTCTGTCTGTCTGTCCGTGTATGTCACAGCCACTTTACTCCGAAACGATTAGGACCACACAGTTGAAACTTAGTAGGTAGATGTATTCTGTGAACCGCTATAAGGATATTATACAAAAATAAAAAAATATAAGATTAAGGGGGTTGCCAGGGTTGCGGTTGTTCGAAAGAGATACCGCGGCCCTGGAACACAAATGGCAAAGGAAGGAACATGGATGGGTTTTAGTCAGTAAAAGTCTGACACTCCCTCCTGCTCCGCCCAGAGCGGAAGGGGTTATTTGATGATTCCCCATCAGAAAAAAATAAAAAAAGAGGGGGAGGGATACATGGAACTGAAACTAAAAAATATTTTTTTCACCAAACCTATACTTGCGGGGTGTTTATAGATAGGTCTTTAAAAATGACATTGAAGTTTCTTAAACGATTTTCTCTCAAAGTCAACCGTTTGAAAGATAAACACTTCCAAAGTGGTAAAATGTGTGTCCCCCCCTCTAATTTCTAAAGTAAGAGGAGAAAAATACTGAAAAAAATATAGGATTATAGAACATAAAAAAAACTTTCAACCAAAATTGGTTTGAATAAGATTTGATGTTTGTTTTTTGAGATATGGGACTTTTTCATCAAACTGCAGCAACGACTTTGTTTTTCATTTTGAAAAACAAATTTAGTTTTGTTGATGAATGTAAAATAATACGACATATGAACGAATGCCTTCAAAATATTTTTATTATATTGTTTGGTGCTACGAAACCTTGTGTGCGTGTGAGTACGACTCGCACTTGGCCGGTTTTTATTTTTAAATTAATTTCTTAACGTTCTTTTTAAGGCACAGATTCGCTGCGTGACACGATTTCGGTACGCGGAATACTGATTGCTACTATAGTTTTCTAATAGTTATAATTCGAGCATGTAAGCAGTAGATGTATTTTGTTTCTACCACGTCTTGTTTTAAGGAAATTAAAGAAAAACAAAATTTAAACATCAAACACTAAATAACAAAGAACTATGCGCATGGACATCATTCAAAGCCATGATCTACTTTTTTTTTAGGAAATCATAGAGCCCAGGATGCAGAACTAATGGTGAATCAATTTGTTAAGAGCATACAAAAAGATGGGTTGCCGAATGTCGCTAAAAATTCACTTCCTCCATTCCCATTTTTCTTTTTCTCTTCAAATCTTCGAGCAGTGAGTGATGAACAAGGGGAACGATATCATCAGGATGTGAAAAGGCTTGAGGAACGGTTTCAAGGTCGTTGGGACGCAGCTATGGTGGTTACTGTTGGCTTTTAAAGCGAGAAGATACTTTCCAACTTAAGAGAAAAAGTTAAATATATATTTTTTATATACAATATAAACCTTTTACCGTATATCTTATATTTTATTGTGTGCAAATGTATTATTAATAAGATTTGTTGGCATTTTATTCGAATTATTGATAAATTAAGTAAAGCTACGTGTCATACTGTATTTTACTTTTGTTAACTGCCGTACTTAAACACAGTACGTGATAGAAAAAAAGTGCTTACGCTTTTTTAACATGTGATGTATATGAATAAATAAACAGTAAAAATTTAAGTGGGTACTTAATTGTTTTTTTTTTGACGCAGTGTTATTTTTATAAGGAAATGCTTTGCCAAGTCCTAATAATGTAAATAAGAATTAAACAACAGTCCACCAATATTGAGATGAAAAGCCAGGCATAGCCAGAAGGCAAGCCCTAGCACGCATATGAGGGTCAAGGTGATGTGTTTGTGCAACTTTCGAATTCTCCCCCCTCCGAGCCTCGTCACCCGTTCCCCCTCGTCTGATGCGCTTACCCACCGAGGGGCGAGAGGGGGTATCCTTGCGCGATATTTATAGACGCGCAATAAGTGCGTTTCAACTGCGGAAGGCCGGAGGTCAGATGATAAGTTAATAACGGAGGAGAGGCGTTGCTAAATGTGTTTTTTAAACTTTTAACGACTTTAAAGAATATTATTCTTTATTGATTGTGTTTCTATAAAGCTTACTGTTTTGTTTTATAATGAACTAGCGACCCGCCCCGACTTTGCATGGCTGCAATGTCATGCAAATAAACCTTCCACTTTAATCACTCTATGTATTAAAAAAAAACCGCATCAAAATCCGTTGCGTAGTTTTAAAGATCTAAGCATACATAGGGACAGACAGCGGGAAGCGACTTTGCTTTACACTATGTACCTAGTGGTTAACTAGCTTATGTCAGCGGCACGCCCGCGTGGAGTTTTGTAATTGTCCCAGGGGATCGTACTACCGGGATAAAAAGAATCCTATGTCTTATTCCAGGTTATAAACTATCTGCATGCCAAATTTCATCCAAATCCAGTTTGTAGTTTTTGAGTGAAAGATTAACAAACGTCCAGACATCCAGACACATACATTAACACAAACTACGTCTCAAGGCTTTTGTACAAATACAAGGTCATCGCTCAAAGAAATGGAGTCGTTTTAAAGTTTCTTATTTTATCAACTTATTTATTTCAAAATAAATTTTACCTATTAGATAGAGAGAGATAGAGATGATGTTCGCGTTCAGGAGCTGTCAGCTATTGCCATGATTATATGAGCAGATCGCGTTCAATTAACCTGGTAATTTCTCTCTGCCTTTAGAAAAATAAACATCAAAGCTAAAAAGAGCTATAGTTAAAGTAAACACTGCATGAAAACTTGTACGGGTTTAATAGTTACTAGCTGTTGCCCGCGGCTTCGCTCGCGTTTTGGCGGAAATTATCCCACGGGCACGTGTAATAGCCTATGGCACTCGGAGATAATGTAGCTTCCTATTAGTGAAAGAATTTTCAAAATCGGTTCAGTAGATCCAGAGATTACCCCCTACATACAAACATACAAAAAAAAATTACCTCTTTATAATATTAGTATAGATATAGATTTATATTAGTGTAGATAATATACCCGAATTTAACCGTGAAAGTGTACCACATTTAAAAAGAAATCCTCCTCCTTTAGAAACCATCTTTTATCTATAAAAAATCAACTTTTTATAATAATCTAACTTGTACCTACAAATCTCCACCAGATAAGATACATCACACATTTAAATCTTCAGATAAAACTGTAGTCTAAAATGCGAGTACAAAGCGATAAGGAAAAGCTGCGCGTGAGCACCCGGCTTACTCACACGGACAGCCTTGGCGGCGCGTTGCTTTTGTTGCAAGTGCGTCTGCGTTAGTAGTGGGGGGCAGGGAGCTCCCTGTTCCAAACTAGCAACATCTATGAACGATGTTTTTTTTAGGAAATCCTATCCTAATCCTAACTAATAAATGCGAAAGTAAGTTTGTTTGTTCGTTACCTTTTCACGCCTAAACCACTGAACCGATCATCCTGAAATTTTGCATATACGTTGTCAGGTGTACAGAAAAGGACATAGGGTACCTTTCATCCCGAAACAAATACTGTTCCCAATGACAACCACAATAACGTTCTAATAATAATAGATGGCGCCACGTGTCTTTCGAATCATGATTGAATTATATTATTAAAGCAAAGTACAACCCAATTGATTGCCAAATTCTAAGTTAACAGAACGAAGCCCCGCATAATTTCATCAAATTTAATACTTTATGGTATTATTACGGTCAATTGTTAGTGATAACATTGAATTACGGAAATCGCCTTTACTACTCTGAAATAAAAGCTGTCAAAGTAAGAATGTTACCATAGGTATGGAGGGACTCCACCTACTTTCTTAAAAGAAAATAATGTTTCACGATATATTTTCCACTTTTTGAATTTAATCCTCTTAACTTTGAAAGAACTAGAAATCCTTCTCAAGTATTCTATTGTCAAGTGTGTTTATTTTTTAAGGACTTCCAACAAAATATGTAGGTACACAAATAAAAATAGTTTACTTAAAGATGAGAGTTTTAGTCCTGTGTACTCCTTCAATTACAGGAGACTACAGTATGTTTATGCTGTGTTCGTCAAATCTATATACAAATAAGTAAAACTTCAAAAAACAGCTTTCTACTGAATTCATATGAAAGTACATACAACAAAAATATGGTACTTACAATAAAAATAAAAAATGTTTTTCTGTATGTCTGTTTGACTGTCGGTCTGTTTGTTCCAGCAAATCTCCGAATTGGCTGATTCGATATTGACGATTCAAATAGAGAAGTATTTTTTTTTAATATATAGGTATAATAAGTTTACATTGCATGAATTTCACTGCTTTCTCGTCATACATAATATAATATTTAATCATAATTAAGGGTTTAGCTAGGAAATGAAGCTCCAGATCATGGTGTTTATGTTACCAAAGCTGCACGCGCACAGCCGGTGGTTACTCGCCGTCACACCGAGGCAGCCTTGGTGCACTCATCTTTCTTTAATTGTAGCTCTGTTAATGTATGCATGTATATCCTTGTTATTGGGTACGGGATCAGCTGAGATCGTTTACAATCTTTGCCGTGTTTATGGAGACATTTGCGAATGTTATCAATAAGATATATTCATATAACTGAACACATGAACTGGTTCATATGAACTTTCGCATTATTTTAATGTCACTACGCCAAATCCACAAATACAAATACGCTACTAATTAAATACAAATAGATAAAATTGAAGTGTCGGTTCGTTATTACAAAACAATCACCTTTTTACTGAATACATTTGAAAGTATATTTATTATGTATTTTATTTCCTCAATCGCCTGTCTATCTCGAGTTCTCGGCACAGGGCTACGAATGCACAAAACGAAAATAAAGTAAGTAAGTATGCAGCTCAAGGTCACACGCACCACACTCCGGACGGCCCTGAAACTCGTGTTTGATTACGGAAACCTCTACGTCAAGTCTTTTCTTAGATCCAAGTCGGCAAGTCCTTTTTTTAATGGATTTTTACTAAGTTGGCAGACGTAGAACGTTTTGATAAAAACTTTGTGGTTTATTGGACGTGGCGTTTTTATTGATTTCTTAGGATAATGTATGTTATTACTTCATCTTTTTTTGCTACATATAAGTTAGGACTTCTTAGGCTCATTGATCGAGTGGCTGCACGTGCTATGGCTGAGGTCTGGGGTTTGATTGTCAGGTCGCGAAAATTGTAACTTTCTTTTCCATTAAGAATCTCTCAATAGCAGCCCATAGTCTGGATTTGTGACCCGTTGGTGGTAATAGGCTCGCTCTCTATTACATTAAACTTATCTATAACTGGCAAAATATCAGTGTTTTGTAGCTACAGCTCTGCTTATCCCTTCGTCGATTACAAGAAAGAAATTATATTATTATAACGAAGGGAAAACTCATACAAGTATTCAAGAACATACACATTAAAGTTATTTATTAAGTAACCTTCATATGAGAATTAGTTCATTTTCGTGACAATGTTTTGTAGAATGAATTAACAATATAAACTGACCAATTATAAATGGTTACGTCATCAAATAGTCAGTTGTATGCTATTGTATGTTAATGAATTGTGTTTTATGGTGATACTAGCTTTATTCACTTTAAACAAGGTGTAACAGGACCCTTCCCGAAGCCGTCAACCAAGCATTCTGTACATCAAACTAAGTAACTCTACCCAAAAAATATTGCTGGGAAACGACTTTTTTTTTGGTGTGTCAAAGTAACGCACTCAAAACATTGGGCTGGTGGATGTATTGAACAGTATTATAGTGGTCATGGAGGTCATTAAAGTAAAGTTATAACATTAACAACTAGTGTTATAAAAACCTGGTGAAAAAAATTCGAACTTTGAATACCCTTTACTCCGTAACTACGAGTAGAAGGTTCCCAGGTATGATCCAGAACAAAACAATGATTGCTATAACGGGGAGAACAAGAGCCTTTCGGCCTCGTTATTTTTACACCCATTAATGGATGGTAATACGCCATCACATAGAACTTACAAGGTAACTGGTAAAATATGGGTATATGAGAGGTTCACCTCTACCCAAACGTTTCAAAAATACCGACCTACGTAATTTAGGTTAGTTACTTATCACTTTTCTGCCATTTGTAAAAGTTTCCTTAAGATGTTTTCTTTCATTGTTGCCTTTTGTTAATCATTTGTATTAATTAATTTACTTATATTCGGAAAAGGTCAACCTCTTTCTCCACACGCGAATATTTCTTCAGATATATATATCTAGATAAGAATCTAGTAAAATTCTTTCTGCCTCTGCCCGCATCGAACTTTTTTATTAAAAAGGTTATTTTCATTAAATATTTTAGTAACTGTTGTAACAGTGCGAAGAATGTAACAAAGAATTGTACGAGTGAAAGTCCGACCACATTTGGCTCAGTAATTTTCGGGTGAAACGTGTGCAAACTGACGATTAATCGTTTTATTTAGTTGCGTTAGAACGTTGTAAGCGAGGAGCTCGTAGCTAAATAATAACAGCCAACAGGATCTATCTTTAGGTTAAGCCGCGCTTGCCTAGGTTGGACCGTGGATGGGTGACCACCCATACAATATCGAGTTCCCTCTGTGCAATGATAAGCCGTTGGTCCCGGCGGCCATTTGTAGATCTTTGACAGTCGTTTCCCTTAGTCCCGGGGATCAGTCAGGAGTCAATGAAGTACGCATCTATACAGATGGGTCTAAAACTCAAAACGGCTCGGGGGCTGGCGTACACTCCCTAGACCTCAATATCAACTTTCACCTACCACTAGGCGAACACAGCTCGATATTCCAATGCGAGTGTGTCGCCCTAACACAAGCCGCAACAGCCGTAAAGCGTCTAGGGATTCACAACTACGCAATCAGATTTGTATCTGATAGCCTGGCTGTGATTAAAGCCCTAGAAAACAAACAAACTAACAGTAAATTAATATTTGAATGTCACCATGCCCTGGAGAGTATATCGCGGTCTAACAGAATCACCCTCCAGTGGATAAAGGGGCACAGTGGATCCCTAGGCAATGACGCCGCAGACGAACTTGCTAAGAGAGGTTCCGAGATGGCAGTGCTAGGCCCGTACCCACTCCTTCCCTTACCTTTCTCACAATTCCGTACATGGGTTCGCCAGAGATCAACTGAACTTCACAACAACAAATGGTCACGGTCTACGGACTGCAGGCAGTCCAAAATGGCGATGCCAAGTCTACATCCGCGACTAACAAAACGACTGCTCAGCCTAAGTAGAAATAACCTCAGAATAATAATAGGGACAATAACGGGCCATTGCCCCCTAAATAAACATCTCTTTAACATAGGCGCCACGGATAGCCCACTCTGCAGGGGCTGCTTTGACGCCGAAGAATCAGCCGCCCACGTCATCCTGGAATGCGAGGCCGTGGCTACCCAACGCAAACAAATCCTCGGAACGGTGAGGTCGCTCCGCGAAGCCTGTGAAGCTCCCAGGAAACTTCTGTGCTTCTGGGCGGAGCTAGGCTGGCTAACTTAGCCGGACACCTACGCACAACGGACCATTTTAGAGTCTAAGTGCGGAAAATGGAGTCCCTACTCTACTCTACTCTACTCCCTTAGTCCCGAAAGTCTATAACCAGTCTTACCAAGGGGTATCGTATTACCCTGTACTGACTGGGTTGTGGAGGACAGATAGGCAGTCGCTTCATGTAAAATTCTGATATTTAGCCGCATCCGGTTAGACTGGAAGCCGACGAAAAGGCTAGGCCGATGATGATACAATGTTGTAAGCATCAGTAGTATTCAGTTATCAGTACCTTCTTGTGCTGATGATGGTGATTTAATTTACTTCAAGCCGTGTGCAGTTGTGCACTGTTATATTCTCATGTCCAAGAATACTGAACTTCCATTGATACCTTAATCCCCTATTTAAACCCTTTACGGGATTGATGACCTTTCTTTATCTTCTCGAATCGAAGACTCGGTTTTCGTCTGACCAGTACGTACGACCTGGACAGTTCTGGCGTTTGCCTCATTCAAGTCCAAAAGTCTTAATTATATAATTATGAACCTCTTGTGCTTCTAGACAGAGTAGTTGGTGTCTGTCAGTAACCTGAATATTTTAAACAAAGACATAATAAGTTATTTTTTCAGTAAAACTATTCTTTACTTTATCAAAATCTTTTTACAATTCTGGTTTTATTGTAACCAAAAAGTTACATGTTACTAGTTAAACTGGCAAATAATAAACCCATACAATAAAAGTCTTGCAAACTCTTAAAAGGAATCAATTGTCTTCGGCAATGATCGGCGCCTCGATGATAGCCAAGCGCATTCGGGAAACCTCGGAAATGATCGTGCGCACGAGTTTAGCCGAAGTCTGGCAGACATGGAGCGAAGTTGTCACAAAAGATTGAATAGTTTTCTTGTAATTTGCAACCAGACATCAGATAATGTAAGGTCATCAGTTAGACCTTTTCTAGGAATGGAAACAAACTAAGTTTTTTAATAGTTGTGTCATTTATATTTTATAATGTTGATACTAAGAGCTTAAAGCTATAAATGCCTACTTAATTATTGGCTTTTCTATTGAGTTAGCTTTAAGACAGGCCAATCATTAAAAAAAAAACTTACCATAATTATTAAATCGGCCCCAAAAAAAGCCTTTCAATAAAATAAAAAAATTTCAACGTAGTTAATAACTTGAGAAAAAATTAGGTAGGTACTTTATTTATCGCCATCTCTTTCATACATCATCGAAAGAAAGAAGACAACGTTAGTCTGTGTATCACTCGATAACTCATTAACCACACTGTGTCATAAACGGAGCACGCTACTGGCACTCCTTGAGAAAAACCAATATACCTTGAGCTCTTTTCTATCACTTTCTATACAACGATAAAGCTCTCAGTAAATTGGCACTTTCTAAAACTTAACGAAATTACTGTAATATTGTTCCTAAAAGCAACTAAAGTTCAATTCAAGTTATAAACACAGTGTTACCTAGGTGGAAAAGCATTAACACAAAATCACCTCCCAATTTACCTTGACCTCTCCTGTCACACATTTGCTTCAACACAGAAGCTCGGAATAAACTGGCTAGTAAGCACTGTCATTTACAAAACACTGTAACTGCAAAAGAAACACAACAAATACATCTTGAGACATGTTACCTTGCAATTTGTTCTTCAATAAAGGTCAAGTTAAGTCGGTGCCTTGGTCTCTGTGTCATAGATGGAAAACAGTACTTACGTTTTTTGCCAATGTACTTCGACACATGTTGTCTTACCTTTTATATGGTAGCTAAGGTCGTTTTAAATTGGTGGTATTCAGCAAGTACTCTTGGGCCTCTTTTTATGCGACTGGCTTTTGTTTCCTACATTGTTTGTTAGTTTATTTTCTCTTTAGTTGGAGCTAAGGAGTACCATGTATTGTGCGTATAATACTTTTTGCGATATTATGTCTAGTAAGCTATATTTTGTCGCTTTGAAAAATGTGATTGTTTTCCTACGAAATGGGTTTTTTGACGGAAACTAATGGATTTTATGATTTTATAATTGATCTTAAAATTATAGTAATATGACATCATGCCTGTAGCCCCTGAAGACCCCCTGACTGAGTAGGAGTACCTAATAGTACACCCACATTTCATGTTTTTAAGTCCCATGTAAAAGGGGGAGAGCCTATTGCCATCAACCGGGCACAAATCCATACTCCGTGGCTGCTACTGAGAAATTCCTGACGGAAATACCCAATAGCACTTTGCCTGACCTGGGATTCAAACCCAGGACCTCCTGCTCAGCGGCCACTACATCAACGAGGCAATGTACTGTAGCGCGAGGGCACCGAAATGTCAGATGTCACAGAATGTTCACGCGTTGCGTGCTTTTTTATCACGTATTTTTTACTAATATTCACAATTGTGGTATAGATTGAGATTTTAAGTAGCAACATAGGATCTTATTTGTTAGTACTTGGATTTAAAATGATTTTTAAATGTTTCATGCTTGCTAATTTTAGAGAGAATATTGTAAATAAATGATCTGAAGTTTACACTATGTTGTTATACGTAATAAAATAAACTTTTTATGAAGTTAATGGTACTTTAAAGTATAAAATAGAATTTTTGATATGACCATAAGCGACAGTGGCGCCATCTGGTGAGCTCAAAAACGATAGCCCTCATTGGATAGTTCTAGTGTAAAACCCACTTTCGGCCAAATAAACAACGGAAATAGTGGAACCTTCAAAAATTTGATATTCTTTTATATTATGGTCATATTAATCAACTTGACAAAAACAAAATACTTATTTCACGTCTAGACCGTCCTCATTCATAAAAGTCGTCATGCGACTAATCGCACGTGAATAGTCACTTTTAAGCCTTAAAGGTTTTATGTACGAAGGGCATTCAATATGTTAGGATGTTGGTCTTTATCCTTTACATGCATGTTTATATTTTATAACTTATTTTGGTTTTAAACACGTAGCTGGCCTTGATAAACTGACCAACGTAGCAATTAAACTCTTGATTCAGTCAATAAGCTGATCACATACTTTGTGAATGATCTTATAGAGGTATGGGGAAAAGGTCAAGTCGGATGCCTATGGGAGGCATAAAACTCTGGCACCGGGTACTAACAACATGTTAGAGAAAGATGAAGAACAGGGCGTAAAGTTCCACATCCTCCATAGAAAAGGGAGGATCCTTCGACCAGAGAGCAGCAGTGGCCCAGTGCTGGCGGCCCCAACTTACGAACAGTAAGTCGTGGTTTCGAACCCAGGCAAGCGCATTGCTTTGTGTCATTTATTTTATCGCCACTGCTCTCAAAACTGTGAAGGAAAACATCGTGAGGAAACCGGCATGACCTAGAATCAAAAATTCGAAGACATGTGACATCTACCAACGCGCACTGGGCCCGCATGGTGGATAGCCATATAGCCCATTTCCTCTCCTAGAGAGGAGGCCGTGTGTCCCAACAGAGGGAACATTATAGGCTGATTATGCTATGCTCCAACTAGACGGGTGTTGTGTCTGGTGGGGATTGCCCGACAATTGTTATTGGGTCTTCGTGTTCTTGGGTATACGTCCTGCTTACTGCTGCTACAAGGTTCAATTTAATTACCAATAGTGGTGATTGTGGCAATATCTTTGTATCTTAACCTCTTAGTCCACTGCCTCCTCAAAAAGTCATGTCTAGTTGGGCAGCATCCTCCTGACTCCTCCCAGTTTAATCACCAGTCGGTTGCCGTAGTTAGCCTATGTAGTTGAGCTAGACATTTGGACAAGGACCTCCTCTGTGGCCGTCAAGCACGCACGCCTAGTGCGCATTGGCGCGATGGCGGTCCGTTTGCTAAGTGTGATTAAAGAAATATTTAAATACGTCAATTAATTGTAATTGTCGAATTGACTTATTACAAATAAAAAAAATAAAAAAAAACAGAAGCTGCTTCAAATCGAAGGCGCCAAACTCGTAGACAAATTCTGACCAGAATCAATTTATATTGCTTTTAACATGCGAAGGACTATATTCTAGTGTGAACTGGATTTAGCTAGTATGTGGAAGATACTGCCAAAACTGCGTAATAAAGTAAATATTTTGAGACAAACCAGCGAATATAAATTGTTGTTTTCAAAACAATTTGTTTTGCCCATACATTTGCTACCAACAACAAGTTGCAAATATATAAATAGACTGTAATTTATACTTCAATATGTCTGTTATTATGCGCTCGCGCTCAAAACGGCTCTAGATACTGATTTGAGTGCAATTCACCATTTTTAGGTCTGCCGAGATATTTGAGCTTTTGTTTATACATTCAATAACGAATAACGTTAATAGAGATAGGATTTGCACTAGAATTTATATTCTGAGGTAAATCTCATATCTGGCATCTGTCGCATCTGTTTTAAATAATTATCGATTTTGCTATTTAACTATAGTAGTTTTGCTACTAAAGTTTCTAACTATTTATATTTACAAACATATATAATTTGTAATGTTATTCAAACAGTAGATTTAACAAGTTCCCATACCACTTTACCCACATCACGGACCACGGCATCACAAACAAAACACATTAATGTTGACTTTGTAAAGTCTTTGGAAGTCCCTATCATAGACCGACATACCTAATAGACGAACACACACACACAAACACACAGTGATACATGTGTTACTGAATAGTTTTTAGACAAGCAAAACAAACGAATGTCATTTGAAAATCAAGAGTTAAACGACACGAACGTACACTCACGAGTGTACTCGTATACACTTTGAAAAATTCAAAAATGATTTTGTCGTGAAATATCGTTCGTTGGTCCAGTGGTTGCAAGTGCGACTGCTGAGCTTGAGGTCTTTGGTTCGATTTCCGAGTCGGGCAAAGTGATATTGGGTTTTTCTATTAGGAATTTCTTAGTAGCTGCCACGGAGCCTGGATTTGTGCCCGGCTGATGGCAATAGGCTCGCCCTATTACACGGGACTTAAACATAACTGGTGAATCTGCCTAATCCTTCGGTGTCTACAGCCGTGATGTTATGTTATATCTATTTCTACTTTGAAATGAGGCTTATTATTTTTATTTTTATGAGTGCCAAAATACTGTGTTCGGAACTGCATAACAATAAAATCAACAATACAGTAGGAAGAAATTACTATTAAAATTGGCTACGTATATACATATTATTGTTGGTGACTGTACGGCGGCCATGTTACTACAGATTTAGACTAGGTATTGGTAGCTATCTCGAGTGGCCTTCGGATATGTGCAATCGCAGGGTTTGAGGCGTCAACAGGATGTCAAGGCTATGTTTATAATGAGTGATAGATAGTTAGATTATTACGCTAAATGCGTTATATTGTTTGTTGTCGTGCGTCCGCATTTTATTGGTGTAGAATATTTAAAAAATACTTTTTTTCTTGCTAGTTTTTAAGACTGTTAATAACTTTTAACAAGATTATCAGCCTATATTTTTTTCTTTGGGAGATGGACTTTTCTATAAGCAATAGGTCATGTGCGTGTTGCTCAATTACTTTTATTTAATAAAACATAGATGATAGTAACTAATAATAATAAAAAGTTAAAGTTCCTCTGACCATAATACCTATTATTTTGTAAATTATCGTTTAGAAAGAATGTAGCAGGCTTTTTATTTTATTAATTTATTTATATACGCAAGTTATAATTTAATTACGCTCATAAATAAATAGTTTTAAATGTATTAAGAATAAAGTCTATTTTCGCTTACGTTTTGCTAGAATTTTTTATAGATATTGTAACATGTATTGTAAGGAAGATGTCACACACACAAACACAATTCTGCAGGTCTGTATCTATAACCTGTTCCCAGACTGGACGGCATCCGGAAGACGTAGAACCGGGTGCCGACCTGCCGACACGATACTTGGGATAGGTCTACTTATAATAGCGGTTTGGCTGAGCCTATTTTGATGATTTAAGTCTGTTTTCACAAACTTGTATCTAACTTACACTGTTTGTACGTATGTGTGTATGTAAGTTGCCCGCATCAAAATTTCTAAACCATTTTTCGTCCACTTGTTGGTATACGATTGAACTGAATTTTTGCACACACCTTTGGTTCGGTGACAATACATTTTTATGATAGTCATGACTTGATCCTGGAACCAGGATCGGCTCCTCACGAGAGAACTCCTCAACGGATAAAAGCATGAACATGAAACTTCCATAAACCCTATTTTCTTCTTTTCATGTTAAAAAAGCTTGTTTTTTTTTTTAAAGTTTTTTGATAAAATTTTACTGCTATAAGGTGACTGATAAGTGTATGTCTAATTAAATGTGTACTAATATTTAGTTTCCTAAAAAGGGCGGTATCCAGCATTTTTTTATAGACGTTTCTTTGCCCATGTCTGTCAAAATATCTGGAGTGTTGTACGTAAAACAAATTATGTATTCGTAAAGTCCAAGTTTTTGGAAGTCTTACTTATTTCCACTGCTGATTAAATGCTGTATGAATGATTGCAGAGACTTTTTTCAAACCAAGCTCCTGGTAGCAGCTAAGAGCGGAATTAAAGAGCCTAAGTAATGGAATTTTCAGTGTTTTCAGAACAATTGATTTATTCGTTATAAATGAAATATATTTCTTGAATTTTCAATGCAATTTTGTAGTACAGTGTAATTTACTTTTTTGTATTACCCAGTACTAACTGGGTTGTGGAGGTCAGATAGGCAGTCACTCCATGTAAAATACTGGTATTCAGGTGCATCTGGTTAGACTGGAAGCCGACCCTAACATAGTTGGGAAAAGGCTAGACAGATGATGATGTAATTTACTTTTAAAACACAGCTAACACTTTTATACCAAACCGTATGGCCCACGCGGTAGACAGCCACTGGCACTGGCACATAGACCTGGGGCCTTAGTCTGCTATTGCAATAGTGTCAGAATGGTCTATCATTGATTTAATAAGGCCCCGCGCAGACGAATTACCCTTTGTACGCACGTCAAACGAGTTTCGAACGCGCTTCAATACGACGTGGGCTAGGGGCCTTATTAAATCAATTATAGACCATTCTGA
The DNA here is from genome assembly GCA_947578425.1 of Eugnorisma glareosa. Classification (NCBI taxonomy): domain Eukaryota; kingdom Metazoa; phylum Arthropoda; class Insecta; order Lepidoptera; family Noctuidae; genus Eugnorisma; species Eugnorisma glareosa. The sequence goes on along the minus strand of OX387973.1, from coordinate 19,185,108 downwards.
CACTATTGCAATAGCAGACTAAGGCCCCTGGTGGTATACTATGTCGTCTTGAAGCTGTACTGTTTTAATAAATGTGGGAAAGAGATGGCGCTAGACGTCCTCTATAGCTCCGTCCCTTTCCTACACTGGAGTGACATTTATACAATACTGGCCATGGTAACCCCTTGGACTATTCCCCAGAAGTGAGAACTTGAGCTAAAGATGTTAAATTACCATAATAAATGAATAAAGAACGATGGCGTTAAAATAAATGGTATCTTTATTTGAACACCATCGTTCTGACAAATAATGATGTTGCACAAAATGATTTTATTGACTTGCCTGGTCATTCACCCAATTGTTAAAAATATTAGGTGGACAAGGGGCGTTTCCAGTTTAGTACTAAAACATTATAAATAATAAATAAATAATAATCATATAATACCACAAATTTCAGGTAAACGCACTGAAGTTCTAAATTTAGTATTGATAGATGTTTAAACCTGATCACAATTCTTGTAGCTTCCGTCAGTTGTAATATATAGCTGAAGAAGTTAATTAGTTATATTCATCATCAACGTACCTAATACATAATAACTTCGTCAAGTAAATGATATGTTTTATATGAAGTATTTTCCCACGACTTCATCTATGTGATCTAGGATGAAAATCTTATGTTCGTTTGTAGGTTTAGACGTGAAAAGGTACCAGACAAACAGAGCTTACAATATAAGTATGGATTTCCGAACGTTTTACGGCCGACGACAGTATTGCTCGATGATTTCAACATTATTTTACTTTTAATAAATAGACATGATTGGCTTCTATTTTTTAATTAGTGTTAGCTGCAAATATTTAAATGATTACGATTTACCTCAACGGATTTAAATACACCTAATTTAAAATATTTTTAAGTACACTAAGCTCTTGAAATTGGGTTTATTTAAAATTATATTTTCTGAAACGTACCGACGAGATCACTTTTTTATTTTATCGTTGAAAAATTCAAACCGTTTTTGTAATGTCTAAACAAAAATAATTTAAAATTTTCAAGCCGTTTCAAATAGGCCTAACTTGCATTCAATAGCAGGAAATGCACACATTTAAAGTACCATTATAATAATAAAATAATACCAAGGAATACTATGGTACTAGGTAGCTAGCTAGCTTCTAAAATAAGGAAGAAAAAATAGTTCAAAATTCGAAATTTGAACAAAAACCAATATGGCGGGCCCGCGCCAGCGCACTTTGTAGGCTTCAAAAAAAGAACACAGAATCAAGATGGCCGACTTTCTCGGCAGTGCATAGTACTGCTGACGTCACATCACGACGTGTCCTTGTGACATAGTCTAGGGAGCATTCCCGATTTATTAGAAAAAATACGTTTTGCAAAGTTATATCGTGTCTTTGTAAGTTCAACAGTTTCAATTGTGTGATCCGTGGCTACGAATATGATGCTGATCATTCCTTTGTGTCTTTTTACTCGAATAAACGTTGTAAAAAATAAAAACATAGTTACAAAAGTTTTGCAAGAACGAACCTACACACAATACGTAAGGAAAAATAAAAACGTCAGGTAAAAACCAACAAAAAAGTCTTAAAATGAAAACAGGAAAAAAATAAAAGTACTTACCAAAAAACAAAAACGGGAAACACAAAAGTCCAATAAAAGAAAATAATAAATTCTAAATTGCAGTAAAATAAAACACAACACGACACTTTATGCACTAGAGTCTTTACAAACGACGAAAAATCTTGGTTTTTATTTTTAAAATATTAAGTCATAATCGGTGACGTCTGTAAAATAAAAATCCGAATAAGCACTGTGCCCGAAGCCACGGGGGTTAAGATCAAAACGCTCGTTGAATTAACTAAAAAAAACAATTTTTCTATCAAAATTTAACTATCAAATTCAAACAAGACTCCAAGTGGAGCGAAGGAACGCAGTTCGGGTACTTTATTCAAAAAATCGCGACGTACTGGCGCGGTATAAAGTCCCAGGAAGAACGGCTTTCCTAGTGATGTAGACACAAAAATTCTTTTCAAAAAATCGCCAACGAGCGTTTTGAGCCAAAAAATCTAACCTAACCTAACCCAGGCGGGCGGGCGACTGGCGGGCGCGTAGGGGCCGCATTGCCAAATATTTTTTTTTTGCATCTCGGCCGAATTATGCACTTGTATGCGACTTACGTCGTCCCTTCATTGTAGTGGTGCGACACGTACCGATTGGGCATTTTTATGTGGTGTCAGTGTGTGGGGCACACACACGAGCGCAACCGACGAAATTTTTGTCTGTGCGCGTTGTGAGCCCTTCGACGTGGAGTTTATTTAAAAAATTCGGCGTGTTATGTAAACACGTAAATTTTTTTTAGACACTAAAATACTTAGGTGTTGCCCGAAGGGGTCGTTGGCCGCGTTTTTCGGGAACTCTGACTAATTTCGCTAAAAGGATCTCTTTCGTACACACTCCGGTAGCAGAGGCTGTCGCCGAGCTCCTCAGTTCGGTTTACGAACGCCGCTCGTGTTTCATCGTTTCGGCGCGAACGAATTTTGAACTGGGAACGTTTGTTTTCGAAATTCTTTATTAGTCGATGAATATTTTAGTCATTACTCGTGATTGGTCGCAGAAGTTCCGAGCTCCAAACCTTATCTTGAATTTGAAAACACCAATCGCAGGTTCGCGAAACTGTTTCTAACGTCCCAAGACACAAACACAAGTTACTTTCTTTCTCTTTCTTTACTCCGAAAACTTCATCACTTAACTCTCACTTATTTACACTTTAATATTATTAAACCTAGGTGCCAAAACCCCGTGTATATCTTGTCAAACACAAAATCAGACTAAATGGAAGACGATTAGCTTCGACTAGACAAGGCGGTCATCTAAAAATAACTAATAAAACAACTATACCTAACAATATTTTATGAGTTTGATATTTTTCTAAGAATCTGATTCATTAATACTATAGGGGAAAACGTTTGGATTGCATTCTTTGTATCTTTACGGCATGCACTTTTTGGATGGTAGACAGATTCACACGCATTATCAGATTCATCAATGGAAGTTTTGAAAGCCTTTTTTTTTGTAAAATAACGCTACCTACACATTAAAAACGAATTCTATGAAACTATAAGCGCCTTGCCAGCTGAATATTGGGTACCTTATCAATCTATTTAGCAAGAACACGCTAAGATTAGCACATTTAGAAAATCATTCTAACAAACTATTCGAATGAGATCAAACCTATGGCGGAGCCTGTCTTTGAAAATATCGCACTACCTCAACTTACTAATCAAAGAAACTCATGGGTACAAACAAAACCTCCCTTTCCTCCTTCCATAAGGAATACATACGCGAGCATTCTAGGAAACAACATTTTTATTTCTAAGACAATCTTTCACTAACTCCTTTTAACTATATTTAATATTTGTAAACTATACTTGTACTGTGACTTACGGGATATCTTCTGTGATTGTTGTTATATCGGGAGCTCAAAATAACAAACAATCACGGGGATATCCCGTAAGTGACAGTACCTATAAATTTAGTTATAAACTGTGAAATATTAAATCAGTGTTTGTAAACTATGTTCATAGGAAAGTGGTTTACAGATTGTTGAGAACAAATAAGTAGTTTTAAAAGATTTAATTGTTAGTTGTAAGTAAAATAAATATAAATTAAGTATCCGCACTAGTTTAAATACCGTTTGTTCCATTCCCGCAGACAAACCGTGAAGACCGTTCTGTGGGGCATAATTCGTAAGTATTTTTTTTTTTGTGAACTATTGTTTTGATAAATAATATTAACACAAGGTCACTCCACCGCATTTCTCCATCCATCCATCCTTTAACCCCGCCCCCGCTCATCCACTCTCACGAAAACTTACTTTCTCACAAAAAGTCTTAAAAATACAAACCCGAACTAACTGCTATATTTAAGGTACCCTAAACCATAGTGTATAAAGGGCATCGAAGCAAAAAAGGACAATAAAGGTCGTCGGGCGACACAGGTGCTTCAAAAATAGTAAAAAACCCTTTGAAACTACTCAGTGAGCTTGAGGTCGGAGAGAACTATATATAGAGCGTGTTTCATGAATTATAATTAGTGATTTAGGCTGTAAGGTCCTACGGATAGCTGATATCGATATGTTAACGGAAGCAGCAGCTAACGGAGCAGCGAAGGCACAGTGGCTACGGCCGTAGCTTATGCGGTCGTAGATCATGGGTTCGGGTCCAGGCAGGCTTTACTTTTTGGGACAAGCTCGCCACATAAATTCCAAATTAATACACTCCTTAGAGCCAGAATCAACAGTGGCGACAACCAGAAAAGTGCCGAGGCAATGAAGTTCGACGAAGTCCCAGAGATACAATTTAACTGTCTTGGATCCCGCAATGAAATTAATCAGAAAAGAATAGCGGATGAGTAGGAAAACATAATAAAATCTTGTTAGATAGTATCTTGTTTTAATTTTTTTTTAATTTTATTGTCGTTTCTTTCAAAATAGTGAAGGAATCTACCAACCTACAATAATCTCGCGTTTCTTTCTAGGAACATTTAACACTGTACCATTTGCACACAAACTGTCACTAATGGGATATCTTCCGTGATTGTCGTTGTGATTGTTGCTTGAAATATCGGGAGCTCAAAATTACAGACAATCACGGAAGATATCCCGTAAGTGACAGTTTATGTGTAAGTGTAAACCTGAAAGTTTAAAACAGTGACTGTACCATTTGTAAGAAAAATCTATGCTATATCAATAAGGGCTTAGCTATCTACAAATTTAATTATTCTTATTCATACATACGTATAGAGAAAATTCAATAGCGCAACCTTTAAGCTCATTGGCTGTTTCTATGTTTAGGTACCTTTAATCATAGGTTCAAACCCTTCATGAAAAAAAAACCATTTTAAAATGTAGTTGTTAAGGTGTTAGTCATAAGCAACCTGGCTCGGTGACCTCCCTACTAAATTCATAAAATCTAAAATCTCAAATACCATTAACCTCCATAAAAATAGAGTAAACATTAAAACTACATAATAATATCATAAAAAAATAAAAAGTGTATTTCCTGCAGTGTTCAGTGATAAACATTGAAAACACTGCGCCGGCGCATTAGATCGATAGGCCCGGGTTGGCGGCCCGTCGCCCTTGTTAGACGAAGGACGAATCGACTAATACTGATAGGCCACAGAGTAGGAGGCAGACGGGACGGTATTGGACAAACGGCTTTTATAAACTGACATGTTTTTTAATTGTGCCTTCAAAACCCATCAACGTCTTCTTGATGAAAATTTTCTCTACGCAAGATTTTCTAAAGTATCATAGTTACTTCTTCTTTGCGTGTCGGTGGACTCACATGATACCTGACCAGTATATAGTCACCTGCAAAGCTCTATCGTCAGCTTCGTTAAAAACCTGGAAGGTTCCGGTTACTGCGCAGGATGGGCAAGAAAGGAGTTGGGTCATATCGTAACTGTAATCTGAGAAGCCAACGTAGCCTGCGATAGGATCATACAGCCAGTTTTGTCTCTTCTGCCTCCAAGTTGCAGTTAGTGGATAAATAGATACAGAAATCTGTACAATACAGATTATGTGTCTTCAGGAGCTCATCACGATTGCATGTAACGTTTTTCTGCGTCAAAGTTGAAATGCCAGTCACAATCGGTGCATGTAGTGAAAGCCTGCCTAGGGCGCGAAAGCTCCACAGTTTTTCAGCGATTCCCTTGCATGTATCTAAGCCCTACTTTTTTTATAGCCTGTCCCACTCCTGGGTAATAGCCTCCCCCCACTCCCTCCATATTTCACAAAACCTTTATCTAGAAAAAAAAGGCGCTTCAGAATTAATTCTTAGATGGTCCCTAAAGTAAACCTTCTTCTTCAAAAACAAGACGACAAAAACGATAAGTTCAAAATGTCGCTTCTGCAGAAAAATTTCAAATATAACACTGTTCGTGTATGCGTGTGCGCACACATTCTCGCATGCGCCCGCGCCGCTAGTCGCCCTTTGTTTTGGAGCCCACGGCTCGAGGATTAATGTTCTTGTGCACATTAAATGTTAATTTTTCGTCCCAGACTTTATTTCTCAACTAAGTAGTTGAAGATTCGAGTAGTATGACTTTTTTAAGTATGTATGTATTTTCAAAAGGATTGGTTTTAAAAAATGGTGACCTAATGGCTAATTTATGAATATATTAAATTGGAATTTTGAGCGAATCCTTGTTTGGGAATTGGCTTTTAATAAAGGGTGTAACAAGAGCCTTAACGAAGCCGAAAAGTTTGTTCTCCCCTTCATTGCGATCATTTTTTTGATCTGGCCCATACCTTGGAACCTTCTAGTTACGGAGATATTGGAGGTCAAAGTTCCAACTTTTTCACAAGTATTTTTTTTAAATACATGTTTTTATCGTAAGGTTTACACCTCTGTGACCCCCATACTATTCAATCCATCCATCAGCACAATGTTTTGAGTGCGTTACATTGAGTCCTACCATAAAACGTGATCGAACCCAGGACCTCATGCTCAGCATTCGCGCTAGCGACCGCAGGTCTAACGAGGCCAGCTTCTACAGGTCTGGTTACTGTGGCCTACTATACTAAAACAAACATCTCTTGGCTGCCAATTCAATGAACTCTACATTCGCGTGACTCTACACGTGACTCTATCATAGGTGTTTACTAAAACCACGCTTTTTTACTTCGTCATCCAAACATTTATTACGTTTTGGAAAAAAATCTGGCAACTTACGCGTAAAGCAAAGAGCTAGCTGGCGTAAGAGCATGTAGAGATTTTGGAAAATGTAGAGTTGAATCGTGTTTTTGATGGTAGTAAAAACAACAATGAGTAATTTAGTTTATTGTTTACTAATTTGAGGTAGAGCTATTTTTATGCAGATATACATTGCTAATAGCAAGAAATTGATAATATGTAAATTGGAGACTTTTGGAATATTGCTTTTGTTTTATTTACTAAAGAAACAGGAAAAACATAAAACACAGCCGTAACCTACGCCAATATTCCTAGCGGCAATCTAATATCTAGAACGTAACCTTGACTCTCCCGGTTAACGACTCTACTCATTCTAAAAAAGTAGAGTCGCTTATTTTGAAGTATTTCTCTATCATAGCACGACCTACATCAATGTCTCTATTAGACTAGAATACTAGATTGACCTTGAAAGGTTAGTGACTCTATATAGAGTTGTTACGTCTATGATAGAGCATGACCTACGCCAACATTTGTCGTTAGAATTTTAAATTTAGTTGGTATGACTCTACCGGTCATTGACTTGGGTAATGTGCGAATGGTTTTGGTTGGTTTTTGTAGTCTCTATTTTTGTTCAAAGTTCTACAATTTTAATGGTTATTACAAAATACTGATTTAAATAGAAGATTACTAATTTGATTAAAATAAAAAACTTGTGTATAAAAATTTTAAGATTGATTTGTGAACTCTACCATTTCCTTTTATCACACCAAAACATTGTTTTTCAGACAAATTTCTTTCTACAAAAAAAAAATCTTTGTCCAAACACTTCATTAAAAGTCACTCTACCAATAATTTAGAGTCAGTCTCTACATAAGATTTATCGTCAGCATTTGACCTACGCTAACATCGTGTCTATTCGGCGATCGCAACCTTGAGTCGGTCGGCGACTCTACCAACTCTACCGGTGACGTCACCAAACTAGTCACGTAGAGTTATGTGTTCTTAGAATTTGTGGCGGTGTGATGTAGAGTGTGTTGTGGTAGGACTCTACATTTTTAATGGTGACTCTATTTGCAGCATTTTTTTCTCTGCCTCCTCGATCACAAGCAAAATGAAATGCCTCATCTGCCTAGCCTTTTCTGAACTATGTTGGGGTCGGCTTCCAGTCTAACCGGATGCAGCTGAATACCAGTATTTTACATGAAGCGACTGCCTATCTGACCTCCACAACCCAGTTGGTACTGAGTAATATGATACCGTTAGGTAAGCCTTCGGGCCACTGACTACCTGTAACGACTGTCAAAGATCTACAAATGACAGCCGGGACCCCGGCTTAACGTGCTTTCAATCAATCTATCAAAAATCTTTATTTCGAACAACAGTCCATAGGGGTTAGTAGCGAGTACTTAGGAGCTATGTTAGTACGACATTCCGAGCTTTCCGAGGCACGGAGAAAACTTGGTATGTTATGGGTGGTCACCCATCCACGGGCCAACCTAGAGATCGACCCGAGTGGCCACAAACTCCCCCCCTTACTAAGTGAACAAGATGGAAGGGAGACAGAGGCTAAAATAGTTACCACCTTGATATATTATAAGGATAAAAGGCGATATTGCAACCGGGCTATCATGCTAGCTATTTAATGATGTTGCTCATACATATTACAACTAGCAATGACATTTTAATGATCTAACATAAACAAATGAGCACACACACTGTGTTACTGTTGTTCTCTCATGACCTTGGGTGGACAATGACTCTATTTAACCTTGGGGGTATAGGACTAACATATCGTGACATAGTGGTCCATATTTTTGTGTAGTTTGGAGTATTACATTATCGATATTAATGGTTGAGGTGTAACTGCCAGGGTAGCCTGCGACTAATCTGGGGGTATCGCACGATCTCCGAAGAGGCGGCGAGCTTCCGTTCCGGATTGCCGCCATAGGATCTGGAGGCGATATTTCTCGCGCGCCTGCCCGAGTGGCGCGCGGAAGCACGACGCCGGGGGGAAACTCCACTGCCGCGGCAAATTACCGCTCAGCGGACAGACCTCCGGCGCGATCTCATGGCGACATGAAGAGAGCCACTGTCGCAACCCCGTGCAGGGCACGCGACATAGTGGTGATAAGTCCACTCTTTAAGGAGTGGCTGCAGAGCCGCTATGGCGCCCTCACCTTCCACCTGACGCAGGTCATCTCCGGACACCGAATCGGGCGGGAGGAAACGCGGAAGCTCCGCTTGGGCGGAACACCGCCGTATCCTAGTAGCGGCGATTGGTGGCGGCGACCCCTCGCGTCCGGCCCGGAAGGCGTTACCTCCTTCTGCCAAGAAGTCATGCTAACGAAGGTGGTGGTGGAACGTGAGAGGGAGAGAATCTCATGCCCCAGCCGCCACGGAAGACGCCTCGGACGTTGGGGGCCACGTGGTGTCTGAGATGTCAGCAAAATGGAAGGGGTTCGCAAGGACCGATGCCTGCCAGAGCTGCGGGACTGTTCGAAAGAGATGCCGCGGCCCTGGAGCACAAAGGGCTAAGAAAGAACATGAGTGGGTTTTAGTGAGTACAAGTCCGGCACCACTCCGCACCTGAAAAAGGGTAGCCCGCGAAATTCAAAGTTTCTTACAGTTCTTGCAATTTTGAGATCAGTGTCAGGTTGTATGCTGAACTAAATAATATTATTTGCGACCGTAACACGTATCTATTACAAAATATTAATCATTCAAATCAACATTTGATTTGACATGAATACTTTGTTAAGTATTTTACTATTTTTTTATTATTTCCTTTACTATTTCTTTTTATTGCAAATTGTGATATTTAATGATTTGACAAGAATATTTTTTTTTTTTTTTCAATTATAACATTTAATTCTTGGTAAACTAACTATATACACTATTAATTAAAAACTATTAAATAAAATAATTTTAGGGTGTAAAATTGAAATACACCCACTCAAACATCCCAAATTAATTCCCCAATGCAAGAGGTGCCAGGCATATGGGCATACTCATAAATACTGCAGAAAAGAGCCCAGGTGTGTAAAATGCACTGGCAAACACCTTACAGCCAACTGTACGAAATCTCCGCAAGAGAAGTCAAAATGTGTTCACTGTGGTCTGCCTCACCCTGCCAACTATAGAGGGTGTGAAGTAGCTAAACAGATGCAGAATTTGAAGAACAAAAATATTAAAAAGAAAATTGTGGCACCAACTACCCAGCAGTCTTTGCAACTAAGAAATTCAGACAGAAACAACACACAAACAAAGGCACAGAAAACGAGTCTCCAGTCATTTGCAAAACCCATGCAAGTAAACAAAACTGGTTCCTATGCGGAAGCTGCAAAATCAAGATCTCAGCCTGCAAATCTAGAGGATAAGATTAACCAGATTTTAAAATGTATTACTTCATTTGACAAGAGATTAGAGAAACTAGAGTCCAGCACTAAAACAGCTGTTTTAAGTCATCAAAAATGAATAACACCCTTAAAATAATGGCGTGGAACTCTAATGGGCTCCTCAAACATCAAAATGAGTTGCAGGCGGTCCTGGATACAGAAAACATTGACGTGTGTTTGGTCTCCGAAACGCACTTCACTAAACAATCTTTTGTGAAATTTAGGGGATACATGGTATACAATTCGCTGCACCCTGACAACTCTGCCAGGGGAGGCAGCGCGGTTATAATCAAACACACCATAAGTCACTACGTGCAATGTAAATATGAAGAACAAGACATTCAAGCCGTGGCAGTATCTGTTAAAAACAAATCTTGTTCCATGTCCATTGCAGCCATTTACTGTCCCCCACGGCACATGATAAGAAAAGAGCGGTATTTACATCTCTTTGAATTGTTAGGCCAGAGATTTATCCTAGGCGGCGATTTTAATGCTAAGCATACGCATTGGGGATCAAGACTTACAACGACTAAGGGAAGGCAGCTCTTAAGCGCAGTAAAAGATACCGGTTCTGAAGTTATGAGTACAGGAAAACCAACATACTGGCCCACTGACCACCAGAAAATACCGGATCTTATAGATTTTTTCATATGCAAAAACATATCCGCCAATTATGTCAGCGTGGAGGAAGGTTTTCATATGAACTCGGACCACTCTTCGCTTATACTAAAGCTAAGTCAAAAAATCCTACTGAAAGAAAGCCACTTAACCCTGGTTAATAAGTTCACAGATTGGGAAAGCTTTTCTTTTGATCTAGAAAATATTATCGACCTTAAAACTCCGATAAAAAAGCAAGATCAGCTTGACTCAGAAGTAAACAAGTATATTGTCAATATACAACAATGTGCGTGGAACAACACACCACAATTAAAACGTAAATATAAGGGATTTACCTATCCTAAGGAAATTGTGGATTTACTTACTGAGAAAAGGAAACAAAGGAAACAGTGGCAGCAAACACGATGCCCGCGAGATAAAACATCACTAAATAATTTAACTAAAAAATTAAAGAGAAAAATTCTACAATTTGAGGATACAGCTCTGAACACCAACCTTCTGCAGCTAACCAATGACAAATCAACAGATTACTCCCTCTGGAAGGCAACAAAAAATCTAAAAAGGCCAATTAAACAAATACCGCCCATCAGAGATAGCGACGGAAAATGGGCCATAAGCAATGATCAGAAAGCTGTAAGGTTTGCTCAGCACCTAGAAGAAACTTTTAAGCCCAATGAAAACCTGGTAGAATTACTTGAGAGTGAAAACTTAGCAGAAAACCAGAGAATTAAGCTTGTGACTCCTAAAGAAGTAATGAGAGATATTCAAAATAACATTAGTGCCAAAAAGTCTCCGGGTTACGACCTCATTACAGGTGAGATTCTAAAACACCTCCCGCGTAAGGCTGTAGTTAAGCTGACCAAACTTATTAATGCTGCATTTATTTTAAAACACGTACCTGCGCCATGGAAGGTCGCTGAATTCATTATGATTGCGAAGCCTGGGAAACCACCACATGAAGCATCATCATACAGACCTATTTCTCTGTTGCCCGTGCTATCAAAGTTATTCGAAAAACTATTATTGAAGCGATTAAAACCAGTAATAGAAGATAAAGACCTTATTATGGAAGATCAAACTGAATGAATCTAAATCAATTCACATTGACTTCACAAACAAACACCTGGACTATCACCCAATCTATATAAATGGCATGCAAGTGCCTTACGCTAATACAGCCAAATACCTTGGCATGACTCTCGACACCAAGTTGCGTTGGAAAGCTCATGTCAAAAAGAAAAGACAGGAACTCGACATACGTTATAAAAGTATGTATTGGTTACTTGGAAGGAAATCCTGTCTATCAATACATAATAAAATAACCATATACAAGCATATACTGATGCCAATTTGGACGTATGGTATCCAACTTTGGGGCTGTACTAAACCAAGCAACATCAAAATTATCCAACAATTCCAAAATAAAGTACTCAGGGATGCTGTGAATGCACCCTGGTACATAAGAAACGACGACCTTCACCGTGACCTTAAAATGGAATTCGTCACCACAATCATCAAAAAATTTGCTGAAGCCCACGAACACAGACTACACCGACATGTGAATGTTGAGGCTATCCAGCTGCTAGACAACACAGACTTAGTGCGTAGGCTAAAAAGAACTAAACCATTTGAATTAATGTAGTGTAAGTAAGTACTAACAAAGTGAGTGAATATAGTAACATTGTTGTGCTATACATATAACACATGAACATAGTGTTTTAATATAATATATCAGACTCTAAGAAAGTGCTACGGACTTGTGTAAAAGTGCAAATAGACACTATTCTTAGTATTAACATTATTTATAACGTAGCATATTAAGTTAGAGTTAAATTACTTATTAGTCTTTTTAGGCTAGATTGTAATTAATTTATTAAGAATTCTGTTCTTAATAACAAAGGAAAAAAAAACAACTCCTCCTCAACGTTGTCAGCCGGTAATGTGCCCCAGACTTACTTTGTTAACTAATTTACTATTTTTTTTATTCAATACTAGCTGACCCGCGCAACTTCGTCTGCGTGCGTGCGTACATAAAAGAAAGAGAGGTTAGAGAGAGTGTGCGTCAACCTTAAAAGTTAGACATATGGCCATTGTGGATATTTTTTAGAGCTTTTTAAGAGGGACAATTCCGACATACATGATAATTGCGTAACTTTAACCGTTCACGCACAACGGAAGCTCTCAAAAGGAGTAAATCCCTATTATATACTATTACCGATGGATAATCATCAAATGACCCCTCCCACTCTGGACGGAGCGGAAGGGATTGTCAGACTTGTACTGACTAAAATCCACCCACGTTTCTTCTGTTGCCCTTTGCGTTCCAGGGCCGCGGTATCTCTTTCGAACAGTCCCGCAACCCTGGCAGGCCTCGCTCCTCTCGGATCCCTTCCCGTTTGCTGACATCTCTTTGAGGCGCGTGTGGAACACGAACACGCCGTCACCACGGCCTGTCGTCATAAGACGGACGGATGGCGAGCTAGCCCATTACTCACTGTCCACAGGCCCGCGACCCTCGACAGCCTTACGTCTTCATCTTTAGACACTCGATGACAATCATACACCAGCTAGAAAGAAAGTTCTCATCAAAGTTCTTGAAATGGGCCGAGACACGATAAAACTGCTGTAAACTGTTGCGGACCTCTTGCAACTGCCTTCCGTCTCCATCGTCAGACCTTTGATGATAGACATACTCCAGGCAGGTCTAAAGTTCTCATCAAGGTGCATGAAATCAGCCGAAACACGATATAGATGCTGTAAACTCTTGAGGACCTCTTGCAACTACCTTCCGTCTCCATCGTCAGACCTTCGATGACATTCATACTCCAGCTAGGTCTAAAGTTCTCATCAAGGTGCATGAAATGAGCCCAGACACGATATAGATGCTGTAAACTCTTGAGGACCTCTTGCAACTACCTTCCGTCTCCATCGTCAGACCTTCGATGACAGTCATACTCCAGCTAGGTCTAAAGTTCTCATCAAGGTGCATGAAATGAGCCCAGACACGATATAGATGCTGTAAACTCTTGAGGACCACTTGCAACTGCTTTCCTTCTCCATCGTCAGACATTCAATGAAAGTCATACTGACAACTCAGTATGGTTTAAAGTTTTCATCAAAGTGAATGAAATGAGCCCAATAACATTATACCTGCTGCAAACTGTTTAGGACCGCTTGCAACTGCCATTTGTCTCTATCGTTTGACCGTCGATGACAGTCATACTTCAGCAAGGCCTAAACTTCTCATCAAGGTGCATGAATTGAGCCCAAACACGTTATTGTTGCTGCAAACTCTTGAGGACCTCTTGCAAGTGCCTTCCGTCTCCATCGTCAGACCTTCGATGACGTCATACTCCAGCTAGATCTAAAGTTCTCATCAAGGTGCAGGAAATGAGCCCAAACATGATTTCTCAATTTAAAAAACAAAATATCATGTATATCGGACTTCTCTGTAAAAAGTTATGCGTGGTCAGGTCATACATAAAATAAAAAAATATAGACGCGTCGAATTGAGAACCTCCTCTTTTTGTTTCGTTGGTTAATAAACCAAGCTTCAGACATTTGACACGGGCGAGGGTCATTCTTTCACGGAAAACTTAACACCGCGACTCAGAAAATGGAGTGAAATTAATAGCGCCAGATGGCGCTATTAATTTCGATCGAGCACGAAATTTAACCGTTAAAATATAATGCATGTAAAGCGATCGAACACACACTCTACAGGGTTATAGCGTCATGTAGACTAATCTAGAGTACTTTTTGCTCTCAGACCCGATTTAAAAGTTATCTTGTGAGCACATTTTTATTAATTAGTACCATTTTGGTGCAACAGATGTCGTTGCATGTATCTTACACAATGATGGTAAGTTCTTCTTGAACACTTTAAATTTATAAATCTTTTGATAGAGAGCACTGATTACAGCATGAAACAAAAACTAAAACCTTCTCTAAGTTCCCCACAATATTTGTGCATTGAATCTAATCACATTGGTTTTCCCAACAACATGAACACCCGCCTCGCAGCGCGCGCGGGTCATTATTTTGATGCGGAGTTATTTTAAAACTGTGATATCTCCTAAGATATTCATCTAAATTGAATAGTGTGAAGGGCAATTTTGGTCACAATTGAATGCTAAAGATGACTAACATATTTATTTTGATAAGGATTAATACTATGTCGGTAAAAACACCTTCGCAAATAAAACATTAATTTTGACCAAATTTTAAAATCATAAAAATGGTTATTGTGAGTCAACCTTAAAAGATAGGCATGTGCCGTCGTGGCCTTTTTTTGAGACCTTTTTAAGAGGAATAATTTCCTGTTACATTATTTAGTGCAACTTTAACCGTTTACGCAGCGCACGTAACGGAAGCTATCAAAGAGAATAATTTTTCCCCGTTTTTGCAACTTTTGTCATTGATGCTCCGCTCCTATTGGTTGTAGCGTGATGATATATAACCTATAGCCTTCCTCGATAAATAGGCTAACCAACACAAAAATAATTTTTCAATTCGAACCAGTAGTTCCTGAGATTACCGCGTTCAAACAAACAAACAAACAAACAAACAAACTCTTCAGCTTTATAATATTAGTATAGATGTGAATGGTCACATCTAATGATTTTTATGATTTTTAGTGAAATTTATTTTGTAAAGAATTATGTATCAATATTATTTGACTATTGTGAATGTAAGGACCATGTGAGTCATTGTTTTTGTTTTTTTTTCCCCTCTATTGCCTGGCAGTTTGAGTACTGTAAGCGACCTATCCAAATGTCCTTTCTTTGGTATTGTAAGCCGTGTCGTTGAGCTCCTTGAGTTATAAGTCGAGCTACACGATAACTGACAAATTCTTGCACTGACTGGACAGGTCCACTCAAATCTGTGTGTTTCTTTCTTCAAGAGAACATCTCAGATACTAATCTGCATAGTCCTCATGTTAGTTGACCAAGACTATGTCTGGACTTTAAAAGAGACTATGACCTCTGAGTTTGTTTCGTCTGTTTCTTCTCAGAGTAGTCAGGTACGAAACACCGGCCCCATCTAGTTTAAAAAAAATGGTCGTGTAAAAGTGTTTGTAAAAACCTATTTGCTTAATAAACATCATTTGTCATTTATCAATGCAAGCCTCTAAGTTCATTTATCCTGTTGAATAAAAAAATAAAATGAATTAAAATAATCATTAATAATCATTTACACACAGACAACATCACGCTTGCAATTCCCGAAGGGTTAGGCAGGGTACCTAACAGTACACCCACATTTCGCCAGTTATATTTAAGTCCCATGTAATAGGGGGCGAGCCTATTGCCATCAACCGGGCGCAATTCTGGACTCCATGGCTGCCGCTGAGAAATTCCGGATTGAATTCCCAATATCTCTTTGCCCGACCCAGGAACCAAACGCAGGACCTCTTGCTCAGCAGTCATACTTGCGACCACTAGACCAACGAGGCAGTCTGTTTGTAAATAAATAAATAAAAATCTCCGTTGAAAATTTTATACAGGGTGTAACAAGACCCTTAACGAAGCCGTCAACTAAGCATTATGTACACCAAACTAAGTAACTTTACGCAAAAATTATTGCTGGGAAACGACTTTTTTTTGGGGTGAAACATCATGTATGTTTTTAGGTAGCACTCAACTGTAACGCACTCATAACATTGTGCTGATGAATGGATTGAATAGTGCGGGGGGCGTGGAGGTGTTCAAAGTAAAAATCTTACACATAAAACATGTATTTAAAAAAAAAATGTGAAAAACTTGGAACTTTGACGTCCAATATCTCCGTAACTAGAAGGTTCCCAGGTATGGTCTAGAACAAAAAAAAATATCGCAATGACGGGGAGAACAAGTGCCTTTAGCCTTCCCTAAGGGTCTCGTTATACCCTTTATGGGACCAAAATTAATATGAATTCCCAAGACATCCTTTCCACCAACATACTACCAAAACTAGTCACGTTTTCCCCTTCACCTTTGACCTTAACCCTGACCGTGTCCCCTGACCTTGGGCTGGTTATTCACGCGGCTCCTACGCCTATCCGGCCACTATTGTTAGCTCTACATAGAGCCAATTGATGTCAATGTGTTGTTGTGTTAGTAAAGTCTAACTGACAATTGGATGGCCCTGACATTCGTGATGCGTAGATTTAAGTAGCTGTGTTATGGGGTAAGCAGAGATCGAGGCAGTGTACAATTTTAGTGGCTGAGTAATGGGGTAAGCAGAGGAGTAAATCACAAATACATCAAATTGAAGTGTCTGTTGTAATAAAATAAATTACATTACACACGAAACTTTTAACAAAAAAACATGTATTTTTAATTTATGTTTGCATGTATGTATGTCTATTTGTTCCGGCTTATCTCTGAAAAGGCTGAACCAATTTTGACAGGACTTTTACTGGCGGAGAGCTGATTTTATAAGAAGTAACTTGGCTACTTTTATTTTTGAAAAAGAAATAGGGCCGCATGCAAAAAAAAAACACGCGGACAAAGGTCGCGGGTAACAGCATTCAGTAATATGAGTTAAAAATATAGTTACTCTAACAAAAATATTAGATTAGTGTCCAACATTAATTTAGTCTTGGTAGTATTTTGTAGTATCTCTGACAATCGTTAATCCTTGCCCATCAACTGGGTTGTGGTGGATAAAAGGTATGAGAATCGTCCGAAAAATGTAACTCAAGTCCGTCATTTAATCAAATTAATCTCGACGAAGAATTAAGACTAGTTGGTGGAGTAACTAAGATGACAATTATGTAGTTCTTAGCAGCCTGTGCCGATTTCGTTTTCCATTCGTAGATTTAAAAAAATACAATCTGCACAGGAATGTTGTTCCGGGTCTGAGAAAAAAAAAATGTTTTTAATCAAACATTTTATTTTCTCAGACCGCACCCTCCCCAGCGCCACTGAAACACTCTTAGTGGGGTGTTTTATTCAAAAAGTCAACCAACAGCGATTCCTTACCCCATCTTAAACCCTGCTTACCCCACCAAGCACAGTAAAACATAATAACTATTGCAGTACAAAATAATACGACCATTCACTAAGCAGGCGGCATTGCCCGTTTCAAGGATAGCCATTATTTATGTAAAATTACTCAGCTCAAACAACAGGCTACTTTATTACACTTTACGTAGTACCTACTTTGTTTACAAAGTAAAAACTGTAAAATGATTTGGTAAAATAGCTTAAAGACGTCTAGCTAGAGGCAGGAGGATCGTTGAGATATTCAGAATATAGCATCATCATCTGCCGAGCCGTTGCTCAACTATGTTAGGGTCGGCTTCCAGTCTAACCGGATGCAGCTGCATACTAGTATTTTACAAGGAGCGACTGCCTATCTGAGTTCCACAACCCAGTTAGTACTGGGTCATACGATGCCCCTTAGTAAGACTGGTTGTCAGTGTTCGTGACTACAAAAGGTTAAAAATACCAGGGCCTCTGAAAAGGCATATCTTCAGCAGTGGACCCCATAGCCAAAAATAACTAATAGACGTCACAAAACACACACGATGAGACATGATGCCCATAACATCACGTGAGACAAATCATCTAACTAATGTGAGTGATCTAGCGACCTGGCGCCGCGACCTTGATCAATGCGGTTGTTGACGTTCTTATGATGCTGCAGATTTTTATAGGCCTTGGCCGTTTGATTTTAAATAATGTGTCAATGTTTGGAATGGAAGCAGCTCAATACCAGTATTTTGCATGGAGGGATCCATGTAAAATACTGGTATTCAGCTGCTTCCGGTTAGACTGAAAGCCGACCCCAAAATAGTTGGGAAAAGACTAGGTAGATGATGTGGTCACGAAAGCTCTCGAAGACTTTTTTTAATAGCAATAGATTCTACTTCATTCATCGAGCGAATGGGCAAGTAGAATCAATTGATACAGAATTGTAAGATAGCGATGTGGACGAATTTTGTGACGCCCTGTAACCCTTTTGATACTTGAACATATTTTTATTACTATTATAGATTATGGATTTGCAGTTTGTAAATAACGTAAATAACCAGATCCTAAATAAATTTTACTAGAATAAAAAATAAAATAAAATTGTAAGATATTTGAGTTTATTTTCTACACGTTGTTTTTTGCTTAACCATATCTTTTAGGGTCCAATCCATCAAAGACAAGTTAATCAGAACTCTTTTAAAAGTGATGAAACAGAAAAGAAACCTTTAAGACCTATATAAATTCCTGGATCTTATAAATTTTTAGTCTAGGGGTTTTTTCTCAAACGTGGTCGTATTTGTGTTGTCATTATCATACTTACCGTTTCTCCAGAAATCCTCACTGAGTGTCGGGTTAATACATACTTTTTAATACTTCTAGGTGTTCACAATTTGGTATGTACCGGGTTTAGAACAAAACTAGGCCAATATCAGTCCTCTAATCCGACCCTTTCTGCGTTTTGGGACGCGCGTCGTCGCATCGCGTGTCTTATCTTTATATCTATCCAGTACCTTAGTACAGACCTTTATTCTAGCCATACAATATCATAAATATCTCCATAAGTGTCCCGTATACGTAAGGCAGTCGTACATTTGCAGTAAGGTACAGTCACGAGCACCGATATGTAAACATTTAACACTTTTAGCAGTTTTTTTTCCTACTATTCTGTTTAAAATTTCATGTTGTTACGAACATAGTATTATGGAATTCATATTTTCATGAAAAAGATGCTATCTTAAAGTTACAATCACTGTTTCTCGCAAAAATTGCTTTTAAATTTAGGAAAGTGTATATGTATTGGCTCTTGACTGTACACATACTCGTACCATCTAACACACAACCAATTAAACGTTTTCAGTAGTCTCTCACTACGCTCTTAATATTCACATTTATACATGAAAGGCTCCCCATGACCTCGCGTCTATCCCCATCTCTCCATAGGTACAAGATCTGTCAGGTTTTCACAAACAACGGTTTACACGTCAGGACAAAATAATGAACACCGCCACTTAGTCATAATACCGCAGTTATTAGTTGAATGTCAACAACCTAGGCTCAAGGTTAGCGATTAGGTCGCATAGGCCGGACGTTGTGGTAGGTCGGAGCTATGCTGACTCATTTATTATGCTCGCATGTGTAATGTTCTAGCGCTGGCTTAGTACCTATTGTATGTAATCAGCTGAAATATTATTACAAACACTTGTTTTTGATCGCAGCTTCGTGAAGGTCAGGAATGTACAGTGAGTTATAGACTTACATCAATTCGCTGGCCTTTGCATAAATAGTTGAGATTTTTTGAAATTTTATAATTCTTTTATGTTTTTATTTATTTGAGAAAAATAAAAGGGATTATAAATTCTATCGACTCGTATTCCAAAAAGTCATAACCATTTCTGCAAAGGTTCAGCTTATTGCTATTGCTTGCTATACTCACTGTTCTTCCGGAATGAAAAGTATCCTAGATATTAACCTCGGTCATGGTCTACCAGTGTGCTAAATTTCATCGATATTCATTTAAGCTTACAAGCGTTAAAGGTAACAGATAGTCACAGTTACTTTCACATTATAAAATATGAACGTTGATTGAAGAATTATTAGCAAAGAATAAAAGATGTAAATGGTAGAAGATGTTCTCGAAGCTTGTAGGTACATCAAACTACCACTTAGTTTGATGTACAGGCTTCGAGAAGGGTCCGTACGTAAATCGACGGAAAAAAAATTGCTGGGCAACGACTTTTTTTGGGGTGAAAAATCACGTTTCACGGTAGGACTCAATGTAACACACTCAAAACATTGTGCTGCTGGATGCTTTGAAAAGAACGGAGGTCATGGAGGTATTTGAAGTAAAGTTATATCAACAAAATCTAGTATTTAAGAAAACCTTGCAAAATAGTTGGTACTTTTACCCCAAATATCTCCGTAACTAGAAGGTTCCCAGGTATGATCTAGAACCAAAAAAAACATCGCAATGAGAATCACGAACCAGTGCCTTTCGCTTCGTTAAGAGTATTTACGAGTAACACCCATAATAAAACCAACACATTCTATACTTTATTCTTGGGAAATGAAGAATTTTTATAACAAATTGGGGATTTCCAAGAGCATTGAGTCTAGCTTTTTCCTCATTTTTAATTTCTAGGTAGGTACCTATACCTTTCCGTAGCTCAAGGTGACGGTCAACCTAGGATAGGTAGATCGTACGATGACTTGATCATACGTTTTTAGGTAGACTAAGATTTCGTAGAGCAGTATTTGTTACAGCCACTGAAAACTCAAGATTATAATTAAGATTTCAAGTTTCTTTAATTGCATGAAATATTGTACATTATGGTGGTGAATAAAAAGGTTTCCCATAATGTTTCGGTGATTTTATTCAACATGCAAACTTAAAATTTAATTAAAGTTAAATTAAGTAACACAATGTTTAAAACGTAGAGAGTTGACTGTAGATAAAATAATTTATCGTAGATAATTTTAACTCATAAATTACGTCGAAACTGCATCAAAACACGAGATTCCCCTCACTGCATCCAAAATATCGGTAACGGGCCAAAAATAACATCAAACGTCAGTGTAAACAATTGATATTCGATCAGCCATCCGCCATATTGGTAAGCATACGTTTAGTGTGAATGAATTCTAGCTGTCAAGGTCTAGGCGTCGGACATTGCGCAGGTCAGAGTAGCTACTGCGTCACTGAAATAGCACACTATAATATTTAATGTATAAGTTTGTTTATAAGTGTTATTGGATTTTTGGTCTAGTGGTCGCAATCAAGCAAGTCGGCAAATTGTTATCAATTGGGTTTTCAATCAGGAATTTCTCAGTAGCAGCCACGGAGTCTGGACTTGTGCACAGTTGATGGCAATAGGCTCGCCCCCTAGTAAGTTAGTCCCGTGAACTTAGGCATAACTGGCGAAATGTGGGTGTACATAATATTGGGTACACTTGTGTGTAACCCTTCAGGGTTACACGTGTGATGTTACGTACATGTGTTGCCATTACACTATTACACCTATTCCTTAGTGGGCGTACGGATTTTTTGCGCGGCAAATTTTATTACTTAGGAAAAATCCTGCTGGAATTTTAATTTATTATATTCTAGGTGTAGTAAAAATTCTTTAGTAAAAATTTCGTAACATTAGATTGTAAAGCTGAAAATTATCTCTTATTTTCTTATTATATTGTAAAGGTCAGGTCTAAAACAAAAGAAACAAGAACAAAGAAAGTGTGTTTATAGATACGTATAAAAAAGTTCCCGCTGAAAAACTGCTTACGGCCAATCATGTATGTAGTCTTCAACACCCCAAAATTACATGAAAAGTTGAAAATTCGCACAAATATTCAACAAGAAACTTCCAAAGTTCCTCTTACAACTTGTCAAAAAAGTGCTTAAACGTCACGTTATCAAAGTACACAAAGATTTTCCGCTGCGACAAAAAAGTCGCAGGCACTAGACCAAAACAGCGCAATAAGCAGACATCACGAGTAGGTACGACTGTAGGTATTCAGACGCAACCTTGGCCGTGCTGTCGAACTCTCGCCTTGGGCTGCGAGGCGAGTAATACGAGAGGAACAGAAGTACCAATCCTTGCGACAAGCTAAACGCATATATTGGTATGCCTTTTGGTATGACACCTTTGGTGCTGAAATAAACGGTTGAGCAAATAGTCGAGAGTTTAATTGCCACCCGTTTTGCCTTTGTTGTGGACCCTGCTATATATAAGATATATATATGTATAGATATGCAAATTCTTGTCGAGTATTTTCCAGTGTTACTAAAAGTTGTTAGCAGATCATCCACCCAGGCATAGAAGACAAATTGGGAATAATAGAAGATAAATCATAAACCACCTAAGTAATATGACATAACATACTCGTACATTAAACATATATACAGCCGGACATAGAATCTCCGCTCTTTGTAAAGTCGGTTAAAATGATTTCTCACGTAACTAAAGTGGCAGTAAAACTTTCATACAAGTTTAGATAAAAGTTTAAAATGTCAAAATGGAAAAAAAAAAAATATATATATATTATAAAAATCATAATTACACTCGAATCTAAAATGGCCACTAATCTGCATTGAAGGGTTCACAAATAGCTGGACCAAAATCAGTTTGTTTCTTCTCATAATAGTAGAATAGAAAATACAAAGCTCATCTAGTTTTGAAACATAATTTATTTTGAACGTGTAACAATATTTTATAACCAATTTACACATTACAATTGTGTTTGTTTGTTGAAAAACACAATTAACTTTATCGTGGTCATCAAATGGAACAAACCGATTCTAATATTGAGTTTTCCAGATTTAGAAAAAAAAAATAATAGCTCAGTCAGCAGAACAAAAATAATGACACCGATTATCACAAACACAGTTTCAAATTAACTGCAACAAAACGGCGTTTCGCTATTAAATTGCAGTTTTTTTTAAACTCATATCCTCTTAGACACAACCGAACCTTCTGGTCATTCCTCTCCAACATCCTGACGCACTAAATTTGCTCATATTAGTTGCAAACGTTGGGTTATTGCTTGTATTTATTTTAGCTTTAATGGCGGGTTTGTTTATTTTGGTCCGATTTGTAAATCAGGTAGTTTCGCAGTGACGTTGAGCATGTGCTACTACGCAGTTGGTTGGTCTCAAGGCCCAAGGCTATGCTTCGTGACTATGTATTTGTCTTTATGACTGATAGAAATTAAAATGAATGACGTCCGTGTGAAGAATTCCCGAAATGCATTTGTTTTTTTTTGTATCAATCTCTTAGATCTTTAACGCTCGGACCTTCTTGGATCTCTTGACGCAAAATTTTCAAGGTTTTTTCTAGGGTCCGTGGGTACGTGGGTCAGTTCAACAAAAAATATAACATATACAAGAGATCAGCAGATGTCACGTTACCCTACAATTTACCCATGTAGAAAAGGGCGAATTGTCTTCCTATAAAATAACTTCTACAACTCTTCCTATTCTGATCACTAAGCAGCATTCATAATCATCATATTATCAGCCTAAAGTCGCCTACTGCTGGACTTGGGCCTCCCCAAAGCTTCGCCACATAACCATGCCTTGTGTTTCTCGTATCCAGTGGAATCCTGCAGCCTACAATAAGTCAGCGGTCTAACTTGTAAAAATATCAAATGCTGCCGGTACAGCGCAGCAGCATCGCTGTATTCATAACCAAAAATGCAAACCCAAAAAAGACTTAACGGCGTCAGGCGCAGCTATAACTCCCTGATCCATAGAGCCACATTGTAATGATGCAATTTTCCTCAAAAACAACCTCTAGGTCGACATATTCACTTAGGTACCTAAACCAATACATAAAACTTACAACTAAACACAAATTAACATTAGACATTCGCCTTGAACCTAAGTCACAGTACATTGCCCCTCGGCGTCGTTCGTATTGTGAACACAATATTTACTGGCTTGCAATTCTATTCCAAGTTAGACTGGTGTTTTTGTTATGGTTCGTCTTTGTTTATATCATGTTCAGCTCCAACGGGTACCTACGTGTATTTATCTTTTCACTGGCAAACTAACACTAGGTTTTTTTTAAAAACTAAATAGGCTTGCGTTTGGCTGCAACGCGTCTGCTGTCAAGGGATGATGTGGCCTAGAGTCGAGCACGACATGGCCTGTCATCTTATGACGGACGGACGGCGAGCTAGCCCAGGGGTAACTGCCTTGGGTGCACTAGAAATACGTTACCATCGTGGCTCATAGGGACTCCAAGATGTAATCTGCTTCAATCAGGTCAGCTGATTGCAATTCACAGTCCAATGCTGGCTACAGGCACACGAATCTTTTAACCGTCTATTTACCATCATCATCAGAATCAGAATTATTTATTTGTAAAACATAGGTATAAACATTAAGGATCTTATAAATATTTAGAACTCTTGCTATGTTTTGTCTTTACTGACATACAAATATGAATAGAAAAAAAACAATTGAAATTACAATTAAAATGTGAACTCAAATAAAAGATTACAAATAAAATGTCAATTAAAATAAAATAAAAAATCGCAAATACCAAATGTCAATAAAAATACATATTACAAATAATAAAATGCCAATACAATTAAAAATACACAATTACAATTAAAAATAAGAAAACCATAATAAAATGTAAATTAAGAATAGTAAAATCACAAAGCAGAAAAATTTATACAAAAAAAATATCATTTAAATATTCATCCACACTGTAGTAACATTTGTCTAGTAGTATCCCCTGAAGAGACATTTTAAATCTATATAAAGGCAAACATCATCGGCCTAGCCTTATTCCAACTATCTTGTAATCGGATTCCAGTCTAACCGGACCTGCCTATCTGACCTCCACAGCCCGGTTATACGATACCACTAGGTAAGATTGGTTGTCAAACTTTTGGGCCAAGGACTACCTGTAACGGCTGTCAAAGATCTACAAATAACAGCAGGGACTAACGGTTTAACATGCTTTCAGAAGCACTGAGGAAACTCGGTGTGTAATGGTTGGTCAACCATCTACGGACCAACCTAGGCACGTGCGACTCAACCTAAAGATCGAACCGAGCGGTTGTCATTGTTTAGACAATAAAAAACCACACAAAATCAAAATGCATGACGCATCAAACGACGAAAGTCAACCTATGTGATAATGCACATCTCACAATCTCCCTTTTTAAGCCTCACGTTCCTATATCCTGCTCTATACATAACACTGCACATGCGAGCATTAACCCACGACCAATGATTCATCTATTCTTAGTACACATGTGAAGAGAAAAACACCCACGAACGTCAGTAACGTCAGAAGTAATGAAATCGTAGAAGCTGGAGTTCATTGGACTTTGTAACTTCCTGAAAAGAAAAGAAAATTTTCTTCTGCATGGTGTTACAAGGGGGCAATAGTAATATCACAGGAAGAGAAAAAGCACCATTATTACTGAAATCGCAAAAACATCTCGCTTGTAATCCCCAAAGTGTTTGGCAGAGTTGTACCTGTAATAAACCCACATTTCATCAACAAATCAAGTCCCACGTAACAGGAGGCGTGAGCATATTGCCATCAAGCGGGTACAAAGTTTTGAGAAATTTCCATGAAAAAACTAAATACAACAACTAAACACTTTGTCCTACCTGAGAATTGAACCCGAGACCTCACGTTCTCCAGTAGCGCGTGTGATCATCATCACCGGCACCAACCAAGCAAATCATCAAAGAAACTGTTAAAAGTGGTCCACAGCCCTGCCCAACGCGTCGGAGACTACAGGCGTTAATGTTATGTCGCCAAATTCGGAAAATCGATTCGTCAATCGACTACAGTGTCACTCATAGAACGATTAAATGGGCACACCAACACAAAATGGCGTCCAACCATTTTCTTCTTGAGACAAACACAAAGAAAAAATCTCTTACAATATCTATCTTTAAATGGGTCTCACAGCAGTACTCCTCTCGCGGCCTCCCAACACTATATCCTGACATACACTCGTACATAACAAGCACATAAGCGCATAAATATAAAATTGCGTTAGTTCATTAAACTGCAGTAGATAAACACATAGGTATGTTGTGTGAACCCATCTCTACTGACAGACCAGTTCATACATTGCAGGCCGAGATTATTGGCTCACTAAAATTATCAAATTATCGTATCTTGGGACGCAATCTTTATTTCCTTTTTTGTGTGGCTAACCTAACCTGGTGTCAGAGTTTTTATGCGGCACATGGGTCTCTGACTTGACTTATACGCCGTCGAGAAATATTTCTCAGGCATACTGGCTGGCCTCACGATTTTTTGCAAGTGGTAGTACCTAATATAATACGCGCCTGAATCCGAAAACTCAGAGGTGCGTTCTTGGGTTCGAACTCCAGACCAATGTCTGGGCAGTCCGATGATCACACCAATAGGCTAACACTGCAAATAAGAGCCGCAATAAGAGGAAATCACATGGGTGACCATGTAATTTCCTCTTTCTCATGCTCATGTGAGTGATCACATGGCCAATAGTTGCGGTGGTGGACGGTACACTCACACTCACAGAGATGAGAGTTGCGTCCCAGCCGTGGGAACAGATTAGAATCGTTACGGTAGTTTTCAATAAATTCTAAGTTGGATGACCTTCTTCAGATTGATTTAAAACAGACAGGTAAATGCGGCTGACCTTTTACTGAATAACTTCTTAGGGCACCTAAAAGACCTCTTACGTCATCCATTCGTTACAAGTCCTGTTTTCGAAGTCGTCATGTAAATTCGATTCCCAGATAGGGCAAAGATGCCTGGAGGATATGACTGCCCAATAAAAATAACCTAATAAAAAAACTTGTGTATGTTACACAAATTGGTAAATTACTAGTATTTCTTCTTGTTACATTTTGTAAACCTATAAAAACTGACAATTAAGTAAAAACATGAAAAGTAACCCTATTAATTCCAGCAACACCACAAACAATAAAAATCTAGATTGTGTTTATAGACTGTAATAGACCATAAGTGGTAGCTTGGTCCTAGCCCGCATGCAGGGACGCTAGAACTCATTGTCCCAATTAACAACATACCGAGGGTGTCATCAGTAAATTAATTGGTAACTTCGTTAACAGTTAACACAGACAGGTCGAGATCTAAAATAAACTTTTTTAAACTCTTAAACATTATTATTGAAGTTTAAATACAAACTATGCCTGGTAAAATCTGGGACGTACTGTCAGGAAATGTAGAATCTACTCATGAAAATATACAACTATTATTATGGGACCAGCACGGAAATGTGAAAAAACTAATCAGCTAGTCCCATAGCAAAAGTTGATTATTTTCATGAGTACCATACGGCCTTATTATGCGACACCTCACAACCGCGCGGACGAGCGACGATCACCGCCTCTCCGCGCGGCGCACTGCCCATAAATATCTTCGCTCCATACGCCAAACCGCCCGGACAAGCGGTATCGTGAGAAAATCGCCTTAAAGTATGTCTCTCCAAAACCCTGAAAATTATTAAAATTGTGAACTAAATACTGGGTGTATTTTGTTCCCTATTGTCTACACAATTTTCCATTTTCCGGAGCGTCGTTTATTATTCGTCAGTTGATGTATTAATAGCAAGAGGTTTTCTAGCAGTTTGTACCAAAAACACTTTAATTACAAACACCATCCATCCTTTTCCTAAAACTCAAGATATTCATCTAAAAACTACAATAAACTCCGCTCTCCAATTTCCGTGGCACACAATGTAATGCCCGCTGCACATGAACATTTGCCAAATATTTTTTTCTAAATATGTAACCGTCAGTTCGTTGACCCCGACCGCCATTATCGGTCTCGCCGGACGAGTGTTTTAGATCGGCGCGAGCGCATCTCTGTGTGCATTTACGATACGGCGCACATTATAATCTGCATGTGTGCGAGTTTTTATGGCTCGACTTGTATTTTTTAGATTCAAATAGGTGGTGACGTCATTTGAGGAGTGTGAGCTAAAATGTTTTGTACCTTTTGATTTTGAAGGTTGTTTAGAGGGTTCTATTTGTGGTGGTGATGGTTACCATAGGAACTTGCGGAAAAATATAGATGACGACAGTTATATCGGACGATTTTTCGCTGATGTCTCATTATCCTCATTCCTCTGGCCTTGTCCTGATTTATTTTGGGGTCCAGAGTATCAAATCAAATCAAATCAATTTATTTGTGAAACATAGGTATTGACATTTTAGATGGATCTTAAGAACTAGATAGCGCGCTATGTTTTGTCAATTTTGACATACAAATATTTATAGAAAAAACATGCATGCATGTGTAGTTATGAAAATTATATAATAAGAAATTATTAACATATTGGGATTAAATTAAATACTTAGTTTACATTAAATTACAATACTTTAAATCTTCTTTGGTATTAAATTATTATCATTCAAAAAGTCTTCAATTTTATAGTAACACTTGTCAATTAGTAATAATCTGAGAGCTTTTTTAAATTTTACTAGAGGCATATTTTTGATATTGTCAGGTATTTTATTGTAGATTTTAGGTGCAATGCCAAAAAAACTCTTTTGCATTAAAGATGTCTTGCATTTTATATTACACAACTGTGACAAATATTGAGCACGTATTGGCATTATTTTTATGTCAGAAATTTTTTCGAACAAGTGGGGGTTGCTTTTTATAAATACTGCAGATTCTAAAATATATAATGCTGGTAGTGTTAGTATTTTCAGTGATTTGAAGGATGGTACACAGCTATCAGTAGTCTTTAATCCACACATAGATCTTATACAGCGTTTCTGCATCCTAAATATAAGTTCCCTGTCAGTTGATTGTCCCCAAAAAATAATTCCGTACCTTAGCACTGAAGCCACTAGTCCATGATAAGCTGTCAGTAACGTGCTAATATCTACTTTTTTAGATAGTTGATAGAGTGCGTATGCAGATTTACTCAGTCTGTTACATAGGTGTTCTATTTGTGGTTTCCATGTTAATTTATTGTCTACCATTATACCTAAGAACTTAGCAGTATTTACTGTTTCTATTTTGTAATTTTTATAAGCCAAATTTATAGTGGGATTTGCCCGACGTTGATGGAATTGCATGATTTTAGTTTTATCTAAATTTATTACTAAATTGTTACAATTAAGCCAATCTATTATTTTTGTCAGTGAATCATTAATCTCGTTTTCATAATTATTGAGATTTGTGCATTCTATTATAGCTGTGCTATCATCGGCAAAGAGAACCATTTTTTGTTTTGTTATCTTTGGGAGGTCGTTTATATATATTAAGAAAAATGGCGGTCCAAGCACGCTACCCTGGGGGACGCCATACCTTAGGAGTCTTGGTTTCGATAAGAAAGTGGTTTCTATTTTAGTTTTAGGACATAATCTGGTAATTTCAGTACACTGGTATCTATTGCTTAGGTATGATTCTATGAGGTCGAGGATATTACCTCTTATACCATAAGCATGTAATTTCTGTATAAGTAGTTTATGATCCACGTAGTCAAAGGCTTTACTCATATCAGTGAAGATAGCACAAACAGGATTTTTATTATCAACACATGTCATGACAGTGTAAAGTAAATCATATAGAGCCATATTTATTCCACATTTCTTTCGAAATCCTTTTTGTTCCACACAAAATAAATTATATTTCTCAAAATAAGTGTAAAGCGAATTATAAATAACTTTTTCAAAAACCTTAGAAAATACAGGAATCTTAGCGATCGGTCTATAGTTTTTTGCATCAGTTTTGTCATTTTGTTTAAATAATGGCTTAATTATTACTTTTTTTAGGCTATTTGGATAAATACCGTCACATATACAAATATTGATAATATGTGCCAATGGAGGCGATATGATCTCTTTCACGTATTTTATTACTTTGGTAGACACACCATCATAACCAACAGTATTCGTATTTTTTAAGTCATCGATAATTCTACTTATGTCAAATGCTGAAACGGGAGTCATATACAATGATTGTGATGTCAAGTTTTGAAGCTTAGAATTAGACGGATGTTTGTCAGTTTGAAGGTTATTTTCAATTATGTCAATAAAGTAGTTATTTAATTCGTTAGCAATGTCGTTAGGGCTAGAAAATGTTAAATTGTCTCTATTTATACTCATTATTTGTTCTTGCGGCAAACATGTTTTTGAATTATTAATAATTTTCCAGGCAGCTTTGGATTTATTTTGGGAGGTATTAATGTAGTGGTTATTTTGAGCTTTCTGGGTTAGTTTTATGATTTTTCTATAGAGGGTAGAGTATTTTTTTAGCACTAGTTTATTATGCGATGTCGGGTTGTGTCTATACCCCCAAAGTAACTTCCTTTGCTTTTGACTGCATAATTTTATCCCACGGGATATCCATTTAGTTTTCTTATTACTTTTTAGGGTGACTATTTTTTGTGGAAAACATAGATTATATAGCAATAGAAAATCTTCCATAAAACTATCGTAACATTGATTTGCATCATTGGCATTATAAACCTGTTGAAAAGATAAACATTTTAAGTGGGATTTAAATTTATATAAATTGTCAGTAGAAATTTCCTGTTTGTATATTTTCCAACACTTAAGTTTACACGTTCTCTTTGTGGGGACTTTGAGTATTTGTGCCGTGTGGTCTGACAGAGCCAAATCGACTATTTCAGCCTTGCATTCTTTTCTGTAGCTATATGCAAAGTTATCTATACATGTTTTACTACACAATCTTGTAGGTTTATAGAGTGCTAGTTTTAGATTAAATTGTAATAGAAAATTTTCGAATTCTAAAGTGATTTTATTTCTTTTTATGACATCAATATTGAAATCCCCTGCTAATATTATATTTTTGTTTGGATTTCGACAGAGTTTATGAAGTATATTTTCTAGTTTTTCATAAAACAATGCGTGAGTATGTTTGGGTACTCTATATATGCAAATAATAACCAATTTATGGGAAATCAGTTCAACAGCACAACACTCAAAAATACCGGATATTGACTGTTTTGCAACTTCCGGTATTTCCTTGTATTGCAGACCAGCCCTGATTCGAATACAAGTTCCTCCACGTTTTTTATTTCTCGAAAAGAAAGCAGCTGGACAGAAATTTGGTATATGTAATAGACGTTCATAGCCCGTTTCAATAAAATGTTCTGTTAAACATATAACATCGATACTAGTCCCATTATGAGAAAGTTCCTCCAATTTGATTGTTAAGATATCCGATTTGTTCATCAATTCAGCTATATTTTGATGAAAAATATTAATGCTATTATAGAAAAAACTGGGAATTTGATAGCAGTTCTGGTTGATTTAGTGAGTCAGATTCATTGTTTTGGGCACAATCAACATCGGAGAACACTTTATCTAGGCTACACAATTTTATGACTAATTGTTCCAAGTCTGATACAATAATATTTAATCCCTTATTATTTAGTGTGCTATGTCGTTTGTTATAGGTGTTATACGTATATGGTAGATTTAAATTAGAGTCTAATACATACGCATAATTATAAGTCTGTACATCCATATATAGCAGGTTGTTAAAGGTATCTATACGACTGTTATACATAATATTATGTTTTTCCATGTATTTAAAAGTAGGTAAACAAATAATGAAATTGGTGTGATTTAGTGGTAATAATTTTTCACGAATTAAAGTGACAAGTTCAATATAATTATGAGTTGTTCGAAAGTCTTCCTCACCAATATAAATAATACAGTAGTCACACACTGTAAACTCTCGAACTTTTGCATCAATATTTTCGAAAATAAGTTCTATTCCACATTTGGGTTTACGATAATGACAGAATTCAAAATTTTTTAGATAAGTTTTTCCAGCCATACTATACAATCTATTAGAAGTTTCACCACTCAATAAAACTATTTTATGTTTATTCGATGGCTCCGACGTGGGCGGAGTCCGTAAGGGTGGCGATGTTTTCCTGCCGGTATTTGTTGTCTGCAATAGAAGATCTCTTTCGCTTGAAGTGCATGCATTATCGGCGATATTAATTTTTGTACAAACATCTGGAGTAGTAATATCTTCCCCGAAGATCTCCTTCGCTACATGTATAGTTTGCGTTTGTTTGAATTTTGGTTTAGTAATAGATGATGTTTTTATTGGTGTTGTTTGTTTGTGGTTTACTGGACTACTGACTATTCTTTGAAAAAGATTATTTTTCTTCAATAGTTCTTCATTGCTTAACTTTAAATTATTATTTTCCAATGTCAATAACTCAACTTCATGATGTGCACTCAGCGCTTACAATCAGAAATACAGGCTCTGAACAAGTCACTAAAGTCATTATATAATAAATATGAAAGCTCTGAAAATCAAATTAAAGAGCATATTCTTGCTACAAATGAACTGGTGGACCAAGTGGACTTGCTGACTCTCAGCAACACTCGGTGTACCTGTCAGAGGGAATCCGGCCTTGATGCCCTCCAGCCTGAGGTAACGGAGGACCCGTCCCTAGCTGTGAGTGCTCAGGCATGTATTATCAGCCAAGATACAATACCTGACATTGTTCATCATAATTTACTGCCTGAGGTTGGTAATTTTGTCTCACCTAATAATTTTGATTGTAATCTTTCAGTTATGTTCTCTGATAGTATAGGCAGAGGGCTAGGGAAATTAATCAGTAATAACCTGAGTTATTGTACCCAAAATTATTGTACGCCAGGGTTGACCTACAAACAGGTTATAGCATCAGTAACAAAAAGTATTTGTCATCGTAA
Organism: Eugnorisma glareosa; assembly: GCA_947578425.1. Lineage (NCBI taxonomy): Eukaryota > Metazoa > Arthropoda > Insecta > Lepidoptera > Noctuidae > Eugnorisma > Eugnorisma glareosa. The sequence goes on along the minus strand of OX387973.1, from coordinate 19,152,244 downwards.
TACTACCATAACTATATGTGTTGGTAATAGTTCTAAGATTAAAAAGGAAGACATCACTGAATGTGTTTCAGAGTTGTTAAAGTTGAATTGTAATAAAATCATATTGTGTGCTTTTCCATATTTTGAAAATTTAGGTACTAGAAAAAACAATTATATACACATGTTAAATAAACATGTACATTTCTTAGTAGGTCACTATAGTGACAAACTTATATATCTTGATATCAACACTTTAGTTGATAAACTTAAGTCGACCCGGGGTAACGTGTTTCTACCTATTAGATGTAGACACAAAATAGCTAGGCTATTAGCTTTTAATATTCACTCAGACATATGTAGTATGTCGAAGTTTAGATATATTATTAATACTGCGACTATTAGTAATAATACTAATGTACAGGTGACTTTAAATGAGTATAGCATTAGTGCTATAAATGTTTACAAACGTTTTACTGAGGAGGATCCATGTGTCACCGTGGAAAATTCTCAATTAAGGTGTAGTAGTGATAGGGTCTTGTTGTCTGGGGATGGCACTGGAGTCTCTGGCCTCACTCCAGATATTAATAGTAATTTAAACTAGGAAGTGAGACAACAGAAGGTACCATTAACAATATTGTTAATCCTACCAACAGCAAGGTACCTTCTTGCACTCAATTATTTAGTAAAAAAGGGCCTCAGCAGAACACCTTAAAATTATTCCACCAAAATATCCAAGGCATTTCTTCCAAATTATTAGAAATTGAATTATTTTTAGAAAAAAGTATGTTTGATATTATTTGTTTTACTGAACATTGGCTAAAGGATTACCAAATGCTTATTAATTATGATAACTACAAGGTGGGTAGCTGCTTTAACCGTAAATCGATGCTGCGTGGAGGTTCCCTAATATTAATAAAAAATTGTGTTAAATATAAGCAACGTAATGACATAGTAGGTCTCTCGGTTGAACATTGCGTCGAACTGTCCTGTGTTGAGCTGGATAGGCATGTAATTGTGTGTGTGTACAGACCCCCAAATTATCAAAACTTTTCCTTATTTGAATCAATAATGGAAGATGTCCTGGCAAAACTTTCAGCCAGTAATAAATCTGCAATTGTTTGTGGTGATTTCAATATCAATATTTTAGAAGAAAATTTAAATAGCAATCGGTTATTAAATCTTTTTAAATCATTTGCCTTGACCAATATTTTTATAGAACCTACTAGAGTCACTCCATCTTCTGCTACTTGTATAGATAATGTTTTCTGCGATTGTGATTACTTAGATAAAGCCATATTAAATTGTCTCCCGTCTGACCACAGCGGACAAACTGTAACTTTCAGGTGTAACACACCATTGCAAAAAGTTGAGATTAAATTTAGACCTATAACTACTAGCAAATTAAATAGGTATAATACTTCCCTACAGAACAAATTAAGTGTCATGAGTCATCATATAGACGAAAATAATATAAATCAATTGTATGATAATTTCTTTTCAATAGTTCACACTGAATTCAACAAAACATTTGAAAAGAAGACAAAAAGTATTTGCCCTAAATTTATATTTAGTGATTGGGCAACTAGAGGTATCAGGAAAAGTAGGGAAAGACTGTTTGAGCTTTATGGCCTTAAGCCTTATATAAACACTGAAACTTTCAACAAGTATGTTGCTAAGTATTCAAAAATCTTTAGAAATATATGCAAGGTTGCTAAAGCCCTGCACATTAGCAACAAGATCAAAACTGCTGAAAATAAAATAAAGACAGTTTGGAAAGTCATAAATGATGAGACCAACAGGAAGAAAATACGTAACACTAGCTATTCATTAGATACAGCATGTGGTCCTAAAACCTCTAATCAGGAAGTAGCTCAAGAATTTGTAAATTTCTTTACCGATATACCGTTAAAAACTACGGAGGCTCTAAATTCCTCAGCTGAAGTCTCAATTGGTTTATTAAAGGCAAACGTGTCTGGATGCCCGGCTGAATTTAAATTTAAACACATAAACCCTATGATAGTTATTAAAGCTTTCCGGCAAATAAAAATCAAACTGACCGAAGATCTTTGGGGAATGTCTATCAAAGTTTGTACATCCATAGTTGAGACTATAGCACCATACTTGGCGTTAATTTTTAATTTGTGTGTAGACCAAGGAGTTTTCCCAGATTTAATGAAATACAGTAAAGTCATACCTCTTTTCAAATCCGGGGACAGTAAAGATACTAATAATTATAGGCCTGTATCCGTGTTGCCAGTTTTTAGCAAAGTTTTTGAAAAAGTGATGCTGAATCAAATGCTCAATCATTTTAACACCAACAAAATCCTACACGATCAGCAGTATGGTTTCACCAGGGGACGTTGTACGACTGACGCTGGTGTAACCTTATTAAAGCACATATTTACTGCGTGGGAAGAGTCCCAAGACGCCATAGGAATTTTTTGTGACCTCTCCAAAGCATTTGATTGCGTAAATCACGAGACATTACTCTTGAAACTTGAGCACTACGGACTAGGTAAACTTGCACTTAGTTTTGTAAAATCTTATTTGAGTGATAGACAACAACATGTTCAAATAAATGGTGTCAATTCACAGGGTTTAAAAGTAAAAATGGGGGTTCCACAAGGCTCAATATTGGGTCCTTTTCTCTTTTTAGTATATATAAATGATCTACCCTATTTATTGAAAAACCAGCCTCAAAATATGGTGTTATTTGCTGATGACACTTCCCTAATTTTTAAGATAAATAGACGGGTCCAAAATCTAGATGACGTGAATAATGCGCTAATTCAGGTCCATAATTGGTTCACAGCAAACAATTTAGTATTAAACGAAAAAAAGACTAAATGCATAAGATTTGCTTTACCGAATGTTAAAAGTAGTGATTGTGATATAATATTGAATAAAGAGAAACTAGAATATGTAGATAAAACGGTTTTCCTGGGGATTACGCTTGATTCAAGGCTACAATGGAGTTCTCATTTAACATCTCTTGCGGGGCGGCTAAGTTCAGCAGCATATGCCATTAGAAAAATCCGTCAATTTACTGATGTAGATACCGCTAGACTGGTCTATTTTAGTTATTTTCATAGTATAATGTCTTATGGCATTTTGTTATGGGGACGGGCTGCAGACATTCAGTCTATATTTATTCTGCAAAAAAGAGCCATCAGAGCCATATATAATCTTCGTAGGTGCGACTCTCTAAGGGAACTGTTTAAGGACATTAACATCATGACGGTACATTGTCAATACATCTATGAAAACATAATGTACGTAAGAAAAAATCTGCATCTTTTTAGTAAAAGAGGTGACAGACACAGTTACAGTACTAGAAATAGAAACCAATTAGTTCAGCCAGGCTTCAGACTCGCTAAAGTAGACTCATCTTTCATGGGGTACTGTTTGAGATGCTATAATAAAATTCCACAAAGTATTCTTGAACTCAATGAGACGAAATTTAAAACATGCATTAAACGCACACTTTGCAAGCAAGCATATTACAAGTTGAACGATTATATCGTTGATAAAAATGCTTGGCTCAATGCCGGTCCTGCTCCACAAGGACAGGGACGCACAAATTGATAACACTAAATAGTATTGTTGGAGCTGCTGAAGATTGTACAACTATCTTTGCATTGTATAGAATCAATCTCTTTAGTATTATATAAAGCCGATATTGTGTGAGAACTATGTGTTAAAAAGCTATCGTTCACTGGAAACCTACGTCCTTTCTTGACCTGAATGTGCCCTGGCGGTTGAGAGTATGTCATGCTCACTCAAATGTCTCGCTGATGGTGGCGCGTGTGTCGGATCATTTAGTTTCCTTCAAAATGGTTGAGTTGAATGGTGCTGATCTATGCGTCATGTTCGTGAACGGGCGCTGTCAGTGTGACTGGTCATCTCTTAGTTGCCACGGCTTATTTGAATTAATTATTTTTATCTTTTTAATTGTCTTTTTTGTTTTTACTGTGGACACTTTTAATGTGCACATCTTGCTACATCGTTCTCACATAGTGTACCATCTCAACATGAATGATGTAACCAAGATTTTGTAACAATTTGCTGATTTAAAAGAGTGTCCATGGAGTTTCTTGCCCGTTCTTCTCCATAGAGATCTACGATAGGGAATGGGCAACTACAGTACTTTCACAGTTTTTATGCCTTGTGACTGGGACTGTAGCTACATTTAATTGTTATCTTTGTTTCGACAATTCAAAAGTGCCTGTAACTGGCCTACTTGAAATAAATGCTTTGATTTGATTTGATTTGATTTGCACTATTTAATTGTGCCTTTAAAGTATCAATCTCGTCTTTCAATATTTTTATTTGGTTGTAATCATCATCTTCTGATATATCCGGCATACTATTTGAGGTACAATTCAATGTTTGTGATATAATATCACTATCATTGTTACTTGGTTCTGATTGTCTGCGTGTACGACGGAAAGTAATATTCTCAAGGAAGTTCATAATGTGATAAATCGATACTGAAATTCAAAAACAATTTTTCTATAGATCTTCGTTTCCTGGGATTTGAACTCACACCTCCTTACTTGAGAAGCGAACTTGTGAACTACTTGGTCCGTTTTGGGAGTAGGAGAGGAGCTCGTGGCAAAATAATAACAGCCCCTCGGGTCGATCTTTAGGTTAAGCCGCGCTTGCCTAGGTTTGTCTATGGATGGGTGACCGGCCATAACATACCGAGTTTCCTCCGTACCTCGGAAAGCACGTTAAGTCGTTGGTCCCGGCTGTCAATCGTAGATTTTTAACAACCAGTCTTACCAAGGGGTATCGTATTACCCAGTACGAACTGGGTTGTGGAGGTCAGATAGGCAGTCGCTCCATGTAAAATACTGGTATTCAGCTGCATCCAGTTAGACTGGAAGCCGACCCCAACATATTTGGGAAAAGGCTAGGCAGGTGATGAATCCATATCTATCGGTTAGTCGAAACGATTGCTGATGACTTAGCTTCCAACTTCGTTTGGCCTATTAGTTGTTGTCCTTCAACGAGGATAGAGGAGCTTGTGGCTAAATAATATAGGTCGATCTTCAGGTTAAGCCGCGCTTGCCTAGGTTGGTCCGTGCATGATGGGTGACCGCCCATTACATACCCAGTTTCCTCCGTGCCTCGGAAAGCACGTTAAGCCGTTGGCCCCGGCTGTCATTTGTAGATCTTTGCCAGTCATTACAGGAAGTCAGTGGCTCAAAAGTCCGACTACCGGTCTAAGCAAGGGGTATACCCAGCAATAACTAGTCTTCAGCTGCAACCGTTAAAATACTGGTATTCAGCTGCTTGTGGTTAGACTGGAAGCCAACCCCAACATAGCTGGGAAAAGGCTAGCCAGATGATGACTGTACACACCGGGACTTACAGCTTAGTACGGCCGTTATTCCAAGTGCGTACGATGTGGCTACGTTTGATATAATTGAGCCTGGTTAATTACCTAAGTCCCAACTGAATCCAAACCTAGCCCTACAATAATCACTAAACACCCTATTTATCCTAACTCTATAGTAATTACCTACCTAGCTCCCTAGTCAAAGTTATCCTAACGCCCTAGCCTACCATACAAACCATACTAAACGTAAGTTACGTTGCTTATACGAGAGGGAAGTCTGTCACAAGGAGACCTACGGTTACAGACGGAATTTGGGTAGGAAGAGGGTTTCATGTACGTCGTGCAATGTACACAGGAAATGGTTTTCTCACTGCCGATCCCCCAGACTCTTGGGATCGATGATGGCGAAAGGTGTCTTGGCCACAGTGAGAGGAGGTATAGGAGATGAATCACACTCGACTCCAGCTTGATGACTGTTTTATTACAATAATGAACTTAATTATATACAAATTTTGTGGTAAATACACATTGATGCCTATTTACATGTGTGTTGTGTGTGTATTGAGCCGATGAAGCGAAGATCTCAGTAGGCCACTTCTTAGCGCTGACGGTGTGCCGGTGATGCCGACGCGTGGACCGAATGTATGTCGGTCTTAATGCTGACGCTGTGATGCTGTTGTTGGCGCGTGTAACTATGGTATGTTCATGGTTGAACAATGACTTCAACAAGGATAGAGAACTTGTGGTCGTAATAGGTTAGTAGCTTTCCAAGAAAAAAACGGCTGGAGGCTAGTACATGTAATTTTAGATCTTAGGTGTTCCTTTAGTCCTTTGTTCGGCCCGGCTAGGATGTCATAGTCAAACATGGTTTGAATTCTAACCATTACATTATTGACATAGACTCCCTTTCTACCTTAATTATACTTTTAACAAAAATCTGATCAGAGACTGTTGCCAGCCCAGTTTTCACAAAAAAAAAAACAAATAGTTACCATAGATAGGTATGTACATACTCTTTGCCAGGATACAATAGTATGAAGGGTGTAAATCGACTCTTAACGAAGCCGAAGACTTGTTTTCCCCGCTATTGCCATATTGTTTTGTTCTGGACGAAACATGGGAACCTTCTAGATACGGAAATATTACTAGTTATTAAGGTAATAACTTTACTTTAAATACTTCTATGATCCGTTTACTATTCAATGCATCCATCAGCACAATGGTTTGATTAGGTATGTTACTTTGAGTTTTACCGTAAAACGTGATTTTTGCCCCACAAAAAACGTCGTTTCCTATCAAAATTTTGTAACGTGGGATTACTTAGTTCGATTTACAGAAAGCATGGTTGACGGCTTCGCAAAGATTCCGTTTACACTTTCATTATTAAAACAGCTCACCCTAATAGTTACAAACGTGTTAATAACTAACACATCATTAAGCAACACTAAAATCATCATAAAACACCTTCACACAATCAAAAAACACTCTTTACAAGTAAAAACTACCCTTAACAAACAAACATAATAATAACAAAGTAAATAAACTATAAACCGGACCATTTCCGGGCCCCGTCTAGACGCGAACCCCGACCCTTGAGGGTCAAGTACGGTCAACTAGACAAGGTACCTATGACTACCTTATTGTTGGGTACAAGGGGAAATAGTTAAGACGGGTTTGATGAAAACTGGTTATTTCTGGGGCATTTTGTTGTAAAAGTCTTTGTGTATTATTTTGTAAAATAGCTATGAAGAACACAAACTCGTTTATTGCTGTTATTATTTTTATTCTACGAAATATTCCTATGAAAAAGAAAAAAAAAGTATTTATTAGCCCGCACAAAACACAACCGTTTCCGACACGTGGAATACCAAAGTGGTTCACCTAAGTGTTCCACGGTTAACTTTCTGTACCCTTGGTTCACCTAATAAGTAAACCATGGGTATTTCTTCAAATTCAAATTATTTATTTGTGAAACATAGGTACAATATAATAAGATCTAATTTGGATGTCAGGATCGCTATGTTTAACCTAATAGGCATAAAAATGTTGGATACTTATAATACTAATTAAAACATTTTCATGCATTGAATTATTCAAATTATTGTTCAAATTAAATTAAATACTATTAATCATTCACATTAAAATAATATAGAGTTAAGCTTAACTAAATCGGATATTTGACTCACCCGACGACATGCCCAAATATTATTTATTTAAATTGTCTGTTAGGAATTCACCAATGGCGCACCAATGTACGCTTTTTTAATCATAAAGTCTGTTAGCATTCTTTTGAATTTCAAAAATAAAAAATGGTTACATCAACAACAACAACCAACAAGCAACAACCTCAACAACATACTTAGTAGTGAATATTCTGCTGACAAGAATGGTTGTCAGTCTTTCGGGCCTGGCAATTATTTATAGTTTAGTCGCAAGTATACAAAACCTGTAGTTACAGTAGAAATTGTGATTATGTGAAAATCGAGAAAACAAATTTACCTAGATATGAGATCTACGAAGATCGATTTTTTACCCCCGTATAAACCTACATTGCAACTTTTTTCGATAGCGTTAGAGCCGTTTTCGAGAACGTAATCCCATTAAAATCCGGCATTAGTCCGCCTTTGTACAGTATTTTTTTTTACTTGTGCATAAAGTTTTAATAAATAAATAAATTGTAATCTTACATTATCCCACTTTTCTGACGTTTAATGCAATAAAACTGAACCACGACTTTTCTTTAAACATTCGTTTAAAAAAGTCATAAGTTACATGTACATTTTTATAAAACCATCAGCATGAGAATATTATTGCGAATAAATAAATAAGTCCAACCTCTTATATAATATACTCACTAACAACTAAACTCACAAAAATTAAACCACAGATTTCTATAATCAAAACTACAAATCCGGCCAGAATAACCAACCCCTCTCTCAAGGCCGAAGAAAATTACAGTGTCGTGACATGTAACTATCCCACCGTCGTCGTCGGTGACCCACTTCCCTATTCGTTTCACATGTCTAGACGAAGAACCCCTGGGGATCGGGGGTCGGTCAAGTACGCCCCAATAGACGCTAGTAGTGTAATCGGATTGTGTTCCCATAAGATTGAGAGGGCATTGGTTTTCTTTTGTTTTTAGATTTTTTTCGTCTTTTTTGGATTAATAGAAATGGTGATTCAGTGACTGGTTGAAATGATTATAACCGACTTCAAAAAAGGAGGTTATTGATTCCTACAATATCTTTTTTTTTCATGTTTGTACACCGATTTCTCTGTGATTACTGGTACGATTATTGTGATACTTTTTCATTTGGTAGAAGAAGCTCGCGCAGTGTTCCCATATACATTTTTTTTTAATTTAGTTTACTGGGTAGTATATGAGTTTAAATGATTTCCGTTTTAAAAATCGTGAAATATTGTCTTTAAACACTTCTACTGTTAGTTGATATTACGAACGAGGCCACCTCAAATATTCAAATGGGTTTTGTGTCAATTGGAATTTATTCACAAAATAGTGCTAAAATGATAGAACTACCTCACCACTTTATCAAAGATTCAAAATCTTGCTTATATCGCAACGTCTGTACTCTGTAGAGCAGTAGGTACATCATTTTCCTATAAATCCAAATGCCATCCGATTGCTTCAACTATTAATTTGTATTCTATGCATAACTAGCACTTCGACCGCGAATTCATGCGCAAAAATTGTGATAGCTCGGCTAATATGCATCATACAAACATAATTTATAGCATAAAGCGCCTACCAATAATGTAGCTTTCTGTTAGTGAACGATTTTTTTAAATTGGATCATTAGTTCCAGAGATTACCCCCTACATACAAACTAACAAACAAATTTTACATCTTTATAATATTAGTATAGATAAATAATATTCCATCTCTCTACCCGAAACGTGTCAGAGTACGTCATACTAAGCATCAATACAACCAAGGCAATGTTCAAAATTCACTATCAAACGCTAACTAAACACACACATCACTAAAGTCCGTACAAGAAGCAAAACACATGAAACTATTCTCAAAATCAATCACATCCCCCCCCGGCTCTCTACACCCCCCTCTCCGCCAGACTACCCTCGAAACGCATTCCCGTCCTACACAATAACCCGATCCACTGCATAACCTTGAAAACACCGTCTTAACTATCAATAGACTCCACGCACGAGGGGGACGCCGATAGTCTGAAGGTGGGAGGGAGCGAGACGGAGTGATAACATAAGAAACGCAAGGTCGCCGGGCAGTGGGTCACTTCGTCTAGGCAATGTCTAGCACTCACACTAGTTTAGTTGTACCGATAGTCAGAAAGTCGGACGTGGGGAATTTATTTATTTATTTATGTACTTTAGTTTGATGGGATAAGAGGTGATGAACAACAGAGACCCCTCTGTTGTGGTTTTGTCTATGAGAAGTCGCTAGGTTGGATATAATTATGCAATCAGGTTTAACAAAAATACAAAGAGTCTGATGGTGGATAGTAGTGAAAATAATTCCGAAAGCAATTACTCGTAGTATTGTTGTTTCAGTTTGAAAAAAAAAAAACTTTTAAACTACCATGACAGTAGGAACACACATGCATACATTTATGACCGTAATATATATATATTTTTTTAACAAAATACTGCATCTGAAAAAGGAATAGCACGCAGCACGAGCGTCTCTAAAACTTATCTACAACCGAAAACTTCTTTTAAACCATGGTGCAATGGAAGTCATGTTCCATAGGTAAGTTCTTAGATGTTTCGAGCACTGCGCAATGGCAAGTAATCATAATTATCTAAAAAAATATACTTTTACTGTTGTACTGATTTTTCCAATAAAAAAACATTGCCCCACATTAGGAATTTCACCTGTATCGTAGGTGCGTTTACAAACATTTAAACTCACGCACACAAACAGCCAGACCCGGAACAACTATCTATGGCCATAGAAATATTTGTGGGGGATCGAACCCACACAGTCAATCGCTCAGCTTCTGCGCCAATCGTGTCGATGTCGCATTTATTTATTTATTAAACATACATGCACAAGTAAAAAGCCGTACAAAGGCCTCTAACAGTCTACTTTAGGGAAATGCAGAGGCAAAACATAGTAGGTGCCAACATACAACACCATCTTCACGACTAACAGCACGTTCTCTTCAAAACATCTTCAAACACTTCATGAGCATCTTACAACCCATGTTTCATAATCGCCGAAAACCAAAGAATTAGCCAGTAGCGTGTCCTAATTAGCGGGATACACGAAATTAATTAACGCGGATACACGCAGACTGCATGTTTAGTGATCGGTGCCACTGAACTGAGCAGGAGGGTATTTGAAAGACGAAGGCTGATTAGTTGACGTGATTAGGGTTTTTAGTTTGTAGAAATCTCAAGTGCTCACCTACCCTACCCTACCCTACCTGTGTGTACCTACGAGGTTAGTACAAAGAGCGCCATTATCTGCGACATGTAAGAATGACGAAAGTCCTTAGCCCTTTGCGTGATTGAAAACTTCTTCAAGATTATTTGAAAATAGAACCTTTTCTTCTTAAAAAAATAGAACCTATTTAGAGAAAATTCAAAAATAATCTCTGAAAACAGATGTAGAATCTCATTTTATGTAACTTACATAAAATGGGATTCTGAATGGGAAATGGGGTGGTGAAGCAGTCGACTGCCTCGGACACCATGGGCTTTCTTGTAGTAAGAATGCAGGTCGGCTTGCGCGGCACGCTAGCATTAATGATCTCAGCCGTCGTGCTCTTGCGCCTGGGTGCCAGCTGTCTTAGAACCGAGTGACTTGGCACGCATCGATGGGAAGAGCCAGATGGTATGACCATAATGCCATGGAAATTGGGTTGGTCTTTGGTGTGGGATGCAACTTACGCCATCCCATCTTCCTACCACAGTGGGCTGCGCTGGAGAGGCTGTTGCAGGTGCTGAAAACCTCAAACGGCGGAAATACAATAATTTAATTGGTAGTTATGGGTTTGAGCCGTTAGGGATTGAAATAGTGCCATGGAGTCCGAGTAATTATATTACCCCTTTCTAACTATATTATCTTTCACACTGTCCATCCTTAATCTTCCACTACTATTATAATCATCGACAATTACACTCAAAACTTTCCTTAGTACATTTTCCTCACCCACTCTTCTCCAGTGTAATAACGACTCACTATAACACTTTTTTTCGGAGTGAGTTAGTAATAAAAAATGCAATATTTCATAATTATTCTAACTTGTTATCCATAATTCAAACTAAATAATAAACCATTTATAAGCTACTTGCTAAATAAAAACATTCTCCATAAATACATACATATTTTTATTACTATTATAGATTATATATTTGTAGTTTGTAAATAATGTAAATATCTTGATTGAAATAAATCCCATAAATACATAAATCAAATCAAAATTGCACCAACGTCTAACTTTGCTATCGCTACTACGCTCACACTAGTCCACACTCCGCCACACAGACCCGTGTGTGCGATAGTTGCCGTCGCAGCCGTATTGTTCGCTACCTAGCAAACATACGATTATAGGATTACATGTGTGTAGTGAGGAAGACGGCGCGAATGGAACTTTGTGTAGGATAGCTATGTTGGTGGGTTTTCCTGATTTCTGAGGTTTACTCAAGCGGGTAAGGGTCAGTTTCCTGAATTCAGTTGGTGAGGAATTCAGTTTCGTGACCGTGAAAATAAAGGTTGGGTCTTAATCCAATTGGGTTGAAATTCTGCTAGCAATCGTTTGAGTTGGATGACAAAATAAAATGTGATGGTTATGGAGTAGTTTCTTCACTATCACTACATACTCGTAGTATAAAACTAAGTCGCTTCCCGCTGTCTGTCCCTATGTATACTTAGATCTTTAAAACTACGCAACGGATTTCGATGCGGTTCTTTTTAATAGATAGAGTGATTCAAAAGGAAGGTTAATATATATAACATTACAACCGTGCGAAGCCGGGGCGGGTCGCTAGTTTGTAATAATTGTCATGTTACACTTGAAAGACTAATTCTTTTATTTGTATTCTTTAAGAATCACACAGACATGGGTATGCTTGCGATAGTTGTCGTCGCAAGTTGCTACCTCCCCAACAAACATAATTAAGATTCATGTTAGAGTTCATGTGTAGATGGCGCGAACGGAACTTAAGTTAAGTTGTTGAGTTTTCCTGAGGTGTTGTGGTTTATTCAAGCGGGTAAAGAGAAGGGTCAGTTTCCTTTGTTTGTTTGAGTTTGAGTTTTATTCAGTGTTACGCTCGTGTAAGTCACGCGCTTCACTCGAAGCTAACACGAGCGCGCGGATTAAACGTAACGTTACGGCGTAGATTTTAAAATTCAAAATACTCTTTTTAAATACAATATTTTTATTATTTTAAGAATTTATTCATATCTATGGATGACACTGATTGGGCTTGTTGCAACCAATTTAACTAAAATGCTATACGATAATTGTATTTTCGATTCATAATCAACGTATTTACGTCACGTTTATTTAAGTAACCGCGCGCTCGTGCTCTCTGCTCCTACTTTCGGTAGTCACTCGTGCAAAGCGGCGAAAGAGATGGAGTATTAAGCATAGGATTAATACTAGATGCATGAAATGGCGGCAGGTCAGTCGATCCTAACATGGCTAGGGAGGTTTGATAATGCATGCCCATGTCATACCATGTCCAGGCTGAGACAAGAGCCTTTTGGCCTCGTACAGGAATAATAGGGAATATGCATGTAATTTTTTTTTCACTTAAATCATTAATATGCAGTACTATCAACGCAAGAAAATAATTAAAAGTTAATTTCAACTACTGCTTGTCGCACAGAAAAAATATTAAACTCCTGCATTTTTTTACGACAGTTCAAACGTCTATTAAACGACTATCGCGGCCATTCATGTCAGGACTTTGATGTCACTTACCTCTTATCTGCCTTGTTTAAATATAATTTTTTGCCCTTAGTAGATTAGTTTTACTAAAATGTAAGTGCTTTATTTAAGCAAAAATTGCAATAACAATATTATAGTAAAATCTTAGTGAAACTGTAAGTACTTTTCATTTAAAAGTGTTTCTTTGACACATGGATTGTGACGTACCGAAATCGATGCGTTTTGTGTTTGCGTTCCGTTTCACCAAAAACACGCTAAATAAAATATTAAATTGTAAAATAAGTGTTGTATTAGAGAATTAAACAAGTGTACCACAATGTTTTTATGGTCCAATACAAGGCATTTTAAAGAAATAAAAAAAGTTTTGTATTTTTCGCTTAAACCCTATTTCGTTGTTCACTTTTTTATAATTTTGTTGTACCTACTGTTAATGTAATATTTTTTTTGTGTGTGTTTTGTCCTGTGCGGGCTAATAAATATGTTTTCTTTCTTTCTTCATAATTTCATTATATGAACTTTCCCTGGTATCTAATCAGTCAAGTTATAGTAATTACTTGAGTTTAAGTAATAACTTAAGTGACAATTTTGATGCAAAAGACAAGAATTTGAACAAAGTAAGAACCGTCAGAGAAAGCAAAAATAAAGAATTCTAACTTTTGAGAGTTCTAACTTCAAACAATGACTAAACTACAGATTAAAAATCGTATCTTAAGTTATTACTTTTACTCAAGTAATCACTTTCACTTGTATATAGATATGGGTGTTAAAATCTACCCTGGAATAACATCAGGACACTTTTCTTCACAAAAACGTTCCCAATTCACAAGTCTTGTCACACTATATCAGCTTACACCTCACTATGTTGTCCCGGAAAATCATTTCTCTATAACATTGAAACATTTCCTATGGGGATACGTGGGGATTACAGAGGCTTACACGTATCGCAGTCAATTGAGCGATGTTAACTTTGCGGTTGTATTACGGGTTAGAATGTGGTTACAATAATATAACAATGATGTTATTCGAGTTTTGATAGTGATATTGTTGCTCATTGCGAGGTGACAATAAGTTTATATTAACAAGTAACATTGAATTAAAAGTATCAAAAAACCTGACTACAAATTGTATTATGTATTTAAATATTTATTTGTAATCTCCTTTTAATTTATTTCAGTTTTGATACCATATTCGATAGGTTTGGTTGAAAAAAAAAATATATTATTATTATTAAACAATATTAATATTATTGTTCGACTTACAATAATTTAGCGCCAAAAATTCCGGCATTTTCTTTTTTTTAAACATCTGTTTAAGGTCATTTGGGTTTTTGAAACGAATGTAATGATAACTTAATCGTCGAAATCCATCCAGCCATTTGGAACTTACGAGATAATAAAGAAAGGATGATGCTACAAAAAACTAACATAAGTACAACATACTAGGGAAAGGGTAACGTATGCACGTAGTAAATGATGCACGTAATTCTTAAACTCGGTTTAAAGAAAAGTTAATGATAAGTGTTGTATGTTTAGCCATACATTGTTGACGATTAAATAAAAAATAAACGTCACCTACTTTTATGTATAAAACCCTTAGTGTGTATATCCACCACAACACTTATATTGACGACTAGTTGTTGGCCGCGACCTTTCGTCCGCGTGAAATGATTATAAAAATATTACTTCCTTTGAATCGGATTTTGTTGACAATTTCAAGGGGTGTTTTTGTAATTCTTTTTCTAAAATAAAAGTAGCCTAAGTTACTCCTTATAACATCAGCTAGACTGGCACATGCCAGTCCCGTCAAAATCACTCCAGCCATTTTGGAGATTATCCGGAACAAACAGGCAGACGAACAAATTAAAAAAAAAAGTATTTTGTTATAAGTCCCGAATAATCTTTCGTATGCTTTCAATTCTGTTTTTTTTTTTAATCCAAACACACACTTCGATTTTATTTATTTGTAAAGTTTGTCTGGGTTCAGATCATAAAGAAATAGATAACATCTAAACTTCACCTATGTTTTTGTACAAAATACTTAATTTTAGGTACCAAGCTATCTCTAACGTACCTTTAAAGAAGTTCCAGACAAAAAAGAATAGAAATAATGACAATGAAATAGTCATATATCTATGACATTTTGTTCCTTTGCTAAATGCTACCAGTTTTGAATGCCCAAGGCTAGTCTGTCTGCCGTCTGGCTTTGCGCAGTACTAATCAATTAGTGCACCCTAAACGCTGGGAGATAGGGCGCCTTCTACCCCTGTGCAGGGTGCATGGCATATTCGAATTCACTTTTTTTAATCGTTTTTGGCGGCTGGTCATAATTTCTATTAAATTGTCGTCTTGTGTCCAAAATGTATGGCTTTGTTTACCTATTTTTAAATTTCTTGTTAGCATTGTGTTGATATTCTGAAAATATATATATCTATACTAATATTATAAAGAGGTAAAATTTGTTTGTAAGTTTGTATGTAGGAGGTAAACTTTGGATCTGCTGAACCGATTTTGAAAATTCTTATACACACATCAAAAGTGTCTAGGGATCAACATATATTTTTGCAATAACTTTTCTCCTGATTGATATTAATTAAAATTTTCTTTAAGGATTCATCAAATAAAGTGTTTTCGTTTGTCACAGTAACGATAAACCAAGTCACCTTTGCATTAATAAAGAAATTTGCCATTTTCCTAATAAAGGGATTTTTGACATTTGAACCACTAACACAAAAGTTCGAAAAAAAGACTGAAATAACAGTTTTCTTTAAAATTTTATTGGGTAACTTAAACAATTAATAATCCGTGTTTCTACCGCGAACACTAACAACACAAGAACATCGGTTTGGCATACTCAAAATGAGTTCATCCAAATCACGCTGTGGAATGGCCGCCCATGTTCGTTGCAACAACAAAAAAAGGTCTTCTTGCGACTGGATACCCTCCATATTCGGCAGAGCTCTTCTCTGTAGCATATCCCATGCATGCTCAATCGGATTCAAGTCTGGCGACTGAGCAGGCCAGGGCAGGACATTGATGTTAGCTGCGGCGAGAGTCTGTCTTACAACTCTTGCGGTGTGCGGTCGTGCATTATCATGCATTAACTGAAATAAGGGACCGATTTGCACTTGTAGAGGAACGATGACGTCTGATACAATCGTCTCAGCATAAATTTGAGCGTTGAGGTTGCCTCTGATCCAAATCAACTCAGTTCTTCCGCCGATCCAAATACCCGCCCATACCATGATGGTTCCACCACTATAAGGATGGACTTCCTGGCAGGATTTTAATCGCTGTTGGCGTCCAGGGGTTCTCCAGTGTCGTATACGTCTTGTATCCGGTCTCATACCAAAACGAGACTCATCAGAAAAGCACACGAAACGCCATTGTTCTTCTGCCCAATTTCTGTGTTCAAGAGCCCATTGATATCGTATCCTACGATTGTGCATTGCTATAGGTGGTACCCGTAGCGGTCTTCGGGAATGAAGGTTCACTTCATGCAAGCGGTTTCTGACTGTTTGGTCGCTAATTAAGTTCCCTGAAGAGTGATGAAGCCTCACGGCTAACATCATGGTGGTTATTGTTGGAGCTCTTCGAGTTAAGATTTGAATGTATCGGTCTTGTCTCCGTGTGGTGCAGCGATACCGTCCTCCATGGCGCTCAGCCACGGTACCAGTGCTTCGGTAACGTGTCCAAAGTCGACTGATAACACTCTGACTTGTATTCAGAGCTAAAGCCACAGTACGTTGCCGGGAACCAGCTTCTATCATTCCCACGGCTCTGAGCATTTCTTCCCTGCTTAAATGACGTCGCCGCTCCATAATAACGTTGGTTTTAATCAGTAGTAGGGAAACAGTAGCACTAATAATGTCTTCAATGCGTTGTATGTTTTTATAGGGAAAATATTGACAGCTGATTTTCATCTTTTACTCGAATTTGATTCACAGTTCCTGATTCAAATTATGAAATGCACCAAAAAGGATCCATATAAATTTATAAAATCATAAATTTATTACAAAGCCACATCTCAATCTCAAGAAATCCACATAAAAATGCTTGATCCCTAGACACTTTTGATGTGTGTATTTACAACGTGCCCGTGGGATAGTTTCCGGACAAAACACTAGCGAAGCCGCGGGCAACAGCTAGTATATTATATTTATATTCTGTTGTACTTATATTCTAAAAAGTGAGTGCGAATTTTGTGAGTTTGTATCTATGCGGAGGTTAATCTCCGGAACCACGACTAATTTGTTTTTTTTTTTCACCCAAAGCCGCGCACAGAAGCTAATTATAATTTACATTTTAAGTTTTGCACACAATTGCCGTTGAGGAGAAAAATGGAGATACCAAATATTCTTGAATGGAAAGTGTAGAGGTTCCTCTACATTACAAGTATATGTGCCATGTGTCTACATAGTGGTGGTTAAACTGCTATGTGTCAGTTAGTCAGTCTATTGAACAGCGAAGGAACGGTTATATAACATACGAGGTTTGACAGATGGGCTTTCTCGTCAGCAAAATTATGATCTTTCATCCACTTTTAAGTCTCTTTAAGGGAAATCTTTTACAAACTCCATTTTTAGGTGGAACTCATGTGCTTTCAAGCTGCAAGACCCAGCAGTCTCGTTCGTGTGTTATCTTTCAGTGAATTCAAGATTCTTATTAAAAAGAATAGGCATACTCAGTGGTATGGTAAAAAAGATGGTTTATGTCATGGTGTGGGCATGTGATGCGGATGATGGAGGAAAATTTCGTGAGGAAAGTTTTGAGTATGAATGTGGATCGCTCTAAATCTGTGAAAGATGACATGTAGCATATAGGGATTTGATAAACGGGGTGTGATGTTATTCATCCCCGATGGAAAAGGGAATAACCTCGGACCAGACGGGTGTTAGACCAGGGGCCTTAGTCTGCTATTGCAATAGTGTCAGAATGGTCTATCATTGATTTAATAAGGCCCCGCGCAGACGACTTACCCTTTGTACGCACGTCAAACGAGTTTCGAACGCGCTTCAATACGCCGTGGGCTAGGGGCCTTATTAAATCAATTATAGACCATTCTGACACTATTGCAATAGCAGACTAAGGCCCCTGGTCGGCTACTGCACGACAGTTGTTGTCGGATTTTTCGATATGGTTTTAAGTCACGAATAACTTTAATGGCACGATTTTGAATTTTTAAGTTATTTCTTCGTTTGTGTCATAGATTGCAAGTCTACTAATAGAGAAGTATGGACGCAGAAGACTCGCTGCACCGACGCCAAGTAAATTGGGATAAGGGCAGAAGAATCATGTTGAAAGAAAACATGAAACCACAAGACCACACTTACGTCAGAACATAACTCATAATGATTCCGACAATACTGCGCAATAGGAATGGTGCAAAGATATATGCGCACACGTTGCTACCTCGTGTCTAGTACAACGACCTATCAGAGCAAGGCCGGGTCTCGTTGCGTCTTAGAATATTAGTAATGGCTGCAAAAAAAGTTTTATAAAAGTTGTTTAAAAACTATTCTAACTTCGTTGGTATAGTGGTAGCAAGCGCGACTGCTGGTCTTGAGGTCCTGGGGTCGATTTTCAGGCCAGATAAATTATTCAGTAGCAGCAACTGAGTCTGATTTGTACCCGGTTGATGGCATTTGGCTCGCCTCCTATTACACATATTATGTCTGCATTTAAATTCTCCAACCCATCACCTTTCTCAATACCGGTGAATCACTAAAGAACCCTTGGTTAACTACCAAAAGTCTTCTCTATAATTATTTCATCTCATGACATGAAACGTCCTAATTTGTGTCTTTCTTTTCAATCAACACTCAATCATCATCACATTTAAGCCAATTTAATAATGAATAAGACTCTTAAAAACATTGCTGACTTGAAAGAAACTCACTAAGGCTGTATGTAGTGTATATTCTTTTAAATAGGCATTTATCTCATCATCATAATATCCAAAGACAGCTGAATAGATCTAAAGCTTTTTCAATACACTTTCTCGAAAACTGGTTCTTATCGCACTACGATTCGGTTCAACATGCAATGTATTTCACACGCGTAGATTTTTAATATTTTTGCGCACACGTGCGGAAATAAAAATTTCCGTAAAAAACGTAATCGACCTTTTTCCATATTCCAATTAGTAGAACGAGTAAGAAACGCCATGGATACTATCCAAAAAAAACAACTTAAAAAACACCAAAAAGAAACTAAGCAAATAAGGCTTATTTCTTCCAAAAAATCTAAACCATATTTACCACAAAAGTCTCATTCACTAAAAATAATTCAACAAAATATTTCGTTCGTCTAATTTCAGTGAGCTAACGTAAACGTAAAAAAATACTTTAACATGAAAAAAATACATAAGCGTTAAGAATTTAGCTCACAACTCGGTACAAGGTTACGTTAGAACTAAAAGTTCAATCTAGCTAGACCTGACCTACGACAACTACAAGTCTAGCCGACGGCGTAGCCTTCAACTCGGCCTAGGACATTGACTCAATTTGTGAGTGATTGGCGGTATTTATTAGAAAAAAGACGTGAAAAGAATATTGAGGTTTCTTTTTGTGGGATAATTAGTTTCCAGAATGATGTGCTGTAAAGAAATTCAAAAGGAAATCTTTGATGTTTATGATTTGTGTTGTAACTGATTATTAACTTCTTCGCTGACTAAAAGAGTGGTGAATATACATGATGATGGATGGAAAGAGAGAAGAAGGCCAGAGAAAAGATGCATGGTTTGTGTGAAGAAGAAGTTTTCTTTTTTTGCAATCTTTTATTAAAATGAAAAGAAGTAAATTAGGTTTATTTAACATTGAATGCGTATACAAAGTTTTGTGTCCGTGCCATTAACCGTTGAGGAATTCTCTCGTGAGGAAGCAATCCTGGCTGCAGGATGAAATCATGTCTATCATAAAAATATATTGTCACCAGAACCAAAGGTGTGTGCAAAATTTCAGCTCAATCGGTTGGAGGGAACTGGTTTGAAATTCAGTTGCAAGATTTGACTATACTAATTAGCTAAGCAACTAACTAAAAAGGCAAGTTAAAAACAGCTAATAATATGCCAAGTACGAGTCGGACTCGCGCACGAAGTATTCCGTACAATTAACTTAAAAAGAAATATTCTATGATGTTTTTTGTTATAGCGGCAACAGAAATACGCCATCTGAGAAAAAATTCAACTTTCTAGCTATCACGGTTCATGAAATACAGCCTGGTGACAGACAGCCAGACAGACAGACGGACAGTGGAGTCTTAGTATTAGGGTTCCGTTTCTACCCCTTGGTAACGGAACCCTTAAAAGGAGTATACGTTGGCATAACAGCTGACAGGGCAAAATGGAAGAAAAAAAAAACGCGTTGACTCCAAGTAACATGTTATAAGGGAAAGAAGATGACGATGAACTGGTTCCTTACATTTACTTAATAAATTGTTGCTGAATATAAAACAATTCTGAAACTGTCGCGTTCATAAATTACACAAATTTTTTCGCAAAACCATAAAGCGCCATTTGCCGATGCGATCACGCATTCGTGTTCGTCGAACAAAATGATCGTATCAGTCGCGCCTGCGGAGGACGATCGCTTTCGTTAGACGCGGTCTTTCATGAATGAAACATAATAGCATAACCTGCATATAATGTTCCCACTGCTGGGTTACAGGCCTCGCTATGAGACGGTTTGGGCTGGAATACACCACGTGGCAACAGTGCGATCTGAAAGATAAATAAAAAAAAATCGCTGGACATTACATACAGCGCCATCTAGGTGCCACACTAAGCAACGAGGCTTGTGTCGTGGACACCAGATAATACTACATAGATACTTCGATGTCGCTAGTCTTTGAATTTTCAGTTATAGGACATCGATCGATCGATCGTTTCCTTACGATGTTTTCTTTACCGTTTAAAACAATGTTTTTCGTGCGAAATGCGAAGCTAAAATGCCGACGGCTCTGTTTCGTGGAATTTTCCCGAATTATTTATTCTTGTTACCTACATATTATAAAGCTGTTATTTACCAAAACTTTCCATTTGTACCTGCAAGATATTATTTATTTTGATTTAATCACTTCTGCAAGCAATCTATGCATGAAGAATTTTCATGCAAAAAATGAGATTTTCTTTTGTTATTTGGGATTTTTCCGAGTTTTTTTTTGTGATTTCTGGCTGACTATGAAACGGATAGTAAGAATGTGAAGAAAATGAAAATCTTATTGTTTTTAAGAAATTTGATGTGGAAAAAAATCAAAAATAGGTCTTTCTCTAGGGGTGACAAAAAATCCAACGTGCTTAACCTGTCTTCATAAATTTTATTTTTTTAGATCTTATTTGCCGGATTTGAAATGGAAATTAAACATGCTTTTTGCTAACGTTACAAAAAAGGCACAAAAAACAAGATTATCTACATTGATTAAGAATGGAGATAATATGCAAAGCGATTTGTTACTACTGCACTACTGCGTAGCAAGACTTCCCAGCCAATTGTTTTTTAGCAGAGCCAAAAACCTTTAGAAAACAATTATACTGACCCTAGATTTAATTCGAAGTTTCTTTTGATACCTCTATCCCTAGGCATGCTCAGCTATTCGTAGCCAGTCTTTGTCAAACAACGTGTTTATGGTCTTCGGACCAACTTGCCCACGATTTTTAATTATATTTTGGCATATCATACCTACCTAGCCTTTTCCTAACTATAATATGTTGGAGTTGGTTTCCAGTCTTACTGGATGCAGCTGAATACCAGTATTTTACATGAAGCGACTGCCTATCTGACCTTCACAACCCAGTCAGTACAGGGTAATACGATACCTCTTGGTTAGACTGGTTGTCAGACTTTTTGGGCCACTGACAACCTGTAACGACTGTCACTGATCTACAAATGACAGCCGGGACCAACGGCTTAGCGTGCTTTCCGAGGCCCGGAGGAAACTCGGTATGTAATGGGCTGTCACCCATCCACAGACCAACCTAGGCAAGCACGGCTTAACCTTAAGATCGACCCGAGCGGCTGTTATTATTTTGGCACGAGCTGCTCCTCCTCTACTGGTAAAACTAACATATTGTTGTCATAAATCTATTATGTACTTACGTATTTTTCTTTTTCAGACCATGTGTACTACTATTTTTTTTAAACTGCGCTCACACTAACTCGTCTATTTAGGTTAATTGTTCATTGTTCTTCAAGTTGGAGTTTGAAGATCTTTCGGCAGATTTCCTAATATTGTTGCAGCATCAAGATATTATTTAGAGTTCAAGAAATATTACGTCAGTCGCAATTTGTTTTTAATGTCAAGAACATCTTCAGGTTGCATCGGCAAGTTCAATGTTTCCCAAGACGGCAAGTTCAGGTTCTCTATCAGAGATTGGGAAATAATAACTACGCTTATAACATGAAAATTCAGTTTTGTACCTACAGCGATCGTAAGAAAACGCACGATCAACTTTTTCAGTTCAAGTAGTCCGAAATACGAAATTGGTAATGAGGAAATGTACTTCATTATACATAGTCAGTTTTCCTTTAACTCATATTTCCTGGAAAACACATAAGCATCTGAACCATATTAATTCCGTGGGCATCATCAATAAATCAGCATTTCCTTTGCAAAACAAAAAAAAAGTCGATTCAGAAATTAAACAAACAATGTAAATTAAAAAGCGTATATATAAAAAAGCCGCACATCGTAATTTAAAACGTAATGGCGTTCCATTTGGGAGGACGACTGAACGAAAATTAAACATGCTTTGCAGTGTGCCAGTTGAAATTATTTTTTCACTACTTACACAGCCCACTGTGTGTCCGATGCCGTATATACGAAAAAAAAAACGAAAAAGGCACTAATACAAACACGCAAATCCATCATGTGAACAACGAAACTGCGCACACTTCGACACAGTTTTACGCACTACATTGGTAAGTTCTGCCGAATACTGACGCAGAAAGAATGCACTTATACGCGCACACTGAGAAAAAAACGCACACACGAAGAAAATTCGGGTGTTCCTATAGTCAAAAATTGTGTATCTGTGTGAGTGCCGTCATTCCCACGCACGGGTAATGTGTTAACATACTAGTTCTACAAACAACACGACCGCATTGCAATTTCAACCTTACTCTCCAAGCTCAAAGTCCCTATTTCCACAACCCCGTTTAATGATTGGGTTGCATTGCTTCGCATGTGTGAGTGAGCGATTCGTTCGTTTTGTTCCTTTTTTAAATTACAAGGTTTAGTTCAATCTATTTATTGGTTGGTGGAGTAGTGAGCGTTGCGGTCACGTCTGTACACGCGGTCAGTGCGCACGTGTGCGTGCGCGAAAGTGCGTAGAAAAATGGTGGGATATAATTATGTATGATTTTTAACTAGCAAATTATACGACGCTGTCTGTTCTTTGTTTTTCGTTGTAAATATATTTCGCGAAATAAGTAGGGGTGTAAGCAGTAATGTGCGCTAATGAAGTCATCATCGCATTCAATTTAAGACGTTTTGCTATACGTGGCCGTAGAAGCTATGCATGTTCGTGTTAGTGCGTTTCTTGCATCACTTGGTCTCATCAGCGTCCCGACGCGTTCAACAAGTAGTTCGCTCGTGAAACGTGTGAATCCTTGTTTCTTTCGTGTTGCAATCATCTTCATAGAGTTTTAATTAATTGTTCTCCACTTCAACAGTTAGAAGTTTCCTGAAAACATAGGAAAGGTCTAGAGTTCTAATGCCTAGTTTCTGTCATCTTCAACTTCAATCTAGCATCTTCTAAAGTAACGTTTTTCTTTACTTCAACATTACCTGAAAAACTGAATTTTATTGCAGTGCTACTGTTATTCTCAACCATGAATTAAGCCGTTTGCAGTTTATTGTATGAAACTAGTTTTTCAGGTAAGCAAAAGTAATGTTTCGGAGATAGACTTCAGGTTTTACAAGTATATAACAGACAGTATGAAAGACTATCGTATTTGGAGCTAAAACAGGACCTACAAAGTTGTCAGTTAACATTAATAATCAATTTCATTTACTTTTTATCGAGTTCTGAAAATATAGCAGTAAGAAAAAAAAATACATATTTTTCAGGAAAAAATAGTTTGAAGTAGAATTACTTAGAAATAAGTTAACACATTTCCTATAACTTTGAGAAAATTTCAAAAGAACCTAGTGCTTTGAATTAAAAGATTTTCTGAGGTGAGGTTTTCTTTTATCATTTGCCCAATATTTTGGCATAGCCCACATAAGGTTCTGTAATGAGCAGTGAAGAGTTCTAAATTCATAAAAAGAGCTGTCATTATCATGACGTAGCTTTTGCTTGTTTCTGCCAAAACTATTCAAAGTTTACCTTTCAGGAAGCTACACTTCATAGCACCAAATTAATTAATTAAATGACATTTTAGACACAACAACAACGTAGTATGTTTAATTTCAATAATTTATGTTTTTATTTTTCTCCAAGGTGACAATATTTGAGTAAAAAACTATTCATTTCTTAAGTAAATGTATTTCCAACCAGATTATTTATCCTTTCATCGACTATTTCACCGTGTAAGATTCAATTATCCACTACCAGCGATATTTAGCTCCTCCCAATCATTGATAAGCGCTATATTTTCTTGTCATTTTTAGTAAAATTAACATAAGATAACAAGTGTACCTACTTACCAAAAGAGAGTAAGCCTATAGGCATTTAATTGTTTAACTATATTCTGGTGCGATCGAACACTAATCACGTAAACTATATTTTGTTGTTATTCACAGAAAATAATAATAATGTTATCATTTGTTAGGAGGTTCCTTTCTAGAGGAGCCCTGACGACCGGTAGCTCGGTCCCTGTTCCCGATGCCGGTGGGCTACTAGTTTCTATATTTTTAAATTATTTAGATTATTTTATCATTTTTGAAAACTTTTAATAAAAATGCAAATCATGTTAAGAAAATGAATAAAGGAAATGTATTATTCATAGATAACAGATCTGAAAGCTGTATATTTTAAATATTTTCATTACTTGAGGGAGTTACTTAACTGTCAACAGACTATTAGCTTGATTTCAATGATGATTTAGAGACGAGATCAATAATTAGTAAATTGTGTTTTCTCATGTAAAAATAAAGAATATTGTTTATCATTTCATTCAATACTGTATCCTCTTTAGTTAAACTTTGCTTTTTTTCTCATTTCCAGGCGAACACTGCTAAAAATGCTAAAAACAAAAACTACTTCAAACTTATTTCATTACGACACAACATTCGCAAAATCACGAACCTAAGTACCTCTAACCCAACATCCCTGCTCCCCGTTTCATCCCCTGCATTTGAATCTCAAAGCAAAAACGGACGTAATTAAAAATTCTCCCAAAATTTAGGGTGTCGCCCTAACTAACGGAACTAGTGCGATCCGCCGCGATCCGGCGTGAGCTGGTTCAAAGCAGTAACAACCGGTCTATTCCCGAATTCGTTCCTTGCCCTACAGGTGTGCATTAGTGCGTGTGTGCATGTGTGCGTGAGGTGTGCTCGTGTGCGTGCCGGGTGAAATGCAACTTGTTCTTAGGAGTAGAGAACGGCAGCGAGGCTCAAGCTGCGGTTATTTTTAGATACGTTTTTGGTACTTGTGTCAAAAATTTTGCGAGACTTGCGCGAAAAACACCTGTCGCTATCAAGGGAAAGCTGTGGAAACATGCCCAGAATGATGATCATCAAACAACCATCGTTGAAAAAAAAACCTGCGATTTTAATTCGTTCCCTTTTGCAAATACGAAAAAAGGTTAGTCACCCCAAGGCCAGCGCCAAAAACGTATTATTTTAAAGAATAGGAAAATGAAAGTTATATATTATGTGTAACTGAAAATGGTTTACCAAACCTTTTGTACATGGTGTGCACCACCAAAATACATGTTTTGTTTTAAAAAAAGACACTTCCTGTTTTTGGCTGTAAAAACAACCGGAGTTGATATTGTTTTCACTTCTGCTTACGTTTTCAGGAAAAACCAGATGTGATGTGTTTACTGCATTACCATACTACTTTGTATCTCTGTGTTTCACGTTCCATAATAAAAACAAAATATTTCTAAAAATAAAATTGTAGCATTAGAGGAGCTCGTGGTTAAACAATAACGGCCGCACGGATCGAACTCGGTTAAGCAGCGTTTAGCAAAGTCGGTACGTGGATGGGTGAACGTGACCCCATATAAAGCATTTGTAGATCTTTGACAGTCATTAAAAGCCTGGAAGTCTGACAGCCAGTTTCACCAAGTGATATTGTGTCCACTAGGTTAACTCAGTTGTAGTTGGTTGGGCAACCCAGTGGTGGTGGAGGTCTGAAAATACTAGTATTCAGCTGCATTCAGTTTGACTAGAAGCTGACTTTAACTTGGTTGGGAAAAGATATGTAGATGATTAGTAGGACGTATTGTGTCCGGAAAAGTGTATATGTGAGAAGTAAAACTTTTGCAGGAACTACAGGTTCTTGAAAATGCAATTAAATAGTCGAGCCTTGGTGAGTTGGTCCAACGAGAGAACACGAGTCCAGTAGTTCAAATCGCTGTTTCCTTGTAGAAAAACATCAGGTCCTGTTATTCACTCACTGTGTGTTGCCTACACACATACCCATGGGTATTAGGTACAAAATAATTAGCAGCGTCATAATAATGTTTTTATTCAATGCCGAAAGAAATATATTTTTATGAATCATACGTGTTTAAAGAAGTGAAGGGTTACAAATATGTAGTTTTTTTCGCAAAAATAGTGAGAGTTAAATGTTAATATACGAGTACCTTGCGTTTACACTCAAATAATACAAGTTGTAATACATATTTTCAAGAATTTTTAAACAAGACTTTTCTAAATAATGTCATATATCGCATCACACATTGTATTGACGTTGTTTCAGACATGTATTGTTTACTGTTTATTGTTGATGAAGATTGCATACAACTAATCTTTACAAATTGTTTTACATGTAACCGATAAACAAAAACAGAAGACACAACGTGGGGTAACAAGTACATATTAACAGAAATTCTCACAGCCTAGTATATTCTAGAAAGCACCAGTCGAGTAAAACCTCAACATTTTTCTCGTCCCAAATCACACCAAATTAACCTAAGCACTCAAAACTAAACTCATAAACACGACAGTACCATTAAGAACAATAACTATCTAACAAAAAAATATTAGTTCAACCGAAAAAGTCCCAGAACAAACATTATTTGTGGAGTATAATTGCAAAAAGTTTGCAGCACCTGCCATAGAGTAATGTTACGCGGTAACAGGTCTGGGCCGCCATTTTGAAACTTTTTTTTAATGCTTTCGAATTTCGGGTGCCTAGGACAATGACCTCGTCCGCCCTGTAGGACTGAGCATAGGGTATTTTATGTGCGTTTTCAAGGCAATTGGACCTCCTTGGTAAGGTTTATGTAGTTAGTAATACGGTTATATTTTTGTCGTAGTTTTTTGTAACTAAGAAGGTTGTTAATGTTAGAATATAATACTTACTTTAAATTGTTACTCAAAAAATAATCATAACTGCTTTAAAATGTAATGTAAAACATTTATCTGTTTATTGAGTAGAGTAAACTAACTATTAAATAAAATAAAATAAATAAGCTAACAACAAACTTTATATAAGGGCATCGAAACTCCTCAACGCTGTCAGCTGGTAATGTCCTCAACAGACTGGCACTTTGTTACTTGTTTGTATCGTTAAGAACTAAACCTATCATCATTCTCCTGCCCTTGTCTCAATGCATCTGGGTCGGCGCAGCATGTCTTTTTCTTCCCTAAATCTCTATTACGCGTCACCTCATCAGACACCTCCTTTCGTGCCTTATTATTCTTCACACAGTCCATACACCGTGTCTTTGGTCTTCCTCCACTCTTATATCCATCCACATTCATACTCCAACCTTTCCTCATTACATTTTCCTCATTCCTCCGCATCACATGTCCATAGACGACAACAAATTACCACACAACTTTTCAGTCACCGGCGCCACTTTCAGACTTCCTCTTATGTACTCATTTCTTATTTTATCCTTTCGCGTAACACCACACGTCCCCCTTGGCATTCTCATAAGAACTAAACCGATGTGTATGTTAAATGAAAGAATTTGTCTGTGAAGAGTACTCGGAGATCGCATTTTAAAATGTATAATAATTAAAACTTCTTTTATCTATACTAATATTATAGAGAGGTAAAATTTATTTGTAAGTTTGTATGTTTGTATATAGGGGGTAATCTCTGGATCTACAGAACCGATTTTGAAAATTCTTTCACTAATAGGAAGCTACAATATCCCCGAGTGCCATTTACAACGTGCCCGTGGAATAATTTCCAACCAAAACGTGAGCGAAGCCGTGGGCAACAGCTAATTCGGATATAAATTAATCCGTAACTGATTTTTGACAATTTGTGATTATATGATCAGTT
Source organism: Eugnorisma glareosa (assembly GCA_947578425.1). Taxonomy (NCBI): domain Eukaryota; kingdom Metazoa; phylum Arthropoda; class Insecta; order Lepidoptera; family Noctuidae; genus Eugnorisma; species Eugnorisma glareosa. The sequence continues at coordinate 19,123,621 of OX387973.1, read as the reverse complement.
GGTATGTTAGTAACAGAGAGAGTATAATATTTACCTAAACCTCAAGGAAGTATAATGTTTATAATACCTCCAGTAGGAAAGGAAAGAGGTGACTGCTGAGATGACGAGTAACAGAGAAGTATGGAAGAAGAAGACATGCTGCGCCGAACACAAATGAATTGGGATACGGGCAGGAGAATGATGATGATGATCCTCCAGTAATAAAGAACATTATTATTTCCTTTATTCAGATCTTTAAAAATCAATAACATTTTTAAATATTCCTTAGAAAAAACAATATTAAAAACATTTACTAATTTGCTTACTAGTTTCCTTAAACTTTAGGCAAATATACTCTTCTTATTCTGATCTCTATTAATACGTTCGAATGGCATTGATCTGATATTTTTTTAGTTTTTAATATAATAATTCTTTACTTATTGACGTATACAATCCGGTTTTCTTGACGTTTAGTTTCTGTTTTTAGTATCATAAACAAAGTATCATAAACTAAGCTGGTTATTTTCTTTTTTTTCCGTCTTCTTTTTCGGCAGTGAACCAAATACGATTCTAGGAAACTTCTGATAATAATAAAATAGTGCTAAAAGCTTTCATAAGTACTTTAACCTTTGAGATTGCTGGAAACGGAAAAAAAACTATAGCCTCATTCGTATTAAATAATATTCACTACATTGTTGTTTTGAAACATTGAAGTTAACGCTAAAAATAGTCATAAAATAAAGTAGATAGTTTTTTCAGTTAATGGCTTAATTGCCAAGAACTGCGACCAATAATGAGGGGGCTCTCGTTAGGCGGCTGGATCAAGGGATTGGTTCAGAAAGCGGTTAGGAGGTTCCTTTCTCTAGAGCTCTGACTGCTACCAGCAGTCACTTGCTTACTCTGCGAAATATGTAAAAAGTAAGTTAGAAAAATGAATAAACAATAATAATAATCTTCCAATTTGTTTTTCCAAATCATCACAAGAAGTGATAAACTCGTTTAGACTTCTTTGGTAATAGTTGAAATACACTTATACAGGGTGTAACAAGACCCTTCAGAAAGCCGTCACTCAAGCATTCTGTACATCAAACTACTTAGTTTTTTTTGGGGTGAAAAATCACATTTTACGTTAGGACTCAATGTAACGCACTCAACACATTTCGGCTTCGTTAAGGGTCTTGTTACACCCTTTATAAAACTTTTGCAAAAACCTTATATAAAACTTTTGCAAAACACATCACTGTGCACTGCAGCAAATATTTTTTCGCAGTATCATTTAACTTAGTGTAGTGTCTGGGCAACCAAGATACAGGCTATGCCTAGTTTGGGACCCACTGGTAAACCACTTTTAAACCTGTCAGTATTCTGTTGTGTAAGCTAATAAATGAATTTTGATTTTAATATTGATTTAGTTTGAAGTACAGAATCCTTGGTTGTCGGCTTTGTGAAGGCTGCGTTTACACCCCATAAATATCCCTGTGCCACAGTAACAAAATCTTTGATCCTCAAAATCTTCTAGAATCTCAACTTTTCTCAACTTGAAGTAACAGGCACAGTAAATCTATTTAAATACTGCTTAGTTAAGTAGAAGTTTGAACACCGACTGAAAGTAACTGAAAATTACTTGAATTTATGTTAAGTTATTTGTAGATATTCTTATTTGAGTTAAAGGATTAGCAGGAATAGAGGTATTAGGTGAATTACCTATGAATCGAAAAACGTAATTTTAATGAACAGAAAGTCTTGCGAAACAATGGGGAGTATTAATAATAGTGTATTTTTTTTTTAATATAAAGCAGTTGACTTGTAAGTAGTAGTAATCAACGTCATTCAAAAGGGTTGAAAGAAAAATTGACTATGAATACTAATTACGTCTACCGATGTGATAATTTGTATAGAAAGTCAATTATTTTAGTTTTTTAATTGAAAAACCAGATTCAGTCCTATTTTTTTCAATGGTTTGCCTAGTGACGATACAGATTTACGTGAGGCGCAGTCTAGATACCCCCCGATAAAGAGATAAGCCAGTCGCAACGTTTTTAACTTGGTTAGTGGCAAATCTTTTCACCGCGCTATGAGTTTTTTTCTGGCATTGCTCGTGCATTGGAGATATATGGGACGAAGACTTTAGGGTGTTGAATTATATAACATACAAGCGTATATAGTTTTATCCATGTATGGGTCGATAAAAATGGTCTCTGTGTATCTTGATTTAAGAGTGTCCTTGGAGTTTCGTGCCCGTTCTTCTCCCTATGATAGAATAGAATATTGATATGCTCAGAATGTTGGTATTTACAATAAGTTGGTTACGTTCTACCATTTTGGCATGCAAACATTGATGCAGTTCATCATCAAACATACAAATAATGACACACAACTAAAATTGATCAGCTAGAAAATCCGATACTGAGTTGTAACATTTATTTAATAGAAGTTCAGTTAGTTTTTGAACGTTGTTACTGGTTCCTCTTTTATGGAATTAGGAATGTGGTTAAAAATAGCCGGTGCCATACCAAAAACACTTTTGGAAGAACTGCGAACTTGCTCCAACTGTCCGTGCCTAACTGACCGACTCATTGACCATCTTCTTCTTTCTTCTTACCCGTGGAAGAAGACTATCTTCACCGTGTTTCATCACAAAATGCAACTAAGTGATAGTTGGTATCTACAAGGTGTCAACAGACCCTCAATGAAGCCGCCAACCAAGCATTCTGTACATCAAACTAAATAACTCTACGGAAAAAATATTGCTGGCTAAAGTAAAGTTATAACATTAAAAACTTATATTAAAAAAAACTTGTGAATAGGTTGGAACTTTGACCCCCAATATCCCCGTAACTACACGGTTCCCTGGTATGGTTTAAAACAAAAAAAAATGACCGTAATGACGGGGAAAACAAATGCCCTTCGGGTACTTTTACACGCATTATATGTAGACGAGACGTAGAGCGGGTTTTGTCGTCGGAAGAATCGACAAAATGACATATTTCTTTTGTTGATCTGTCATTTTGTCGATTCTTCCGTCGACAAAACCCATTTCTACGGTGGTCATGCAACGCGTGCTATTTTTAATGCATGATTGAAACCTCTTTTCTACAAATTATAACAAACGCCGATCAGCAATCTGATCACACTTAACGTAATCATTAATTAATGATTTTCAAACCTAAAACATTCCACTCTAAAACCGTAAAAAACATACCCATATGTAAAAAAGAACTAGAACTGTTCCACAATTTTAATTTACCATCAGGGGTCGAAACCATTTCTAACTTAACAAATTTTGAAGGGTTTTTTCGATGCTACCCCGGGGGCGCGGGGGGTGGGTCGCGGTCGCTTCAACAAATACGGTAAAGTAGCCAGAGGTCACTAATTCGATTCCCCGGCAACGTATACGTAGAACAAATATATGTGGTGCGGTGAAGGGGTCGAGTAGATGGACTGTTTATTAATTTTTAGGACGAAAGTTCTTTTTTGTTTTTTAATGTTGACCAGGTTTTATATTGCGTTTCTAGGATGGGAGGTTTGGTATTGATTTTTGAGTTATGTAATGAAATGATATAGAAGCCTGTTTGCTTCAATTGTAGCGGTGTTGATACGTAATAAAATCTCCCATCTAGACATGAGTTGTCATGGCTGACCTGGAAGTGACTCTCTCTCAGGTTGGTCGCAGCAAGAGAAACCTGTTCAGGTGGAGATTCTTTAATTACTCTGCTCGGGAGTGTAAATGTGGTGCTGTTCCACAAACGATGGGGCACTTAATATCGTGTCCTGCGTGTCCTGTTGTTTGTTCACTACAGGAACTGATGGACGCTACCGAAAGCGCCAAACTAGTAGCTCAATTCTGGGCCGACACAATTTAGATTGCCATCGACACGCTAAAAAGTAGATACGTAGTTCATAGTAACTCTTTTCAAGATAACAAGTATTTTATTGTTATTTAAGAATTTGAATTTAACAATAAAATACAATACCTTAATAACCACGGCACCATTACTACGGTAATTTTAAAATGTAATTTAAAAATTATTTCTGCAAGTCAGCATTTTATCCTAGTCAAACTCCATACATGGTACTCAGATTTTGCTGTTCTGTTCTCAACTGGACCGAGGACCTGGCTAAGTCTGCAGAAATCCGCTGGACGCTTAGGGTGGGAGCTACGTCCAGCTGTGGGCATCTGTTGACAAATATAATCATGATCATGGGACACGTCTTGATATCGTGACCTGCCTATTCTGTTGTTTGCACATCACAGAAGCTGATGGACGCTACTGAAAGTGCCAAACTCATCGCCAAATGGACTGACTCAATTTGAATTGTCACCGACACGCTAAAAAGAATGTCTTGATGATAATGAAACCAACAATTTCCCCTCCCCCCCACGAGACCCATTTCCAGGAATTGTAACAAATAATCTAACTCAGCTAATAACAAAGCCCACTCACACATCATCCATGTAAACTTATAATTCACTTTTACCGCTCGTATATAAGAGAATCCGAACAAAAAAACTTTATTGGCGTTTCAAACGACGCCTTAGGGCGACATCGATCGTGCACAACATGTACCGCTTTCTAATGTGCGGTTTGAGGCATGGGAGGTAGCGGGAGCGGGGAGTGGGGCGGGGAGGTTGTACGTGGAGAAAAATTATATCAAGCCTGTGTTTTCCAGAAGCGTTAGGATTTAGTATAGTACTACTCACACATTTCACCAGCTATGTTTACGTTCCATGTAATAGGAGGCGAGCCTATTGCCATCAACCGGGCACAAATCCAAACTCCGTGACTGCTACTGAGACCCTAAATAGCACTTTACTCGACCAGGGTACTGAGCCCAGGACCTAATGCTGAACAGTTATGCTTTTGAGCAGAGGAAAAAAAATAACAATTACTTGATTCACACTTCAGTGCAAAAACATCTGGGTCTTGTACTAGTAGTTCCTGTATCACAAGAGCAGAAAGACAAAGATATTATAATATTCTTACAGCAGACAGGGGCAATGCAAACGAAATATAACCAACTTTATACTTTACGTGCAACTGCCACGTACACAACGGATGTAAATTTTTCTAACAGCCTCTCTTTAGAACGTATTTTTTTCTTAAATCTATTAAAAGAAAAAAATATCGTCGAAAAACGCTACTTTTTATTAAAACAATGATAGTTTTCTCAAGTTACATAAATGCTTTCTTACTAACTTTAGCGCAATGTTACGATTACGTAGATATTTCTAGACTTTAATTAACTTTGTATTATTCAGGTAGGTTCAGTGCGTCTGTTATCAACTACCGCTTTTGCGACTTGATGATGCAGATCCCCCATTTCAACACCTTTAGTTGCTGAAAAAATATGGTAGAACACTCCGTAAGGAGTATTCTTTGTAACTATTTTCTAACTAAAAAAATTCTACATAAGTATTATCACTACTGTGAAACGGCGCACGAGTACTCATCGTATTACTGATATCCACGACGAGAGAGATTGGGATCTTTGAACTGGGATTGAGATCATTATATAGTAATATAGACTAATTTTCATTCAAAAAAAGTTGTCCTAACTAAATGCCAAAGTAAGTTTGTTTGTTACGTTTTCACGCCTAGACCACTGAACCGATCATTCTGAAATTTTGCATATATGTTGTCAGGTATACAGACAAGGTTATAGGGTACCTTTCATCCCGAAAAATAAAACTGTTCCCGAGGAAAACAGTAATAACGTTCTTATGTTAATAGATGGCGCCACTTGTCTTTCGAATCATGATTGAATTATATTATGACAAGCAGAGTACAACCTGCCAGGGTTGCGGGACTGTTCGAAAGAGATACCGCGGCCCTGGAACACAAAGGGCAAAGGAAGGAACATGGACGGGTTTTAGTCAGTAAAAGTCTGACACTCCCTCCTGCTTAGCCCAGAGCGGGAGGGGTTATTTGATGATTTCCCATCGGTAAAAAAAAAAAAAAGCAGAGTACAACCCGAATTGTTTGTCAAATTCTAAATTAATGCAAACGAAGCCGCGGGCAAAAGCTAGTACAGAATAAAGTTAAGTCACTTTTCACCAAAACTAAAAATCTAAGTCCCCGCTCCGCTCCTACCTCACACCATCCTCTAGATATGTGAACCAACCCCTATCTAAAATCGCTTGGAAATAAAACGCGCATAGAGTTCTCCTGTAGGAATTAACTGGGGTAGGCAGAACCGCTAATATATGGCGATATAATAAAGGTAGCTTGCCTTTTTACTGACCAGGCTGTGTGCTGGAATAGAGGCTGTCGGTGGGAATTAATGAGTTAGGTTCTGTTTATACGGCTATACCCTTTTCTAAAGAGATTATGATCTCAAATTTGTTATATGAGAATTAGTAATATTCTGTAGCATGTGGAACAGGTTTTAAATCGTTTCAGGATTTACACTCAACAAAACAGACAGAATTTATTTACTCGAAAAAAAAACAGTTTTGAACATTAATTTAGAAAATATCTTATAAAGTACTTAGTTATAACAAACTAGTGTGTAAATAAACGGAGCTCCTTTCAGCTCTATGCTATTGTCTCTTTTTTCGGGGGAGTAGTAAGTATTATTGAATTAAAACTAATTTTACACAGATTAAACATTTAAGGTAACATTGTATCGATATTCAGTAAAATTGTTCATGCTGTCGATCACTAAACAAGCTCGCAGTCAATACTACATTAACATTGATTAACATAAACGATCGTCGTAGACTTCAGAGTTGATAACAAACATCAGCATAGCTTGAAAAACTGACTGCAAACATAACTAACTGACTAACTAGAAATATCATAGAAAATCCTAGAATTAACGTTTTGGAATCGCCAACTCACCATTCTCGTTACATTAGGAAAATCTTTGCCTGGTAATCAATGCTCATTACTTTTCTGTCTTAGTCCACCAAGATATAAGCTGGCAATTCTCTTGTTCGTCATTGTATGAGACTATTGTAATATAAACTGGTGATATACAACACCCTGTCTATCCCTTCGGGGTATGGAGGCGTAGCATTACGTTCTTTATTAATAAATAATTTAATCTAACCCAAAAATATTTGTAAACACATACCCTTAACGACGTAGACATAACTTTTAGAAAATGTCAAATATTTCGAAAGGCTTATATTACCGAATACCAGCCCTGAGCGGATGGTATGTAATGCTGATAATGTTTAGCGTTATTTTTCTGAATTGCCTGTTTGTGCTCGTTTAATCGTTCATTTTTTTTTTGCTCGGGGTTTTAAATGGGTAGGTATATGAATTTATTTATTATGAAGTTGCTGTTAATGTTTTGGTAATAGGATAGTGGTTTTAGTTGTGGTTTAGGACAGATAATGTCTTGAACCTCCACAACCCAGTTAGTACTGGGTAATATAATAGTTATAAGACTGATTACATGTAACGACTGTCAAAGATCTACAAATGACAGCTGCGACTAACGGCTTAGCGTGCTTTCCGAGGTACGGTCGAAACTCCGTATGTTACGATGGTGTAAATCATCCACGGACCAACCTCGGCAAACACGGCTTAACCTTGGAGATCGATATATGCGGCTGTTAATATTTAGCCATGAGCTCCTCACGAATAACGTACAAAAAAAAGAAATTATCAGTAAGTATAGCAAAAACTAAAAAAGTTGAAAAGAGGAAAACCCTTTCCATTCTTATATTTTATTTTTATCTTTTTTTTAATGTTTTTTTTTTTATTCTCTGTGCCTAATGAACTGGCGCCGAATAAACTTTATTTTTTTTTCTTCCTTTTTACCGTACAAACATGAAATTAAAAAAAGGCAACGTAAATTTTACCTTTAAAAAATATCACAAAAGACAAAAAATTCTACGTTTTAAAAACATTAAAATATGAAACATCTTTCGATATCTATTAAATAATTCTAACTTTGTTTCTGCAGTAAGAAATGTGGTTGGAATACTAATATCTATGGGAAAGAGGGTCGAATGTAGGTTAGGGGGACTTTTATAGTCTATGCTATCAATTTGAAGTATTGATAGTTTTTGAATACGCGGTCGGAAAGGTAATGTGTTTGAGATATGCTTGTTATATTGACTGGTACAAAGATGTGAAGTTTATTTTGTTGAGAAACATTTTGGGACCTTTTTTTAAATAAGGTTGCATAGATTTCGTTGTTTTTTTTTTTTATTGACGCAAAGAACTGTTAATAAAATTCTGAAATCAAAAATTACCAATGACCAATGACATATTTGTATGTGGGGGCCAGAATGATGTATACTGAATACATGGTACGGTTTGTGCGGCTGTGTAGCCTTAGGGGCGGATTTTTAGGAGTTGGAGTATATCCTTAGGGGCGCTATGAGAAGCAAAGAAAACGAAAAAAAAATTTTTTTTGGTTTAAAAAATTTTTGGGAAAATTTCGGTCAGTGTCGTCTTAGGGGCACTATGAAAAAAATACATAGAAAAATTTCGCGTTCATTTTCGAGGTAGCGCTCGCCGGCCGCTGCCGCGGCACCGCTCGCTTCGCTCGCTCGGCTCGCGCCTAGTTGGTCACAGTTCTAACCTAACCTAACCTATGGATATATTTGCAGGTACACACCGTTTTGTTTTCTGCACGGCTCATGGTGCCTATAAGCGTATGGTACCAATTCGAAAAAAAAAATTTTTTCGAAAGGTTTTTTAAGTGTTTGCCCCTAAACGTACTCAAGGTGAAAAGTAAGGAGAAATTTTCTAAGACCCAAAAATTTTTTTTACCTAATTTTTTTTTAATTTTCTGCACGGCTCATGGTGCCTATAAGCGTATGGTAACAATTTGAAAAAAAAATCGAAAAATTTTCTAAGTCCCGCGCCATAGCGCCCCTAAGGCTACACTCCAACCGGTGTTCCTTTCAACTCGTATAAGTGTCGAATCACCAACTTGCCTTGTGCAGGCATGGTATTTACTGCTGGCACTTTCTCTGTGTAAGGAAGGGTATTTTCATTGACTGTGGCACAGTTATATTTTCGTATAAAATATTATATTAACATTAATTAAAATATGCCCCGGAGCTAAGCCTGCTAGTACTCGACGTACTTACTTATAGTATTTTGATATTGATGTGAAAGTAGCAACAACTTCAGCCATTGTGATTTTAATTAAAGTGAATTTATTTATTTATTTCAACTTCACTAGCGACCCGCCCGGCTTCGCACGAATGCAATGTCATGCATATAAACCTCACACTTCATCTTGAATCACACTATCTATTAAAAAAAACTGCATCAAAATCCGTTGCGCAGTTTTAAAGATCTAAGCATACATAGGGACAGAGGTACATTGAATAGACGTACGTCTGATGTACATTGTGATTTTAAAGTAAATTTATTTATTGATTTAAACTTCATGTATAATAGTGGTACTTAGGCGGACTTAAACCAGTCAAACTTTTTTTTTGTAAATTCTGTTAGTTTAGGCTAACTGAGTTGAGTGACCCACAAACATGAATTATAAATTTAAAGATGCAGTGATATGATTTTTATGGAAGAACATACACAAGAAGACATGCTGCGCCGACCCCAAATAAATTGGGATAAAGGCAGGAGAATGATGATGAATAATATGATCTTTAAATTATTCAGTATTATTCTATGCACATTCTATATCACGCCCGTATTTTCTAAAGGTAAGGCAGAGGTGTACGTATAGTACATTCTACAATGTGGGCCGCCAATGTTTCGATCCTTAAAAAAAAAACACCAATTAAAGAACCTCCTATATTATTGAAGTCGGTTCAAAAGCACTCTACCTACCCCTAAAACCAATTATACGACGGTTTTCCATCCCAAAAATGCGAGAAAGAGACAGAAAATAAAATTCTCGTAGTTTTAGCTAATCCGTGATGTATTCCGGGCGACATTTTAAATTCGGGAGGGTTGCGATGCCCGCTTTTTTAACCGGGGTGGCACTCACAATTGAAAATAATTTATCACTGCTTTGCCATTGCAGTTTGTAATTAAAACTAATAAATTATTTAGGTATTTAGCTACTCCGTTGATGAAAAGAGGTAGAACATTTCATTGTGTACATTTTGATTGAGAAAAACTAAAAAAGTGCCAAAAAAAAACTGTATTTTTTTCATATTCTTGCTAACATGCAGATTATCTTATTAACATAGAGTGTAAAGTCATCATTATTGAGTATACAAGTTAATGGCTCTAAATTATCTAAGTAAAATGTAAGGTACGTCTGTGAAATTCAATTGCTATCAAAAGCCAAAAACCACGTCTTTGAAACCATTGTTTCACCCCTATCAATCTTAGGGGGGATCTTTGAAGACACCCCTCTTAATGGCGGTTCACCATAAGTCGTATTTACACAACTATGGAGGCAAACTAAGGACTTAACGGTGTGGTAGCGTTTCAAGCCACAGAGGATGAGAGATGGATATTAATAAGCCTATAAAGGAACTAGCAACAAGTTAGCCTTTTTTCAAATGAACTATTGATAGTTTTAGTAACTATTTGATAGTGTTTAAATATCCACCGAGCCAAGGAGGAGGAGCCCGCGGTTAAATAACAACAGCCGCTCGGGTCAGTCTTCAGGTTAAGCCGCGGTTACCTAGGTTGTTCCGTGGATGGGTAACCACCCATCATATCCAGTTTCCTCCATGCGTCGAAAAGCACGTTAAGCCAACTGCTTTGAGTGCTTCCTTGAGTGATTTATAGATCTTTGGCGCGAATTATACACAAATGAGGTAAGGTGACGGCGCGGCGCAGGCGTAGACTGTATAACGAAAAAAAATAACGGTGCGCCTGCGCCACGCCGCTTAAATGTAATTCACGACACGTCGCCTACTTACATTTTGTATGAAAACATTTTGAAGCGGCATCATGCCTGCGCCGCGCCTTCAGCCTACGCCGTTTCTGTGTACTTCATGCCTTTGTAAGTCGTTACAGGTAGTCAGTGGCCCGAAAGTCTGACAACCAGTCTTACCAAGGGGTATCGTACCAGTACTAACTGGGTTGTGGAGGTCAGATAGGCAGTCGCTCCGTGTAAAATATTTAGCTGAATCCGATAAGATTCGAAGCCGACCCCATAGTTGGGAAAAAGCTAGGCAGATGATGATTATAGTTAAAACCCCACAAAAATATTAAGTAGGTACTTTTTACCTTACAGATGGCTCCATGGGTACCTGTTTCTAAAAAAACAGAGCCGACTACGTTCTTGATCGAGATCAATGATCATTTTGACATTCATTCCTATCAATAAGAAGTACTCCACTCACATTGCTTACTGCAATTGTTGCAAGGAAAAAATGCGCCATCATAATTTTCCTGCTTCATACCAAGTTATCTGGGGTCGACACAGCATATCTACGAGTACCTCTTCCATACTTCTGTATTATTCTTCATCTCATGCGCCACTTCCACTACCATTCCAACCACATCATCGGTCACACAATCAATTCAACATATCTTTGGTCTTCTACTACTCTTATAGCCATCTATATTCATACACCACACCTCCCCAGCTATTGTAAAAACATTTAATTTTTCGTCAAACAACCATCACTAGAGTTATATGTCTTCTTCAATCTAAAGAAGGTACTGGCACAAAAACACTTCAGGTAGACCAGGAGTTACATACTTCTTTTGTACCGATAACCTCAATAAAAACCCAGGGAAATTGTTTTTTATTCTTCGGAGAGTTTTGCAAAAGAGTTCAAGTACAACCGTGATGATGGTAAGTAATAGGAACCTGGGTATTCCGTTTCTCTGAATCCTAAAAACCCACAAAAATACCACCTACTTGGTGCTATCCTAAATCCTAGCCTCCTACTTATGCAGGCTCTAGGCAGCGTCCCAAAATAAAAACGTAACACGAAACAAAAATATAAAACGACGAAAGGGTAAAACAACACACTAATGATTCGTATTTCGCAAACGGTTTTAATGCGTGCCTTCGGACATATTTAAAACACAAAGTTTTCCGTACCCTCGACCCCTAGACCCCCTTCCCCCTACATTTCGGTAGTTAGCAAGCGGGCAAAAGAGAAAACAGATCCCTCTCGGTGGGGTAAAAAATACGTAGTTTTAGCTAATCTGCGTCGAGGCCCGCGCGGCATTTTTAAACTCGGGTGGGGTGGTTTTAGGCATTTTAACACTGTACAAAAATGTAGGGGGTGAGTGGGGGTGCGTGTGTGGAATCGGACTTATGTGGGAATCTATTTATGTGATGTACCCCCCTCGCGTTAATATCGGTTGCTATGGCAACGGGTAGATTACTGCATCGCATCTACTCGATTTTTCGCCGCTTTTTCTGTTGTAATCAAATGAGGTGCGACGCGTGTGTGTGGGGGTGTGATGAGGGGGTGTATGGGGGTGTCGTGAGGGGGGTGACACGCGTGTACTCAATTATCCGCAGTGAATCAATAGCGGCGAGATGAGGGTAGTTGTGATGTTTGTGACGGGGCTAATGTCTTTTTATCAGTTTAAATTTTTTCCGTGTTTGAGCGGCACGGCGTTTGTTTGACCTATTTTCCCGTTTACTGCGGTCCAGGGGAATAAAAATGTACGTAGTCAAACGAGGGGTATTCCAAACATACGCGCGGGTATAAATAACCTCCATGTATTTTTTTATAATTTATTTTTGGAGGTATTTCCTGGTATACTGCGGTGGAACAACATTTGTCTCTCTTATTTTGCAAATGCGCAAGTTTAACGCATTATTATGTTAAAATTGTGTTTAATTATGACGTTGGTAATGTTTTGGAGCTAGATGTAGTTTTTTGTTTTGTTTGGTACTTATGTAGTGATGTGCTAGTCAGTGCCTCGGGAAAAACGTCCCAGCTGTGAGTTGTAGATCTTTGACAGCCTTTATGGGTTATTGGAAGTCTGACGACCAGTCTTACTAAGGGGTATCTTATTGCCCAGTAACTGAGTTGTGGTTTAAAGGTCAGATATTGAGTCCGTCTAAGTAAAATACTGGTATTTCGCTGCATCCAGTTAGACTGGAAGCCCAATTCAAGATAGATATTACAAGCCTTTATTTAACTTGCAGTGTTGGTATAATCAGTGGCCCGAAAGTCTAACAACCAGTCTTACCAAGGGGTATCGTATCACACAGTACTAACTGGGTTGTGGAGGTCAGATAGGCAGTCGCTTCATGTAAAATACTGATATTCAGCTGCATCCAGTAAGACATGGAAGGCTAGCCAGATGATGGAGCTTAAAGCATAAAGCTAGTGTGCCACAATTTATTGTGATTCGAACTAAATCATGCGGAATGGCACTTTTGTTACATATTCACAAATCGATTTCACTTTTCATTAGCTACAGGTGTTCGGCATTGTATTGTACTTAGTGCTTAATGACTGCAATACATTACAAACATTTTCATGACAGGTATGAGCTTATGTATGACGAATTGTATTGGAAACTAGCTGTTGCCCGCGGCTTCGCTCGCATTTTGATAGGAAATTATCCCATGGGCACCTTGTAAATATAACCTATGGCACACGGGAATAATGCAGCTTCTCATTAGTGAAAGAATTTTCAAAATCTGTTCAATAGATCCGGAGATTACCCCCTACATACAAACTTACAAACAAATTTTACCTCTAGATGACTCGTTAAATTTATATATTCTTTGGTACCAGAAAGGTATGTTTATTTGTGAATTGATAGGTTCCTAAAAGTATTTTTATATTTCGTAATAGTCTTCTTATTAAATTTTCTTATTTCTGCACCGGTTAAATTGCTAGGTGTTGATACATTTTCCCAACAATGTCAGGGAAGGAGCTCATGGCTAAACAATAACAGCCGCTTGGGTCAATCTCCAGGTTAAGCCGCGCTTGCCTAGGTTGGTCCGGATGGGTAACCACCCATTACTTTCCGAGCTTCTTCCGTGCTTCGGAAAGCACGTGCGTTGGTCTTGGCTGTCATTTGTAGATCTTTGACAGTCGTTACCGGTAGTCAGTGGCCCGAACTCTGACAACCAGTCTTACCAAGGGGTATCCTATTACCCAGTAGTAACAGGGTTGTGGGGGTCAGATAGACGGTCGCTCCATGTAAAATACTGGTATTCAGGTGCATCCAGTTAGACTGGAAGACAACCCTAATATAGTTGGGAAAAGGCTAGGCAGATGATGACGATGTCTCTTAAGGCTTCCAGTCCACAACCCAGTATCTGGATTACACGATATCCCCTGGAAAGACAGATTTTCAGACTTTCGCGTGTCTTACTACTCGTAACGTCTGTCAAAGATCTACCAACGATAATGTGAACCAACATTTGCTTTCGGAGGCTCCTCCATGCCATGGTATGGAGACCCATCCACGTTCCAACCTCGGCTAGAGTTGCCTAACCTAGAAAATTAACTCGTGTGGCTGTTATTATGAACATGAGCATGAGATTATTGTCTTACAATATTAAGTCGGTAATTAGTCCAATACCTCCCTGCAACCAAGTATCTATAATATTTCTATGATAATTTTATGGCCGACTCTTAACGACCAACCTATTAACTATTAATGCTCTCTCATAAACATTATCTTCGCCAAAATCACCACGCTCTCTGCAAACATTTCAACTAGAAATGTTTCTATGGTTTCAATTCAATTTTCTATAACTAGGTACTTATGTCACTGACTGAGGATGATTAAAAGCATTTAAAGCAAACCAAAATAATATTATTACCTACCTAGTTAAAACAACATTTTAATCAATATTAGTAACACATTAAAAACATCAAAATATACAGATGCAATTCTAATTATGCCAATCTTGTACTGAGTCGACGAACATTTTACATCATCATAATTTATTGCTATTCAAATCAGCTTTCCCTTCTAATATATAATATCTTAGTGTGCTAACCTAGGAGGTTATCGTCTGCTTAACCGGAGTATCCTGTAAGCCTTGATTGTACGGCCTCCAGCCAGGAGACATAGCGTGAAGCAACTTTTGAGTTTTAAACCCACGCCATCTCCCAGAATTTTCCAGAACTTTTCCATACAGAAAGACAATGAAATAGGGATTTTTGCATGAGAGTGCTCACACTCCAACATAATCTCACCCCAACTTTTCACAGTTCGTTAACCACCCGTTAGATGGCGGTGTCAGGAGGCGGCTTTTCTTTGTTGTATTAAATCAATATAGTTCTAACAGCGACATCTGTGAGAATTTTCCTGAACTAACTGCGGTACCAGTGCCGTCTACCAGTGTCGTGGTTCGTACCAAACTTAGATTAATAGATGTTATATTATATTCGGGGATTGAAAGACTTCGATTTAGTACCATTTTTTTAACACTAAATAGGCTTGCGTTTGGCCATAACGCGCCTTATGTGAAGCGATAACGCGGCCTAGGGTAGAGCACGCTTGTCTAGGAGAAATCAATTCACTGGAACTTTGAATAGATCCAGATTATAATGATCAAGGAACAGAGAAGCCGTCTAACAATTTGATTTCTAAACGTTTAAATTACGCTGTGATACGTAGAACAGGAAATTTATTTTTCCATTCATGAAAATATTGAATGTAATGCAGTCCGTGTCTTGTAAGACAGTTTATACTGAAAAATATTACTGGAGCAAAAATATTCGAGTGATTCGTCTGTGATTCCGGTTTTTTCGTTTTCGTACGAAATTCCTATAAAGTAATATGTTGTATTTTGTTTTGGTATTTGTGCATTGTTGTAATATTTTAGCGTGATCTTGTTTTTCTTTTTTTCTCCATATGTTATTTTAATTTTCTATGTAATTCAGATACAATTTATTGTTCATGAATAAATGACTAATGACTAATGATCCTTAGCGTGCCAGAGACAAAAGCTATAGACTAAATGACATTGTATCTGCGACAGTAACGATTTAGAAGTGAAAACTGAAAAATAAATGGGATTCATTTAGCTGCCAAAACACTTTTACTAATCTTATTGTTATTTGTTGTTGAATTAAGAAACTACTTACTTACAAACAATGGATAGGCTTTCAGAACGAATAATGTGTTAGGTAATTAAATATACAGGGTGTAACAAGACCCTTAACGAAGCCGTCAACCAAGCATTATGTTCATTGTACTAAGTAACTTTATGCAAAAATAATTGCTGGGAAACGAGTTTTATTTTTTTAGGTGAAAAATCACGTTTTTTCGTCGATCGACTTCGTCTATCGATGACTTTAATAGTCATGGGATCATGGAGGTGTTTACAGTGTAAATATATCATAAGCTAAAAACAGGTACTTAGTTATTAAAAAAAAAAGTTGACAAAAAAAAATCGCAAAGACGGTGAGAGCAAGTACCTTTCGGCTTCGTTAAGGGTCCTGTTACACCCTTTATAGATATTTTTTTCCTAGCGGCAATTATTTCATATTTTGAAGGATATAACAATATTATATAATAAAACACACATTCCGCAAATCACTTTAAATTTATTTTATAAAAGTAACTTTAAATAAAATATTAAAATCATTAATGCGAACTAAATTCATTTACATACAATAATTATCACTTATTTCCTATTTATATTTTTCAAACTCTTAGCTTTTCAACTAGCCTACAACGAAATCATAATTTCTATAATTCATAATCAATATACGCGAATATTCCATTTTTTTAAACTAGTCTTACGGGTAGTTTAGTTAGCTTAACTGTTTCTTAGAAAATTCCAATTATCTAACGACGAATGTTTCATTTTTATTTTTGAATCGAAGATCAAAAGACCAGCTTTCTATTTCCCCAATTAAATTTAAGAGCCGAACTGAAAGCGCTCAGTTGGATTTTTAACGCTAAGCAGATCGCGTAGCTTAGAAATTCCAAAAACATTGAATATATGAATATTATAACAGTTTTGCTAATAAAATATTGTCGACTAGTGGTCATTAAAACAAGCATTAGGGCCCTTATTCACTATTGCAACACTATCACACTATCACAGTTTACCGTCTAGGTTTTGACAGCACAGAGCCGAGCGCGCGGTTTTAGCGGAACGTAAATACGTCCATTTTATAATAAAAAATACTGTTTTTACATCCAATATTTCCATGATTTTAAGAACTTATTCATATCTATGGATAATACTGATTGTGCTTGTTGCAAACAATTTAATTAAAGAAGACCTCTAAATTTGACACATTACTGTTTCCCAATTTGACTGTGTCATAAAATTATAGTTATATTTTGGCAAATAAAGTAACCCGTAAAACTAATCTAATTCAGTTTAACTCTTCCTAAAGGTTCGTTTGGCACGTAAAGATTTCGTTTGTCTCGCGGACGGCACTAACACTCAAACTAAACACAGTATAAAGGCAGTTATCGACTACAGTGTAACGTCTGCAGTGATTAGCACGAACGCCGACTTAATGCAATTTTGTTTCGTGCGCATAACGACTACTAAAGGTACCAATTGGTTAGCTTTGCTAACACATCAGAGAACCTTGAAGTAACGTTATGGGAAAATTTGTAGGAGGTGATGAGAAGAGGAATCCTTAGATGGAAGTGTTGCGCTGTTACAGGTGTTGTGATATAAATACTGACCATTTAATAAAAAGTATCCGGCTCGAAGGACCAAATCATACTACAGAGCGTATTACATAACTATTTGGTCCTAAGTTTCGGAAACAGAGAGAAGGCCAGTATTGTTTAATTTTTAAATTAGGTGTTGGGATATTTTAAATAACTACATTATAAAGCAGTACCTACGCTGTAATCGACAACCAACTTTACAGAAAAACATCATTTTCATTAATATCTATAAATTCTATCACAACTTTTAAATAATTTTCAAAAACTGAGCAAAACTAACGTTACCTAATAACTAACAAATTATATTGATTTATTATTATTTATAAACTATATGAATATAACTGAAAAGAGCCTTGAATATTGAATCTCAATTCCTTAATTTTATAAATAATTTTTAACAATAAGTATCTTACACTATTTAGTAGCGAAATTTGGTGTAAATGCAGAAATAAAATGTTGACAGGGCCATCACTTTTGAGAACAATAATATATCTTGCTATCTATTTTTAATCAGTATTAATTCAGAAATTTTCAAATTGGTCTCTACTTTGCTTCTTGACCCATCTAGAAGTACCCATTGCTTAAACTATACATACATATTACATAATATAGCGTAACTTTGTGTTACATTCATAGCTTTTTCCAAGTTCAAATCTTTAATCTCATTAGACAATATGTTTATAAGTTAATGTTTTTCTAGGGGCACAGTAAGAAACAATAACGAACAAACAACGAAGATATCCTACAAAGATTTAAACATTGAAATTGTGCGCAATCCATAACAAGTCTACAAGGGAACCTCTACTGCCTACTTTGTTGTCCTCATAAACATATCGTTGACATTTATAATCTTGTACATGACAACCCTGTCAAAATTCACTCCACTATCACTTAACTATACATACAACTATTTGGCCACAACGATGAAGAACAGAAATGTACATATCATGGAAACGACTTCCTATAACATACAGTCACGGTTAAATGGTAAAGCAGAACTTACAATATGAAAAGAAAAAACAAGTGACGTCATTGATTATTTTTATTTCGTCCAAAGAATTGAAATCGACACGCCAACGAAGCAGCTGAAGTACGAAAGGTGTAACTTCAAATATGTTCTCATATGTAGAATTGAATTCGTAGTATTGTTCTACTCAGTTTGAAAAACCATCATGCTGGACATGTACTATAGTATATCGTGTTTAATATACATAGTGGTGTAATAAACATCATCATCATTATTAATTGCCTTTTTCTCAATTCATTTGGGGTTGGAACAACATGTATACACTTCTTCATCCATACTTTAATGGCACAGAGTATAGTTAATAAAGAAATGTCTTTATTTTTTCATTGTTAGGTCTTTACCATTTAACCGTCGATATATATTTACCTGATCACATATTCCAAAGTTCGTGCTTATCCTCTAAACACTAGTATATTTAGATGGCATACATTATTCTCAATAATGGTAACTTTGTTTTCAATTGATACTATGAAGTCAGTATCACAACCTACTGGTATCGATAGAGTATTCTTAGAAGAAGAAATAAGAAGCGATACTAATACCAATACCAACTTTATAACATCAATTGAACCTTAGCTTTAGGAAACTTCAACTTTACAAATCTTTTTAGAAAGTACCTAATTTATGCTTGAAAATGACCCATGAAAACCTTTCTCAAATCAACGATCTTATTTTTGATGACGATTCCATTACTCAACCTTTTCTGTACTTATATCCGCTTTCCACGGTGTTCTAATAAGATTCCAATATGAAGATTTTAATAAAGCACTGTCGTCAAAAGTAAGGCCAGTCGATCAAACTAATCATGTCATCTAAATATACCAAAAGTAATTTAATTTATACAAATTCACCTACGGAGCGACACACAGAACGGCCAAGAGCTTCTATTGGCTGAACCTGAACTGAACTGAAACAACGAGGTGACTCCAAGCTTACAACTACTTCATAGATTTTACAAAATTATTTTCTAGGAAATGCGGTGTCAGTGAAAAAGACAATCACTTTTTCAAAATTTTCATATAAGAGTGATACGAGCGATGGAAATAGGAAAAGTTGTGTTATATCAGTGTGTAGAAAATTACAAAAAACTGCATAATTAAATTGACAGAGCGTAAAATACAATATTATTCGTAGACTGTAGAAGAGTTGATAGAAATTACCTTTTTAAACCAAAGGGATATACGAGTATTACGACGTCACTCTCCCTGACACCCCACCTCAACACATCAAAAAACAAACGTCTCCACACTATATACATAAAAACGAGCGCAAAATTAACTCGTGCCATCAGACTTGCTGGATTCACTCTCCTCTGTGATAGTGATCATAGGAGGCGTATCATACGCCACATCCCCTGGCGATGTCTCATTCATCAGCTTCTCAAACTTCGGCGATCCGGAAGGTAGGATTACATCCCGAACTGATTCGTACATATCTGTCCTTATAGTTGGCAATGAGCCTCTCTTTCCTTTCAAGTTATCTTTCCCAGAACCGTCGTCTTCTTTGATTGTTTCCATCGGTACTTTTTCTAGTTCTTCTTCTTCTAACCGAACGGGAAGACTATCAGCTCGGTTCAAAGACTTTGAGCCTTCGACTTTCTCTGCCACAGGAACTGCTACACCGTTCTCCAGTTTCTTCTGGTCGTGTAGATGTTGCAAGCTGTATTCTCTGGCTTGAACATCTGATAGCAACGGTCCGTCAGTTGAGCCTTCGATAGAGTATCCCGGGCCTTGTAAAGCCTCGTTACCAATGATGGAATCTTGCTTGAAGATCGCTGCAGTTACCACAGGCTTGTCAGGGTCTGTCGGGGTCTTGGTAATCAAAGGCTCTTGGGAGTTGTCATTTACTATTCCTTCTGGGACATCGTCTTTCGTTGTGTCGTAGCCAGCGTAAACGGGGTACCCAAAATGACCTTGCTCATAACCTATTTGGCTGCTGTAAGAGTAGCTGACATTATGAGAGCCAATTGAGGACATGCTGAGGTCAGAAATTGAAAGACCGGTACTAGACAAAGCCATGGCTTTGTCTCTTTCATACTTTCCGCTACTCTTCTCGCTGTCCTCGTCTATCTTCTTCTCCAACTCCTCAGGGACGCGGTGTATGAGAGCCTGGTTGGTGGAGATCTGAGGATCGTGGGGTGGGGAGTTGTGGATAGCTTTATTGTTGGGCCTGTAGGCTGTTGACTGCTGGACCTCTACTACGAAGATGCCGTCGTTGTCTGGTGAATACTTCATTTTCGTTTCCCGTCCGTTTCTGGTGATGTCCTGGAAAAATTCAAAGTATTTATTAGTTAGTTAATTACATAATTTAAATAGGACAAATAACATTTAAGGAGACTACCCACTACACCGTACCTTACCATGACCGTGCTATGAACGTATCAGGCACGGAAAAAATACAACACGTACTACTATGCCACCAAAAACGTATCATCTGCGCATCATACACGTTTCTATAGGGTTTAGAACGGTCACCATACGTGGTTAGACCCTATATTCTTTGTAGTGAAAAGTGCCTTACTACTCGTATGCCCACTAGACTGTTCCGTCACCGTCGTCCCGGAGCGTAAACAATTGCCGGCGAGAATATTTTGCCGATGCCAATACCCCTACGTGCATGGCACGCGACGGTGTTGGTCGGTGACGGAATGGTATAGTAGGCATAGTCTCTTTAATAGACAGATTTTTTTGCCTGATACGTTCATAGCACGGTCACGGTATGATTATGGTGAAGTGCGCAGGATCCTTTAAAGTAGTTTTCTAAAGGCGACCGGTTATAGACATTTTTGAATGTACTAAAAGAAAAGAAAGTTTTTTTAGGCTATTGGTGTCTTTAAGTAGTTATACCAAACAAATTCCGTATCTTAGTGCCCAACAGAACAGTATGTTTCTATTGGGCACTAAGATACGGAATTTGTTTAAGCCAGTATTTCAAGAAATATCCCTATATAGCCACATAGTGCCAGATTCCTAGTCTAATTACTTACGTAAACTTCTCAACCAACTATTTCTTAACACAGTTTGAGTTAGACCGATGTAAGACAAAGTTCTCTCCCGACATGTTCCACCACGGCGCCGGGAAATGCCTGAGGACACAGCGTCTGACGGCTTGTGTCTGGTATTTGCTGAACTTTGTCTGCGGGGAGTACGGTCTCTGCCAGAGTGCACGTGCACGTCAACTTTGCAACTGTCCTAAGCTGAACTAATACAGAAGTGCCGGAACTTTGCAAGTCTCATTAATTTTGGTGTTTCCGTTAAGCTAGTCTTCTGAATTTGTTAATTTTCTTGGTGTACGGAAATAAAGTTATGACATTATTTTGGAAGATTGTTGACGGATTTCTAAAACTTGCAAAATGAAGACATTTTTAACCGACTTCCAAAAAGGAGGAGCATGTACACCAATTTCTCCATGATTCTTTTTTGATTTGATAGAGGAAACCCGAATACGGATCGGTCTAGATATTTATTTGTTTCTACTCACATTCCGCTCTTCAGTCTCCACAATGAGATGGTTATTCTTCAGGGTCATGGTGAAGATGGAGCCATTAGCAGCCGGCGCCTCCCCGCCGTCGGTGCCCGTACTCTCGTCCGTTGGAGACTTCAACTGAAAAGGAAAAGTAATATGATTTAACGTTAAAGATTTCTCTGTGAATAAAGTCTACTTGTGCAGTCTGGTTTTATTCCGGAAACTTCCAAATCGTCAAATAATTCACCCTCTATTATACATGAAAAAAAAAATCAAACTCAAAATCAACGTAGAATATTTTTATCGCTTAACGGTAAGAGGCCAATATTCCCTTTCCTAATTTTAAGGAGTTCCTTATTAAACAACCAATTTATCTATTATGTATTAGGTATTATTGGTGAAAAGGTGCCATTAGTCCTTGTACAAATAAATATATATTTATTGGCGCGTGTATTACATCACAGAAGTCATCATCTGCCCAGCCTTTTCCCAACTATGTAGGGGTCAGCTTCCAGTCTAACCGGATGCCTCTAAATACTAATATTTTACATGGAACGACAGCCTATCTGACCTCCACAACCCAGCTAGCACTCGGTAATAGCACGGAGGGAACTTGGAATGTAATGGGTGGTCATCCATCAACGGACGAGCCTTGGCAGGCGCGGCTTAACCTAAAGATCGACCCGAGTGGCTGTTTTAAACTAGCTACGAGCTCCTCATTACAATAAAAAAATCTTGTCTAAATAATAACGACCCCATGTGTCAGCTGTAGTGTAAACTGTACATCCATAGGTTGCAATAATTTACACATCGAGACCTTTCCGAGAAATGTAAACATGGTGTATCTTTAATGGTGACTGGTAAACACAAGTCACCATTAAGGATAGCCTGGTAATAGGTACCTACTTTAAATAAACTTATGTTTCAATTTGTACCTACAATGGTTTCTCACCATGAAACAGGAACAGGTTTGTAGAGAGCAAACTCTTTGATTCTATTGATGAGGGAGGATTCTCCCCAGGACCCGGGTGTTGTGTCTAGTGGGTTATTTCCCGACGGTTGTTGTCGCCGTTGTCGGCCAGTTATATACAGGGTGTAACAAAATCCTTAACGAAGCCGTCAACGCAGCATTATGTACATCAAACTAAGTAACTTTACGCAAAAATTATTACCGGGAAACGACTTTTTCTTTTTGGTGAAAATTCACGTTTTACGGTAGGACTCGATGTAACGCACTCAAAATATTATGCTGATGGATGGATTGAATAGTACGGGGGTCGTGGAGGTGTTTAAAGTAAATATCACATTAAAAACAGGTTTAAAAAAAAAAAATTGTGAAAAAGTTGGAACTTTGACCTTCAATATCTCCGTAACTAAAAGGTTCCCAGGTATGGTCTAGAACAAAAAAGTGATCGCAATGATGGGGAGAACAAGTGGCTTTCGGCTTCATTAAGGGTCTTGTCTCTCTTGCCTTATCTCATGGATAACTCAACTTGCGCGATGTCGATGACAATCGTTACAACTTCTCAGTGACTCTGACTAATAGTGTTACCCAGTACTCATTGGATTGTGGAGGTCAGATAGGCAGTCGCTCCATTTAAAATAATGTTATTTAGCAAATACTAATATTTTATTCACACCATGGTAAACAGGGCAGTAAACTGCACAAACTTAAGAAAAGGCACTGGTTGAAAGTTGGTTCATTACAAATTTTCCTCGCAATCGCAATCCTAACTCAGAAACTCCAGCAGCTGCCACATACAAACAGATCCTCAGCAATTCTACATGTTTTACCTCATAAAAGTCAAACAACATCAGTTATTACCCAAATGGTGATGGCATTCGTAATGACTAACTGAGACTGACAAAGGAGCTATCCTCTCGTTTGGGCCGCTAATGACCCGCATTGACAAATCGTTCACCTTAGCCCACGGTGCGGGCGCAAGGGATGAGAGGAAGCGAGATATAGTCCCCGACATTTTATTTTTGGCAACAGCAACGCCACAGCCACCTTATTGCAACGGCGATAAAGATCACTGTACAAAATACTACAACAGTTTAGTCTATGGCAGCAACGCAACAGCTACCATATTGCGGAGGAATTAAAAGTTCACTTTTGTTTTGGCAGTGACGCAAAGTCAGAGGTAAAAAACTGTATAGTATGATCACTGTAAGTTTGCAGTTCCAAGTGCTGCTTGTCAAGAAAATTTGCACCGGTATGTCAAACTTGGTGCATTTATTTTGTTTCTGTGTTTTCCCGCCTGCACAAATAAGTACGAACTATACGTGTATTACGTGCACCAACAACTGTCAAACGGGTGTTATTTCATCACGAACATAAAAGTTTATAATATATAAAAACCGTCGATTCAATTTTTTTTGAAAAGGGACATTGGAAAAACCTGTACAGACGCCAGCAATCAAGCTACTACAATCTGTCAAATTTCTTTAATAGATTTTCAACTTTATCGCTAAAGCATTAAGTTCAAGGTTGATTGGGAAATTTTGACAATTTCAGGTTGCTTGATGAGCTTACGTCTATACTTAATTCTATTTAAAAACAATATTATAAGCCACGTTTCTGATGCTATGACTTTCGCGAGTCTGTTTATTTATTGGCGAAGCACATAGCACGTTCTTTGTACCCAATTTTACTTCATTTGCACATGTTCCTTATTCTTTATTGCCGACAGAAATTACAGGATATTGTTACAATATTACAAGGACCCTGAATTGGGTATCGCTCTCGCAGACTCTTTTAACTTAAACGCTATCCAAAATAAAAGGACCTCTAACGTTACATAAAAAATCCCTAATTCGTTTTACAATTTCAGAAACGAAGGAAGCGGGGGAGGTCTTTCAAAATTGGTCGTCTCGCCATTTCCAACACACATAGAAATTCTTTTACATGAATATATTGAGGTAACATTAAAAATAATAGCTTTAAGCTTAATCACTTTGCAATAGAGTTGGAAATCATTTGGCAGGGATTTTTTATGATTCGCGTTTGAATGTAAAAATAAAAATAAGTGTTTCGGTATTTCAACTTTTTGACAGGCAATGAAGCGTGTCCAGGTGTTGCCAACCTTTGGGAATTATAATTAGTCATTTAAAAAAGTTATGTTATAATAATATATGATATCTTAATAGCGATGATTCAAGTCTAATTATAATAAGAAGGGATCTTTCTGATTTGGTAGCCAGCTCAAAACATTTTATGAATTTTAACGACATGTAGAATAAAACTGAAATAAACCAGTAGTTTGAGTTCCATAATTCCGTATATAACTAATCATCGTTTTAAGAATATTTTACTGTACGATTCGACAAATCAAATCGTACACGTTAAAATGAATAAATAAACTAACTATTTATATCATGAAAAAAACTGTTTAGTTGACATTATGACCCAATCCATCATTTTGATTATGATCCTTGAGTTGATATAATGTGCATTAAACTGTTTACTAACGAATTCTAACATCATCATTCTCCCGCTCGTATCCGAATTTATTTGTGGTCGGCACAGCAAGTCTTCATCTTCCATACTTTTGTATTACTCGTCATCTAATCAGACACCTCCTTCCTTGCCATATCATCCAACACATAGTTCATCCATAACGAATTCTAACAAAAAGCAAAATCATTTCTTGCCCTTAAGGTGGAAGCGCAAGGGTAGCCCGCGAAATTTAAATTTTCTCAAGTTTATTGCAATTTGCAGGTCAGTGTCAAGTTGTATGTTGATGAAAATATGAATCGCGCCAGTAACACGTATGGAGTTACAGAATTATAATCATTCAAATCATCAATACAGCTCTCCAAGTTCATATAATCACATTCAATAGCTATTTCATGAAAAAGTCACTTTTTGAGATTATATGAACTTGGAGGGTTGTATTGATGATTTGAATGATTATAATTCTGTAACTCCATACGTGTTACTGGCGCGATTCATATTTTCATCAACATACAACCTGACACTGACCTGCAAATTGCAAAAAACGTAAGACAATTTAAATTTCGCGGGCTACCCTTGCGCATCCACCTTAACTCGCATCACGCAATACTTCATAAACTCAGAAACAAAGCCACGTGCTTCCCAATGTGCCAACGCGCCAACGCCTACACGCGCTCACTTCCTTCGATCCTAGCCATGGAGTATACATATATAATCTGTGGCGGGAAAACAGAGGGACGCAGGAAACACGTGAACACGTGATTTAACCCTTTCACGTTTGTGTGATTTATTAACTTAAAATCGACAAAACGCTTGATCTATTTAAAGTTATACTATACTCGTATATTCGTTCCGTTTTTAAAGCTTTTGATTTGCAGAGAGACTAAATCTTCCGTAGATCAATCATTTACTAGCTGAGTTAATTTTTAAACTGCACTATCTGTCTGTGAAATATGTTTTAATATGTTGTCCATTAATATTTGTATTCTAGAAAAATATAACCTTACAAGGTATTCTTTCGATGTGACAAACATTCTATGTCTTACGTTTCCAATATAGGTACAGCCACACACACCAACGCCCACCAGTCATTAAACCCCGAAATACCTACCATACCTACCTACAAACATACACAACACAAAAGTACACAATAAAACACAAAAAATGTGCAACAAAAACGTACACCCACATTCACACTTAAGACCTAGGTCCTTAGGTCTAACTTTGCCAGGTCATTGCCCGGTCGTCGCCCGCGCATTTTGGCGTACTCTTATTTTTTTTGGGTACCGCCCGGCCCCCGCCTCGCCCCGCAGCCTCCCAATCGAGTTGCAGTTTTTAGATGCACCTACTTGAGTCGTATGACTATCTAACGACCTGAAGAAAGGTGTCGGTGGAGTCGACAGTTTGTGTAGAATATTTATGGAAACTTACAAATTGGATGAAATTAAATGTACTGTTAAGGGTTTTGGACAATAATTTTTAGTGGACCGTTGAAATAGTGTTCGCAAAGTGTGATCGTAGGGTCCAGCAGGGCTCAGTCCTCGAGAAAAGTGCTATAGTGCTATCTCACTTTCAAAGTTATGACGAATTAATACCAATAAAACCAAAACTTAAGACTTTCAACTGAATATGTTTGTGTGTGTACTTGGTGATTTTACGGAAAAAGGTTTTTATTTTGGTATTCAAACCAGTTTTGACTTAATCAAAATGACCAATACAATTGTCTTATCTTAATCACTCTTCATTAAACCTAAACAAAACTTCTACACCAAACTCGACTCCACCGCCCTCCACTGCGCACACGCATTCATCGAGAAGTGCGTTGCACTATAGCGAGCCAGTTTGACTAGATTTTTGGCAACGCGAGGCTCATGCACTGTTCCTTCCGCCCCCTCCTCTCTGCCCCCCTAACCGTGCACCCCCCCTGGCATCGCCTGCTCACCGTGGTTATGACTTTCTGATGGGGTTTGAAAAGAGATGAAGGATAATACGAGTATTTTTTGGTAATTAGTTTTGTAAAGTCAAGTTTTGGGTATGAACTTAGTGTGGATGTGTTGGAATATGAGAGAAGCAGAAATCGAGGTCGTATTTATACAGCTAAGCTTCGTATAAAGGGGTAGGCAGGCGTTTGACAGAATATTACAACCACGATGCTGTGAGCTATATTCATTGGTTTAAGCATCCTTAAATATTCGTCTAAGTAATTTTGATTGAAAATGATACTCAAAGCATCCGTATTTCTATACAGGGTGTAACAAGACCCTTCACGAAGCCGTCAACCAAGCATTCTGTACATCAAACTAAGTAACTTTACGCAAAAATGATTACTGGGAAACGACTTTTTTTTGGGGGTGAAATATCACCTTTTACGGTAGGACTCAATGTAACGCACTCTAAACATTGTGCTGATGGATGGATTGAATAGTATGGGGGTCGTGGAGGTGTTTAAAGTAAAAATCTTACATTAAAAACACGTATCTAAAAAAAACCTGTGAAACAGTGTGAACTTTGACCCCCAATATCTCTGAAACTAGAAGGTTCCCAGGTATGGTCTAGAACAAAAAAATTATCGCAATGACGAGGAGAACAAGTGCCTTTCGGCTTCGTGAAGGGTCTTGTTACACTCTATATAGACGTTCAACAGAATCAGAATCAGGATTGGCGTAAACTTTTCTGTAGCTAATGTCAATTCCATAGATTTAAATTTTCGGTCATGATTATCGCTGACTGAATGTCGCTTTGCAGTCCTTATGTAATCCACCCTGCCCTACCCGCATTATTAAAATTCAGATTTGTAAATTGTAATTAACACAACAACACAACAAACAAATGCCTACATTTTTGGAAAAATCCGCAAAAGAATTTCAGAAGCTAGATTCAAATGATAAAAAAAAAACACATTTTATTTCAGTTTCTCGGTACGTTTGTACCTACAATCAAGATAACTCAATGCTCACGAGTGGGAGTGGGTGCCAAGTTTTACAACTGTTTTACTACTGTGAGATGTCTCAGATTCCGTGTTTAGGTAATTGCTGAGACTGCAGACTTCACGTTTTACTCCTTGAAGGTAAAACACAAAGTGACGACTTTGGGTTGTAAAATGTAGAATGGTTGGCAAAGTTTTGCCTTGTGTACACCCACACAAACCTCTCCGTTTGGTACCTACGATTTACTTTGATTATAAGTTTCTGACATGGAAGAAGTTCAGGATTTTTTGCTTATTAGAACTTAAGAGAGAAAGAAGTGCGGTAGCCTATTCTTGGGCGTTTTCATAAAAAAGTCATTCAATGGGATTAAATGAACTAACACTGTTGTATTGATGATGTTAATGATTATAACTCAGTAAAACCATATTTGTTACGGTTGCGAATCATATTTTAATCAACATACAACCTGACACTGACCCGCAAATTGGAAATAAAACAATAGAAAATTTGAATTTCGCGGGCTACTTTTCGCTTCCAACTTAACTTAATAACGGTAGCAAACGCCCGTGTTGTCGATTATGGCCGTCTTCTTTTCATAGACAAGAGCCATGTATCCCAAAATTGGGAACTTTATAGGCTGACTTAGAATCGACTTTGTTATGTCTTTCTGTCTATACTAATATTATAAAGAGGTAAAGTTTATGAGTGTGTGAGGTTGTAGGGGGTAATCTCTGGATCTACTGAAACGATTTTAAAAATTCTTTCACTAATAGGAAGTTACATTATCCCAGTGTGCCATAGGCTATATTTATAACTTGCCCGTGGGATAATTTCCGACCAAAACGCGAGCGAAGCCACGGGCAACAGCTAGTCTACAAAAAGTACCCATAACAATACATTAAAAACTACTGTGCCAACCGTCACACAGCACATCTTTTATGCAGCCTACCGTTTATCTCCATTACAGAAAGGTTCTTTAATTATGAGAAATTAAAAACGGCCGTAAGATTTTAATCAATTAACCATGAGCAATATACCTACGTTATAAAACCCTAAAATATGAGTCAGATTGTAATAAGCAAAGCATCAGTTTCCAATTTCAAAGAACGTCAGTGAAAAAAAAATGTTTTTTGACAGCGTCATCGAGACCTAACTTTTAAATTCCTACGTTACATTGTCCTCGAGACAAACATCTGTGACAGATGGATTAAAAATAAATCTTTTTTATATTAAATAGGCTTGTGTTTGGCTGGAACTAGAAGAAACTGATTCACTCGAACTTTGAATAGATTCTGAATATAATACTTTCAGTCCGTCGTTCCTTTAGATTCGGTCACTAAAAATACTTTTCTGGCTAAAAGTATTTTTAGTGACCGAATCTTGGTGTCAAGAACTTCAATGTCTTTCAAACACAAGCAGGCTGACAAGCCTTGAAAACATGAAAAACTAGTAATTGCTCAATGTAATCGCGTACCATAAGAAAGTACCAGAATAAATAATCTTGCTCGTATCGTTCGGCCTGTATAACTACGCTAAGTGCCGTCCATAAGGCCGAACATATCGATAGGGAGCCGGAGGCTCCAAGTTATGGGCGCTAACGGTCAACGGGGCCTCTTGCGAAATACCTATAGGTAACGATTGCAAAACAAGCTACGAGCTAGTTAAGAAAAAAGGAATAAAGTGCGAAGAGTTACGTCACAATTTTTTGTAGTTAAACCAAAGTTTAAGGATCTGCTACACCGACAGAATACCATAGAATGGTTAGGTGTTTTTTTTTTTTTTATGATTGACCTGATTAGCCAGTACTAACTGGATTGTAGGGGGTTAGCTAGACAGTTGCTCCATGTACTGTACTGGTATTCAGCTGCATCAGGTTAGACTGGAAGTCGCCCGTACCATAGTTGGGAAAAGGCTAGCCAGACGATGATGATTTTTATTTATATATTTATAAGGAGTGAGAGGTACCTCAATTTTCTTTATCTGGAGGCCTACTTATGACTTCTTAATTCAGTATTGTTTTAACATTAATATTAACAGATCCCCATTTAACCTTGTAACCTTAACATACCGATAGCTCAGAGGCACTCTCCCGTGCACTAATATAGGTCTAAAGCCAGTCGTGTGAAGTCTACCTAACACTCGTACTGGAACTAAGATCAAAGGGAACCCTGGAAATCGATAGGTATGTACCTATATTTTGTTCGTAGGTATTCTGAAAAGGGGTAAAAGGTCAATTATTTTCTTTATAAGCTATTTCTATGTAGTACAAAGGAATATTTGAATTTTGTGACAAAATCAAGAAGATGTAAGGTAGGTACTTTACGTGTAACAAAACCCTTAATGAAGCCGAAAGGCACTTGTTCTCCCCGTCATTGCGATATTTTTTTTTGTTGTAAACCTTACCTAGGAACCTTCTAGTTACGGAGATATTGGGGGTCAAAGGTACAACTTTTTCATAAGCTTTTTTTTTTAATACCATTTTTTTTATATAAGATAACCTCCACAATGCCCGTACTATCCATCCACCTCACAATGCACAAACGTGATTTTTAACCCTAAAAAAAGTCGATTCCCAGCAATATTTTTTGCGTAAAGTTACTTAGTTTGATGTCCCAACTATATTGGGGTCGGCGTCTAACCGGATGCAGGTGAATACCAGTATTTTACATGGAACAACTGCCTTATTGACCTCCACAACCCAGTTAGTACTGAGTAATACGATACCCCTTGGTAAGACTGGTTGTCTGAGTTTTTGGGCCTATTAGTTTGATGTACCTAATGTACATAATGCTTGGTTGACGGCTTCGTTAAGGGTGTTACACCCTGTATGTACCTACCAGAAGATTTCATGGCAATACTTTGATGATAATTGCCTCGTTGGTCTAATGGTCGATTTGCCTGGGTTCTATTCCCGGGTCGATCAAAGTGTTATTGGGCTTTTCCATCAGGAATTTCTCAGTAGCAGCCGCGGAGTCTGGATTTAGGCCACTCGCCCCCTACTACACGGGACTTAAACATAACAGACTGGCGAAATGTGGGTGTACTATTATGTACACCTATTTAGAGGCGTAATGATATGTTTTATAATTGGCAAGTAACACTTTTACCGACTACAACCATTGGTTATTGCAGGTTTACGATGTTGTTGTCCCGTATATAGTAAGAGTACCGAAATATTTTTATATCTAATTTAAGCTTAGTTATCGATTTAAAATGAGCTACATGAAAATGATAATATACCTATTTTGGAAAAAAAAATGATCGAAACTAATTTCATTTCACTTCAACTTTTTCTGCTATCGTTACATTCCTCCCTCCAAGGAGTATCTCAATCGCGCCGACCCGGAAGGCAGCTTCTCGCCGTATTCACCTTTATTTGCATTCAGTCCCTCTGTACCTCAGACCTCTGGCTACAAAGCTATTCCTCCCGTCCGGTTAACGTCTTTGGAATATTCTACTCTCTTTCTGAATACCCTCCTCTATAAGAATACGTATCTATTATGGAAACACCTTCATTATTTAGAAGGTATCTATTTTAAGGTCTTTTTTAAGGTTCCGGAAACGCCACCCTATCACTAAGACTCCACTGTCCGTCTGTCTGTCTGGCTGTCTGTCACCAGGCTGTATCTAATGAACCGTGACAGCTGGACAGTTGAAATTTTCACAGATGATGTATTTCTGTTGCCGCTATAACAACAAATACTAAAAACAGAGTAAAATTAATATTTTCGGGAGGCTCCCGTACAACAAAGGTGTTTTTTTTTAGGTAATGTTTCGGAACTCTTCGTGCGCGATTCCGACACGCACTTGGCCGGGTTTTTAAGAGAAATGTTAGAGAAATGATTGCACTATGAAGTTTATGGTCAGCTTCCGATCTTGTGATACAACTGTTTGCGCCACGCGCGTACTGCGCGCATATCAACATCGAAAACATAAAGTATTGTATAGAATTCGATAAATAATATCCAATCTTCACAGATCTTACATAAGTTAAATTATTTTGTCTTGTGACTATGACTGTAGTTTCATCCTTTTGTTTTTGACCTTTATCATTGCCTGTAACGGTCTAATTGAAATAAATGCTTTGAGTTTGAGTTTTTTTTTTAGTTTAAGGGATGGGTGATTACCAATCTTTGATGCAAAATGACTTATATGTCAATCATTTCTAGCCTAAACTATAGGCCAGTTATGCAGCTTTGCGGAAGCAGAATACGTGATAGTCTATCATCATTCTCTTGCCCTTAGATATACCAATTTATTTGTAGTCGGTGCGGCATATCTTCTTTTCCATACTTCTCTATTACTCGTCACTTAAGCAGGAAAAAGCATATCAGCTTTATTACTACACTAGCCGTTGCCCGCGGCTTCGCTCTCGTTTTGGTCGGA
Source organism: Eugnorisma glareosa (assembly GCA_947578425.1). Classification (NCBI taxonomy): domain Eukaryota; kingdom Metazoa; phylum Arthropoda; class Insecta; order Lepidoptera; family Noctuidae; genus Eugnorisma; species Eugnorisma glareosa. The sequence goes on along the minus strand of OX387973.1, from coordinate 19,090,897 downwards.
AATTATTCTACGGGTCTGTTGTAAATATAGCCTATGACACTCAGGGATAATGTAGCTTACTATTAGTGGAAGAATTTTCAAAATCGGTTCAGTAGATCCAGAGATTACCCCCTACAACCAACAAGATCACAAACTCACACACTTTACCTCTTTAGTAGTAAAGATTAGTATAGATAATCTAGTTTTTGCTCTATTATTTGTCCAGAATCATACACCTAAGGTCTTCAAAAAAAACAAAATCTACTGATCACTTAAAAATCAAATTCCACCCCAGTAACCCACTGAACAGAAATCTGTAACTAACCGAATAAAACATACAAGACCCATCAACTTGGAGTATTCTCAAGTTGCTTGTCCTATATATAATTCAGTTGTTCGGAATACTATCCCTGAGGGTCGGCTCAGCCTCCGAAGTTGACGGGTTAGGGAGTACAAGACTTGGGAGGATACGGGTTGTTAAAGGTTCTTTTAGGAGGTTATCAAAACGACAGGATGATAAAACCCTTGATGTTTTTCGATCCATTTCGTCCTTGTAAAGACGCAGCTTGGTAAAAGCCTAAATCCAGCAGTGGACAGCGTAAAGCTGAGTTGATTGATTAATTATTTTTTACAAAGTTCAATTAACCTTTCTTCCAAAACAACTGTTGGTTGGTTAGAAAAACTAGCTAGCTGCTAGATTAATTTTTGGATCTAGCCGCTGCCCGCGACCATCGATTCATTCCGCCATTTTTATTTATTTGTATAGGTAGCTGGTACTTCGTAACATTTACAAAAAAAAATAAAATGCGCCCGACGGTGACCTATGAAACAACCGCATGAAAAGAAAAACATATAATTGTTTTTTTTTTGCAATCCTCACAAAACGTGACTTAAAAGAGTGAAAAGAGTTGATGCTACTCATGCTTAAGAGGACATGCGTGTGGTCTTTTCTCCATACAAACGCTCTCGCCTGTTTTCTTTCTGGTTTATGACTTTAAAGCTATGATTTAGAAACTAAATAAATACCAACCTCTTCTATGTCCCTATGTTTTCCATTTTGATGATACATAATCTGTATCAGCACTAGACCCTTCACAAAATGCTCAAAATAACCTATTTGGACCGCTATCTAGTGTACAAAGACAACTATTAATGAAAAAAGGAAAACACAGAGACACAGTATATGTCCTTCTTATTCAGTTTATGAAATAGCTTTTAAATTGGTCAAATATTGGAGGAGGAAATAGTCGAGAGCCAAACCTCGAATTATGACTTTTTACTTGTCGGATCTGTAGTTGTCTTTATCGCACCAATGTCGAAATAGCGCTCGTAGAGGGACAGCGATAGTTTCTTCAAATACCTACCGCATTTCCTCTTAAGTATCTGCTGCCTCCATAACTTAAACCAAGGGATGCTGCAAAATATATGTTCTCCACCATACTTTTCTCCACAATAACACATTATGGTAATGTCAAGACATTATAAAGACCACGTTTGATCTACGCCAACGCAATTTTATTGCTTGCTGTTAATATTTCTATTAAATTATAAGGTTCTTCATTATTGTTACTGCTGACTGTTCCGGTCGTAAGTAGGTTGATGATACGTACTTGAATTATTGATTGAGGAAGGACGAAATCTTTACCTATATTTTGGCTTTACGGGCTATCAAAAATGCATGATGTTTGGGTTGAAACGGTTTATAGAAGATGTAGTTCAAACTATTTGTGAACTATTTGTTGTTAACATAACTTAACATCGCTTTTCGCCAAAAGGTTTGGCACAGGTACCCAATAGTAAATCTAAATTCAGTATTAGCTTAAGATAACCGCGAAGTTTGATATTGATTATAATCAGAAATGTTATTCAATGAAATTAAATTGTATACTCTGGAGTTACGTCATTCGATATCAAGTCTTCGTAAATCAGATCAAAAACTTGTTCAGTTCAACGATCGAATTTAAAAACCGAACGTTTTAAAACTTGCCATTAACGTTCATAATTTACGCGATACTTAACGAAAGTCGTCGAACATTCACAACGTTACATTTAAAACAACTTGGGCCCGAATTCCGCCACCGCCAGTCTGTAGAACTCACTGCCGGCTTCTCTGTTTCCCGATCATTATAATTTTCTTCTAGACAAGCGTGCTCCAGTCGAGTTGCGGCTAAATGCAAGCCTATTTAGTGTTAAAATAAGAATAAACTTGAGTTTATACATAACCATCATCATCATCCCTGATCAGACTATGTCCCATCGCTGGAGTACTGCAAAAACCTGCACCCTTGACTATCTGATCAACGCCTCTAACACCGCAATACACGTGGCTAGTTACCTGGCCCAAAAGAGTTTAATTTGGATCCGAAAATAACTAGAAGATCGTTACCATCTGGAAAGCCGTTTCCTATATTGGGATCGGCTTCCTGTCTAATTGAATGTAGCAGAATACCAGTATTTTACACGAAGTGACTACCTATCTGATTTCACAACTCAGTCACTGGGTAACTGCATACCCCTTGGTAAGACTGGTGGTCAGACTATCTGGCTTTTGACTATCTGTAAGAATTTTCAAAGCTCTACAAATGACAGCTGAGATCATAGCCATGAAGATGAATTCCGGGTATCTGTATGTAATGGATGTTCACACATCCACGGGTCCACCTCGACAAAAGTTTGCTTAAGTTTGAAGAGCGACCCGTTGTGCTGTCATTATTTAGCTGCAACTCCTCCAAAAACTTTATTATTACATGCTACAAAAATTAGAATTACGAGGAGTGCCAAGATGTTATATTTAACGATACACATAGAGATAATATCGCCCATAAAAAGAGTATTAAGTGTGTTTACGAGTTTTTTTCATTACGGTCGAATGTTCACTCAACTATGCGGGAGAATGTAAAACTGTTGTTTTTGTTCAGAGTTTTGGAAACTTCAGCTTTTGCTTTGTTGGTGGAAGTAGACCGAGGTAGGATAAACTGTAGGGCTTTATGCAAGCTTGAGTACACTTAAACGTATATTCGCAATATGTATTTTCTTGGAGATAGAAGTTTGAATTCTACTCTAGCGGGAGCATACCTTCCACTGGTCGCTTTCTGGGTTTCGTTTTTTACATGCGCATTAGTTGAAAATAGCATAAGTCTTAGTATACTTTTTTTTTTCACTGATAGTAAATCATCAATAACCCCTCCCACTCTGGGCTGAGCAGGAGAGAGTGTCAGACTTGTACTGACTACAACCCATCCATGTTCCTTCTTTCGCCCTTTGTGTTCCAGGGCCGCGGTATCTCTTTCGAACAATCCCGCAGCCCTGGCAGGTAGTTTACTTAAACCAAGGTTTTGCTTTTACGTTTACGCATCTTGAACTTTGTTCTGACACCCACCTCAAGTTCTTAATACCAAAAAGGGTTTTATGACGTCAGTTTTTGTTTTGAAAATGATAACTCTATTCGAATAAAATTCAATAAACACAAACGGGTCGAAGGTTCAAAATTAGACTTAAGTTAGGACTCGTCGATGGTTAAAGCCAGAAATTCATTTCAGCTAGCTAATATAAAGACAATTGAACAAATCTTTGAAATACATTGTTTTAGGACGATCAAGGGAGTAAAAGTAATTACTGCAAGTTACAATCAAGTAGATTATCCTCCCAAATTTTAAGAAAGTATAAGTTACAAAAATCACACGACAAGTTTACGCAAAGAAATCGTATCTTTTCTACGAATTCGTCAGTAACCATCTACTTACGTAAAAATGGGACCTGTGCGTAACGATGCGATGACGTGCGAATTCGGCGTAACTCATTCAAATCGTGCGCAAGTAGGACGAGACCTTAGCGGGAGAAAGCATCACCGCGGTACGCTGGCGCAGCGAGCTTTGAAGTTATCGATCACGGTTAGGGAAACCATGAGTGGTCGGAGTAAGTGGATTTCAATTATTGTTCGCTGCATTGTGATGGCTATGGCTACGTCGCATTTGTAAGATTGGAAAGCGTATACTGTAAATCATCGCCATTTAAGCGGAACATAATAATCTGTTATTTGCCAGAAATGAGTAAGGGAGTATGAGCAGACTTGTCCCAACGAAATTGGCTTGAGCCGGTCAGAAAAAGCTTTATGTCCGATCAAATGCGGATGACGTCATATGTCGGGCAATTCGCACTTGCTCGAGTTATTCGCTTCGACTAACTCATTTTTTGGGTGACAATGGTGCTGCACATAGATAGACCTCTCTCTAGTTCTTGACCTTTTTAAGGTCAACGGTTCATCTAAACGGTTCAGTGAGCATATTAACACCGTCTTTGGTTCATCTACTCCCGATTCCACTAATAGTATATTATCCTGTATTTTATCGTTAACGCAGTCACCGTAGCCCGATCTCGCCGAAGGGCGCCGTATGTGGCTAACGCCGCGGTGAAAGTTTGTAGTTACCGCAACTGAAACACCGCTCCAGTGCTAGTACATAAATAACTTTTTATTTACTCCTGATATGGTAAGCAGCTTTAAAAAATGCTAGTGGTTGAAGTACAGGAAGTATTGTAATAAGATTTTTGATAGGTATATCGCTCGTTTGCGACAAGGACGACAAAACTCAAAAAAAATGTATTTTTCGACGTTGCGTTGTTTCTACATAAAATGAGGAAAGTAAGTATAAAATGAAATAATGAAATACGTAAAATAAAACTTTAATCTTTTGATAAAAAGTTTATATGCAAAAAAATATTGGCAATAAATTGTTTTTTTTTTAGTCTAACTTTAAAAAACACTGTCCTGTATTTCTTATTTTTTGAGTTATGTCATTATTGTCGCAAACAAACGATATGAACATTTAGCTGGCCTTTTCTTTCTGTGTCGTGTGGTTACTGCCTATCCTGGTGTCAAAGTTTTTATGCCATCCATGGGCCTCTGACTTGGCGTTATTTTACGAAATGATTTCATGAAATAACTTTAATAAAATAATACATTCTTTAGTTTAAGTATACATCTATTTTAGTAAATCCTTCATGCTAAATAAAAATTTAACGTCCCTTTGAATTTGAAACAATAATGCACATTAGCGAGTAACGAGCTCCAGATCCAATACATAGCTTTTTATAATCTTTTTATCTGTGCTCGTTATGATGCCGCTTCACTAGTATCCTTATAAATTAATAATCCTTTTGCTTTATCTAAAAACATCTTATCATAAACGCACGTCGCTTACTACTGATAGAACAAAACTTTAATTAGAATAGAACCCCTATATCCTCAAGCTTTCTGAACCCTTCTAAGTACAATATCCAATAACTATAATTTTCGGAAACCTTTTGTACCAATAACCTGATTCTGTAATCTCATAACCGATAAATCGTAGTTAGGGGTCGTGGGTTCGATTCCCGACTAACGAGAGAAAGGTCCCATTCTAAGAATAACTCGGTCAGTTAAAGTTAACTTTAAGTTGTGGTTTGGTTCACATGTAGGTTAGTTCCTTATGTGTGTGCACTGAATTGGTTTTAAGACTGAAAAGTGGGTGAGATTTAAGAAATACATAATATGTACATACATACATGTCAAACACATAACCCTTCTTTTGGGCTTCGTCACAGTCGGATTAAAATAAATAGGAAGAAGCTTAGGTTAGACATTGCAGACAAATATTAACCATTTTTTTAATTTCGTCTACAGGCCCAATAAAAGTATTTTGACTTTTATCTTATGCCAAAACAGGATTTTCTATCGATTTTTACAATTGTGGCTGTAAGCTTGTACGGCTGCAAGTACGCGCCATCTATTTCGTAAGTCAGTCTTGAACTCCTTTAGCAGGACGAACAACCAAAAGATGAAACATATTATTAAGCGTAGCATATCCAGCCTATAATGCTCTAACAATATAAGAGAAATTTCTAGAGTGAGGCAACGTTTTATAAAAAAAATGTTCCCACTGCTGGGATACAAAGATCATAGATCAATAGAATCATGATCATAGATCGTGGGATTCATAGATCTATAATATGTTAGAGGGAGTGGGCCGCCATCCATCCCGCGGGCAGTTGTGCGACACACCAGTTTCCTCACGGTGTTTACCAACACTATTTTGAAAGCAGTGTTGTTGAAAGAATTTACATAAAGTGTGTGCCACCACTGCACTAATGTTGAGCTTAAGTACGATGAGTTACATGTTTGTTCGAACTAAAAAACTAAAACATATTTTCGTAACTAAACTGTATTTCATAATCGGCCGTACCCTTAAAAGAACAATAATTACTTTACAATCAAACTATTCATATGCAAATCGAATCGAGAGAAAAGGTGGATTTTGACTTCGAAAAAGGCTAATGACAGGCGAAAAATACTTTAAATAATAAAGTGAGCGCACACCTGCTAATTAGAAGGCATCGGCAGATGTGCCAACGTTTGAAAGTTGACATGTATTGCAAAAACTGTAGGGTGGACGGTACAATTAGCGTCCGAAGTTATAGTTTAAAATTGATCTGGTAATTAATGTTGAGTGCGTTTTCTACTGTTTGAGTTGCTGATTCATTTCCATTGTATTATATGAAAGTTATATACTCGAAAAAAAAAAAGAAAAAAAATTGAATATAACATTTTTTACCTAGTTTTTTAGATGTACACACGGCTACACATCAGGCTATACATTTCCAGTACAAGCTGACCTCGCATTGTACGGAAATCCTATAAAATGCGAGATCAGCGTAAACTGGAAATGTATAGCTTGATGTGTAGCCGTGTGTACAAGTCGTTTAACATAAATTACGATGTAACTTTTACGAAACGTAGAAAACTCACTCACTCATTATTAAAATAAACGGTCAAGGGTCTAATAATGGGGTTCTATCCAATAATTGTTTAACCTACCGTAATTAACTTGAATCCTCAATTTTATGATCTTTTGTTGAACCTTAGGTAAAAAAAACCTTGATAATTTATACATTGTTAGGAAAAACGAGAAATAACAGAAGGATATACTTTTAGTGCTAAATATTTTACTAGTTTCAGTTTACTGAAAGCATTAGAGTTTTCGGGTCACATCAGTAATTCATACTTGATATACCGCTACCTTAAGTCTTGCTCTAGACACCACACATCTTAGCAATATTTATTACTAGGAGTTTTGTTTCTTAAGAGTTCTGGCGCAAATTGTACTTTCGGTACGAAAGTTTCAGTATTGCAGTAGTTTCTTTGTGAGTATCGAATAAACCAAATAGTGAGGCGCAGAATACTTGATGTAAAAAGGACAACAATAACAAAAATTGATGCGAATACGTGAAATGACAGTAAATACCTACATTCACACAACCGAATATTCTTTTATAACGAACACGTTTTCAAAACACATTTAATTTTCGATATCACCTTTCACTCCAATGCGTCAAACCGCAGGACTGAACAAGTACACCGTTTCAAAAAATAATGGCTTTGAATAAATAATGACAAGGAAGATAATTGGTGTTGACACCCTACACTCGTCCTTATATATCGAGTGTGCGTTTATTATTAGCAGAGAAAGTCTGTGTTTGGGTTAACCTTTCAAATATTACGCACCACTCCTTTATGTACTTTGAAGTATGTATAGCAGGTACGTACTGACGATATTTCGTAAAATTATGCTTTGTTCAAACTGGGCCAAGGAAAGTTTAGCAAGTGCGGTGTAATTTTCTTTGTAAAGAAAAGAAAAATTAACATTTTGCTCAGGAAAATTTTGCAATTATACAAAAATAATAAAGTGGTTTATATTACATAATAGGCGTTACCATAATCAGCCTATAACGGTCCCACATGTGGGACACAGGCTCCTCTCTGAGAGAGGTGGTGGGCAGTAAGTCAGCCAGTGCGGGTTGGTAGATGTAACAAATTTAAAGCAATTTTATACAATTTAGGCTGAAAATTTGTACTAAAGTAAAGTAACTCCCGCCGCGCACACGTTTTTTGAAAGCAATGGTCTCTGATGAAATAAATTACAAATACCGGCCAAGTGCGAGTCGTACTCACACGCACACAGGGTTCCGTAGCACCAAACAATATAATAAAAATATTTTGAAGGCATTTGTTCATATGTTGTATTGTTTTATATTCATCAACAAAACTAAATTTGTTTTATAGTATGTTAATGAAAAACAAAGTTGTTGCTGCAGTTTGATGAAAAAGTCCCATATCTCAAAAAATAAACATCAAATCTTATTCAAACCAATTTTGGTTGAATTTTTTTTTTTACGTTCTGTAATCCTTTATTTTTTTTCAGAATTTTTCTCCTCTTACTTTAGAAATTAGAGGGGGGACACACACATTTTACCACTTTGGAATTGTCTTTCAAACGATTGACTTTGAGAGAAAATGGTTTTTGGAACCTCAATTTCATTTTTAAAGACCTATCTATACAGTTCCATGTATGGGGAGACCCCCCTTAATCTTATATATTTTTTATTTTTGTATAAAAACCTTATAGCGGTTCACAGAATACATCTCTACTAAGTTTCAACTGTGTAGTCCTAATAGTTTCGGAGTAAAGTGGCTGTGACATGTGGTTCCGTTTTTTGCCTTTCGGCTACGAAACCCTAAAAATGAACTTCTGCCTCGTTGGTCGAGTGGTCGCAAGCGCGACTGCTAAGCATTAGGTCCTGGGTTCGATTCCCGGGTCGGGACAAGAGTTATTGAGTTTTTCCATCAGGAATTTCTCAGTAGCTGCCATGGAGTCTGGATTTGTGCCCAGTGGATGGCAATAGGCTCGCCCCTTATTACATGAGACTTAAAATATAACTGACGAAAGTGGGTTTCCTATTAGGTATACCTCTGCCAATCTCTTCGGGGCTTACAGGCGTGATGTTACATGTATGTATGTCCTTCTGGGTTCAAAACCCACAACCTTGAACTCGTAGTCGGAACCACTACCACTGAGCCAACTCTCATTTGTACATCTATCCCTATACATTTGACCACTCCACGGCGGCGTCACGGTCTATTTCCAAAGGAACTTGGCGGAACTCCCGGCGCTTTAACTACAGGTTAGCATGGCATAATAACGGAGCTACTAAATGGTTTACAAACATTTATTATAAAGGGTAATGACAGTTTGAGGGGCAGCTAGCTTTTGAAGTACCACCTACTTCCTGTGACGGTGGTCAACCGCTGTACAAGAATCTTTTGGCGCCTACCCAAAATTGAAACTGACCCTGTGACTTTGTTTTTTTTTCTATTAATTTTCTTTGAAGTGTAGATAGAGTTCTTCGACAAAGTTTTGGGATAGCTGAGTAACAATATTATTTGTAATTTTTTGGGTGTTTTTTTTTAAACCTTGTTTTCTTTGTTTCAGCAGCAGATTGCATGAGTTTTTCCAAAGGAGGTTTTACTGCTCAGTTAACAGATAAATATTTAATCTGTATAAGATATCTACGCAACCAAATTACATGTTTCTTATGTAAACACAAACTGCCTATAATCATTCATACTTAGTTTACTTGTGATCCATATACTTTTAGACACAGAATACTAAAATAGCAGTTCCATGTAAAAGTTACAATTACTTTCGCCAAGAGGGACTGATCCATCATCAAAAGGCAAGAAAGTACTCTTTCATAAACCAACAACTTTTCCTGTTAGCCTCATTCCTAAAAAATACTACGAAAAAATGATTCATGAAACTTCTACGACAACGACCACAAAGCTATTATAATTTACGAGCAAGGCAGTAGACACCACATTTTTATAATAAAATATACAAGGAAAAACGTCGACAACAAAATGGCCGACATGCTTGTTTGAATTTACATCTTGACAGTTTACGAACAATGGCGACGAGAGGGATATTAACACGTTTTCTTTTTAGCTATACCGTTAGGTGACCGGAAAGTTGTCCGGATCCTTTTCCGGCAAATTTTCAAAGAAAGTTTTCACAGTTTTTCTCAGACAGCTGTATGTAGACGTGATCGGAATTTGAGAGAGAAACATGGCGCGATGGCGGCAGTTTTTAAATTATTAATTTTGTTTAGTTTTTAAAGTGTTTTATCAATGTTTTTTAATAGTTACTGCTATTTACTTACATGTACTTATTTAATTAATAGATGTTACCCCCGGCTTCACTCGCGTTTTGCTCGGGATTTATCCCGGGCACGCTGTAAATATAGCCTATGGCACTCGGGAATAATGTAGCTTGCTATACTGAAAGAATTTTCAAAATCGGTTCAGAATATCCAGACATTACCCCTACAACCTTACAAACTTTACCTCTTTATAATATTAATATTGATGGCAGCCTCAGAAAATTACCAAAAACAATAATAACAATAAAACAATAATATAATGTCTGAATGGAGCATCACCCCACAGTGACAACAAAGAGAAACGAGGCAACAATTTCAAACATGTGTGCGTGCGGCCGGTGTACAGAGACAATAGACGCACTGTGCGTCTATGTCTCTGTGTGCGAACTTATAAGCTAACAGTTAGCCGATATTTTTTGATAAGTTTGCGCACATTTGATGCTCCATTTAGACATTATATAATCAAAGTTAACGATCTTTATCACCTTTTACGATATTTCCCAGGTGTAGACCATTTCACTGATGACCACACCGTAATGCTTTAATTTCCTCACGTATCTACTCATACCATGGCATATTAACTTAAACTCAAAGCATTTATTTCAATTAGACTATTGCAGGCATTTTTAAATGTCGTGCGAAGCTACAGTCACAAGGCATAATAACTTGTGAAAGTACTGTAGTTGCCCATTCCAATGCGTAGATCTCCATGAATACTCTTTTTAATCAAAATCTTGTTTACATCATTCATGTTGAGATTCTAAACGTGGGTATAGCCGATACCAACACCACGTGATCATCACTTAAACATTTACACTTTGAAACTATAATTCCATAGCATAACAAAAGGTCTCGATACTCGAAATGCAAGTCAAAACAAATTAAAAAAATAATACCTAACCAAAATGAAACTACACACAAAGACTTTCTATACTCAGAGACATAATTAATCTCTTTAACATAATCAATCTAATCACCCAAAAAGCCTCTCAATCATTCCTCTCCACCAACATTAATCTTAAAGGAAATATATAACAAAGTTCAAACCTCACATAACATAGGTACAAACCTGAATTACCGTTAGCTCCAAAACATCCAGTAACAAAGATGCTGCTGCGGTTTCATACCAACATCTTAGGAACACCATGGTTAAAGGAAAATGAGTCTTATACCTATAGGGACAATGATCTTAGATTTTTTTCCTGGCTGTTCGGTCAATGTTGGGTGCAATTTATTCGGGTTTGCCAATTGTATAGTTCTTGGTGAACAATGAGGACGGTTTTTGTTATAGCCCGGACGTGTGAGGAATGCGCTGGCTGATCATAAATCGTGTTTATTATAGCTCCTGCTTGCTCCCAAACGGATAGGCTTGCTTGATGGTTTGTTGAGGAAAAGTTTTGGGGAAATTGGGTATTGTAATGTTACATTTAGAATGATGCAGCCAATCCAAGATCTATTGTTATGTCTGGCGTTATTTATTAGACTTTACACTAATGCATTTACGTACCTATCTGAAATTGCCAACACGCGTAACATGAGCTAGCGAGATAATAAAATCAACTATCTTTTTATTTTCTGTATTAGGAAATCCTAAGATAATACAGTTGGCAGTATGAATTATCTACACTTGATACGTTTGTTAGTTTGAATGTACGAGGTAATCTGCGAAACATTTAAAATTTTCCTCATCCAATTTAAAATTTTGGATAGCTACACTATTACCAAGTGCCAAAAGTTATGTTTCTCTGACGTGGACGGAGTCGCGAGTAAAAACTATGTCTAGCTCTAGTAAAATTTAGGTACGTCAAAAAAATATTATGAGATACAATACATAACATAAAATCACACCTCTAATCCCCGAAGGGTGAGGCAAAGGTGTGCCTAATAATACACTCAGATGTCGCCAGTTATATTTAACTACCATGTAATAGGGAGCGAGCCTATTACCATCAATCGAGCACAAATCCAGACTCCGTGGCCGCTACAGAGAAATACCTAATACAAAGTGTATACCCGACCTTGGAATCCAATCCAGGACTTCATGCTCTGTAGTCACGCTTACAACCACTAGACCAACGAGGCAGTAACAAACACAACCCAAAAAATATTAAAACCAGTCTAAAAATATTTTTTTCAGGGTCTCACCCTAATAACCCCATACTCGATCATTCATCCAGTCCCCCACAGTCCCCCGCAGTTTCCGAATCGTCTCACGTTGCCACATACAAGTCCCCACTAATTGGCAACATTGCCCGGGAAAAGTTACAGAACTGCTGATAGTTGCCAGGTACGTGGCTGGCAATTAAAATTAATTTGGGGATGGTACGGGAAACGATTTGGCTTAGTAATAGTGAAAATTCTAATAAAGATAGTCATTACATGCAGATGACTAACCTTATTTTAGTTACAAATTACTGTATATTCTTCTCTATACGAAACTACCTTTGTGTATTACCAACTGGAAACAATTTTATTTCCTTATAGATTTTGACATTCAAAAGAGCCTTTTAATGAAAATTATTTGACTTTGATTTTGTTTCAGGATAAGTTAATGTATCCCTGTTTAAAACGTACATCCAGCATGTCCTGGGTTGTCAACTCCGCTATCTCATTGCTGAGTGGTAAACCATTATGTTTACCACAATGCAAATCAAAACCGTTGGCCCTAAATATATCTTATAAAGGGGTCGCCCTGGCAGAAACGGACTGTGTAAAGTTTCTTGGAATAAATTTAGATAAATTTTAAATAAATAATTTTATATACCCTTTGACGTATTAGCTGCGAAGTATCTAGAAATGCCGCAATAACGGCTTTCCATGGCTATATAACTTCCATTCTAAGGTATGGTATTATCCTGTGTGGAGATTGATCAAGCATTCGTAATGCAAAAAAAGTGTCTAAGAGCTATATTTGGGTTGAAGCAAATAGAGTCATGTCGTCCATTCTTTAGGAATTATAAAATACTAACTCTACCATGTATTTACATATTAGAATCCTGTATTTTTTTTTCAAACATAAGAGACTTTTTCAGCAACAACAAGCGACAAGCTACTATGCCCCACGATCTATGTATACTAATAAGTTATTTCAATCAAGAACGAAATCACATTTACAGGTAACAACAGCTATAGTACACAGTGTTAAACAGTTTTATGCTCACATAAAACTGTTTAACAAAATACCAAATTCCATGAAAACGCTACCATTTCCTATATTTAAAAATAATTTGACGAGGTTTTTAATTGAAAAATGCTTTTATAGTGTACATGAATTTTTAGATTATAAATTGTAAGTTTTGTAAATTGCACGCTCATTTTAAATTGTTATTGTTATTAATATTGTGTGGCGAATCTCTGCCATTATTAACATGATTATTATTGATATTGAGGTGTTTTTTTTTTTGCTCTTTATTATTCTCGTATTGACATTTATTTAATTCAATAATACAATTTTATTGGGATTATCGGTTTAAAGACTGCATGCATAATTAATTTAAATCAAATATGTAATTTTATTTCATTTTATGTTTGCACGCCGAAATTAAAGGCAGAATAAGAGAACAATTCTGAATTTTTTTACCAACCTTCTGTACCTTATTTATGCAAATAAATGATTTTGATATCTGTTTTTTTTTTTATGCGAAGTGTTAAGCTATCTGCTTAATACAATCATGCGTCACTATGTTCGCACACGCTAATCTCCGAAACCGATTTCAATGAAACGTTGAGAATGTGTATGATTGGTTCCAGCTCGAAAGATAGGATAGTTTTTACTGATACGAGTAGGTGGCATCGTGCCAAACAGGGGATGGTCGCCAGTTCATGTATACATTGCTCAGAAACGAGGTAACAAGTAAGGTATAAAATAGGCATTGCCAGAATTTTACAAAAATGTTCACTTGACTAGCTAACATTCAAACACGACCGTCACGTCATCTCGAAAACGTAACCAACTTGTCAAATTATTTTTTCCAGACACTTGTTTATTAAAAGTTCTCTTGTCCGGAGAGGTCACTGAGATGTAAAACAACTCATATTTCAATAAAGTTATAACACAAACTTAACTAATAAAAACGCTTACTTTGTTTTGAGGATAAAAAACAACGAGTTTTTAAGTTGTTCTGTATCATTTGCCTACAGCTACGATATTGATTCTTCTTCGTCGAGCTTTGGCCATCCAATGCTGAGTGAAGGTCTCTTTAAAATCTCTTCAATTTTGATATTGTCCGCCAGATTCCTTCTGGGTTTATCATCGTGACTAAAATCACTAACACCCACGTATCTTTATTCTTATAAAAGCGTAAATTGGCATAAAGGTACATTTAATTACTTATAGACTTTTACAAGAAAAATCCATACTAATATTATAAATGTGAAAATAACTCTGACTGACATCTTTTCACACGTAAATACCCAGGAACCGAAAAAGACATAGGCTACTAGTAGCCAGATATCTTTATTAAAGGATAAAAAACGCAACATACACGCAGACGATGTCGCAGGTACTCGTAACGTCTAGATCCTCTTTATGTATTTTTTTTGAGATAATTATTTGATCTAGTGGTCGCAAGCGCGAATGCTGAGCATGAGGTCCTGGGTTCGATTCCCGGGTCGGGCAAAGTGTGATTTGGTTTTTCTATCAGGAATTTCTCTGTAGCAGCCATAGAATCTAGTTGTGTGCCCGATTGATGGCAATAGGCTCGCCCCTACTACATGGGACTTAAACATAACTGGCAAAATGTGGGTGTACTATAGATACACCTTTACAGGTGTGATGTTATGTTATTTGCCCAAATCGATACTAAAGGGTGTAACAAGACCCTTAACGAAGCCGAAAGGTACTTGTTCTCCCCTTCATTGCTATCATTTTTTTTTTTACCAGACCATACCTGGGAACCTTCTAGTTACGGAGATATTTAGGGTCAAAGTTCCAACTTTTTCCCATTTTTTTTTAATACACCTTTTTAACGTAAGATTTTTACTATAAACACCTCCACGACCCCCGTACTATTCAATCCATCCAGCACCACAATGTTTTGAGTGCGTTACATGAGTCCTACCGTAAAAAGTGATTGTTCACCCCAAAAAAAAAGTCGTTTCCCAGCATTGATATATTAAAAAACCCATATATCAATGTTTCCCAGCAATAATTTTTGCGTAATGTTACTTAGTTTGATGTATACGAGTATAATGCTTAGTTGACGGCTTCGTGAAGGGTCTTGTTACACCCTGTATTCTTTCGAATTTCACAACATTAGAACATTGAAGCAAAGTAACAATAAAAACCGCTCTATGCCTAAAGTTCTATGCCTTTCATCTGTTATAAACCCCTTTATACCTTCCTTCGACTTTCAACACGACAATATACCAATACATAGACTTCAATTATCTACCACAAAAGGACAAAGCCTTATACCAGCCGGCTACATAAGGTAATCGACAAATACTGGACAAAAAACAAAACAGATGCTTAAGTACATATTACGTATGTTTTTTTGTCCACGTAGTTTTCAGAAACTAGAAATCCAATCGCATTTTTTTTATTAGATTAGTTATCTTGAAAATGGAACAGTTTTATCAAAATCGGATCAATAGTTTTCGTCTATTTTAATGATGTTAAATAATAACTATTAGTTACAATGCAAAATTAATTTATGTAGTAAGAATTTGTGGTAGGTACTATTTATTTATTTATAAACATCGTAACATTACGCCTGAAAACCCAAAAGTATTAGTTAGAGGTGTGCCTAATAGTACACCCACATTTCGCCAGTTTTGTTAAGTCCCATGTAATAAGGGGCGAGACTATTGCCATCAAACCGGACACAAGTCCAGTCTCCGTGGCTGCTACTGAGAAATTCCTGATGGAAAATCCCAATAACACTTTGCTCGACCCGGGAATCGAACCTAGAACCTCATGCTTATCAGTCGCGATACTGCTTATTTCATTAGGAATTTTTGCCAGCCTGCTACTACCGTTGTCTGTGTTTAGATTTTGATTGAAATTTACAGAATAGACCGCAAAAAACCGAACACTACTTTTGGATCAGTAACTTGCAGCAGTTTTCAGTTTTATTTCTGGTGTAAGTAGGTAACGTGATTATCAAATGTTTATTTTCTTATATGGATCACGATTCACGTCTATAAAAATTTTGTTGCACACCAACCACCTCCCTAATCCGTCCCTGCTCCGTGCAGTACTCGTTAAGCGATCGCGCGACTGGTTGCCAAACAATCGCTTAATTAATACTATTGTCCACAGTAAGCAACTGGCTTTGTGCTTAGTTGTATGATTAAGCGACACCTTGTGAGCGAGGCCCGAGATGAGGAATATTGTCGAGAGAAATGAGATTAGGTTTGAGTAACAACTTAATTGGTTTATGGATTATTTGAAGTCCAATAAGTGTGTGGAAGCTGATTTCCAGAGGGCCTTTATAAAGTAATATTCTATCAGTGATATAACAGCATCGTCACCATCTGCGAAACCTTTTCGCAAGTTATGTCGGGGTCGGCTTCCTGTCTATCCGGATGCAGCTGAATACCAGTGCTTAACAAAAACCGACTGCCTATCTAACCTCCACAGCCCAGTAACTAGGTACGGACACCCCTGGGTAAGACTGGATGTCAGACTTTCGGTTCATGACTACTCGTAACGACTGTCAAAGATCTGCATACGACAGCTGGGATCAAAGGCTTTTTTTTTTTTTCGGCTGGGAAATCATCAAATAACCCCTCCCGCTCTGGGCTGAGCAGGAGGGAGTGTCAGACTTTTACTGACTAAAACCCATCCATGTTCCTTTCTTTGCCCTTTGTGTTCCAGGGCCGCGGTATCTCTTTCGAACAGTCCCGCAACCCTGGCAGGCATCGGTCCTTACGGACCCCTTCCTGTTTGCTGACTCTCTTTGAGGCGCGCGTGGAACACGAACGCGCCGTCGACACGGCCTGTCGTCATAAGACGGACGGACGGCTAGCTACCCCATAGCTCACCGTCCACAGGCCCGCGGGTATCAAAGGCTTAACGTGCTTTCCGAGGCATCCTCGGCAAGCACGGTCTTACCTTGAAGATCGACCCGTGCGGGTTTTATTATTTAGCAACGTGCTCCTCATATGAGCATTAACAATGATGAAGTGGAAATTGTTGTGAAAATACATACAAAATTATCTATAAGCGATAGCTACTCTAGGCCCTCAGGTCGTATTTGAAAGAGTATTAAAGGTGAACCGGAATAGCTTCGAGGGCTCCCCAGTTATTCTGTTCCGCTACCAAACTCGCTAACTGGCAGAACTTTTACCACAGTACCTATGAGGTATCCCGGTATGCCTAGAAAAGAAGTGACTGTTGAGATGCCGAGTAATAGAGAAGTATGAAAGAAGAAGAAGACATGCTGCGCCGACCACAAATAAGTTGGGACAAGGGCAAGAGAATGATGATAAGGTATAGCTAGTATACCGATAAAGATAAAACGATCAGTGATAGGCCTACACCACGAAATGATATCTACAAATGCACATTTTCAGTGTAGTTACACTGTACAAGCATTTAATTCTCGATGGCAATTTTTTCAATCATCATCACGCCTGTAATCCCCGAAGTGGCAGGCAGAGGTGTACCTAATAGTCCACCCACGTTTCGCCAGTTATGTTTAAGTCCCATGTAATAGGGGGCGAGCCTATTGCCATCAAACCGGGCACAAATCCAGACTCCGTGACTGTTACTGAGAAACTGATGGAAAAACAAAATAACACTTTGCCCGATCTGGGAATCGAACCCAGGACCTCATGCTCAGCAGTCGCGCTTGTGACCATTATACCAACGATGAATTAGTCAGCTTTTGCAATCAGTCATAGAATAATGACACCAGTCATATTGTTTTAGAAGAGCCGAGCTAAGAAATATCATATACTAGTGACCCGCCCCGGCTTTGCACGGGTGCAGTGTTTTACATATAAACCTTTCTATTGAATCACTCTATCTATTAAAAAATACCGCATCAAAATCCGTGACGTTTTAAAGATCTAAGCATACATAGGGACCGACAGACAGCGGGAAGCGACTTTGTTTTATACTATGTAGTGAAGTTATTCATATTAATTTCATTCTAAACCAAAAAACCTTGCTTTCTTCTCGCATTAGTTCCACCAAAGAATTGCAATAAAAAGATATCGCCACGAAATATCTCATTACTTCGATTGCGAGCTTGTCCAAACTGCATTTTTGGGTTCTAGAGAGCGCTACCCCCGTCCCTCTCTTACTAACGTGTTGAAGGGAGAAGCGTGTAGTTTGACCTATGCGCCGGCGACCGATTTCGGGGCCGTTGCATGGCAGTACCGTCATGAGCAGCAATATGTACCTATACACTTTTATACAGGGTGGAACCGGGGCACTACGGAGTACTTTTATCATCATGTGCCTAGCCTGTCCCAACGGTCTAACACAACGGTCTGGTCCCAACTATAATGGGGTTGGCTTCCAGTCTAACTGGATTCAGCTGAATACCAGTATTTTACATGGAGCGACCGCCTGTCTGACCTCCACAACCCAGTAAAGCGCAGTTACGAAACCCCTTGGTAAGACTGGTTGTCAGACTTTCGGGCCACCGTAACGACTATCAAAGATCTACAAATGACAGCCGGGACCAACGGCTTAACGTTCTGAAGCACGGAGGAAACTCAGTATGTTATGATCACCCTTCCATGGACCAACCTAGGCAAGCGCGGCTTAACCTAAAGATCGACCCGAGCGTCTGTTATTATTTAGCCACAAGCTCCTCCGGATACTTTTATATGTAAGTATTTTTTTCCTAGTCTAATGCATATTGATAAGGAAATAACAATTCGAACCCGTACTATTATCAAATAGCCATACTATCGTTTTAATAAGTGACTGGATAGCGTTCGAATAAGTAGTCGCTCCATGTAAAATACTGGTATTTAGCTGCATTTAGTTAGACTGGAAGCCGACCCCAACATATTGGGAAAAGGCTAGGCAGATGTTGTAAACTATTATTAAATCGATCATAAATATCATAGTTGCAATTGCGCGTGTGAAATAAGTATTAAAATATTACTTTGCTCTATTTGAATTGGATTGTGTTAACAATTTTATGGATTTTATTTTATTTTGCATGGAACTCTTTTTCATGTTCTAAAATAAAATTAAGCCTCAGTTACCCCTTATGCCTCAGCTGTCTGTTAAAAGTCTCGTCAAAATCGGTGCAGCCGTTTCGGAGATTAACCGGAACAAACAGACAGACAAGCAAATTTTTTTTTAAATGCTTTTATTCACTGTTTTAAGCTTTCACAGTTTACAACTAAACTTATACTATCACTTACGGTATATTTTCCGTGATTGTTTACTATTTTGAGGTCCCGATATTTCGACGCTGTTGCAAGCGCCATGATCGCGGGTTGTTTGGAGAATGCGGGTGGATGGAAAATAAATTGTCAAGAGGAGACAAATCTGTCTACCCTCTTTCTTTGTCTTTTGCTATGCGCACTACTGGAACTCATCACTATGTCACGGCAAAACACACTCACAGTATCACAAGGTTTTTCGGAGTCCTTATTACGATGTCGGCTGCTACTTTTGAGCATACTCAAAACTGGATTCCACGTACTTGACAATTTGAAGCCATCATCTCAATTGAAATCCTTATATTTTCTTATTTCAATTGAAATAGAAAATATAAAAATCCAGTCAACCCGCGATCATAGCGCTTGCAACAGCGTCGAAATATCGGGAGCTCAAAATAATGGACTATCACGGAAGATATCACGTAAGTGACAATATAAGTGTAATGCTTTTATTCTTATAAATACCGTATATACTTTCATTAAATTTGCAATCAGTAAAAAGCTGTTTAATTAGTTCTGCTATTTAGTTGTTAATTACAAACAGAAACTTCAATTTTATTTACGTGTATGTATGTATAGATTAACTTGGGCACATACCTATGAAACGTCTAAACATAGGTGCACGGTTCGGGTTGATCGTTTCCTATAGAGAAAAACCGGTAAGGAACTCCATGGTCACATATTAGTGCTCGCGACTGTACACGCTCGTGCAATGATTTCTTTTTGTTTGATTCATGAAACTGTAGCAATATTTTGGGAGCACGAGAGTTTGCTTCGTCGTCGTGCGTAATTGTTGTAACTGTTGATAATGTTGTGCTTGATTATGTTATTTATGGCTGCTACATAACTTTGTGATCATTATGATACAATGAACCGAGTACTTGACGAAATATTTTAATGAATTTAATTGTGTCCTCTATACATAGGTTGTCTGTTGCAGACTTGTAGAGACTGTCTGAGTACAATCTTATAGAATGTGCAAAATATTATGTATTAAATAAATAAGATAATAGAAAAGAATATTCTTTGTAATGTACACCATACAAGTAACATTCTTAAAAGAAAACATTTCACAAAAGGTGACACAATGAGCTGTCTAATCGCTAAAAGCAATCTTTTCAAGACAACCTTTGGATGGATTACAGAAAGAGGGAGAGACAATATAATAAATATGTGACGATAAAAACAATGGATTCGTCTGTTTACAGTCATGGTCACGATACGAGCAAAATAAAGTTGATCTATCTACCATGAGTTTCTCTGCTTGCTCAGTAGCAGCAGTCTCGTCTGGTGTCCGGTAGATGGCACTAAACCGTATTACATGAGGCTAAACCATAACTAGCGAATTAGGAAATTATGCGTACACATTTGCCTAACTCTTCAGGGAGTACATGCATGGTGTTGTGTTATGTTACATTCTTTCAAAATTGATCGGCATACTGACTCATCATGTACCTTTTGTCATCTTTGTTGGTGCCGGCTTCCAGTCTTACTGGATGCAGCTGAATACCAGTATTTTACATGGAGCGACTGCCTATCTGACCTCCACAACCCAGTTAGTACCGGGTAATACGATACCCCTTGGTAAGACTGGTTTTCAGACTTTCTGGCCACTGACTACCTGTAACGACTGTCAAAGATCGAGAAATGACAGCCGGGACCAACGGATGTGCTTCTCAAGGCATGGAGGAAACTCGGAATGTAATGGGTGGTCGCCCATCCGCGGACCAACCTAGGCAATCAAGGCTTAACCTGAACTCTTCATACTGACTAACAGCTACAATAATATTGAGTTGACAAACGTTAAATTACCAAACCCTTATCACTTACATCCCCACCAACTCCCCCTAAACATTAACCACATTACCAAGCATTATTCTCCAAAAAGAATGACCAGTAAACACACGGCGGGTAGCTCTTAAATCATCGGAACGTGTGATCCCTCCCTACGGGGAGGTAAATCCTCCGCCTGACCTCTGCTGACGTCACAGGGGTTTATGCCGTGCAAATACTGTGTAATGTTCAGGGGTAATGCTCCAGAGGGGCTTACTGGTCAGTGGCTAGAGTATGTAGTGTTTGTTTGGGGAACGGGATGTGATTTGCCGACAATTAAGTTATTTATTTGCAAAGTGACCGATGGGGTTTTCTATTTATAAACAGGGTTATTGATTGTACTATGACTTGAATATGACGCAAAAAAAATAGGCTTCCCATATAAATTGACGCGATCAGCTGATGAAAAAAAAACACATCTCATTAGTGATCAATAGTTTATAGATAAAAGATTTAAAGATCTTTATAGTTTTAAAGATCTAAGCATACATAGGGACTGACAGCGGGAAGTGACTTTATTTTATACTATGTAGTGATTTCTACCTATTACTGAAACAAATCACCTTCCATAAACTTAAATGCACAGTAACTCTCACCCAAATAACATAAACAAATGAACTGACTGCCAGCGCCTGCAGCATTTACGTGAGCAAACCGTTGCGGTTCATTGATCACATGCGGTTTACTTTAACTAAATAGTTTACTAGCGCTTAGTGACTAGTGGTAATGTTTATAGATCTAGCAAGTAGTTAGGTTATTTGTCATATTTAAGTTTTTTATGATTAAGTCCCATGTAATAGAGACGAGCCTATTGCCATCAACCGAGCATAAATCCAGATCCTGTTGCTGCTACTGAGAAATGCCTGATTGAAAAACTCAATAACACTTTAGCCGACCCGGGAATTGAACCCAGGACCTCATGCTCATATGGGACTTAAACATAACTAACGAAATGTGGGTGTACTATCAGGTACACCTCTGCCTAACCCCTCGGGGATACAGCCGTGATGTTACGTTTTGTACTTTTATAACTGTTTTAATTTGTGCTTAACCTCTGTCAAAGGCTGCATACCTAGGTTTGTACTTCTAAAGTTTTTCTAAGAAAATTACGAATTATTTACGAGTTGATCAGATCAGATGTATGTTTGTAAATTTTGTTGTACAATCAGTGAAATTATTTTTATAAAGATTTGGTAGTCTTCCTTAAAAAATCACAAATGTATTAGCAAGCAAGTGCTCAAACCTTTGGCGACGCATTTAAATGTACCATACCTCTAAAATTTATCGTCGATGTCTTCTTTAAGAAAAGAAAGCTATGCTATAAATAGTGGTCACTATTCTTGATGCTGTGAGATATGTTGTGTGTTGTAAATGTTAAGAATTATTTAAATAAAATAAAAAACCAAATCAACTTTTCAATTCTCAGGCTTACAACACGTTGCTATCTTTATTTGTGCAGACGCCAATCTAACTTAATCTCCTACCAAGACCTGTTTTAATTTAATCATAAACTGGAAAATAATACGGTTAGTTAAAGTCTAGCCAAAATATTAACTTGCCTTTACGTAACCTAGAAATCATTTTAGTTCGTTAAGATTAGATTAAGTCCAGCAACTGTCTAGTTTAGATAGTAATTGGTGGATAACGAGCAGCTATCTAAGCTGTCATTGTTACATTTTGCTGTGGTGTAAATACAATTATGCTGAAAACCGGCAGTGGGTGGGTAGAGCTAGATGTATCTTTGATTTTTGTACTGACCACTAAATCTAGAACTTACTAAACAAGCAGCTATGCCTTGTTAGGTTAGCTGGATTATACGAAGATTCGGGAAGTTTGATTTAATTCTTTTGCTGGTTTATAAAATACTAGCTGTTGCCCGCGTACTTATTTAATTACTACATGCTCCCCGCGGCTTCGCTCGCTTTTTGGTCAGAAATGATCCCACGGACACGTTGTAAATATAGCCTATGGTACTCGGGGATAACGTAGCTTCCTATTAGTGAAAGAATTTTCAAAATCGGTTCAGTAGATCCAGAGATTACCCCCTACACACAAACATACAAACAAATTTTACCTCTTTACAATATTAGTATAGACTATTAATTTCAAGTATAAAACTTCGCATGTTGACACCAAAAAATAGCTTCAAAACTAATGCTTCAAAGGTATATAAAAACTCTAGCTTTTGCTCGCAGCATTCACGACATTTTTTTTTCTGTTCGCCTCCTATTACATGTGCCATCACTACCACTAATAATTTCCAAATGAAAAACCCAGTAAAACCTGGGAATCGAACACAGCCTCATAAGCAGCCTAACACTTGCAAAACTCGACTAAACAATGAGGCATTAAATACAATAAACGAATCTAGTCTTCAACTACAATTTCAGAAATTAGTACCTCTAGCTCAACGAAACTCGCAACAGTATTAAATCCATTCACAGTGCAGTGTGCGGCTCTGCAGTTTGATTGACTCGGCCTAGACGTGTGACTTCAGATTATAACTCATGTCTAGGCTGTGTCTAGTTCCCGTCACCCGTTGTGCTGGTAATTCTGGGAAAACAGACGTTTATAGTTGGAAAACGGGTCGGGGACGCCTGCGGTTCGTTTTGTAGCAGAATGTTGCATTGCAAATTGGGACTGCAATGGGAAAATGGTTTTGGGAGCTGTTGGTTAAATTCTTGAAGGAAAACATAAGTGTGAGATGCTGTTTATAAATGCAAGAGGTTATAAACGGCAGTCCCATTAATCTACGACTAGTTTCGGCAGCCGACTTCGTCCACGTTGATGAAGACATGTCTTTTGGGGTATCATAACACTTGCGCGAAAGACATTTGCGCGAAAGACACTTGCGCGAACCCATTTGCGCGAAAAGATAAATGCGCGAATGGACTTTAGCGCGATTGGACATTTGCGGGAACAGACATTTGCGCGCCAGGACACATGCGCGAATGGACTTTTGCGCGATTGGACATTTGCGCGAACAGACATTTGCGCCAGGACACATGCGCGAATGGACTTTTGCGCGACTGGACATTTGCGCGACTTAATGGTCAAAGAGGTTTACTCTGTGGAGTAAACATAACATCACGCCTGTTATTACTTCAAGGCAGTTTTTTTTTCATTCCGTCATGGGTGTCGTTTTCATGGTTTTTGGGGTCGCTGATTACGAAAATAAGGTCAAAAAGAAAATCCAAGATGGCGCCGAGGAATATTTTGGAATTTTCATCATGGGTGTCGTTTTCATGGTTTTTGGGGTCGCTGATTACGAAAATAGTGTCAAAATGAAAATCAAAGATGGCGTCTAGAAAATATTTTGATACCTAACTGAATGCCCAATTTCTGTTTTCACCAACACTAGGTGACACCTAACAGAATGCCTAACGCCCGTTATCACCAACACTACGTGTCACCTAACTCAATGCCTATAGCCCGCTTTCACCAACCCTAAGGGATACCTAACCGAATGCCCAATTTCTGTTTTCACCAACACTAGGTGACACCTAACAGAATGCCTAACGCCCGTTTTCACCAACCCTAAGGGACTGATTGGATTTAAGCTGAATGCCTAATTACTGTTTTCACCAACACTGGGTTACACCTAACAGAATGCCTAATGCCCAATTTCACCAACCCTAAGGGATACCTAACAGAATGCCTAATACCCGTTTTCACCAACATTAAGTGACACCCTACTCAATACCCAATTTCTGTTTTCACCGACACTGGGTGACACTTAACAGAATGCCTATTGCCCGCTTTCACCAACACTAAGGGATACCTAACTGAATGCCTAATTACTGTTTTCACTAACACTGGGTGACACCTAACAAAATGCCTAATGCCCGCTTTCACCAAACCTAAGGGATACCTAACTGAATGCCTAATTACTGTTTTCACCGACACTGGGTGACGCCTAACAGAATGCCTAATGCCCGCTTTCACCAACCCTAAGGGATACCTAACCGAATGCCCAATTTCTGTTTTCACCAACACTGGGTGACACCTAACAAAATGTCTAATGCCCACTTTCACCAACCCTAAGGGATACCTAACTGAATTCCTAATTACTGTTTTCACCAACACTGGGTGACACCTAACAAAATGCCTAATGCCCGCTTTCACCAACCCTAAGGAATACCTAACTGAATGCCGAATTTCTGTTTTCACCAACACTAGGTGACACCTAACAGAATGCCTAACGCCCGTTTTCACCAACACTACGTGTCACCTAACTCAATGCCTAATGCCCGCTTTCACCAACAATAAGGGATACCTAACTCAATGCCCAATTTCTGTTTTCACCAACACTGGGTGACACCTAACAGAATGCCTAACGCCCGTTTTCACCAACACTACGTGTCACCTGGTATCAAGACACTTGCGTGAAAGACATTTGCGCGAAAGACACTTGCGCGAACCCATTTGCGCGAAAAGACAAATGCGCGAATGGACTTTTGTGCGATTGGACCTTTGCGCGCCAGGACACATGCGCAAATGGACTTTTGCGCGACTGGAAATTTTAGCGACTTAATGGTCAAAGAGGTTTACTCTGTGGAGTAAACATAACATCACGCCTGTTATAACTTGAAGGCAGTTTTTTTTCTTTCCGTCATGGGTGTCGTTTTCATGGTTTTTGGGGTTGCTGATTACGAAAAAGGGGTCAAAATGAAAATACAAGATGGCGCCGAGGAATATTTTGGATTTTTCATCATGGGTGTCGTTTTCATGGTTTTTGGGGTCATTTCATGGTTTTTTGGTTAGAGCAAAAGTCCATTCGCGCATGTGTCCTGGCGCGCAAATGTCCAATCGCACAAAAGTCCATTCGCACATTTGTCTTTTCGCGCAAATGGGTTCGCGCAAGTGTCTTTCGCGCAAATGTCTTTCGCGTAAAAGTCCCAGATCCGTCTTTTGGCACTCAGCGATAGCATTTTTATCAGTGTTTTTTTTTATTGAAATAAAGAATCATAATAGAATAACAATGTGAATCATGGCAATTTTAGGCCCCGACTTTCACAGATAACCCCTTATAAATAGGCAATTTTACCAACCTCTTTATAATATTGCTTTGTACCTTAATAGGTCACTATTTACGAAACTCATTTCGCTTTTAGCAATCGGAATGAATTTTAAAGAAGCTGGCTAAAAGCGTTTCTAGTTTCTCTTTGTTTGTTGTTCTAGATCGTATTTGTATATCAGGTTACAGAGAAGTAGAATACTTTAAACACCATGACAAATGAAGAAGCACCATGTTCAGAAACCAAAGTTCATCATCACCTTTTTCCTGCCCTGAACCCAGGTTACTTGGCGTCGGTGCAACAACTTTTCTCCTCAGTCACCCGTCCCGCTAACATTTACACCTTTTTCTTTAATATCATCCTCACACAATCCATCCATCGTTTCCTTGGTCTTCCTCTCCCTTTCCATCCATCAACATTTATATTCATAACTCTTTTAGTCACATGCAATCCGTCGCTCCTCATCACATGCCCATACCATGACAGTCGATATCAATGTTACCTATCTGATATTATCTTCATTTGAATCTCTGACATACATTTCTATTACTAACTATCGATAAAAATTCATTTCCCGGATAAACTCATATCTACTATTAGATAGGAAACGGATCTCTTGGGATGTCTCGGATCCCGGAACCTTGGAAGAATCAATATAAGGACCGTTATACCGACAGTTTCTTACTTTTTTGGAGATATCAGATCAAAAGGGAAATGTATGGAAAAGGGTTTATTTTGTCTATCTACACTGTTTTGAGAGGTACTTTACTATGAGACGTTCATTCTCCAAGCTTTACGTATTAGTAGTTATTCGAACTGGCTGGTTTTAGTTTCCAGGTGTGGCTAAAGATGGCTCCTACTTTCGTATTTGCAAGCCATAACTGGTCAAACCAAATGCAATTGTTAATTTCTACATTTGGTCTGCCAACGTCAAAAGACAGATATTCCGTGAGAGACATAAAAATAAATAAATAAATAAATATCGCTGGACATTACACACAGCGCCATCTAGGTGCCACACTAAGCAACGAGGCTTGTGTCGTGGACACCAGATAGTTGATACTACTACATAGATACTTTTTTGTTTGTAAATACATACTTATTATACATATAAACATCCATGACTCGGAAACAAATGTCCATGCTCATCACACAAACATTTGCCCCTACCGGGATTCGAACCCGGGACCCTAAGAACGTATCAACATCGTATTGTTAAACTTCAGTGATGCTTTATTTATATTTATGTTTTTATACTAAAAGGCTTGCGTTTAGCCGCGTGGAGCACGCTTGCCTAGATGTAATCGATTCACTCGAATTTTAAATAGATTTAGATTACAATGATCAGGGAGCCCGTTGTACCGTATGTACCATTGACCTGCACCATCAATGGTACAGAGGAGACTAATTTTGGTTGATAGTACGGTCTCATCTGTACGATTGAGATGACACTATACTATCAAAACAAAGAAGCTGGCAGTGAGTGAGTGCGTATCGTTTTCAACAACTGAGCTACTATTTGATGATCTGATACACCAATCAACCTACAGGTACATGCATTCAGGCAACACCTACGTAAACAAGATTAATCAAATAAAAGCATTTGTAAATAATCGGTTACTTG
This sequence comes from Eugnorisma glareosa, assembly GCA_947578425.1. Lineage (NCBI taxonomy): Eukaryota > Metazoa > Arthropoda > Insecta > Lepidoptera > Noctuidae > Eugnorisma > Eugnorisma glareosa. The sequence goes on along the minus strand of OX387973.1, from coordinate 19,063,060 downwards.
TTGCTAGTTGCCCATCGGAGATTACAAGGCGTTTTTTTTTGTATACTACTAATATGCTTTTATTTATATCAAGCTGACATTGAACTAGATTTTTTTTAATAATTTTGTTGACATTGAATAATTTGATTGTATTTTGTTTTTTTTTTTTATTAGTTTGAATGTGTTGTGAGAAAATAATTATGGTGTTAATTTTGGTTGTCTTACTTGAATTATGAATGTTTTTTTTTACCTTATTATTTTTGTATTTCGAACACAATGTAAATTGTTTGTAAATAAAATTGAATTTAATTGATTATGTTAATGTTATGAGTGGTAGCTTAAAAGAATACACGTTCAGAACGAATCTAGACAAAAAGACCCCAAGAAAACTCCAACAACCAATTTCAAAAATAATATTATATCGAGACAAACTTCAATGAAACTAAATCCAATTACATTATTGGCAGAAAATATAGAATGTAATCTTTGTTTAAAACGTCGAGCGGATGGCGGTCGGGTTCCACAAATATTGGGCCAGTCCGAGGCAGGCCTCCTCGGTCAAACGGGTGCAATTGATTTTTAGATAGCCAATTTTCTGGTTAGCATTTGAAATAGATGAAAGTTGGAGTCAGAGGGTACTTTTTGGTATGTTAACTTTGCCAATACGTTTTGTAGGTACTTGTAAGGGGGAGTACATGAGAGACGCATTTAAGCCAAAAGGTGTACATATACCTGGTGGAAGCATCGACGCGCAAAAGGTTACCATGAATCTAGACCACGCAGTGTCAAGTAATATGGTAGATGACCAAAAAAATCTAATTAGTCCGTCAGAGAGATTGCCGAAAAATATTGTATAAGTATTTTATCTTTTTTCACGGAAACAAAAAATGAAGACGATACAGTAAGTCGAAAACTCGCGTGACGTCACTTGTATGTACACTTCTTACCGACAAGTGACGTCACAAGCCCCCACTTCGATTATTTGATGCGTTTTATCTTCGTAATTTTTTATTGATTTGTTATACCAAAAAATACGTATCCAAAATTTTTCGATAATCTAACTGACGGACTAAATAGAATCATATTGTTTTTACTCAGGAATCATTCCTAACCGAAATCGTCGGTTCTTTAAAAAAAAAACCAAACTTCTAAGTACAGTTTGGCCGTGTAGGAAATAGCAGTTTTTTTTAATAACCGATGAAAAATTTCGACGCTGGGGCATCTATAATTCTGTGCTTAGGTAGCAATCCACGTCGTGACACGTAGGTACATCTAGAAAAAAAAACCGTTTGTTGTAGGGGAGCCCGCCTTAAATATTTATTTTATTCTGTTTTTAGTATTTGTTGTTATAGCGGCAACAGAAATACATCATCTGTGAAAATTTCAACTGTCTAGCTATCACGGTTCATGAGATACAGCCTAGTGACAGGTCCCGTTTTTACCCCTTGGGTAAGGAACCTTAAAAAGTAAATTTCGAACCCCATATATAAGCGGATTAAAAAAAAAGGTTGCGTTCGATTTTTCTTCCATTCCATTGAATCTTAACAACATTTTATGTTACAATTTTGCTGTACAAAGTGTCAAAATTGTAGGTATAAATTATACTCTATCTAACTAATAAGAATAATTTCTTACCTGCTGGTGATTAGCGTCTTGCTTCTCGCTGCTGTCAGAAGTGGTAGATCCCGTTGGCTTCTTGCAGAAGGTGGGGCAGTAGCGTCGACATAAACACCTGGGGAAGAAGTATCAGAATTAATATGATAAGAGGAGGTCGTGGCAAAATAATAACAGCCACTCGGGTCGATTTTCAGGTTAAGCCGCGCTTGCTTCGGTTGATCCGTAGATGGGTGGCCATCCTTTACATATCCAGTTTCCTCCGTACCTCGGAAAGCATGTTAAGCCGATGGTCCCGGCTGTCATTTGAAGATCTTTAACAGTCGTTTCAGGTAGTCAGTGGCCCGAAATGACAACCAGTCTTACCAAGGGATATCATATTACCCAATACTAATTGGGTTGTGGAGGTTAGATAGGCAGTCGCTCCATGTAAAATACTGGTATTCAGCTGCATCCGGATAGACTAGGCTGATGAAAAAGGCTAAGCAGATTATGTTACGTGAAGAGTCTGCTACGTAGTGTTGAAAATGTGAGGATGACGAACGTTTGACTATTATTATGATCGATCAAGGCACTCACGGCGACCTAACAAGCTAAACAAAACCAGTTTATGCATATCTCTCATTGTATTCGAAATCTATACAAAGCGAGGCCCTGATATACTGGAAATTTAGAGCTTAATGTGTCGCCTTGTTTTCGTTCAACGGTCAACCTTGTGTTATTCAAACTCTAGGAATTTGATAAGTAGGTATGTATAGTAAAATATCTGTCAGAACTGAAAGAAGATTTAAAGAAATGCGGTTTACATTACATGATACACAAGCGTGCACGTTTGCCTAAAAATAACCTATGCACTCGAGACTGGTCGCCTTCACAATTTCACAACAAAGTACTCCTTTACGGTTACGTACGTGATTGTTGGCTATACTACAATAAATTACAGTCCGTAATTATACGGAGCTTCTTGTCCGAGACGGCAGTCCCGAAAACCCTCCCACTATAGTATTATCCTAGTATTAGAGTTGTTCATAACCTGTCTCTAAACGTAATAAAAGTAAATAGGGTTGTGACACGAGGAAACGAAACTGTTTTATATGCTTTATAGTTGTGCGAAATCGAATGCCAAATAATCGAATATCAATTGATCGACCACTATAAATCGAACGTCTAAATACTCGAACGTTCATAATATCGAATGGTTAATAAATTGAACGACTAAATACTCAAACGTTCATAATATCGAATGGTTAATAAATCCAACATTCATTATATCATACACTCAATTCCAGCTTACTAGTCAAGAGACGACAATCTAGCATGTAGGTATACCTAGTTCTTTTGTCGCGTGGCCCTGTTCGGAACTAACACAAACATCTTGGCTTTTTTAAATACTATTTCCAAAGACAATTTCACAAATGTTTACCGACCTCCTGACAATGTCATACAAGTGCTGAAAGAACCCCGCTGCCACATATTATCTACCAACACCGTCATCCGCCTAGCCTCTTTCTAACTATGTTGGGGTCGGCTTCCAGTCTAACCGGATGCAGCTGAATCTGACCTACACAACCCAGTCAGTGGGTAATACGATACCTCTTGGTAAGACTGGTTGTCAGGCTTTCAGGCCACTGACTACGTACACGTAACAACTGTCAAAGATTCACAAATGACAGCCGGGACTTTCCGAGGCACGGAGGAAACTCGGTATGGGAGCAACACCTTCATACAAATATACGTATACGAGTAATAATCTACATGTAGCCTTCTAGAATGTACCTACAGAAATATACGTCTGTCAGACCTAACAGCATGTTTATTGCCTGACAAAAACCTAAACGGTGCACAATAACGAGACGATGACACTGTAATATCCTGCTCCCAGTCTCCTTTATGTGGAACGTTCTAGAGTAAATTAACAAGAACATAATAGCATCAACAACATCCTGTCGATAAAAGCCGAGGCCAGGCAGGTTGGCGCCAAAATTATTATTAAAGGTAAAATAGCGGAGATTGACGTTCATTTGCTTGTTGTTGCTTTGAAATTTAACGAGGTTAGGTACTGTTAAGTGGGGGTCAAAGTGAGCTTTTTTGAGGAAGTTAATAATTCGATATTGGGCTTGTTTTAATAGGAGGTGGCTTTTGATTTGTAGACAAAAACAATGAAAAGGATATTATGACGCGAACTTTAACCAAGCATTCAGTGCGTGATTTCACGAGAGATCCACCTGCCCGTTGGTCTCGTGGTCACAAACCAAATGCGACTGCTGAAAGTTGGGTCCTGGGTTCGATTCCCGGGTCGGGCAATAAGTGTTATTGGGCTTTTCCATTGGTTTCTCAGTAGCCTCCCGGAGTTTGGAAGTTGGCGGTATGATACCCGCGCGCCTCGGAAAGCACGTTAAGTCGTTGGTCCTCCGCCTGATCTCTCTCCGGTCGTGTCCCATTCGACTATGAGAGTAAAGGAACAGAGAGTGCACCTGTGCCTGCGCACACACTTGTGCACTATAATATCTCCCGCGCCGATGGCTAATCTCCGCTAAGATTGGCCGCCGTGGCCGAAATCACCAGAATTGACATTTTATATCAAGACTTTTAGATGTCCCTAACAGGCGCATATGATATTTTGATCCTGACACCAACTATAGTTCATGCATGGCATGACACCTGTGTGTAATTTTCTCTATCCACATTTATTTTTCATTAAGACGGGTCTATCCCACTGCTGAGCAAAGGGCTCTTGCATGTAGACTGAGATGGTAGTAGGAAGCTCAATGGTAAAATAAACGAAGTCTTAGGCCAGCAGTGTGATTCTGTAAGATCTCATTCTAAACTTCGATTGTGAATCCACTGTGAGTTTCTTGATTGGCATTCTAAAAACTCGGTTGATCATTCGAATTTATACTAGCGCCACCCTTGCGAGCGTGTCAGCGAGTTGAACTAAATTGACGGTGAGATTTTGACAGATAAAGTATGAGATGACGTAAGAAGTGGCATTCTCTAAGGTAATTCCACCATCACATCGACGCTCACCTCGCACTCGAACCCGATTCAAAGTGTCAAATAAAAAGCATCTATTTTACGAGTGAAAATAAAAGAAATCATCAAAAAATTGAGTTAAAATAATATTTTTATGTCAGTGTTAATTTGTACAATAACTATAAAATTTGTGGTTAAAAACTTATTTTTGGGCGTTTGTGTAAAATGAATACGATGGCAAGAATGTTTTTGCTTAAATCTTTTTAGAAGAGGCTCATGCTTTGGATAAACTAGAAAAGCGTCGACAATGTAACCAAATTCGAAGTTTATCTTTATTAACCGGAGATGACGACTATGTGAGCGTATAAAGATTTCCAAAGGAACTAATTGACTAACTAGATTATGTGAGTTACTGCCTCTGATAAAGCCCACAAAACGTCGAGGCAAAGGACTTTCAACTCTTGTAAAAGTAAGTGCTTCATTTTAGTAAGTATAAAGTTACTTTACACAGTTTATAACTGATAGATTTGTAACCAAGCACACCAACATAATTTATCGCTTGAAACTCATGAAAACACTTCATAATAAGCTTTAGGTTGTTTCTCTGCTAGCTATGTTTTCATGTTAGCCTAAGGACTTTAAATTAATATAGTTATAATATTGGTACTTGGTATAATTATTATGCATACATAACCCCCTATTTTGTTTTGACTAGATCTAGATTACTTACTTAATTTTTTATTGATTTATTGTTTCACAGATATTATGCACCTTGTCATTCTTGGCTAATGGAACTACCATAAGAAAATATAAGGACATATAAATCGCAACCATCAGCATCTCGTTGCATAAATGAAGTAGTGGAAACTCATAATAATCCGGCAATAGTAAAAAATATATAAGGTTCCCTCAAAATATACAAGAAAAACAAGTGTTACAGGAAAGGTTAGTAGGTATATTATAATTAAAGTGACTCTTCTTTGATTTTTACTTTTTTGTGAGAATTGATAATGATAGTGGTTACTTTAAATTGCAGGTTCTACAAAAAGTTTGGGTTTCCAGCAGCTCTTGGATGTGTCGCTGGCACTCTGGTGGCATTGAAAAAACCAGTAGAGAATGAAGAACATTTCTACTGCCGCAAAGGTTACCATGCAAGAAATGTGCAATTGGTAAAATTGAATCAAACTAATCACCAATGGGCAAAATAATAAATTCAATAAAACCACTAGTATCCGTTTAAATGTTTTATTTATTATATTAACTTAAATTACTACACCCTATCTCTATTGTTAGCATCTGCCAATGCTTGCAGCCCTTTCCCTACTGCAGCCACAGCTTCAGCCAAAATCCTGTCTCTCTCTGCATTCCTTTCATCCATGGCCCTTTCTCTTAATGCACTCCTCCTTAGTCGTTGTATCTCCAGCTGCTGTTCTTCCACCCTCAAGAATCTCTCAGTAGAGGTCGAGAATTCCATTCGCCGTTGAGATGGTAGAGGAGCAGCAACTGAAGACATGTGACATGATGCTGAAAAAAGAACACCAATTACTAAGATGCGTAAATGGAAAATCTTAAATAGCAGCTTTTCATTGTCATTCATTTGAAAAATGATGTTTTAATATTTATTTTTATTTTGTGGCATTTTTTTCTCACAAATAGAGAACTTCTAATTTCTGAGAATTAAAATATTCATTAATTGCTTGATATTATATCGAATAATGACCATCATAAACAACTACCAATAGTAAAAAAACCTTATTACTTATAGTTTTCAAAACAAAAAAAATACCTTTAACTCCTCTTTTTGTTAGAAAAAATTACCACTATTTGTTTTAAGTTGGCCAAAACTTATTTTTGTTGCTTATACTAAGTGGCATACGTTATCTTAGTTTTTAAACATTACTGCATAAAAGTTTTAAAACAGTAGTGTTCATAGTTGTTAAATAAATTAAGAAAATGTTAGTATGAAAAATGCAACTTCTTTAAAATCCTCCATACAAAATGCTGATTTCATAGGTGGGAACCTAATAGTCGCGAAAGTTGTTTAACATTATTGATCGACGAATCACTGGAGAGGCTACTTGGGTGGCACCGCGGCGTGAAGGAGGTGTGAGTGTGTGTGAAAGTGTTATTGATGGAGGGGACATGCTAGGATGATATGTATGAGGATCTGGAGGAGGAGTGTGTTCTATCTGGATATTCTGAAACAGAAATAATCGTAAAAGGAAACCCACTTACCCATATAATAATTAAATATTGACAATTCCAAGGAAAGTTGCCGCAGTAAATAATATTAAAGCACTTCAAATTTCAAAAAGAAATTGAAAAAAAATCTTGGGTAGTGTTATTAAATAGTAATCAACAACAATAAGAAACTAAATTAGTTCAGCAAAACTAATAGCTCGGGTCAGAGTGTAGCGGATCTGTTCTCAAAATATGTTACATGATTTGAGTTATCACGGTAACGTGATAACTCAAATCCGTCTACCCAGACACATACCCGCAAAATACTTTAGCTTGTTCCAACAGTTGAGCTGGATGAGGAAGTACACAGTCTTCTTCTTGAAATTACAGGATTTGATAGTCTGTAACTTAGAGTATCCTCAGTTGGTGCGGAACCCTGAAAAGTAAATTGGATATATAGCTAAGTACTACATTTAGATCTAATAGAATAGAATCTAGACACATCAGCAGATTTATAATAGTAGGTATGTACCTACCTAGTAGTTAGTAATTTATTATTAACTTATATAAATCACAATAGCTGGTGGTTCCTCTGTAGGTGCCAGACTCTGTTGTTGTGGTACATAAACCTATTACAAGTAAATTTGCTTTCAGGAATGCTAGGTGGTTCTAACTAACATGTACTTAGTGAAAAAAGCGATGCTTACCTTGGTCCACTTTTTGTAATTTTTAACTGTGTTACACTATTTAGGCGCACAGCTAGTTCCTCCCACTGGCGTCGACTTCGCTCTCTGGCATTTTGAGTTCTCAAGAAACCCTTCGCTATGCCAGGGTTTCTTTCCATAAACTCTAACAGAGTTTCAACCTGAGCCGACGATGGACGAGAGGAAAGTGTCTCATTTAGAATGGAACATTATTGTTGGATTAGAAAACAAAATAAATACTATTTTAATTAATATCATTTTTAAACTTCACAACCACAACTATAAACTTACTTCATGATTATTTCAAATTATTTTCGGCACTGAACGATCAAAACAAACAACGCGCACTATCAAAATATTGTCTGACACTGACATATTGTTTTTTTTTTTTTCGTAAGGGAAGCATACATATTCATGGCACAAATTTAGAGTTTTCTGTTTTTTTACATAATAGCTGCCTCAAATTCCATAAAATAAGAAATTTTAATTTAAACATCATATTGTCTAAGATTCTGTGCCCAAAACTCAACAATTGTGTCAAAAAACATGAATCGATAAAACTAGATTAACATTTTGTTGAGTGTGGTAATCACTAGTACAATATTGGTCGCTTGAGAGCTCACTTCACTTCGCAAGTGCCTAGGTGATGCTTACAGAATGCAAAATCAAGGTCATTTTGAACCTTATGCGAAGTGAGAGTGAATAGCGAGGTGAGATGCGAGTTGTTGTTTGAATTTTACAGAATCGACATACAGGCAACGAAAAGGTATAGAGGGAAATGTTTGGAACACAATTCTATTTACCCAAAAACAAAGATACAATGTGCTGCCATATTATTTCTAAGGCAGATTGTAACAATCCATTCACGAAGGAGGTCCAAAAAGGTCCTTTTAATGTCCGCTACAAAGTAATGGCTCACGGAAGTACTTATATCACGCAAGGAATCAGAACTCTGGTCACAGTTTAATAAAATTTTATTGTCTTTGCAGAGAGACTCGCTTTTCTTAAACACTACGTAACATCACGCATGTAATATCCGAAGGGTTAGGCTGAGGTGTACCTAATACTACACCCACATTTCGCCAGTTACAGATCCATCAACCAGGTACAAATCCAAACTCCAGGCTGCTACTGAGAAATTCCTAATGGAAAAAACTAATGACAGTTTGCCCGATCTGGGAATTGAACCCAGGACCTCATACCCCATGACCTCTTGATTTTCTTAATCCCTTTGTTAGCTTCTACGGCACCCAATAATAGCGTTTTACTCACATGTTAATGTAAAAAAAAAACTTAATTTTATCGCTCACGAAAAGGTCCTTTTCAATCAATGATTGCTACAAATAATAACCTACAAATGGCAATTGATTTGATCGCATTATTTTGTAACGGTGCTATGCAGTAGCAGCCCTTATTGACGTAACGCTTGAGAGACCTGTCCAACACAAAATATGCACCCCGTTCTCCAGAAAGTATAAAAGTTGCCAGTTTTGCCTAAACCCGGTGCAGTTTCTCCAGCATTACATAAAGGTACATGTTAAGCAGAGTAGATAGAATTCAATAAACAATTTGGCGCGGCTCCAGCTGCTGCGCCACTGAATATATTTTAAAACGACTTAATTTTACTTCGGGGGTGCTGGACAATTTTCGTTGGGACCAATTTAGGGGGAAAGAAATGGGAACAAATTGGTCTGGACGTTTTGCTATTAAATTTGGCTTTAATTACGTAGCTCGACTGTGATGTGCAAACTAAGCAGCTACATTTCATTAGCTCTTTTTAGGGATCCATAGAAGAATGGCAAAAAACGGAACCATTATTGATTCGCCATGTCTGTCTGTGTGTCCGTGTATGTCACACAAACTTTATTCCGAAACTATTAGGACTACACTGTTGAAACTTCGTAGGTATATTCTGATGCTACTTAGATGTATTCTGTAAACTGCTTATGTTTTTTATACAAAAATAAAAGATTAAGGGAACTCTCTATAAATGGAACTGAAACAAAAAAAAAAAAATTCGGCAAACCTATACATGTCCATAGATAGGTCTTTAAAAATGACATTGAGGTGCCTAAAACCATTTTTTCTCAAAGTCAATCGTTTGAAACATAGACACTTCCAAAGTGGTAAAAAGTGCGCCCCCCCTCTAATTTCTAAAGTAAGTGAAGGAAAATTCTGAAAAAATGTAAGATTGTAGAACTTAAAAAAACTTTCAACCAAAATTGGTTTGGATAAGATTTAATGTTTAGTTTTTGAGATCTGGAACTTTTTCATCAAACTGCAGCAGTAACTTTGTTTTTCATTAACATACTATGAAAAACAAATTTAGATTTGCTGTTGAATGTAAAATAATACAACATGTGAATGAGCCTTCAAAATATTTTTATTATATTTTTTGGTGCTCCGGAACCCTGTGTGCGTGTGAGTACGACTCGCTCTTGGCCGGTATTTTCTAAAGCCACACAGTTCCAAACCAAAATGGTATATTATTTACTTATTTGTGTCTCACGTCTTGCAGGGCAGAAATCTCCGTTCCGTCTTTCTACTTATTTCTATTACAGGTTTTTGACGCCAATCTTTGAATTTACTTCTAGCCCTTAGCTCCTACGCCCTGCGACAAATATGGCCAGCCCGGTTCCATTTAATTTAACACTCTAGCTTCGGCAAAAAAGTCAAAGGAACGCGCATCCATCGATGTTTTCGACAGTGGACCCCAACATAGATGGGAAAATGCTAGGCAGATAATGAAGTCAAAGAAAAGATTAAATAAAGATAAGATTACCTATTGTAAGAGGCTGGACACTGAACAGTAAGCGTTTTCGTAGGAACTACGGACAAAACTCCAAATCTAATCTAAACACCATTGATCATGACAGATAAGACTTTAGAATTCCTTAAGATAAATAAATCTTTAACATTTACCTAACCACACTGCCTTCTTATTTCTCCGTCGAACTATTGTAAAGGCCTCTTTAAACCCCAATAAATATGGAACCCTTTAAAGAAAGGTTCTTACCTTAATAATTCTATTAAGGAGCGAACAGTCCTTGTCAGCTCGTTACTGAAGAAACATACGTTTGCTGACCCGAGATAATGGCGCCCAGCGTGGGACACAATCACATGTTTATAAATTCAACCTTTTGTACGATTTGGGTTTCCAAACACTCATTGATGAGAGTTTTGTGACAATTTATTATTTAAAAGCAATCAGAAAAGGTTCTGACCGTTTTGTTAATTAATACAGAGTGCACAAATCAAACTTTCGAAACTATATGTATCTTATTAAAATTATAATTTGGCTTAGTTTTGTGTTCACCCACAAAAAAAAACACCCAAGAGTTCAGCTATTTTCAGATAGGTAAATATAATATTTACTTCTCGAAACTGGGTCCCACGTGGGCGCCATCTTCACTAAATGGCTTCCAACAAAACTGTTTCATACTAGGTATTCTTTCCTGTAGTTTAAAGAACATGAGCAACAACAATAAACCCGACATCAAAAGGCAATTCTCAAAAAAAAAAAACTTAGCTCTTTAGTCCATTATCCTTATAACTTGAACACAATTATGTCAGCCACACAAAGAGTTCGACACGTCCTTTGTAGCGCAAAATCTACAAAACTATAGAGTAAAAGTTGCAAAGTAAAAGTGAATAAATGTTTACCTGCTATTGTTTTATAAAATCCAGTTATTCAGATATACCTAAACTTGACAACGTTGATCAGATTCTTACAAATATGACATTACACATGACACACATGACATCATATGACATTTCGTCGTTGAAGTTCTAACATCACGTAAGTCAATTATTGGCGGTTTTGATATTTTGATTTTGGATGCCGTTTACTACAAAACGGAAGACGCGTTGTTTCAGCCATTCAGAGAAACAAGCAACATCTCCATCTCATTTGAAGTAAAGATAAATAATAAAAACGGAATTGTACACACGGCGGCACATCAAGCTATACATAACCAGTATAACCTGACTTCGCTTTGTATGAGCTTCTCGTACGATTAGAGATCAGTTTAATTTGGTTTTTCATAGCTTGATTGGCTGCCGTGCGGTATAATCATGCAGTATTTTCACTCTCCTGTAAAGAAGCTATTGGTGTTAGAACTTCAAAGGCGATTTGCCGACTGTAACGTCCAGCCAATGACATACTTCGCTCACTAGTAAAATAAAAGCCAACATGAATTAGATATATACGAAACAACACAAAAAACGACCTAAAACTCATAATGACATTTCCAGCACCTAATTTAGACTCCCAACGAAACACGGATAGCACTCCAAGAATGAAGAAAATCTATGAATACTTCCTTAACTTTGGACCTCTGACCCTCTCCGACCCCATACTTGTACCTCACGCCATATATTTAACACAATAGAGTCTGAATGGACTGTACGGAACTCTCTATTAGGAGCGGGTCAACCCGGCCTTATCGAATTACTATAAGCCGCGCTAGGAGATAGATTGTACTATGTAGGTAGGTGTTATATGCTACTGGTAATGAGGTGTTAAAACTTTTTATTACGTGGCAGGAGACCACTGATCTTACTTTATATATATAGATATTTTATTTCTATCAGGAAGGCGGAGTTATAATACATTAAGGGCTTGTGGTATGGTACGCACGACATCCAATGAAGCTATACAAAACCAGTTTATGTGGATCTCTCATTCTATAGAAAATCTATACAAAGCGAAGCCAAGTTATGCTGGAAAAGTACAGCTTCATGTGCCGCCGTGTGTACAGGCCGTCAAACTAAAAAAACTTTCTTCATAATCAGGAAACAATAATCAGCAGTCCCACACAAAATAGCTTGTTTAGAAACTATCCCAAAGAGTCCGTCAGATTGTGTGCTACTAGTCAGTTACAATAATCCAGAGTGAACTCGATCCAAAAGCTTCACCATCTTCTTGAACAATACTTCAAAAACCTGCCTGACTAAATTAAACAACAACAAAACAAGTAAATTCTACACAAGCGACATAAATGCAACTGCAACCATTTTCATATTATAACAAAATAAAACACAAAATTACCCTCAAAACATCTTTAATATTTCACCCACTTCATAAAGCTCGAATGCAAAGATTTAAATAAAAACTGCGACACACGGCTACCATTACTATGAAACAAAAAATAGGTCGGGTACACTTGCACTCGACATATCCAATAACTTATTAGTAAGTCCATAGTACCGTATGCAAGTACCCTCATATTATACGCTTAAATTTTTAAATATTCTATCAATATTGCACTGTATTTGCATCCAATAAGGTTGAATTTTGTTTGTACAGGAATGTAAGACCAGGTTTAGGAGTTTACCAATGGGTATTGACAGGCTGTTAAGTAATGCTCCGTTATTTGTCATAAGTCGTATATTGAAATGGGGATATATGGTGTAATATTTTCCTCCTTATATTTCCTTTGATATGTATTTCTTACATATTTGTCTTCTTTTTTCTGTTTTCATTGCGATCGCTGGCAAATAATGTGGTGATATTTTTCATACTGGATTTTTACTAGCTAGCTTCATTCATACCGGGTGTAAAAATGCCCTTAACGAAGCCGAAAGGTACTTGTTCTGCCCGTGATGGCAATATTTTTTTGTTCTAGTCGATACCTGGGAACTTTCTAGTTACGGAGGTATTAGGGGTCAAAGTTCCAACGTTTTCACGTTTTTTTAAACTCGAGTTTAACTTTTCTTTAAATACCTCCACGCCCGCGTACTATTTAATGCATCCATCAGCACAATGTTTTGAGTGCGTTACTTTGAGTCCTACCAAGGTCCTACCGTAAAACGTGATTTTAAACCCCAAAAAAAGTCGTTTAACGTAGGGGTTCTTAGTTTGATGTAAAGAATGGTTGGTTGACTTCGTGGAGGGACTGTTTATACCATGTATAGCAAACCCCACATCTTTCATATTCAATCTAATATTTGATAAGCAAAGATTTATCCACCTGTGGATTTCCATAAACAGTTTTTGCAGCTTCCAAAACAAAGCGATAAAATAATCAAAAGCGATAAATAATTACCCAGGAGAACGCTAGCATAGTCCTACTACCCACATTTAAGCAAAGCCGGTACTTGCAACAATATAGCTTGCAAGACGTTTAATTTTAATTAACGCTCACTTAGACATGAAATATGGGCTGAGATTGTGAGGCTCCCGATTATACAACGTTTTGGATTTCACTGAAAGCAATACATAGGTATTTAGTTGGAGGGTAGTCGGAGTATTGTCTGATATATTACCAGCAATTCAGTTTTAGATGTCGACTGTTTATTTGAGAGCTCTAGCGTAGGGAATGTACATGTACAATTTGTTGTATTTGTTAGAGAGTTGAAATTAGATAATAGATTTCAAAGACTGTTTTGTGTCAGTAATTATTAAGCGCCACAGTATCTGCAGTCTACGTCACTCACATTTCTTCAGTAGGTACATCCAAAGCTTATCTGTAAAATATTGCTATCAGCGATTGGTCCGCAATTGTCTCTAAACGTGGAATTGGTAATATTGTACGTACAAGACCTGTGTTACAATTTTGGTGTAAAATAAAGTATCTTCTGTCTGTTATTATCTTTTTATACTAAATAGGCTTGGAGAAAATTCTATCTCACAGCTAAACTAAAAGTTAGGTAAAAGACTTTTATTATATAATGTCTAGATGGAGCGGCGCTCTACAATCAACAGGCCAACATTTCGACACGAGCCAACAATTTCAAACATGTGTGCGTGCGGCAGCGTGCGGCCGGTGTTTTACACTCATCATCTATGTCTCTGTGTGCGAACTTATAAGCCAACAATTGGTTGTCATTTTTTGACACATTTGCGCACATTTGATGCTCTATCTAGACATTACATAATCAAAGGTAAAAATATAGGGTTATATTCTCACCTGATGAGTAGCGTAGCGAAGAGCACGGCGAGCAGGGGCAGAAGCGTCCCGAAGCATGCGAGGAACAGAGTCTGGACGTCCGAGTAGCCTGAGAAAACAGACAAAACTGCGACAGTTCACATGACAGGGCAGCTTATAGTACTAGCACGTGCTGACTCATATAGTATTGAGAGGCCTCACACTGACTCTAACTTACCTAAAGCACGCTTCATCCGAAAGTAAACCTTATTTGTATAGAGTTAATGTCTTGTGCATATTCCTACAAGCCACTGTGATCAAGAGTATCGTACGAATAAGAACTTTATCTTTATACAATTAAGCTTCAAGTCTCAGTTCGCTGACAGTTAGATATAAATGATGGCCATTTATGTGAATAAATCCTCTAAGATACTTTATATTTCCTACCTGTTTGATCACTGAGAAGAAAAAAATATCGATACAGAGGTCATGATTTCTTTAAAGTCCATTTTATCAAAGATTAATGTGAGCCCGACATTGCAGAGCCATGCAAGATATACTTCAAGAAAGTCACACTTATATCAATCATACATCAAGGTATTTTTTTAATGAATTATCTACTAATATATTAGGTAATCAATATCGGAGATCAACAACGTAAAATTGTTCATTTAACAAATATATTGGTATTTTATAACCTTTACACGTTTTATAGAGACTAGAAATCTGTTAAAATCAAATATCGTACAGCATCGGTATATGTGTAGTACCTACATGTGTTTTGGGGTTTCAGCTACGTACAGACCACTCCATCAAATCTAGTTGACATGGCATAAATCAGAAAGATGGATCTCGTAACGCAATGCATCTGTTAGCTAAAACGTGTATTTTATTACGTGTTTGGTTTTGGTTGTTGTATTTTGGAGACATATTGTGTTCAGCAACGAATAACGTAGATATTGGTCGATATAAAATTAGGTATGAGATATAAATGAAATAACAAGCATTTTTTTTTTGATGACAGGAGTACTAGTAATTTACCTTTGTTTTCTTTTTCACGTGGTTACTGCCTAATCTGATGACAGAGTTTTTATGCCGCCCATGGGCCTCTAACTTGTCTTTACTTGCCGTCGAGAAATATCTCTCAGGCATGACGTTTACTCACGCAAGTAATAATTATACAACACGCACGTGAATCCGAAAAATCAGAGGTGCGTGTCTTGGGTTGGAACTCGAGACCTAGCTACGACTTGGTAGTAATACTTCACAAAATGTTCACCTAAACACCGAAAACTGGGTTTTTAATTTTTCACATGTCTTTTCTAAACAAGAACGCTCCTAAATTAGAAGTTCGTCAAGTTTAATCGTTTAACAAGTTATGAATAAGTCCTAAAATAAATCCAAACAAAACGATAAATGAAAATTCATTTCCCAAGAGGATACCTCAGTAATATTCTAATTATAGTTGGACTGTATACGACCCCAATGGCGCAGCGGTAGTGGGGCTGGGGCTGCCTTACGTTCTTAGGGTCCGGGTTCGAATCCCGGTAGGAGCAAATGTTTGTGTGATGAGCATGGACATTTGTTTCCGAGTCATGGATGTTTATATGTATAATAAGTATGTATTTACAAACAAAAAGTATCTATGTAGATACTTATATCTTATGTCGTGGACACCAGATAGTTGATCTGGTGTCCACGACACAAGCCTGGTTGCTTAGTGTGGCACCTAGATGGCGCTGTATGTAATGTCAAGCGATATTTATTTATTTATTTATTTACTGTAGAAATGGCACGTCGCTAGACTGTTACAGTAGTAAATATCATCGTGTATTTAAAAAAGAAACATAAACAAGTTGACTGCAGCGCCCTCTAGCACTTAATCTACACAAACAATCTATCTCATACTACCAAACGCACCTACTCCTAACATAACATGACGCCAGTAATCTCCGAAGGGTTACGCAGAGGTGTACCTAATAGTACACCCACATTTCACCAGTTATGTTTAAATCCCATGTAAAAGAGGGCAAGCCTTTTGCCATCAACCGAGCACAAATCCGGACCCCGTAGCTATTACTAAGAAATTCCTAAAGGAAAAACCCAATAATTTAACCATTTACCCGACCAGGGAATCGAACCACCAGGACCTCACGCTAGACCAACAAGGCAGTTAATATCATAGCGTAAGTCTGCGTAAGTATTTAAACAAGCAAGTAGGTAATATAAACAATAAGTCGACTGCAGCGCCCTCTAGCACTTTAACTACACAAACAATCTATCTAGTAGCAAATGCACTTACTGCCATGTAAATAAAAGGGCCATTAAAAGTTCAAAAACCTGTAATAGCCTCCAGGTGTATACCGACGTGTTTTCATAAACATACACACAGTTTGGATAAAGACGTACACAGTTTTCTACCTTCAGGCGAGTTGTAGGAAAACTGTAATGTTCATAATAAAAGTTTCTAGAAATAGAAAGTTCGGAGAAAAGTAATAGAGCCAACGAAGACATTACTGGTGAAACGTGGGTAGGTCGTATGTTTTCATCGCTGTCTGAAGCTTTGTTATGGTTCGGTGAAACCGGTACGGACAGACCGTGGAATTCGCTTCGGACACAAACACATCCAGTCAAATACCTTAAAGGCTCGGTCGAACGGGTACGGACAGTTTACCGTCCGGGCTGACAGACACTTCAGCACATTATAACACAAGACCCTTAACGAAGCCACAAGGTTCTTTTTCTCCCCGCCATGCGTCATTGTGATATTTTTTTTGTGCTAGAACCTGGGAACCTTCTAGTTACGGAGATATTGAGGGTGTAAGTTCCAACATTTTCACAAGTTTTTTTTTTAAATACTTGTTTTTATCGTAAGATTTTTAATTTAACACCTCCACGACCCCCGTACTATTCAATCCAACCACCAGCACAATGTTTTGAGTGCGTTACTTTGAATCCTACCGTAAAACGTGATTTTTCACCCCAAAAAAAGTCGGTTCCCAGGCTTCGTGAAGGACAGAACAGGACCCTTCACGAACCCGTCAACCAGTTCGAACTTTGACCCCCAATATCTCCGTAATTAAAAGGTTCCCAGGTCTAGAACAAAAAAAAATGATCGCAATAGCGGGGAGAACAAGTGCCTTTCGGCTTCGTAAAGGGACTTGTTACACCCTTTATATAAGGTCCTATTAAAATAGGTGGACAAATTTTAACACAGCGTTAAGTACGTCTAACCAAAATATTTAAACAAAAAAAAACACTGATTAAAGTGATTTTATTTTGACTTGTAATAATAAATTGCTGGCGGCACTATAGAATAAACACATCCATTAGGTCAAAATAAAATCACTTTAACCAGTGTTTTTATTGCTTGTATATCTTTGGTTAGACGTACTGAACGCTGTGTTAAAATGTGTGCACCTATTTAAATTGGACCTTATACATTATAGATATATTAGATAACGCAAGTATCACGATCCGTATAAAAACCAAACGTGCCTTTTGACTACCTACTCTGACGTCATAAGCACTATTTAGTTACTATACAAATAAGTTAATTGAATTAAGTTCTTAAGTTGTAACGTTGTGGTTTTAAACAAATTAGCTTGTTAGTAGCAATGTTAAGCATAAAATTCATAAGCCGGGCACGAGATGTAGGTGCTCTTACGTTAACAAGGTATATCTGTGTGTTAAAGTCTAGTGTGCGGAGCCATGTCCGAAATTAATACGTTCCGGTTTGACCTTCAGTATTTGTACGTCCGAGGACGAACCTTTAGCGAAGTATCTGTCAGTGCCCCTTTTGACTAATTATTTAGTGTCAATGATCTCTTTTACCAGTTCGGTGGCAACTGAACAGATCAGTCCTAAGTCTACACAAGATTAAATAGAAAATGTGAAAATATTGAGGAAAATATAACGGAGAATTACGGTAGCGTGCATTTTCACAAAAAGCAATTTGATCTCCATTCCTATATCGTTATGACAGTTTTGGTCTCGCTGCGATAAAACTGAATTTGAATTGTAATAATAAGAGAACAGCAAAAATGTTTCGTTATTCAAGTTGAAGCAGCGAGCGTTGCAGCGTATAGGAATATAATATGCAGATTTCTTGTTTAAAGTTTATTTGCTTCAGATCCTTGCTGTTTAAGTACGTTGTAGCGATACAAGAGTCAATTATCTACTTTCTACAATGTTCTGAGAATGAATTATTGGCAAAAAAACACACAATGGTCTATGAATAAGCTATTTTTCAGAAATAATCTTGTACTTAATGAGTCAAAACAAGGTATAACATGGTAAAATCAATCAAAAGTTATTTTTCAAATTATACGCTTGGGCGCCAATAGCAAAAACGGCGCCCAACGTGGGACCGCGTAATTATACACTGATATTAACGCATTGCTGACTGGATTTCTTAATAATTTTATATTCCAGCTGAAATTGAAACTCAACACTCTAATAACCCAAAAAAGTAGAATCAACCCAAAAAAACAAAGCGTATTATTCGTAATCACAGTAAACTTTATCCAGACTTCTAAACTCCAGCGTTAAAGATCTACACGCTTCAAATAAGTCAATTTCCAATGTTCTTTGAGCCGGACATTCTAAACCTGGGCAGTCTTCCAATTGGCACCCAACATGGGACCGGTCTATCTTGCCGCTGCTGAAAATCTCGGCACCATCCCGTTACAAGCATCGATTTTACGTGACCGAACTACCAATTAGCCGCTTGAGGAATTAGCCAATAATAAGCCGCAATGAAATTGTATTACTGGCGCTTTTCGCTTTGTCTGCTTTTATTTGGTTCATTCGGTTTCTTATTTATTGGAAGGTTTTATGAGGATTTATTGGATTTATGTTGCTAGACGATTTGTTTTAAAACGATGTTGTTTTGGTCTGAGACACCAAGTATTTATTTTAATTCTAAACAAAATTAAGGGAAATCAAAAAAAAAACGTTGGTTGCTGATTCTGGCTAGAAAAAAGTGACTACTTTTATGACAACTAAAGGCAGTGCATACCGGGGATAGCTGATTGTGTATGAGAATTGAAATGTTTGTAAAACGATTCAGAAGAAATTCAAAGGGAGTAGTGTTTAAAAAAAAAACAAGACCCCTTTAAATTGTCAAGAAGTCAGTTAGTGAAAAGTGATCCGTTCCTGAGCGTATATTCCAACGGAGTAGAAATCAAATCAAGTTTTACGTTATTGACACTCGCTCATGTAATTGTATCAAGTAAGTGATCGGTTCCTCTTACTCACCCACTTTCCGTAATCTGATTGAGAGACGGAAAGTGATCCTTTATTGCCAGAGATTCTTGAACGTGAAATCGATTTTCTTTAAATACTTCTTTTTAATTTCTAACAGCTTCTTTGGTCTAGTGATCGCAAATGCTAGTGCTAAAGCATGAGGTCCTGGGTTCGATTCCCAGGTCAGCAAAGTGTTATTAGGTTTTTCCATTTGGAATTCCTCCGTCACACCCACAGAGTAAAACATTGAGCTTTAACATAAATTTCTAAACTTGGGTGTACTAATGGTACACCTCTGGCTAACCCTTCGGGGATTATAGGCTTTGTATTTTGTTCGATTTCTAACTACGCAAAATTTAATGAACGCTTCCAAAAGATTTTATAGAAATCAATAACTTTACTAAAACTTCAGCCGAACAAACTCGAACAATGGCTGCCGATACAAGAGAATTAAGCAGGTTTAATTGGCACAAACAATGTAAACAGCTTCTGAATAACAACACGATGGACAAATGGACGTCATTTGTTTTGTCTATTCATTTAATTATATTGTGAACACAAACTCTCATCCATTATGGCGGAATCAAAACAAAATGAGCGCGGTCCAAGAGAGAACGGATGTGATATTTGGTGAGAAATGTCAAAAATAATTGTTTTAACTTTCATTTTCTTATTTAACATACCATCGCGGCTATAATCCGGTTAGGCAGAGCTGAAACCTACACCTTTCCCCAGGGGCCTTAGTCTGCTATTGCAATAGTGTCAGAATGGTCTATCATTGATTTAATAAGGCCCCGCGCAGACGAATTACCCTTTGTACGCACGTCAAACGAGTTTCGAACGCGCTTCAATACGCCGTGGGCTAGGGGCCTTATTAAATCAATGATAGACCATTCTGACACTATTGCAATAGCAGACTAAGGCCCCTGTTATGTTGAAGTCCTTTGTAATAGGAGACAAGCTTATAGCAATCAAATGGGCACAAACCCAAGTCAACTTTTTGACTTTACTCGACCTATTTGTCAATTTTAGTATAGCAATGTTGGGAGTATCTGTTGATATCGTTGGCCACTACCTAAGGACATCAATTTTGTAAAAACTACTTTAATTTAAGTGAAAAGAAAGTAGTGCGGGGCAGAGGTTTTGCTGTCTGAGTAAGAAAAACTAATGATACCAAACCTCCACATTTTGATATCGGTCAACAGTAAATATTTTAGACAAACACAAATAAAATAAAAAAGAAATTTTCTAATTTTATGTCGAGCTAGCAAATTAACTTGAGTTATTTGCCGACCCACGGTTGCTTAATCTCTTTACCATAAATCATAGAAAACAGGCAGGGCATAGACAAACATGTTTGGTAGACTGTCTGAGCAAGATAAAGTGATGTTAAAGGAATGATTCTCAAACTAATTTGAATAAACTAAACACAAACAATTCCTATACAACCCCTACTTTTTTAATGTCACCCTACTGTCGCCCCCGCTCTTAGCACACACCACACGGCTTAGTGCTGCCGCGGTCCCTTAGAGACTGAATAAAAATTCTCGCTGAGCAACATTGCTGCTACATAAATTTTGAAAAAAGGCCGCTAATTTGTCAAAAAAGGAACCCGGGACAACGGTACCGTGGCGGGCTATAGAATACTATCTACCCTCATTCATGTATTTAGTTACGGTTCGCTTATATTCAGGAAGTGAGTGTTAGAGAAATAAATAAGAATTACCTACACAAGATTTACAACAAGCATGCAAACTTTTGCAACTTTACATCCCATTTGACAAAAGAAATACGGCGATAATATACAGACATAACCTCACGCCTGTGATCTCCGACGGGTTAGGCAGAGGTGTACCTAATAGTTCACTCACATTGCGCCAGTTATGTTTAAGGCCCATGTAACAGGGGGCGAGCCTGTTGCCATCAACCGGGCACGAATCTAGACTCCGTGGCTACTACTGAGAACAAAACCCAAAATCACTTTGCCCGACCCGGGGAATCGAACCCAGGACCTCATGCTTAGCAGTCGCGCTTGCGGCCCCTCGACCAACAAAGTAGTAAATAGGACTAATCAATAATTAACAAAAAATGAAAATCATACCTAACTTAAACTATGAATAAACAAATGAAATCCATAACATCAAATGAAGTACATCCATCCATCACACTACACACCACACATCTACACACACCACACACACACCACACACATACAAACACACTTCTCTGCCGTCCTTACGAAAAGTGCAATAACTCGAGTTTTGCGCCGAATTGAGTTAAGTACATATTCGGAATTTGCCGAACGAGATCTATAGATTCTTCTTAGACAGTTTTTACGTATCTATGACGAAGCCGGATTTAATACTAAGACTAACTGCAATATCTAGGTCAGTGCTTTAAGATGTACTTATCAAGACCGATATAACTATGATAGTTTTAAACTAGTTATTGCACTTATCGTAAGGACGTACGGCAGCATTATGGTGGCCTTGTAATCTATATATAGTCATATTTGGTCCGCATGATAAAAACACGTACAAGAGACATTATATCGACTAGCATAAGCCTCAGGTGCTATGATCCGGTTCAATGACTCTATTCAGAACCTTCTTGATCATTAATAATTATAGTGTCTGGAGAGCGTTCAGGTGGACTAAGAGATAAGCCAACTGAGGCCAAGCACACAAAGAGGTTAACACAAAGTGTCTTAATACGATAGCAGTAAAGGTGATTTTAAATTAGTGGTGGTTGCTAATATTCCTGTTAATACCAAAGCTACTTCTCTCTTCAATCTTAGCATATTTTATTCAGTAGTAGAGGGAGTTACTTAAACATGAATACTTAAATAGGGACACTGCTTAATGTTTTAGTACAAAACTATCAAAACTTGACCTTTTGAAACTTTTATCGATGGTTTTTTCACCTACAACCGTCAAGAGCGTATAATGCTAAACAACTTTCACTTAGAAACTCATATCTGATTCATAAAACACTTTTCATGCATTCATCGAAATAGTTTTTTGACTGTTGTACAATTTTTTATAGTTTCCCAATCGAGATACAACTTTAATAATGACAGTTTTTAATATGACGATTGCTCGTGACTAAAGTCGCCATTCTGTATAGATCCTATCAGATTAAAAACTAAAGTAACATATCTGAATACTCACTCGTATCGGGCGCCAAATCGTTGTCCACTTCATGTCCTGTGATGTTCATCATCAACGCACTCCTATTCTCCTTCGATGGCTTGGCCACCTCCACCAGCTCCACATAATCAATCTTCTTCAGAACATCACTACTATTCCTATCTCTTTCTATGTCACTAGCACTCCTATTCGAAAACTCACTCTCATTTATTTTAGCAGCAATTAAAAATTCAAATTTTGGCATGTCGTCAGCAAACTCAGATTCTGGTCTAAACAGAATGTCTGTTATCGTATCTTCTCTGTTCGTTTCCGAATTAATGATGTCATCTAGCAGACTACTTGATATGTTCAATTGTTTTTCGAACCCGCCCGGTTCTCCGCTTGGAATTTCCATCATTCTCTGCTCTAATCTGTTGGTGTTCTGGTCTTTCATGACTTTCTTTGATAGATCCTCGTCTCTGCCTTGTTCTGCGTTCATGAGACCTTCTAGTTCTGATTTCGATGTTCTGTCTGTCTCCCTTATTTCTTCATCCGTCTCTTCAGCCACGATTAGAGTATCAGAGTTTGGATCGATAGGTAAATTAAATGTGTTATTGTTATTTCCGAACTTGATCACGATGTCTGTGGTGTTATCTCTCGTATCGGAGTAGGGTCTCGCGAGGACTATGTCTGCAGTTAGTAAAGCGTTCAGGAGGAAGAACATTAGTTTTAATTTAACGTTAGTCATGTTGTCTTCGATCAAGGTTTCATTATTATTCTTTTAATGTCAGTTCATTTTTAATGGGAGGATAGTCGGAGCTTCAGTGGTTGTCGGCAAACATCTGCGGACAAAGAACAGTTAACTATTAAAGTTTGCACTAACTTGATTAATGTCCGGCAGTTACAATGGCTTGCTAATTAATTTTTCACGTGGACGCTTGCTTTATGAAGGAATTGATTGATGAAACTTTTAAATTAAACGAGTTACAATAGTCTTTTGTATTTCCATTTCGTTTGATACTAGTTTCTAATTAATTAAGTAAGTACGTAATGTTCACGAACTTGGAAGATAATATAATAATATTTTTCAGCAACTTGTAATCTACAGAAACTTTAACTTTGATTTCCTCTGATATCAGATTGAACCACCTAGATCTTGCTACATCACGATACCATCTTTAACCAATCCGACAACACCTAAAAAGAGTTAAGGTCCAAAATCAAAAGACTGTGTATCGAGTTATCTGCGAGTTTAACATAAACATAGAAACCCAAAAAACCCGAGTCAGACTCGCGCATGGAGGGCTTCATACCATCATCTGCCTAGCCTTTTCCCAACTATGTTAGGGTCGGCTTCCAGTCTAACCGGATGCAGCTCAATACCAGTATTTTGCATAGAGCGACTGCCTATCTGACCTCCACAAACCAGTTAGAACTGGGATGGAGGGTTTCATACCATCCCCGATTAACTTTTAATTTATTTTTATTATTTGTTGTTATACATATCTGGGATTCTGCGAAAATTTCAACTGTCTACCTATTACGGATCATGACATACAGCCCTCTGACAGACAGACGGACGGACTTCGGAAGCGTAGTAATAGGGTTCCGCTGGTTACCGTCCTCCCCGGTCCTAAAGACCATGGGGCAGTACCCAACCACACACAACACCCGTCTAGTAGGAGGATCCCCCTTTTCCAATGGAGAATGGGTATAACTCCCCCCCTATTTCTCATGCCTGTTTAAAACTATTACCCACTGCATCCACAACTCCTCACACACAACATGCAAATGTAATTCAACATACACAGAACTAACTGCTACCCGCTGCTACCTAAACAATCTAATTGGTCTGACCGGAGAACCGTTCAGTCTAACCCTGCCGTTGACCCAGTTCTGAACGTCTAACAAAGTAACGACGTGCTTAACTAACCCGGGTGTATATCGGAATAGAAGTTGTGTTAGTCTGATAAATTGTTGTGAATACAAGTGTGGTCTAGCGTATAGTCTGATTAACTTAGTCCTTGAGTTTGTATGTGCTTTTATGCATTTATATTCTGAAACGTGTTCGCTTCCCTATTTTTTTATGCTCCTGCTAAAGTACTGCTGTGCCTAGTGAAGTGAGTCTTGTTTATGTTACCATGCTTTGCACTGCTATTCCCAAACAAATAAGTAGGCGTACAATAAACATTATCAGCTTATAATTTTCCCATTGCGGAGACACAGGGCTCCCCTGTGAGAGTGAGTGGCCTACAAAAAAGATTACGGGCCGCTCACTCTCACAACCATGGATACGGGTACTTTTTTGATTCTAGGTCATGCCGATTTTCACACGTTGTTTTCGTTCAAATTTTTTAGAGTAGTAGTGACGAAATAAATTCATTCTCAAAGTAATTAATTTCTGTCTGTTAATGTTCGAAGTCATTATGTCCCTTCATAACAATTGATCATAGTTTTATATTATAACCATTGAAAAAGTAGTTTATGCTCCCTCTTTTGCGCATCCAGAGTATCGTAGTTACTCGAGAACACTTCAAGTCGCGCCGTGGAGAAGAGATCGGCTTGTCAGCCAGATTTATTGCAAGATTCTCTCAGGGTGCGCCGGACGTACTAAGTATCTATCGTAGCTTGAGAAAAAACCCCTTTAATGCAAGCCATTAAACAACTGATCTTTGAAAAAAAGAAAAAATACTAGACTAGTGTAACAGAATAATCAGCGACAAGTTTATTCTAACCATCAACACTTTGTTAAAAGCAAGTACATACGGCTACACATAAAGCTATATATTTCCAGTTTTTGCCAATCTCGCATTGTATAGGATTTCCATACAATGCGACGTCAGCTTATACTGGAAATGTATAGCTTGATGTGTAGCCGTGTGTACAGCCAGTATTAATTCACAAAACTCTTCTAAAACTAGTAAAGTTGACCTACAAAAGGAATAAAAACATCAACACAGAGAATAAATCTTATTCAAACCCTAAATTGAATCATCTCAGCTAACCTCAATCCAACATAAATGAACCCGCAACTGCAATGAGCAGTACATACAAAATTCACTACCTCGCAATCTGAGCTCTCGATCCAACATTAAACAGCCGAAGTAAGAAGCGCCCTAACCACTTGGCCACAAGTTTCGCGCTCAGGCGACTCGCGTCTTGCGACACTAACTGCGAAAAAAACAAATTAAAGAAGGGGTTTAAAGCAAGCATGAGCCCAAACAGAACCAAAGTTCAGCTGAATTGGCAATGAGAAGGCAGCATTAGCCGCAGAACCGATGACCGTTGCGGTAGATTCTTGGGCAGAGACCGCGAATCAACAAGCGTATGATAGCACACTGTCAGGCTAGGTGCAGCGACGATTTCCGCAGGGTGGCTGATAGCAGATGAATTAGAGTTGCCGAGAATTGAGCTGAGTGGCGTGCAATTGAAAAGGTTTATGCCCAGCAGTGGACTGCTATAGGCTGATGATGATAATGATGATGTTGAAAGAGTCGCTCTAACGCGACTTGTGCGCGAAGAAAACGAATGACGCGCGTGCGTGTTTTTTGACACTAGTCACATCGCCCGAGGCCGTGGATGGGTCATAACGCGGGCGCATTAAGGAGGGTCCTAACATCGTCAGCTCGTGGCCCACAACGTATGAATTAAGAATGACTTGCCGGCAATTTGTCAAAGTCAAGTGTGGCGGCTCATTCTAGTGAATGACGTGTCTTTTGAACACTGGTGGTTTTTATTGGTTTTGCTAACTCGGGGTTTGCTTGGAAATAAATTGGGTTTAAGGGGGGAATATAAAAGATTTGTGGGAAAGTAGTTTTTCAAAGAAAATTGTCAACAAATACGTGAACATTCTTATTTATTAGTACTATAAATGCGTTGCCATGTCTGTCGGTCAACATGTTACAATTTGTCGCATTACCTTTTATTTTTTCTTCACATTTCGCACATGGATAGATAGACCTTAAGATTTAAGATACTTTTCATCCCGCTAGGATAATACCCAACCTCCTCGCGGCGAAATACTTGTTGTTTAGATGATGTAAATACACCCTAGCGAAGCCGAGAGGCACTTTTTCTCCGCGTTATTGCGATATTTTTTTTGTTCTCGACCATACCTCGAGTCAAAACTCCAACATTTTCACAACCTTTAATACATGTTTTTAATGTTATAACTTTAGTTTAAAAACCACCACGGCCACCGTACTATTTATTCAACGAATCCATCAGCACGTTGCTTTGATTGCGTTACATTGCGTGCTACCATAAAAGGTGATTTTTCACCCAAAAAAAGAAGACGTTTTCCAGCAATAATTTTTGCGTATAGTTACTTAGTTCGTTGTACAGAATGCTTGAAAGGGCCGATTACACCTTGTATTTGTTCCGTAAGATAATTACGTAAGCATAATGTGTACCAAACCCACAAACCTTAGTGAAGCAGCCACCTTTTAACCACTGCTTAGCGACTAACATGACATAGGACCCGACATCCCTTCGTATTTAAGATTATATAAAGGCCACTTAGAACTACACATTGGAAAATGTCGGGGCTTTAAAATCATTGTGGCGGAAAAGGGTTACACCTCAAAAACCCAAAATAACCCCAACCCTTACATACTTAGTTGTTATGTAAGCAACATTTTTAGTGTTATTTAATTTATATTCGTGGGAGTACATGAGACTAAATTTAAAAGACACGAAAACAGGTCCAAATATTGTTTTATTTGTTCTGATAATTTTATTATACCGTGACGGGTTAGGGTAGGGTCATTTTTATTTCAGTACGAGTTTTATTATACAAAACGAAATCATCATATCTTTTTACCCGACTACGGCAAAGCCAAAAAGAAAGATTATGATTTTAGCAGTCTATTAACATTTTTATGATCCACCGTTGCTTTTAAACTACTGAATCGATTTGTTATTACGATCCGGGTGATACTCGTATACGCTACCTTTCATGCGAACAAAATCAATGTGACAGATGCTACGTAATAAAAAGTGGGGGAAGCAGATTTTTTTTTGCTTTCGTATCGGTTGGGATATCAAATGGAAGAGGTAAAAACTGTGAGTTCATAGATATAGTAGTAAAAACATAAAAAAAAGAAAAAAAAAATGTTACCCGAAAATATTTGAAACAAAAGTAAAGTTGAAAACTAAAACCAAACTACGAAAACCTTCTTTTTCGCAATGGAATAATGTCTCTTCATACTACGTCCTAGAATACATCTCACAATCAACATTGAAGGGCCAAGACGAAATTATGTTCTTTCAGCAATAAAGATAATGGAAAACTCAAAAATATTATGAGACTGACTTCTTAAGCAATAGCTTTAATCTTTCTTGATGAATTAAAAGTTGTAAAAAGTTCAGATGCGTATTGTCGTAATTGACGTATACATACATTCGTGTATGATCACATGTATGAACGTGGACGGAGGAGTGTGTGAGGAACATAGCAAGGTGGTGTTCTGCAAAACAAAAAAGACGTGAGTTTATACAAATAAAGGGTGTAAAAAGGCACTTGTTCTCCCCGTCATTGCGATCATTTTTTTGTTCTAGACCTTACTTTTCGCAAGTTTTTTTTTTTAATACATGTTTGTAATGCAAGATTTTTACTTTAAACACCTCCACGACCCCCGTACTATTCAATGTATCCATCAGCACAATGTTTTGAGTGCGTTACATTGAGTCCTACCGTAAAACGTGATTTTTCATCCAAAAAAACTTTTCTGCAAAAATTAAACCGACTTCAAAAAACTGAAAAATAACTTTAGCTTCTGAAGTCTGTTTTGATTGATTCAGTTTTTTTTGTCACCGATTTCTGAAGCTAAAGTTATTTTTCAGTTTTTTGTGTTTTTGAAGTCGGTTTTATTTTTACTCGACTGCGCCAGAAGGAGGGTTATGTTTTTCGAGAGTATGTATATATGTATGTATGTATAATTGTTTGGCACGCTCTGTGGCCTGAACGGCTCGATGGATTTTAGCTTGAGAGGTTAGCGTTACATTCGTATTTACTCTGAAAGTGACACTGGGTATATCAAAATAAAAATTATTCAATAATAAAACAAAAAAAAAAGTAATTTATAAAATTAAAAAACCCGACTGCGTAAAAAAATAAAATAATAAGCATAGAACATCGCGACTTAACAGTCGGGACCCATTAACATATATAGACCGGCTTAAATCGTCCCAATAATGGGTAACTTGACATAAACTGTCAAAATCTGGCTGTACTGTACACATCTATGTACACCCTCAGAGGATACAGGCGTTATGTTATGTTACGATATTGTATAAACAATAAACATCCAAGCGATTGCAGCAATCACGGCAGATTTGCTGTCTATTACTTAAGAGTTCCATTGTTTATCTCAGAATATCAGCATCAGATCTTTACCAAATTTAAACGGGACCACTGCGAAATAATATTCTTCCAAATAAAAAAAGAATCATTGAAATCGGTTCACAATTGTCGAAAATGTCAGTGAACATACACACAATGATGATTACCGGGCATAATGCCTATACGATTTGAAGAGTTCCCTCGATTTCTCCAGGATCTCATCATCACATCCTGACCTGATGAACATAGAACCACATGGAAACTTTACGGTTTCAAACAATGCCCATGAGGGTTGCCCTTAATTTTCCTGGGATCCCATCATCAGATCCTGACTTATACCTTCCATCATCATCTCAACAACATGAGATGATGATTACCACGCACAAAAATCTGAATTGGGAAAGAGAGTAGGTATATAAAAAACATTGTATGTGCTTATAAACTTTTTAGGTTGCCCTAGATTTCCCTGGGATCCCTTCATCTGATTCTGACTTGGTAACAATGCGACCACCTCAGGAGTATAGGCTTTCGAATAAAAAAAAAAAATTGCAAGTTGGTCCACAATTGGCGGAGAAATCGATGAAAATATATTTTAAAAAATACATACAGTCGAACACAGAACCTTTTTTTTAAGTTGGTTAAAAATTGTCATGGGAGTTTAGGTGAAACATTTGTGAACCGTTAACAATACATGTCACGCTTAAAGGCTTATGCCCAATAAATGTAACTTAACATCTAACCGTCGAAATCTGGGTGTACTGTACACATCTGCGTACCCCCTCAGAGCATACAGGCGTGATGTTATATTACGGTATTGTATAAACAATAAATATGCAAGCGATTGCAGCAATCACGGCAGATTTGCTGTCTATTATTGAAGAGTTCCATGGTTTATCTCCGAAGATCAGCACCAGATCTTCACCAAAAAAACCACCGCGAAATATTTTTTTTTTTTTTTTTTTTTTTTTTTAAATTAAGATTGTTATATTTATTAATTAAAATAACCTAAAGTAAATAACCTAGCAACAAACTTAAAAAATGGCGTCAAAAAACTCGAAATAATATGCTTCTAAACAAAAAAATAATCATCAAAATCGGTACACAATTGGTGAAGATATCACTGAACATACACACAAAAAAAAATCAGACGACTTGATATGATTACTCCTTTTGGAAGTCGGTTAAAAACAAGAAGTCGTTTCACAGCAACAATTTTTACGTAAAGTTACTTAGTTTGATGTACACAATGCTTAGTTGACGGCTTCGTGAAGGGTCCTGATACACCCTGTATGTGTATGTAACTACAGCTTTAGTCCTTACTCAAAAGTACTAGATTGTACACTAGGAAATAAAATAGCTAACCTAGGTACAACTAAAGAGTTATCCTCTCTTAAAAGGCAGTATAAAAGTGATAAAATCCGAAGCGTGCCAGAGAGCACTCCTGAACTATTAGGTTACCGGCAGCGTGCTTATCTTTGTCACGCTACCGACCTACATATAGCACTTAGAGTTTGTGTAGACAGTGTGTTTGTAATTTCTCAGTTTGGATTTATGGTTGAAAGCAATACCTACGCTCACCCTCCATTAGGTACATATATGGGACTTAAACATAACTGATGAAATGCGGGTGTACTATTTGGCAATCCTATGCCTAACCTCTCAGAGCACTTTGGGAACTATTAAGTTACGGGCAGCGTGTTTACCTCTGTCACGCTATAAGCCTAGATGTAGGCTGCTAGCGGGACGTAGTATACTTACATATATACTCCATACTTCTCCTTCTCCCTAGATCTTCTTTTGCTTCGTTCACGGTCATACATCTCGTCATATTCGCACGTATACCGGTTGCGAGTACTACATACCTAACCTTTATAGGGTTCCGTAGCCGAATGGCAAAAAACGGAACCCTTATAGATTCGCCAAGTCTGTCTGTCTGTCTGTAAGTCCGTGTATGTCACAGCCACTTTACTCCGAAACTATTAGGACTACACAGTTAAAATTTAGTAGGTAGATGTATTTTGTGAACCGCTTTATGGTTTTTATACAAAAATTAAAAAAATATAAGATTAAGGGGGGTCTCCCCATACATGGAGCTGAAACTAAAAAATTTTTTTTTTCATCAAACCTATACGTGCGGGGTGTCTATAGATAGGTCTTTAAAAATGAGAAATGACAATGAGGTTCCTAAACCCATTTTCTCTCAAAGTCAATCGTTTGAAAGATAAACACTTCCAAAGCGGTAAAATGTGTGCCCCCTCTAATTCTAAAGTAAGAGGAGAAAAATTCTGATAAAATATAGGATTATAGAACTTAAAAAAAACTTTCAACCAAAATTGGTTTGAATAAGATTTGATGTTTATTTTTTGAGATATGGGACTTTTTCATCGAACTGCAGCAACAACTTTGTTTTTCATTAACATACCTACTATTAAACAAATTTAGTTTTGTTGATGAATGTAAAACAATACAACATATGAACCTTCAAAATATTTTTATTATATAGTTTGGTGCTACGGAACCCTATGTGCGTGTGAGTACGACTCGCACATGGCCGGTTTTGAAGAACCTCACCAATAAGGTCAGTGTAAACTCTGTATTAAGATAAGATGTTATTTAAAAGTGTTTGTATAATTTAAGTTTGAATTATATCAATGATTGTTCTTAACACACATAGCATCAAGACTATTTCCTGAAGGGTAAGTTTAAAGGTAGGTAGGTAGGTAAGGTAGGTAGGGTAGGGTTGAAATACTCTGTGAACTATAAGGTTACTGACACCGTGTTTATCTTTGTTACGCTACCAGACTACTTAACTAACAGTTTGTGTAGACATGTTTGTTAGAGTTTAGGTTTGAATCTTTTATGGATTACTTTACGCATATCATCACGTCTGTTGCCTCAAAGGGTAAGGCAGAGGTGTACCTATAGTGTAACAACATTTCACCAATCGTGTTTAAGTCCGATGTCATAAGGGCATCAACCGGGCACGAATTGTCTTTGGGCTATACTGAGGTCGGTGGACGTGGAAAATCCAGTACCCATGCCCGACTTTTAACTCGTAGAAACATACTCAGTACATCATACTAAGCACACACACTTGTGGATAAAAAAATAGTCACACCTACCTAAAGTTCACCAATACCTACAGAAAAGACTATACAGCGTGTAACAGAAAGGGTATAGTCATATGGAAGACCGGTACGGACCATTAAACTGAACAACTTTATCTATGGGACCACCATCAAATTCGTAAAAAAATAATTAGCAATTAATAATTATATATATATATATAATTAATAATAATTAATAATTATACAAAATTTCAATACCTACTCGACCAAAAAGTGGACAGCTGATAATTTTTTTACGATTACGATGGTGGTCCCATAGAGAAAGTTGTTCAGTTTAATGGTCCTTACCACAGTCTTCCATATGACTATACCCTTTCTGTAATACGCTGTATAAGAGATAGAGCCAAATGGCCTAATGACCAATGGGCAAGGATTTCTAACAAATAAACGCCGAATCTAGTTCTGTAGAAGGATTAAACCTACATTCTCATGACCCGCAAACACGCTAACTCCAGCAAAATCAATGAAGCGGTTACATGAGCTAGATTTTTGAGATAAATCCCTGCAAGCGTGTTAGAGACTAATATAGGTTACCGGGAGCGTGCTTATCTTGTTTTATCTTGGGTAACATTGCCAGCCTAAATCTAGTGCACACATATACCTTCATAATATACCGAGGCATGAGGACCGTTTGGTTTTGTGTCTCCGCTCACTAGTTGATTTTTGTCCTCTGAGACAATTACTAAAAGTAGATTACCCTAATGAATCTGAACGCGACCATCACATCTTAATAAAAGAATTTAAGAGCTGATAATATTCCATACCAATGATGAGAGTGACAGCTCTTAAACGCAATTTCTTGTTTAAGGGTTCATTAGTGAAATTCATCTCAGCATAGTCGAAGCTCGTATGTATGTACTACATAGACTCAAATCGCCACTCGAATTGTCGTCGCCAAATGCTAGAGCAGTGTTACGTCTAGCCGTCGGTCTCATGTGTCAGTCGATGTAAATCCCATGGGCGCCATGCCATTTTTCATTTTGGTACTATAGGCTAGTGAGAGGCAATGAGGCTACCATTAACCTCTTTAACAGTTAAAATACTCGTATACTGCTCCGTCAGGAACACACCATGACGGATTGGCTTTCTTGTTCAGCAAATATGTGCCCACCCGAACCGTATTTCAAGAAAGCCAATCCGAAGCGATTTCTATTGATATTTAGCTTTTTCCTTCGGCGTGTGCCGATCAGCAACCTCGATCGACGCCAACCGTCGCTAATCGCTTGGATTGGTGTGACAGAGTTTGAACTGAGCCAGACAGCTTTTTCCAAACCTAAAGACGTTTTATTTTACCGCCCGGCTGTGCAGAATCATACTGACCCGAACGTGTAATACCGCTTTACATATCTATGTATTCGGAGACTGCAGCAGTCGCTGCAATTTGTCTGGAACGTCAGGAGAATAAAAGGTATTGTACTTTTAAAACTCTAAATGTACCTTCCTAGTTTCATACAATGCGATGCTGCTGAAAGTATAAAAGATATAAAAGCGTCGACGTAGGTAGGACGTAGGTAGCCATTTTGTTGGAATTAGCTTGAAAATTCTCAGCTTTTTCAACCGTGTTCTTAGGTATTTGACACAGTTCCAATTACGACCGATGACTAGGAATTTCCAAAGCTAAAAACCCTATTTTCTTTTTCTTGCTCTTGTAATTAAGGTCTGCCTTGGTGTCAGATATAAAAAGTCATTTTATACATCTATTTAGCGGTTGGTCTTTCGCAAGATTGATGAGTTGTGTTGGCATATTGGCTACGGCTTAATTGTGTACTAATTTTATGATTTTTACTGCCAAAACGGTGAAACACAACAAATTATTATATGATCATCTGTCCTAGAACCTTAAATTCGAAGACATATGACATCAATCAAACCGCACTAGGCCCGCATGGTTGATTATGGCCCACTATCTTACAGAGAACCTCTCTCTTGTACGCCTGTACCCCAGCAGTGGGTACATTATGACGACCCGAATGACGCAGCGGTTGTCAGGCTGCCTTACGTTCTTAGTGTCCCGGGGTTCGAATCTCCGTAGGAGCAAATGTTTGTGTGACGAGCATGGACATTTGTTTCCGAGTCTTGGATGTTCAAATGTATAATAAGTATGTATTTACAAACAAAAAAGTATCGATGTAGTATTATCAACTATCTGGTGTCCACGACACAAGCCTCGTTGCGTGTGGCACCTAGATGGCGCTGTGTGTAATGTCCAGCGATATTTATTTATTTATTTAATATAGGCTGATTATGAATAACACTGTTTATTTTAAGATCATGAATTCGTTCCTCCAAAGGAGCGAAGTAGGTATTTCTTAGCCTTTACCAAGTGAGGGTTATAACCATAACTTCCTCTATAATAAGCCTTCATGAAATACAAGTGTTTATTACTGAACACAGACTGTAAGGCATGTTAATTTAAACTGCAGATTTCCCGCGGGACCCGATTCAGTTTCGCACCGAACAATACTTCAAATTCCATTGTATTAACATTGTTGGAGAGATTCTTTTGGTGGCCGTTACAATTCAATTATAATCTGTTCAGCTTACTTTTACTAAACGACATTCAGACAATGAAGCGTGATAAGTTTAGAGTATGAATACTATGAATGTGGATTGCAAGAGAAGAGACTAGGACTAAAAAGCAATAGACGTGTGAAAGATTATAGGGCTACAAACGGGGTCGACAGCTGGAATGACGAAACAGTAATCCAAAAACGAGCCAAATCTTTTTCTTTATTCTACAGCATTAACTCAATAACTGCGATAATGCTCTTTCAATAACTCAAGCAAATCGAACATAACATCCACGACTGCTTACTAAACTGACACAATCTGAGACATGTTAAGGAATCCGATTGACACGCTCCTGGTAGATTCTTAGCGTGACAATATGTATTCGTAGAAAGGGTTTCAATGTACCTACGCCTACGGCCTGCGGTTAGGTACAAAACACATTTTTGACATGGCATTTTTTAATATCGGCAAAATTGGTCGCTTTTTTCCGTGTTGGGTCTGACGATTTTCTGCAAAAGAAGGAGTGGGGATGTCGGTAAGAGGATTAAGGGATTATGTCAGGAGGATCAAGCTGATTCAGTGTTTTGGTCGAACGACTGCCGTCAGGCTTTTACAGCTAATTAAGCTGTAAAAGTTTGATGGCTGAATTGCTACCCACAATGAAACATTAAAATGCTTTTAGCTGTTAAAGGCGTCAATTTTGAACCACAGGCTCAAATTGTTGCGGTAAAGCCCAAAAAGTTTGGCAACTGGTCTACCTCGTGCGGAATACCGCACTAGGTAGACCAGTTGCCAAACTTTTTGGGCTTCCGACAATACGCGACGACGATTTCTCACCCGCAATGAGACCGGCTTAACCTCACAGTTCAATCGAGCCACGATTTTAAGCCGATTTCCGGAGGCTTTAACCGTTCCTTGAAATATCTTTTCGCAACCCAGTTATCTTGCTGGTCACAAACCGCGTTTTTGACATTTACGGCATGATTATGAATACTCTAAAAAGGCACTACCTATCTACCAATTTACAACCGGAATTTTTACATAAATATCTACCAAGTATAGATTACAGATACGTAAAACGAATCTATTCTATTTGAAAAGAGTGATTTTGTTTTACTAAGGAAATAGTTATTTATCCAACATGTGAGGAAAGTTCGTTTTTTTTTTAGCGAACGAACGATTGAAAAATAGAATCACGAGCGCAGCGAGTGATCATAAATTTCAATCCTGAGTAAGCGAAAGACTCAAAAAAACGAATAGCAAATGAACTTGCTCACATGATGCATACAAAACTTTTCATCACTCCCAGCAAGAAAGTATTCAGTCATCATAGGTAAATAATTTTTTAGCTATATTTAAAATAACAAAAAAACTGAGATATGTCTCATTCGTGTCGGGTCTGGGTCACAAATAATCGTTCTTCGTTGACGATGTAATTTTTTCAATATTTTATTAAACTTTTTTAATGTTTCTGAACTAAGTTGACAATAATTTGATAAATTTTATAAAAAACATTAATCTTAACTTATAAATATTTCTATTCTAAGCATAAAATTATTTGTGTTTTAAAATATCTTTTAAACTTAACATAAAAAACAGGCAAGGTTAGTTTCTGAACGGGATAATTACTTTCCTCACTGTTTGAACAGTGAGGAAAGTAATGATCCCAACTTTCCTCCCTTTTTTCGTAGAGGAAAGACACTTCTTTCGTGCGGGAGTGGTGAAAAATACATTTCTTGTGATAAGTGTGTGTGAGGATAAATAAAAATAAAATATCTGCCAGGAAAGTTTACCGGGTACTATTAGAAGGTACATTGTGAAAACTGTTATTGTATTTCAGAGCAAAAAATTAGCAGCAAGGTCATGTGTACCTATGTACTTTAGTATGTAATGTGAAGCAACCACTTTTGTTACAATCTAAACACACAGGATTTAAAATACGTTTTGCGAGCTTACGGCCGCTTACAAAATTGAGTTTTAATCCTTTGAAATTAAAGGTTTTTTAGAACGTTTTGTGAGAAATTTTCACCTAAGCCTCGAGTATATTATAACACAATGAACGCTCTTTTATAGTGTTGTGGTTATAATTATAATATCGTAGCTTCAGTTGTAAGTGAAACTGATTACACGGCATTTTCCTCATTTCTCCGCATCACATGCCCATTTTATGACAACCGATTACCACACCAATTTTCAGTCATCGATACCACTTATTCGACTTATTCGAGCAAGATTTCTACACGTGTTTGTAAACAACTGTTTATCTGCGAGTTATTTTATATACGTAATTACCTCGTTATGAGACAAACACAGACACATTCCGCTGTGATTACTTTAATCAACGAGCTTTAAGTGAACAAAACGGAAATGAAAAGAGCAAACAATATTATGTTTCACAAAACAATGTGACGACGACGCACTAATTAAAGGATATGCTTTGACGGCAGATTTTAAGCTATTGGAGAATTAGGACACATGATGTAAGTAATGTCATTACTTAATCAAATTCTCCAAATACCATCACTATGCCTATTAAAATCCTCGAAGTGTTAGACACATATTTTCCTTTGTAATAGCGGGTGAGCCTATTGCCATAAATCTGGTATAAATCCAGAATGCATGTCTGCAACTACTATTTATTAGGTACACCTCACTTCGATGATTACAGGCGTCGTGTTATGTTCTGGTATTTTTTATAAGTTACTAGCTGTGCCCGCGAAACACTTTCGCAAATAAAGCATTATTAATGACCAAATTTTAAAATCATAAAAATGGTTATTGTTAATCAACCTTAAAAGATGTGTGCTATCGCGGACTTTTTTTAGACCTTTTTAAGAGGAATAATTCCTCTATACATTATTTTTCTGCAACTTTAACCGTTTACGCAGCGCACGTAAAGGAAGCTCTCAAAAGGAATAAATTTTCCCAGTTTTTGCAACATTTTTCATTGATGCTCCGCTCCTATTGGTTGTAGCGTAATTATATATAGCATATAGCCTTCCTCAATAAATTAACTATCCAACACTAAAATATTTTTTCAATTCGAGGCAGTACGTCCTGAGATTAGCGCGTTCAACCAAACAAACAAACAAACTCTTCAGCTTTATAATATTAGTTCGCGTCTAAAAGTTATACGGATAATAAGGCAAATATTGCAACTTTTGCGATATTCCATTAAAACCCATCAAAATATTGGGTTAAATCAGAACTTAATAATGAAAATACTCGACCAATACTGAGGAATATTCAGAATGCTGTACTCCTGGACACGGCTCGTATTGTTAAGAGGTTTCTCTCTTTGGAGCCCTGACTGCCGGTAGCTTGGACCCTGTTCCCGATACTAGTGGGCTACAATTTTTTATATTGTTAAATGATATTTTTCTGTTTTTTAAGAAAAAAGCAAAAATGTAAATTTTATGTAAGGAGAATAAATAAAGGAAAGTAAAATACTGTTTTCTGATCTTCGAAAATAATAAAGTAACAAAGAGAAAATATTATTTAATGTAATAGTAAAACACAAAGGCAAAGTATGAAATAAAATTCGGGGCACAAAGTTTACCTCCGTGCTCGATAGATGGTGTTGTGTATTTTTCTGAATCGCGCTATGGTTTCGTTACACGCATATAATAGCATCCCCTTTGTTAGATTAATACATTATCGTTTCCTTCGTGTGGTAGCACGTGCATTATAAAGACTGCTCTACTTAGCAATTTTTGGGTAAATAGACAAGATTAATATTCTTATTAATAATTATAAATGAATGAATAATACTATACTAGCCCAGTAGCGCTCGACACTCGTGACTAAAATAAATAATAACATCGCACGGGTCGATCTTCAAGGTGAAGTAGCGCTTGCCAAGGTCGACACGCGGTTCCCTTACATACCGAGTTTCCTCAGTGTCTCGGAAAGCACGATAAGCCGGTATGTTAATTACGGGTATCTGTTTTACCCAGTGGTAACAGGGTTGTGGAGGTCATGTATGCAGTCGCTCCATGTAACATACCTACTGGTATATTCAGGATAAAAAGACTAGGCAGATGATATTCAGCTGCATCTGGTTAGACTGGAAGCCTAGCCGCTATCAACCCGCTCCTGGTTTTCAAGAACGTCATCTACGTGTGTGACGTCAATTCTAAACATTGAGTTTTCTGTGCTATATATAAGTTAAACATCAATGTGTCATGTTTTACATGATGCTGGAAACCGTATCAAAATCCAAGGTGTAATTTATAAAGTTGGATAATTAAAAACAATAAATAGTAGGTATCTCTAATCGGACAACAGTTATTTTCGAAAATGTTTGGTTCATAGAAACACCTTTTGTGAAAATAGATTAGAAAAGCGTCGGTATAGTGAAAATTGGACACAATAGCAGGTAAGATAGTAAGATATCTATCTATACGGTTACCCCTAAGCGTTTGCGACACAAATATATTTCAAAATAACAACGGTAACACCATAAGATGCGAAGTAGACAAAGCATCGGTATCTGTGGTACAAAGCAGATAACACAAAAGGTATATTCGTGTGACAAACTATTTGAAGCTCGCAGTTTTGAACTCAGGCCGAAACTTGACTTTATCTATACTAAGTTTATCTATGTATGTTTGTAAGTTTGTATGTAGGGGGTAATCTCGGTATCTACTGAAACGATTTTGTAAATTCTTTCACTAATAGGAAGCAACATTATCCCCGAGTGCCATAGGCTTTATTTAAAACGTACCCGTGTGATAATTTCCGACAAAAACACGAGCGAAGCCGCGGGCACCAGCTAGTGTATAATATTACATCACCACTGCTCTCAAAAACGGTAAAGGAAAACATCACGAGGGAATCGGTTTCTGCTGGAACTAATCTTTCAATGTGTATTTTAGTACCTCAGGCCTTTTAAACATGTTTGTAACAATTAATACCAAAATTGAAGGTAGCTTTGTAGCTATCATCAGCTGCCTAGCCTTTTCCGAACTATGTTGGGGTCAGCTTCCAGTCTAACCGGATGCAGCTGAATACCAGTATTTTACATGGCGCGACAGCCTGTATTTTTTTTTTACGGTATGGCATCTCGCAGTTCAGCCTCTGAGGCTGACTACTGCTTCACCGGTCTAACCCTGTGGATGCCTAGAATTTAAGGCCTCCAGCCAGGGGGCGACTGCCTGTATGATCCACAACCCATTTACAGGATAGTACAATGCTCCTAGCTAAGACTGACTGTGAGACTGTCAGACCACTGAACACTTCTATTGATTGTCAAAGATCTACCAAATGTCAGCCAGGACCAACAGTGGTTACAACAGCGAATCCTCGAAGGGTTAGACAGAGGTCTACCTAATAGTACACCCACATTTTGCACGTTATATTTTAAGTCCCATGTAATAGAGGCGAGTCTATTGCCATCAACCGGGCTCAAATCCAGATTTCGACTGAGAAATTCTTATGGAAAATCCAATATCACTTTGCCCGACCCGGGAATTGAACCCAGGACCTCATACTCAGCAGTCACGCTTGCGACCACTAGACCACAGAGGCAGTCAAAAAAATCAAGAAAAAGTGGTTTAAATGCAACCTG
The DNA here is from genome assembly GCA_947578425.1 of Eugnorisma glareosa. NCBI lineage: Eukaryota > Metazoa > Arthropoda > Insecta > Lepidoptera > Noctuidae > Eugnorisma > Eugnorisma glareosa. Next base: position 19,022,814 of record OX387973.1, on the reverse strand, counting down.
AACCTTCTGCAACCAACTTCAAAGTGGTAAACAAACAGACGCGGCAGATTTACTGCGCAGAAGCTTTCATTGAAATTAGATAATCGTCTAACAGAATTTATTTTATTTCTTTTTAGAAGGAAAACCATTGTTCCCGACCGTTTTACTGATGCATCCAGTCAGCTATAGGGGAGAGGTGCTGGACTAACAAACTGGTTTATAAAAATTTTATTGAGGTGTACAGCCCGAGGGTAGTTCAGCCAGGCCAATCATAATCTTCCAAAAAATTAAATTTGATTTAACCACTATGCCCGACAGAATTTTGACACATGACACATCAGCTGAATCGGCGGGGTGATGCGCATTGTCATGAAACTCAAGAATTTTCGTGAACTTTCAGCATTCGATTTTATAATGAAAAATATGTCGCGGCAGCTGTTTCATACGTTAAGTTTGTGGTTAATATCTCCAAAAACGTGTTCATGTCGGTAAAACGGCGTCAGTCTATTGCCAAATATGTGTAAATTACATACCACTACACCCTTCCAAAAATAGGTAACTTAGATGCGCTGGGAATAATGTACATGGACAAGTTTTTCGTTTGCTAAAAAAACTCGAAAGGGCAAAATAAAGATCGTAACATACTATCTGCTATCATATATCTGCCTCGTGATATGACGATTATGGCTGCAGGATGAGGTCATGATAAAAATGTTGTTATCCATCAAATATGAACGCGTCTTGAAATTTTTGTATCCGTGCTATTTAACGTTGAGGAGTTCCGTCGTGAGAAGACGATTTTGGCTGTAGGATGAGGTCATGATAGAAATCATATTTATCTATAAAAATTGAAAGCGTATACAAAATGTTGTGTCCGCCCTTTTAACCGTTGAGGAGTTCTCTCGTGAGAAGAAGATCCTGGCTGAAGGATGAGGTCATGATAGAAATCATATTTTTTCATCAAATATGAACGCGTATAACATTTTCGTATCCGTGCTATTAACTGTTAAGGAGTTCCCTCATGAGAAGAATCATCTATATCTATCAAAATTAACAAGCTTAGACAGAGTTTTGTGTTCGCACTATTAACCGTTGAGTTCTCTCGTGAGCAGACGATCCTGGCTGCAGGAATAAGTAATGTTTCTCATAAAAAAGTATTGTCACTAGAACCAAAAGTGTGTGCATAATTTCAGCTCAATCAGTATAGGGGAACTGGTTTGAAATTCAGTTGCAAGATTTGACCAATACTTACTAACAAGTGAAGTTAAATAAAAGAAGCATATTATTTCATTCCTAAAAAAAACACAATAAATTATGTAGTTAATTTATATTCTAAATTTTGTTATAGAAAACGAATCGGCGCGAATTTTACCATAGTTAGTCTGTGCTGTTTTTTGTGTCGGTTTTAGTACAAAAATGTACGAAAAACTATTATAATTAATATAGTAAACTTAAAAAAAAAAATGTGTTTATTTTATTGTATTTTACGCTTAAAACAAAATTATTTTAATTTCCATCTATCATTTTTTTTAATTCCTTAATTTAATTTCTCGATTTGAACGAAATTTACAAAAAAGAATCGAATTAATCGCTTCCACACAACACGACACTTAAAAAAAAAATGGTCGTCAATTTCGAATACAAATTGAGGAGTGGTAATGAATATTACGAGTTATTGGTCAAGTATTAGTAAATTACGCTAAGATCAGGGCATTTTCATGTTGTTTATACTAATTGGAATGATATTTGTCACATTTGTTATCGAATCTATACGCGTCTATGTGATGTAATGTGAAAAATAAAAATGTAAACACGCACGATTGGCGCGAAACTTCTACTTTTGATATCAAAATTCATCATTACCACTGCTTATTTAAATTGAACCATGGATTAATTCATCACATAATTTAATGACGAGTTAATCATTCTCAACATACTGGAGCTTGGATGTCCGAAAACCACTATTTTATGATTTTTAGCCTCGGCCAGCACTGCCGTCAAAATGGCGATGACCGTATTTACGCACTTGGATTTTATAAGGGTAAATTAAGAAAGTTGCGCGCTAAAGACAGAAGTTTTAATGTCGATGACATATGAACTTTTTATCCAACCCTCTTAATTAGCGCACACTCATAGTATTTGATAATCGGAATATTAAACATTTACATAAATAATGAGGATGACGTATGACTTAAACGCTTGCCCCTTTCGGGGTCGGTACCAAGCGAGCGGAGGTTTGTGTGTCGCGCCCCCAAATGTACCCGTACCGAACTTTATGGTTAACCTAACGCCTGTAATCTGCAAAGGTTTAGACAGCAGTGTACCTCATAGAACACCCACATTTCGCCAGTTATACAGGATGTAACAGGACCCTTCACGAAGCTGTCAAACAAGCATAAATATTTTTAGCAAAAATTTTCGCGTAAAGTTACTTATTTTGTTGTATACAATACAAACAATAAAAAACTTTACGCGAAAATTATTGCTGGGAAACGACTTCTTTTTTTGGTGTGAATAATCACGTTTTACGATAGGACTCAATGGATGGATGGATTGAATAGTACGGGGGTCGTGGAGGTATTTAAAGTAAAAATCTTACGTTAAAGGTTTATAAAAAAAAACATGTGAAAAAGTTGGAGCTTTGACCCCCAATATCTCCGTAACTAAAAGGTTCCCAGGTATGGTCAAGATCAAAAAACCTTATCACAATGACGGAGAGAACAAGTGCCTTTCGGCTTCGTTAAGGGTCTTGTTACACCCTTTATTTAAGTTAAATGTCCGATGTGATGCCAATTCAATTTGACATTTTTCACGTGACATTTTGTATCATTTTAATAATTGTTTTCTCTTTTTTATTTTTATTTTGCTTAAACATAATTTGAATTTTGACTTAATTACACTAACTTTTTGACATTTATATAATTTGTATTTAATTTTCTTTGTTTCTTATTTTTTGTCAAAATCAATTAATACTTTAATAATAATATATGCATTTCAATAATATAATTTTTAGGGTCATCAATTTTAATGTCAATGACCTCTATGCATATTTGTACGCCTTCAGACATAACGTAGCGGGCTTGTAATGTTTTTTATCAAATATTTATTGTACCTATGTTAAATGACTTATGATTTATGGTGTGGCGAAGCTATTGCCATCAACCGAGCTGTTTCTACTGAAATCCAGATCTCGTGGCTGTTTCTGAAAAATTCTTAATGGAAAACTCCAATAACAGTTTACTCGACCTGAGAATCGCACCCAGGACCCCAGGCATTATATCTTATCACCAATTATTTAGAAATCGTCTCCACACTGGAGTCACAAGAAGGCGTCCTTGGTAACTTAATGGACTTTCGTCGTCACCTGAAGTTCGCACGTGAGAAATGAGCTTTAAAGTTCACTGAGTACAAATCGTTGCCCTCAAAGTTATATAACTTCGACTGGAACTTGTTCTGTGTGTGTGTGTGTGTGAGCTTTTCTCACGTCTCTGATGAGAAAATCTTGTAAGGACTGATTTTACACTTGTTAGATAACTTTTTCAGAAGAATAAATGTGTCGGTTTGGCATATTTTGTATACAAAAGCTGTCTATTCGCCCCTACTAAGTTGCCACATATTTAAATCAATCATGGTAGTTTTTTTTTTGTTAGCCTGTGAAGTGTCCCACCACTGGCCCTAACCTTTCTCCTACCTACATGTCTGGCCTGCAAACAAGACCAGATTGTCACACCACCTTCGCCACGGTCTAGCTCGGTGTCTCCTTCATTTAATCTTGCGTACTAAATGCTCTCTAAGTACAATTAGGAATATTCAACGATTACAATCTTACCCACCACAACCACATCACGTCTTCAAATAGTGACACCTGCCACTTACTTCCAGCCCTATGGTTATTCAGACGTTTAATTTTTGGCGTTTTAAAAGAGAGATGGAAGTTTTATTTTGAAAAGTTAATGAATGAAGAGAATGAATGAAACGGTGTGCTCAAAGAGGTACAGGTAAATATGGGTTTGGTGAGGGAAATTAGTATGGATGAAGTAAGGAAGGCAGTTCAAAGTATGAAAAATGGAAAGGCCATGGGGCCCGACGAAATACCAGTAGAAGTATGGAAGTGTTTAAAAGAGGACGGATGTATGTGGCTGACTTTATTCTTCAATAAGTTGTTGTATGAAGGAGGAATTCCACAAGAATGGTGCAATAGTTCGCTAGTGCCCATTTTCAAGAATAAAGGTGATGTGCAGGACTGCAACAACTATCGGGGGATAAAGCTCATGTCACATAGTATGAAAGTATGGGAGAAAGTGATAGAGAAAAGAATAAGAGAGGAGAGTGAGATCACCCAAAACCAGTTTGGGTTTATGCCAGGTCGAGGAACAATGGACGCCACTTTTGCACTCCGCCAAATCTGTGAGAAGTACAGACGTGCACACAAGAACTTGCACATGGTGTTCATTGATCTGGAGAAAGCGTATGATAGGGTACCTCGGGATGTGTTGTGGTGGGCCTTGAAAGAGAAAGGTATACCTGGGAAGTATGTAGAGTTAATACGTGCTATGTACAGTCAATCTTGTACCTACGTCCGGACTGCTGCTGGCAACACCGACGAGTTCAGTGTGGCTGTAGGCTTGCATCAAGGGTCGGCTTTAAGTCCTTACCTCTTCTTGTTGATCATGGACGCTCTGACGTCGGACATACAGGAAGAGGCACCCTGGTGCATGCCGTTTGCCGACGACATTGTTCTTGTCGGTGAAGATGGACCTAAGATCCAGAGCAGATTGGAGAAATGGCAACAGAAACTGGAGAATGTTGGCTTGAAAATCAGCAGAAGCAAGACTGAGTACATGTTCTGCGATTTCGGCGGTTTCTCCAGTTCTGCAGCCATAGCGCTAGATGGCGCGCTCCTTCCAGTCTGCTCCGACTTTCGGTATCTCGGTTCACTCATGCAATGCGATGGCAAAATAGATCGGAGTGTTAAGCACAGAATTAACGCTGGATGGATGAAATGGCGGCAGGTCACGGGAACAATAATGCGACTCCCGCATTCCCCTTAAACTCAAGGGAAAGATTTATAAAACCATGATTAGACCTGCTGTCTTGTATGGATCAGAATGTTGGGCCACAAAAGGGATGAATGAAAGGTATTTGCATGTGGTTGAGATGAGAATGCTAAGGGGGATGTGTGGTGTAACGCGAATGGATAAAATAAGGAATGAGTACATAAGAGGAAGTCTGAAAGTGGCGCCCCTGACTGAAAAATTGTGTGGTAATTGGTTGTCGTGGTATGGACATGTGATGCGGAGGAATGAGGAGAATGTATTGAGGAAAATGTTAAGTATGAATGTAGATGGCTATAAGAGTAGAGGAAGACCAAAGAAACGATGGATGGACTGTGTGAAGGATGATATGGCTAGAAAGGAGGTGACTGCTGAGATGACGAGTAATAGAGAAGTATGGAAGAAGAAGACATGCTGCGCCGACCCCAAGTAATTTGGGATAAGGGCAGGAGAATGATGATGATGAATTTTTTTGCGTTTTCATCACCCACACATACACACACACATACCCCATACACCACCGGCTCCACAATCCTTATCATCTCTCTAGTCTTCATTCGGGAAATCAAATACCGAACCCCAAAATACAGACACACTGTCGAGTTTCGGGCTCACTATCAACAACACTATGTTAAAGTGAAAACGCTAGAGTAGAATGCGAAATTCAAATTGTCTTACACTTTCTGCAATTTGCAGGACAGTGTCGGCTGTATGTTGAACAAAATATGATTCGCGATCGTAACACGAATGAGTTTACAAAATTATATTCATTAAAATCATTAATACAACCCCCTAAGTATATTTAATCCCATCGAATGACTATTTCATGAAAAAATCGAAGTTATAAAACGTAAGAAAATTTGTATTTCGCGAGCTAGACCTAGCCGGCGCTTCCCCCTTAACTACATAGTTGTAGGTAATATTTAAAACCACTTATAACATCTCTTGTGTATAACCAATTTACCGTCTTATGTTTTACCTAGATAAAACACAATTTTCTATTTCTATTTCAGATTTCAAGATAACCGTATACGACGGTTTATGTCAAGCAGAAACTGTTCATACTAGGCTCTAAGGTCCAATAACAACCACATCACGTCTACCCACAGTGACACCTGCCACTTCCATTCACCCCCACGGTTGTTCACACGTTCAATTTTATTGCCCTTCTACGGGGTTTGCGCCATTTTCCCTATAACTCCCATAGGAAGGCATGCAGTTATGCTTAGAACAATATCTTACTGCGAGAACCCCTTCACCCTTACTACGGTGGAAAGCCCCTGTGGTGTAGTAATTGTAAGGGCGGTTAGCTCCTGTTTTTTAACCGAATTTAAAAAAAAGGGGAAGGTTCTTAATTCGTTTGTATTTTTTTATTGATATGATGGTCCTTAATAACATCTAATAACAATGTAAAATTGATTCATAGCAAGAATTTGTGTGGTAGGTTACATACTATACAACTAAAAAGGGTAAAATAAAAGGTAGACAATGACTGCCGAAGCGCCTAATTTAACTGGTCGATCTGCAATTCTTATCAATTAAAACAAAACACGATTAACACCCAAAAACAATTAACTCTATAACAGCAATTTACTTAAAAAAGCAACGACGGTACCCTAATTCTCGGTAGTAATTGTTCGCAAGGGGTTCCGCTCAACATCTTATTTAATGGAAATAAGGCTGAAATTGGCTTCCTTTGTGAAACGGCTGAACTTGGTGGAACCAACGGTTTATTTTCGTGAGAGGTTTTTGTTGCAAACCCCTTATGTTGCTGGAAAAGGAGCCTTTGGGTAATTTACAAAGGTTTCTTAGCTCGATATTAGTAACATATTTTGTGTGTGGGATACTTGAGCTTTGAGGGTTTCACGTTCAGAAGTCGATTGTTATTACTAAAATCCTTTTTTTTTGTGAATAATGGAATATTTCGTATCGAGGCATAATTTTCAAATCGAAATCATCTTACTAATAAAGGGTGTAACAAGACCCTTAACGAAGCCGAAAGGCACTTATTCTTCTCGTCATTGGGATCATTTTTTTGTTCTAGCCCACACCTGGAAACCTAGTTACGGGGATATTGGGTGTCAAAGTTCCAACTTTTTCATAAGTTTAATAATACATTTTTTTAATGTAAGGTTTTTAATTTAAACACCTCCACCCTCGTACTGTTCAATGCATCCATCAGCATAATGTTTTGAGTGCGTTACATCGAGTCCTACCGTAAAACTTAATTTTTCACCCCAAAAAAAAAATCGTTTCGCAGCAATAATTTTTGCGTAAAGTTACTTAGTTTGATGTACAGAATGCTTGGTTGACGACTTCGTTAAGGGTCTTGTTACACCCTGTATATGTGTTGGATTTTCAGGATTTATTCCGTTAGGCTCGTACATCATGTGGGCAGATGATGTGTTTCGTGCAATGAAAATAAACCGTTTTTGGCCAACTAACAAATTACTTGAAAATACAACTTAACACAATAACACGGGGCACAATGAATCGGATACAGTTCCAAGATTTCTCAACTCCGCCGCGATCAGACATTGAATGTCGTCCTCGCCTCGAGTTGTCAACATCAGGGCTCTGTAGAAGCATGCTGTGGTGTGGGTAAACTTGTAAGTAAGTCGCGTGAGGTCACCAAAGGCGTACTTGCGATTCATTTTAAGTCTCATTTTAAATCAATGACTGGATCCGACGTATGTATAATTAGTTAGTAAAGAACGCTTCCAACAACTTGATTTTAATGGACTTTTTTTCTAGGCGTTAAACGTTAAGGAATCTTCCAGTGCGTGTAATTTAGTAGCATTTTAGGGTAAAAGTGGAGTTCAAATGTTTGCACAAACACGGTGTGCGAATTTTGTAAAGTTGAGGTACAATTAGAAAACCACCACACCTGCATACTGCAACGGCCAAGCCAAACGATCACAATGACAGATTGTAGTCAAGTAACTGGTTTCTATGTTACTCTATAAAAATGGCATCAGGCGGCAATTCCACAATCTATGAAAACGTTTACATAGAATCACAAAGAGACCAATCGTGTCGCGTGATTGAGTGACTTTGCCGGTGCGGTTTGCGGCAGCGCGCAGCGGTGGGCTTCGGAACTGTACCTTAAGCCTGCTTTTCTACCACAGATTTGCACTGAAGCATAACAAGAGCTCTATATGGAACGAACGAATAATATCGCTTCGTTTCCACCAGTGGCGAAGGTTCCACACAACTCGATTCCTACCGGTTCCCTTTGAAAAATGGCACAGTCAGTAATATAAAGGCAAATAATAAAATCACATAAAAGATATGTACTCCGGCTTACCTCTTACAAACATTGACCCTTCGCTACTGGTTTCCACAGCTTGAGTTAAGCTAGCAATGTGACTGGTTAGTTTTACGTACATCCTTTGTTACACATGGGAAAGTGTAAGCACAGCCTAATGAGTTTAGAAGAGTATCAAATTGGCTCTAAATAAACAAACACAAAACAAATGAACTACATGAATTTGACAAACAAACTGCAACTATTTACATAGTCCCGCAGTGCTCAGTACCACACAGAGCAATCACAATTAGTGCTCCTCGTAATTGTCATCGCGGGCGAACAGCGCTGTTTCGCTGTAAAGCGCTGTATTTCGCTTTATTGAGCATTTGTTCGAATTAGCTTGAAATCACTTGTTTACGGCAGCTTGCTTGTTTGGCGTAGGCTGTAAATTATTCATCTATTCTCTTTGAGGAGCCTCCTAAACAGAAGGGATGCTTTAAACGGTGCGACCAAACAGTCAGTCACATAAAGAGACTACAATTTGTGTGTTTAAGTGACCTTTACCTTATCTACGAGTAAGTATCATGAAACAAGAGGCAAAAGAAATATTCATTCGGTCCCCGCGCACTTGTCGTAGTAGACAGTCGTATTTTGTGTACTGTTGATTGTAAGAAAATTACTGGCTTAATATTGAAATTGACTGCTTTATAATTCGGTTGCAGCAACCTGACAGCAGGGGCCAGGTTGCCTAGTACACAGGTGCTCTTAAACTATCCGTGTTTATTTGGTAATATTTTGATCTGATAAAATTACCAGGATCAGTTGCCAACGCGTTCCAAAGGACATGGAGTTCTATCCCCGAAATTAAAAGCATGAGGTACACCACAGCACGCAAGGGAAGCCACAACCAAAACCTAGCAGTCAAAATACAGTCACAGTACATATTAATTAATTAAAATAATCCTCGTCAAACGCAATAACGACTAGAAGCCTATTAAATCTGCGCACGTCTTAGAGGTGTGCCTGATAATATACTTACAGGGTGTTCTTACGTACTTACAGGGTGTTCTAATGAGCAATTGACGCGGGCGCCCCCTAACGTCACTAATTATGACTACGGGGGGTGACGGTTGCTAGGCAACGAGTCTTGTTAATTTTATGTGAACGTGGATGTTTTATACTTGTGTGAAATCACGCGTGTTTTCTTTGGTGTTAGGTAATTTTATTCAAAAGTAGGAAATGCGCTGTAAGCCGTAATCACCATGCGAACTGAGGCCCAGCGCGGTCGTAAACGTAACGTAAATACGTCGATTTTTGAATCGAAAATACAATTAAACTATAGCATTTTAGTTAAATTGGTTGCAAGAAGAACATCAGTATCATCCATAAATATAAATAAATTCTTAAAATTATGAAAATATTATACATAAATGTGATTAAAGTATTTTTAATTTTAAAACCGAGGTATTGACGTTACGATTACACCGTGACACATGAAACACGTTGAAATCTCTAGCTCTCTCTCTCTCTCTCTTCTTTTATTTTAAAGCTTTTATCTCATCAGACAACAGATTTCTTGTGAATGTTTCACTAAAGCGAACGCAGGGTTAGAGTGTGATATGAGACATGCGACACCTTTTCAATTAGGTGTACTGCATTACATGAAAACTCGAGAGTCGTTTTCTTCTCTAATGCAGTAATTAGAACCCCTTCACAACGAACGCTTTCATTTGAGTAAACAACAAAAAATAGATCTTCCAGAATTCCAAAAGCGCGTCTTTGCGACAACTATAGTGACGCAATAGACCGGTGTAATGTTCAATTTTAAAACTAAAGCTTTTGATTATAATGTTTTGATTAGGAAATTGTGTAAGTTCATAAATATAAGTATTGTGAACGACCAATCTCCAAAGATATTTAATAATGACACGGATGATCTGTTTGTACCAGAATTCGGTCTTATTATATCTTAGCGCCACATTTTATAATCCTGCAAAGAACACTTGGCTTTAAAAAAAAAACCATAATTTGAACGAATAAAAACAATCATTTCTTCAAAATGTAATCCCGTACATTTCCCTCACATAGTTACGTGTCGCTATTGAATGAAAAATGGCGGCCCAATCACTTGTCAGTTTGGGTTAACGTCAAACCCACGCGCGTTCACAAAATACAACAGCCTGTACCAATATGTTATTATTTACATAAAGTGTTTATGTAAAAACATCAATGATATTACATAGCGTCGGTTGGCAGGCCTTTATGTTAATGTTTTGCAAAATTCTCGGAAATTGAGGCTAGTGATTTTTATTTTGGGTGTGAACTCTGACCGCGGCACCCACAGATTTTTGCTAACGTTAATAAACCATTATTGGCAGTTAAGAAAGGTTAACAAGAAATAAATTTTAAGAGTAACACGCACCGACAAAATGACATCTGCCATTAAATTCCGGTATTTTGTGTATGAAGTTGATAACAAGACCACTAGCGACATCTATGGCACAAATGAAGAACTAACATCAAAACCGTGAATAGCGAGACCATTAGACAAAAACCCGACAGCAACTGTCGGGCAGTAGCCCACCAGACACCAGTTCACAGCTTTCTGTAACAGCGATTGGGCGAATTTTCCACTGTGGTTTTCGGTTGCTGTCGATTTCAAAATTATTTCTTTAATAACATTATAATGTGGCTTTTACTAATTGAACGAATAGCTCACTATTTGACTACGACACCCTCTGTCCCTGACGCAGTTTCTATAACTAAATCGATGCTAAACCCCTCATCTCACTGCTCACACACACAGACGCAATCCTAATTAATCGTGTGTCAATCATCGTTGAGTGGGTGACAGCTAACCCTCCCATGCCAGCTTTGTTAGAGGTATTGACATGACCTACCGTACACTTATAGCGGGTTAGAGGTTAACACATCACGTGGCTAGTAAATGAGAATACTGAAGCTAGATGACAAGTGACAAACGCTGTCAAAGCGTTTCGTATTTCTACAAAAACTGTCAACGAAAATGACATACTTTTCGATAGCCTAAGTCGATCCAATTCATTTTTGAGTTTTCGGCTCTTGATATACCTAATTTTGTGGTGGTCAGTTAAGACCAATCATTACATCATAATTATTCGTTAGGTACTTTTATTTGCCAAAATTCCCCTACTGGGCAATGAGATTCCGAAGGTCCCAAGTTCCGATGGAGCTGTTTTAGGAAATCATACTCTTATAAATACCTGTAGGATACGTTTTCATAGAATTATTTCCGACATCAACGTAAACAAAGCCCCGGGCAAAAAATAAAAATACTTCTCTATTTGGATAGTCCGTTTTCCTCGGCGGACTTTGTTTAAAAAGCTTTTCTTGTTTACTTACAAAACATTGGGTGGCCATATTGTTTATTCGAATAAAGAATAAACCTTATTTTAAGGACTTAACGGCTTTCCAAACAACATGGTGTTCGCTTTTCGAAATAAAAACATTTGATGGCAGTGTGCGACTGACAGCCAAATTATGTGCAGCCCTGACTAAAATGTACATTAAGAACGTGATATGTGAGTTTTAACGTTATTTTGCACTAGGTTATTTCTTTAAGTATGTTGTTATATCAATAGCAAATGTGAAGCGATTATTGACTATTAAATATTTACGATTTAGTCTGTAAATTAACACGTGATGAGTTTATGTGTTTTCACCCATCATAGCGAAGTGTTAGGATTCAAAAACCATCGATATTTCTTTATTATGATTATAACATAAAATCACGCCTGTAATTCCCGAAAGGCTAGGCAGAGGTAGATAGTCTGATAGTCTGTCTATATCCCTGCGACAAATAAACATTTTTAATTTCTTCTTTCTTAAACCCACATTTCGCCTGTTATGTTTAAGTCCCATATAATAGGGGACGAGCCTATTGCCATGATATTGCCATTATGATTATGTAAGTCTAAAAAAGTATTATCCACATAAACGAAGCCTTGCGGAAATAAAACCTGTGGGTAAATGATTTTGAAAACTTCTTCAACATTCTTTGCGTATTTTAGAAGAATAACACAGTCACACAAACAAGCAAAGCAAAGCAACTATAATGTATAATATGTAGAAATATTGTTTGACTATTCTAAACGGCAACATCTGATTCTGATTGCGACCTAGCCACCTAAATAAAACGCAAAGGTGACTCGACGGCCGACTTTTGAACTTGCTACACAAAATATTATAATGCAATTAAGCAAAGCTGGTACTTCTAAACAAAAGTTAGTATGGTACTTAAGCGATGTTTGAATAGTTGTTTGTTATTTAATCACGTTATAACGGCTAAGATTTCAATATTGAGTAGAGCTCTATCCTGAAAAGTTTTCAATACGTTTCATAAATCATATTTATTTCTGTAAGTTGGTTTTAAAAACACTTATAAACGTCAAATTTGGTTGTTTTAAAATTAGATGAGGCCGGTGCTTCGTACCTGACTACTCTGAGAATGAACGGCTGAAATAAACTCACTGTGTCTTTTGAAGTCCAGACATAATCTTGGTCAGGTCACAAGAAGACGATGCAGATTAGTGTCTGAGATGGTCTTTTGACATGTGTCGTATTTTTACAATGACTTTCTCTTGATTGACATAAACTTTTCGTTAGCTTATGTCAGTTCGATACATTATCAAGTTTTCCATCATCGATATCGCCACAACTGTTTACAGTGAAGCATGGTGCAGGTGATGTTAGATGACAAGATACTACGATAAACTCAAACTCAAAGCATTTATTTTAATGAGACCATTACAAGCACTTTTGAATGTCAAAAAATAAAGAAAACGAAGGTACAGTCACAGTCAAAAGGCAAAAAACTTGTGAAAGTACTGCAGTTGCCCATTCCAAAGCGTAGATACACTCTTTTTAAATGAAAATATTGTTACAAAATCTTGGTTACTTGTTATATCATTCATGCAATACTTTTTTGTGAGATTTTTTTAAACCATACTTTACGACTATGATATTTGGGTAAAGCTAAAATATTCAGTCATGATTATAAATCGCGGTAACGTTCAAGATTGAAAAGGAACGGTTCATGGAATGTCACCCGCACCATGCTACAACGCAAACAGTGTAATAGAATGTCATTTGGTATAAGCCCTCTGGGTACTAACGCAATAGCATGAACGTTTTGTATGCATGAGACAAATCAAGCGAAAGTAAATAGGATTATTAAAAAGGCGTTCAAAACTAAACCTCATTCGATAAGCATCAGCATTCAGGCCGAGCAATCCTAAAACGTCCAAAATTACTTGTTACGACTCATTTAATTACATAAAATAATTGTAATGCTTCAGAAAGACCCTTCAGAAACAATAAAAAATGTAATTTAGAAACAAAAACCAAGTAACGACGCTTTAAGTATATTGAGGACCTTTTTACTCTTTATTTCCATTTATATTCCCCTCTCGTTCTTTCATTCGAATATAAAAGAGAAAGGAAACTCTTTGATAATCTTATCATTATCCTTTCAAAGGTTTGTCGGAAAGACTGACTTATTTTTTTCCTTTCTTTCATTTGAATTGATTATTTTATTTTCATTTGCAAAGATACATACAGGTGATCCAATTCCAATCTTTCGCTATTTATTTTTAGCTAAAAGATGCGATTCTCAGCATGTTAGTGATCTTTCACCAACCCTAAAAACTTACATAAAACTAAGCCAGTTTGCCTCCGATGATCAGGTAGAGCTATACAAATAGAACATCCACATTTCAACAGTTATTTTTAAGGGTTCCTCATATATCAGTACGTAATCGCATTTTCCATGCTCCTATATTTTTCTGTCACTCAGAACCATCATTCGCTAGAGCGAGAAGCAGAGCGTGCTCCCGAGCACTGATATATGTAGCTCAACCCTAATTCTCATGTACCAGGGGGAGGCCCTATTACCATAAGCCCGAAATATATCCAAACTAGAGACTACTACCAAGAAATTCCTCCTCTGGACCGCATACTCCGCAGAAGCGCCAACATCAAACGATACCACGTAATCTATCACATGGACGTCCTTTAATTTAGGGCAATCAAAAAGAGAGGAATTCCGTCGATATCCATATCTGCTTACATGACGTCTGTTGGCAAATTTCCACACTTGCAATAAAATTTTAGCACCCTAAAAATTCCGTCTCGTCGGTGGAGTCCGTCGCAATTGCGACTGCTAAGCATGACGTCTTGGGATTGATTCCCGGTTTGGGCAAAGTTTTATTGAGTTTTTCCATGAGTAATTTCTCAGTAGCAGCCACGGAGTCAGGATTTGTGCCCGGGTGATGGCAATAGGCCCGTCTCCTATTACATGGGACGTTGACATAACAAGTGTAGCTGTACTGTTAGGTACACCTCTACCTAACCCTTCAGGGATTACAGGCGTGAGGTTATGTTATGATATTCTGCGTCCATCGCAAAGCCCCAGATGTAGCACCAGACTTGTCACGTCCACAACCAAAGCCTCTTAGGTCCAAATCCGAACAACTACGACTGCCGATGTGAACAAAAAGGCACGAACATTCCGACACAGTATTAAATCTCACAGATGGCGGTCCGCCTCACGCTCGCCCGGAATAATCGATGTTTTGCTAACAATAACATAACATAATGCTTATAATCCACGAAAGGTAAGGCAGAGAATCCGAACAGTACACATGCATTTCGCCATTTATGTTTAAATCATCATTTTCCTCGCCTTATCTCAATTTATTTGGGGTCGACGCAGCATGTCTTCTTCTTCCATACTTCTATTACTCACCTAGTTATGTTAAAATCCTATGTAATAGGAGACGAGCCTATTGCCATCAACCGGATAAAAATCCAAACTCCATGGCTGCAACTGAGAAATCCCTAAATGAAAAACCCAATAACACTTTGCCCGACCTGGGAATCGAACCCAGGACCTCAGGCTCAGCAGTCGCTTACCACAGATCCAACGACAAACTGACATGGTATGTATGTGACAGATGACAGCCTCACGCCCCGCACGGAATAATCGACATTTTGCAAACATTATGAAAATGTTCTCGCCAGTTCCCGCTCACCAAGTTATGACACACTATTAAATACTGTTTCGTTTCTGAACTGAGTGTGTTCATGGTAATTTGAACGTGAAAAGGTTTATGCATGGATATGTAACACGGTACTATGGATGGCAACGTCGCGCTTTGTTTATAATCGTTAAATGAAAAACGGTTTCTGACAGCCTGGTCAGTTTTCCTGAATAGTGAAACTTGCGTTCAAATTTTAGTTGGCTGTTGTGATTGGTTACAAAATATCATTAATAACTAACTGTAGCCATAACACACGATGCCACGCTTTCTGACTTATAGGTTTCAGTTTAGAAAGTTGGCAACGTCACAAATTGCCGTCAAATATTTCGCTGTTATAATAATTCGAATTCGGATTTGATTAAAATATTTTATCAATATTTTTACTGAATTAGATTATGAAATAATATTGCTGTTACATTCTACTAATTGTTAGTTTGTGTTTGTAACTAGTTACTTTTAGTAGCAACAATCGTGGACGATAGGACTGTAGATGTGGTTAAACCAAGCAGGTTGGACTCCCTACGGACACCATACTAACGAAATAACTGCCGAAGTCTGTTCCAACCGATCATGTCAACCGTGTCACACACACACTTAATTGACATCCTACTCAATTTCCCAGTTCAATTCAAATACTTTCCTGTTCGTATTATCGATACATTTCACCCGAGTCATGGCAGAGGAATTAATCCTCTACGGGTGGTTGTTTAAATAAAACCGGCAAAGTGCGAGTTAGCCTCTTACTTCGAGGGTTCCGTAAGACATGCTTGTTTCTAAATTTTATGATTCTAAGTCAACGGAAAGTACCGTATAGGTTTTGATTCTCTTGTGAAATCGCAAAATATGCAACAGAAACGGTCATATCTTACAAGTTACAAGTTTGATTTTTTCACTGCTCCAACGGGTAACAGACCTGAGAATTTAATATTAATTTCAGCTTGATACTTCCACGCGTTCCTGAGAAGAAGGGTCTTAACAGACGGACAGACAGACGGACAACTAAGTGATCCTATAAGTGTTACGTTTTTGCCGACCGAGCTACGGAACCTTATAAACGAGAGGTTTTTGCATTTTAGCTAATCTAGCTGAACATGAAACGTTTCTGTTGCATATTTATGAGACGATAAGTGTAACTGTTGTGGATAGTCTGTTAAAGAATAAAAATATACGTCATTTTGGTGTGTAGAGTTAATGTCGGCGCATTTGGCTAAAGTTGATTGCTTCTCTTGCCTTGTCTTGCTTGTCTTGTTTTTTTATTCTATTTTCTTGTGTTTAGTCTTAAGTTTATAATTTTATTTTTTGTTGTATGCACTTATGGCTTGTGCCAAATAAATATGTTTTCTTTCTTCTTCTTTCTTTCTTCATTTGAATCGATTTTTTGGTTAAAAGCTTTTGTAGAGAATTAGTTATTTATTAAACATTTTATTGCACACAGTATCGACCAAAAAGGATAAACTTACATAGGTTCTAGTGCACAATGGGCGACCTTATCGCATACTTATGTATTTTCAATTGACATACTTTATCGTCTTCTTCTTTTTTCGGTATATGTCATACACAGACAGCATAAACAGCCTATAATGTTAACGGTCCTGGGACACACGGCCTCCTCTCTATGAGAGGGAATAAGCTATAAACCACCACGCTGTCTTAGAATATTTGGTTCTAGGACGTGCCGGTTTCCTCACGATGTTTTCCTTCGCCGTTTTGACATCATTGGATGAAATAAATTACACAAATTAATGCGCCTGCCTAGGTTCGAACCCACGACTTACTGTTCGTAAGTCGGGGCCGCCGCCACTGGGCCACTGCTGCTCTCAAACAGTGTTCGCACTTAAAAAGAGCTTAGGATTTACATACAAGTAGTAAAAATGGCCCATATTTTACCCCATTTCAAAATTTTTGTACTTTTTTTATAAATCGTATTCATTCTTTTTCAATAGATTCGCACTTGCCAATGTCGGTCTGTGGATGGGTGACAATCATTACATACCGCGAGTTTCCTCAGTGCCTCGAAAAGCACGTTAACCCGTCGGTCCCGGCTGTCATTTATAGATCTTTGACAGTTGTTACAGGTAGTCAGTGACCCCAAAGTCTGACAACCAGTCTTACTATGATGTACCGTATTACCCAATACCAACTGGGTTAGTAAAATGGTAAATAGTTACTAAAAATATCTAACATATATTATAGTAGTTGTAAACAGTTTTAAAAACATATCGTTAAAAATTTAAGCCAATTGAGCGCGTGGACTCTTGGGCCTTCTAATAATCAGTGGCCAAACAAGTAAAAGAATCCACAAACAAGATCTCAGATCATGTCAGAGGGACATTACCGGTGCAGGAGTGTGGTTTTAGCCGGTTCGAGTCCGGCACTATATCGACTATCTCACAACCTGTGAGGTAGTCGAGGTGTCCGTGGGGATTTCACATTCAAGCCAAAACAAAAAAAAAAAAAAACTGGGTTTTGGAGGTCAGATAGGCAGTCGCGCATGTAAAATAGTGGCATTAAGCTGGACTGGAAACTAAACCCAATAAATTTCAAAAAAGGCTAGGCAGATGATGATTAAAGATCAATCAAGCAAGACAGTCCGTACTCAGCAGATACAGGTGCTAGAAACTTGCCCCTGCCTACAACTAAACTAACAAAATATATTGACAAACACGTCAGCCCACGTCACAACCAAGTGTTCGGCCGGATCAACACATAACACATCTAGCTAAGCTCCTTGAGCTACGTATTCTGGCCGTTGATACATAATACCGTATCTAGGTTAGTACATACGAGAGATAGAATCTGATAGAGGCGATAATGTCGACATATAGAGAAAACAGTAGTGTAGTTTCGAAACAGACTTAAAAATTTTCATGAAAAAATTAAACGTCATTATCATCTACCTAACCGTACCAGTCTCGCCGGAGGCAAATTAATACAATTTTAAATGGAGCCCACGGACCCGAACAAAGCGCTAAGCTTCCACATAAATGTTCCACATTTATTGTGTGAACCGCTAGTCTGTGAAATTCACTGCCGGCTTCTCTGTTCCCTGATCATTATAATCTGGATCTATTCAAATTTCCAGTGAATCGGTTTCTTCTAGGCAAGCGTGCTCATCCTTAGGCCGCGTCATCGCTTCACATCAGCAGAGTTGCGGCTAAACGCAAGCCTATGTAGTATAGAAATCAGCTCTCAAAACGGTGAAATTATCGTGAGGAAACCAGCGCGTTCTAGAATCAAAAAATCGAAAACACGTGACATCTACGTTTCCGCACTGGGCCCGCGTGGTGGATAACAGCCCACTCCCTTTCATAGAGAGGAGGCCAGTGTCCCAGCTGTGGGCACATTTATACTGATTACGAGGAAGATAACAAGCGGAATAATTTAACTATAAAAACTCTGTTTTCGAGCTTGTCGCAGGGAGAACTTTTGGGGTAAAAAACTCTTTAAATCAAGTTAATTTAGAAGTGCAATTAAATAGTTAGCAAAAAAGCTAGTGGTGGCTTTGCAATTAACAACTTGTTTGCCTTACCCCTGCTCAAATAGGACTTGGTTTTTAAGGAACAGTTTTAGTGAGAGTGGTGTTCTCAACATGTACAACGATGCGAGTACCACATTTTCATGACTGAAATTCACATTTAACTAGCTTTTCCCCATGGCGGTAGGCAGAAAGTACCGATCCAGCTGTTTCGATCCTTACGTAGGAACTATTTTTATTTGGTCTACTTTCATACACGCACTCCGGTTGCGAATACTACGTACGTATAACCTTTCTGAAGAACATCGCCAAAGTGTCTGTCAGAGTATGTCCTTCTGGGGCGTCCCCTGACGGTGTTTAAAAGAGTGAGCTCAGTAAAAGAGCTTTCGTTAGTCTCCATTCACTCATCGTGCCCACATGACCTTTAAATAAAAAAGCAAGGTTGACTTCCAAAAGTGCCCTTCATGGCCTTATTGAAATAATTGGTGTGACATTGACTTTGACCATCTAAGAAAAGATTAAATACCGAGATAACCCCTAGGCCCCCTTTTGGCCTACTGTTCCTTCCCTCCACACACGGCTGTGCCAACAAATCACGGAACTTAAGGGTTCTGTCCCATAAAGACTTGAAATATCGAAGCTACGCGGCGGAGGCGATCCAATCGCATCTCATAACAGATAATTTCCTCGAGAGTACATGTTGACCTTTTTGTGATACTTCCTAGATTTAAGTGCTTTTTCATAATAAGATGGTGGGTAGGTGATTTATTTTGGTGAGTGTGATAATTTTAGGCCATGTGGTTTTGTTATATGTTGTTAATTTTTCGGTTATTTTGGCTATAAGAGTAGAGGAAGACACAATAAGCGATGGATGGACTGTGTGAAGGATAATACGGCTAGAAAGGAGTTGACTGCTGAAGGACGGGGAATAGAGAAGTATGGAAGAAGAAAACATGCTGCGCCGACCCTAAATAAGTTGGGATAAGGGCAGGAGAATAATGATGAAGCTTTACGCCATTTTGTACCTACAATGGAAACTACTTGATTTTTTATGAAAGCTCTTATGAAAAATATCAAGAAGGTGGCATTCCTCAGGTAGATCGCCAGAAGCGTCTATTTCACCAATATTTCGCTGTTCTTTTTAGTGTCATGTAATTTACTGGACCTTTTGACGTAGTTTTCGTAATGTACACAAGATCTGCCTAATTTAAATACCTTTTTTAGCTGTCAAAGGCAGAATTCCCTCTAATAAATTACTACCTTTACTCAGCAAAAGCACTTATACGCAAACCAATACTTTTCCTAGCCATCTTCTTAGATTTCCCATCATAGTCTCGTACAAAGATTCATATTCACACGCCCGCACAAAGGGCTATAAATGTCTATTGTGACATATGTGGCCTCCCCCGCAAACGGTCACAAAGAATACCCAAGAATATTGCCACGATCCCCACAGACACTCTGTTTTCTTTTTAATATTAGAATATTTCACACCTTTGACTCGAAAAGGTGTGAAATGGTATGTTATCCATACTAATATTATCATTGCGAAAGTATCTCTTGTCTGTCTGTTCCCTACTTTTAATGCTTTAACAGCTGGACAGATTAGACGGAATTTGGCACACGGGTACCCCAAGATTTGGGTTACTTGGTTTTCTCTTCAATTTCCGACATCCCCTGAGCAAAGCAGCGTGCCAAAGCTAGTCTTATAAGTCTAATACTTATTATACCTATGTTTTATAAAACACTGACTTCCATTAAATTGTCAATGGCAGAAAGTCCCGTGTCATTGAGATTTAGTCTTTCCCTTTTGGGACACCAATTCTAACGCCTTTTATTGCCAAAATATTTTCTTGTACAAAATACCCTTTCTACCAGAAAATGGCACACCCTGCTTATTTGCAGCATAAAAAAGTTTTCTTTCAAACCTTTGCTAGTTTGAGGAAAAAGTCGGTCCTAAGCTTAATGACAACAATTTTCGCGCCATATTTGTTTCGCGCTAAAAGAAAATGGCGGCTGTAGAAACAAATGAGGGCAATTGTGGCAGTCGAGCCGCGCTTCGCTGGAAACAGCTGATTTATTTATTACCTTCTTTCGCTTTAGAAAATGTAGAACGGAAAATGTTATGGTAGGAATAGAGAAAATGTTTGTTTTGTGTTGTTTTATAAGTAATACAACGGTATACGATATAAAATTATATTTCTGATAAGAATAAAAATAAAACGAAGTTATCCTTTTCATTCACCCTTGCTTTCACAACTTTGATCATTTATAAACCCGTGAATTTACCTTCAAATTACTTACTTTCAGTTACGTCGCGCATAACTAAAAAGTTACATAGTTGAATTTTTTACTGAAAGCGGACCTTCAAAAGCTGTTAGAAAAAGCTGGGCTGATATGATACGACTGAAGTTGTAGCAGTATAGATATTATCTAGGTATCTATATACCAAGGCCGGGCACCTTGAACGTGATAAAAATGAGAAGGGTTGCCTCTAACCCTAACTGCCGAACAAAGTAAGATAAATAGATCGCAATTTTCGATTTCTATGAAAATTAATATATTCTAATTAGAATTAATAGCATAAATAAACATGTGATCCTATCATTTCAGAAGGCCAATTCCCGTTATTAAATCTACACATACATCAGAAACTTGCCAAAATTAAGATAAATAGATGCTTTTAAAACATTTTTTTTTTTAAGTTTTTTATTTCAGGCTTTTTAGTTGTGGTTAATGAATCATGATAGTATCTCACACAAATCTTATCGAGTATTTATTTTCCATTGGTACTCAAAGTTATTACCATATCATCCACATAAACATGGAAGAAAAAAGATGTTTTATATAATAACTCACAAACTACCCAAGAAATGTGAATAAAATTTATATAAGACGGTGGTCTTATATAAATTTTTCACAAGGTTTTTCTACCAAATGAAAAACAAATCACTTAAATCGGACCAGTAACCACGGAATCGTGAGGTAACAAAGCTTAAAAAACCAGCCGAATTGAAACCTTCTCCCTTTTAAAAGTCGGTTAAAAATATAGTAAATTTTGATGTAAGTGAGGAAACTTTGTTATTCCATTCGAGCGCGGAATTAACAACCGAGCTGCAGGCGAGGGTGTTATGGAGCCGAGAAGTGCAATAACAAATCCCCACGCGTATCAAACGACGTTTATCAATACACTTTCGAAGAAATAAAATATTAAAACGGAAAGTATTTTGGTCAGGAATTATTATGAAACTATGATTTAATTTGCTTTTTTTCCGCGCTTTGCTTTCGCCAGGCTGAAGAAGAAGCAAAGGTATGATGCCGCTATACAGCCTAATATGAAAAGAAGAAAAATCAAATATTTTTGCATTTAGAACGCAAAAATATTTGATCTTGATTTTTAATTTGTTCATAAAAGTAAATATTTGTTTTAAATAATCATGTATATCAACAATACACAATTTAAATACTAAAAAAATATTTACGCCATATAGACGCATATCTCTTTGGTGAGATTAAAAACAAACAATCACCACCGATTAAAGCTATAGTCATTGAACCCATTTCAACTTATCTGTGGAAATTTTGATTTCCGCACGTGTGCGGAAAATATTAAAAATGCACGCGTGTGAAATACATTGCATGTTGAACCTAATCGTAGTGCGATAAGAACCAGTTTTCGAGAAAGTGTATTGAAAAATCTTTAGAAGTCGGTTCTAAAAATGACTTGATTCATTTTAGACTATAGTAGCTGTTGCCTGCGACATTCGTTCGCGTGAAATGATTACTTTCCTTTTAGAATCGGATTTTGTTAACGATTTCAAGGGTTTTGTTTTTCTAGCACGGAACCCTAATTATTTTTCTGAAATAAAAGTAACCTAAGTTAGACCTTATAACATCAGCTATCTGTTAGAATCGGTCCAGCCGTTCCGGAGATTAGCCGGAACGAACAGATAAACAGACCGACAGACTGATAGACCGACAAAAATTAAAAAAAAAATGTTTTTGTTATAAGTGCCGTTTATATTTTCATCTGCATTCAGTAAAAACCTGTTATTTTAATATTACAAACAGACACTACAATTTTATTTATTTGTACATATGTATGTATAGATTATAATTCTGCCTATTAAAGATTCCTACTGGGTAGTAACCCAGTAGGAATCTTTCCACCGATCGTAGCGGGCTTTGTTAGTTTCGAGACATTGATCCTGATCATGTCGGAAATATCAATTGTGGTCAGAGCACATTGGCTTCCTAGACCCATTCCAAGGCCCCGCTTTATTCGCACACAAAGGATTTATTGAAGCAGTTAGCTTTGACGACGTAACCTTGAAGTGTGGCCAATACTTGAAACGTAGCTCTGTATATTTGTGACCAGACAAATACGGTTTAATCTGCGTTTTTTATGGGCGAAGTTTGCCAACACATACAGCGTGTAACAGAAAGGGTATAGTCATAAGGAAGACTGGGGTATGGATGGACCATCAAACTGAACAACTTTCTCTATGGGACCACCATCAAAATCACAAAAAAAATATCAACTGCCTCATACAAAATTTCAATACCTACTCGACTCAAATGTATCGGACAGCTGATTATTTTTCAATCCTGCGTCCAAGAACTGTCAGCTTTGTTTTCCTCTTTGGCAACTGAGCCGATGTCGACAATTCTGCCAGCGTCAAATTGACAGTGTTAAAAGTGTTGTGCAATATTGACGGTGACAGCTATTGAACGGGTAATAGATGTGCAGATCGCGTTCTATTGGCAAAATTCGCCCTCCAAAAATCGAAAAAAAAAACTTGAAGGAAAACATCGAGTGCAAAACCAAAAATCACCGCACTGGGCAGCGTAGTGGTTTGTAGGCTAATTATAATAATTTATTATTAAAATGATACTGTTTTCAAGTCTTTCGAGAAATCTAAAAGCTAATGATAATTTGCTTTTCATATTTACGCCAAACGAAAAGACCCGGATTCAATGTTGTGATATTCGGTAGCCCGGATTTAATATTCATATTCGTGTGGTCTAACTAAACTAAATCTATTGCCCTACTTACGTACTTAAATGTTCTTGAAAAAAATCACGTCAATTGTTTACTGATTCATCAAATCAAATTTTGAATGACTAAGGGAGAAGTTCACCAAATCATTTGAACGCAATCAGCTCACCTAAACCAAGAGCTGTTAGGGCTCATATTGGCCCGAAACGGTCTTGAACGCCGTTCAAATTTACTGATCGTGTTCAGTTTCCTAATGAAGTAAGTTAGTGTTGTGTGTGTATTTATAAGTCGATATTAATTATTGTTAAATTTCTCGTTTTATTTTTTTATTTTGGTACTAGTAGTTGTTATAATATTTATTAGTTTTATTTTATTACCCACGACGGAACGGAGACGGTATATGCGTTTGGGGTGAGAGGATGTTTGTTTGTGCAAATACATGTTGCCGAAACTACTAGTCCGATTTTGATGCAGTTTTCAGTTATGGGTCCGGCTTTGATTGGTGCATGTTCTGACATAGGTGTTACGGTGACAACTCACCAGAGGGCGCTAACATTTATTGTGCAAATCAAAGTTGCCATTTTTCTCCAAAACTACTGGTCCGATTTTGATGCAGTTTTCAGTTATGGGGTCGGGTTTGATTGGTGCATGTTCTTAGATAGGTGTTACGGTGACAACTCATCAGGGGGCGCTTCAGTAAACATTTGTTTGTGCAAAACCAAAACTACTAGTCCAGTACAGTTTATGGTTGATTAGGGAGGGTTCTTAAATACATGTTACGGTAGTAACTCACTAAAGGGCGCTGCAGTAGTATATTTTATATTAGTTACTACATATTAAAGAGATTTATGTGGAGCAAAAGAACATTATATCTATGCTCTGAATGCTCTCTAAAAGTTAAAAAAAAAAAATAAAAAAAAAAAAAACAAGAATTGTCGTTGGGAGCTGAACATTGCTAAACTAGTTCATTTCATGGCAGCCCCCGACGGATATTCTTGGGTTTTTTTAATTTTTTTAAGTCGGGGGTTTTTAAATTATTTTATTTTTTTTCAATTACTTTGTAAGCGTCGTGGGTTTTTTCAAAATTTTTTTTTTTTTTGTATATGTGTATTAGTATCAATATAAGTACATACATCTTCGAAAAGAAGAAATATATTTTTGGTCATAACTTTGTACCCCATCACAATGTTGTCCTATTTAACCCAAAGGTTGGCACTCATGAAACTGATAGTATTGTTCATGAAGTTTAATTATATAAGTTATCTCTTTTCAAATCTTAAAAAGATTTAATATCAAAGACTCCTCAAGTTTCAACGGGACATTAAACACCATTAACCTTGATAAGGTCAACAATATACCAATATTGATATAGGTATACCACCTACTAAGATGGGAGCCGACCCAACACACACTCGAGAAGGCTTGGCTGATAACACACTTACGTTACAGGGACGACCTTCGTCGCTACCTGCGCGCGATACCAACGAAAATGTACGTAATAAGTATATTCATAAATGCTTCGTATGAAATATGTATGAAGTATCTACATATCTTGACGATTTGGCATTTTAAGACGGTCTCTCTCCGGGAGCATCCGCATGGAATGGGACAGTTCAGATTCGAGCGTTACATCAGTGAGGAGCACCGAGAATTACAGGGCGCAACCTGTAACGACAACCTGTAACTGTTTATGAATGATGTAACCTTGTAACAA
Organism: Eugnorisma glareosa; assembly: GCA_947578425.1. NCBI lineage: Eukaryota > Metazoa > Arthropoda > Insecta > Lepidoptera > Noctuidae > Eugnorisma > Eugnorisma glareosa. The sequence goes on along the minus strand of OX387973.1, from coordinate 18,997,264 downwards.
TATTTGGATTGAAAAGTGTCCATGGAGTTTCTTGCCCATTCTTCTCAAATAGAGATCTACGCTTTGGGATGGGCAACTACAGTACTTTCACCAGTTATTATGCCTTGTGTCTGTGATAGTAGCATCGCCATCTTTATTTTTCTGATATTCAAAAGAGCCTGTAATAGTCTAATTGAAATAAATTCTCTGAGTTTGAGTTTTTACAAAATCGAATCTTGGATTGTTGCATTCCAGGCTAATGAGTCTCTCTCAAAGTGAGAGAAAAACTAATTGTAACGTAAAAAAATCAGGCGAATGCTCCGGTGAGGGATGAATGTCTTGAAGTTTCGTTAATGACTAGGGCTGATTTAATTTTTTAATTGATCCATGGTCCAGTGGTCGTGAGCGCGACTGCTGATCATGAGGTCCAAAGTGCTATTCCCAGGTCGGGCAAAGTGTTATTGGGTTTTTCCGTAACGAATTTCTCAGTAGCAGCCACGGAGTCGGGTTCTGTGCCCGCTTGATGGCAATAGGCTTGCCCGCTATTACATAGGACTTCAACATAAGTGGCGGTAGTGGTGGTGGTAGTTACACCTCTGCCTAAACCTTCGGGGATTAAAGGCGTAATGGTACGCTTCGATTGATATCTGTATCTCATGTTACAAGTACGGTACATGATAATAAGCCTTTGAAGCTCCGTGGCTGTATTCTCTGTGTTATAGAAAACTTTTTGCTCATTTGCAAGTAATCAATGTCGTCAGAGACTCGTTTGCAACCTTTATATTAGTTCCGGCAAACTCATCGTGTCATTTTATACGAACAGACATTGTAAAATATGGCTTAAGTCTTCTCCATTTGTATAGAAAGAGAGCTAACATAACACTGGTTCTCAAGCTTTTACATCCATTGTGCTCCTGGTGCCTCCTCCTGATCTACGGACAATCTTGTTGAGGGTCAACCATACAAGATTTGCATGCGGTTTTCTAGTTTCTGCAAAATCATGTGAGAAAGTCGTAATTTTATGTACCTAATTGCTATTCCATTGCCCCATTAATGTATTACATTGTAAAACATTGTCTACGTGATTATTATCTTTCTTTTACCAATAAGGCTATTCCTTTTATTAGTAAGTTGTGACGTTGTGAGTTACAAACTGTGTCCTTTCGCTACGAAGCGAAGATAAGAATAAACACAGAATACTCCACAACTGCTGTTACGTTCCCACGATAGAACATTCGCATTTGAATTTGAATTAAGAATGCCACACACACTCGTAGTTGGCATAATAGGGATGTGACTGGGTGTGACATTTTATTTAACCTTGAAAATCGAAATCCAGCAAACTTGAAAAAAATACCTGCTATCGTTTCTCACACTTACACGTATTTTACACGTACACTTATTTTGATAACTACTTTTTTTAGCTATCGAATGAATAAATCAATTATGAATGCCTAACTAATCATTGTTTTTAATAATAACATTATTGTTGATGACCGCATTTCGGCACTCAAATTATTGCACCGCAACCGCATCCAATAACTACAAATATGTATACAGCTTAAATTAACATAACAACAGCAGTGCCAAATCAGTAATCATTTTATGTCAACATCAAAAAACCGTAACTTTTTTTACAACTCACACCTTTATTGAAGGAAAATAAAGAAAACTCCGGTAAACATTCAGCAAAGTAAATCCTCTAAGCAACTGAAATCTCCAATCAGGCAAGACTGAGACGAGATAAATCCTAATCCTCCAGCCTCTTGAGGTCAAAGAGGTCTTAAGCTGACAAAAGCACAGTTCAACCTTAGTTACATAAATGTAGATCACGCAATTGTTGCCGTCTTCCGTCTTCGAGAAACCGGTAAAGATATTTGAGTTGCTACTTGTTGCCTTTACCATGAATTTTAATGACCCGTAATTCGTAAAATTTTCTTTGTTATAATTCGGCCACAACTGTTTAATTTAATCTGAATTTCATGTGAAAGGAACAATGAACACTTAAAAAAAATACTGTGATATTATAACTAGTTTAATTATTGATAAAACTTACCGTAAATCGCATGGTCCGAAACAGATATCACAAATTGACACCTCACTACAACTCAAAAATGAACGGTAACAATAAAGAATTTCGCTTTTTTTTCTAAAACAAAGGTCACAATCACACACGGAACCTCCACTCTCACACCGGCCGAATAAAAAAGAAATAAACTCCAAATTCAAATGTGACCGCTCTGAAACGCGGCAGACACATTTTTTGACAGTTCGATTACTTTTTTTAATTATTACGAGGGCACTGATCGAATTTTACCCGGCGTCCGGGGTTTATCGTCCGTACACGACGTTCGCCCGGGAGATCTCGCCGGTTCCAGAGGCTGACTCTGGCTCGACCGGCGATCGAAGCTACGTATACTGCGCCTCCCCTCTTGCGTAACTGATATTGTTGTAAATTATAATGGCTCTTTCATCCTACCTCATATTGGTTTCAAAATATATTTTTTCGAAACGATTTGGTGTAATGCAACTAACTGTTTAATGCAGTTAATTATAATTTGTCAACTGTCCAAAACATTTGCATGCAAATAAAATAAAATATACAAAAGTTAGTTTTGACAGTTTACTAACTCCTGCTATGTTTCAATATCTCTATTCAACACAAATTAAAAAAATATATACTTAATAACTTGAAGTTTGAAGTCCCTACAATTTCACAGTTTTATTCACTATACGAAGCTTCGACCGACCCATATCTTTCGGGAAAACCCTCAACGCGCAGGCGTGAACTGGAAAATTGGAGCGAGACAACAATACCGGCTTCGTACAAAAGACAGAAACGAAACTACTGACGAAGTGAGTGCAATATCGCTCTCAATTTGTTATCTAGGCACGTTCAAAATTTAAAAAAGATATTTTTCATAGAGCGCGCTTTTTTTTGTGGAAGTGTTGATTCATATTGGTGATAAAGTTAATAAGTGAAAATTGTGAAAATTAAAAATGGCGAGCATTCTAATGAATATTAATATTTTATAAAATACGGACCTTTTGTAGGGTTCCGTACGCAAGGGGTAAAAACGGAACCCTATAACTAAGACTCCACTGTCCGTCTGTCTGTCTGGCTGTCTGTCACCAGGCTGTATCTCATGAACCGTGATAGCTAGACAGTTGAAATTTTCACAGATGGTGTATTTCTGTTGCCGCTATAACAAAAAAAATACTAAAAACAGAATAAAATAAGAATATAACAACCACAAAAATACTAAAAACTGAATAAAATAAGAACAGAATATAAGAGGGGCTCCCATACAACAAACTTTTTTTTAGATTTTTGTACGGAACCTTTCGTGCGCGAGTCGTGGCCGGTTTTTTCTTGAAATAGCGCACTAGTGGATGTGTTTCTTTGTCAAACGGTTTCCATTGTGAGGTAACTCGATGAATTTGAAACGTCGTTAAATTTTGAAGGCGTCGGAGCCACATGACACGATATTAAATCTGAGGGTCTCTTTCACGGGGGTCGGCAGATCTTAGCTGGTAGTGTTTTTTATTTGCTGCCTATTAGTACCATGTAGCAATGTACCAAGCAAAAAGCGTGATATTGTATCTAAATATGCTAAATTAAAAGTGAATCAGTCTAATGAACTTTTGAACAGTATACATTAAGAATATCACAGACCACAGCTTTTGAAACTACGACAAATGCAAACTTGACATCCATTAGAATACCCACTTTATCACTTATGAAATAAGGTTGAAATTCCAAAAAAACTGGAAATGTACTAACATACAATATTATGGAGTGGGCATATAGTTTTAACTGAAAGTTTTCTCTTCCGGTCACTACTAACTGAACGTTTTAACGGACCTTGTGGTTACAGACCTTTTACGCAAGTTAAGCTTGTGTACATAATCCTTTCATCTTTTACCTTGGGATCACTATCAAAATGAAAGTGTTCTTTATTTCCGTTGCAATAAGGCTGCTTTTGCGTTGCAGCTGCCAGAGCGAAAATATCTTGCGGAAAGACTGTACGTATCCTTTGCTAGCCACGCAACCTTTTTAGTCTACTGTGGTAGGCATAAAAGGAGGGTAGTTTGTTTTTACCTCACTATATAGAGGACAAAAATAATTGAGACCAAAGATTTAGATTTAATGGATACCTATAAAAATCTGTCACAACCTAACGCAAAACTAATCCGATAAAAAAGTAGAAGTAATTCGTAGCCAAACAAAACTTGCCCTAATCTTAAGAGGGGATTAGTTCGGAAAAGTGCGGTTTAAATAAACTGCTACTACTCTCTCTCCCAACGGTCCCAAAGGTCTCTACTATTAATAAAAAATGAGGTTTATTATAAGTTGAAAACTTATTTTGGGTCTGTGAGATTCCACCTGCACATAGTCAGTGGCCCGAACGTCTGACAACCACTCTTACCAAGGGGTATCGTATTACGCAGTACTCATCATCATCATCATCATATTTATTCATAAAACAATTTACATTGTATTCGAATTTTACAAAATAATTACAATTTAAATCTTAACCGAAACAATAAGTAATCAAATATAACAAAAAAAAAAACAAAATAAATTAAAAAATATTAGTATGTCATCAATTAAAAACCGTTTACATGTCAGACCACAAAAAGCACAAAAAGCAAATGTCAATTAGATTACTGTTTGCATGTCCAACCATAACAAACACAGACACAACTAACTGGGTTGTTGGTCTGTGTTGTGTATAACTGCTCCCGCTGGGAAGCCCGTGTCTGAAAAGGCACCGTTTCGGGCAGATGATGGTTTTGTGACGGTGTTGGGAAGGAAGCGCCGTCAACGTACCAACAAGAACCGCTGCGGTACAGCTCCATCGGCGCCCAATGTGCCTATTCGTGCCGCGAAGCCGAACACTCCGGTATACATCTCCCGCCTACACTACACCACTACGGCGGAGGACATCGTGGAGTACGTGCGTCAGAAGACCAAATACACGGCGAGAGTGCAGCTGCTTGAGACGTTCGTGGTGCGAATACCAACATGTTATCTGTCTTGGAGGAGGACTTTTGGCCGCAAGGGAGTGGTGTTCCGTCACTTCTACGGGCAAGTGCCACATGAACAGTGACATAGTGCACAAGTGAAATGTTACTAGCATAGTTTTAAGTTTCTATTTACTAACATAATTTGTATTTTATCATATGTGTGTTAGTCTGTAAGGTATATATCTATGGGCCAAGGAAGCCTGATAATAAATGGATGTTGCTGTTGTGGAGGTAGGCAGTCGCTCCATATAACATGCTGGTATTCAAACTGGTAAATATTCCAACATGGTTGGAAAAAACTAATCAAGATGATGATATGGTCTATGCTATCTGTTTTGAAATCGAACGGTGTTCGTACAATAGACCTCAATTTCTAATTATAAACTACGTGGTTTGGAACTGCTTAGGTTAAACCACTTTTCAAGGGCTTTCAGTTTTAGTTCGCTTTTCATTCTCTATATGTTAGTCGTGTGGTTTGAAACCTTTCGCTTTTACGTTACGTAGCCCTATTTGTGTGTATATTAGTTTAGTTTTGTTTGTATTCGTTTTAGTTTATATTGAGCGGATGTTTTTAGTTGGGAAATTAAGCTTTGATCACCGATGTAATTGAAAATGTTTAAGGTTTAGTTTGTATCTTTGGGTCATGGATCTACTAAATTTAATAAAAACACAGCTGGACTATGCGACTGATGGTTCTAGAAACATGAAATTTTGCTCTAGATCCTTATAATATTACGAAGGTGTATCACTACATCATTTCATAGTCTAAAACAAACTCGCTTCCGCTGTCTGTCCCTATGTATGCTTAGATCTTTAAAACTACGCAATGGATTTTGATGCGGTTTCTATAATAGATGTAGTGATTCAAGAGGAAGGTTTATATGTATAACATTGCACCCGTGTGAAGCCGGGGCGGGTCGCTAGTTCCTTATAATATCGAAGTTCGTCACTTTCCATATCTTGAAAGATATCCAAACCTGCAATAACAGATACAAACATATCATCCTCTTCCTGCTCATATCCCCATTTATTTGGGGTCAGCGCGACATATCTTCTTCCATACTTCTATTACTCGTCATTTCATCATCAACCTCCTTTCTAGCCATATCATCCTTCCACACCGTGGTGTGACCGTCGGACTACCAAGTCATAGGTCTCGAGTTCGAACCCAAGGCACGCACCACAGATTTTTCGGATTCATGTGCGTATTGTATAATTATCACCTGCTTCGGTGAAGGGAAACATCGTGAGGAAACTTACATGCTTGAGAGATATTTCTTGACGGCTTGTAAAGCCAAGTCAGAGGCCCATGGGCGGTCTAAAAGCTCTGACACCAGGTTAGGCACTAACCACACAATAAAGAAGAAGATCCTTCCACAGTCTACCCATCGTATCTTTGTTCTTCCACTACTCTTATACTCGTAACATTCATACTCAAAACTGTCCTCTGAACGAACGCCTTTTTTAGACACAAATGCACACGTAAGTTATTTGTCCCTTACAATTTTAAACCAAGCACCCTCCTTTTATTGCGTAGACAGTAAAGAGCTTGTCATTCGCTCGCTAATTCGCAGAGTGAGCGGTAAAGCGACGCGTCAGCTCATCTTTGCGAACGAGCGAAAGATACCGCAAACGGTAATATGATGCGTTTTCTTTTTATTGGATTTGTTCTTTTATTGCTTTTAATGTATTTTTAAGTGGAAAGTGGAGAATGAGGTTTGAAGACTTTATTGTTACGTGGGTATATTTCCTTGAGGTGTCGCAGGTTCAGTTCCTAAATAGATCCTAACGCCAACTATGTGATGAGCACCGGTAATGGACTTTCAGCTATGTCTCTATGACTGCAACGCACCTGGATTGCCTCTGATTTAACTGACCATAAGATAGACCGCCACCTAATAATAGGCACTGGTCATCAGGCGTCTCCAAAGCCCCGTCACAACACCCGATTCTGCAATTTCAATCGGTCGTCAGTCAGTCTAGATTCCTTAGTTACACTCGCTGATACGCGATTTGCACTCAAGGACTCGTCTGCTCCAAAAGCTCATCTCTCATTCCTCAACAGACGTGCTCCCTCAATTTCTGCTTGCAAATTCTGCAAGATAGATCATCGGTTTAGTATTATTTATTATGAGGTAGGAAGTTGCGATAGCTGATGGCTGCCTGTATGCTGCTGTTCCCACTTGATTGTCTTCTTGCGGTATGATATAATTATGTTTGTCTAGTCAATTTTTAATTGGTTTCCTACCGCGGGTCAAAGGTGTACCTACATCATCATTCTCCTGACCTTTTGTTCAATTTATTTGTGGTCGGCGCAGCATGTTTGCTTCTTCCATACTTCTCTATTACTCGTTACCTCAGCAGTCACCTCCTTTCTAGCCATATCATTCTTCACACAGTCCATCCACCGTTTCTCTGGTCTTCCTCTACTCTTATAGCACTCTACACTCATACTCGACATTTCCCTCACTACATTTTAGCAGTAGCGTGCTATCCTCAAATAATACATAAATCCACAGAAGCGACAGCCGAGTGCGTCACCACCCGTCGATACCTACGCGCTACGTCCAATTTGCTGGCGTTGAGACTTGGGACACGTTTCTGATACAATGTAAGTAATTGTTTCCGCGCCTTATTGTGCCACGCACGTGTTGATCGCCCCTACTACCGTTGCCTACTCACTTGGTATTCACTTTGATAGGTGAAATAATGTGTCTCCTGAGCCAATTATCTATTAAAGTGAAGCTTTACTGACTGCCCGTATATAGGGTGACCAGTAATTAATAACATATAGTTAAACACGTGATTGTACTCATGTTAACAAACACGCAGACAGAACGGCGTCACGCGGCTAACAGCTGATACAGCTAGGCGTGAGTTTCATGCGGCTGTTGTGTTATTGTGATGTGAATGAGTATTAAAAAAAAATGTTTCTTTGGGAAAGTTATTTGTTATCATGAGTACAATCACGTGACTAAGTATCGGCCACTAATTACCAGTCACCCTATATAATAGCTGAAAAAGTTCTTTTATGGTTCTGATTTTCAGGCATTTCCTTACAATTTCTAGAAGAACTAACAGTCTCCTCCCTTGCAGGCCCTCGTTGTACATCTTCCAGCTTAAGAAAACATTTTCCTTATTTCTAAACACTCTTAGTAGTGGCAACAATACAAGCCACCAATCACGAGCCAGCTCCCGTCGCCCGCGACCGACGGCCGTCAGATAAAGGTGTGTGCACACCGGACACGGCGACTTGTTACGAGTTTTATCCAGCAGCTAGAGGTGTGTGCACACCGGACACGGTGACTCGTTACGTGTATTACGTCGCCACTTTGTATTCATACGGTGGAATATTCCTTCTAAACATTATTGTAGTGTGAGAATCAAGGAAGGTAGGTAATAGAGGTCTAGACTGGGTTTGTGACGAACCAATACCAATAATCTTGGTGTTGCTAGCCTTTTGTACGTCTAGTGCGCGCTAGCGTTATTATTACTTGCCATGAGGTAAGCAATAGCGATTTTGTTAGACGATTATCTAATTTCAATGAAAGCTTCTGCGCAGTAAAGCTGCCGCGTCTGTTTGTTTACCACTGTGAAGTTGGTTGCAGAAGGTTAAAGCTGCAGGAGAGCAGCAGCGGTGGCCCAGTGGTGGCGGCTCTGACTTATGAACAGTAGGTCGTGGGTTCGAAGCCCCGCAGGCGCTTTACTTTGTGTAATTTATTTCATCACCACTGCTCTCAAAAACGGTGAGGGAAAACATCGTGAGGAAACCGACTTGTCCTAGACAAAAATTCGAAGACATGTGACATAGATTTCACACCGCACTGGGCCCGCGTGGTGGATTATAGCCCATTTCCTCTCATAGAGAGGAGGCCGTGTGTGCCAGCAGTGGTAACATTATAGGCTGATTATGCTAAGCAATTGCGGTGCTGTGTGAGTAACGGTATGAAACAAAAAGAGGGTAAATGATAGCGTAACGGTTGGCGGGAAAGAATGGATGAAAAAAAACGTTTTACGCTGACCCCAAGGAACCTAGGACAAGGCCAGGTCAGTCGATGATGATGAAGTCCTTGGTTATTGAATTTTTCCGTCAGGAATTCTTCAATAGTCAACATTCATACGTTTGCCAAACGCCGGAAGCGTGAAACAGGAAACACGCGAAAACAGGCTTGAATGTATGTGGAATGAATGTACTCGTAGCATTTTGAATTACACTTATTTTTTCAAATAAATCTCGATCAACTATGCAAGTATGTTTGTGAAGGATCACAAACAGGATAGCGGGTCGTGGGAGTGACCCCAGCGGTGCGGGTGACCTTGCCAAGGTGCCGGGCGGTGGCTCAATTGGCGCGAAGTGTTGTGTTGACTTGCATTGGGCGTATGACATTAGTATATTTACGTTTTCATAACATATTGCATATTATGCTCTCATTTTGGAGAAATCAAAATAACATCTGGTGTCTACATTTTCTTATGGTTCCTTTGGCTCATTCTTTTATTTATAAAATATCAAAAACATCTTTCTAATAATGAAATAACGTGTATGTTAATAATAAAATAACTGCTCGAATTGTGAGGACGTTCTTGTCTCTGGAGCCCTAACCACCGGTAGCTGGGACCCTGTTTTCGACACCGGCGAACCCCTACTTTTGTTTTTAAATATTTTTTTTATTTTTGAACATGTATCCAAAATGTGCATTAAACTAAAAAAGGTCAAAATAACTGCCAAAAACTGCATCTTGGTAATTTGCTGTTGGCACCAAACCAAAAAGATGCTCAGTCACCCTACCGGTCCTGATCGCGCTTAAACTAAGGCGTTTAAACAAAAAATAATTAAGGCTTTGACTGTATGATACAATAGGTTAAAATACTCCAGACAGAAAGATCTTGACTGATCTGATAGGTCAGGAGCCGATACACTAACTCAAACAGCCAACATTATTATACTATCTAGAAAGAACTGCAACAAGGATGACGTGTATCAAAAGTGTACTACGAGTATACCTACCAATTTTAATAATATACTTTCTTGTCAGAAACAACAGGTTTTCTGGTCATACAATTATTAAAAGTGGGTATTATGGTACCGGTCAGAATGGTAAGGAGACAACCCGGTCATTCAAGTGTCATCAGTTTATTTTGAAAACTGCCTCCAAAAACAAGAGAAAGTTCCAAGAATTTTTTTCACAACATGTTACATTTCTCAAAGTATGAGTAGGTACTTATTTAACTGATTGATTTCCAAGGATTCATTCTTTCATGAGCTATCAGAAAGTTATCAGATAAACATCCTAAGCGTCGTAGATTTCTCACAATCAGCAGTTTATGGTGCCGAGGTGAAACATTTTGTTCATGTTCTCGCGATTGAAATTTTTTTGGTGATTATTGCTGTAGAATTTGCTAACAAAACCACCAGCTTTACTTCACAAGACTAACTGACCCTAAAAACGAAACTAAAACCACTAAACAGTCTTGGCAAATTGAGAAATTCTCTCAAAATAACACAACAACATTGCGAGTGCTACGCCGTAGCACCGTAGCCGCGTAGACCGTGCTACGTAATTTACGTAAAACAGTGTTCATTTACATAGTGCTACGAGTGTTTCGCATAATACATATTTACTTAGTAGACAAGTATTACATAGGTACTTGAAAGCACTTTAAGTTTATTATGGAATGGTTGATGATAAATTTATTTATGCAGAATGCTACTGCGTTTTACGTTAAAATTCTGTGTCTTTTCAGTATTGTTCTGATATTAGATTCTTATGCAAACTTGATTTTTATTCGGTGTAATATTGTTTGAAAAATAGGTACTTATAGATGGGAAATATCTAGAACCCTCCCCCCCTCCTGTAAATAAAAACTACATTCGCAGCCATCAGTCGGTCATTCGGTCCATCTTCGTAGACCACGGTTACGGCCATATCTTCTTTCTGTGTTTCTCCAATAAAAGTAACAAAGCTCTCAGTCTCTTCAGGCGGTACTTCTATTATTGTGTCAAGCACATCCGCCTGCACTAACTACTTCGGAGTGTCTCCAGTAATGAGACTGCAGATAACGAGGAATAAATCAAATGCATTTATTTTTCATGAACTTGGCACAGCACGTGTATAATGCCTGCCTTTTAAGAAGGTGTAAGGTTCTTCTTTCTATATCATGTTTTTAGTGCCTAACCTGGTGTCAGAGTTTTTATATCGCCCATGAGCCTCTGACATGGCTTTACATGCCGTCGAAAATTATCTCTCAGGAATGCTGGTTCGGTTTCCTCACAATGTTTTCCTTCACCAAAGAAATGACAGTGGTATAGGCTGATATTGCTGGATATGATATGATACGTTCCATGTGAGAACGAATGACAAGTTTTCAAAGAATTTATTCAAATACTCACAATCAATGGATTCTGAGAATCTCAATGTCTAAGAAAGACCTATTAGCATTTAGCCCAATCCAATCACCGAACCCAAGATGACCACTTAGTGTCATTTATTACTATAAAACAGCCCACCGGTATCGGGAACAGGGTCCAAAGCGCGGAAGTACCGCTTTCTGAATCAAGCCCTTGATCCAGCTCCTCAAATATTTATTTATTTATTTGTTTTATTCATAAACACTTAATGGTCGAGGCTCTCTTGACAATTAAACCATTGGCTGAAAGTGGTATACAGTGTATTATTATAAGTTTTCATAAATGGTAGGTTTTTTTTAATTTATTTTCAAGCAGATTTTTGTTTCAGAAGAGTTACAATATCTCTTACCACTCCCTGTGCTCTTCACAAAACCCCATATCCAAAACCAGACATTAACATAACTAGCCACTTTTTTGTCTAACACTTGTCTTTAGGTCCTTGACATATCCCCGCATTACCTCTAATTAGTCTATTAGTCGCCTGATGTCTAGCACTTAGAACCTGAACACATTAGTGTGGACATTATCATTACTGAGATGAGATGATTATCCTCCTAGGTATCTGTCCCACCGCTGACGAGGAAGCCACTGGCTATCGAATATTTTCTTGCTGAAGAAATGTACAATAGATGTCCTGTGTTAGTCAAAGAAATAGAAATAGAAAATAACTGGCTAACAAGAAAAAGGAGTAACTAATAGCATGACGGTTGACAGGGAATATATTACATTGATTACGTTACTGCAGCGGTCAGCAACAGAGGCATTGATGGAGGAACGAGTAAATGTGAACCGAGGCGAAGCCGAGGCACACATACGTAAGTCCATCAATGCCTAGTTTAGGCCAAGGCTTGTATAGTACTTTTCTCAAATAATGCGAGGAAATACAATTACTTTTCAAAATCAATGATGCACACAGACAACAATAATTTTGCTCGTGTTGAAGAGTTCATTATTTTGTTTTTTTTTTTTTTTTTTAATAAACCGCTTTCTATTTGCAAGCCAATTCGAAATTTAAATAAAACCTTTGATAAATTACCTTGGTTGCCATGTTTCAGAGTAAAAGATCGTTACATTTTTAAATAACACGACAGATATGAGTTTATTAGGTAATTTATTTGGCCGCTAAACACGACAGATATGGATTTTCATACAACTTTTGCCGGCCGCTGGTCGCATGTATCTAGCCAGTACAGCAATTTCGATTTATCTCGAAGAAGGTTGTCAAAATAATGCTCTAATTTCCAAGCACGTTTGAGAAAATTAAATAAACATTGCGACGCCCTAAGTAAGATGATGATGATCTCTGACTATTCACACATTGCTCTACCTAGTCTGAGCAACAAGAGCTGTCAAAGAAAAATCTTGGCTCAGCTATGCTCGCTTGGGGGGTAGAATACTCACTAAGAAACTCTCGCTTGGTACATTGTCCATACCAGTAAGTGCCTGGATGCGAGTTTTCCCGTCGCACTCGCGCACTCACTCATAGCCAGAGATTGGAATAGGTAGACTTTATTTGCCTAAACTCGAAGTAAATAACATGTGACATCCCAACATGCCAGAGAGATATTTCTCGACGACCTGTAAACCCCAGTCATTTCTTTTTAACTCTGACCCCTGGTTAGGCAGTATCCACACAAGAAAGAACTCCCTAAAAAATCCAGCAAGGATTTTAAGTTCCGCAATAAACCTGTTAAACTAGAGGGAAGAATCCAAATGTTACTTACCTCTTTGAAGTTTAGATAAATAAAGTCTACTTATACCGATCTCAGCTCGTAGCCCAGCAACAAAACTATCCGAACTACACACTCGGTGCTGCCCGCTACTCGCCAACTCTTCTTGCTAATACAATGACAGTGGGGCAGATGCCTTATTCCCCTAGAGACCGCAAGTGATTGGGGACGTTAAAAATCGTCTCGCTTGCGGTTTTATTGGTGGTAATGATAATGAGGGGAGTTAATTATAAATGAACCGTATATATCAGGTTTTTATCTATCCAGGATAATGTGCAAGGCAAAGCTAATGCTAGTATTCTCTCCCATTCTTTTCACCATTGACTTATGAAAAAGGCGGTAAAACAGTTTAAAATGTCGAATGGTTAGATTTACGTGGCGTAACTTTAAAATCCAAGCTGTTATTGATCTATCATCATCATATCTTTCCAAAGACGTCCATCGCCGAACACAGGGTCCCCCCAAGCTACGCCACGGTCCTGTGCTTCTCGCATCTAGCAAATTCCCACACACTTTTCTTTACCAAGTCATCGTTCCTACTTCGGACGCTGCACCATCCACTATGTGTTTACCACTCCAGAAACTTAAGGATTCATCAGTCATCCGATACGTAGAGCTTAGTCAAAGTTCACGAAACATGCATCTTAGGGATGGAATTATGTCAAGTAGTTGGTCAGTAATATGCCAACAAAACCCTCCTCAAATCACCATACTACTCGTGATATTTACTCATAATATCTAGAACTATAACCATTGACCTTCACAATATATGTGGTCTGATCACACCAACAGAACACAATAACAAAAACATGATTGGACCATTTTCATCAATTGAATAACGAGGTGCACACATAAGGAGAGCTACTCACTGGTTCGAGTCGGCGTGATTTGGCCGAATCAGTTACGGGACAAAATCGAATATGCAGGGTGTAAAAATACCCTTAACGAAGCCGAAAGGCAAGTGTTCTCCCCGTCATTGCAATCATGTTTTTGTTCTGGAACATACCTGGAAACCTAGTTACGGAAATATTATGGGTCATAGTTACAACTCTTTTACATGTTTTTTGGCGTAGCTCTGATTTTGCCGAGCGGATTCAAACATGTTTCATCGACTGTAAGTGCCGAATGAAGTTTGCCGATTGGCACGACCCGAATGAAAGCCCAATATGCGGCGTGATTGCTTCGGGTAGTCTTTGTGGTTCATCGAATACAGCCACATTAATCTGCGTTATTTGTTTCAGCATCTCTCAAAGCGGTGAAGGACAAAATCCAGAACCATGTCCTAAAACCGAAGACATGCGAAATCCACCAACGTGTACTGGGCCCTCGTGGTGTATTATAGCCCACTCCCACTAACAGAGAAGTGCCCTCTGTCCCAGCAGGGGAAACTTAACAGACAGATTATGTTTATGCAAAATACTGGCCAATCGGATAAGTGTGTAGCCCTCCTAAGCTGTTTAGTGTCGCTGCCAACCTGCCAGCTATAAATATGTTTAAATGGAACTGCCCATTTGTGCCTCATTGACATCGCAGTGCGGGGATATGTGTAGAGGTATACCTATGTTATCTTTACTAAGTTTAGTTGTGTAAGTGTCATGTTCATGATTTCCATGTTATTTCATAAATTTACTGTAAGGAGTAAGTACGCAATTAGTGCAACCAATGAGGTTAGGTGCAACCATTAAACAAATAACATTGTACTTCTTGTAGGTCCTAAAAACGGTGTAAAGTCCACTGTGCAAGATAAACCGGCCAGGAAGATTGATGGGCTGACTAAACCCTATCTAACCCCTTTATTAACAAATGCGGAGTAATGTTACAGCTAGTAAAACCTTCAGCTAAAACATACCTTTTTTCGAGATTTAAGTTTACCTTTACCGCGTTTATTAATAAGGAGGACACTGAATTCAGTTGAAACTTGTCACTCTCAGACTTTGTAAAGGAGCGGACAAAACAAGCGGACTGGAGCCAGCGCGGCTAGTCACTTATATCTGTACATTAACTTAGGATATTGTAATTTTTATTGTAGGTTTTTACTAACATAAGAAAACGATTTGCCAAATTTCAACCGTTGGAAATGAATAATTTCGGAGATATATTATTGATGTCATTGTATAGAAAAAGACGACATTTCACACCACAGACTATTTTGGATTTTGGCATAGAGTATAACGTACGTGTGGAATGTTCAGTTAGCAAAGCAGACATCGTAGTATTAAAAAAGCGGCTATTTTGTGATCACGCTTATTCATCATTTGTGGCCTTACCACGCAAAGTCGAATATTGAGAGAAGAGCTATTCCCGCAGCGCCGGAGAAGGCAGAAAAAGTAAGGTTAAAATTTAACAAAAAAAATGGTAACTCCGACCGAAACTACAACTACTAGGGGGGGGTACTCGTCTCCCCCTCCGCCCCCATGCAGGTGTCCCGTATGTATAAAATTACAGATTTTAAAGCTGTTGTTTGTATAACCCAAAAAAAAATATTTCACTTTTAAAAAAATCATTAAAACTATGCATTTCCGACGAATTCCCCCACCCTCGGAGGGTTCCTATGCCACCCCCCCTTTCCTCCCCTGTCCTCCTCCCCTCCCTACCTACATGTGCTTATATAAGTGATCTTCCATGTTAAGGATTCTCTAAATGAAAATGAGATTTTCTATTTGCAAAAAACACTTCCACTTTATTCAGCATTGCCAAAGATACAGAATAATACAAAGTCGTAGATAAATGTCACAGATATATAAGTGCTGCTCGCACTTTACGACTAATGAACTAATAAATCTATTAGCCTCGTTATTATTACCTAATAATAACATAAAATAATAGACTCTCGCTTGACAGCTGGATCAAGGGCTTGATTCAGAAAGCAGTACTTCTGGACACGGCGCGTATTGTTAGGAGGTTCCTCTCTCAAGAGCCCTGACCATCGGTAGCTCGGACCCTGTTCCCGATGCTAGTGGGCTCCAATTTTTTATATTTTTAAATGTTTTTTATATTGTTTTATATTCGAATATTTAAAAATGTAAATAATATGAAGTTTAATGAATAAAGGACATAAAATAAAATTATATACAGTGTTAGTTTCCAAAGACCAGCCAAATTCTCAGATATGATGTAGTACATCATGAGCCCCCTACATAGAAATTTTACATATTTTGTTATTTAAAAAAAAACAGCGGTTTCCTACAAAAGAATGATGAACGGCATAATATCTAAGAATTTGGCTAGTCTTTGGAAACTAACCCTGTATTCAATAGTCTCTACGTGTGCTGCCTGAACTTAAGATGTTTTATAAATACTGTTTTGTTTGTCCAAAAATTGTTTCATTTAAATTGTCACAATGCCAAGCGAACCCACAGACCAAGGTAGTAGTGCGAACACTGCGAACACGCTAGGGCCACGTGACCGTGCATTTGAACTGGGTCAGCGCCACTCATTATGCTTCGTATCGCAGCTGATTGCGTTCATTATAGCGAGATAAAGGTTAATTATTGATGCTGCACCAGAGGGGTGAAGTGGAAATTTGAAGTGTGATTATGGGGGTGAAATAATATGCTAAGTACATTAGTGAAAGGTTCAAGATTCAATGGGTCTAAAAGTACCCTTAACGAAGCTGAAAGGCACTTAATATATATGTTCTCTCCGTACATTGCGATATTGTTTTTGTCCCAGACCGTACATGAGAACCTTCTAGTTAGGGAGATATTGGGGCTCAAAGTTCCAAATTTTTCACAAGTTTTAAGTACAAGTTTTTAATTTTGTAACTTTACTTCAAATTCTTCCACGAACCCTGTGCTATTCAATGCATCCATCAGCACATAAATTCCTACTGAAATACATGATTTTTTACCCCAAAAAAAGGAGTTTTGCAAGAATAATTGTTGGTTAGTGTTACTTACATAGTTTGATGTATAGAATGTTTGGCTGACGGCTTCGCGAAGGGTCCATTTATACTTTGTATATATATAGCGCCTTCCCTTTTAGGTCGTAAGATTTTAAAAGAAAATAAATGGTTTATTGGTCGCGGTTTTGCCCGCGTGGAGGTCAGATAGTATCCTGCAGGATACCGCGTTAAATGAAAATGTATCATGTTATATTCTTGCTCAAGGTCTGCCTGTGTGTCAAATATCGAAATCCTTTTCGCCGTTGAGGCGTGAAAAGTTGACAGACAGATAGACAGGCACAAAGATGGCGTTACTTTCGTATTTAGAATTAGTATGGAAGTATAGATATGTATCATAAAACATCTCAAAAAAGACATTGTCATATTAATTTTATAATATAAGCGTCACAAGTTTCATCATTGAATTATTTACAACGGAAATCTGCGGGGTTTTGGCACATTTCCGATTGAAATTAAAGAGAGAGATTGAAATTAAACGAACTATATTGAATTTCACAAGTATTTTTACATAATATATAATATTCATTAGTGAGATATTCAACATTAATGTGTTTTATTTACGAGCACAAAGCGTAAATATTATTTTCACAGAATTTTGTGGTGTTCAGTCTCATTAATTATATCGTTTTCATGGAAATAATTAAATAATTAATTAAACAGGAGCTCTGAAACTCTTTTTCGTTGAAATAATTAGTTTAAACTGGCTGCCTCGTTGGTAAAAAATAATAAACCATTTATTTCAGGTAAGAAAGACCCATAGATATACCTTAACCCTTTTATAGTATAGTGGTCGCAAGCGCGACTGCTGAGCATGAGGTCCTGGGTTCGATTCCCGGGTCGGGCAAAACGTTATTGGGTTTTTCCTGAAGGAATTTATCAGTAGCAGCCGCGGAGTCTGGATTTAAACATAACTGACAAAATGTGGGTAAAAGTACTACTTTTTTTTTTAATAGCCTCTACTGTCGCACTGCTAGGCAAATGCCTCCCCCAATTCCTTCCATGTGCTCTTTTCCTGGATCTCCCTGAACCGGCCCTCGCGGTACCAGGTCGTCTCGCCACCTCATTCTGGGCCGTGATGTTATGTTAATTCGATAAAGAAAATCTATCATTCTAGATCTCAAAAAGCTGCCTTGAGAAATATTCCCGGCACGAAATAGTAACAGGATCAAAATTCTCGACTCTGTTACGAGTATCTGTTGAAAATTGGATGACAATGTAAACACTTGCTACCTGCAAAATAACTACATGCAGGTTGCTGGTACAGAGCAAGCCAGATAGATTGCACTCACCATCTCCAAGCAAGAAGTAATCCTACCCCGTACCTCGAAAAGGATGAATAGTAATAGCATTGTGTCAGGAAAAAGACACAGTTAACATAAACGTAGACCAGACCTCGCCCGAGAAGTACTACCTCCTTACTGTTCTGCTACCGAGCAGCGTGGATGTCCTTACTCCTTGCATCCTTCGGTATGGTACGGACGGTGTAAATATGACACACATTTGACCTTCAGTTTTGTCTCTAGGACGGGAATACGGCATGGGACGGTATTGTTGATGACAGGGACATAAATCTGTATTAGTTACCATCAGAAGATGTTGTTTGAAATCAAATAAAAGCAGGTAATATAACGCCTTAGCTCTAAGGCTATTGTAACCTCACAAATAAGTCATCTAAATGTCCAGAAAAACAAGATATATTGCTGTGTAACAATACAGATAGTTATTGTAGCAGAGCAACATTGACCCCGGCGGCAACCGGATACAATAAGTAACGTCTGTTGTTCGATACGCCTACGATTATAGTGGCCACGTCCATAGTAGAAAAACAAGATAAAATTGCTGATTATTTTCAGTAACTGAGCGGTTCTTGGGATAAGCAATACAAGCAAATATTATACTGTGATTGTGAACTTAACCTGTTATTCTGTAATTAAATATGATGTTTTACCGTGTAACGGGCTGGTGTGTCCGCAACTCCATGTTAGACAAGCCAAAAAGAAAAAAAAAAACACGTCAACGCGCGTTTTGCGTTCGGTGTTGGATGCTTTATCTTACAACACGTGTGGAAAGTGCTGCTGAAGATTATGGCCAGCTTTCGGTTTAGGTAGTAATTACGAAACAGTTTTTTAAAAGACCCACCCCTTCTTACTTAATTGAATACACAAAAAAATAACGCCATTAAGAAACCTTATGAAAAAAAAACCTTACCCAATGACCTAATTTGTAAACTGGAATATCTCTTTTAAACCTAACTCACATACCGCCTACCACCACCCGGCCTATCGGTTGAACTTCCAACCAAGTTTGTATAGAAAGCCGACAAGTTGAAACTCTTAATTCTGGGCTTTTAAAGAAACGCGAAAGTTCCCCCTTCGTGCTTACTTGCCTACTTGGCGAACAGTTAAGTGCTGCTCAATTGATTGATCAAGAGCCTAATACATATGGTTCAGGTATTTTAATTAAAGTCAAGTGTTTGCAAATACACTGTTAATACAGAAAGGACTTTTGGTTCTGATATCAAGCTATCCTCCTCCATTGCCAAGATTTTATCCTTGCATAATTTTGGACCGCCACGCTAACTTATACATTATTCTTGTTTTCTTCTTATATCATAAATGGGAACAAACATTCATATTATTGTAAATGTAGTAATACTATTCCATAGTAAATATCGATCCACCTCTCTTAGATACCGCGTATGCTTACGATGCTCAACGCACTCGTGGAGATCAACCCTGGAGTGGACTTGTCTGCTGATGAATGGAAGATGTTAGAATGATATGTTAGAATGTTTGTGGTTCTGTGAGAAAACCAATTAATTAATTTAGTGTTAATGGATTGTCCTGTACTAAATGTAAAAATAAATAAAACACTCATAAACAACTCATAAAGACTATTCAAATACACAGTGACCAGTGGTTCTACCAGCGAAATATATGATGGAAAAGTCCAAAATGCAAGCTACCGAAAAGTTTCGCTTTGACAGCGGTAGCCATGTTTCAAGGCCCTCTGAACCTGGACTTAAAACAAATTGCTGTCACAACATGTCTTTAAGAAGTCTTCATTCAGTGAACGTTATCAATATTATTTTCTAACGGGATTCGGTCGTAGTCCGCCTGCTTAGTTCACCTGGGTGGTCCACGAGCACTTTTTCTTGCCGGTGGATCACCTAAATGTAAGGAATATGCAAATCAAAAATGTCGGTAGGTCCACCTAAAATTAATTCCACGGAATTAAAATCCTTATGACCTTAATACGAGTAATATATCAATAATAGAACTGTTTTGCATTAAAACAAAACAGATATTATGTTAAATGAAAAACACACAGCGTTGGTTGAAGAAGCTGTCATTAGATTTTGCCTTAAATGCTGTAAATAGTATGAAAACACTTACCAATTTCCGAACGTTACCTTAACATCTTTCACTATGGCAGTAGCTCGCGGTAATCTATGGTAGCGGCGAGTTGACATCTGTCATTCATAGAAGTCTTCAAAACTCACCAGCAAGCACCTTGCTGCAACGCTGTGTGTTTTTCATTTAACATAATATCTGTTTTGTTTTAATGCAAAACAGTTCTATTATGTTTCCTTCAAAACACACAGCGTTGGTTGAAGACCTGTTTGATATCTGCTGGTGAAAGAATACCTGAAGGATGTAGACGCTATGTGAATTATGTATGGAATGAATGAATATTAACATGAAATGTTGAATTAAACAATAAAGTATTCCAATCCAATTTATATATTCTAGAAAATGTCAAAATTAATACTACTTCTTTCTTGATTATTGAACTATTATTTTAGTAAATAAAGTCATGATGAGATCAATCATTTTCTTACTTATTTAATACTGACTAATTGTTAGTGAGATCAATCAAATAATTAAATAACACTCATAATTTGTGAATCAAATTGACATGAAATGTGTACCATGTACCACATAAATATATTTAAATGTTAGAAAAATTATCATTATAATAAATCTTCCTGTGGGACACTCTCTCTTATCACCTCCCGACAGTATAATTTCCTGAAAGTATCACTGCTTCTCCAGTTTCCTCTACTTAAAATTTCGTCAAGTGGTCTATTCTCTAGCCAGCTTATTGAGGCCAGGGCAGACCTTATGCTTCCCGGAGATGCTTCAATATTTACCTGTTTTAAGATCGATCTTATCCATTCTGAAATTATTGTCTTTAATGCTGGCCTGGCCACATCTTTTATTGTTGTAAATAAGCTTGATAGCCTATTCACTCGTGCTCTTCTATCATGTGAATATTGTACAAGGCAGTGTATGTGCCTTACTGGACATAGATTATGATTAGGATGGATTTTAAGTAACCAGCCTGATTGTCTGTGGTGTCCAGTATCTGTTTTTGAGACAAACTTTGGCCACAATGTTAAGGATTCATCATCTAAGACCATATGATCATTTGATATATGTAACAATGTAAGGTCATGTAAATGTCTGCCAGAGGCTAAAAGTAAAATAAGTACTGTTCTCCTAGCAATATCAAGGAGTGTGTTAACCTCTGGTGTTGATTTAAGCCAATCAAAGAGTAACTTCGTATCCCATACCGGTGATCTTCCAGGCAGTGGTTTTGCTAAAGATATGGCCTTTTTAAAACTTGATGGACAAAAAAGTTTTTAGATACATCTGTTGTTATGGCACAGTATGTAGAAAATGAAGACTTGTGTAAACGGATGGTGCTAGAAGCAACCAAGTATAGTTTGGCTAGAAACCTCGCTAAATCTTTGGGATCAGGTGATTTCGGTTTTGCGGTGAGAATCACACCATGATATCCATGTCTGGATAGGAGCTTTATAAGTAACAAGTGTGGATTTTCCCCAACTACTTTGTAAGAGGTCCTTTTTCTCTACTGACCACTGGGCAACCTGACTGACCCACCCCCAACTTTCCAAGCTAAAAGTTACAGCTTGTCGATCTGTGGAGGAGTTCTACCTGCTGTCAGGTCTATGAGGTTTTTGCATAGATTCTGTATCGGCACTGGCTCTCCGAGAGCTCTTGCCTTCAAGTCTGGGAGCCAGGCAGACTGGGTCCAGTCTATTAATATGTACGTTCCTTCCGCCGAGTTCAGATGACTGAGCACTCGTGTCGTCAAGTTGGGCGGATGGAACACCCATGCCAGTCGATACTGCCATCTTCGACTAAATGCATCGCAGAAGCTTGCCAAGCCATCGTTTGAGTCCCATGTGACGTACTGTCGCACAACGGCCGACTTTTCGGACGCGAGTAGGTCCACGTTTGGGACGCCCCACTTTTAAAATATGGCCTCCGAGGCCTGGGGCAACAGGTGCCATTCCGGCACTAGTTCGTTCCTTGATAAGCGGTCGGCTATGCCGTTGTAACTCCCCGGGAGGTACGCCGCTGACAGAGTGATGTTCAACTGATCTGCTAACTAAGTTTGCAAGTTAGGTTCAGGAGCGCTAGGGAACGTGTCCCTCCCTCGTTTCTCAAATACGCTACTATTGTTCTGTTGTCGGATTGAACTGAAATATGTGCACTCTGAAGATTGGCTTTTTGGCTGCTTATTGCTGCGTATACGGCAAACATCTCTTTCCAGATCGAATGCCATTTACTTTGATGTGTTTGCCAAGTTCCTGACAAGAGGAGCCCGTTCATGTAGGCTCCCCACCCTTCGTCCGCAGCATCGGAGGTCAGAAAGTGGGTTACTTGCCCCATGTGTAGGGGAACTGAGCTGTGGTCTATGGCTTCTCGCCACCACGTTAACGTTAGCTTTTGGCAAACCAGCACAGGAAGCAACCTTTTTTGTCTTGGTCTGCCTTGCCTGAATACCTTCAGAAATATTTGTGTCTGACGACAATGCAGTCGTCCCCTTGGAGTGGTGAGGGTAGCAAAATTTAGAAGTCCTAATAAACTCTGAACTTGGGAACAAAAATTTATTTTTCAGAACCATTGAAATTACTAACTAACTTTACCCTTTCCACCTTGTTTGTGGGCAGGGCCTTGTGATTGGGACAGTGTTCCAAAGAAGGCCTAAGTATTCTAGTTCCTGAGTGGAATCTAGAATTGACTTTTGTAAAGGACAATGCTCATGGATGTATGTAATCCCGTATCATACTGCATCAAAATCATTTTTTTTTTTTTATGTACTATTCCCGAGTTTCGGGGTAATTTTATAAAATCGGAATTAACCTCAAAACCAGGTAACTACAAAATGATACATCACATTACAATTACAACAACAACACAACAATTGATACATCGGTTTTGCCGGGTGACTGGCGGCGTCATTCGGTTGACCCCACGACTCGACATATTTGCACAATACACATAAATAAGTCCACAAAATACAAACAAGTTCTACTTCTCAACACACAATACAATAATTAATTAATCTCAACTCTAAGAATACAGACAGACGTAAACGTCGGAACAAATGTCAGAAATGTAGGCACCGGAATTTAATAAGAATCTTTAGTAAGAAAATCGATTTCGGGTTAATTATTAATACCAAATCGATTTGGTATTCAGCTTTTACTTAATTGTGACTGTTTTTCAACAAAAAGAAAGCAAAGGTATTACAAATAATTCATAAAATGTTTTTGAAGCAAACCATTTAGGTATTTATTATAAAAAGAAACGGTTGGAATGACTGGTTAGTCAATTTATCAAAATAGTTTCTATACATTCAAATCAAATCAAATCAAAAATGTTTATTTGCAAGAAAATACATAGGTACAAATTACAAGGGAAGATCTTATGTCCTATAAGTCATTGTATTCTGCCTGCAAGCAAGCGTGCAAATTATTTAAGTACATCTATTTATGTCATTATTATCATGCAATTAATATTATTACAATTATTAAAAAAATACAATTATTCATTTTCATTCATCATTAATATTAATTTTTAAACTCCATAAATTCCTTAACGCTATAGAAACAACTGTTTTGTAACCACTCTGTCAATTTTTTTTTATATATATTACTCTGCAATAATTTCAAATCATTTGGAATTTTATTATAAATCAATATACACATATTAAACCCATTCTTTTTATAAATATCTTTATGACTAGGTGGGTGATACAATAGATTCTGAAACTTGGCCCTTTTTTGTCTTGGTAGAATCTCACTACGTTGCTTAAAATAATGCATGTTATTTTTGGTAAAAATGCAGATGTCTCTTATATACATACAGGGTAGTGGAAGAATGTTACATTTTTGGAAGAGAGGTTTACAACTATCCAAGAACCATGCTTTGTTTATAACCCGGATGCAACGTTTTTGAAGCTTAAAAACTCTGTCAGAATCGGTTGAGTTGCCCCACATTATAAGTCCATAGCTTAGGACAGATGACACATAGCCATGATACGCCGAAAGAGCAGCTTCTACAGATACATTTTGCCTTAACTTTTTCAACGCAAACACAAACCTATCAAGTTTCTGACAAATATGTTCCACGTGGCATTTCCAATTTAGATGTTTATCTACATTAAGTCCTAAAAATTTTAATTCATCGACTTGATGTACTTTTTCGTCCTTGCAAATAATGTCTAAAGGTAATTGTTTGGTATTATAGGAATTTAATTGAATTAATTTTGTCTTACTTATGTTTATATTCAAATTATTACTTTCCATCCAACTAATTATATCTGATAGGGTCTTTTCGGTGACTGATTTGTAATCTTTTTTATCCTGACATTTTATAATAACTGTAGTATCATCTGCAAAAAGGATACATTTCTGCAAAGTGGCCTCCGGAAGATCATTTATATAAAGCAAAAAAAGTAAAGGGCCGAGAATGCTACCCTGAGGCACACCACACTTATTTATTGTTGCTATTGAAGTAAATTTCTCTTTGGTATAAGTTTTGTCATTTTTCTTTACAACTTTGGATATCTCGGTACACTGTTCCCTGTTATTTAAATAGCTGGATAACCATTCAAGTGCTAAACCCCTTATGCCGTAGAAGTCCAGTTTGTTTAAGAGCTTCGAATGATTCACAAAATCAAAGGCCTTGCTCATATCTAAAAAGAGACACACCGGTGGATTGCCATTGTTTATGCTTTCTGTAACAAGTTTCATTAAGTTAAAGATTGCAAGAGCAGTTGAACTACCTTTACGGAACCCAAATTGCTCTTTGCATAATATTTTATGTGTACAGAGAAAATTATTTAACCTAATAAGCATTGCCTTTTCAAAAATTTTAGACATAATGGGTACGGTATAGGACGGTAGTTATTAGGGTCTGACTTTTTTCCCGTTTTAAAAAGTGGTTTCACGACAGACATTTTTAGCTGCTCAGGAGATACACCTTCCAAGAAAGATAAATTTATTAGATGTGCCATTGGATGACATATCCAAGTAGCACACGCCTTCAAAACTTTCGTGGTAATGCCATCATATCCACTTGTATTGCTATTATTTAGGGACATAATGATTTTATAAACTTCTATTGCATCTACAGGGATCAGGAAGACGGTATTTATTTTTTTGTTATTTTGATTTAGCTTAATATTATTAGAATTTATTGGCTGATTGGATGTCAAATTAATAAAATAGTTATTAAATAAATTGCAGATGTCTAATGGATTGTTAAATGTCACATTATTTAAATTTATTTCGTCAATGTCATTTTTAAATAAGTCATTATTACTTAAAGTTGACGAAATAGCATTCCAAGTGGCTTTACATTTATTATTGTGCTTTTGTATACGCCTTGTCATCACAATTTTATGTGCTTTCTGTGCACATCTTTTAAATACATGGGTATAAAGTTTATAGTTTTTCGCGTTGTGTTTTTTATTAATTTTACTAGTTATGAATTTTAGATATAGCCGACGTTTCGTTTTACTAGACTTTTTAATGCCTTTCGTTATCCAGTTTTGTGTGACTGGTTTATTATTAACTTTAACCTTAATTACCGGAAAGCACAGATCGTAAAATAAATTAAATGTTTCATAAAATAAAATAAAAGCCTCCGCTAGAGTGCCAGAGTTAAGTGTTTCCGAAAATGAAAGAGAAGACATACATTCGCAAAATTTATCGAGATTGTCCGAGCAGTAGTCACGTTTCAATTCAGACCAACAAGTTATTGTTTTGTGTTTTTCCGCTTTTATAGTAATCGTTTGTGCTGTTTCATGATCTGACAGGCCAAAGTGATGAATTTCCGACTGAACATTCTTAACGTTACTGGCGATTTGATCAATGCAAGAGTTCGCCCGAGTCGGTGATTTTATGTGAGCTTCAAAATTGTAGTTATGAAGTATGCTTAAAAGTTCCTTCGTAGCAGAGTTATGTTTTAAAATGTCTATATTCCAATCACCACAAATTATTATTTTCTTTCTCTTGTATTGGTCTGTCAAGTAATTTAACAAAATGTCAAGTTTATGAAGAAAGATACCTATTTGTGCCTTTCTCTGATCAGGTATTCTATAAACATTAACAACTATCAGGCCTAAACCAATAATCTCTATGCCACAGCATTCAAAATAAAATTTTGTAGCTAGATTTGAGGGAATACTCAATGTTTTGATGTTAAATATCTTGTTAGTTAAAATACAAGACCCCCCTCTACATTTGTCTCGACTAAATACTGCAGCTAATTTAAAATTGTTAAGTTGTATGTTAGCTTCCGAGCCTTTTTTAACAAAAGTTTCACTGAAACATAGTATATCAGCCTCCTTGTTGTTTTCTACTAATTCGGATAAAGTTACTTCTAACATGGCTAGTTTGTTGCAGATGCCGGCTATATTTTGGTGTAAGATGCGCACTTCACCATGTCGGCAATCCTGTTTTGAGTTGTCATTATGTACTGAAGTTTTAATAATGGGGGAGTTAGGAACGAAAAAAAGTTTTGTTGTTTTTACTAGTATAACGAAGTGAGTTTCGATCACTTATACTTAATTTTGAGGAACTTTTTTCATATTGCGTAAAATCAATTTCTATATTGAGCTTATAGGTAATTAAATCTAATTCTGATAGCTTCTTTTGATAATTTACATCCAACTCATTAACTTCAATAAACTTACAATTTTTAAAGTTTTTTGTAAACAATCTTAGTTCATGATTAAGTTTTTTAACATTGAGATACCTATTTTGAGATACATTCAACAACAATATTGTACAATTGCTTAAACTACACAGAGTACTACATAGATTGGTTAACAACATGTAGGGGTTTTTATCATGTTTACCTACTGAAAGTATGACAATGTCGTTGTCAGATAGGGTGCTTGATAGTAGATCTGGATTACGTAGGATCTCGCATGATGAAGCATAAGGTTGGACTTTACCCTCGATGTTGTAATTGTCATTCCATTTACCAGTCTTAGTGCGTATTAGTTGTGCTGATAGACCCCTTACTTTTTCGTCTCCAATTATGAAAATATTTCTTTTTGATGTATGTTCTAATTGGCTTGTGCCTTTGACGTTTACATGTCGTTGTTTAATTGGGCCGTCCACCAATATTTTTTTAGTCATATCACTGTTTAATTCCTGGACTGGTCCTTGATCATGTAGACTCTGCACGTCGCCCTTTGTTTGTGAGCATTGTGGATTAGGACTAGTTAGTTGCTCTGAGAAGTCTAATTTAGTTTGGATGGGATCTTTATTCTTTTTCTTCTGTGATGCCCTTTTGGGCGTCGATTTACAAATATCTTTAAGTTGATTAATTTGAGTGCCATACATAGACATTTGTTTTTTAAGAGAGCAATTTTCTGATAAAAGGTTAGCTATTTCATTTTCAGCAATTTCTAAGTTCTTCGTCAGTGCAGATACTTTCTTTTCTAATTCTTCTATTAAATCAAAGTTGTCGGATCTAATATTTGGACAGCTTCTAAACAGTTGTGGATTTCTATTCAAAGTATGAGACAAAATATCGATATCTTCATCTAGCGGCAGAGATTCGAAGGAGTTTTCCGTAGATATATTTGCCTCGAATTTATCATAGTTGCTTTCTGGTTCCACAAGTCTGGGGTGGCCGGTATTTAAGAATTATTCTCACTTAATACATCATTTTGCTTGGGAATCATCTGTTGTTGAGACTTAGAAGATTTACTTGAAGAGTGATGTTTCCTTCGAAGTGTTATGTTAGAAGTAGCTACATCAATATTTGTGTCTGATTTGTTTTTAATGCAAATATTGCATTTCCACTTTTTTCTTGCCTCGATGTCTTTTAGGCGATAAGTGGATTCTGGATATCCCACACAGTCAAATTCATATCTTTTTTTGCAAATTGAACATAGAGCAGTGTTTTTAATATTAACATATTTCTTGCAAATGTTACAAGTGACTTGTGCTGTCGTCTTGCGGTCACTGCTTACCAGTTTATTCAATGTAGACGACATTTTTAAATTATTTAAATTCACAAAAAGAGCTGTCGTCGCTTTGATTCGAACTTGCGACACGCGTTCCATCCAGGTGTTGTTACCGCTGGACCAAATCAACTTAGACTAAGAAGTTCAAATAAGTTTTCTTCATTCTACATCCCTATGACCGGTTGTGTGAATGTCATGTAAAGGGAGAGCCTCCAAGAGAGTCAGCAAACAGGAATGGGTCCGTAAGGGCCGACGCCTGCCAGGGTTGCGGGACTGTTCGAAAGAGATACCGCGGCCCTGGAACACAAAGGGCAAAGGAAGGAACATGGATGGGTTTTAGTCAGTACAAGTCTGACACTCCCTCCTGCTCAGCCCAGAGCGGGATGGGTCATTTGATGATTTCCCATCGATAAAAAAAAAAAAAAAAAAAAAAAAGGGAGTAAAACAATATTCAACAATATTAGTAGCATTAAGAGTATAACAATATTCATACTTCTATACTTTAAATTAAAACCCCTATTCAAAAAAAAAAAAAAAAACCCATGACGCGTAATGTCTTAAAAAATTATGAAAATGATTACTATAAACTCTTGATCTTGAAGCATGAGACTTGTTGGTACCACTTTTAGTCATTGTCCTTTATTTGGCATGTTTGAGACCCTCCTAGTTATTGCACAAAAGGTTGGTAGGATTCTACTTTGCCTTATTTCAATGCATTCACTTCTCCTGCCACAAATTATCTGCATATGATTGTCAAAGCACTTGTTGTGAGCAACACGAGTTTGGACCAAATAGAGAGGGGATTTTCTCAAAAAGTGTGTTAGGAGACAATTCTTGTGGGTGAGCTGCAGCTCAATTAACAAGATCTTGCAGTCCCTGCTTGAGCAGCCCTGTCTGCTCTAGACCTACATTAGAAAGTCCAGCCAAAACTCCCTCCGCAGAGGTTAAATAGTCCCTGGTTTTGTTCAAGTGACGTTACTCCTCATTTACCTTTAATTGTGTAAAACTTGGTGTGGTTGAACATGTTCGTAAGGTATTCTTGTAACGAATTCCTTTCCACACTGGAGTGTCAAACTGCTGTAATTAAAGCTCTTCAAGAGCCTCTGTATTAGCTTAAGGAATAATTATCTTATCATTATATTGTACACTTAATTCCCCAAATAGTAAAGTTTCTGTCTCTTTAGTCACAACCAGGTTGTTTAGAAAACTACTGTGCAGTTTAGAAGTACTAGCAACACTAAGTCAGAACAGTTTACATTAGTAGTTAGTTGTTTCTGACTAAAGTTACTGATGTAATGTGGCAATTGTGTCATGTAACCATATATAAAACTTACTTGGTTCATTAAATTTTTGATGCGGGGGCCCGCACAGGGTAATCGCTTTGATCTCTTTAACCTCTTGTTCGGCGGTGGGGAAGCAGTGTCCTCATCCTCCGAGGATGAAGAGCTCTCTTCCTCACTTTCATAAGAGAACCACCGCTCGGGTTCACTGGTCTCCATTGACCGATCTCCGTCCGAAGAACCGGTAGAGCACCGGCGAGCTTGCGGTGAGAGCTTTCGCTCTCCATTTCGATATCACCGTATCAAGCTCACTCATAATCAAGGATAATATGAAATTACTTATCACGAGTACTTTAATTCTATCTATAAAGCTTTAACTGAAACTTTACACCACTTTACTCAAAATTTTCTAAGAAAATTGACGAGTGAAAAATTTTCCATACGTTGGCGGCAAAATTTTTAGACGCTATGAATGACAGATGTCAACTCGCCGCTACCATAGATTCCCGCGAGCTACTGCCATAGTGAAAGATGTCAAGGTAACGTTCGGAAATTGGTAACTGTTTTCATACTATTTACAGCATTTAAGGCAAAATCTAATGACAGCTTCTTCAACCAACGCTGTGTGTTTTGAAGGAAACATAATACAGGCTGTCACATTACATCCTGGTCAAATTCAAGAAGGTATCTATACTAATGATTCTCGATCCGAATCGATACTAAAAAGGGTAGGTTTATTTTTTATTTTTACGTAGATCGGTATGCGTAAATCACCCCCTAGTTTCCATACTGTCCATAATTATACCCTGGAATAAACGTTTGCGTTTGTGTTACCTCTTTGAATTTGACCATGATGCAAAGCGACAGCCTGTATATAAAGGGTGTAGCAAGACCCTTAACGAAGCCGAAAGGCACTTGATCTCCCCGTCATTGCGATCATTTTTTTTGTTCTAGACCATACTTGGGAACCTTCTATTTACGGAGATATTGGGAGCCAAATTGCCAATTTTTTCACATTTTTTTTATAAATACATGTTTCTTGTAAGATTTTTACTTTAAACACCTCTACGACCCCCGTACAACACATCCATCAGCACAATGTTTTGAATGCGTTACATTGAGTCCTACCATAAAACGTGATTTTTCACCCCAAAAAAAAGTCGTTTCCCAGCAATAATTTTTGCGTTTAAAAGTTACTTAGTTTGATGTACATAATGCTTGGTTGACGGCTTCGTGAAGGGGCCTGTTACACCCTGTATATAATATTAAGTTATCTCCTTTATTTAATTATATAAACATTTAATACATTTTAAAATATTCCTTTAAATGCAAAACAATTAAAATATTTAAAAATATAAATAGTTGTAGCCCACCGGTATCCGGAAGTGTCCGAGCTACCGGGCAGGGCTCCAGAGAGAGGAACCTCCTAACAATACGAGCCGTGTCCAGGAGTACCGCTTTCTGAATCAATCCCTCGGTCCAGCTGCCTAACGAGAGCCTCCTCACGTATTGATCGAGGCTCTTGGCAATTCAGCCATGGGCTGATATGACTATAGGCATAATGATCGTTGAGTTCACATCCCACATGTTGACAGTCAAGTATCTTGGCACATACTTACGATTCCACAAGGCTGTATTTTAGAGCAAGTTGCTGATGGATAATCCTGGCTACATTGTTGTGTCTATGCAAGTATTCTCCGAGAGACGAGAACACCCGGAAATAATGTGACGGATTGATTCATTGATTCATTGATGCCCAACATATGTCAACCGTGCCATCTTTCACAATAAATCTCCGGTAGATATTCGTCATCATAACTTCATTCATAATTACACAGACAAAACCTTCGGTTTCTCCGAAGAGGTCCCCGGCTCGTAGCCAGGCTACGGACGCTGATAAGTCTACATCGGACCCAAGCAGGACTCAAAAAAAGCGTGCTTGAAGCTCCTTTGCTCAGCCATACCTCTCAGCGGTCATTAGTGGGGCGTTCGTCGGGGTGGGGGCGTTATCCACATCTCGATGCATCTCCTCGTTGCCTTTACGAAGTATTCCCTGAGACTGCATATCTCGTGATTGTGGACAGTCAGCATTTAAATAGCCGCGACCTCCACACTTCCGCGGGACATACATTATTTTATATATTATTATACAGGTGGGACCACAGGCAAGA
This sequence comes from Eugnorisma glareosa, assembly GCA_947578425.1. Classification (NCBI taxonomy): domain Eukaryota; kingdom Metazoa; phylum Arthropoda; class Insecta; order Lepidoptera; family Noctuidae; genus Eugnorisma; species Eugnorisma glareosa. Next base: position 18,965,456 of record OX387973.1, on the reverse strand, counting down.
AAAAGTGCCCGTGGTCCACCTAGGTGGACTGAGGTGGACCACCGGCAAAAAAGAGTGGCCGTGGTCCACCCAGGTGAACTAAGCAGGTGGACCACGACCGAATCCCGTTTTCTAACCAACAATATTGAACCTACATTCAATTTAGGCCGCCATCGATACCGATTCTTAGCTGTAGTATTGCTGAATATTATTTTCACAATAGACGATAGCCTTTGCCCGCAGCTCCGTCCGTGTAAGGGTCGGAAATTATCCCACTGGTCCATGCTAGCAGCTCGTAGCTAAATAATAACAGCTACCCGATCGATCTTTAGGTTAAGGCGTGCTTGCCTACGTTGGATTACCTACCCGTGGATGGGTTACCCATTACATATTTAGTTTCCACCGTGTCTCGGAAAGCACGTTAAGCCGTTGGTCCCGGCTGTCATTTAACAGTCAAGATTTTTGACGTGGTCAGTGATCCGAAAGTCTGACAACCAGTCTTACCAAGGGGTATCGTATTACCCAGTACTAACTGGGTTGTGGAGGCAGCCGCTCCATGTAAAATACTAGTATTCAGCTGCATCCTGTTAGACGGGAAGCTGACCCCAACAAAGTTGGGAAAAAGGCGAGGCAGATGATGACCCTGCTACCGTGACAGAGTACTTTATGCCCTGTCTACTTGTTTGCCAAATTTTATCGAAGTTTATTCAGCCGGTAGACGTGGAAAGTTACATACAGCTGATAGGCAGAATTAGGAATAAACTATTGCCGGGTTTAGGCCTCTCCTTTTATCTGAAGGACTTCTTAATTCCATATGTCCCACATTAATTTAAATTAGAAGGTATGGATATATTGTATGTACTTAATATGAAAAAAAAACGAATTTAGTTTTTAAAATTTCTTTATTTAATATTCAATACAATAAATAAAACAAAAACGTTCAAAAAGTACTATAGTTGCTTGTAAAATTTAATGCAATCAATAATAACACCAACAAAACGTGTTTTATGTATTTTTTTTTTTTGCTGTCTGTTTGCTATAGTTTAGTATCAATTTATCGGTTGCACAGCAATTCAATTGCTCTTATTTATATGATATTTTACCTGGAACACTTTTGCTGCAGAAGTTTAGATTATTTACCTGTAAACTACTACTGACTATAAAGAAAACGAGTCACAAAATTGTAATTAAACTTTTATAAGGGCAACAAAAAAATGGTTAATTTAAGTACTAACTTTATTCATAATCAATTCCTTCTTAGTACTTTCTGGTATTGAGTTTCAAATAACACTGTAATCGCATAAAAGTGTAAATGCATACCTACCAGTTATTAGCGACCTCTATAATGCTTGCATAGTCACTCGCGGAAAAGGGACCCCGGTATTAAATTAACTTTCATAGGTACATTGATGTCAATGAGGGCTATCGAGCTCACCAGATGGCGCCACTGTCGCGTAAGGTTATGTCAATAATTCTATTTTATACTTTAACGTACCATTAACTTCATAAAAAGTTTTTTTTATTACGTATAACAATAAAGTGTAAACTTCAAATACATTTATTTACAATATTCTTCCTAAAATTAGCAAGCATGAAACATTTAAATAGCATTTTACCTCCAAGTACTAACAAATAAGATCCTAAGTTGCTACTTAAAATCTTCAAGTATTAATGAATCAGGAATGGCTCAATCTAGACTGCTCGTACAATCGTGAATATTAGTAAAAATGCTTGATTAAAAGCACGCAATGCGTGTACTTTCTATGAAATCTGACATTTCTGTGACCTGGTGCTACACTAGCGCCTCTAGCGGTGAATTCACACGGGATAGCCCCCATTAAGTCACATTCATTCTTTTGCCACTTTTATGTTAGATGTTTGTATTATTCTAGTTACTTTGAATTTTGAAGATAATTGGCGAGAAATCCCTTCAGCCATAAGTATTATACCCGTGTCCCTCCCATTATTGGTCTTCCAATCCTCACCATCTTTTCATCAATCAATAGTAACTCTACTAACTCGGTAAGAATCCCCGACCACCTCAGCAGTACTGTACCTTTGGAAGAAGTGTCCCTTCGTCTCCAATCCAGTTTCTCCTGTCATCCCAGTGATAGCTGTCACCACATCATTGGTCTTCTTACCACTTTTATGACCTAAGGTTATGTTGTACCTGTTGATTTCTAGACCTAGGTTCCTAGAGCTGAAGCTACGGCCTAGGGATTTAGATCTTTTGACTGCAAACTTGTCTTTGGGCATCTTGATGTCGTATATTGGGTTGATGATGCCGGTGTAAGGGGGGGTTGGGGGGGTTGATAAGGGGTTTATTTGAGTGATGGTGGGTTCGAGTTGGAGCCGACTTGGAGGAAAGTAGTCGGAGTAGCGGTGGGATACCTGTTAAAGAAATTGTTGTTTGAGATTATTGTTCACTTGGAAGTGGCGAAGGGCGTCATGGGAGACTGTCGCAAGTAATTTTGACGAACAAAATTAACAAACATAAGACAAAGAGTAATTTGAATCAATTACTTTGACTTTGATTTTAATACAGTAAACAATAAAGTAATTAATCTAATATCAACTCTTCTTAACTGTTAGACCTATTGCTAATCCGAGTTCAAGATTGAATTAAATTTATATAAATCTAACCTTGACATTCTACTTGAACATTTTTGTTTGAAATATTATGTTGTGACCATAAGTTTTATATAATAAGATCATAGTCTACTAGAACAAGATAAGTAGATAGAGTATACTTTATTGTTCATTTTTCATAAAGAATACTATATCTATTTATCTTACCAAAGTAGTCACACAGCTCAATTACTATCTGTAGGTACACTGAGCATTTGATATTCTGTAGTTTTTACAAGCCCAATAAAGAATGATTTACTCCCAATTTATAACAGACTAGGTTTTTTACCGATGGGAAATCATCAAATAACCTCCCGCTCTGGGCTGAGCAGGAGGGAGTGTCAGACTTTTACTGACTAAAACCCACCATGTTCCTTCCTTTGCCCTTTGTGTTCCAGGGCCGCGGTATCTCTTTCGAACAGTCCCGCAACCCTGGCAGGCGTCGGCCCTTACGGACCCCTTCCTGTTTGCTGACTCTCTCTGAGGCGCGCGTGGAACACTCGCGCCGTCGACACGGCCTGTCGTCATAAGACGGACGGACGGCGAGCTAGCCCATAGCTCACCGTCCACAGGCCCGCACCGACCACAGGCCTGCAGCCCTCGGCTTCGCTCGCGTTTTGGTCGGAAATTATTCCACGGGCACGTTTTAAATATAGCTTAAGGCACTAGGGGATAATGTAGCTTCCTATTAGTGAAAGAATTTTCAAAATCGGTTCAGTAGATCCAGAGATTATTCCCTACAACCTCACAAACTTTATCTCTTTATAATATAAGCATAGACGAGCCCTATACTAGTACTGCAAGAAGGAGGTAAAAGTTATAAATGTCAGTCCTTCGTACCTGTCTCCCAATACTAGAGGTCCTGGGGAGCGGCGGCGGTGGCGGCGGGCCCTCGTCCCCGGACACGTAGTCCGGGTGGCGCGGCTTGTACTTCTGCGGGGACTCCACGGTCGCTCCCTCCGCCTCGGGGAGGCGCCAGGAACTGGAAATGTGACCAGTGTCTTAGAAATCATAATTTCAGCCAAAATGTATGCCATCACAATCTGATCAAATGTGATGATGTGTGAGTAATCTAGCCACCTCATGAGTAGCGGTGCTCAGCGGGAACTGCCGCGACTTTCTAGCTGTCGTTGCTTCGAGCCCAGAAAAGCAAAATAGTGTAGGAAAACATTGTGAGGTAATTGGCACGTCCTAAAACCAAAACATTTGAGCCCGTGTGGTGGGTTATGAACCGCCCCCTCTCACAGAGAGCAAGCCTGTATGCGGCATAATCATCATCTGCCTAGCCTTTTCCCAAATTTATTGACCCGGGTGCAGCTGAATACCAGTATTTTACATGGAGCGACTGCCTATTTGACCTCCACAGCCCAGTTAGTACTGGGAAATACGATACCCCTTGGTAAGACTGGTTGTCGGACTTTCGGGCCACTGAATACCTGTAACGACTGTCAAAGATCTACAAATGACAGCCGGGACCAATCCTAGGCACCGAGGAAACTCGGTATGTAATGATGGTCACCCATCTACAGAACGACCTTGGCAAGCGAGGCTTAACCTTGAAGATCAACCCGTGCGAACGGGTTGTAGGGGGTTGTTATTACTTAGCCACTAACTCCTCTGTGCCTGAGTGCCAGCAATGGGAACGTTATACGATGATCATACTGGTTAAGATCGTGACCATCTTTAAAACACGGTTTTCCTTCTCCGTTATTATGCCACGATCCTGATTCAAATGCGTCAGTCCAGAATATATTCAGAATTAAATGAGTTTGGGCATACTTCAATTACTTTTTGTTACATTTTACCCGTGAGTTTCGCGCCCACACAGTTTGGGAAGTTCTTAACAGTGTAACTTTTGCAAGAGTCAATGACATCTGAAATTATTTTTTTATCGCATTCTTGGGGAAGGAATAAGTCTTTGCGATGTATTTTATACGAGATGTTATTATATATAACGAGTACTTCTTGTAGATCATACCCTATCATAATTCTAGTGGATACTAAACGTTGGAGGAAGGCATGAAACTTTTTTATCCCCTCTGTCTTGCGGTCTCTGTCGTACTAAAATATAAACTTCTTCCTTACTTCTCGATTAGTCGTACTACCAGGAGCCATCTTCTAGCTATATCATCTTAAACACAGATTCTCATCGCCAAAATCATACTCAAAAAACGAAAAATCGAAAATATAAAAACCAAGCAACCTGTATAAAATACGTTGGCTAGAACCGGCTTTCCAATGAGCGGCCCAATAGCAAGCAGCTCAGATTCAAAACATTACATGTGACACACATACTTACTGATAGATATTTACGGCTAAAATAGTTACGTGCAAAATATTTTTCATGAACCTACATTTTTACTTATATTTGTTTAGCTGTTGTTTTAACGAAAGTGAGTACCAACACAAACCATCTCTGGTTTAATGGTACAAAACAAACATGAACATGTATTAAGACCATATGTTTAAATAAATAAACTTTATCACGCGTGAAATTTTCCTGATTTGTCCGCATCACATGACTTGGATGAATGAGGTGAATGTAGAGTGTGTTGTTACGTTACCTGGAGGCTCTCTCACTACTCCTCGAGCGGGCAGCCCTCGCGAGTCTGTGCAGAGCGAATAGTGCACCCTCACTGCCGTCACCCAGGAATGAGCATAGTTCTTGTAGGATCTGGAACAATCTCGACAATTACATTTAAGATACTAATCATCATCGCTAGGGTTATTAATTGTAACCCTAGCGATTATTTTCTCTATTACTTATCCTGTAGTTAATTTGTGAACAGCGTTGTGGGCTGCAATATTGCCAATAAGCTTTGTATATTTCTTACCTCTATGTTTTATATTGCAGCTGTTTGTTGTTCCTTTTGAATAAAAAAAAATAAAAAAATAGATACACTAGTTTAGTGATGGGAGGTGGACTGTGAAGTAATTCCTCAGTGCGAAGAAGTAAATAGAACGACTCGACTGAAGTTACCCACCTTTTGGGCACCGTCGTAGTCGAATAAAAGATGGTAGAAGAGGTACTTCAAAGCTGTTATTTCGTTACATTCAGGGCCAGGCATAATCAGCCTATAATGTTCCCAATGCTGGGACACACGGCCTCCTCTCTATGAGAGGGAACGGGCTATAATCCGCCACGCGGGCCCAGTGCGGGTTGGTAAATGTTACATGTCTTTGAATTTTCGGTTCTAGGACATGCCGGTTTGATGCCAGTGCGCCATGCGTAATGCGCCTGCCTCGGTTCGAACCCACGACTTCGTAAGTCGGGGCCGCCACCACTGGGCCACCGCTGCTCTCAGGGCCATAATAACCCCCAATTGTGAAAATTGAATAGCTCTCGTTTTAATATTACTGAAGCATTTACGCACACACATTGTGCAGATTTATACACTGTTGATTAATATTTTAATTGATTATTCATTGATTGATATTTCAGTTGCGAGGACTTACATCACAGATTTCATGGTTGGTCGTGGTTGACTGTGAAAGTATGCTTAAAGGTTAAGGTAGGTTGAGAAATACGTAGTTTTATTAATTATGACTTACAGTAAACCTGCCACGATGTAGCAGTGCTAACACCAGCTCTCCGAGTGCAAGATGCAGGGTATGATGTCCACAGCGTCCTGCTATCAGGTTGAGAGGCGCGCACTGACCCACCAGCCACTCGTCTTCTAACGACCAGGCTGAGTCTTCAGCATCTGAGGCGCCGGATTCTTCAACTGTACAAAAAATGGACAAATTAGAACTAGCATTTTAATCTAGATTTTCAAGTTTACCGAGAATTATTGCTCAAAATCAACCCGGTGTCACTGAGATTCACAAAAGTGTCACTAAAATTAAATAAATTCCCACTGAGATTCACCCAGGTGTCACTGAGATTCACAAGTGTCGCTGAGATCCACCCAAGTTTCTCTGAGATTTATTTACATGTTTCTGAGATTCACTCAAGCGTTACTGAGAGTAACTTATGTTACACTATATTATGCTAATAACAGATAGACTACATTACCAGACATACCACAAAGAGCGCTCTTCACGCTATTAATGAAGTCCAGTGTCTCCAGTATACTCGGTCTACTTAACGCCTCCTTATTCTTAACAGTAGACCCAGCAGACCGTGGTCTTTCCCGCATTTCCCTGATGCTTTCCACTGGCTCTGTATACACCAAACTCTTCAACGTATGGTACTTCCTTCTCATAGTCTTTGTATCCGCATGGTCAGAAATGGAAATTTCTGGAAACCCGTATGACGTGGCTGGTCGGTGCCTTCGCGACCGTCTCCTGACCTTGGGCATGTTGTCCAGGGTGTCTCTGGAGATGTCTTGGATGGATGAGGAAGGGATGATGTCTGGTTTTGTCGTCCTCCAGTAGTTGCCAGTTTTGACGTTTGCGAGAATCTCGTCGCTGCTCTCGTGGCGGGAGATTGGTTTTTGCTTTTGCCTGATAGGGGGGGAAAAAAAAATGTTATGAAAACTGACATCGTGTGAACTTTCAAGTTTACTGAGAACGGTACACTGCAGCTGTTTTATCTAAATGTGGCTTGTCATGTCCCTGCGACAAATAAATATTTGTTATTTCTTCTTCTATACAGAGTAGAAGGGACCCCGACGCGGAAATGTTTACCATGTATTCAGTACATAATTCTTAACTCTCTCTTTAACTGCCCCGTTGGTCTCGTGGTCGCAAGCGCGACTGCTGAGCGTGGGGTCCTGGTTTCGATTCCCGGGTCGGGGAAAAAAGTACTATTGGGAAAAGAGTACTATGAAAAATCATTCGATAATTCTCAGTAGTAGCCCGGAGTTTGGAAGTTGACGGTATGATATCCCCCTGCCTCAGAAAGCACGTTAAGCCGTTGGTCCTGCGCTTGATCTCTCTCCGGTCGTGTCGGATTGCCGCCCCATCGGACTATGAGAGTAAAGGAACAGAGAGTGCACCTGTGTCTGCGCACACACTTGTGCACTATAATATCCCCCGCACTGATGGCTAATCTCCGCTAAGATTGGCCGCCGTGGCCGAAATCACCAGCATTGACATTTTATATCAAGACTTTTAGATGTCCCTAACAGGCGCATATGATATTTAGATCCTGACACCAACTGTGATTCATGCATGGCATGACACCTGTATGTAATTTTCTCTATCCACATTTCTTTTTCATTAAGACGGGTCTATCCCACTGCTGTGCAAAGATCTGCCGCGCCGATGGCTAATCTGGGTTGAGATTGGCCTCCGTGACCAAAAACGGTCAGGAGGACTATTATTATTATTACATAATTCTAAACTGGACTGTACATAGAAAACTTTCATCGGTTATTTAAAAAAAAACAGCTGCTTCCTACAAAAGTGCAGTACCTAAACGGTCTAAAATGTAAGGAACAGTAGATTTTTTTTTCGATGAAAAATTTCTATGTGGTTCAGAATGATTTACTGAATACATGGTAACCGTTTTCTTGACGGTGTCTCCTTCACTCTGTATTGTAGTTGAACTATGTACTTACACATTCAATAAAAGCCATTTGACATTAGAAGTACTGGGGATGAACCTTGTTAAACATTTTACTGGCACATCTCCAACGTCACACGCTTAGAGATTTACTTCGTTTATAACATAACATCGCACAACGCCGGTAATCCAAGAAGGGATATAGGCAGAGGTCTACCTAGTAGACCCACACGTTTTGTTAGTTAAGTTTACGATCAACCGGATTTACAAAATATAGGATAGTAGGCCATTTTACTATAAGAATTTTACGGTTATAAGAGATCCCTAACAATAACTAGATGAGTTTACGTATTCGTGGTAACATTAATATTCTAGAAGTTACGGTACTACAAATACAATTACCCGCAATATTAGTTAGCCATCGAATTTAGACACAATATGTAATCCAGCAGTTTACCGAGCTTGATATCCTTATCTTAATTAGTCAAGTTAGGATTGATTGAGGAAGTTTGTTGATATGGATGATTGCGTTGCGTATAAGAGGTCATGTTTTAAAGTGTTGTTTACCAATATTTGTTGCAAAAATACAAATGTTTAAAGTTATACGTATGTCGCAGTAAAAGTCAAATTAGTCGGTTTAAAAACCTTGCGGTCATAAAAACATTAGCATAATTATTTTTCTGTTATTTTGCCATTATATGATATGGTTCTAGTGTAGGATTTTTACTGCCTCGGTGGTCTAGTAGTCGCAACTGCGGCGACTGCTGAGCATCAGGTCCCGAGTTCGATTCCCGGGTCAGGAAAACTGTTATTGGGTTTGTCCATTCGATTTTTTTCTTTAGTAGCCATGGAAACTGGATTTGTGCCCGGTTGATGGCGATACGGTTGCCCCTATTACATTGGGCTTAAACATAACTACCGAAATGTAGGTGAACATAACGAAGATTAACGTTGATTCATAACGAAGTAGGGCTAATTGTACCATAACATCGTGCCGTGTGGGCTGATATTAACAAGTCATGGTAGTTGGTACATTTTTACCATCCTGCCCATTGAAAGCTCAATCAGTATGGTAAACATTATTTCTCATTACATTTAAAAATCATCTCAACCACGCAACCACAATTAAGCAGCGGCAGCATTGGCGGTAGCAATGATAATTCTGCCCACGACCGCAGCATATTGCATTTCATTGTTACAACACACTGATAACAAACGCTCACCCTTATCAGTACGTGACAAATCGCTTACTACCCTATATTATTGTTACGTGTAGATACGGGAGATTGGTCTGTTGCAAATTTTTGACAATGGTAATTGGAATAATTTGGCTGCTGGAAATTGACACTTCGAAAACCATTTTTTTTCTCGATTTGGAAATTCTCAATGGATGTCCTGCCCCTGGGGAGAGCGGAGGGGTCTATCAGTCTCGTACTGATTATAACCACACCGGTGTTCCCTCGCACACTTACGTCAGGGGGCAGCTTGATCTAATGAGGGCTATCGTTTTTGAGCTCACCAGATGGCGTCACTGTCGTTAAGGTATAAAGTACCAATAACTCCCTAAAAAGTTTATTTTATTACGTTAAACAACATAGTGTAAACTTCAAATACATATTTAGTTATTTACAATATTCTCCCTAAAATTAGCAAGCATGAAACATTTAAAAATCATTGTACCTCCAAGTACTAACAAATAAGATCATAAGTTGCTACTTAAAATCTTCAAGTCTTATTTAATCAGGAATGGCTCAATCTAGACCACAATCATGAATATTAATAAAAATACGTGATAAAAAAGCACGCAACGCGCGAACACTCTATGACATCTGACATTACGGTGACCTCGCGCTACACTAGCGCCTCTAGCCCCGGACTAGTGCCAGATGACAGTTGGAGTGCCAAAGTGATCTCAGTCACTGACAGATAACGCCCATAAAATCTATCAGAGTTCCTCACTAAGGTGAAAATTTTAACTAACGTGAGCTTCAAACGGGATGACGTGACGTCAGAAACAAATAACGATTAATCGTGATTTTTTTTGAATGGGGAGGGTTGTTTATATATAGATATGGCACGTGTATTTTTAGACTGACAAAAAAGGAAATGTGTTACGTATTACATATTTTTTGACCCAATATTAAAAATCCGAACTGGAAAGTTCTAAAGCTCTCTGATCTTTTCAATAATTAAAAATACACGTGATAAAAGGATAGCCCCCTAAACAGAAACAAACAATTCTAATGCTTGACGGCAATGACGAAATCAAAATTCAAAGCATTTATTTCAAGTAGGCCAGTTACAGGCACTTGTGAATTGTCGAACAAAGATAACAATGAAATGTAGCTACAGTCCCAGTCACAACACATAAAAACTGTGAAAGTACTGTAGTTGCCCATTCCCTATCGTAGATCTCTATGGAGAAGAACGGGCAAGAAACTCCATGGACACTCTTTTAAATCAGCATGATTATTATTGTTACAAAACCTTGGTTACATCTTCATTCATGTTGAGTTGGTACACTATGTAAGAAAGATGTAGCAAGATGTGCACATTAAAAGTGTCCATAGTAAAAACAAAAAAGAAAATTCAAAAAAATAAAAATAATTAATTCAAATAAGCCGTGGCAACTAAGAGATGACCAGTCACAACTGACAGCACCCGTTAATGAACATGACTCATGGATCAGCACTTCTACTTCTAATAATACGGTGATATTTTCCCCAAGTATTTTATTTACATAGCGTGTTCTGTTTCAATCTACATACGTAACTACCAAGCAACAAGTATGATTGAAAAGCTTACGATATGGAGCTCCATCATTCATCTATACGTTTACATGAAATTGAAGGGTCTGCTTGTAATTTCAAAATAACAGCTTTTTTACTTAATGCATATGAAAGTAAATACGATACCTATATAGATAACAAATAAAACTACTTTTTTAATTTTTGTCTGTCTGTTTGTTCCGGCTAATCTCCGAAACGGCTGGACCGATTTTGACGAGACTTTTACTGGCGGGAGAAACTTATGTTACTTATATTCTAGAAAAAGGATCAGGGTTCCGGGCAAAAACAAATTAAACCCTTGAAATTGTTATCAAAATCCGTTACAAATAGAGAAAAAAATTGTAAGTAAATTTCACGCGGAAGAAGGTCGCGGGTAACAGTTAATGAATAAAATTGAACATATATCGCACAAATAAATTCATCACTACATATTATAAAAGACCTCCACCGCGTCTGTCTGTCTCTTCGCGATAAACTCAAAAACGACTGAACGGATTTTCACCAATAGTTAGAGTGATTCATGAGGAAGGTTTAAGCATATAATTTGTCAAGGTTTTGTGTAAATTGGTTGACATATGACGATAATTTTTGGAAGTGTCGGAAAAAGTCAATTAACCACGCAATACTCACACGGACAATAAAATTGTATGTTGCCCTGTCACGCGTAACTTCTAAACAAAATATGTTAATTTTTACATTAGTAATCAAGCAGAAGTTATGAAGGTTTTATATGCCTCCGTCCTTGTCAAAGCCAAAAAGAAAAAGGCATCGTCATCGTTGCCAGTATCTATAATAGTTTGCCAACCTTATTTAATCAACTGGCTACATTTATAACTAGCAATCGATGCAATGTGCCCCATTAATTAGTCTTATGCTTCCAATATTATTTGTTAAATAAATGTGTAATAATACTGATTTAAAAATAAATATGTTAGTTTGTTTTTTATTTTATAATATCTACATAATAAAATATATTAAAATACTTCAAGTAGTGTAGACATTATATTACATTTAAGTCTAATCCACATATTTGACGCATCAAGCTGATGCGACCTTACGACCGACAAAACACGCTCTGATACCCGTGCGAAGCCGGGGCGGGTCGCTAGTTCAAGATAGTTAATTAGGCTCTGTACCAATGTTGTCATTGTATTTCGGGATGATGACGCAAGGTTACCTTTACTTTGTGGTTTATTTATGAGGTGACGACGGAATATTAATTACAAACGAGGTTCAATTTCCAATTATTAGAGTATCCATAAATCCTTATTAAAGAAAATATTTTATAGAATAATCTCAGGGTTTATTTTTGCGTCGATACTCCTCCACTCTTCCTTTTATTACATGCAGTTTCCATAACCTTTGTTGTACCTATATGTCAGCTACATAGATCAGACATTTGTGTCCTTCCATTAGTAGCCTTGTCTATCCTGAGAGTCTCTACAAGATCCAGGTGGACTGAAGTAAGGAAAACCTGACCAAGTGGAGACTAATAAATGCCTCCACTCTGGACTGCAAACGTGGTGCTGTTATGACAACTAATACCGTATTTTGCGTATCTTGTATTTTTCTGCAGAGCATGAGATCCTGGGTTCGATTCCCAGGTTGGGCAAAGTGCTATTGGATTTTTCCATCAGAAATTTCTCAGTAGCCGTCACGGAGTCTGGATTTGTGTCCGGTTGATGACAATAGGCTCGCCCCCTATTACAAGGTACTTAAATATAATTGCCAAATGTGGGTGTACTATAAGGTACATATCTGCCTAGCCCTTCGGGGAATACTGGCGTGAAGTTATGAAGTTATGTTGTTTTTTGAACGTTACAAGAACTGATGGACGATACTGAAGGCATCAAACTCGTAGACGAATTCTGGGCCCGGAATGTATTTAGATTGCTAATAGTTCGAAAAGACACGACAACTCAAAATCCTCATCTATTCCACCCCTAAATACAACCGCTGTGCGGTTTCACCCCTATTGAATGACAAATGACTGGCGCCCCCTTACAACTCACTAATATATTAATGATGGCCTGTTTGTTCATGTTCAACTTCAGTTAAATTGCCACAATGTTAGAACAACAAGTCTATCGATTGGTAGTTGGTCTGTTTAGCTTTGTTTGTTATAGTGTTATGAGTTGGGCTAAAGTTTTGGAGATATCGTTGCTAATGGTCTTGTAATGGTGGATCTAAATGCAGTTTAATTTATGTCTGTAATTGTGTCACATCTTCGCCGCGGGGCAAAGACCCTTTGTACCACAGCGAAGGGACATTGCGTGTTGGTGATTGCAGAATTCAGAGAATTCGGACCAGAAGACATAGCACGTAAAACCGTTGGACCCGGCTGTCGTTTGTAGATCTTTAACAGTCGATAAAGGTAGTCAGGGGCCCGGAAGTCTGAAAACCAGTCTTACCAAGAGGCATTGTATTAACCAGTAGGTACTTACTGGGTTGTGGAGGTTAGATAGGAAGTCGCTTCATGTAAAATATTGATATTTAGCTGCATCCGGTTAGACTGGAAGGCGACTCCAGCATGGCTGGGAAAAGGCTAGGCAGATAATGATGATGCTTTCTGTCAGTCTATCTATTACCTTTTTAAACCTTGCTGAATGGATATCGATGCCATACAGATAGATCATCACTTGGGTTAAGAAATAGAATACTTTTTAACAAGATACTACACTACTGTACAACAAATTCCGAACTAAACGTAGACGAAGCCGCAGACAAAAGCTGGCCACAATATTTCATTACCTACATTAACTAAGTAACTCCCACTAACCTGACTAGTATTCGACAAAGTTGCTGAGGCAAAAGTTTTAATGATGGCCGGTTAAAATCTATCGGTTTAATACAGGGTGTAACAATAAGACCCTTAACGAAGCCGTCAACCTAGCATTATGTCCATCAAACTAACTATTTTTACGCGAAAATGATTGCTGGGAAACGACTTTTTTTTTGGGTGAAAAGTCACGTTTTTCGGTAGGACTCAATGTAACGCACTCAAAATATTGTGCTGATGGATGGATTGAATAGTACGGGGGTCGTGGGGGTCGTGTTTAAAGTAAAATCCATCCTAATATTAGAAAGCGGTATTTGTTTGTATGTTTGTATGTATGAGATCTCTGGATCTACTGAACTGATTTGGAAAATTCTTTCACTAATTGGAAGCTACATTATCCCCGAGTGCCATAGGTTATATTTACAACGTGGGATAATTTCCGATCAAAACGCGAGCGAAACCGCGGGCAATAGCTAGATTTACATAAAAACATAAGAAAAAACTTGTGAAAAAGTTGGAATTTAGGTTAGCTGTTTCATACTAGAATGTGAGATAGACGTAGATTGTTAATTACGTAGCAGGGTTTTCAGTTTTTGTTCAAAAGCGGAAGTGAGAGTAAAGTTATATATTTTAGCGAAAAGCTTAACACGAAAAAACTTTATGCTACAATAAAAAAGTTCTGTGTCAACTTTTTATTGCAGTACTAACTATCAACTGCAGTAAAACGAGTAAATCATTAATCGTATTTTTTTCTGTAAATTGGTTTTAAAAAACACTTTTACACGTCACATCATGTTATTTTTTAAAACTAGTTGGGGCCGGTATTTCGTATGTGACTACTCTGAGAAGAAACAGCCGAAACAAACTCAGAGGTCACTGTCTCTTTTAAACTCCAGACATTGGTCAAGTCATATGAGGACCATGCAGATTGATATCTGAGATGGTCTTTTGAAGAAACAACCACACAGATTTGAGTGGACCTGTCCAGTCAGTGCAAGCATTTGTCAGTGATCGTGTAGCTCGACTCAAGGAGCGAACAATACCAAAGAAAGGACATTTGGGTTGGACATTAGGGTAGTTCCTTATGGCATAAAAAAGGGTTTCGGAAGCCCAAGCTTTTAAGTGCTCATAAAGATGTCTTGGTATAGTGAAAACGGTTTAAATCCACGTAAAGTACATAAGTATAGATACCTACATACTTTGTGTAAACGACATTTTGTATGCGTGTCAGGTCCTATGGGCCTACAAAGAAACATGTGTTTCTCAATGCTACAGATGGGAAGCTGTGAAAAGATATCGTGAGTCTAATTGAATTTGTAATGAATACTGGTAATTACGTAATGTGTGATATTGGAAACATTGTCGGGCGTTTTAGATAAGATGTTCCGTGTCTGTGTCGATTTAATTTAAATACATTATTAATCGAAGAATCCGCAGAAGGCCTTAGTAACATCGAACCTTACACAAACACTGCCCTCCACAAACTGACAGGGTGCGTTCAGCTCCTTATTTTGAATCATATTTCACCGGATTTTTTCTCCGGAACATATTTTTTTTATCGTTCTTTCAGTTACTGTTCCTTCATTTCAACGTAAAATTACATTCCCTGTACGCAGCACTCCATTTATGTAAATAATACGCCTAAAATCAAAAATCCAACAACGGATGTAGAAATACTCTAACGAACGACGCGTGAAATCAGCTGTTCACTTCCTGCCTAGCTACAGACTTCATCGAAATAGTCGTCGCGCTTGCCATTCGCTACGTGCGTTTTGCCACGGTTAATGATATGTGGCGTATGAGGAAATAAAACAAGTTTATTGGATTTCCATAACTTTCCTGAAATAATTTCTTGCACCGGTCATCTCAGTATGATATACTGAATTCACCCCATCAGTCTATGGAGGGCTGTCCCTTATACCCTGTATACTTATTTCATAATACTTTGCAATGATACATGCCTTCAAGTCTCTATACCCCGCAAGCAAGGGAGCACGTTTCTCTTTGAGTGAAAATACCGAATGAGAGACTAAAATGAACAAAAAATGACGTCTGATTGGCATTAGCGTTAGCCACGTTACATACAAGGTAGGTAACATACAAATTATGTAGCAAGTTCTTTGCGTGTCGATGGACTCAAATAATACCCGACCAGTATATGTATAGTCACCTGCACAGTTCTGTCGTTGGCTTCGTTGGAGGGTGGGCAAGAAAGGAGGTAGGGCCTATCCTGAAGATGGTCTCCACACTGGTATTATTTGGGACGGGTCGATGATACCCCATTGCGCCAGATTATTTCTACAGCGGTCCACCTGGGCCCTCAAACGGTTTAGAGATTTCCAGATTGGCCACTGCAGTTCCTATCCAGGAGGAAGATGTATGCCATTTCTTTGACTGTAGGTTTTTGGTCAAAATCGTCTCATACAGAGAAAAATAACACAAATCAACAACAAAATGCAACAGCAATCACAATTTCCTCTCCCAAACACTGCAATATTCCATTTCAGACTTCAAAACAATTTTATCAATGTCAAAAAGCGCCCGTGAAAGTTTATTGGCAACGAGGTATTATATCTGGCTGAATGCCAGAGAGGTACCGATATGAAACAATACGATAGGTGGATGCCACCGGTTTAAACCTGATACCGGTAAATAGGTATGGGTAATAGGGTCAGATAATTATGTTGTGTATATAGATGTGTAACTGGTTTGAACTAATATACACACAGCTCCATTAAGTGGTTATCCTTCCAAGAGACATGTGCGTTCAAATCCGTGATAAGCCCAAGTTGGCTTTTGTATTTTGCTAAAAAAATTTATTACAATTCATATTTTAATGTTTTAGTTCTGGTCGCTGTCTAGTTCGTTATACTGTCGGTATGAGTATGACGACGTTCGGTGAAGCGATGGTTCGAATCCAAGTCGAAACTATGAACTCTTTTTGAAGTATTCTTTAGATTATTCGTAACGAATGCAATGTTGTAATATTTTAAAACTTGAGGGGTTATCACATACAGACGCTGTGTGTACATACGTTGATTGATTGAGGCTCAGGAGGGATCAGGGGTCAGGTACACATAACTGGTGTTAATCCACCTTTTTTTTTTTCAAATGGGAAATCGTCAAATAACTCCTCCCGCTCTGGGCGGAGCGGCAGGGAGTGTCAGACTTTTACTGACTAAAACCCATCCATGTTCCTTCCTTTGCCCTTTGTGTTCCAGGGCCGCGGTATCTCGTTCGAACAATCCCGCAACAGTGCCGCGGCAGTGGTGAATCCACCTCTGTTTGCGAAATAAAACATACAGCCCTGCCTACTCTTTTGGGGAATGGAGGCATGATGTTCATTTTAGCTCATTAGGTTATGGTGAATTTAAATGCCTCCACGTGATACGATACCCAATGGGGGCTATCGTGTATGAATTCGCCGCTAGAGGCACTAGTGTAGCGGAGGTCACCGAAATGATGCCATAAAGTGTTCGCGCGTTACGTGCTGTTTTAACACGTATTTTTACTAATATTCACGATTGTGGTCTTGATTAATTATGACTTGAAGATTTTAAGTTGCAATTAGGATCTTATTTGTTAGTACTTGGAGGTAAAATTATTTTTAAATGTTTCATGCTTGCCAATTTTACGGAGAATTTTGTAAATATGTTTCAATTACACTATGTTGTTATACGTAATAAAATAAACTTTTTATGAAGTTACTGGTACTTAAAAATATAAAATAGAATTATTGGCATAACCTTACTCGACACTGGCGCCATCTGGTGAACTCAAAAATGATAGGTAACCCTCATTACTTAAACTTTACTTCAACTTGACAATAGATACCTGGGTAAGTGACCTAAGCGCATCGTGTACAAAATCATTGTGGTTTTTAAAAACTTCAGTTTTTATCAAATACTAGCGACCCGCCCCTGCTTCGCACGGCGCCACCATTAGGCCTGTCGGGTCCAAAACTATCCTATCTTTCAACGTGAAATCAACCATACACATTCACATAATTTCACCAGCATGGGTTGGTTCGTTTCGGGTTCCAATAAGCGTATATCAGAGCATCAAGTTACTACAAACTGTCAATCTTTTTCATTCGATTTTGAACTTAACCAACAACTTTTCATAGTTTAAAATCATTTGGAGATATTTGAAGGTTTGTGGTAATTTGATGTGCTGGCGACTGTACGAGCATGTGACACGTTAGCTTGACCTGCATCAATAGGAGTGTATGGTCACTACTCTCTACTCACCGTCTATCCCCCACCAGTGCAGTAGCGAATGCTCCCAACACACATCGCTTGGACAGCCGCAGCTTGACTTCGGCCTTATCGCGCCTGCTCAGCGTGAGGGTGCGGGCAGAGCTGTGCTCGCGACGTGAAGGCAGCTTGATCGGGTAAGAGATCGCCATGCCTTCGCCTGTGGGGAATACCAGGCGGAAATCTGGAACAAGAGCTTAGATTACAGAAACTTGTGTGGTGGCATTGCTCGTAGAACGGGCAATGACCTGAAGATTAAGACTCGTACCTATAAATAAGTTAAAGTGATTACTTGAGTTTAAGTAATTACTTTAGATACGATTTTTATTCTGTAGTTCTGTAGGAAGCAATTACTTAATTCCTTAAAGTTAGAACTATCAAAAGTTTGAATTATTAGCTTTGCTTTCTTTGACGGTTATTATTCTTACTTCATTCAAATTCTTGTCTATTGCATAAAAATGATTGCATAAATAATTACTTAAACTCAAGTAATAACTCGACTATAGATACGGGTGTAAGAGGTCATAATATTATGTTTTTATTTTTCATCGGTTTAGTTTACTAAAGCACCCAAACAACATGCTTGGCCAATGCTCAGCAAAATGCGGATTCGGACAATGCTGGAACGAATAAAGCCAGATGTACAATGACATAAAATATTTTAGCATAGAATGAATCCTAGTGCTTTAACGATTACTGTCGGATTTCACAAGCTTTGCAGCGCTGCACAAGCTTTAAATTCAGTAGAATATGCTAAACGTTAAAACTACAGTAAGTATCGCTAACGGAGACTACGGCAATGCTCCACTGTAAATCTCTTTGAATAACATTTCACACGATAGTTTTAGTAGCAACTGTAACTTTTAAAACTAAGCTGAAATGCATCCTTTTTCGATAAAACTTCACAGGAGAATACATGCACGCTTCTGAAGACGCTAAACGTAACCAAATTCTGGGTACCCCGTGTACGTACGATGTGCACGGAAAGGTTTGCCACAGTCGCCACGCGGTATTGCCAGCCACGCATTCCTGCGTAGCGTGGACATGGGACGTAGTGGATGATAACGCCCATATTTTCATACAAAAAGCCATTGAAGTGCGACACATTATTCGCACTACAAGTTTAACTTTCAACCAGAAAAGGAACGAGTATTGATTTCGTTCGCTAACTGCACGCTGGCGAGTGCAAACTATAAAATCTTTTCAATTTCCAATACAAGAAATTGTCACAAATAATAATGGCGAAGTAATAGAGATGGGCGCGATCGGGAACAACTCGCGGGAACAGACTCCGCGCCGGTCCGCAACTTAAGCGGGATTTGCAACTCGCCACAGTTTCAAACTTTAACTAAGAGATAGATCGCTGGATGTATACGATGTAAACGTTTTAAGGTGCAGTCAGGCTGAGTGGACTGGCTATCGAACTTCGGACCTTACTAGATGTTTCTCAGTCAAAGTCCCCGCAGTCCGTTTCGCTCTCCAGTCCGCTCGGTTTAACCGCCCAGCCTTCCTCGTTAGACGGACAATAGAGTTTTGTGGGCAACCCTATCGCTGTCCACATTGTTAAACGTAATTCATGGCATTGTAATCATTATCTTCCTTGTCCCGTGTTACTTAGGGTTACGTAACACATCTTTTTCTTCCAGTGTCCCCTGTCAACCATCACGCAATCATTCACTCCTTTTTCTTTTTTATCATTCCTCACACAAGTCATCCATAGTTTCCATGGTCTTCCTGTCCCTCCCATCCATCAAGATTGATATTCATCACTGTTTATGTCACTGCATCACTTGCCATTCGTCCATAATAAGAATCTAATAATAACTTGTACTTTTTATAGTGCTTTAGTTTTCGCTAATAATCAAAAGAGCGTGGCTCTTTCTGTAAAACTTTCTCATTTTTATCACGATAACGACGAGTACCCAATAGAAAAGTTTGGAAGAAGAAGACATGCTGCGCCGACCCCAAATAAATTGGAGAATAATGAAATGATGATTTTTCATCATCATCATTTTATCACACTTCAAAGAAAAACTCATCAAATAATCATATTCACAAACAAAATCAGATCGGCAACTAGTATTAGTTTTATCCGCCCCTATTTCCCAATTTCCTGCCAAACTGACATTACATATTCCCCAGCCTGCTCCAGTCACATCCAGCTATCTAGACCCACACCAAACCAGCCACAGCCAGCATTAACTCCTGCCCACTCAACCCTGACCCGCTCAGCCCAAACTTCGCCACAATACTCAATACCAGTGTAAACTGGTCATATTAAAAATGCTAACGTATTCCGTTGCAAGCGAAACGATCTTGAAATTTTGATCCACTGGATTGTGATATAGTGGCTTCTGTTATTGTTGCATTCGTTTTAAAGGAATTATTTGGTATTTTAAAGTTTGTGTTTTCGGTTCGTTCGGAGTTTTGAAACGGATGAAATGGAGGGCGTTTTGTTTTGAATGTTAAAAATGTGATTTGGCGATTGGAAATAAATAAAGGTATTTTTAATTTCCATTATGGTATCAGTATTTTTCAGAGGTTTAAAGGCTAAAAATAAACAACATGACCAAAAACAACACAAAACTTGTTAGTTTCAACTGTAGATCGATCACTCGTTCAGTCGAATGCGTGAGAGGTTTATGCTCTTGTAAAGCTACGATGTCAGCTGATCTCAGCTGACATCGTAGCTTTACAAGAGACTTGGTTGCAACCGCAAGATATCCCTTTCCTGGGCACTATTGACACAGACTTCGAGTTTACGGGAAAATCAGCGATAGATACCGGCGTTGGTGTGTTGCGTGGAAGACCATACGGGCGGGTCGCCTTACTTTGGAGAAAAGCAGTGGCGTGCCGTCCATAGAGGCAATTAGGCCTAGCCTACCCTACCAACAACGCCCAATGCATTTATTTTAAGTATGTAATAAAATAATACGAAAGATTTAAAAAAAAAGTGAAAACTCCTGTTATAATACTTATAGCAACTTGTCGCGCCCGTGTGACGCAACTCACAGTTCGACGGAGCTCAGTACGCACGCATTAGGCTCGAACTCGCTCAGCCTAATTCCCATTGATAAATTTACGTACACCGGTGTACATTTCGTGTGTATGAACGGCACACATGGTTGAAATTAGGGGCGTAACTACTGCGACTGTAGCTGGCCACCACATATTGTGATTGGCTGTGTGTAAAATCAAGATTTAATGAATGAAAAGTATTGGAGACCAGGGTTCCCAATTTTTTGATAATTCCCCGAATCGCGGGGAATTTGAGAAACAGACTACACACAGACACGATAGTTTCCTTAATGATTACCAAAGACAATTAAAAAAACAGGGTGGTATTGTCGAATTTATACCTTCTAAAAAACTATCAATTGTAAAGAATAGCAAAAGCGCGATAAAAATAACTAAAAACTACATATTTTATTTATTTTTCTCCTCATATTTGGGAAATTTCGTTTTGATTTTTGGGAGTTAGGAAAATAAGTATCGGCAACCCTATAGAGAAGCCATATTTTTACATCCGATCTTGATTGTTTTGCTTTTTTATATCTTCTAAGTTTTATGTAATTCGTTTTGAAATGTACAGTAGTGTAAATATTATTTGTTGTGTTTATTTACATAAGAATGGTGTTCTGTTGTGAAGTTTGCGTCGATAATGTGTTTGTTATAAGTTTTAAAGATTAAGTATTCACAATTATCGTTTAATGTTATGATTCAAGTTGTGTTTATAGGTAGATGTGCAGGTAACCCGCATTACGAGAATTAACCCAAAAAAAAACATCTCGTACTCGTCATTTTAAATGAATATTTCTTCTGTTTGCATCGTCAGAAAATCGTGATTTGATTCTTGAATAATGTGGTGAGTTCTTGTATTTATAACTTTTGTTTTGACAGGGTCATTTTCAATGTTTTTTTTTCAAATATTCCGGCCAGACTAAAATTGAGCCCCAAACAAAAACTAAACTAAACCTAGCCAATTTTGAGGTTTTTTTATGTTGACAGCGCACTCTGTTTTATTTTCTAGATTTTTTTTTGCGAAGCGACATCGTTCGTTCTTGTATTGACAGAATGCGATTGAAATTCCTGATATTTAAGCTAGATGGCGTTGTTTCTCATACGCTTACTAAAAACACTAAGGGCAGGTGCGGGGGGCGCGGACGTGTGAGTGGTCAATAGATGTGACTACTTTGAGGGTCATCTTAGTTGAGCGACGCTGTGATGTTGCGTTTTTTTTTTTGGTGTCAGTATGCCTGGCCTACCCTCCGTGGGGAACCACTGCACGCCACTGGAGAAAAGCTATCTTTCAAGCGGTATCTGTCATACAGTGTACCAGTGCGCGTATATCAGCGATAAAGGTGATATTAAGTGAAAGTACGATATTAGTGTTTTCAGTTTACATGCCGACAGACTCAGCCGAAAATCTTGCCGAGTTCACGGAATGTTTAGGCGAGATTGCGGCGACTATTGACGAAAACAGTGTAGACTCTGTGTTTATATTGGGTGACTATAATGCGCAGCCTAGCGGGCGGTTTGGAGTTGAACTTTTGGACTTTTGTGTTGAGCAGCAATGGCGTTGTGCCGATATTGAAATATTATCTTCGGACTCATATACGTACGTAAGTGACATTTATGGTTCTCGGAGTTGGTTAGACCACTGTGTGGTATCTGAAGCGGCGTGGCGGTCTGTGGTCGACGCGAAGATTTTACACAGCGTTTATTGGTCTGACCATATTCCATTAGAAATAACGTGTAACTTTAATGTACTTAGAAATAAGTCCAAAAGCGTTATAAGTAACCGCAATAAGGTCATGTGGGGTGAAAGGGACTTGCAACAAACTAATTTATATAAGAATTTATGTACGACGAGACTAAGACTGGTTGATTTTCCTTCTCATTTTAGAAAATGTAGTGATAAATTGTGTACTAATGTAGAACATAGATCCATTATTGATAGGATGTACCATGAAATTGTTGACATATTAAGCGAAGCGGCATGTGTTTGTTACTGTGGGCCGGATCAAAACAAAAGAAAACCAGTGATAGGTTGGAACAAACATGTTAGACAAGCGCACTTGGAGGCGCGACTTGCCTTTCAGAATTGGGTGTTATGTGGTGAACCGAAAGAGGGTTGTATGTACGATACCATGAGGGAAACAAAACGGGTTTTTAAAAGTAAACTTAAGTGGTGTCAGGAAAACAGAGAACAAATAAAAATGAATATTATAGCATCTTGTCACAGAGAAAAGGATTTTGGCAAGTTTTGGAAACACACCAATAAACTGAGCGGCAGGTCGAGCCTTCCTGCGAGTGTGGAGGGTGTTAGTGAGTCTGCCTCTATAGCCAATCTCTTTAAAAATCACTTTGCAATGAAGTCCCCTCTAGGGTTAACTGGAGAGTCATTGTCTACAGTAAGGGAGCCAACAACGAAATCATCGCTGGTTAGGGTTACGGCTAAAGAAATAGCTGCAGTGTTGAGAGACATGAAGCGCGGTAAATCACCTGGGCACGATTCTCAGAGCATAGAGCATCTGCAAAATGCAGGTGTTCACATGCCCAGAGTGCTGGCTATGTTTTTCAACTTCTGCTTCTCACATACTTATCTGCCTGAAGATCTGATGAAAACCTTAGTTGTGCCGATTATAAAAAATCGAACTGGAGACGCGTCGGATATAAATAACTATAGGCCCATATCGTTGGCTACGATCATTGCCAAGGTTTTGGACAGTGTGCTTGACAAACAGTTAAATAAACATCTGTCGCTTCACGATGCCCAATTTGGCTTCAGAGCGGGTCTTTCGACTGAGCACGCGGTACTTTGTCTCAAGCACACTGTCAGATACTACACCGACAGGAAAACTCCCGTGTACGCGTGTTTTCTTGATCTCTCGAAAGCCTTCGATCTGGTGTCCTTTGGTGTTTTATGGAAGAAGCTGTACGAGGATACAACACTTCCCGGTGAGATGATTGAGTTGTTTAGGTATTGGTACGGTCATCAGACAAACATGGTGAAATGGGCAGGCTCGCTATCCGATCCGTACGGGTTGGAGTGCGGAGTCAGACAGGGGGGTCTGACTTCACCGAAACTCTTCTGTTTGTACGTAGATCGGCTGATTCGTGAGCTCAGCAGTACTATGGTAGGCTGTTCCATTGACGGAACACTCGTCAATAACATCAGCTACGCCGATGACATGGTGCTGCTGGCCCCATCGATCAGCGCCCTCAGGAAACTCTTATCTGTCTGTGAGCGATATGCGGAGGCCCAAGGTCTCAGATATAATTCGAAAAAGAGCGAGTGTCTGTTGTTCAAGGCAGGCACTAAAGACTATCGCGAAGTGCCACCTGTCACACTCGGTGGGATTGAGTTGCAATGGGTGCAAACTTTTAAATATCTGGGGCACTGGGTCACTGCAACGCAGACGGATGATGTTGACATGGAGAGGGAGCGTAGGGCGCTGTCAGTCAGGAGCAATATGTTGATCCGTAGGTTCGCAAAGTGCTCGAGGGGAGTGAAAACTACTCTGTTTAGGGCATACTGCCAATCTTTTTACACCAGCAGTCTATGGGTCGACTACACGCAAAAGGCTTACAGCGCCTTACGCGTCCAGTACAATAACGCGTACAGGGCGTTGCTGGGGTTGCCACGACACTGTAGCGCATCAGGGATGTTCGCAGAGGCACGTATAGACGACTTTTACGCAATCATGCGAAAGCGTGTTGCCTCCTTGATGCGGAGGGTGCGGGGCAGCGCCAACAGCCTCTTGGTCACTGTGGCCGATAGGGCGGAAGGTCTCATTCTCAGACACTGGACCACAACACTGGTACTACCTTCAAATCGTGCCTTGAAATAAATAGTGTTTCTTTGAATTCTTGCCTAGTTGATCATAATTGCCCTTTAATTATTATTTATTTCCTTGTATTTCCTGAATATTGTATAATTATTAATGATTTTGACATGATTAATGGTGATTTTGACATATTTTTAATGATTTTGACATTATTATTATTCATTATTTTGACATTATTAATACCTAAATTATTACCAAAATTTTATGTACCAAATATTATATACTAACACTAGTGTTTAAGATGTGTGTGTATTACTAACATATTGGATAGAATGATCTGACAATAAATGATTTATTATAAAGGCGATCTTTTGGTAGTCTGATTACTGGATTAAAACCAGAAAACCTGTGACTTTATATTAGCAGTAACAGTGACGGTAAAAAAAAGCATTGGTGTAACATAAGCCAATTAGAAGCTATGTCAATCCTATTTGACCTCTTTGTAGATACGGACTATAAAAGTGATAATACAACGCTTTTAAAGCGTTTTCTTTTAAATCTTTGCTAACTTACGGCCGTTTTCTATAATTTCCTTACGTATAACGGTTAGTTAATAAGCCTTACTCCTATCGGTGTTTATGAAAACAAAGTTAGCAATGAATTGACCGGAATATCCTATCCACGTCACTTATCTGTCTCTCGGAGGGTTGACAGTTGATGTTTCTTTAACTGTTTATCTGAGATAGCAACATTCCGTTAACTGTTAGCAAGTTATTGAAAACGGCCGTTAATCATCTTATACGGCCTGAAAGATCTAATACAGTTCAAAGATATATGCTAGTTCCTTCCAAATGTGGTATTTTACAAGTAACATAACATCAGGCATCTTATCCACGAAGGGTTAGGCGGATGTGCACCTTTAGTAGCAGGTATTAACCCTACATTGAAATTGAAATAACATTCCATTATTATTACAGAATTTCAGTAAATTCGTGGTTTATTCCCAATTTCACCGCGGCCGGTTCTCTATTATCCCTAGAATTTAGCTAAATGTGGGGCCCGCTTGCAGTAAATTGTCCGCAGTAGTTTAATGCGGGGTTCAAACCCAGGGGCTTTGTAATTAACAATCAAACTGGCTGTTGTGTTTGCATGTATACATGAGGGCAATGACCAGCGGGTGGGTGAAGAGTTTATATTGATGCATGCTGTTGGCTGACAACTATTTAAGGGGACGGTCCTCCTCCACTTTTTATGCACTATATAAAAACTAGGTACTCTCCTGAATACCTAGGTTTTGATAGGATTATTTCGATTACAATTAAATCTATAATGATAATTTCGTTTTATCTCAAAATGATTTTGGATGGCATCATTTACCTAAAGGGTATAACGAAGCCGAAAAGTCCTTGTTCTCCCCGTCATTGTGATTTTTTTTTTTGGTCTACACCGTACTTGGGAACCTTCTAGTTACGGAGATATTGCGGGTCAATTTCCAACTTTTTTCCATACATGTTTTTGTGTAAGATTTTTACTTTAAACACGACCCCCGTACTATTCAATGCATCCACCTGCCCAATGTTTTGAATGCGTTACATTGAGTCCTACCGTAAACCGTGATTTTTCACTCCAAAAAAAAGTCGTGTCCCAGCAATATTTTTTGCGTAAAATTAAACCGACTTCAAAAACAAAAAAAAAAAAAGTATAGTACATTGTTCACCGAGAGGAGAAAGTGACCGATTACCGTCGAGGGTGTCGTTTGAAGCCCGAGCCGTAGGCGAGGGCTTTAAAACACCCGAGATCGGGAATCGCACTTTCTCTCGAGTGATACATAGTGCTTTATACTACACCAACGAGGAAAATAAAAAACGAAAACTGAATCCTCAAACAACACACAAATTGAAAATGGCGCCAATGGCGTCTGCAATTTTCACATGTTCTTTTTTCAAATTGTTTATCCTGCCGCCGCAGGGTCGCACTGCCAGCCCGACACCATCCAACACACAGCTAGTGGCCAGTGTCATTTTGGGAACTTGGAGATAAAAACTCACTGTAAAAACTTTTTGGCTTTTGATATTTAGGTTACCGGCGTATAGTCTTACCCAAAATTAAAAAAGAAAAACCACGAAAGAAATGGATTTTCATGCACTTTTCTCTCTCGCTCAGATGCGTTTTCTCCCCGCATTTTTGTTCGATATGCAATGACGTACTTTCTACCGTAAATTTGATAAAGTATCAAGGTACTTTCCAAGCAGGTGTAGTATAAAAAAAATAACTTTAGCTTCAGAGGCTTATGCCCGACTCGTCACTGCTCTAACTTGTCATCGAAAAACAAAAGATCACGTACACAACTGTTTAAAAAAAAATTGTTTTCGTATTACAGATTCGTCATCGATGCTAAAGTCGTCAAGTGAACAAACTATACAATTCATTGTGACAAAAAAAAACAAAATCAAACTAACAAAAGTCACTGCCTTCTGAAGCTTAAGTTATTTTTTTATTTTTTCTGTTTTTGAAGTCGGTTTAATTTTTTACAAAAATGTTTTTTACTTTTCACTTTTTAGTGGTTCACATGTGCTTACCCCTTCACAGCGTACCGGCGTGATGTTATGTTATGAAGTGGTGTAGACAATAGACAGACATGAGATTTTAGCAATCCCAGTCCATTTGCTATCATTTATTGAGGAGTTCCGTTGCCTATTTCCGAAGTTCTTCATAAGATCTTCACAAAATTGAAATGGAACCACTCCGAGAAAGTACTCTTCCAAAAACTACCCAAATCGCTTCAAGTGTGCTCATAAAATTTGAAGAGTTCTTTCCCATCATCAGATTCTGACTTGATGATCATGGGACCACCTGGGAAGTATGCCCTTCCAAACAAAAAAACCTCCAAATCGGTCCAGCCATCTTCGAGTAATCGGGGAACATACATAAAAAATTAAAAAGGTTCTGACAAATTGAGATCCTCCTCCTTTTTGAAGTCGGTTAAAAATTACTTGGTTTGATGTACAGAATGCTTGGTTGACGACTTCGATAAGGGTCTTGTTAACCCTGTATAATATTTCCTAGGTAGAGATTGTTATTAGAGATATTCCTTACTCGAATGGGGGAGTTTTCAAGTGCACTAGACTTGTTACATAAATAGACACGGAAATTTGCACTTGAACCTTTATGAATCAACCCTAAGAAGCAAGTGAAGACTTCGTAAAAAGAGAAAACACATCGATTTACGACCAAAACTACCATTAATTACAGTAAGAGGAGGCCCACTTACCAATATGCCGAAACCGATCCACGAAGTCCACCATAGCCTTTGCCCAGGCAAACTTTTTAGCAGCATCGAGCAGCCCCATGCAGGGCTCCAAAGACCCATCATGAACACCCAGACAATACTCCTTTAATCCATCGTATTCGGTCACACACTTCTTCCCATCGAAATCCTCCAAGAACCACGCATTCTCCAAAGAACTGGCGAAAAGACCATCCAAGTATGGTCTTAAGACTGGTCCTAGGTACTTCTTATCGTCTTTGGAGCCTTTGTACAGCCAATTGAGGATGTTCTTCATGACGACCAGCTGGTCTTTTATGTCTATTCGCCGAAGATCGGGGTCTCGGCGAACGGCATCGATGAGACATGCTGATGATGCGTCGTAATAGTCTTTTAGTTTGTTCCATTTTTTTGATCTGTTAGAAATTTTGAATGGATAAATTGTTTTTTTTTGCAAATAGTTTTTTAAGATCCAGACATAATCTTGGTCAACTCACATGAGGACACCACACAGATTATTGAGAGTGAGGTTTGATTTGATAACATCATAATCCGTGGGTTAGGTAGAGCTGTACCTAATAGTACATGGGTGTACTACATTTCGCCGGTTATGTTTTAAGTCCCATGGAAGGGGTCGAGCCTATTGCCATCAACCGGGCACAAATTCAGACTACGTGACTGCTACTGAGGAATTCCTGAGGGAAAAACCCAATAACACTTGGCCTGATCCGGGAATCGAACCCAGGACCTCATGCTCAGCAGTCGCGCCTGCGGCCACTCGACCAACGAGGCAGCCTTAAGGTTTGATTTTTTCAACAACAAAAAAACTTATTTTGTGTTTAGTGTTGGCCCAATGGTATCGGCGCTGACTTACGAGGTCGCGGGTTCCTACCAAAGCACCTACTTTTACCTCAAACGGTAAAAGAATCCACCATCGTTAGGGAAGTGGCATGTCCTAGAACCAAAAGCTAAAAGACATGTGATGTACCAACCCTCACTGAGCCCAAGTAGTGTTCCACGGCCCACTAACAGCGAAGATAGCTCTATCTCTGTACTATGTACATTACAGGATATGCTATCCTATAGGTATTTTTCTCTGAACATTCATGGAACAACAGCCATAATCGACCTAATTTGAAAAGATTTGAGAGAATTCATTTTTCATGAATTTCAAAACTAACCTGTAAGCTGATTGTTCCCTATCGAACTCCCCCACATTCCTGGATTTAAAGTTGTTGAGATACAAGTCCCGCGCCTGATCTAGCATGATCGCCAGGATATGAATCAGATCCTCGATGGGCTCCTGGTTTAATGACGTCACCTGGATCAGGTTGGCTCTGAATGTGCTGTGGTTCTCCTGAGAAAAAAATGAAACTTACTAACGAACTCAGTATATAAGAAACTATAATGCTGGATATAGCACAAGCAACTTTTGTCATAAAACGGGTACCTCGTCTTCCACATACAGTCTATCTTGCCAATTTTTAAGGTTTTCAGTATGTATAGCAGGGAATCCGTCTATTTACCAGAAAAATCAATATATGTTTGTGCATTAAATTGTCTGCCTGAAAAAACTCATTTGGATTTGCTAAAAGAGGCTATTAACAAAACCAAACGCTTGTTTATTACAAGAACAAAAGCTTAGGTTCACTTAGACTTAGATAACTAGCCTAAACCATTTACTGACTTCCACCAAAGAAAATACAAAATTGGCTTCCAGTCTAACCGAATGCAGCTGAATACCAGTATGTTACATGGAGTGACTGCATGTCTGACCTCCACAATTCCGTCTCATATCTAGTCTACTCAGTCATATTTAAAGCAGATTAAATAGAGTTTAAACCATCGTTCTCCCAGCGACTGAGCAATGCAGTCTGTTTTCTGTACGACTAGATACTCACACAAAGCACCATGCTTTTGCACCTCATCAGCTCACCCACCACCCTCCACAAGTAGCGCAGCTGTCTCCTCGAGTAGGTAGGGTTAGAGAGCCGCGCCTCTCTGTTGAGGCTCTCCCAGCGACTGAGCAGAGCTGTCTCGAGGCAATCTGAAGGGGATGGCGGGATGTCTTCACCTGGTGGTTGTGCTTTTATTAGTTTTTATCCGGCTCGAAGGACAAAATGAAGCATTATAGCAGCGATAAGGAGGATTTTTTGCACAAAAAATATTCGTTTACATAGAAAACTGGATATACTAACAAAGGTAATATTTTGATATAACTTAAAGCTGTCAAAAAATAAAACAGGCAAAAAAGGAATGTAATTTATAATTTGTTAATGGTGATGGCAAAAGGTTTTACGTCCACGACTACGCTTCCTTTGATTAAGAGTAAAAAGTCCGATTTGTGACATCCTTGATTGTATTTAATTAATTAGAGCTCCTTTTCAAAATGAAGAACCTTGAAACATCATAAATGTAATATTGTTAACGGTCCTCACAAATTTTAGAATATTCAAATGACGCTATGAAGCCAAGCCAGAGCACATTTATATGCATACGATTGGCATCATTTCGACTTCCATTCGAGTTCTGCCTGTTTTTAAAATAATTATGCTTTTGTCATTTACGCTACTGGTACAATATGTGGGAGAATGCAGTTATTCATCACACACATTTGTGGTGCCTAAAATGCGTTAGAGGCCCTGCTAGAAAACTGCTTTAAAAGCCAGTCATAGTGCGACTCGCCTAACACGTATAGAAAGTGTTGAAATTGTCTGCTCGAGCGCAGGTTCTTACCAGCAACGTGATGCATCTGCTGGAGACAGCTTTTGACGCAGGCGGCATCAAACAGCCAATCGGCATCTCTGGCCCCCCTCCTGACCACAGACCCTCGTTCTACCGGGTACACGTAGCCAGCCACTCCACCACGCTCACATAAGGCGTACAATCTGCAAGATGTCACAAGTGCCAAATGAACGGATTAAAGTGAGAAAGACGATATGTACTGCATGTACCAACTGTATTGCTTGGTATAGGCATGTGATGCGGAGGAATGAGGAAAATTTCGTGAAGAAAGTGTTGAGTATGAAGTGGCTGGGTATACGAGTAGAGGAAGACCAAAGAAATGATGGATGGACTGTGTGAAGAATGATATGGTAAGAGTGGAGGTGTCTGATGAGGTGAAGAGTAATAGAGAAGTATGGAAGAAGACGACATGCTGCGCCGATCACAAACAATTTAGGATAAGGGCAGGAGAATAATGTATTGCATGTACAGTCACGAGCGCTAATTGGTTAACTTTATTTCGAAAGTGATTTTTCGTGGAATAACGATTGCAACCTTGAGATAAGATCTATTTTTTAAATAGTATGGGTCCTGTGCTCAATAGTGTAATCTTTTAGGTAAAATATGTTGCAAACTTCTACAAACAATATTTAATAGGATCAAAGCAAAAGACGTGACTCAGAGTAGATTATAGCCTAAATGACCGGAGAAGATCTCAGCGCAATACTGCCATGAAAACATCATCTCTAAATATACAATAAACTCACGAGTCCAGCACAAGTAGCAGATGGTGCGAGGCGTGCGTGGCCACGCAGCAGCGCGCCGCCGCCAGCGCGAGCGCGCCGCAGCGCTGCAGGCGCCGCCCCAGCGCGCAGCGCGCCGCGTGGCGACTGAGGACGCGGAGCGTGCCCTACAGGTAATGAGGGAAGTGAGCTACGAAACTTTCCTACAATGAATTTAAGTAGACGTATGACATTCTTCATTTATGTTGAAAGTAATTATTTTTAAATTAAATTACGTCACTACCTCTGTAGGTGTAGACTGGTACAAAATGCTTTGGCTGCAACCGACGAGCTTAATCGCATTGACAAAGTCACTACTTGCGGGTCTTGGCATGGCATAAAGTCGCACCTGCGTTTGTTTTGACACGACTCGCGTCTCAAATCGTATCACCTGAGATCGTCCCAGGACAAAAATAATTGTATAATGTCTTTGTACAATTGCTTTTACCTGCGCGTAAGGTTCTTTTTTATTCAGTAATTAATTTTAATAATGATCTACAAAAACAGACCTCTTGACTAATACAGATTCAATAAACAAAGGAAGTGATCTTTCGAACTAATTAAAAGATATATTGGAGCTGATTAACAACTTTCATGGAATAGGTAGGTAGGTAGGTTGACTGGTAGAGAATACCTAATGGCATTAAGTCCGCCTATGTACCACTACTGTTCATGAAGTTTAAATAATTAATAAATAGGTCGCCACAGATCAGGGAGAATGGTGGACCTCCGGCAACTGCGCAGAAACCTTAGAGGACCTAATAACTGACCTGATACACTCCCTCCCTCATCTTATCAATGAGCGCATTGAGCGCACCAGCGATCCTGGCCACAGTGGACCATTCAGAACAGTGTGCGTCCAGCTCAGCTTCCAGGGAGGGATGCCACAGCTGCCAGGTGGATGAACGGTCGCCACAGACCAGGGTGGATGGTGGACCTACTGCGACGGCATAGTAACCCTGGAGAAAATGGAAATGTTGAGCACGAGCAGATTAAATTAAGATTTTAAGTCGTGTGTCAGTAGGTACACACTCGTCTGTGACAACGATCATGGAACAGTAAAAAAATATTGGATTGATATTAAGCTTCCGATCAATTATTTAGTTACTTTAAATCCCAGAAAAAAAAATCGACTGTCCTGGATCCCGCAACGAAATAAATCAGATAATAAATAAAAAAAACGTTTATTCATCTCCACAAATTACATCGTTGTTAGATATATAGGTTGACAGGTAGTTAGGCAGAAAATTGTAATTTGTGGGAGATCTGGAGTCTAAACTAAGCCTAGACCTGTATTATAGAACTCCAGGCCCCCCAGTACATCATAGATAGTTATTGTCAACGTGGAAATAGTGCGAAATTGGTGACGGTGTGTATACGTGTGTGTGTGTGTGTGTGCATACAAGTAAGTGTACATTTATTGCAAAATAAGTATTTTCATGAATATATATATGTAAATATACTTAGAGAATAATATATAATAATATGACTATAATCTTACCTACAGTTATATGTATGTAAGTATGGACCGCTAAGCCTACTTACTTAGCTACCTCAAGTAATTTTTCTGTTTCCGTATAGTTTAACTTCAATAACCATTTCATAATTTTATTTTTACATTATTTACTGCAATTTGCTATATTTAAAATTTTATTTAGTTTGTTGTACAATTCACCTCCCCGGAAAGGAAAGAATCTTTGCGCGAAGGAAGTACCAACCGCAGTCGTCCTACATACTGCGAAATTTCTCCTGGAGAGACCTATGCGTTTTCTGCCATCTTCGGGTAGGTTCGAGTGTTGGAGAAGAGCAGTAAGCAAGACGTACAGCTGTCGTACAGTTAGCACCTGTGCTTCCTCATAAAGTGCTGAGGTGTTGAAAAGCCGTGGTTTGGATAAGCTTACTTTTATTATCATCCTTTGGGCTCTTTCTACAGTTATCAGTTTTGTTTTACATGCCCCGCCCCATGTGGTAATGCAGTAACCAATGATAGATTGCACCAGAGCCTCGTATACCATCCTCATCGTTTGTTTGTCTGCTACGTCACGGAGTCCTTTAAAAATGTAAGTGAGCTTCCGTATTCTTTTAGATAAAAAGCCAATGTGGTTTCCAAAAGTTAAATTTGCGTCAATTTCGACTCCAAGATATTTAAGACTTTTTGTAGGATTAATAATGGGACAATTACAGTTTGGAGTTGGAGGGAAATTACATTTATGTGCGAGGATATTGTAAGTAGTGAGATTGGCAAGTTCAGTTTGATTACGAATACAGTATAAAATGTATTTGGTTTTATCTTCATTTAAAGTTAGGGAGTTTGAAGATAGCCAGTGACACACAGTGTTAAAACCATTTTGCGCGAGATTAAAAAGCTCCGTCCACGAATCAGCGTAAAAGGTTAGGGCAGTATCGTCTGCGTATGCGGAGATGCGGCAATTTTTAATCTCAAGGGAACAGAGTTCGTTTATATAATAGAGGAAAAGAGTGGGACCTAGTATACTGCCTTGTGGCACCCCAAAATCAACTGGCAGTTCGTCACTAATGTGCTCTCCAATTTTAACTGATTGGGTTCTGTTTTTTAAATAATCCGAAAGTAAGTCCAGTGGAACACCTCTAATACCATGGTCTTCCAGTATTTGCACAAGGCGGGGTACAGAAACAGCGTCAAAAGCTTTTGCTAGGTCGAGAAATATAGTCAAACATTTCTTTTTACTATCTAATTTATTTACTATAAAGTTAACAAGATCAAGTACTGCGTTGTTAGTTGAGCGGCCGGCTCTGAAACCGTATTGTGTTTCAGAAAACAAGTTATATTTCTCTAGGTATTTTGTAAGTCTATTGTTGATTATGCGTTCAAATATCTTTGATACTGTTGTTAGGATCGCAATTGGCCTATAATTGCTGACGCTGCCTCTGTCTCCCGCCTTATGTATCGGATGTACCACAGCTCTTTTTAATGCAAGGGGAAATACTCCCGAAACAAAACAGCGATTTATTAAGTTGGTTAGAACGGGTGTTATCGAAACAGATATTTTCTTTAGTACATCGGCACTAATTTGATCCCAGCCGGGCGAGCAATCACTTTTTAACTGTTGAAGCGTTCTTTCTATTTCTTCGATGTCTGTGGGTAGGAGAACGAAAGAGTTTAGTGGATGCTTAGATACTTTCTTAGCGCAAGTGATATGGGGGGGAATCATATTTGATAGTCGTTTCCCAACATTTGAGAAGTATTCGTTAATATTGTTTATTGATTCATGAGGGGTTTTATGTGTAGTTAATAGTTGTAATGGTAGCGGCTTTTTATTATTATTGTTGGTGATTGTTTTAATGGTAGACCAAAGCTTTTTAGAATTATTTTTAGACATTATTAGTTGATTTCGCTCATATTGTTTTTTAAGTTTTTTTATTAGGTTATTGCAATAGTTCCGGTATCGCAAGTAGGATATTTTCAAAATGACGTCGTCATTATTAATTTTTAACTTCTTATGCATTCTGTCTCTGGTCCGGATGCAACGCAATATACCAGTAGTTATCCACGGTTTAATTATAATTTTATTTCTAGGAATTAGTTTTTTTATAGAGTTATTGGCAATTAATAATTTAATAATGTTAATGAAATTGTTCATAGCGGTATTTAAATTTATTTCCAGATACACTTTGTCAAAATTTAGGTTGTTACATTCGGATTTTAATTTGTCTATGTCAATTTTGACATTGATTTTCATCTTCATGGATTTGGGTTTGGCGACATGGCTTTTTAGACAGAATAAAACTGCTTCATGATCCGTGATACTAGTACCCAAGGAAAACGTAAATGCTTCTAACTTGGTTTTTAGTATCACATGGTCCAAGCATGTCTTCTCTCTGGTGGCAGTATTGATTGCAGGGAGAAGCCCATGGAAGGCAATGGTCTCTAGATACGAGGTGGTCGCGGAACTGTTTCCCAAGAGATCAATATTTATGTCACCGACTATGATGATATTTTTAAACGACGACACGGTCATTAGCAAGTTATGCAATGAATCAAGGAAGGTAGTGAGTGACTTAAAACTAGGGGGCCTATAAATTGCGATTAATATTGTATCATTTTTTATTTTTATCATCAAACAATTAGCCTCTGATAGGAAAGGTTCTTCCACAGTGCATTTTAAATTATTATTGGTGTATACAACTATGCCGTCGTTTTGATTGTAGTTATCATTAGTTTTATGTGAGTTAAATCCTTGTAGCAATGGTAAGTTGATAACACGCGATAACCAGCATTCGGAAAGCACAATGATATCGCATGATAATTTCATCCTCTCGAGTAAAACGTGTAATTCTTGAAAATTACAGTTGAGACTACGTATGTTTTGCTGTAGAACCTTTAGGTAATGTGTAGGGTTTTTAAGATATGAGTTGCACTTGCTCGGGTTCACATGTGACTGGGACAGAAATACCAAATTGGTCTATGTCGCTCATTAGGTTACTTGTGGTATCGAATTTTGTAGTTTACTGATTTTAGTGAGGATAATTTAGGCGTGAATAACATTAGATAAGGTAATCTATTCCGAGATGTAGGGAAAAAAACTAAATACTCATACATATCATTGGTAAAGCAGGTTTTGGATTGTCGAGAAATAATTATGTATTTAATAAATGAGCATGAGATATTAAATGTATTTATTGTATAAGTAAATAGTTCATTGCATTCTTTAGAATAGTAGTTGTATGTAATTCTGTAAACTATGGAAATGTAGGTTGGTAAATGGTTATTATATTTAATGAATAAGTAGGAACACATATATGTATGTATTGTGTAAATATATATTTTATTTTGCGGTTTAGAATAGCAGTTGTATGTTATACTATATAATATAGAAATGTAGGTTGGTAAAAAAATGTGTAGTGTGAATATGCGTAAAGCGTTATGTGTACTTATTGCATAGTTATATATTTTATTGCATAATTTAGCATAGTAGCTGTGTGTTAAAGTGAATAATATGAAAGCGGTACTTTGTAAATAATTATATTTTGAAGGTGTTGGTATGTGATGTAGTTGTAAATTCAAAGCTATTAAAAGGTACATTTTATACAGAGACATATTAAACATTTTCATGCAAAGTTGAGAAACAAAACACAGCAAATGTATTAAAGAACAGACTTTACCGTAGTATTCAAAAACGAGATCATCATAAAACATATCATGAACAGAGGAAAATGGAGGGTATAATGAAAATATTAGTCATTGTGATTTCAATTTAGTGAAGTCCTCTTCTCGTGAAATAAGGATTGGCTGGTCGCCGTCCTTTTGACGAATAAACACCTTTCCATATGAAGTCCAACAAGTTGCACCCTTTCGATTTTTGATGTATTGACGAGCGAGGTAGTATAAGTTCCGTCCGCAGGTGGTGAGACATTCCGCTATGAAGATTGGTTTGGGTTCGCCGCTTAACTTTAGATGGGTCGAGTCAAGTTTATCATTGTGTTTGTCTTTACTGTATCTCTTAGATGACATTATAATATTTTCTTTAAGGGAAGTCGAGCAGAATTCCACTATTATGGGGGCAGCGGACTTGTTAGAAGATTTTTTGGGCCGGAAAATATTTCTTATGTCCGTGTCACGCACTTTAACATTCAGTACTTCACCAACATTCTTTACCAAACCAATAAGTGCAGATTTGTCTTCCAGATGGGATTCTGGCACATTTCTCAGTTCCAAGGATGACGCCTTTGAGTTGCGTTCAAGGATCTCAATTTTTTGCTCCAGTGTTTTAATTTGGGTCTTGAATGCAGTATTTTCAGATTTCGCTTGATGAAGTTGAGACAAGATTTCATCATATTTGTCTGACATGTATTGGATAGATTCCGTAATTTTTTCATTTTGCTTAACTAACCGTTGCATCTCCTCATCAAATTTCAACGCCTGGGTTTTTTGTTGGAGCTGAACATCAGCCAGCATATCTCTCAGTTCAGCCAGCGCAGAATCATCATATTTACGTTTATAACGTCGCGCAATATTTTGCTGACCAACGCAGTCAGTTTCTGAACCCATACAATCCGAGGCTGTATCAGATTCCTGTGGCAAAATAGTCGGTTTCAATAATGTTTGGGTAGATTTTTCGGGTGGAGTTCTCTGAATAGAAGCCATAGCAAAAATAATAATAGGCTAGTGCCTTTTATACAACCAAAAAACAAAAACAAAAAGGTATTGATATACTGGTTATAGATAAGCGGGGTTCGAACTCGGGACCGGTGACTAACTGTTGTACCGAGAGCGTTATACCACTGAGCTAACTGGACAGCAGTGGAAGGTGTGAAATTAACGAGCTTTTATGCCAGTCTCGCCGACGATCTCATTGTTTAGTTGAAAGAGTTCAAAGTCCAAGTGTTCGCACGTTTTAAATTAACATTGTTTGTTTTGATTTAAAACTGTTCTCGCTGTAGTTAGAGTTATTGGTACACTTGACTTTTTGCACACAACATTCACTTGCACTTGTAGATCAGTCAAAGTAGTTATTATTAGAAATTAAGCACTGTTTACACGGTTAGTTTGTTGTGGTTTGAAACTGTTCTCATAGGTGAATTATAGATAATGGTTCATTGAAATTTTTTACACACTAACAGTCACTTGCACCTTAACGACATTTCTGTAGAGTTTTATAAAGAAGTATGCAGTATTTACACGGTATAGCAATTTTAAACACGGAGTTTCGCGTAAGTACGTGTGTTCGGAATGGCGTCTCGAGCGGGGGGGGGATACATACATCAAACATAATAAATTAGTTACTCACCCCCTGAGCACTAGTATAATGCAACAACGCCATGGGATGCGTCAGCGGCACCCTGTTGGTATACGCTGCGGCGCTGCACCCCTCTACCCTGGCGCCCAGCATCAGCTTGGCCTCCGCTTCACCAGCGCCCACGCGGACCATCACCCAGGCTGCGCCTTCGACGATGGCGAGGCGACGGTCGGTGCTGGATAGGAGTGACGACCCTGGGATGAAAGAAAAGTGTGATAAATACGATTTTAATTGCTTTTTTCTGTTCTGGATTAACGGCACAATCATCTGCTTAGTTGTTTGCCAACTATGTTGGGGTAGGCTACCAGTCTTACCGGATTCAGCTGAATAATCCTATTCCTGTAAAGTTTAAGGTGGCGCAGTAGAAGAGTAAGTTCGCGCTGCTGGGACACACGGCCTCCTCTCTAAGAGAAGTAATGGGCTGTAATCCACCACGCTGGCCCATTGCGGGTTGTTAGATGTCACTTATATTCGAATTAGGTTAGGGTAGGTTCTGAGACATTCGGGTTTCTTACGATGTTTCTCTTCACTGTTTTGAGAGCAGTAATGCGCTTGACTGGGTTCGAACCCACGACCAACAACTTGTTAGTCGGGGCGGTCACCACTGGTCCACCCCACGTCACATCCGCATCTACAGAACCCTAGCTTTTCTGACCTGCCTTCTTTTAGCACAGCTATTAGCTATTCATGGGACCAGTTAAAAAGCCAGATCAATTATGAAGATGCGAACATAACTTAGACATGATTTTACATGTAGTTTGAATGAACGTCGATGACCTTTAGCTTCGTCTTCATACAAGGTATACGGTACATCGATGCCCACCGGTTACCATGTATTCATTACATCCTTCTGCGCCCCCACATAGAAATATTTCATCGGTTTTTTTTTTTTTAATTAGCTGTTCCATTCATTTTGACCGTGTCGGAAGCGTACGTATTGCATTTTTGTAGGAAAGTTAGTTTATCAGTAGGTTTAAAATGATATACTGGACACGTATTGTACTGAATATAGCAAAAGGTGAACCATGAGTTTTATTCAAAGTATTGGACATAGAAACAACTCTACATTAACGAGTGGAATTATTTAAACCAATACAGTAATAAATGAAGTCACTGCAATGCCCTGAACAGCTTTATTACTGGTCAGTGAATAAGTTCGCCACCTCCAGGGAAATCAGAGGTCCGCAGTCTGGTGTATTATGAGCGAATATGTACTAATTCACCTGAAATAACCCCCGACACTCGGGGGAAGAGTTGCTTATTCGGGAGCTTTGCCCTCCAAATTGTGAGGTATGTCTTTGAGCATGAGTGAAGTATTTAACGGTCTGTTAATTACTTAAGCGACTTATGTGTGCAGTCGTAATGTTTGATCAGGAATGGGATCCATGGTTTGGCTTCCAGGGCTTTATTGTAATCCAGAAGGCACATCCATGAGCGTATTGGGGGACTAGACATTTACATGAGCGCTAACGTGCTTTCCGAGGCACGGGGGTATCACACCGCCAACTTCCAAACTCCGAGCTACTACTGAGATATTTCTAATCGAAAAATCCAATAGCACTTTTTCCCCGACTCGGGAATCGAACCCAGGACCCCACGCTCAGCAGTCGCGCTGACGTCCTCGACACCAAAGGGGCAGTTCAGGATCTGAGGACCAGGGATTTTGGGATCTGAGTGAATATGTTGTTGGGATAGTCGTACTCCATCATGTCCTTGTCTTGTTGTTACTTGGGGTCGGCGCAACCCGTTTTCTTCTTCCATTCTCCTCTGTCAACCGTCACGCTATCATTTACTCTAACGAGGTATCTACGAATCTAATGAGGTATCTAATAAAAAATCTATCTTGTTTAGAAGAAAACATTTACACGCGTACTCTATCATAATGATAAACCATTCTACCTTAAAACACTAAGCTTCTAGCAGTCTATTTTTTATTTCCATCTACAATTCTACATAGCCCCGTAACACTAAATAAGATGAATACGGCGCTCATTTTTCCACTTTGCAAGTTTCATTTATTCTTCAGCCATTGAGTCGCGAGTTTGCCCTAATTTATTATAAAAACTGTTCATAATTCATGCTTGGTTCCCCTGAGTGCTTCTGTAGAAATATTAGGATGTCTACTCGACTTGATGTTAAGAATGTTGCTAATGAAATAAGTAAATGTAGCGAGACAGAATAATGACCTGATGGAAGGTTACAGAGTACGGATGTTATTCAATTATATTTATGGAAATTTTACCCGAAATTTATGGTTTTATGTGGCAATGTTATAGGCACCCTTCAAAATTACTTTTCAAGGACAACGTTTTGGAATCAGCAGTTGGTTACCAACAAGGTGACCCTCTCGGGCCTGTCATTTTCAGTTTGGCTATTCATCCCATAATTCAACAACTAAATTCAAAATTTAACGTGTGGTATTTAGATGATGGAACA
This sequence comes from Eugnorisma glareosa, assembly GCA_947578425.1. Lineage (NCBI taxonomy): Eukaryota > Metazoa > Arthropoda > Insecta > Lepidoptera > Noctuidae > Eugnorisma > Eugnorisma glareosa. Next base: position 18,924,802 of record OX387973.1, on the reverse strand, counting down.
TTAGGAGGTGATGTTGACACCGTTTTGGATGACCTACAACTCCTTAAACAACAATTTAAATCTATTGGCTTGGATCTTAACCCCTCAAAGTGCGAAATTTACCTCTCTGACATTACTGACAGACAATCGATTATAGATAAATTTAATGCAATAGCCCCACAAATCAAAATTTTAGAAAAAAGTTCCCTTCACCTCCTAGGTTCCCCTATTTTAGAAGAAAGTTTTTCATCTTTCATCGATGACAAAATCAAACATTTTAATGATATTTCCGATAGACTCTCCAAAATAACTTTACATTCGGCATTCACCCTTATTAGATATTGCTGTTTTGGTCCAAATTTTATGTATTATCTGCGTTGTTCTCCTCTTTGGAAGAAACCACAACTTTTGGACAAAATTGACCAAATTATTCGCAACACTTTAACGTCCATTCTTAATGTGGCCCTGGACGACCGAGCGTGGCTGCAAGCCACCCTACCAATTCGTTTTGGTGGCCTCGGCGTCCGCAATATTTCTAGTGTAAGCTTACCGGCGTTCCTGTCTTCTGTCCACAGCACTGAAAAGCTAACCAGGAAAATTTTAACTCTCTCCCTGGTTGACTCTGAAGTGCCGTGCTTGTCCGACGCAGAGGACGCCTGGAAAGTGGCTTGCCCGGATACGGATCGGCCCGAGAACCCGTTTTCCCAGAGACAGTGGGATGAGCCGCTCTGCAGGTTGGTACGGAATAAACTTCTTAATACGTCTACCAATACTGCTGAGCGTGCCCGCCTGCTGGCTGTGGGTGAGTGGGAGTCGGGCCTCTGGCTTCAGGCACTATCGTCACCTAATATAGGCACTATGTTAGGTGACACAACCTTCCGGCTCGCTACTTGTTTGCGATAGGGCGCTCCTTGCGGGGCTCCACATCGCTGTCAATGTGGTGAAGCAGTCGACTGCCTCGGACACCATGGGCTTTCTTGTAGTAAGAGTGCAGGTCGGCTTGCGCGGCACGCTAGCATTAATGATCTCATCCGTCGTGCTCTTGCCACCGCCGGGGTGCCAGCTGTCTTAGAACCAACTGGCTTGGCACGCGTCGATGGGAAGAGACCAGATGGTATGACCATAATGCCTTGGAAGTTGGGTAGGCCTTTGGTGTGGGATGCAACTTGCGTCGACACCCTTGCGCCATCCCATCTTCCTAGCACAGTGAGCTGCGCTGGGGCGGCTGCTGCAGGTGCTGAAAACCTCAAACGGCGCAAATACAATAATTTAATTGGTAGTTACGTGTTTGAGCCGTTTGGGGTTGAAACACTAGGCCCATGGGGTCCGAGTGCCCACCTAGTATTTCGGGAAATCGCCAAGCGGTTGGTCGACTCTTCACGTGACCAGAGGGCGGGCCTATTTTTTGGCCAAAGAATCAGCATTGCCATACAACGTGGCAATGCTGCCAGCCTTCTGGGCACTTTTCCTGTTGACAGCGATGTGGACGAATTTTTTGACGCCCTGTAACCCTTTTGATACTTGTACATATTTTTATTACTATTATAGATTTGTAGTTTGTAAATAATGTAAATAACTTGATTGAAATAAAACATCAAATCTTATTCTCCATTATATTTATTTATTTACTAGCGACCCGCCCCGGCTTCGCACGGGTGCATTGTTTTACATATTAACCTTCCTCTTGAAACACTCTAACTATTAAAAAAAACCGCATCAAAATCCGTTGCGTAGTTTTAAAGATCTAAGCATACATAGGGAAAGACAGCGGAAAGCGACTTTGTTTTATACTATGCATAGTGAAGACTAGCTGTTCCCCGCGACCTTGGTCCGCGTGAAATTATATAAAAAAATACGACATTCTTATTTAAATCTGATTTTTTAAACAATTTCAAGGGTTTCAATATTTTTGCACGGAACTCTAGCTACCCTCTAGCTAACTCTGTAGCTTAAGTTACTCCTCATAATATCAGCTATCTTTTTCCGCCAACACAGAACATCATGCCTGTAATGCCCGAAGAGTTAGGCAGAGGTCTACCAATTATAGTCCACTCTCATTTCGCCAGTCATGACTTTAACAGCAATTATAAATAAAGCATTTGAATAGGCTACCACCGGCGTACCACAAACTGATCATCTTCTTGCCCTTATCTCATTCTACTTGGGGTCGGCGCAACATGTTTTCTTCTTCCATTCTCCCGTCAGACGTCACGGCATCATTTACTTCTTTCTGTTTCATATCATTCCTCACAATCCATTCATCTTTTCTTTGGCGTTCCTCTCTCTCTCCATCCATCAACAGTTCCGATAGCAGTACCACTAACTGATATCGGAATATCGTAATTTCTGCAACAGAAAGCTCTGTGGTTAAAGCATTTTAAATAAAACGTTTCGTTAGCTATAACATAATATTTTAAAACAGCTGGCATTTTCACAAGTTATCAAAACATCCGCGTTCAATTCTACGAAAATTTCTTCTTCACTGTGATTTTCCAACTGAATAAAGTTACCTCATTTCCTTTACCAGGAATCTGAATGTAAACAAATGATTAGACTCGAGGTTTCACTCCGAGGAATAGGTTTCATCTACATAATATCGCCCTTATAGTTCCCGAAAGGTAAGGCAGATGTGTACGACAATATTTCGCCAATTATGTTAAAGTCCTGTGATGGCAATAGGCTCGTACAAATCTTTCCGGGTTGATACTGAGAAATTCCTGATGGAAATATCCACTGACACTTGGCCGACCTGGGAGCGAACCCAACACCTAAGACACAGCAGTAGCACTAGCGACCACTAGACCTAACGAGGCAGTCGAGGGTTCATCTATTTCGTAGAATATACCACGTCGAGAAAGTATCATCACACCAAAATGAATCTGCTCACTTTTAAAACAAAATCCCGTGCACACGATATCCACATCTGTTCACCACCCTTATTGCTATTGGTCAGCACAAAGAGAGTGCGGACCAATAGTAGAAAAACAATAAAAATATGCGACCTTTTTACATTATCTTTTGTTTTACAAACATTCTCAGGCTCTGTTAATGATCACTGATGTTTGACCACCCTTTTTGACTAATAATGAAGAGAAAGTTTTTAACAAAGCGCTTCTATAGTGGCCGGATGCTGCAAGCAAAAGTAATCCGTAAGGTGATCAGATTCATTTTGGGTCGATTGTACCTCGCCGTACAAACGGTGACCACATATTGTGAACATAGAAATTTCTCATCATCTCTTATTCCTTTTTTTTTTTTTTGTTTGTCCCGTCCTGTTGAATGCATATGTTTTTGTAATGCTTTGTACGTTTATAGTTTTTTGTTGTCATTTTGTATGATGCATGTCATGTCAATGCGACAAATAAATATTATTTTCTTTCTTTCATCGGTAATAAAAAGAACAAATGAGCTGTTACCCATAAAAGTGCAGTAACTACATAACTGTTTTCTTTTACTAATTACCGGTCATGGGGGGCCTAATTGCCCAGCAGTGGGATGACTCAGGCTAACAGTAACCGAAGAAAAATATCTATCTGGAATGATGCAGAATGATGTAGTAAATACACCGTCTGTGCGACGGTGTCCCTACCACCCTGTATGGGTTTTTTATTTATTACATGGAATCCATGCATAACCTCAAATGCGAACAATATTACAAAGTTGTGTCCGCCGGGACGCGAACCTCGGCCAACTGTCAAACTGAATAAATAGTTCGCTACCAATCCCTGTGCATAAGCTGTTCTGAATGAGAGGAAAATAACTCGGAAAAATATTGTGAAAGTTGGAGCCAGTTCATTCGAGTTTTGCAGGTAATTCAACGAATACCAAAAAAAATATACATAATAATATTGTTGCAAAAGTGCCTGTCACGGGCCTATTTGAAATAAATGCTTTGAGTTTGAGTTTGAATTTAAATTTCGCGGGCTACCCTTGCGCATCCATTTAACGTCTTACGACATTTTATACAAACTTTGGACTCATTTGTTCTCGAAATGACTGAACCGATTTGAATGAAACTTCATACTCCTAAGCAGGATACATAGTTCTAAAAAATTCATAAAGAACATTTTCGAAAAATAGTGTTACAGCTAAATTAGACCGATTTTAGATTTTACATAGAAACAGAAATTTCCAATTATCTTTTTTTTTTAAGACATTTCGAAAATGTTCTCTGTCAAGTTTTTAGACATATGTATCCTGCTTATGAGTATGCAGTTTCATTAAAATCGGTTCAGTCATTTTGAAAACAAATGAGTTCAAAGTTTGTATGCCGTAATACGTTATCGTTCTTAATGGCACGTTTGTGGTTATACTGACAGCGGCTGTACGCCCGCGCTGGGCCCGTGTGCTGGATTACGGTCACTTTCACGTTAAAGTGGCAAAGCCTTGCAACCAGTCTTTCTAAGGGGTATCGTGTTATCCTGAAACTGGGATGTACAGGTCAAAAAGGAAGTTGCATGTAAAGTACTGCCACCCAGATTCATCTGGTTAGACTGGAAGCCAATATCGGAAAAACCTGGATGTCACAGTAAAAGCGATTTTCTTAGATCAAGTGTTAACACTAATGTGTGGTTGACTGTACAATGAACCTGTTCACCATCGCTTAGAAAATTTCCCTTGTAATTAAAACTTAAGCAACTTTCCGGGACCGAGTATATGGAAATACGTGGGTGGTGTGATATGTGGGAAATTAAATAAATTTCTTTGTTTTGGAAGTTCTTAGAAAGTTGTATCATTACGAAATCCATAAAGAGAGAAAAATATGTGGACTCTTTTTCGTTTTATATTACTGGTTCAACTTCTTTTCATACTGAGATTTATTGTTTCTGAGACTGGGACTGACTGTTACAGGGACTCAAACCAGTTAATCGAAACAAATTATTGGTAGTACCTTACTTCTCAGAGTAGGCGGGTATGAAACACCGGCCCCATCTATTTTTAAAACATAACATGATGTAACGTGTAAAAGTGTTTTGTAAAACCAATTTACAAAAATAAATATTAGTTAAGATTGATGATGATTTTTATTTGTTAATTGCTGAAACCGTAGCGAATTTTCTAGATGTAGCTTTGTTTTTTTTTTGTGGTTTGGTTTATTTTTTGCGGTTATTAAAAAAATAACTGCTTATCCATACAAGTTGGCCGTGTAGTGATTGCACTTTTGCATGAAACAGATTTTTTTTGTATAAACTGACTTATAATTTGAACGCTGATGTATCATCATCATCGGCCTTTTCCCAAATTCTTCTATTCTGTCTTGATCCAGCTTCCAGTCTCCGGATACAACTGAATACCAGTATTTTATATGGAGCCACTAGCTATCTGACCTCCACAACCGAGTTAGCACTATGTAATACGGTACCCTTGCTTGGCAAACCTGTCGATCAGACTTCCGAGCCACTGACTACCTGAAACGTCTGTAGAAGATCTACAATTGACAGCCGGAACCAACGGCTTAACGTGCTTTCCGAGGCACGGAGAAAACTTGTTATGTAATTGTTGGTCTCCCATCCGCGGACCAACCTAGGCAAGCGCGGCTTAACCTGAAGTTCGACCCGACCGGCTATTATTATGTAGCCACGAGCTCCTCATATAAAATTGTAATTCATAGTAACAATTTGCACATCGATGTCCCTTAAACTGCATATAAACCTTTCTAAAGTCGAAAGCATTCTTCCTTTCTCACGCTAATACCACAGCATTTACATCTCAAGTTCTCCACCGGTTCGTCGTTTGATCGGTTTGCCCACAAATTCCTCGGGAACGGCACGGGCCGATAACAACATTCTTAGCGCGCCGACCGGGGTCGAACGGAGACGTTTTTATGTATCTAGCTGCAAATAGATACGAATCTGACTGAGTGGTGTAAAGTCTCACGTGTTTTGACCTAGTTTTAAAAGCGTTTGTAGATAAAAGGCTCGATTTACCAAGGCGAAAGAAGGCCAAACCCAAGTAGCAAAAGGTTCTATAACCAAGGCGTTTTATCACCAAAGAGTGATGTAGTAGGCCTATAACGGTAATCATTATGACTGCTTGTACTATAAAGGTTTTTAGCAGAGCGTTTTGGTACTATAAGATTAAAGAGCATTTAAGTTCTATAATTTAGCTCTTAGAACGCTTACACGACCATAAAAAAGAATCTTTAAAGTGTAACACTATATTAGATATGAAAAAAGCGATTATAGTACTATAGACGACCTTACTGACACTTATGTATCTATTTTGCACTAATAATGCGTCAAAATAACTTTTACAGTACTAGTGTTGTAGCAGTATCGAAAACACTATTACACGATCAATCTGCACTATAAAAGTACCTTTCACAACCATTACGTAACCTTTTAGCTTCTTAAAAGATCCCTCAACATCGCTATGGGGCTAGTTCTATTAAAGTCATGAAAACTCTTCTATAGTACTAAATGGTACATTAGCGACTCCTGGTGCAGTTGCTAAATAACTTAAATTCTAAATAGCTCTACAAGTGAGTTTGTGTTACTGCTACGAAACTAAAGCGTGACATAAAAGCACTCAAATTGTTAATTAATGAACTAATTAGATCTATACTAGCTTTTCAGTATCAATAATATCACTAGTAATTCGTAAATGGTAGCACACTGTCGACTGTCACTGAAAATATAGCACATGGTTCCGTACAAAATATTTGTTTTTTACCACAACTATGCTGTAATAATAATGTTCCTTTTTCTCAGGCCAGTAATAAGGATGAAGAATATGAGAGTGAGAGCACGTCTGTTCAAAGTTCCATAACATCGGAATGTTCAGAAGAGGAGAGCAATAAAAATGACAGTGACATAAGAAGATGCTGCGTCACTTATAATAAACCTTAACTAGCAACTAAATTTTTGATAGAAATAATAAACAAGCGCATTCCTTACGTGTAATCAAAAGATCCAAGGACACTATTGAACATTTTTAGCTACACATTCGTGGTGATTTCGTGACTGAATTGGACAAGAAGCTGGAAAATACCTGAAGTTGGATATTTTCTATTCTAATCCTAACAACAAAAAAAAAACAAACTGTATGTTAAAACTGAGAATTTTATTAAATAATCTTTTAGTTTTCGTGTGGAATTTTCTAAATAACAATTTTAGCTTAAGATTGAAAAACGTTTTCTAGATAGGGACGTATTTACCATATCCCAAATCATGCCCCAGTGTACATTTAAAGCAACTACATACTAAGAAATTTATTTTGACTACACTATTTTATATTTGGACAACGAAATAATCCCTAATTCGTTTTCGGTGAAAATATGGCTGCTGTTTTCTGCCATGATAGCACATTAGCAGCACGGCTAGAGCCAATGTGTACAGCCAAAGTCGGGACAAATCCTTTTTTCATTAATTTAAATTTCATCAAAACACGAAAATTATAAGGGCGCATTGTCAAATTTGAAATCAGCATAATGATTTTATCGATACAATTTTTTTCGCAAGTACAAACTATGGCAGAGTTACGGTCCATGAATGTATTGTAGTATGTCCTTTTTATTACAATGGCAAATGGCATAACTTATCGATATAGTTATTTTGTTTTCTTGGGTAACGCTCACAGCGTGTGTTAAAAAAGATCACTGGAATCGTTACGGTGCAAAATAGCACTATAAACATGTTTTGATTATTTTTATAGTGCAAATTTGTGATATAAACTTAGCAGACAGCACTATTTTAGTACTAAAAAGCGTTTTTCGACACTTTTACATTTCAACTATAGAGCTGATTTATCACCGTGAGAGCCTTTATGTAATGTTTATAGAATAAATCAGTGACAAAACTAGGGTTCCGTAAACGTTTACAACACCATCATAGTACTAATCATGAACACTAATTAGCACGTTGTAAAACGTTCTCAGGACTTTTATAGTACCAAATTTTGCTACTTGCATGCCAATTTTAGTTAAATGCCTATTTTATAAAACTAACGCTTTAGATTCGAATTAAAGAATAATTCCCGCTATGGCGATTCCCGTTACGTCGATTCGTGATTTTTCTTGGTTTGGATGTCTTTGCTTCACCGCGACATGACTGTCACAGAGAACAGTCACATTAAAAACGAAATACGGCTGTTATTTCAATTAATAAAGTAATTTCGCTAATCCGGTGGTATCGTATCATTATCAGTACATAGTATAAAACAAAGTCGCTTCCCGCTGTCTGTCCCTATGTATGTTTAGATCTTTAAAACTACGCAACGGATTTTGATGCGGCTTTATTTAAGATAGAGTGATTCAAGAGAAAGGTTTATATGTTTAACATTGCACCCGTGCGAAGCCGGGGCGGGTCGCTATATACGGTCGCGGTTTATAATGCTACATTGATAACCCACCTAAAACTACTGGGCTAGCATAAAATCAAGAGTACCTAGTTGATATTGCGATTTCTTTTTGTGTAGAGGCATCCGCAATAACTATTCCAATTAAACGACAGAAAAATGTAGTGTCTTCTTTTAATATTTATGTGTCCTTCCTTTTATTATTAATTGGGGTCGAATCTCCTCACTTGTCTGACCCATAATAACTTTAACCTGTCTTAGGTTGACTGTTCAGGCAATTGAGCTTGCAAAAGTTCTCATTTAAAAAGGGATAGTGTGGTGCCCTCAGCTTTTGGAGTCAACTGCAAGAAATTGGACGGACATAGACCTTTCACTTTTGCTTTATCGACTTTAAAATGCACTAATGCTCCGTCATACATTTGGGCAATTGATTTTTATACAGCGTGTAACAGAAAGGGTATAATCATATGGAATACTGTGGTACGGACCATCATACTGAACAACTTTCTCTATGGAACCACCATCGAAATCGTAAAAAATAATCAGCTGTCCTATACAAAATTTCAATACCTACTCGACCCAAATGTATGGGATAGCTGATTATTTTTTTACGATTTCGATGGTGGTCCCATAGAGAAAGTTGTTCAGTTTGATGGTCCGTACCACAGTATTCCATATGATTATACCGTTTCTGTTACACGCTGTATATATAGATAGATAGATAGATTACTCATATTTGCTCATAGCAGAAAGACTCATCATTTAGGTTGAATAACATCCATCATGGGTCTGGCTCATGGGTGTTTTGTAGAAAAAATCTCAGTAGATCCACATCTTAAATCAGGATTCAATGAGTAAAACAATTGTCACTAGATCCATCATGGATCTGGCCAATGGATCTTCTGAGGTTGAACGTATTTATCGCTCAAAAACAACTCTGTAGTCATTTGTAAGTGATAAATAGGTAAATAAGAGTTAATCTCGCCACACATCACTAAAAACATCTTATACTCGTATGTTACGATGGCCGATACATCGCCAAATGTCCAAGTTGGCATCGTGTTCGAATTCTCGACGTGGCGCTAGCACTACATTCCTGACCATGTTCGTACGAGACCGTGTCAGCAGGACTACGTTACTATCTTTGTTACACGTTTTTATGTAAGTAAGGATATAATGAAAAATATAGTGATATCTTTTAACGGGTGAGAAGTTGGTCGAAAAAATATTTTTATGAAAATAATTGTATCAATTTACGGATCTTTTGGCACAAAGTTAAATGGGAACTAACATCACTATTTTCTTATTTCAATACATGTTAAAAAATAACTTCACCAAATATATTTACCAGCAGCGTCCCTCTTTAAACATCACACAAGTGTCCATACATTCTTATACCAGTGTAGGTATACCGGCTTTCTGACTGACCACCTAGGAAGACTCCTAGGAGGAGCTCGTGGCAAAATAATAACTGCCGCTCGGGTCGATCTTTAGGTTAAGCCGTGCTTGCCTAGGTTCGTCTGTGGATGGGTAACCGCCCATTACATACCGAGTTTCCTCCGTGCCTCGGAAAGCACGTTAAGCCGTTGGTCCCGGCTGTCATCTGTAGATCTTTGACAGTCGTTAGAGGTAGTCAGTTACCCAAAAAGTCTGATAACCTGTCTTACTAAGGGGTATCATATTACCGAGTACTAACTGGGTTGTGGAGGTGAGATAGGCAGTCGCTCCATGTAAAATACTGGTATTCAGCTGCATCCGGTTAGACTGGAAGCCGACCCCAACATATTTAAGCATATGATGAACCAAGGAAGACTTCGACTTTGGCCCAATTAGGACTCTTCTTCGGTGAACTTTCAGGGTATGTGTTTGAACCCTAGTAGCTTGCTTTTACTTTCACAATTATCCACTCACCTCTCTGCAAGTAGCAGTGTCTATAAGGCGCAGCATGTTGGACGGCCCTCGCACACAACACTCGCGACCCGCCACCGCCGCGCGCAGACGTGCAGCGAGCGATCAGCTCCACCCAACGTTCTATCACTTTGTCCCTAGAAGAAGACGAGAACTTGGAATAGCTTGAAATGTCAAATAACTCGTACAGAATAATTATGGTGTTTAAAAAAAACTACACACATCTATCACACCTCACCTCAGCTTTTGGGGGAGGCCTATGTCTAGCAGTGGACGTCTTTCGACTGAAATGAAGAATGATGACACACCTCTAAGCACCGTTCTGGATCTCCATCATCTCACCGCAATTTTAGTAGCTAATCTGGATACGGTTTTTATGAATTATATAATTACAAGAAAAGCATAATCGATTGCCAAAGTAAGTATGTGAGCATGGAGATAAGTTGCGTCGCTGATGAGCCCTGTCGGCGAAGAGTCCTGTCGGCGAAGTGTCCTGTCTGCGAAGTGTCCTGTCGGCGAAGAGTCTCGTCGAAGTAAAGTCTTGTCGGTGTTTAGTCTGTTGGCGTCGTTTCTGTGGGCGTTTAGTCGTACACTCTTTTATTAACTCAGTGTTGCAGTATGAAGTTTCATAGAAAGAATCCTGAACGGCTCGAGCCGTGACGATGATGATTCCGAACAGTGCTTACAACCAAGCGTAACCATTATTCAAAAAGAGTTACGAACTGTCTTGTAGTGACAAGACTTTTCAGACAGCACAGTCTGATAGCAAGGCTAACAGAAATGACTAACGACACTTAAGTACACCACCGAAAAACATGAGTTCTTTAAAAGTTCACATATGTAGACATTCAACTGTAGAGCCACTCTAACTAGTTAATGTAAGCGCTCCAATGAACACATAACATCACACCCGTACTCCTCGAAGGGTGAGGCAGAGATGTACCTAACAGTACACAAACATTTCGCAAGTCATATTTAAGTGCCATGTCCTATTGCCTTATGGCATCAAATCATCGGGCACAAATCCAGATTCCGTGACTGCTACCGAGAAATTCCTGATGGAAAAACCCAATGCTACTTTACCCGGCCTGGGAATCGAACATAGGACCTCATGCTCAGCATTTGCACTTGCGACCACTAGACCAACGAGGCAGACCCCGAATGAAAGTGGCTTATTGTCTCAATAACCTATTATTTATTATTTTTTTTGTATTTTTATGCCCGACTCGCCACTGTTCCGTTACCAAAGACCAACCTGCATAAATATCCCGAAGGTGTCAGGAACTCCTCCCACTTGTCAGCCTCTCTCCCCGTGAGACGGACGCGCCCGTAGCCCACAGGCCCGTCTTGAAGACGACAGTCATCACCCAAGTTTAGAGGGGGAAGAGAGTCCAAGGTCACCAGATATTCCAAGGAACGGGAACGCATCTGTCGGAAGAACAATATTAAATAAGTACTAGAAGAGCACCAGTGGTTGATGCCCCGACTTACGAGTAGTAAGTCGTGGGTTCGAACCCAGGCAGGCGCATTACTTTGTGTAATTTATTTCATCACCACTGCTCTCAAAACGGAGAAGGAAAACATCGTGAGGAAACCGGCATGTCCTAGAACCAAAAAATTCGAAGACATGTGACACCTACCAACCCGCACTGGGCCTGCGGGGTGGATTATAGGCCATTCCCTCTCATAGAGAGGAGGCCGTGTGTCCCACTGGTGGGAACATTATAGGCTGATTATGCGTATACTATTTAACTGTAGCAAATGAACGATACATACAAAAAGATAATAGCAAGTCCATTTTAAAGAAACATTTTGAGGGCTTGCTTTCTTCAAGGAAGTTTCTTGGACTAAAACTCTCTCTAAAAATTTTGTCTTACGAATTAATTTTTCTACTGTAGCTTCTTGCTTTTTTACGTATTTATGTCCAATACTGTATTACCTTCTTCCCTCTATGCAGAGCTATAAGATGACAGCATCTGAACCTCGGGTCCCTCTGCCCAGCTCCGTCTACTATCCTCTGAACCAAACTCTCCACTGTGCTCTCCAGCTCAGTTGATATGCGCCCTGTAAGGAAGGAGCCAAATATGATCAAGTTTCTATTTGTTTATTACCAAAAAAAAAATATTTACTTTAAATTGTTGGAACAAATCTTAAAATATCGTAATCTACTTGCAATAATCTACTAGTTAGTGTACGTATTGTACAGCCTCACTGAGACATAACATCACAGTTTTCTATGACGTTTCTACTGATAAATTCTTTATTATCTGATATCTCTTTTCCAGCGTTTACACAAAAATTACAAGACAGTGTTCTAAATAATTTTTCAAATATTCAAAGTATCAGCAAAACATTAAATCCGGATCTATTTGACTGCTAAACACATCTTATAAATTTCACAAATACCAACATACCTGTCTGATCCTCCTCCCAGAGATTGTCGACATAAGAGTTTAGTGTTCTCAGCTGGTTGAGGGAGAACCGCAGCCCTGATGCTGGTAGACGCAGGTCTCCTCCGGGCGTCTCGCTCGCCAAACCCGAAGCTCCCGAACCCATTGCTCTTGACAAGAAGAAATCTGGTAAAGAAGATAGATAAATAACATCACGCCTGTAGCTAATTATTATGGAGAGGGGTAAAGTGTATAGGTGGAGCAACGTCTATAACGCCGACACAACATCGGTCAGGATCATAAAATGGTGAATGAGGAACTGTCTAGCTAGCCTGTTGTTCATACACCTTCCAGTTTTTCCTTGATACTTCATACACCTTCCAGTTTTTCATGGTTTTTGGGGTCAGTAATAACGAAAATATGTCGCCGAGGAGACTACACAACATGTTATAGGTTGCCACATTTCGATAGACGTGTCACATGGCACTGTTCTAAGTTAAATGCTACTTATGTCCAAATGGAAAAACGTAATAACTCTATGACCTGCTTGTCGATCGACCCATGAGCCCAGGTTCAACAGTCGCGCTTGTCCTAGACCAAAGAAGTAATAATTTCTAGTACCTACCTAAGCTGACAAATTACAAATATAATACTGTACACAAACATCTCCGCGTGCTAAAAGGCAATAAAACAGGCACCATTAGTAGAAATAATTATATCGATGTTATCTCCTGATGAGCGGGTGACATTGAACGTGCTAACACCATGTCCTACACGTTTGGCGTGACGAATGATGTGACCTTTTACTTTCATGCTGTATTGTTTATTTATATGACAGTCATCGTTGATGGTGGCCCAGTGCCAACGTCCATGTGCAAACGGCCGCCATGGGTTGTAGATAGTAGGTTCGAACCCAAACAGGAACTTTACTTTGTGTTAATTTTTTTGCACAACGTAAAGTGCTTAAGTAATTTAGTCGCAATAGTAGCTTGTATTTGTATTTTATTAAGTTTTCTATCAGAAATATCTCAGAATGAGCTTGGATTCTACATTTGTGTCCGGTTGTTGGCAATAGGCTTTTACCTCCTATTACATGGGACTAACTCATAACTAGGAATGTGGGGGCACTATAGGTACACCTCTGGGTTACACTTTCGGGACTTACAGGCGTGACATTATATGAAAGGGGTGTTCTTCATCAGTGCACATATTAAGCAGGTGTGTTAGTGGATATTATGACAACCATAACAACACAAATTACATGTTTATCCTAAAAACTTTCCTTCCCATCGATTTACCCCAAACACGATAATCAAATATCAATACAATGACAATCGATTGTGTAACATTGATGACACGGTGTGCGCCGGCGCACAATGTGGGCAGAAATCAAAATGGCGGCGATATTGTCGCACTTCCGCCGGAAGCGCATTATGTGGTGCCGGTCATGCGAGCAGGTGGCCCTGGGCTGTTATCTATTTGGAGTTGTTTGCCAGGTTTGTGGACAAATGTTTTGAAGGACTTATTGATGAGAACGGAAGAAATTATAGCTTCTGATCAGACCTCGGTCAAGTGGCGCCAGAAGAATACGGCATTTAAGGGGGATGCGCTAAGGCAGCCGGCGAAACTCTTTTTGTTTTGCAATTTGCAAATCCGTGTCAGGCTAAGAAAATTTGAATTTTGCGGGCTACACTAGCGCTTCGCCCTTATCAGTTCTGATAGGTAAATTAAGCAGAAAATCAATCAGTCACCACCACTCGCACTCCACTGATGAATAAACACATCTCTCACAGCACCCTGTACTAACTTTTACATCTTCCGCATTCAAGAATAGGACTACTGTTCTTGGACACTGTACGATGTACAGTCTCCGCTTGTAAAGAATGAGGAAAGGCACATTAGTACTAAGTATTCGCTACTATCCCATTTTCGTTACATCGACTATATTACTACTTTCAAAATCAGCAATATTATTTCTTAAATAAGTCCCTATTCTCAACCATTAGGCTCCCCAATAATACCTACTCAATTCTCAGGCTATTTTGCTACATAATAACAAATCAATGGAACCGTAGAATCCATTACGTGCACACAATTGAATGAGTCATTCAACCAATAATACCACGACTTCCATTAATAAATATCAACTACCTAAGTAGCTACTCTGTTAGACGGGAAAACTTGAATGAGACGATTGATGTTTCGTGCGTGTACACTGTAATTAATCATAGCGTTTGTACGACGATGGTCCAGGGCAGTTGAAAGAAAAGTCACTGAAAACTGGGGAAAAAACAAATAATTCTATAGACCGGGGCAATAGGAGCTTATGGAGTATAAAATACGAGTATATACTGACAATTGCGAATTAGGAGCAAAATTACAACGGCTGAATGGCGAGGGACTGAAGAGGACTATGTCCAGCTGTGGACTGCTGTAAACGCACAAGTGTGTATTAACCAAGAGTGAACTGCGAACAGATGAGTCGTTTGATTTATATACTCTCTTAGATTATGGCAATCGATCAAATTCCCCGGTTTTAAAGGGGTGTAAGGCCCACAGATCGACATGCGTTTAAGGTGGAAGCGCAAGGGTAACCCGCGAAATTCAATTTTTCTTACACTTTTTGCAATTTGCATGTCTGTTTCAGGTTGTGTTGATGAAAAATGAGTCGCGCCAGTAACACGTATGTAGTTACAGAATTATAATTATTAAAATCATCAATATCTACAACCATTCAATGACTCATTGAATGACTTATTCATGAAATAGTTACAGAATAGAGTAGACCTCCTCTCTATGAGAGAGAGTGGGCTGTAATCCAGCACGCGGGCCCAGTGCGGGTTGGTGTTATATGTTTCCGATTTATTTGGTTCTTAGGTACCGGCTTCCGTAACCAAATAAAACCTTCAACAAAATCTTCTATAATTAAAACAAAAGACACACGGACGTGACAGCCCACAATCTCTGTTATACCATTCAAACAAACACTCACCAATTATCAGTTTTTTCTTACGAATAGAGTGACTGTGGTTATATTTATCGTTTTTGCGAGCTGACGAGTTACGGCCGACTGCCTTCCGTGTGTCGATGTCGGCGACAATGGGTAACGAATGGACAGTCGTTTCGACAACTAATCGTTGTCATTAGGATAGCATTGATGTATGTGAAGTATGTGGTCGGTCTGTGGACTATGTGTTTTTGAACTTTTTTGAAATATTTTATCTAGGAGTTTGATTTGGTTCAAATCTTGTCTAGTTAGTAATAGACGAATCCTGGGCAAAATAGAGACTAGACAGCGCTTCGTTCGGTCGCTTTTCGTGATTCTAAAATAATTCCAAGATGGATTTTGATACGGTTTACACCATAATTTAGAGCATTTATTATCATTATATAAAGTGTACCGTGTATGCGTTTAATTCATTAGTATTTAACTTAGATCGAGCACATCGCTATTGCATCTACGCACAGCAGGAAGGGATTAATGCTTTTTCACAAAATAAGACATAGATTGAGTACCTCGTTGGTCAGTGGTCCTGGGTTCGATTCCCGGGTCGGGCAAAGTATTATTGGGTTTTTCATCAATCATTACTCAGTAGCAGTCACGGAGTCTGGATTTGTGCCCGTTTGATAGCAATAGGCTCCCCCACCTATAACATGAACTGGCGAAATGTGAGTGTACTATTAGGTTACACTTTTGCCTAACCCTTGGCCATTACAGGCGTGATGTTATGTCTAAAAATAACAGTAACTTTATGTAATGTGAACGTTACTGTATTTTTATCAAAACAATTTGCACATCGCTACTGCCTCAAGTAATTACAACCCAACTAAAATTAACATAACATTGTACTTGCAAAAAGCAATTAATAGGTAACCAATTAATTACAATTCTATTTCTCGTTGTCACCTTCAAAGTGACCTTAATTCCTATAGACCATGGTGGATGGTGTGAGTCATGGTGATCTTATGATGTGCCAAGATAACTTCGTGCTACTGATAAGTGAGATGGCGTGGATATGGGAGATTATCATGGTGGATGGTATGAGTGATAGGATTAACATGTTTAGAAATTATGCATTTGTAGGTAAGGTAGTCATAGATGTAGGTAGACATATCCAGCTGTACATGACCATTATAAGCTGACCTCAAATTGTAGTAATGTAATGAGAGGTCTGTCATCCTAGCCCCAGCTAACCTTGCATCATCATCCTAAAATGTTCCTAACGCTGCTAGGACTGTCTAGGTTCCCGTCCTAAGTAAGAGGTTGATCTCGGAGAAATGAGTACTGATTTCCAGTACTCTTCTTTGTTACTCAAGTATTTTTAATCTAAGACTTACAATAAAAATATACTATACTAGTAAGGTATAGCATAGCTCATCGTCGTTATAGTGCGTCTAGAATAATTGGTGCTGTCTACAACATCGGTCAGGTAATTCATAAAATTTAAAGATAACTATAAAATGGCGTTGAGCCCCAGTCGTGTGCCAGCGACTTCTAAACCGGGAATGGAACCCATTACCTAAGTATTAAAGACCTAGGATTTTATTAGCGGCCTGACTTTTGATGTGAAAACTACAAGAAGACAAAAAGCCTATAGGTAATATGTACTATCAGAATACAGAATGTATAATTTCAGGTTTTCACTTGCCTAACTAGTTTCCTAAATAATGTTTTTCAAAACATTTAAATTACACAACATTTAAAATCAAACTCAAATACCTGTTTTCCAAAAGATTCACAGTAATAAAAGCACAAAACGAAACTAAACAAAACTAAAAACAAACTTCCATTGCTGTCAAAATTGCCGCGTAAACTTTACGAGTATTTTCCCGAGGCACAGGCGCCGCGGCGTACAGCCACACGACAAATGTTTGTGTCCGAATACCATTGTTTACTCTGTCATTCTGCCTTTGTTACCATGGAGGTTCGTTGGAGGACGAGTTGGCTATTATTTATTACATTGCTTTACTGATTTACTCTTTTCGGACAAAAACTTTTTTGGGTTTTCCGCGCATGTGGCATGTTATTAGAGACTATTACAACGCTAATCATTTTCCGTGATTTTCTGTTTTTATGAATTGCAAATCTTTATTAGGAAGTAACACAGTAGTAGGTAATTCATGTGTGAAAAGTCTCATATGAAAAAAGCGTGTGCCTCAGACTCGACTTGGTATGGAACTATATAGTTTTTCCTTTTCTGGACTTTTGTTGAAATCTTTTCTTACTGGGTTCCTGGGTTTACTCCCCTTGGTTAATCAAAGTGTTACGTTAATTAACCACAAGTATGTATCTACCACCTAGATACCATAACGAAAGCAATCAAGACATCGCGTCGGATGTAGAAACACCCGGTGTCCCCTATTACATAAATATCATGGGGCTTAATACACAATTGGCCATAAACAAACCATACAACTTCTAATTTATTTCACCACAACGGCTTGGCCACACTGGGTCTATGTGATGGATAACGGCCCACCGTCTCTCACAAAAAGGAGACCCGTATCCCAACTCCCAGGACTGGGAACGTTACTGGCTAAATAAGTTTTACACCTTTGCTTAAGCCGGCTAACTTACCCAACTTGCCTTCCACTAGGTTGTAAAATATTCATCCCTTTAATCCCCGTAGACACATAGTTACGTAAACTTGAATAGTTTCGTTATCAGTCGCCCAGTTGCCGGCGAAACGTCTTATCGCGCAAGTTTTGCCCCAAATGTAGGTCTCCACGTTCGACAGTATTAAAAAGCTATTAGGAACGGCGAACGGAATGAATTTGTTGAAAATTCCGTGGTTGCGAGTCTTTTACGACTGCAAGTTAGGTGTCTTTTTACGAACGGAGGGTAGGTGAGACACATAAGCTTCTTTTTTTTTCACGAGTACTAAGTGACACTTACAAGAATAAGGTATTTCCTAGTATACACTGCAGCACTTGAAGAATATAAACAACTGGGCATTCATCACCCATTGGTCAATTATTGGCTACTTCCATCCATCTATTACGATTTTTATAACAGTAACTATTGAGTTTCTTTCCGGTTCTTCTTCTGTTCTTATATTCGACCAACCCGAACAGTGCACATACCTTTTAAAGTTTCACTTATGAAATAAAATATTTTGATTTGAATTGACTCTCGTAAGAGTAGGTAGTGGACACAAGTGATTCTGCTGAGTACAGTGTTATTGGGTTATTCCATCAGGAATTTCTTAGTAGAATACCGAGAATGGATTCGTGATCAGTTGATGGCAACAGGCTCGCCCCATAAGACCCCTATTACATGGGACTTTAAAATAACTGGATAAATATGGTTGTTATAATCTATACATACCTTATAATTGTAATTTTGCATGTAAGTTTAAATATTGTTTAGACCTAAGTAATCAAACGATTACTGAACTACCCACTTGTGCACTAGTGCACTTATAATGTCTCATTAACGCAGAAATAACTAGATCCCACGTCACAGGTTATCCTAGTGTGGGGTCTAGCGCTACTTTATTGTACCACTTATAATCTACATAAATCTTTATATTATTTTTTACTATCTTTTATTCGTTGTGCTTAACAAGAAATAAAAATGGGTCTAAAAAAAAAAATGATAGCACTTAATTGCAAGTTACTCTCGGGAATTACAGGCGTGATGTTCTGTTATCAAAGAAACCTAGTCTAACTGAACTAGTATAAGTTTCCAAGCGCGGTGTTAAGATACGGTAAGGACCTGGTAGACAGATAGAGATCCATATTTTATTTGCAACCGTTCATTGCAGAAACCCCCTTGATTTAGTGGGTACTCTAAAGAGTGCGAAACCTTACCTTACTGCCATATATTACCAAGTTTCTTTTGAACCAACTCGAAAGGAAATATCCGAAAGAAATCCAAAAGAACGAGCACTTTTAAAATTAGAAGACGCTCGCGATTCAGCAACACAAGTGAAATACTTTCAGGCGAGGCAGTTGGAGCGCGGTTCGAATTACTATCCACACAGAGCGTTATCTGGGGAACTTACACCCCCAGGCGGGGCGGAGACATTGGGAAGTGTAACTAGAAGGACAAGTTGGTGCAAAACTTGCTGGCAACCCTGCAACACACACGGCAGTTCACTCCGACGAGACATCTCCGACAAGATAGACCTACACAGTTTGTTACACATAAAAATTAACATCGGCGGAATCTAAGTCGACACACATTAAGTGCCACCATCACGCCAGGCGTGTTCTTGTATTTCTATATCAGAGAAGCGCAGACACCGCGCCAAATGGTGCACATATCTTTTAAGTATTTATTTATATTTTTTCGGATGGGAAATCATCAAATAACTCCTCCCGCTCTGGGCTGAGCAGGAGGGAGTGTCGCACTTTTACTGACTAAAACCCATCCATGTTCCTTCTTTTGCGCTTTGTGTTCCAGGGCCGCGGTATCTCTTTTGAACAATCCCGCAACCCTGGCAGGCATCGGTCCTTTCGGACCTTCCCCTTTCCCTTCCTGTTTGCTGACATCTCATTGAGGCGCGCGTGGAACACGAACGCGCCGTCGACACGGCCTGTTGTCATAAGACGGGCGAGAAACTTAAACGTAGGAAGGTAACTTCTTTTAAGAATGGGAAAAACCGTTAAAAACTAATTATAGATGGCGCGACAATAGCTAGGTCCCAATCTGATCAATGAGGTCAAGCTATTTTAAAATATAAAATTATATTTTCAGATTTTCAACCAATGAAACCGCTTGGATCCAGCAACGCTAGAGCTAGCGCTACTAGTTTGCCAGTTGCCATCCCGATTCGGGAGTCGGACAATCACAATTATTGGGTCTTATTGTGAGTGTGAATGTTTTGAGACGATACTGACCTTAGCTAGGCCTAAGCTTATTATCAACAGTGTCTCAGAACGTATTATAACGATTTCGAAAGACGTCCACTGTCTTCCAGCTGTTGTGACCTTGTTGATATTGCCTCTCCTTCTTCGCTAGACCTTTTGTCCATACCTGTATAGTTGCAAGATTGTGAGCGATTCAAGTAAAACGTTCAACTTCGTCTTTTGATGGAGTATGAATAAGTTTCTCGAATAATGAGAACTGTAACCGAACTGCTTTTGATACCTTATCCTGAAGGAATAGACGCTTTTATTTACTTTAGTAACTACAATACAAAGTAACATAATTAAACCTTTGATACATACCGCTACATTCATGAAACACTTTCTACTTTCTTAAATTGTCTCTGACTCACCATAATTTTGTCCCATATACAGTACAGTCGATAGTGCATCAAGTTCCCACAAACTGTCAAATTTTCTCATTCGATTTTGAACTTAACCAACAACATTTTATGGTTTAAAATCGTTTGGAGAAATTTGACAGCTTGTGGTAAGTTGATCTGCTGGCGACTGTACTTGTGATCGGAGCCACATGTCTTCGATTCTTATTTCGCTACTAGGCTTCGTTTTCTGTGTTATTCAATTCTAATAGGCCTTAGAACAAAATGAAGTTAGGCGGTCTGGCACGTTCACCGACGATGCCATTTAGATAAGGTAGGTAATCCTTTTTATTTGCTATCTGAACTGGGCCTATTTGGCGCAGCCATGAGACACTAAATATTATCTCTTTTTTTCTGTTTAGAATTAAGTTTTTTTATTGTGTACTTAAGTAGATATGTTTTTCTAAATCTTATTTATCCTTTCCGTATCCAAGGGGTAAAAACGGGACCCTTTTTGTCTGTCTAACTGTCTGGCTGTCTGTCACCTGTTGAAATTTTCACAGATGATGTATTTCTATTGCCGCTACAACAAATACTAAAAATAGAATAAAATAAATACTCATACTCAATACTCCCATACAAAAAACGTACTTTTTTTAGACATCGTTACGGAACCCTTCGTGCGCGAGTACGACTCGCACTTGGCCGGTTTTTTCTTGTTGTGTGCACTTTGTCATGTGCCAAATAAATATATTTTCTTTCTTTCTTTTTCTTTTACATCATTCCTCACACAATCCATATAAGTATCTTTTCTTCATCTCTCTCTACTTTACATCCATCGAAATACTTTACCTTTTGCCTCTACCCTCGCTAACTCTTTGCAAATTCACTCCACCGCTGCAATTTATTCAACACCTCCCAAATAACAAGCTATTAAAATCGGCACAAGAACTTCGCGATAAAGGGCGCGATTTTACCAACAGTCGTAATCACGAGCGAATAGCCCGCCAAGCCTGGCCAAGTTTTAATTTATTCCGCAAACTGTTCGCGAGCACGCACACCGAGTGATAGGTACAGTCACGAGCACTAACTTGTATAAGGTCAAATTTAATTAGCTAACGAGACTCCACTGTCCGGTGTCTTATCATGATAAACAAAAACAGATTTGATGACTGTTTTGGGGGTCAATGACGTGTATTTAGACGGGACATGTCTCCGGAGTTACACTAGCAAATTTAATTAAACCATTTTTCACTTTATAGCACAATTCAAAAGCGAGTTTTTCGCTGAATAACACTATTACAAGTTTGAGATAAGACCTATTTAAGTATTCACGTTTTATCACACGGGTTCCAAAATGCTGTTGCGAACAACATCAAATTAAATTCCATTCCGTCCAAGAACGTTGGATAAAATTACTTTTAAATGTTGCTTACACATATCTTCTTTTTCTTTCGTATGGTTAGTGCCAAACCGGTGTCAGTTTTTATTTATGCCGCCCATGGGCCTCTGATATGGTTTCACATGCCGTCGAGAAATATCTCTGGCATGCTGGTTTGGTTTCTTCACGATGGTTTGCTATACCGAAGCAAGTGATAATTGTTCAAAACGTACATGAATCCGAAAGATCACGGGTCTTGGGTTCGAACTCGAGGCCTATAACTTGGCAGTCCGACGGTCACATATATATAATCGCTCGTGACTGTACTTAGTACCTATAACAGTGATAGATTTGTGGCAATCTGGGCAATCTAAGACTAATCTAACGCTAAAGTTACAGCGATTATCACTAAATTGAGTTGAATATGTTCGGTTTGTAATTATGTGTAGTCGGCTAAAGGTCAAGGTTAAAGGGTGAGTTTGCTTTTGAAGGTTATTGTAAAATTTTCTAGCTTTATGGAGGGCAAGAAAGCGCGAAATTCGTACGCTTTTTTTTTTACCGATGGGAAATCATCAAATAACCCCTCCCGCTCTGGGCTGAGCAGGAGGGAGTGTCAGACTTTTACTGACTAAAACCCATCCATGTTCCTTCCTTTGCCCTTTGTGTTCCAGGGCTGCGGTATCTCTTTCGAACAGTCCCGCAACCCTGGCAGGCGTCGGCCCTTACGGACCCCTTCCTGTTTTCTGGCTCTCTTTGAGGGGCGCGTGGAACACGAACGCGCCGTCGACACGGCCTGTCGTCATAAGACGGACGGACGGCGAGCTAGCCCATAGCTCACCGTCCACAGGCCCGCAGATTCGTACGCTATTTCAGCGAAATTCGCCAAAATCCGTGCGTCTTTGTTACTCATCTAGACAATAATTACGAAGACAAGTATAACGATTAGTTGTATAAAACAACCAATCGTATTGTCTCCGTAATTTCTAGGTTATTGTTCTTTAAGAAAAGCTTGCATGAAAACGGACATCAAATGGACTGCCAACATGCTGGATCAGTTTTCAGAAAAGATTGGGAATTTATTCTGCTACTTTCCTTCTATAAATTTGACGGCCCTCCCTAGAGCACGAGCGCACCGTGTAAACGTAACATAAATACGTCGATTGTAACATTAAAAATACTCATTTGATATCTATAATTTAAAAAATGCTGTCATATCTATGGATGATAATGATTGTGCTTGCTGCAAACTATTTATTTTGGATTCAAAAATCGAACTATTTACGTAACGTTTACACCACGCACTCGTGTGGCCTTTGTTTTATGTACCTAATTTTGACGTAGGTAAAGACGCCAGCACATCAAGCTACTAAAATCTGTCAAATTTCTTTAATAGATTTTCAACTTCATCTCTAAAGCATTAGCTTCAAGGTTAATGGGAAAATTTGTTTGTTGTCAGTTTCGGGTAGCTTGATCTGCTGGCGTCTATACCTAATGTTGACGTAGGTACTTCAAGCGTCGATTCTTAGTCTAACAGAGGGTAAAGGTTAACAATGAAAACTAAAAACTCATATTCGTTAAATAGCACTTTATTACCTATTTACATGTTAAAATTAAGAATAATAATTTTCGTGTATAATGTGCAGACAAAGTGACAAACAAACAACTCGACCTACTTAACTAAGACATGGTATTTATTATAATAATTCACGCTTGGATATTAGCAGTATAAGCAGAAATCCCCCTAGACCTATTATTTGTGTATTTTAGGGTTGTTAATGATTCTTCATAAAAAATACTATGGATAATAAGGCATTTCAAAATAGTTGTTAACACTATTTCTTCTTAAAACTATACATCATGCTTAAATTGCTTGCAGGGGCAGACAGGACTATGCTAATGTTCACTATATATATAATTATATGATAGAATTGTAACTAGTAACAATATTTAATTATTATTACACATTTATTCAGTCAGTCTATGAAAAGGGTCATAGGTATTTAGAACACTATTCCACACTATATTTTGACATAACTCATCGGATTCCGACACGGGAATCGAAACACGAACCCCGCGGTAGTATACAATAGAAGTACATATTTAGTACTTCATAGAACTGGTTTCTCTGCTTATCTGCCTAAATAAAATCATGAACCATTATAATAAACATTTATAACAATATCTTAGCTAACTCAGTAGATAAAAACAATTGGTACTATAAAACATAGTGGGGTACAAACAAATAAAGACTCTCACACATATACAAATCGAGCACACTTTACATATTGTGCCGAACTTAACTCTCAAACAAGCGATATTTTAAACAGGCAGCAGAAATTTAAAGTAAAATATACATACTTATAATAATGTAAATAAGAAATATCAGCCAGAAGGCGGTGCGGTAGACCTCGCCGGAGATGGTGGGATGAGCTGGGCACAACCTTCAGGCCGTCAGGCAAAACCAGTGATCCAAATGATCAAAAAAAAAAATTGTCGTAAGGAAGTCTCCACTTTTCGTTTCTGTTCCTTGAACTTTAGGTACATTAGACCTATTCCGATCACTGATTATTATGTAAATATAATTAATATGTATTACGCCCGCACGCAAAATACGCGCTTGGACGTAGAGTTACGGACACCAGACAGTTTTACAATATTTATTACTTGTGTAAATAAGTAACATAACTAATGTACTGGTCCCACCGTTAGTGGGTAGCGAGAAGCGAGTAGTGCTAATGAGTAGTGAGAGTGTTTGAAAGAGTTTTCGCTGGCGATGGCGGTGTGAATAGTCACCGTCGTACAAAAGATTGTAGGTCCCGTGTGAGCAAAACAAGATACCTACAGGGTGTAAACGGCCCCTTCATGAAGCCGTCAAACCAAGCATTCTGCACATCAAACTAAGTAACTCTACGCAAAAACTGTTACTGGGAAGCGATCTGTTTTTTGGGGTGAAAAATCGCGGTTTACGTTAGGACTCAATGTAACGCATTGCAAACATTGTGCTGATGGATGCAATAAATAGTAATCGGGTAACGCTATAACCCTAAAAAGTATAATGTATTTTGAAGAAAAATAAATGTGAAACAGTTGGAACTTTGACCCCCAATATCTATTCTAACTAGAAGGTTCCCAAGTATGATCTAAAAAAAAAAAATCGCAATGACTCGGAGAACAACGTGCCTTTCGGCTTCGTTAAGGGGACTTTTATACCCATTACATAATTATACTAATATAATTGTTTCAACGTGGAAAAGAGATGGAGCTATGGAGTCCTGTATAGCTCCATTTCTTTTCCACTCTAAAGTGATTCGCTGAGTCCCGCCAATGCAGCATTTTCAACTATTCAATCTATCGTCCGCTTCGTTTCTTCGGCGGTCGAACAAGTGCCAAAAACCCCTTATATATTGGAAAATTATGTTATTTCCAGGATCCACTGTTTACAATCTAATTCAAACTACAAAGAAAAGATAGAAACTGGCAAAAAAATTCAATAACAATAATAATTGAAACAAATCTTCAACTCATAATTTCCCTATTAATCCTTACATTGCCTACTAAATAATACAATAAGTAATGATCAGTCCGTCGCTTCCGCGAATGATTCCGCTTATAACATCGCTTGTTTCGGAGCCCACCGCCGTGTGTCATGGTGACTCTGAACATCTGCCATAAGACCATCAGCGTGTAGCTTTGATATTTATAATGAAAACACAGAGTAGTAAGTGCATGGAGTACACACATGTGACATTTTAGTGCCTTCCAAGTCCATTCAAGTTACATCAGTGAGTTAGGAGAACCGAGCATCACAGGGCGCAACCTGTAACGATACAATTTGTAACAATCACTTGTGTCTGTACAAAATCGAATCTTGGATTATTTCATTACAGGCGAATGCTCCCCCAACGCGGGCGTGTATTTGTAACTAGTGGCGGTACTTTCATAGAAATCGAAAAGTTTGGCTTGCCCTTATAACCTACACTTCATGATGTTAGTGTACAACAATCCGCTTCGGGGTTGCCGTACTGTTGGCATACGTTGGCATACATCGAATTATGGATTTGTTACATTACAGGCGTATGCACCGGCGAGGGAGCGTCTTAATGCACAAAGTAATGAACTGAAGTCATTATGAAACTATAGTTCGTAATTAGTGATTATACGATTTTTAACCCGACTGCAACCAACTAAGCCATTAGGAAGGGTTATGATCTAATGACACCATGTTTACTAAATTTAAAGTGGTCATTCCATTTACTTACTAGTCCGTGGTATACGACACTTGGCAATAACAATATTATTTATTTTATAATGTGTGAGCCAACACAGAGATTTTGTCTTGTGACGCCAATGTATCTGAAATACAATATTTATTGCATACAGTAATACCACAAGTAAGATAAAACTTATGTTTTTTTCTACCATTGTTGTATGTAGCATAGTACAGAGGTTGTACTATTGGCCCATTCATTTACAAATCGTGTTTGAAAATAATTATTTAGATATAATTATCTAGATGAGATATAAAGGGAACAAAGTTTGAAATAAATTCTGTATAAATTGCGTAACTAAGTATATTTTGCTAAATATATTGGCTACATACATAAATTCATGCCTTCTTCCCATGTGCGCAAGCGCATATATCGATTCATCTATACAAATAAATAAAATTGAAGTCGCTGTTTATAATTTCAACATAACTGCTTTTTACTGAATGCATATGAAAGTATATACGGTACGTAGGAAAAGAAAATATCTTTTTTACATTTTTGTCTCTCGGTCTGTCTGTTTGTCTGTCTATTTGCTCCAGCTAATCTCAGCAACGGCTTGACCTATTTTGACGGGACTTTTACTGACAGATAGCTGATATTATAAGGAGTAAAGTACGCTACTTTTATTTTAGACAAAGGATTGGAGCTCCATCCAAAAAAAAACTCTTTAAATTATTAACAAAATCCGAATAAAATAGCGAAATAATAATTTCACGCGAAGGTCGCGGGCAACAGCCAGTTAGCTAATATATCAAATATTCCATCTTAAAAACATAAATTAAAAGGCATTTAAAATTCCATATTTAACTAAGATATTTATTTTAAAAAAACGTGAGCCTATCCAATCTCATACATAAATAGGTATTTCTCTACAAATGCACACAATGCACTTTCACTCAGGAAACATTTATAAATATTTACTTAATTTAATTGGGGCGGTACTTTGGTTGCTATAATGTATAACTATTGTAAATTTGAGGTATTACTGTATACTTACATAATATACAATTTATCATAGAACATTTTATTTAGGCTTGTCTCGTACCAAAATACATTAGCGAAATGTGTTTACAAGTCTTAGATTGCAGCTATAATCGTCATTATTTAAAATCCTTTGGGAGTGCCTTAACTTTTCACCTCTCTTTATTTAACCCTTAAAAAAACTGTTGTAATGTTTTGGGGAAAAGACAAAGTATTCTTGAACATCTCATAAAATTATTTCACACTGAAATATCCAAACTTGATAAAATCCGATGGCTTACTTGAATGAGGCATTACTTAAAATTCACCTAAATTGGGAGTCAGTTTAAATCTTTACTCCGACAACAACAAAATCGCACTTTACATGTATCCATTAGCATTTAATTTCTTCTCTAATACATACATTCACGGCCGCCATGGCTCACGCACAATGTTCCACTTTAAGGACTAAGTGCGGATATCGAAACCCTAACATACATTCACTGAAAATTCTTCCCTAGAAAATACGGTCTTTTACCCAAAACACAAGTCCAGTGACATTCATAGAACCACAAGACCGTCAGCGGTCACACATAACCCCAGCCTGGTCTATTCCCACCGACTCTTCTTGCCGCTCTTGCGGATGCGCTCAGCCCGCTCCGCTCGCTCAACTCGCTCAGCTCGCTCCTCGGAGCGCTCGGCTTGCTCGTCGTTGCGTTCGTCTGAGCGGTCTTCGGATTGCGCGGCGGGAGCGTTGACGCCCGGCTGGATGGTGGGCCGAGTTTGTTCCCAGGAGTGGTCTGTTGATGCTGTGAACTGGGGGGAGGAATATTGATGTTTTACAAAAAGTATTTGTTTGAATTAGCTAAGACATACGGCGCATTGTGCGCCTGTAGTAATCAGGAACCCAATTGCTAAAATTGTCATGTTCCATTACAAAAAAGCTATGGCGGTATACCATGCATCTGTTTCAATATGTTTTGTGTGGTTATTGTTTTGTATTGTATTTTATTGGAATGTTTAATGTATCGTTTGTCCTAACTATTCTGTGTGCGTTAATGAGTCCGTGTAACTTCAGTAAATAAATGAATTTTAAAATTAGATAAATAATGACGAATCGACTTCGTCCACTGTTCGATAGGTCAAATACAATTCCTAATATGATGCTGACTACACTTGGTGTACATTTGGACAGATTTTCGACTACCTGGTTGTACTGCGAACGGAAGGCGGCCTTCAGCGACGCGAGTCTGTCCGTGGCGGGGCCGTGCGTCTTGTCTGCGCTCACTGCAGGGAGGGACTCTTCGTTCGGGGGCGGGAGGCCGGGCCGCTCTTTGTAACTGAGGGAAAAGGAATATTAGCGATACAATTGAGCCACCAGACTGTGCATGAGACTATCTTCATCAGTAACCTGCAGTGCTCAACATAGGCTTTCCTCAAGCATTGCCAGTTTAGCCACATCGTTCAATAGGAAACATCAACAAAAATTAAAAAAAGCTTTCTGCGAAACAAAATAGACTTCCAAAAAGACACTCAAAAACTGTAATTTAAAAAATTAAAAAACCCGACAGCGTAAAAAAAAAAAAAAGCTTATAACATAGCGACTTAACAGTCGGGACCCATTATTGGGACGATTTAAGCCGGTCTATATATGTTAATGGGTCCCGACTGTTAAGTCGCTATGTTCTATGCTATTTTTTTACGCAGTCGGGTTTTTTAATTTTTTAAATTACCGTTTTTTTTTTTGTTTTATTATTGAATAATTTTTATTTTGATATACCCAGTGTCACTCTCACAGTAAATACGAATCTAACGACACCTCTCAAGCTAAAATCCATCGAGCCGTTCAGGCCACAGAGCGTGCCAATCCATGCATACATACTCTCGAAAAACATAACCCTCCTTCTGGCGCAGTCGGGTAAAAAGTCTGAAATAACTTTACTTTCGGAAGTCGGTGACTTTTTTTGTTATATTGACTCTTTCCCACCGACTTACATAGTTCATATAAAAAAGAATTTTACAAATCGGTTCTTATGGACTAACTATTATCTGTTGTTTGTTTGTTAAATCAGTGCTTACTAACATAGTCGTAAGTTTTACTAACAGCTTTTGAGTCATGGATACTCGAATAAAGAGACATTCTATTCTATAGAGGGTGTAACAAGACCCTTCACGAAGCCGAAAGGTTACTTGTTCTCTCCGTCATTGCGATATATTTTTTGTTCTGTTTTGTTGTTTTTTGACCATACCTGGGAACCTTCTAGTTACGGAGATATTGGGGGTCAAAGTTCCAACTTTTTCACTTTTTTTTTTAAATACGTGTTTTTAATGTAAGATTTTTACTTGAAGCACCTCCACAACCCTCATACTATTCAATCCATCCATCAGCACAATGTTTTGAGTGCGTTACATTGAGTCCTAACGTAAAACGTGATTTTCACCCCAAAAAAAAAGTCGTTTCCCAGTAAAGTAAAGTCAGTTTAGTACGTACCCAAGTCCGCATCCACCGACGTTGAGGTTCTTTCCCTTGCCCTTCTTGAAGCGCGACTTGCGGAACCACGCTGACTGCATCGCCATCTGCATCAGGTCTTCTGGTACTTCCTGTACACAAACATTATACATTAATGTTTTTTACGTCTGCTAGAATATCGTAAAGAGATTCATAGGATATCGACCTTCGACCTCGAATATTGTAAAGAGATTCATAGCAGCTGATGATGGTCGCCAACGATTATTATTGGTTTGATTTCTTAGTATTTTTTTGTATTTCGCAATCTTTTTTTTTTAATATCTGCAGACGGCTTTTTGGTATTTCTATTGTAACATTATGGGTGGATTTGTCCACCTCGTCCCGCCATCGTCTACGAATTGGCCCTCAGATGATTGGGCATGCGTCAGACGTGATCAGTCCAGTTCCACTTCAACTTAGTGGCTTTTTGAGCAACGTCGTGATTTTGAGTACACGGTCAGTTAGTTTGACGCCTAGAATGCTGCGCTGCATTGCACGTTGGTAGACCTTAAGTTTTGAACAAAGTATTAGTAACATTACGGTAGTCGTTCAATTTGTCTGTGTCATTGCTTAGACTCTATTGAGCAGTTGTGATAAATATCACAAGTCACGCCGCGTGAACATGGTGGTCAATCGATGCGGCGACGCCTGGTGGCTCGTACATGAAACGGTACGATGCGAGGAGGTGTACAAATTGTCTCGGCGACGCATATGATATTGCGCATCATGGTATGCTAGCCTCACCTGCTGCACGCCCTCGAGGTTCCTGAGCAGATGTCCGGCGAAGTCCTTGTCCTTCCCTCTGTCCAGCAGAGTGTACGCGTCTCCCCTCACTCCCGCGCGTCCCGTACGTCCCACTCGGTGTGTGTGCGTGTCGATGTCACGCGCTACTGTGTAGTTGACCACTGTTCTGATGTGCGGGATGTCCAGACCTCGGGCTGGGGGAGAAAATGGTATTTATGTTATTTTACTAGATTACATTAAAAGCCAATTTTCACAAAAAAAAGTCGTAGCAAATTTATATGACAGCGTGCGTGCAGCTTCACTATTATGATCGCGCAGGCACTCATATAAACTCTGAGTAGGGGTTCGTAACATCGGAAGTGGCCATAAAGCGATGTTACTAAGATTACTCATACCCTAATCGCAAATATTTGCACCCCAATGGCAACAATCCCGGTTGGTGATACCGAAAAGAGGTTCATGATACAAGGTGAACTTATTTTCGACATAAGCATTTATTTGCATTCATAAAGTTAATTATATTTTATCTATGCAAAAACATTAAATTGAAGTGTCTCTTTGTAAATTCAAAATAACAGCTTTTTACTGAATGCATACAGCATATGAAAGTATATGCGGTAATTATAACAAGAAAAAAACCTTTTTATTTTTGTCTATCTGTTTGTTCCGGCAAAGGGAGCGTTCAAGTATTACGTATCGCAATTTTTGAAGATATTTGACCCTCCCCCCTAAGTAACGCGTCGTAATGTTCTGTACCTCCCACCCCTCCCAAAACGTTACGTAACACCCAAAGTAACCATAAAGTCACAATTATGTCCTGTTATTGTTGCTAGCCGAATGTGAAAAAAGAATCGTAAGAAGTTAGCACGGTTACGCCGCTGCGATAGTAGCGGAGCCACTGAGCGCCTCATGTCATGCTCGCGCGCCGCTGTGGGTGCCGCTGCTAGCTTCCGCTACGTGTGCAATACAATCGAGGGAATCCCCGTAAGGCATAAACGAAAAGGGTTGCCAACTTTCTTGATTTTAATTCCCTAGCTTCCTAGCTTTCCCCAAATTGCGTAACGTAATACTTGAACACCCCCTAATCACCGAAACGGCTGGACCGATTTTGACGGAACTTTTACTGGCAGATAGTTGATGTTATAAGTAGTAACTTAGACTTTTATTTTAGAAAAAAATTTGTGCTCCGTGCAAAAATTTAAACCCCATGACATCGTTACCAAAATCAGATTCAAATGCGGAAGTAAAATTTTTATACTATTTTCACGCGGACGAAGGTCGTAGCAACATTTAGTTTAGTTTAGTTTCTCATAACCTGCATGGGCATGGTTCGGGTTGGACGTTTCCTATGCAGGAGAACCAGCAAAGAACCCCATGGTTACGTACCCGCGACGTCGGTGGCGACTAGTATGTGGTTCTCGTTGCGCTTGAAGGCGGTGATGACCTTATTCCTGTCGGCTTGCTCCATGTCTCCGTGTAGCAGCAGCGCGTCGTACTGCTGCACGCCTAAGTTCGCTGCTGTCTGTTCTGCTTCTAACTGCAAAGATAATGGTATTCAGAAATCAGAAATCATTTGCCAATAATGTAGGTATACAGATATTACTTATGTATTGATGGTTACATAAGTTGAATGTAGACTACAATGACACGACTAGGGGTATGAAGAACAGAGTAAGTAAGTAAGTAAGTAAGTAGTAAGTAGTTTTTATTTTGCAAATATGGGTACAGTACATGGTGATAAACAGATAAAAGGTTCAGCCATATTTTACCAATAGGCATGCAAAAGTTATAATTTGACGCTAAAACAATAAAGATAATCAACACACACACTGTATAGTATTAAATCACAACTTATCCAGAACACAATTTATATTACATAAAGATAGACAAAAACATTTTTTTTTCAAAATTGTTTCTCGCTAAGGAATTCGGTGACACTGTAATATGCTTTATGCGTTAGAAAGCTTCGAAGCCTGCTTTTAAATAATGATAGCGGCAGTTCTTTCCATTGCTTAGGTAATTTATTATAGATGACTGAAGCCATGCAGTAGACACTCTTGCGCATTAGTGCCGTTTTGGCGGGATGGGAACATATTAGGTTATTGTCGCGTCTATTACGTGGAACTACGTCCGCCAGACGTTTAAGACGACCTAGGTTCGACTTCACAAACACAGCAACTTCCATTATGTACAGACAAGGTAGTGTTAATATTTTGTGCTGTTTAAAGTATGGCATGCAACTATCAGTGGATTTCAGCCAAACATCGCCCGTATACATCTTTTCTGGGCTTTAAAAACTGTGTCTCTTTCGGTTGAATTTCCCCAGAAGAGTGAGAATTTCCCCAGAGTGTAGAGTTTTTCATCTATACAGGCTGTCGTTTTGCATCCAGGTCAAATTCAAGGAGGTATCTATACTAAATGATTCTCGACCCGAATCTATAGTAAAAAGGGTAGTTTTTTCATACTTTTTTATTTTTTTACGGAAGTCGGTAAGTGTAAATCACCCGTATTAAGGACGCGTTCTCAAATCCGACAAAAATAAGCTATTTTTCGGTAGAGTTTCCGATGAAATGGAACTAAATCAAACAAAACTAACAATTGCCACAAATAGATTACTTCTTGATGTCCAAATGATGGACAATTTTTGGTTTGAAATTTTGATATTTGATATCGTAAAAACGATTTTCCATTACCTCTTCACACAAAATTGCCGATTTGGCGCTTCATTCAGGATCATTTTTCTGCTATTAGATACATAATTTTGTTTCTTAAAAATACCCTAGTATGGCAGATATAATTTTTTCAAAATCACGGACAAAATATTCATGAAAATGTTATAAATAATGTCAGAAAAAAATAAAAACGAACCGTCTAATTTTGCACGTAATTTGCTCTTACGCATGAACCTTAAAGTGTGGTATTAAGGGTTATTTTATTTTGTCACTTGCTGGAGTATTGCATAAAAAGTTCTAAAGAGAAAGCGTTAGCCCGCGCTCGGCCGCCGTCGTGAGTGAACTTGCTAACGTATGAAAATCAGTTTAGTTACTCATTATTCCTGCAGTTTACCTTGCTTGTGTGTGTGTGTGTGTGTGTGTGTGAGCCGTGTCAGTGTAGTGATGCGATTCGATACCTATCTGTTTTGAGAACGTGTCCTTAAAACGCAGCCCGTCTGTTCCTAGCCTTATAAACGCGCCGGCACACACACAAACGCAAACGTTTATTCCACAGCATAATTATGGACGGTATGGAAACTAGGGAGTGGTTTACGCTTACAGATTTCCGTCAAAATAAATAAACCTACCCTTTTTACTATGGATTCGGGTCGAGAATCATTAGTATAGATACCTCCTTGAATTTGACCAGGATGCAAAGTGACAGCCTGTCTCAATAAATAAAATTTTGTAATATCAAAATTACAGCTTTTTACTGAATGCATAATATAAAAATATATACGGCACATATAGCAAAAACACATTTTTTACTATTTTTGTCTGTCTGTCTGTTTGTTACGGCTAATCTCTGAAACGGCTGGACGATTATGAGAGGTCTTTAACAGGCATTCTAGCTGATGTTATAAAGTCTAACATAGGCTACTTTTAAATTAGAAAAATAATCAGGGTTCCGTGCAAAAAAATTAAAACCCTTGAAATTGGTAACAAAATTCGATTATAAAAGGGAAGTAATATTTTGTTATAATAATTTCACGCGAACGAAGGTCCTGGGCAACAGCTAATCCCCTTTAGAAAAGGGAGGATCCTCCGACCAGACGGGGTTTTGTCTGGTGGGTACTGCCCAGCAGTTGCTGTCGGGTTTTTGTTTATAATCCTAAGTTGCGGATAACTGTAACTGCGCGATTTAGGATTTTGTTTGATGTTAGTTCTTAGATAGATAGATAAATTATTTATTTAGTGAACACAAAACACACAACACACGGAAGTACAATTAAATTACAAAATTTACATGATCATTCTTTAAATACCTATAAAAATAAAAAACAAGGTGCCAATTTGCAAAAAGGAAAACATAATTTATGAAATAATAAATCATAATCATAATAAAATCATAATTCATTCATCTTAATCATATTTTTTTTTTTCTTCATTTGTGTCATAGATTTCTGTAGTACTTTTTTTAGTGCCGCTATAGAAAGCTGCTTTTGTCTTTTGCCACAGTATAAGATTTTTAGGCTCTGGGAACAGCCGGGATTGATGGTAAGCACAAAAGGTGCAAAAAA
This sequence comes from Eugnorisma glareosa, assembly GCA_947578425.1. Lineage (NCBI taxonomy): Eukaryota > Metazoa > Arthropoda > Insecta > Lepidoptera > Noctuidae > Eugnorisma > Eugnorisma glareosa. The sequence goes on along the minus strand of OX387973.1, from coordinate 18,889,942 downwards.
ATTGGTCTTATTTAACACTTTAAGCGCATAAATGTACGAAGGGGACCTGAAGTCAGACATTTTCTACGTGTCAATCTTGAGTACATTTTAGTGTAATTTCTTTGGCTTATTTTTGTAGTTTTAGCTACCATAGGTATAATATCGCAAAAAAAACAATATCAACTTATATAAATTAACATTTAAAATATCTTTAAAATTGGAAGAAGTAATAATTTAGAATTAATTCAGGTTGTACCTTCTTAGTAACGAATATTAGCACACTCCCGGCCGACAGGAACTCAACCAAGTGATGAAGTAGCCATGACCACTTCTCTTCTGGCTTGTGGAATATTCTGGAAACAAAATTAAAATCAAGATTTACGGGACATTATATTATACATTGTTGTTCTTCTACCATCCTACTGGTTGAATTGCATCTTTCTTGACGGCTTAGCGAGTGAACACACTTATTGTCACAGGATCGACTTGACCCGGTCTCGTTTCATCACATTTATTTGGATGCAGTATCGACCTCCGACACTAAACGAATGACATCTTTTTACGTGGACAAAGACTTTCTGACCAGCATTAGCTGATTCCGAGTCGATATGTTGTCACTCCCTTTCCGTCCGCTCTACTTTAATATTTCATACTTTAAAAGTGTCTGGCAGAGAGTTGCCACTACACAAAGTGTCTGGCGGTGAGGGAGTTGAATCACCTATCCCTTATGTATTATCAAATAAACACGCTTTATATTAGGATGTAACTTGACAGCTATTTAGCACACTTTTGTTAGCTGATACCTGCCAAAGCCACAAACGAATTTTCATAAAGGCCAAAAGTTTTAGCTTTTTAGGGTCGTGCAGCGCGTCGCGCGCGAGGCGTCACGTTCCATACCTGACGTGCTGCTGCACCAGATGGCTGGCCTCTCCCGCGGCGCCGTGCTGCACGCGCACGGGGTCGTGCAGCGCGTCGCGCGCGAGGCGTCATGTTCCATACCTGACGTGCTGCTGCACCAGATGGCTGGCCTCTCCCGCGGCGCCGTGCTGCACGCGCACGGGGTCGTGCAGCGCGTCGCGCGCGAGGCGTCATGTTCCATACCTGACGTGCTGCTGCACCAGATGGCTGGCCTCTCCCGCGGCGCCGTGCTGCACGCGCACGGGGTCGTGCAGCGCGTCGCGCGCGAGGCGTCATGTTCCATACCTGACGTGCTGCTGCACCAGATGGCTGGCCTCTCCCGCGGCGCCGTGCTGCACGCGCACGGGGTCGTGCAGCGCGTCGCGCGCGAGGCGTCATGTTCCATACCTGACGTGCTGCTGCACCAGATGGCTGGCCTCTCCCGCGGCGCCGTGCTGCACGCGCACGGGGTCGTGCAGCGCGTCGCGCGCGAGGCGTCACGTTCCATACCTGACGTGCTGCTGCACCAGATGGCTGGCCTCTCCCGCGGCGCCGTGCTGCACGCGCACGGGGTCGTGCAGCGCGTCGCGCGCGAGGCGTCATGTTCCATACCTGACGTGCTGCTGCACCAGATGGCTGGCCTCTCCCGCGGCGCCGTGCTGCACGCGCACGGGGTCGTGCAGCGCGTCGCGCGCGAGGCGTCATGTTCCATACCTGACGTGCTGCTGCACCAGATGGCTGGCCTCTCCCGCGGCGCCGTGCTGCACGCGCACGGGGTCGTGCAGCGCGTCGCGCGCGAGGCGTCACGTTCCATACCTGACGTGCTGCTGCACCAGATGGCTGGCCTCTCCCGCGGCGCCGTGCTGCACGCGCACGGGGTCGTGCAGCGCGTCGCGCGCGAGGCGTCATGTTCCATACCTGACGTGCTGCTGCACCAGATGGCTGGCCTCTCCCGCGGCGCCGTGCTGCACGCGCACGGGGTCGTGCAGCGCGTCGCGCGCGAGGCGTCATGTTCCATACCTGACGTGCTGCTGCACCAGATGGCTGGCCTCTCCCGCGGCGCCGTGCTGCACGCGCACGGGGTCGTGCAGCGCGTCGCGCGCGAGGCGTCATGTTCCATACCTGACGTGCTGCTGCACCAGATGGCTGGCCTCTCCCGCGGCGCCGTGCTGCACGCGCACGGGGTCGTGCAGCGCGTCGCGCGCGAGGCGTCATGTTCCATACCTGACGTGCTGCTGCACCAGATGGCTGGCCTCTCCCGCGGCGCCGTGCTGCACGCGCACGGGGTCGTGCAGCGCGTCGCGCGCGAGGCGTCATGTTCCATACCTGACGTGCTGCTGCACCAGATGGCTGGCCTCTCCCGCGGCGCCGTGCTGCACGCGCACGGGGTCGTGCAGCGCGTCGCGCGCGAGGCGTCACGTTCCATACCTGACGTGCTGCTGCACCAGATGGCTGGCCTCTCCCGCGGCGCCGTGCTGCACGCGCACGGGGTCGTGCAGCGCGTCGCGCGCGAGGCGTCATGTTCCATACCTGACGTGCTGCTGCACCAGATGGCTGGCCTCTCCCGCGGCGCCGTGCTGCACGCGCACGGGGTCGTGCAGCGCGTCGCGCGCGAGGCGTCATGTTCCATACCTGACGTGCTGCTGCACCAGATGGCTGGCCTCTCCCGCGGCGCCGTGCTGCACGCGCACGGGGTCGTGCAGCGCGTCGCGCGCGAGGCGCTCCACGCGGCGCGGGAAGGTCGCCGAGAACAGCAGCGCTTGCCGGTCCGGCCGCACGTGGTTGCAGATCGAACGGACTTGCGGCTCTGGATGGTGCACAGACTTGGAATATGAAGCATTTGATACTTTCTCTTGCGGCTTTAAGGAACAAAATCTTTTTATATCAAACTCGATTACATGAGCAAATTTTCGTCAGTCGAGAATCAAGAATACACATGTGAGATTCGTAAACAAGATAGTACATGAAACGCCATGGACATCGCCAAAGCCCCCGGAACTCCACGGAAAGCAGTGATCGGGTTGGCCAACTAGTCTGACGGATAGTCAACCTTTTTGCAACCGACTGGTATGGTCGGATAAAGTCATAGTCGGCCCATCTCTCACTATTTAGTCAATTCTATAACTTACCGAAGCCCATATCAAACATCCTATCAGCCTCATCTAGCACTAGGTAGGTGACTCGCTGTAGATTGGTCGCCTTGCACTTGATGAGGTCAATCACTCGCCCCGGAGTACCCACCACTATCTCCGCTCCACCCCCTGAAATATACATGGGAACATGATATTGTCACTTATAAGAAAATGTCAAATGTTGCTCGTCTATCAAAAAAGTGTTAGGGTGGAAGCGTTAGGGTAGCCCGCGAAATTCAAATTTTCTTACGTATTTTGCAACTTGCTGGTCAGTGTCAGGTTGTATGTTGATGAAAAAGAAGTCGCGCCAGTAAAACGTATGGAGTTATAAAATTATAATCATTAGAATCATCAATACAACCCTCTAAATTCATTTAACCCCATTGAATGACTTTTTCATGAAATAGTTACGAAATAGGACTTTAATATAACTGGCAAAATGTAAAATGTACTATAGGTACAACTCAGCCTAGCCCTTCAAGCTTGATGTTGTTGGTTAACGCAAAAACTCGTAACAGTTGCGGTCACAAAACGTGCAAGTAGGACAGTGAATATTTAGCTTGTGTCATCTCACTCCAACATTTCATGACCTCGACTCCCACGAGTTATGTTTTCTGAGGCGTTTACTAGTATAAGTCCGTACCTTCTAACGCCTTGCACTGTTCCCATTTGGACCCGCCTCCGTAGCAGCAGACACATCTGATGTTGTACACCTTGCCGAAACGTTTCGCCTCCATGTAGATCTAAGCAATTATTAAGTCAGAAAATATTGTAGCTAACTATACATACTATACGAAAAAAAAGAATACGAAAGAAACAATCCATCATTCAAAAACTGAAAACAGACACAATTATATTCTTAAACTGTAAAGTTCAATCTTGGGAATCTAAACTATTTAGTAACCTTTTATACAGTGGAGTGGCTAGGAGTGGCTCAAGATTACCACAAGTTATGGCAAGCCTGTCTGTATGAAGAGTCAAGGCAACCTTATACTTTATTAAGAGTTTTTATGGGAAAGCTTTTCGATTTGTATGGGGTACCGTCCCGTGTAAGGTTATAGGGTTGTGCAATTAGATTCTGCAGGCCAAAGGCTTTACAAAAAAACCGAATTTCCCAAAAAAAAAAAAACTAACTATAATTATTGTTTTTAAATCATATTTAGATATTAATACCGATTCCATCCTTGGAGTTTCGCTAGCTAATTTGATTTCACGATACAGGATCAAATTAAATTAGTGCGCATCATTAACTAAGCTGGTTAAGCTCGCTGTTTTACATAAGCTATATATTGTAATTTGTGTGTATACGTGCCCACGTGCCCGTGGGATAATTTCCGACCAAAACGCAAGCGAAGCCGCGGGTAACAGCTAGTAAAGAATAAGAATAACTAAATAGCAATTATTGCATCGTGATGTTTACCTGCTGTGCCAATTCTCTAGTCGGCGCTAAGATGAGCCCAATGGGTCCATCTCCAGGCCCCAACTCCTTCTGATCCATGATATGCACTAACAGGGGCCATAGGAACGCCGCCGTCTTACCCGACCCCGTGCGAGCGATACCTGTGGGAATAAAATTGATTTAAAAATTTAATTATTGAAAACAACCTGCCAAGTGCGAGTCGTACTCACACGCACACAAGGTTCCGTAGCAGAAACAATATTTTGAAGTCTCATTCATATGTTGTATTGTTTTACAATCAACAGCAAAACTAAATTTGTTTTTCATAGTATGTTAATGAAAAACACTCAACTGGTGCAGTTTGATGAAAAAGTCCCATAACTCAAAAACTAAATATCAACCTTATTAAAAAAAATTTTGGTTGAAATTTTTATTTACGTTCTAAAATCTTACATTTTTTTCAGAATTTTCCTTCTCTTACTTTAGAAATTAGAGGGGCCGGACACACATTTTACCACTTTGGAAGAGTCTATCTTTCAAACGCTGACTTTGAGAAAAAATTATTTTAGGAACATCAATGTCATTTTTAAAGACCTATCTATAGAGACTCCGCACGTATAGGTTTGATAAAAAATATATTTTTCAGTTTCAATTCCATGTACAGGGAGCCCCCCCCCCCCTTAATCTTTACTATTTTTATTTTTGTATAAAAACATAAAGCGGTTTACAGAATACATCTACACCAAGTTTCAACTGTGTAGTCCTAATAGTTTCGGAATAAATTGGCTGAGATATACACGGACAGACAGACAGACTGACAGACATGGCGAATCTTTAAGGGGTGCGTTTTCTGCCATCAGCTACGGAACCCTAAAAATGGCTTTATTTCGAGACAGTGAACATTTGTCACGACGAATGAATGATGAATATTCACAACTAAAACTATAATTAACTAGCTTTTGTCCATTAACCGTTCGACCGTCCGTGAAAAGATAACAGATGCTGCGTTCTTTGGCATTTCTGATTTTAGTATGCATTTGAGTCAAATCAACCGAAACATTGCATTATTGCTGTCATGCTGTGTGATTGGGTGTTCAACTAAAACACTATTCATGATTACTTATGCATTGGTGGTGCCATCTACTAAGTCTAATCTACTAAGTTTAAGGTGGAAGCGCCCGTGTAGCCCAGACGTGAAGTTTAAACTTTACTACGTTTTTTTCGAATTTGCAAGTCAGTGTCAAACTGTATGTTAAACAAAATACGATTCCCGACCGTAACACGTATGTAGTTACAGAAGTATAATCATTAAGATCATCAATACAACCCTCTTATGTTCATTTTATCCCACATAAAACCCTACACTGATCTGCAAAATGCAAAAAACCAAAGAAAATTTGTACACTTTCACCTGCCTTTTATTTACAATGGGCCTTTTGACCAATATATTACAACATTTCAAAATCCAGATCTTACCAATTAGATCTCTCCCAGACAAGGCAGCCGGCACGCCAGCGGCTTGCACAGGGGTCGGTTGTGTGTACTCTGAGCGTCGGATAGCCTTCATTAGTTGCTCGTCGAAGCCCAAGTGAGCGAAGCTGCTAACTGGCTTCGGCGGGTCCGGGCCTGATATCTGAATTTTAAAAATATTGTTGAATACACATAACTTCAAACCTGTAATCCCCGAAGGGCAGAGGGCAGAGGTGTACCTAATAAATAGTACACGCACATTACATCAATTCGCGTATTAAAAGGTAAAAATAGGACTATTGATATACAGAGTGAAAACAGATTTATCACTAAGGCGTCAACCAAGCATCACGAACATCAAACTAAGTAACTTTACGTAAAAATTATTGCTGGGAAACGACTTTTTTGTTTGGGGTGAAAAATCACGTTTTAAGGTAGGACTCAATGTAACGCACTCAAAATATTGCGTTGATGAATGGATTGAATAATAAGAGGGTGTTTAAAAGGGAAGGTGTTTAAAGTAAAAAACTTACATAAAAAAACATGTACTTAAAAAAAACTTGTGAAAAAGTTAGAACTTTGACCCCCAATATATCTGTAACTAGAAGGTTTGCAGGTATGGTCTATAATAAAAAATGATCGCCATAATGAGGAGAACAAGTGCATTTCGGCTTCGAAATGCACTTGTTCTCCCTCCCTTTATGTATAATTGTAAGATGTCATGTTAAAGAAATCTCGGAAAAAAAATAAACAGAGAATAAGTGCTTTTCGGCTTCTTAAGGGTCTTGTTACACCCATTATGTATCACGATTTATTAAGTAGTAGCCTAGAGTTTTATGTACACTCCTAGTCCTATTACTTGTAATGTAAACACAATTGTAATAGGAGTGAAATCTCCTACCAGGAGGTACCTCAGATTAGCGTTTTAGAAATACAGGCACAATGTTATTTGTAACTCTTTATTTATTATTGAATAGTAAGCAAGTTAGTCAAGTCTGCAAACAAGGTCTTGCTCTAACTTGCAATTCAAACATCTCACCTGATGGTATACAATGATATGGTTGTCAATACTATCTCAAATTGAAGACTCTCTGGTTATGGCAATCAAAAAATGCATGTACCTTGACTCCCAAATTCTTCTTCAGCTCCTCAGCTTGCTGTAGGGTTAGTTGCTCAATATCCTCATGTGGAGTATAGAAGTTCTTCTCAAAAGGCTCATACTCTATCTCTGAGTGGTCTATGGGTGGGAGTGGGTCTATGAACTTTTTCTTTGGTGGGGCGATGGGGTTGCCATCCTCATCGTATTCTATCTCCACATCTGAGCCATCGTCGCCGTGGTTTAGGGGGTTGTCTTCCATGTATCTGTGGTGAAGAGAGGGAAATTTAAAAGCTTTTAGGACAAGAAACTGGTTTGAAAAAATCTTCACATGTGATGATAGAGGAGTATATCTAATACTTCTGTCAACCTTGCTGATTGTTTTCCTGAAGCATTGCTTTCTTTAGAAAATAATAATAAGGCTAATCATTTCCAATAAATATAACCAAACACTGTTTTAAACTTTCACAGTTTACAACTACACATAAACTAATAGCGTCGAAATATCGGGAGCTCAAAATTAAAGACAATCACAGAAGATATCCCGTAAGTGACAGTTTATGTGTAAATAACATAAGTCAAATAAATAATAAAATTGTTAAATTGTTAACATGACATATTACACATTTGTTAGATTGTAGTCAAAAGCAAAATCCAGAGTAGTAAACTACTATGAGCCAGGGAAAACTGGATCAGAAACTGTTTACCTCACTAAAAAAAACTGTGTAACCAACTAAACTTACTTGTAATAACTCTCCTCATCGTCCATCTCATCAATATCACCCCTCGTCCCTCTCCCACTGTCCCCTTTGCCGCTGGCTGCATTCTCCTTACTGGCCACCAGGTCTTTAGCCGCCTGCTGTTCCAAACCAGCCATGTAGGCATCCAAGGGATCCTCTTCATCTTCTTCCTGTGTCTGTAATGAACTTTTACTGTAGCTGGCACTTGAGTTTAAAGCTTTGGAACTTGCATGTACCACTGCAATAACATATTATGAACTTTAAAGCGGTTTCAGTTAAAACTTAAGACTTACACCAACTCCCTGTTCATTGGGGAATTATACTTCTTACTCCCCCATAAAGAGTACTCCAATAAAGGGTGAATTCATGATTGACAATTAATATTTATAAAAAAATACTTAATAATATATTTACATAAACGTTTGTGACAATGTGTAGATGTTTGTTACTCACACAAAAAATACTGACTGGATTTGGATGTTTGGCACACAGATAGTTTATAACCTGGATTAGCTCACAGTGTACTTTTTATCCCTGTAGTGCATTGGCGGACAACTCCACCTGGGTCGTTCGCTGGGCCATGTGAATATGGTAGTTAAAAAATATGACTTCTGTTGGTTTCACTAAATCATTAAGTTTCTTCCCATTGGCAAAAACTTCACATAAACATCTTATCCGGTGAGATAACAGATTTCAAGTAAGCAAAGAGAGAGAGAGAAATAAGGATTTCTTTCATTTTATTTAAGTAAAGGTTTGCCAGTGGGAATTCACAGATGATATAAGAGCGATAAGTTTTTAAACCAAAAAGTTTTGGCTTTTTTTTTTATTTTGGCTTTGAACTTTTTTTCTTTTTTTATATTGGGAACTCAAAAAAAAAACAGTTTATTCTGATAAATTGTTATAAGCAGTGGAGCTGTGTGATTCGTACCTTAGAACTACAAGCAGCTTCATAAGTCGGGCTTCCAGGGGCAGGGATGTAGGCTAGTGCTGGTGTTGGAGGCTCATCATCCTCGTCAAAGTACCTGAACATTAACATGGCAAGATTCATTTTTCTGTGCATAATATTCTTACTTCTTTCTTTCTCGTGTATGTGCCTAACCTGGAGTCAGTTTATATGCCGCCCATGGACCTCTGATAACCTCTATTTAGCTATGCAAATCGAAAGAGCTGTTACGAGTCAATGCTTAGTATAAAATTATTTGTAATTTTGAAACTTACTCATCCTCAGTTTTAGATCGTTTCTTCCCCAACGAGCCCCAGTTTCCGGTCACAGCGTTCTGTGTAATCGCGCTCATGGTGGAGTAGCCCTGCTTGGATAGGCCGGTGGAAGGAGGCGGCACAGCATGCATCGCCGTCGTCGGCGGAGGCACCGCGTGAAGCGAGACGTTCGATGGGTTTCGCTTCGGCATCGTGAAACCAGCGAACCCGAACCCTTTACTACCACTCCCACCCGAATTGTAACTCATTTTAATTATTTAAAAACCACTAAATAACAATAAAAACACCCCGCTGGGAATCTATTTTCATTACCGTGATAAGGTTATTTATTAATGTTAACTAAGATGCTTTTCATTAATCTTCAAGTTTAAGATAACATTAACCAATTTTAAAGCGCATATTTTCTATTTTTACAGGAATTAATCAGTTATTTGCTATTAAAAACAATAAATTAACAACTTCAACACAGGAAAACGATGATGACAATTACGGCGCTCGTTGACATCTGTTTGATTGTGTTGCCACTCACATATTTAAAATTGTTTACATTTTTTCTTTCAAACGAAGATATTCTCATTTGTTCTCAACAGACGAAAAAGGAACCGATTTTTTTTACTATCTATTTATTCTGACTCGACTAATCATGTGACATTATGATTCAGCGGAGTGGTCCATTCCTGCACAATACAATACTAAACAATTTCAATTTGTGTTTTTAAATAATACCTCCCGCCGCTTGATTGAATTATTAAAAAATAAGACTTTATCTAGCGACCAATATAAAAATACATCAGAAACACTTTTGCACTACCATAAATCTAAATATAAAAAAGAGACTTGGCTAAAAGGTCACTGAAACCAGGCAATAAAACTAATAAAAAAAAACATTTTGACAATATTTTTGACATGACGACGACGACGACGTGACAAAAAAAAAAATACAACTCAAAGTCAAAACACCAAAAATATTTCACAACAAGTACGAAAAGAATTTTGTTGCTTCCAAATCAAAAATGTATTTCAAATTGTGTGTATTCCTATTCACCTTGCTGACCGTAACAAATGTTGAGGCAGCACAAGGCTACGACTTCGGCGACTTTTTGGCTACAGTTTTGGGAGTTGGAATTGCTGTAATAGGAATTTTGGCGTGTTTGGGCCAATATGCAAGAGAGCAAGCAAGAAATGAGTTCATATAAAACATCTCCACATCTGGTAAGTACCTACGTTTCAATTCAGATTTAGAAAAATCGTTTTTTATGTTGCTTTTTCGTAGAGAAATCGTCAAAACCGGTTATTGTGTCCTTGTATTCACGCTATCAATTTTTCAATTAAGTTGCTCAATAGAGCGTAAAACGTAGTAAATGCCTACTAATGAGTGAATGAGTTTACATTATTATACCTATTAACTCTGGTCAATATTCAAGTGATAATTTCAATTTCTATTCCAGAACATGCTACCACTGGAAAAGATAAAGGAAGTGACGACATCACCCATACTGTAACGAAAAATAAATAATAATCATGCTGTTCAATTAGTTTTTGCATAAGTACACATTGGCCATGAAAATGTGTAGAAATATGGTTTACATTGAAGCAGGAAACAAAAACTATTTTATAATATATGTCTCGAAGATTATCATTATAAGGCGTACTGAATATGTAGCAAATGTAGATTATAAGGATATTTTTGTATAGAAAATAAATTTGTTTTCAGACAAACTTAGCCCAACAAGCATGTTATGTATCGGAGTTAATTACTACCAAACAGCTTGCAAATTCAAGCAAGGTATAATGCATACACTATTTTATTATTCTTGAAATCTTCAGGTAACTTTCTAGCTAACCATTTCCATTGTAAAAACATGTTGTACTAACCTTCGTAATCATTGTCTGAAAACAGATAAAAGCCTGACCAACAATACCATGTGATATTTCTTATATTATTAGAGATATCTCTGAGATGGGATAGGCAGTAGACTATTATTTTTCATTAATTTTGTTAAATTGCTATCTATAAATCAGAACTTCAATGATATTATCTTGTATTTAATATAAACATTTTGTTTTCAATATTTATTTTTTTATTGTAGTATCTACATAAATCAGACTATGCTTATTGAATACTTATCTTTCATGAGAAATTGTATAGACAACTACTTACTGAACAAAACACCACAAATAGTTTTGTAAATAATTTATGTAATAAAGAAAATTCATTAATTTGCACCCACACAAAGAACACAATCATTCATGCAAACCATAGTCAAAATTCCATAGTTTTCAACAATAAATTTTAATTAAATTTGGTATAACTTATTCACTATTTATCTCTAAAAGTTCAATATCTCTGAGAATGTCATTTTTCTTGGACATCTTTTCTTTTTGATCCTTGTCAGGGGTTTTGAGGGAGCCAGACTTAATTTTCTCCTCGAGAGTTTCAATCTCTCTGAGTTTCTTTCTTAAGTTCTTGAGGCGTTTGACAGGGTCTGTGGCCGTGCTACTGGGGGTGGAAGGTGCTGGTGCTGGACTTGTGAAGGAAGGTTCTATTATCTCACATTTGGCAAGTTTTTCTGCTGCTTCGTCAGCTCCTGAAAAGTGAAATGTTGATATAAGCATTTGTCTTATATGTTTTGTTGTAACAAGATTACTTTGGCACATTATATGGCCCCATTGATGGCTATTTCAGTAGCCTTCTTTACACCCTCAAATATGTATGTATTAGATAAGTTCAACTTTGGAAAAGTTTTATCAAAATAGAGATCCCTGTTACCCTATTAAAGCTATAACATAAATCCCATGGGGAGGTCTATCAAAATAAATTTCTCAAAGTGTAATTTATATATTCAGTTCTTTGGCCAACAATAGTATACCTAACCAGACTGCTGATATTTAATTCTAATTAACAATTCTTTAAAAGTTTCTTTTTACATAACTAGAGTGAAAGTGAAAGAATTTATACATGAAGTGCATTTAAATGAATTCGGTATTTTACTTCTGTTGTATAATTCAAACTACAAAACAAACACACAAAAAAAAATTGCAACTTTTCTATTTTTACACATAAATATAAAATAGGTTCTAGGTCTTAAAGATAAGAAAAGCACTTGAATATTTATGTACAGCTTTTGGCTTCACTTATGTAATTTTTGGAAATTATCTTAGAGGAATGATTTAAATATGCCTATACCGCTCAAGGATAATGTAGCTAGTAGCTACTAATTAGGGAAAGTATTTTCAGGATTGGATCAGTAGTTCCGAAGATTACCTCCAACATTCAAACAAACAACATGTACCTCTTTAAAATATGAACATAACCAGGGTTAAGGACACTCTTCCTGTTAGCAACCAAAAGCACATAGATAACTATTTGAATTTTAGAAATTCAAATAGTGGCCTACTACAATTTTTCCACTATAAAAGGAACCAAAGACAACCAACCTGACTTCTTTTTCTTCTTCTTTTTGTCAACATTGATGAGCATGCCAGGTATGGGCTGAATGACACCGTGGTTCTTCTTCTTCTGTGCTTGTGCCACTATCTCAGGGGTGAGTCCCACGGGTAGGCCTGTGGTCTGACGAGCTTTGAACTGTTTGCCCTTGCTCTCATACAGAGGGATCTCCTCCTGGGGGACATAGCCATCCTTAATTCTTCGCGGTTTGCGCCAGGTACCGTCGGGGCGTTGCGTTGCGGGGATAAATTTGGCTCCTGGAATTTAGAACAGTCAAAAGATTGTTAAAGAAACCTGTATAAATTAAACAGATAATTAATAAAAGTTGTAAGTAATACTGTCTTTGTACCTTCCCTGAGGTCTCAAGTGCGGCGTGATGGTATGGCGAAGCGTGTTGGTAACTGAATGACACTAACAAGCAAAACGACAAGAACGTTTTAATTGACGCATTGTAAAGTTTATTAATTTATCACTTCAAACTTTTTTATAGCAGACTTTCACTGGATTAGCAGCTGTACAACGACCGCTTGAAAATATGGAAAGTCGAGGCAAATATTATCACGCACCAAAATGCTGTTCAATTTCTAATTAGATAAACAAACTCCATAAACGTATTTAAAAAAAAAAACAAATGATGCTTACCATCAGCATCATGCTCATACGCTGATGTGGCCATTATAATTCATTGATTAACAGCAAGAAGTTTATGTAAATAAAAAATCTTCACAACCTGGTAGGCCTTGCGAAATTATCGTTTCGCTATTTTCGTACACAACTATTTTGACATTTGACAAAAAGACAAATGTCTTTTTTTTATTTCTACCGACGCGCATTTCATGAATTCACTCGGAGTCTTTCAGGCCATGAAAAAAAACAAGTGAAATCCAAAAACAAAAATGTTGCCATAAATAAACTATTATACACTAGTGATGTAATTGAAATTGCAAAAAACCGGTATTAGTGTATCTTCGTCCAACTCTAGTGTTTTTCATTCATTAAAATCAAACCATTTTACGAGTGAACACTTGATGAACAGTGACAGGCCTTTCAGTCAGGCAAACAAATTCGAATTTGGTCAATAGTCGTGTTGTTTTGTTTTGATTAAAATTTTAATTCCGACTTAACGCAATGCCTAAACGAAGGCGATTGTTCACGCCTTTGAAAAACAAGTCAAAACCTAATCTCAACAGAGATAGCAACGATGCAAGAGGTAATTTTAAGACAATACTTTCTATTCTTTAACCCTCGGTATTTAATTTAATTTAGGGCTAAAACTTTTTATTTCTTCCAATAAAACATCAGGAAATATTAATAGCGCTGTTTTTCTGAAGGTTTTATAGTATCTCTGAGTTAGTCCTTGTTGAGTACAAAGAAATCGATGCAGTGGCAAAAAAGATGGGATTTTTTTACGAGCATTGTAATACGCCACGTATAGCGAAGCCTCTTGGGTTTATTATTACTTTTGTGCCAAATTATAAACTCTGATAGCAATGACCTACTTCCAAATTATTCACTTTCATTGTTTGTGAAAGTGAATGAGAAGTAATCAATAGTTTCTTTGTTTGTTAGATCAATACTTTTACATACGTCGTAAATAATGATGAAAACCAGAAATGTGCACTGTGCTTATCCCATTAATACTTAATAATCCCCTTTACTATCATAAAACCATGCAAAATTACAGCTTTTTGGTACCAAGTGGATGTGAGAGGCAGGCAGATGGCTTGGTAAAACCACATTGAAGCTGGAAGCTTTCCTTACACTTACTTTCAAGATACTACTTTTTATCTTTTTTGTAGAAGTATCAACAGCCCGTGGGCGGCTCAAAGGAGCCTTGATGGAGGTACTGGACCCCACAGCTGAGGAATCTGATGCATCCTCTGATTATGTTCCAGATAAGGGAGACAGGTTTGTTTAACTCTCAATAACTATCCTAATATTTTAAAAACTGGATCATCACCAAAGACAAATTGTCTGGGTGACGTCAGCCTCTTCTTAAGAGCCGCCAATCAGTCATACTTTTCATACAAACAGTTGTACATGATTATGTCTTTGTTAAACATCTATTTTTGATTTTTTTTAACTAATAGGTATCTTGTGCACTATAACTAGGTTTTATTTATTAAACATTTATTTCAAGCAACAAGACTCATAGTGTTAGTAACAATATACTTACAAACTATGTTAGTAATACACTTACAAACAAAATAGATTACAGATTGCGACATCATTGCTGCAAGGTAACAGGCCCAGCTGAAACCTTGCAGCAGTGGTTCACAAACACACAATCTAGCCTACTTGCTATCATAGACAGGATGCTGTTGGCGCTGCCCCGCACCCTACGGACCAGGGATGCGCACCGTGTCCGCATCACTGTGTAGAAACAATCCACGTGAGCTTCGGCAAACATCCCCGATGCGCTGCAGTATCGGGGCAACCCCATCAGCACCCTGAATGCGTTATTGTATTGGACGCGAAGAGCGCTGTATGACTTTTGAGTATAATGACTCCACAGACTGCAAGTGTAGAATGACGTGCAGTAGGCACTAAATATAGTGCGCTTGACCTCTTTAGAGGCACGCCTGAATCTACAGGCAATCATGTTTGCTCTCACACACAGCGCCCTCCGCTCCCTATCAATATCCTCATCGTCTTTGAGGCCAGTGGTCAATAAATGACCCAGATATTTAAATTGGTCTACCCTCACAAGGGGTACACCGCTTAACTTCACTGAAGGTACTGCTTCTGGGTATTTACCCCTGGCCCCAAAGACCATGACTACACTCTTTTTAACATTATATGCCAGACCAAGTTGTCTAGCAAATTGCTCGCAAGTGGCTACGAGAGTCCTTATCCCGCAGATTGACGCGCTCAGCAGCACCATGTCGTCGGCGTAGCTAATGTTATTACAACACACGCCATCAATATGACACCCGACACGCATGCTGCTAAGCGTGCCAATCAGATCATTCACGTATAGGTTGAAAAGCGTAGGGGAGCACAACCCCCCCTGCCTCACCCTACAGTCCAACCCATACGGCCTAGATAGGGCACCAGCCCATTTCACACTATTGACTTGGTTTCCATACCAGTATTTCAGAATATTTATCACCTCTGGTGGCAAATGTGCCTCTTCCATCTTCTTCCATAAAATGTCGTAGGAAACCAAGTCAAAAGCCTTGCTCAAGTCAAGGAAACAAGCGTAAACTGGAGTGTGGCGATCCGTGTAGTACTTCACAGTATGCTTCACACTCAATATAGCACTGTCAGTGGATAATCCAGAACTGAAACCAAATTGGTTATCGTGAACACGTATATGACTGCTAAGTTGCGCGTTAAGCACACTGTCAAACACGTTTGACATGATTGTGGCAAGAGATATTGGCCTGTAATTGTTCCTATCGCCCATGTCTCCAGTCTTATTCTTGACGATAGGCACCACTGTTGTTTTTATCATGTCACTCGGCATATATCATGACCCAGACAAAAAGTGAAAAGCATAGCCAACACTCTCGGCAAATGCGGACCAGCAAATCGGAGATGCTCAATGCTGAGACCGTCATGACCAGGAGATTTTCCTCGACGCATCGCGTTAATTCTGCTCGAGAGTATTTTAGCTGTTATTTTAACTCCTAGGTCTTTCCGTGTCTCAACATTGAGCGTCGACCTAGATGGGCCTAATGGTGACTGCACACTAAAATGGTCAACAAAAAGGTCAGCTATTTGTTTAGCATCACTCACGCCATCGACGCAAACAGGGAGGCCAGGCTTGCCCTTTAGTCTATTTGTATGCTTCCAAAAAGATCGAAAATCATTCTTTGAGTGCTGTGAAGCTAGAATATCCATTTTAATTTGAGTCTCTTGGTCTTGACACTACTTCAACCGAGACTTAAATATCTTTTTAGCTTCACGCATTTCTACAAAAATACGTCCCGACGTCGGCATACCATTATCTAGCCAGCATAAAAATTTACGCCTAGCCTCCCTATGAGTGCCGCTCACATGCATGTTCCAGCCCACGACTGCTCCTCGCTTTCTAGGACTTCCCCCATAAGTTATTGTCTCGGTAGCCGACTCACACAAAGCACTAACAATTTTGCCATACATTTCATCTATTACACGAAAGTGGCGAGGGTCATTACAAGTTTGACCAGTACATTCTCTAAAGTCATCCGGGAAGTCAATAAGTCGCAATTTCTCATGACACTTTATGCTGTAAGCACGAATCTGTTCTTGACTCCTTTCTCCCCAGATCACCCTATTCATTTCAATGCTAACATTTGGTTGCAGAATCTGAACAAAACTAAGGTCACACATAATAATCAACGGAAAGTGGTCAGACCACTGCACATCATATTTTACATAACCTTGTGACTAAACAGTGATCAAGCCACCTTTGCGATCCATGAGCATCACTAATAAAAGTGTGGGTATTCGAACCGAGACCCAACAACTCAGTGTCAATGCATGTCCATTGTTGTTCAACACAGAAACTTGTGAGTTCCGTATAAAATAATTCCGTTGGGTGCGAATTGAAATCACCTAAGACATAACAACATTCTAAGTTACAACTGTCAATAATTGCACTCACCGAGCCAAGACAGTCCGCAAACTCCGTCAGGTTAGAAACGTCATCGGTCGGCATATACACATTCACCACTAGTATAGATTTATTACTTAGCGTAATCTTCACTGCACAAACGCGTGGATTATGACACTCGATAACCGACACATTACTAAACATTACTTTTCGCCAGAGAATAGCCACACCACCGTAGGGCCTCCCACGTATTAGTCGTGACGCTGAATCCATGCCTGACGTACCCGTCGAACTGAACTCACTTGCTTTATGAAAACAAAAATAAAAATTTGTAGAAAAAAATACAGTATAAGCCTCCAAAAATTGCTATTTGCACAAATTTTACCTGAACTTTGGCCATTCATAATGTACTGTGGGGTGAGACGGAGATGTTGAAAGAAAATCGCCGCTGTGGATCTGGGCGAAACAAGCTTTTCGACCATGCTCACGTTGACGATAGATGGACCGGGAAGGGCCCTCTTAATAGAATGTGAAGAATATTTTTAGTTATTTACAAAATGCAAAGCATCCAATAAATGATTGACTCCTAATATTTTCAATCATGACTATAAATAGATCAGAGGATGATGAGAGGCCGTACAGAAGGAAGCGCTCCCCACAGCGGCAGTCCTACGTCCTGAAGCTGTTCGACCGCAGTGTGGACCTGTCCCAGTTCAACGAGGAGTCCCCACTGTACCCCATATGCAGGGCCTGGATCGCTAATCAGCCGAGGGCTAACTACAGCGAGATTGGGTACGGATTAGCACCACGTATTTTTCAGAAAATCTGTTACAAATTGTGCATGTAATTATCACCAAGTCTTTGCATTTCGATTTCAGCACGAACGAGGATATTGATCAACATTCAGAGACTTTAGAGCTACCAGGACCAGAAGGTTCGGCCGTTTCCAAGATACCGCCGCTGCTGCCTGAACAACTAAAGGCCAACAAAAACAATATCAACTTGAACTATGTGAGTTTTTATGAGATTTTTAAGAATAACAACTGTATGTGGCCGTCAGTCCATCACACTCATATAAAGTGAGAGTAAGATGGCATATAATTTAGACTATGGCATTCCTAAAAAATTAGTCTCATCTACCGCGTTTATGGCCGCGCTTGTTACGAACACAAGAAAAACACAATTGATCGTTAATGTCAGTCAGTTAAAGTCATTCTGTAGCTGACTCTAAGTCTTGAAACCTCATTGCGTGAAACTGAGTTGCGTTAAGTTTGAAAGAATATTTCAGTAAGGCAAAATGCCTTACTGAAATATTCTTTCAAACACATCACACTTGCTTCCAAGTACACAGAAAGTTCATCATGACTAATGTTCCTCGCAGCGCGAAGCCCCGCCCCCCACCCGTGAGCAACTCCTCGCTTCCCACTCGTCGCGTTGGATGGCAGTGAGACAGGCCTGGTTGGAACAAGCTGCCAAAGTGGAGGCGCGCTATGAAAACGCGCAGCAACTCCTCAACAGGATCAATGTTAAGTAAGTACTGAATAACCGATACATAGGTCACTCTTAGATTGGTCTAGTACAGCTAGGTGGAATCTGCTCAAGAACATTTTTAACTAACCTTTTCAACCCCACAATTTCGGCCTTCCATTTTATCACATATTTGTGTCGTTTGGCGTACAGGGCACGCGCTTGCTTGTCACGTATATGTGACTGGTCAAAATGTTGACGTAGGTAGTTAAATAAAAATGATCTTAGAGTTGGTATAGGCGAGCATGCATAGCATCATCGCTTAGGTCAGGTAATAGTCAAACTTAGCTCATATTTGACCACAAAATCATCTGTCTTTATGTTAAAGTGTGACCACAATTATCAAAGCAGCTAGGCTTCAGCCAGTCAGACACCTTATGCTATGACGAATCTTGTCCGGAACAAAACAAGGCAAATGATGTTTTTTGCGCTTTGATTGTATGGACAACACAAAACTTTTCTGGCTCAAGCCGATTCCTCGTTAAGTGTTGTCACTCCCTACATGTAAAAAGTCGAGATATGTGTCAACAAAAACTCTTGTAAGATATTCCTTTCCACCATAAAAATATAAAAGTGATTAATGAAATCCTTTTTTGTTTCAGTGCAACCTGAGATCTGCTACCATTCCGTGATACCTCAATATCTACAAAAATTTTGATTATTTTTACAATCATTTTTATAGAATTATTTTGATTATAGAGAATATAGAAAACCAATCATGTTGATTTGACGAAATAGAATGATAAATGAAACAATTAGTGTTTTTATAATGATTTGTGTAAATATAAGAATATAGTGATTATTATCAATTATGCACTTTTTCGTTTCTTTTTATTTCTTCCCTGTAGTTGTGGGCAGTCATTCTGCTTGTGCCCTTTCTCTTTGCAGTTGAAACAAGACTGTAATTAGAAGAATACACATGTAAAGTTGTGATTCCTAAGTGCACAGTTTTATTATTGAAATAACGAGTGTCTTTTGTTATCCTGTGAGAGGAAGTAATTTTAAGGTTGCTTCTTAACTGTCTTTGTTCGGTGGAACTGATCGCGTGGTCGGTCGGCTTTCCGAACAAATGAGTGACATAGAAAGGCATTGATCGCGTATTCGCGCGACTGATTGCTTTAGTTAGGACACAGGGTAAAACAAAAAAAAAATGTTGAATAAATAATGGTTAAATCCAACCGACATAAGTTTTTTGGTGAAACTGTTTACTCAATATATGAAGTAATTCTTACCTGGCTCTCAACAACAACACCGCACACATGATTCCTCTGCTGACAACACCTGCCACACTCCTTACAATGGAAGAAGGTCGGCTTCACACACCGCTTGCAAACATCACAATGTTTATATGTCATCCCATTCTTGCTTGTACACTCTCCACACTTGTAACAGTGGTTGTTAGACGTTGAGACATAGAATTTACACTTGTTACACATTTTATAGTTACTGTCGTTGGACAGGTCAATGGTCCGGAGTGGCAAGTTGGTGAAGAAACGGATTGGTGAGGCGAATTTTCTGCCATCTTTTGTCTTGTTTAGGAATTTCTTATGGTTTGTGTATTCAATCTGGAAATAAAAAGATAATATTTTGTATTAGGCAAAGGTTAGAGACAATTAATGAACACTTTTTTATCCATAACTTGTATTAATCAAGGCCTAGGTTGGTCTCTTGACTTGGTTGGTTAGGTAAAGACAGAATCTTTAATCCATTACACACTACAAAACACAAGAAAAAATTTGCTACTTCTCAACAAACCTGATAGTCATGCATCTTGATCTCTGGCGCATTGTTAGTAATATAAGGCTCCGAGAAGTACGGGAAAGCCCACAGCACAGGTAGGAGCCCTTCATCTGGCTTATCACATATCTTCCGGTAGGAGTCTGTCAGTTCCTTCAGCGTTTGGACCAGCGGTTCTACGCGACCGCCGAATGGAGGGTCCATTACTATGCAGATGCCTCCCTCACTGAAATGGAAAGAGATATGGTTGTGTAGAATTTTCTTGAATTTTATAATTACCGGTTCGAGTGCTGTTTCGGTTGTATGGTGGGCGGGGCCTGTACTTTCTGACTGATAAGGTGCGATTGACTATGGTGAAGTGATTCACTATGCACATAGAAGGATATTTTTGTAGACTCCGCTATTTACCAGTGCCAAATATTACAGGGTAACTTGTACAAATACAGGCATTAATAAATTATTATTATTCTTAGTAATTTATTCATTTTTTATGTCTACCACTTTAAAAGATATCACCATCCTCTTTAGTACATTATTAACAGACATGTGTGGTATTCTTCAACCCATATTAATTATATGACTGGTATTCAGCACGTACCGGGACTGCTTAAAGAATTTCTTGAGCACCTTCTCATCTTCATTCCCATTAAACATGTAATTGTTGAACATGTTGTACCAGATGAACTTGTTTGGTGGGTTGAAGTTCTGGTGACGCTTGTCATAGTCCAGGAGGATGGAGTTGAAGTCGTCGCGGGACTGGGCTTCCTCGTGAATGGAGGGTGTGCCGATGCAGAGGATGTTGCTGTAACAAGATTGATTAAATTTATATTTTAGCTTTATTTATCCATACTTTTACAAACTTAGTTACTAAAAAATTACAAAAAAATACATATTATTGTATGGCCCCTGTAGGGTAAAAAGCCTCCTCCATCTTTTTCCATTTTTGCTTGTCTTGAGCTATGTTCATCCAGTTTTTCCCTGCCGTTTTTACGATGTCATCAACCCATCGTTTCTTTTGCCGTCCTCTTTGTCTTTTTCCAGTGGGACCGAGCCACTTTGTTGATTAAATTATTACAGTGATAACTGTATTGAAAAATAGAGCATTCCTACAAAGAATAAAAAAAGTCTTTCGATTGAATTACATAGCTGTGATTCAAGATTCTTTTTATGTCAAAAATTCTAAATTAGAAAAGATTTGGCAAAGCAAACTTCCAGCAAGAAATGTTGATTAGAATAAGAATAAGAAACTTTTATATGTAAACATAGGTAATTACACGGTGTGTGAGATGTTACAATATAGTTTAGATTCTCTATGTTTTGCCGTGAAGCATACAAATATGTGTAATAGTTTAAAAACAATTCATCAGGAAGTTGTTCCATGCAATCATTATTATTATCTTACGAATTTATTATAATTATAAGATCTGGAATTTTAAATTTCTTTAATAAATTTATCAATTAATTACCAAGAGTTAATATAATTCAAGATTAGATGTCATGTATCATAGAAAAAACAATTAAATAGAGGTCAATATAAAATATCATTAAACAATTGATGTCAAGTACTAGTTTAACACAACAGATGTCAGTTAAAAAAAAAAAGTCACAAAATTATACAAATATTATCAAAATACACAATTGGATGTCAAAACAATTAACAGACCTGTCAATCATTAAAAATTATATTAATTGTTTTTCCTTCAGAAACTCATTTACATTATAATAGGATCTACTGACCAGAAACTTCTCTAAATGTCTTTTAAATAAGTGGATATTTAACATTTTAATTGATTCTGGTTTATGGTCATAAATAGTTGGTGACATACAAAAAACACTATTATGCATCAGAGCTGTTTTGGACTGTCTCGAGCACAACATATTGACGTGTCGTCGACTCCGGTTATTTCTGTCAGATAGCTTGGGAAATAAATTCGGGTTGGTTTTAACGAATACTGTAACTTCATATATGTACATACAGGGTAGTGTCAGTATTTTATATTTAATAAAGGTTTACATGTATCTGTACATTTTAACCCAAACATTGCCCTGATGCACTTTTTTTGGGCTTTAAATATAACTTCCCTATTGGATGAGTTTCCCCAAAAAATAACTCCATATCTTAATATTGAACTAGCCATGCCATGGTACTGTGGCATGGTAGTTTAGAATATTCGATTACATTCAATTAGTTTATAAAACTGCTAAATGCAAAAGTAAGTCTGTTTGATACCTTTTCACTCCTAAACCGATCATCCTGAATTTTGCATAAAAATTGTCAGGTGTACAGAAACGGACATAGGGAACCTTTCATCCCAAAAAAGTACTGTTCCCATGGAAATCAACAATTACGTTCTTATGATAATAGACGGTGCCACGTGTCTTTGTCAACCCGAATTAATTGCAAAAGCATATTCAACATTTATCACAATTTTAATGTAATCTAAGGTTTGAGCTACATATTATGAGTTTATACTACTACACTATCATTTAGACACAATATATCTTTTAACATTTATTTCTATACAATTTCATATAAAAAATGTTATTTATTTACCTGATATTATTATTCTTGAGTATCCCAAATACAGTGCCCACAGATTTCTTAGTGAACATGTACTGTGCTTCAACAGAATCATTCTCTAACATCGGTAACCATGTAGTGGGGTGGGTTAGCTGCTCATCTGTTAATGGAGTGATGATCCTGTGGTCCTTGGCATGCTTCTTAGAAGGCTTTGAGACTTGGTAGAGTTCCTCGCATGTGTTGCAGAATGCTCTGTCTACATAGTGACTGGATTTTACCTGGATTATAAAAAAACACGGTTTAAGACTTCAAGTCGTTCACCATAATATATTGTGGAACATTATTTATTTAGATTTTGCCTTTCTAAGATTTTTGTAATTTAAGTAGTTTGACTAAAAATGGTTAATGGTAAGAAAAACTGTAGTCAGTGGGACCGGTGGGACGTCTTAGTTCTTTATATTCAAAACTAACCTCACTAAAGTTACTCCATGCTGCCGCTTTATCAATCTTCGGAATCAAACTGTAGTACTTTTCGTTGCGTTTCCTTACACTTTCTTTCTGCCAATCTTCCTCGTCAATGTGAACTGTACATTCCTTATTCCTACACGAGGCGCAAGCGAAATATCGGCCTTTTTCAGTAGAAAATAACAAAGTTGGCCCATGCATACATAGTGGATGTGAAGTTACATCTTCTATAACCACTTCCACAGGTAAAGATTTCTGGGTATTGGCGTCGTTTGTTTCCAGCTTACGTTTTCTAGGCATATTGACGTATTACAGACGGTTTATTATTTAAGAATTCGCAATAATAAGAGTCTAAAAACACACGTGAAACTGACAGGAACCACTCGGCTTTCACGTCACGTTGACAATAATTAATGTTTAGGGTTGCAAGCACGTAGTTTATATTTACCCAGTCATTTTTCGCCACTTCACCTCAATGACAAAACAAAAGTAAACGTAAACCGAAGCTACACAACCGAGAGCTCCATTCGTTTTTGTGGTGTGAGGTCATTTTATGGTCCCCCTCGCCATTTCGAAGGTATGATATATTTTTAACATACAAAAAAAAATGGTGGACTTTGGGAAGAAGGTTGATAAGCTAAAATGATCACGTCAGCCGCATGCACGATGACCACTGAGTGAAAGTCTCCACACAATGGTTGCCACAATGGAAGATGGATGGCGCCGACAAGTCCGGCTCAGAAAGAGGTAGCAAGACGATCTAGACGCGTACCGTGAGGGCTGGTGCGAGGAGGCACAGGAGTGTCTATTTACTAACACAATTTGTATTTTATCATATGTATGTGTGAGTACTGGCCATCCAGTATCAATAGACACTGCATTGTCGTTTATAAATTATCTTAGTTACCAATAACAGGTGTGTCAAATAAAAGTATTATTTTCGGTCTTACGTATATATGTGTTTATTGAATAAATCCCTCACAGTATGTTATTATATAAGGTATATATCTATGGCCCAAAGAAGCCTGAAAATAAATGGATGTTGTTGAAAAGAGCACATGGGAGGAATTAGGAGTGGCCTTTGCCCAGCAGTGGAACAGTAGTACACACGGCTACACATCAAGTTATACATTTCCAGTATAAGCTGACCTCGCATTGTACCGAAATCCTATACAATGCGAGATCAGCATAAACTGGAAATGTGTAGCTTGATGTGCAGCCGTGTGTACATGTTAAATGAAAAAAATGTTCCAAAACTTAAAAAAGAACTGTTGGGTGATTATGGGTTTTTGCTAGTAACACTATACGTTATTTTATCTATGGTTGTTACGTTATTACGTACACAGAACATATATACTCTGTATGTTATGTCAGTAGAGTTGAACCCAAGGTTGAACCTAAAAAGGAGTCCAATTTTAATATTTTTAATGCGAAAGTTTACGGTTTATTGTTAGTTTCAATGCCGACATTCTCGATATCCTACTGATTGCAAAAAAGAAACCCCGATTTTACGCTGCTGGCAACCTTGTCTTCAGACCGGCGGCGTTCTATTGTGTCTTCTGACATTTTTTCGAATAATTTTCAAGGACCTAGTGACACATTTACAGAAAACTAGTAAAATGAACGGATTAGGTAAAACTGCGCAACGCGTATTACAAAATTGCGTTAAAAGCACAACGTTAACGGGTGCTTTAGTGTCCCGCGCACAGGCTCCCGTAAAACGTGACTTCACTAGGGGAATATGGCACATGAGCTGTTCAAAGAGGCTAGATGGAATTGCAGGATCGTCTACCCTTCTCCACAATCACTCAAACACATGCGGCTGCGGTTGCGGTCTGAAGGCGTTGCACACCAAAGGTAATATAGCCAATTATCATTGGGACAATTTTGAGGTTATATGATTGCACCACCCGCAAAGATCATGCCGGAATTTGTTGCTTACACTACCACGCGTGTTTTGTCTTCTTACTTTACATTTGCATGACTACTACTAAAGGTACTATCATTTCTCCAGATACGGAAATAGACAGTGCAAGTCCTCATCAACTGAAACCTAAGCCCCTTGGTGAGTCCTCTCCTTTCCCTTCCTTCGCAACATTTTCATCGAAATAAGGTAAGTTTCCTTTGCTTTTTGTTCACGTTTACATTAGCATCACGTGACTTATCAAAAATTTAATTCAACTAAACTCATTATTTTTGATCCACCATTTGGCACTCAAACATGCTTTATTGGTACAATATAAGATTTTAGAATATATTAGTGGCCCATAGAATAAATTTTGATACTATGTTAATAATATACATAAAATTCATGACACAATTATGAGCCTCTTTGGTCTAGTGGTCGCAAGCGCGACTTCTGAGCATGAGGCCCTAGGTTCGATTCCCGTCCTACCCCTGCACTATTGCCACACTGTGTCTTCCAATCAGGAGAGGCGCAGCGCCAGTTGCAGGGTAGAGTAACTCCATGCTCACATCCAGAAACACGGACCTGTGTCTTGTTTCTGCATAAAACCATGGGACATTTATTTTATTTTTACCATAAAAAACAGCTTTTGATGCTTCATTTAGTTAACTCTTTATTATTTAAAAATTTAAGTATAACATGTTGAAAAAAAAATGCCAGTACCATTTTATTCTTTTATAAACTTAGCATAGAATTTTCAGTATTTTTTCAATAGAAAAAAAAAAACATAAAGTTACATTGGTACTTGACAGGTTTGAACATACTACCACCACATGCCAGATTAACCACCGGGCCAGGAGACATCACAAAAAATAGTTAGATAACTTTTTGTTCCCACATTAACAACTTGTGAATATGTTGCATAATACCATACATACATTCTGATATGCAAGTAATAAGTATTGGAATTGAAACAATACCCATTTTAAAACTTGAAACATTGCAGATTTTTTTTTTTTTTTTTTTTTTATTTACAACTTCCTATTAGTTAGAACTTGTTAGTTTAACCTAGATTCAAATTGACATTATTATTATCCAATCAAAGTTTTCCCACACTCATTCACAGGAGAGAGAGAACTGGTTGAGTTCCTGACTGAAGAGATTGTTGCTGAACGCAAGGCACAGAAGGTAAAGGTGCTGCCGGCAGAATTTGATGGCTTTGTTGTATGTGGAGATGGTGCTGAAGTTGTGTTAACCAAGAAACTCAAAGATGAACTGTAAGTATCTAGCTAGAAATACTTCTTACTTGGCTCTTTTACTATGTCTAACCATTATTTTTGTCATTGTCACACAAATTTCAAACTACAAATGGAAGAGCGATGGAAACATGTTTTAGTCAGTAAACCCAGCATACTTTTAATAGTATGCCTCAAGATATTTTCACATTAGGTCCAATTGTCTACAAGACAGTCCCATAAACTATTTATCCCCACACAATTGCCACGCTTGACATTGCCACTCTATGGCATGCTCGGGTGCCATGTGTGGGGTACAGTAACGCAGTCAAGTAGAATACCTCTGAGCACCATGCCAGTGAGTATGGAACAGTATTGCTACAAATAAACCACTATACCTTGTACATCAACATTATCTGCCTAGGCTTATCCCAACTATATTGAGTTAAGCTGCAAGTCTAACCGGATGCAGCATAAAACTCACACATAGGTATATCTCTACTACAGCATCAAAATAACCTTCAACGTTAACCACACGGTGGATTCCGACGACCTTGAAGGCGAAGTCCAGCCAGAGAAGCAAGAGTTCGCAGAGATGAGGTCCAAGCCCCAGTTTGAGGTGGACATCGTGCGCGGAGACACCACCCTCGGCTTCACCTGCTCCTACTTGCAGGAGCCGCCGGCGGCTAACGCGAGTGCTGATGAGTACAGTATGTATAGCTTCTTATGATTTTTCAAATTTTTCCTTAAGTGATAGTGTATGGCCTCACTTTTCCAAGGCGGAATCGGATGTTCAAAAAGAGCGTAATAATATGTCGATACAATAAAAGCGAAAAAAATGTCAGCGAATCGCTTCCACAAAGCGTCAGACTACTCGCTTTTATTACACGGGCACAGCTTTACCGATCGCATCGAAAATAAAAAGTAATAAATGGAATGAACTCTGAACACAACAAGAAAGGTACAAGTAGACACTACATTTACAAATAAACTTTTGTTGCATAGATAAATTTTACATATATTACATTAGTTTCTCAAAACAAATTCTAAACATAAAACACAGGACACAACCATTGCGATTACAGCTGTCTTATAAATTATGAAATAATAAAATGTAAGTTCCTCAATGCTGTGCAAGTGTTCAGAGCAAAACAGTCTTCTCCTTTCGTATCGATGGTACACACGGCTACATATCGAGCTATACATTTCCAGTTTATGCTGATCTCATTGTATAGGATTTTCGTACAATGCGAGGTCAGCTTATACTGGAAATGTATAGCTTGATGTGTAGCCGTGAACATGCGTGTTTTAAATTGTCTCATTCTAAAATGCAGTTATAGGAACACTAGAAAACTCCAGCAAGTAGGCCATGTTCTGGTCGTGAGCGCTGCATTCACACTAGTGCCGAAAGGATCTAATATTGGATCCTACATCCCCACACAATTGCCACGCTCGACGTCGCCAGTCAATGGCATGCTCGGGTGCCATGTGTGGGGTACAGTAACGCAGTCAAGTAGAATACCACTGAGCACCATGCCAGTGAGTATGGAACAGTATTGCTACAAATAAACCACTATCTCTTGTAAAATCACGCTTTTTATTCTATGTCGCTTCGACAAATTGAGTCATAGACCGCTAGCAAGCTGCCGCATTTATTCGCATTGAAAGTACGTTAACGTGCGGATAGATTTCTCGGTAGTCTAACGAATAAAGCGCAGGCCACACCGCCAGCTAGCGAGCGAGCCGGGCGAGGCATCGTTTCGCCTCTTCATACTTTGGTTCACACCGCGAACTATCGAAAGAGCCGAAACGAAGTAAGATATCTCTTTACTTTCAGCACCTTAGTAAACAACACGCTTTTACCCACGGCTTAGCTCGCTTCATGTTGGGAAATTGTCCCACGAAAACTTTCAAATATAGCTCTCGACTCTCGGTGATAGTATAACTTCCCATTAGTGAACGATTTTTTGGACTCTGATCAGTAGTTCCAATGAAGACACTACAAACACACACACTTTATCAACTTTTACTGAAAGTAATTCAAATTGTGTTCTTTGTTAACAGATGACGTGTTTGGTATCGATGAGCTGACCATCTACAAGGGCGAGTGGAACGACAAAGTGTATGCTGTTGCCGGCGACGTGCTTGACGGGGTACGTTATTTTATTTATGTATTTGTATGAGGTAGGGTAAAAAAAAAACAAAGTGAAAAGTCACACCCAAGAAAACCCCCAAGCTACATAATTGTAAATATCCTTTAACATTGATAACACGTGTACGGACTATTATGGAACTAACCAAACTTATCGACGTGGAATATCCTTGAGCTGATCAGAAAGAATTGTCGTGTTGTCTACTGAAACGAAGCGGATTACGTTTTTTTCACGAAATATTTATCTAGATCTTATCGTAGTACTGATAAAAGTTTACCATATTGCAAACAGCTTTATGACCAAAAAGAGTCGCCATGTAAACAGTATTTTACTGTTCACAACGCGATAATTTGGAGACCTTAACATTAGCGCGCGGAAACGTTAATGTGATGCAAAATTCGAATGATTTTTTATTCGAAACCGAAAATATAACTATCCCATAGTATTTTAGGTTAAAATTTTGCAACACGCAAAATTTGTATTATCAATAAGTGTGAATAAAGTGTTAAAACGATGTTCGTCTATTTTAAGAGCATTCGAGTTTATGTTATGTTTACTTCGAGAGCGCTAGGCCGTACTGCTTTAAAGACAGCCTATATGTATAAAGTTTAGAACATTAATTAGCACCAGTATGCGTTACGCCATACTTCCTAAGGTTTAAATTCGCCATGATTGTCTATGTTTATTTGGCCTCGTGGCTTATCACGCCTACTCGTGATCCTATGGTCCCGAGTTCGATTCCGGGTCGCCCCATTTCTATGCCACACTTGATACTATCATACAAGTAGTTGTCAGGTGCCAAAATCGGGGTATATTGACGCATTGAAGTGAAGTCGATCTCGCAATATTTGTGTGGGATATTCATCGAGATGCTACATTTTGTATAATAAATAAGTAGTTTATTTATAACTAGAACTATAGTTTAAAATAAAACAATTTGAGAATGTTTTAGTTAAACATACTTCAAGTTGTTTTTATTGGGATTTATTTTATACTGTTTACTTTTTGTTGTTCGATTTGACTTTAGTTTTTTATTGTTACTTATTTTGATAAATTTATGGTTTATTTCACCATCTGTCGGTTCATTTGTTCTGGCAGGTAATTTTTCTCAAATGTTGTTGCTTAGCAAACTAGACATGGTGAAACATGCCCTGCGTATTCTTTCCACATTCACTTTTAGCAGACTGTGACAAATCTCAAAAAGGTAATTATTTTAATTCTTTTTTTGCTCTTCCAGTATCTATACGACCTGCTGATGAACTTACTGGAGGAGAAAGGCATCAGCAACGAGTTTGTGAACAAGCTGTCGGACTTCAGCACAGCCTACGAACACCATGCCTACATCAATCTTCTCGAGACAGTCTCTCGCTTCACCATCGGCAAATAGACAGATATAGCCTTTTTGAAATCACAAAGAACAAAGTGTCAAATTATTTAAAGGTCATTGAAAATTCGACTATTTTAAGGCAGTGTTTTAAAACCACTCATATGAGATAAAAAACCTCAATATGCCATATTAATGTCTTGGTACTGTAGTTGGATGTTGTTATTTTTTTTAACCAATTTAGAAGATAAACCTCTTAGTATTTGTCTTTTATCTGAGTTTAATAAGATGTTATGTTTTTTTAATGGCTTTAATAAAATTCTGTCATGTGAAAGTGTTGTGAGTTATTGAGGAAATTGGAGCCGAATTGTAGACATATTTCTTGTAACAGAGAAATATTTTAGTAGTATACTCGGAAAGGAACGAAGTAACTCGCGACTGGCCATTATTGACAGAATCTAAAAATGCAACTGATATGTTTAATGTATGACCATTTCATTAATTTCAAAATGTCTGCCTTTTCAATGCTATGTTGGGGCTACCTTCCAATATAACCAGATGAAACTGAATACCAGTGTTTTACGTGGACGAAATGCTGATCTGACCTCTACAACCCAGTCATTGTGTAACACAGTTAGTTCATTAAAGTTTGATATTTTTATATTAATGTAATGTAAGTACATTTAAATATCACAGTTTGTAAAGAGTGAAGCATTTATGCTGTAGCCAGCTTTAAAATAGTTTAGTTATGTCATGGTGATGTTTTGTTTAATGTTAGTTATATGTTAGTTAACTCAATTAAATTGTTCCAATTTATTTGTGGTGTTTCTTTTGACTCCGTCCGACCCCTAGTATATACTCATCAACAACAGAAAAAGGTCTGTGTACTCACTACTCTTTATCATCTGTCGATAAGTAGGAGAAAAAGTGAGAACTGCCATAATTAGTCTCAATTTAGAGATGGTTCAAGATCACCTGAATCCATGTCCTTATTTAGCGGGTTAATGCCAATGCTAAATTGTTTTAGCGAACAAACTTGTGTGGTTAATGTTGGAGCTACATTAAAATGTCGCAGCTCCTTGACCATGATCCACCGCGAGCGAGGCTCGCTAAATGGTACATGCAGCCGCTTGATGAAAGTCGAGACTTGCGCATTTGAAGCACCTCGTAAATTCGATAAAATAATTATGCCTCTTGACCCCTCCGATAGAACGTCAACAATGCCTTATCGGCCTTTAATTTTCCTACTGCCGAGGACTCGAGCGTCCTTTCTGTGATAGGCATCTATAACGAACGTATCTATAAGCAGAAGTATTGAAAAAGATGCAGTCAAGCAGCCTAATCTCTCGATTTATGGATGAAAAACGACAGCTACACAGTTTTTAATACTTTTTCTAAAAGGCCTACATAAGCCCAAAAGTACATAATTTTGAAATGGTCCTAAATAGCCCGCGCGCAAATCTAGGAGGCGTCGCAAAGGGTCAGCTGACACTCTGACAGCTGTTCCTTTTATTGTTCAGTGCTTAACTCGTATTCGCAGTTCGCATTTTTGATCAGCTTACAGCTGTTCTATGAATGTCATGACAACGTATCTTCATCTCTTTCTTATCAGTGACTTTCTATGGATTTGCTCCATATCACTTCAAAACAACGTTCCGTCTTTTATCGCCTCGGCCAATCAAAACTAGTCTTAATTCGAGCTTAGAAAAGGAGCTTACGATTAACCAATAGGAGCGTCGCAAGCCACGTGAAGTTCGTACGAATCCCTGCTGTCGCGCCGCTGTGACATCTCGGCAAGCAAAGCAAATTGAATCGAGTTTTCATTTATCTCGGCAAAATGGCTGACGCATCTTCGTCGGCGATGCGCTCAAAGAAAATACCCGATAATTTGTACGAGCTGTGCCTCACGAATTTAGTGAACTATTTGCAGAAAGCTAAGTGCGACAGGAATGTGCTCCAAGGGATTCCGGACACCGTCCGCATGGATGTTTATTACAAGGTGAGTTATGCCACACTTGGCTCGTCTTTCTCTTATCGATAAAAAATATAGTGTACAGTGAGAATACCGTTATTATTGTTAGATATTGTGGTTGTTGGCGATAATGTCGTTATCAGAGGTTCTGCGGATTGATAGTGCTTCCACTATGTTTAGTATTTAGTTTGATTAGTGACCGTGAACGTAGCCAGTGCGTGTATTCGCAGCTATTTAGTCACTTTCACTGCTGCACCGTCACACGATCGCTCTTTGTTACGAAACACGTAGCTGTGCATCGGCAGCGTGCGTCGATACCAATCTGCCCACTATTGTGTTTCATACGGCCAATTTGTTGCTTTGTGTGGCAATAAAATCTTCGATTGCAAGCGAGTTTTGAAGTAGCGACTTCCTTGCACTTGATGTAGACTTTAATCCGTGGCTGCAGACGCTAATAATGCGATAGTGTTCACTTGATCTGAGCAATGTGCATTATGTTTAGTTAGACCCCCAGCAGCCACTGATAATGCCTTGTTTAAGATGAACAATAATGTTTAGATCTACGTGCTCCTCTAGGCTCTATTGTCAATGAAATATATTGCTCAGAACTACAGGTTAGCAAATTCTTTATAATTCCCAACCCTATAGCAAATTGTTTTTGATGTTTTGTTGTGTTGATACAGACAGGTTAGTTTTTTCTATAATCCAAGTAGGTCTCCTGAACAAAAACTGTTGGCAACATCCAATAAGAATATTCATAGTATAATTAATTTGGCTGATAAACTCAAACTTGCTGATTTTACTGCAAAATAAAATCAAAATGAAACATTTGATTTAGTACCAGTCAGAAACATGATTTAGGAGAAACAGACTCACCAAACATGCAAATTATAAACATTACCTGTCCATGTTTTTTATATGGGGCCAGTGGGACTATACCTAAACAAAATCGTTGATTAATTTTAAACAGATTTTTTTTTAAACCTACCTAATGTGTTTTATCTTTGCAACAAATTTTATATGTTGTGATAATAAAATGTAAACAAAAACAAGAAGAAACATAATCATAGTTAGTACCTGGGGCCTGCCATGGGTGTCATGTGAAAAAAAGTATTTGCGTAAATACAATATTAAAGATAAATCAATGACAAATAGCTATAGAGGGTTCAATGGTTGCCATGAAATATGTACATTATTTTGGTTTGTACAAGCCCGCATTGGCGATGGCTCAACTTGAGCTGATCTAGTAGGGAATGAGTTTCAATAGAATAAAGAACCAGCTTAAAATTACTGTTCTAACCACTAAAATTTGGCCTACTAAACTAGTTAGTAGTTACAAATTATACATGTAAACAAAAATACAGGAACTGAAGAAAATCTTATCAAATTAGGAAATTACTTTAATTAATTAAGCAGTAGGTTTACCTAATTTTATCTGTGTAGATAAAATAGTTATCTGACCACTTTAATGTAGAATATAAACAAAACCAATAGTTCATTTCCATTTAGATATCATTTGTTGATTTTAGAAATTGGAGATGTAATTATCAAGAAATGCTGTAAGTACTTAAAATAGGTACTTACCGTTTAAGAAAAATATACTGGATATTATGGTAATACATGATCCTTGGTGATTTATTTTAAATGACTTATTTAAAGTAGTATAGAGATGCGTCTTTACCACATATATGACTTTAAAAAGTGACAATATGTAAATTATGCCTAAAATCAGCATAAATGCGTCTTATATTTTTATTTTAGTTAAAATTTCAGCAGAACATTTTCAACAGTCATTAAAACTTTTATACATTGAACGCCTTATAAGACTTAATAAAATAGTTTATTTTTTAATTGCAAAAACATTAAAACCCAGAAATATGTTATGACCTAAGTAGGTACCTACCGTGATGACACCTAAGGACCAATAACAATAATAGTCGTAAACATACGAGCTTGCGGACAAAATGTTACGTCAACAGTTAAAAATATACAAAAAAGCGTCCAAGTGCGAATGGGAGTCGCACACAAAGGGCCGTCATTCATAATTACGTCAATATACACTCAACAGCAAAAGCAAAATTTGTTTTTCATAGTATTTTAATGAAAAACAAAGTTGCTGTAGTTTCACGAAAAAGTCCCTTTTTTATGGATGGGAAATCATCAAATAATCCCACTCTGGGCGGAGCGGCAGGGAGTGTCAGACTTGTAATGACTAAAACCCATCCATGTTCCTTCTTTTGCCCTTTGTGTTCCAGGACCGCGGTATCTCTTTCGAACAGTCCCACAACCCTGGCCACGAAAAAGTCCCTTAGATCAAAAACTAAATATCAGATCTTCCAATTTTCTTTGAAAGTTCTTTTTACGTTCAACAAACCCACATTTTTTCAGGATTTTCCTCTTCTTACTTTGAGAATTACAGGGGAGGGGGGACTACACATTTTTTACCGCTTTATAAGCGAATATCTCATCAACCATTGACTTCACAAAAAAATAATTTGGGAACCTGGAGTTATACACATGCATAGACATTTTTTTTCCACTGTCATTCACCATTTTTTATAATTTCACATCACTTTTGTGTACCAGTTCATAGAAGAAACCTACTCTCCAAATTTCAACACTGCCAAAAGACTTTGGGACATACGGACAGACAGACAGACAGGATGAATCTATAAGGGTTCCGTTTTCATTCCCCAATTGGCAACGGAACCCTAAAAACACAAGAACACAAATTAATGGTAACAATTAACTATGTTTGGTTATAACATTGATCTGCCGCCAATGACAAATCGGAGGTTTTTGACCCGTTGTTTTTTTTTGTATTTCGTCAATAACATATTTTTGACAATAGCCTGCCAGGGTTACCTATTGAAGAAGTACGCCCCTGAATATCTTCG
This sequence comes from Eugnorisma glareosa, assembly GCA_947578425.1. Classification (NCBI taxonomy): domain Eukaryota; kingdom Metazoa; phylum Arthropoda; class Insecta; order Lepidoptera; family Noctuidae; genus Eugnorisma; species Eugnorisma glareosa. The sequence goes on along the minus strand of OX387973.1, from coordinate 18,855,286 downwards.
CCCTCTTTCTATTGTTGATTGTTTAGTTTTTGTATAGGTATATCGAGAAAGCAATTCTGATACGAAAATCGAATAGGGACCTACTACCTGACGATTTTTTTGTGGGAGTACCACAAGGTACGGAATAATCGCGCAGTAGCAGCGGTAGTCATGGCGTCTCCATGCTTTGTGAGAACCTTAGGCTAAAGTATCCTACGTAAGACAAAACTGGATGTATGACTGGTAGAGCAATTCAAATAACCAAAACGACAGTAAGTATCGCCTGTAAATTTTTCACTTAGACCGAAGTTCTCACCTTCATCTATATTGCGATATAACCAATTAACTTACCAGCTTTCAGTGGTCACGGCTATCTGTGATGCCTCTGCAAGAAGCTGGGTTTACTTGCTGCCATAAGGCCCCGGCGCACATTGGCGGCACGGCATGGCAAGGTATTTTTAGGCGACGAATAAAAATATAACTTATTTATATGGAAATAAAGTTGAAATTTCAATGTTACGGCTGCCGACACGGCATGCCTAAGCATACCGCGGTATTGTTTATTAACATTGAAATTTCAACTTTATATCCATAACATTAAGTTATATTTTTATTCATCGCCTAAAAATACCTTGCCATGCCGTGCCGCCAATGTGCGCCGGGCCTAAATCGACACAGTTACTAATAATATATAGAGTGGAACCCCATCAACGCAAAAACCATTACCACGTATTCAGTACATCATTCCGAACCCCCACATAGAGGTCAGCAAGAGGCATCCAATTTCAAAAGGCTGAGTGACGAGGCCATTATTATCTACATCTGAAAAGACCTCCAGCATTGATATTTGATACCTACGTCTGTTAAGTGCACCAGTGCAATGTGACGACATTGTTATTCTGAAGCTGAACCCTGTGACAACGGTGATGTGTACCAATCAATGACAAATATACATGCATTACATTTGTTTAACAATACATATTTACATGTGCATAGGTAAGCTAAACACAGCTGTTCATACAAATTCATGCCAGTACGTTTCATGTCAGAAATGTCACAATTTGACAGTTTCCTACTTCTGATGGAGTGTGGGTTTCATAAGGTGCTTTATCTTCTTCTCAGTCGCTTCCTCATGTCTGATAGGGGAGATTATTCTCCCCACATGCACTCTTGAGACTTTTTTGTTCTTAGCCAATTGTATATTCTTCTACAGGACTTTCCGGCAGCCTCATTCACAATGTCGTTCCATCGCATAGCTCCTCACCTCTGCTTCATGGCCACTAATATCATCAAATTTTCTAGGGTATCTTTATTGCGCTAAACCGAGTTTCTAAAGAATAAGAGAATTCTCTGTGTTCACAATGGTGTTTCGAAATTCGCCGATCAGTTAATAACGTCCGGACTTATCAAGGCTACAGAACATTCTGCAATGTCGTTGAAATCTACTACATAATGACAACTGGCACGGACAGATTATGGACTGGCTCTGGTTGCAGACGAGGCACTGACAAATTATCATCATTTCAGCCGAAAGATGTCCACTGTTGGACATAACCTTCCCCAAGTGTCGCCACATTGACCGGTCCCGTGCCGACAAATACTTCAGGACATTTTCTCTCAGAGTCCGGTATCACGAACTGCATTCCTAGTTTGCCCGTACTCGGTTCAAAACTGATGGTTTTTTAGTCGAATGATTATGGTATATGAAAAATGTATGAGCTACCAATGGAGCAAAGCAACCATTGTTTTGGGTTGGTACTGGTGTGTCATTGATCTCTTTGACATTAACAGTTCACTTTGTTCCATGGGCGAGGTTATTGTCACATGAGCATTTTATTTGACTCTGACTCAAACATTCTTTATGGCTTAAGGAATTGAAACCTGCCTTTTGATTGGAGCTACTACTTTCATCTGAATATTAACAGGTTACCTTCAACCTACTTAGGGCATTACTTTTATATTTTTTTATTCTCTGTTAACAAAAAGGGGGTTTTATCTACTTAGGACATAACGTGAAAAGTGGCAGACCCTCAGTGTACCAGTAGCACAGCGTAGCGTAGCTCATCAGTCATCACCAACTGCTTTCAGATATTTTAGCCGTCCTTAGGTAGCTTACACACCAGAGCCGCCGGGCATGTTGGCAAGGTTCGTGCGCAGTCAGTTGGCATGTCTTGGGACTTTGGTGTGTAGGCTCCGTTAGAACTCGCATCACTCTGCTAAAGGATTCTTAAGTGACAATGGAATTGTAGTTTTTCTTATATCTGAATAATTAATATTTACTACTTTGTAAGCGCCATTATTCTTCTTACGTTTTTTATCGTCGAAATTTATCTTGTATAGTAAGTAAATATTTTGCTTGTTACTGCCAAGGCTAATGGTCTTGTAATTTTCCTGTTTTCGTCTTCTTAATGACACGCCGTTAAAGTATTGAGAAACAAGAACTGCTATATCAACAATGGAGCAGAAGTTTTTAAGAATGTCGCGGTCAGACAGACAAAAAATAAAATGTTATGATATCGTTAACGGAGTATATTTTTGACTCATTAGCATAATTATGCAAATATGCAACTATTGAAACTAAGACATTATTAAAGGTCACAGTTTTATATATTCCTGTCTAACCACATTTAAAATTTTATATATTCCTGTCTAACCACATTTTAAAGCTGGTTTTCTTCGGTAACGTACTACTGGCTTTTCAATAAACCATGTAAACGAGACGACACGAAAGATTATTTATACAAAGTACAAATAATCTTTCTTACTATAATGCGAAAGTTTGTGAGGATGTTTGTTCCTCTTTCACGCAAAAACGGTTGAACGGATTTGGGTGAAATTTGGCATACACATACTTTATAACCTGGATTAACATAATAGGTTACTTTTTATCCCGTGGGTTAATTACCGAACTCGGTGCGGGCTTAGGCTAGCATAATATAATTAAGACATCAAATCTGGGGCGTGTAATTGGCTGTCATAAAAAAATATTATAGGTATATACGTTCTACTTCCATAAAACATTTTATTTGAAGAGATAAGGCTAATAATGTCACACGATTTTCATTTAACACTGTTTTTAATATTTATCTAAGTACTTCATAAAAAAACTTATGTGCATTCGTTCACTATCAGACAACGGTTTGTTCCTAAGAGGTTCAGATTTTTGACTTGACATTATTAGATTGCTTGTCTATGAAAATACCAAACCAACAGACATAATTTCATCGGAAACGATGTTATATCGAAATTTAATTACTTAAACAATCGAAAGCGTTTCTTCTAATATTAAAGTCCTAACCCTGTTTGGATCTCGAACCACTTTTTTTTTTTGTTTTTTTTTTTTTTTACCGTGCTTCGACGCTGTTATGAAGATATCGCTAAGGTTGTCATTGGAGTATGTCATGTAAGATTGTCACCACTTTGACTGATGGCCATGCTTGGTTTTGTTCATAGCCTGCATATTTGAGAACACTTAAGATTATTAATTTCACCTCTTCTATTGTCATGCTTATCTATACTTCTATACTAACGTTATAAAGAGGTAAAGTTTGTGAGGTTGTAGAGTGTAATCCCTGGATCTTCTGAACCGAAAATTCTTTCACTAATAAGAAGCTACATAATTATTAATTTCACCTCTTCTATTGTCATGCTTAACTATACTTCTATACTAACGTTATAAAGAGGTAAATTTTGTGAGGTTGTAGAGTGTAATCTCTGGATCTTCTGAACCGAAAATTCTTTCACTAATAAGAAGCTACATAATCCCCGAGTGCCATAGTCTATATTTACAACGTGCCCGTGGGATAATTTCCGACAAAAACGCGAGCGAAGCCGCGGGCAACAGCTAGTCTTTAGTAATATTACAAAGAGGTAAAATTGGGTTTTAAGTTGGAGCTCCATGACCTCTGTAACATTGAAAACACAAAATTGTGGGTTACATTGAGTCCTACCGTAAACACTGATTTTTCACCCGAAAAAAATTCAGTTTCCTAGCAATATTTTTTTGCGTAGAGTTACTTAGTTTGATGTATAAGAAATTAAGAATGCTGGGTTAACTAACGGCTTCTTGAGGGTCCGTTTGCGCCTTGTATGTATATCTAGAGATGGAATATCCTTCAATTGTAAGTCAGTCGTAGTATTGGCACCGCCGCGCCGCGCCGAGGCGCTTACGAACAATGTACTGAGCCACTGATGCAACGGTTGCTCAATGCATTCAACTGTGCCTCTACGTTTGATATCTATTGTCGATTGTGTGACTGTCTAGGTATGTTTACTACTAGCTCTTACCAACGTCTTTGCCTGGTTGATTGTTAATCTTTATGGACGTGGGCTGCGTTTCCTAGGGGTCTAACCGGCCGCTTTAGCAGAATCCTATTAGTTAGGATACAAATATGAATCACGTTAAAATTCGTAAAATGGTCAAGTGACAATTTATAATATTGATTGTCTGTGACCATTTTAGGTAATTCATATTATCCTCCTACAAAATCGGCCATTGTAGTTCCTATCTTGCCCCTATCTTGGTCTTTCGGTGGGATCTTGAAGGAATCTGCCAGCATTTGGCTGGTTTCTGGTATAGTTTTAAGCTGTGCTTACCTTTGAATTAACAGAATTTAATAGCATAATTTATTCAATTAGTGAACTGATGACGTCAAGTCCCTAAAAGCTTATACTAACGACGTCGTATAGGACAAACCAGAGACCTATATCCAGCGGTGAATGAGGACGCCACAATCCGTTTATGTTTCATATGGAAATGATTAGAAATCTACTAATTTATTGTAATAGTAGTGTAGGTCAAGCAAGGGTCATTGGCACCATTATGTGTGTTTTGTTTACAACATTGTGGAATTCATTAAACGGTTGTGTAATGTGTATGGTTTGTTCCAAAAGTATCTGACGAAAAGCTAAACAAATGTTCAGAAAACTTACCTGTGGTCATGCCAATTTCTAGAGCCAATTAAAATAAACTGGAAAAATTCAGGTATTAAGTCTAAACCTAGAAGGTTTACACACACACACACAGATGTGTTACTAATTGAACTAAATTTTCTTACGTTTTTCGCAAATTGCAGGTCAGTGTCAGGTTGTATGTTGGTTAAAAAATGAGTCGCGCCAGTAACTCCAATATAATCCTCTAAGTTCGTTTACCCCTATTCTGTAACTATTTCATGAAAAAGTCATTCAAAGAGGGTTTTATTAATGATTTTAATGATTATAATTTTGTAACTACATACGTGTTAATGGCGCGACTAATTTTTGAATTAATTAAATTTAAACAAGGTTTGTGTACACATAAATCTCTTAGCATTGGAAATAATAACATCTACCTACCTCTTCTAATCTGATAAAGAAACTATTTAATACCAGACCAGACAAGGCTATAGAGCGGCGTAATATTTTTCCTTATTGGTTGAAGAATTCTAAACATTGCCACTTGAAGTTCATTGACTTGGCTATTAGAGTTAAGCTACGTTACATCACGCCTGTATTCACCGCAGACCTAAGCAGAGGTGTACTTATATCACACCCACATTTCGCCAGTTAAACATGCGTAGAAATTTTGTAATAAAGCTAGTTTTTTTAATCAAAGAGTTAATTTGAGGACTCATACATACCTCCACAGTTATTCTTATATTGACAAGATAAGATCAGAGATCAACAAATTAACATCCTTAGATGATATCACCGCTATTAATTCGATATTTAACTTTCAATCAAGATTTTAATCTCGCGATGTAACGATAGCATCCTGTTCTCATTTTCCTTAAACATTTTGCAAGTGAGAAAGTCCTTTTCAAAGCTACCTATACCCACAGGCTATATGCTGCACTCTCGAATTCGCGTAAGGTCGATTGTCATGCGACCAAGCGATCGCATCGAAAGTGTCTGCCATTCAGAATACAGATAGAACCTGTACTAATATGACGAAGTTTGTTTTGTTGTTTTAACGCGTTTATCTCTGGAACTTCCAGTCGAATTTGAAGAAATCTTTTTGCATTTAATAGATTAATTATCAAGGAAGGTTAGAGGCTATTCATCATTACGCTATGACCGTTAGGAGCCGAGCAAAAGGAGAAACGGCGGGGCATCTATTCCAGTATAAGAAACATTCGTTCTCATTTCCCTCTATAGAAAGTTGTCACGTGGTGAGTCAAATTATAATAATCCTTTATGATGTAACGGACATAAGAAATGTGGTCGATGATGTAAAATGTTATGAGATGGAAGCGAAAGTTATTTTTTGTTTATGTTGAGATGCTGTCGCTCTAGTCTAGATCTTTCTATCCGGTTTGAATGAAATAAGTTGCGGTTTACTTGTGAAACTTAGATGGAGAACCTTGCGAGGCCAAGTGGTTAATTGCATGCATAGAATCAGGAAAATTGTGGGACAGCAATTTTTTTCCATGGGTCTGGATCATATTTTTAAATGCTGTTGGATAAAGTGGGAGAAGGTCAAGGAAAAGATGGATGAAATGTGTGAGGAATTATATGAAAGAAAAACAAAGAGTGAATGATAGCGTGACGGCTGGCTGGGGAGATTGGATGAGCTACGTGTTGCGCCGACCCCACGTAATACGGGTCAAGGGCACTTGGGCAGGAAGAGTCTGAAATTGTTATGTATGTACCTACAAACCATTCAAAACAACTTGCACGTTATATATTTTAATGTATTTAATCAATAAAGTTAATAATATAATATTATACTATATATAGCTTTATATATATAATAATATTATAACCTAATAGCTGAAATTAATCCCAAATACTCAGGTCTGCTACCCCTTCGAGCAATAAAAAAATCAAACTTGTAAGTCAACGCGATGAAAAGATATGACTTTTTATGTCGCTTATTGTGCGATTTCACAGGGGAATCAAAACCTATAGGGTACTTCCCTTTGACCTAGAATCATGAAAATTGTCAAAAGGCAAGGCATTACAGCACAAATAAAGGAAAAATTCCAAAAAATTAAAAAGTTGAAAATTAAAGGGTGTCCACATAAATACATAGTTGACGCCGATTAATTCTTTTTTAGATAATGGTACGGTACCCTTGGTGCGAGCACTCGGCATGTTTTTTTTTTTAAATGTCAGTTAAGTACTAGGTTTTAAAATTGCACAGTCGAATTTCAGACGAGAATATTTTCTTGTTTCGTACTTTTTAGAGCGTGATTTTTCAGTAGTCAGGTTTTAGTTTTTGAACTTATTTTTTATAAAAAGTTATGCGTGAATTCATGTTAGTGCTCGACACCGTACGATTTTATGATTGTAATAATTGCCAATATTGATGTAAAAAAGTTCCGAACAAGGAGTTATGATAACGATGCATCGTGCCTTCACTACGCCACACGTACAAGTTTATTTTAAATTCGATGCACAATCGCGCTCGATTCAAGCATTATAAATTGAAGTGCAATGTGAATTAAAACAGGATAATATAATTGCGAATTTGGCTTCAGTTCAATGTTAGTGTATTTCCTGATTTTCGCAGTTTATTTCAAGGGACTGCAATCGAAAGCGTCAAACATAACACATTTCTGTTTCGTTAACAATACTCATTTATTTAATTACGCACTACCATCGTTCCAGACCTTTGTATAAGTGTTGCGCCTCATCTGCTAGCACAGAATCGCATTTTTTCATGCTCCTATCCTTTTCCGTCCCTCAGACCATGCTGCGTCATTTGCTAGAGCCAGAAACAGCGGGAGTGTTATAACAGGCGTCGATAATGCGCTCGGCAGTTCGCTGTTTGATTCCGTGGTGATGGATGGTAGATGAGGCGTAACCCTAAGACCACTCTTCTTAGTTAGTAAACAGTGTTTCTCTCAGCCTAAGTACGATGAAGGCACACCAGAATCTATAGTTTTTCTCTTTGGTTTCTAAATCAAAGAGTTAAGCTAAATGTCACACGTTACACTACACCTTAACAGAAGTCCCATGTAAAAATGATTATATTTCGAAACGATTCCTTCTCAAGGATTTGATTAACACGACATTACGTCTGTTACCTTCTGGCCACAGCCAATCGCGGCGCGGATTGCGGCGCGGCGAGCGGCGCGGCAAGCGGTGAGCGGCGAAAACAAATGGTAGACAATGTATGAAGTAAGCCACAGCTACCGGCGGCGCGAATTGCGGCGCGACCTGCGGCGCGGTGAGCGCCGCGCGGCACGCGGCGGCGACGGGCTGCGCGGTGTGCGATTGAAACAAATGTACTAGCGAGTATCGAGGAGGCCACAGCTCAGAGCGGCGCGCGCGGCGGCTGCGGTGGACGTATTCAACATCGCACGATCGAAACAAATAAATTTGTTTTTATCGGGCGTTGAGCTTATATAAATAATGGATACTGAACAATTTATTAGTGAAATATTGAGTAGATCAGGGGGCCTAAAATGGAAGCTTTAGCAGAATCATAATATGTATCACGTTAAAAGTTTTAAATTCTTAAAATGGTCTTTATGGTTATGAGCACAAAGTCCATTTTAAGAGTTTTAAATTTTTAACGTGATTCCTATTATGATTCTGATAAAGTGGTCATTTTAGGCCCCCAGTAATATAGATATCAAAACATGTCATAAAACATTGTAGGACGAAATAAAACAACAATTTAAATACCGTGCCACTTTTGATAAGGCCATTTTAATAGTTAGCCGTTCTCTAAATACGTCCACCGCTGACGCCGCCGCGGTCGCAGCTAGTCGAGCTGTGGCTTACCACCGCAAGTCGCGCCGCCCGCCGCACCGCGCACCGCGCCGCCAATAGCTGTGGCCAGGACGTTATTCCCGAAGGTTTAGGCAGAGGTGTACCTAATAGAACACCCACATTTCGCCAGCTGTGTTTAAGTCTTATAAAATAGGGGACGAGCGGATGGGGCCCCCCTAACCCAAATTCCTGATGGGAAAACTCAACAGCTCTTAGCCCGACCTGTGATTTGGATCCAGGACCTCATGCTGAACAGACCAATAGACCACAACGTGGCAGTCAGTTAATGATTTTATTTTAATTTTTAAATATTACTTGAAACTTGACAATGTTTCACAATTTCTGTGAAAAGTAAAAGAGAAAAGCGCTTCTACGAGTACATATATTTCACACTAATATAGGTAATCACATTTTCTTACACGTGAGTTCAATTTAATCTCAAGAAACGGCTTCGTGGCTTTTAATTTAAACCTACGAGTACGTTTACCTTTTACCGGTAACTTTGGAATTATTTGCTGGGGAACCAATCAGCAAACAACACACAACGTGGAAACCCAAGTGGTGCTGAAAACGTGACTCCTTCCAATTTGCGAACCGTTGCGAAGGAGTTTTATATAATTATCTTAATTTGTCAGTGATTTTTCCTTTCTTTAATATGAAGAAAAATAATGTTCTTTTTATTATGTTTAGACTAGGTAGTGTCGTCGTGTGTTGGTATATATATTTAACAGTGGGAGAATTTAAGAGAAGCCCCAATCTATACTAATATTAGGTAAAGTTTATGAGTTTGTAGGGGGTAATCTCTGGATCTGCTGAACCGATTTTGAAAATTCTTTCACTAATAGGAAGCTACATTACCCCCGTGTGCCATAGGCTATATTTACAACGCGCCCGTGGGATAATTTCCGACCAAAACGCGAGCGAAGCCGCTGGCAACAGCTAGTAAACTATACATAGATCGTGTGAAAGATTATTAACGTATAAAATAAAGAAATGGTGCCACTTTGGTTCTGTGGCCCTATAACTCAGTATTCTATTGATTTTTGACTTCGTTGGCACGACATCGACAGCTCATGACATCATCATCATGTGGCAGCTCAGAGGTCTCTTTGGCTGCATGTTTTGAGGCTTAGCGGGCAGGATAGGAGGTGGAGCAAAGTTTGCAACACACCCACACCCATCTGCTGTTCCGACGAGATAGACCCACTAAAAAGTCAAATTTGTAAGATTTGCGTTTTTTTTGTCCCTGTGTTTGCATCCGTTGATAATGTTAAAACGTATGTCCATAGTAATGTTTGCATGTCTGACTACGGTACATCTCGTGAATTTTAGATTGGCTCATATCCATTATAAAGCTGTTTGGAGGACTAGTTCTGAATCGGAATTGGGTGTTGGCATATTCACACGTCATGCCGATAGAAAATTAATATTATTGTCCATGTTTGTTTATTTTTACGAATTTATCATTTTCGTCTTAAACATATAAAATTCCGGTGTACGTGGGTTTGTAATACTTCTCCTAAGCGGCTTGAGTGATATAAATCTATAGTTGGATCCGATAGGTGTGCGCTGTTATAACAAGACGTCTGCCTGTTGCTAGTTAGTTAAAAAAAAAACTATGGAAGTGTAACTTGAATAAACACGTAAATTAAATTGAATCTTCTGCAAAACAAAGGACTTGAAAAGGAGATAGAATAGCTCAGGTGCTTAGTACACCCAACTCAGATTAGTAGGTGGCATTCTATATTTTCTGCGTACCGCCATGATAAAGGCGTGACTTGATGTATTCTTAAAAAAATCTGTAAAGGAACTCTAAAATCAAAGAAATTATTTACATTACTTTCATTGTGGGCCAGTGAGGTTTCGACCACATCTGGCAAATATTTACACAAACTGAAGAATTCACACAATATTTGTTTGCGAACAATTTATCACAGACTAGCTGTTGCCCGCGGCTTCGCTCGCGTTTTGGTCGGTAATTATCCCACGGGCACGTTGTAAATATAGCCTATGGCACTCGGGGATAATGTAGCTTCCTGTAAGTGAAAGAATTTCCAATGGTTCAATAGATTCAGAGATTGCCCCCTACAACCTCATGCACAAACTCACAAACTTTACCTCTGTCTTTATAATATTAGTTTATACTAAGTAGCTGCCGCGGTTTCCCTCGCGTCCTTCACTCCACGAGAACTTACTATGAGTATAAAAAGGATCCTTTTTCGTAAACCAGGGGTCTAAAATCTCCGGACTGTGCAGGTCTGCTCCGCTTGGGCGGAGCACCGCCGTGTCCTCGTAGCGGCAATCGGCGGCGGCGACCTTTCGCGTCCGGCCCTGGTTCAATCCATGGTCCGGAGCGAGAGGGAATGGGACGCCGTAACCTCCTTCTGCGAAGCAGTCATGCTAGCGAAGGAGGTGGCGGGACGTGAGAGGGAGCCTCACGTCTCAGCCGCCGCGGGAGACGCACCGGGCGTCGGGGGCCACGTGTTGGCCGTGGTGGTCTAAAATGGCCTTACTGACTGACTGCCTGACTTAGCAGAATCTTAATAGGATAATAATATGAATTACGTTGCATTTCTTAAAATAGTCACAGACGCAGTTAATATTGTCACTTTGTGACCATTTTACGAATTGTAACGACTTGCATTGTTGTGACCATGTTTAGCAGAGGGGTGGGGAAAATATCGTGAAGAAAGACCTGAGCATGAATGTGATGGCTATAAATGTAGAGGAACCAAAGAAACGATGCATGGACTATGGGAAAGATAATACCTACTGCAAGAAAGTGAGGGTCTCCTACCCGCGTAGCATGGCAATACTATCTCTATTCCACCAAGAATCGACAAAGCTCTTTCTATACAAATTGACATGTATGTCATACATTTTTAACATCGCCATGCTTGCGACGACAGAAATCTTTCCACAATCTGTCATTTTTTTCGATTCTTCGTCGACAAAACCCGTTTCTACGTTGGTCATGCTACGCGGGCTGAGATGACATCTAGTAGTAGTGTGGAAGAAGATAAGTTGCTGCGCCGATCCCAAACAAATTGAGATAGAGCACGAGAATAATTAATCTTTAAAATTATGAAAATTTATATTTTATTTCAGCAAATATAATGAAAACGAATCGTATTTAGATCGATTCGCTGAGTATAAATAAACAAATCAATAAAAAAGGATGATAAGTGGTATATGGTATGACAATTGTAAGTATAGTACAAAGTGTAAGTATAACAAATACTATATTTCCTTAATCTTTTGTTAGATACTGAGTTCCTGTGACTTCAAATTATCATTTAACGGTATTAAGATGAGGTTAATGTGACATAGTATGAATCTTACATACTTACATCTCATGCGTCATCTAGTATGGTAGCAAAAAATATCACTTTCTATCTCAAGTAATTGAGTTTTAAAATCACTTGACATGAAAGTGAATTTGCGCCGCTCTTGAAATATACGGTCTAGCAAAAAAATCTAAGTGAAGTAAAAGTTACATAAGTAAAAAAACATGCATTTATGTACTTAAATAAATTGTTCAGCTATGGAATAACATCTAAACGCTTGGACCTCAGATGCTCTAAAGTTGCTGACTGGTACTTTGAAACATTCACTAACGCTACTTTTTAGCTTATATTATCTCAAACCTGGGGAGTTACTATGACGTCTTAAAGCAGTAGTAATTCCCGTGTGGGAAATAAATAGAGCTATACAGGTCATCTAGCGCCATCTCATTCCCACACTGGAATTACTGTAGCTTTAAGACGTCATTCATGATAGGCCACCTGAGCACACAGCTGTTAATCAGAAAATTGTTGACAAATTAGCGTAAATGATGAATTGGTGCAACCATTGCGTACTACCAAGTGCTCTGACGGTCTGCCAATATTTTCACCTTTACGACTAAGTAATAAGGTTGAAAAGTGATCGTCCGTCAGAGACCTCGGTAGTACATAGCTTATTTAAAATCTTGAATGCACATAAGCTTATGTTTCGATAACGGGTACATGAGAGAAAATACTGCGATTTCACCAAGCCCTTAATTGATAAGATCAGCGCAATATTATTTCGACTGCACGAAGAGCTGGTAAAACTTCGCTCGTAACAGTTAATTTATGAGTCATTTTAATCCTTCTTTTACACCTTTTTGGTACAGGTAAAATGGCCCACACTTCATCACCTCGTAATAAAAACCACCAACTTTCTTTTCTTAATTGCTTCGTTTACCTTATCGTGATGTTCTTCAGAAATAATAAAGAAAGGTCAGGTACTTAGTACTCGCAACCAGCGTGCGTGTGTGACCTGGTGGCCTACCATGACATCTTAAAGCAGGAGTAATTCCATTGTGGGCAAAGAGATGGCGCTAGACGACCTGTATAACTCTGTCTCTTTCCCACACTGGAATTACTCTTGCTTTAAGGTGGATGCGCAAGGGTAGCCCGGGAAATTTAAATTTTCTTACGTTTATTGCAATTTGCAGGTCAGTGTCAGGTTGTATGTTGATGAAAATATGAATCGCGCCAGTAACACTTATGGAGTTACAGAATTATAATCATTCAAATCATCAATATAGCTCTCCAAGTTCATATAATCACATTCAATTGCTATTTCATGAAAAAGTCACTCTTTGAGATTATATGAACTTGGAGGGTTGTACTGATGATTTGAATTAAATTTCGCGGGCTACCCTTGCGCATCCACCTTAAGATGTCATAGTAACCCTCCCCCCATGTATGAACGTGGAAAAAGCAAAAGGAGTGAGTAAGGATCGTAGCTGGTGTCGTCCTCTAGTTTCTGCTTACTCCCATGAGAATAAGACGTGAGTGTAAGTGATGTATGTATGTTTGTATGATTTTTAACCAATTCTAAAAAAGGTGGAGGTAATGTTATTCCACCAGCATCTTACTTTTTTCTTCATGTATGTTCATTGATTTATCCATGATTACTGGTCAAATTTAAGATTCTTGTTTTCATTTGGCAGAGGAAGCTCGCGCGGTTATCCATATACATTTTATTAAGTTTGTTTTGGTACTATGTATGTATGTACTATGAGTTATCCTGTATAATATGCAATTTTTCTTCTTCGCATATGTGGATGATGTGCTCATATTTTCTAGTTACAGTGAAAAATTGATACTTTACAAGGATTTGTGTCAGATACCACAACTAAAAGGGTAAATTCACAACTTGGCAATAAAGTCAATGAAACAAACAAAAGTCACCGACTTTACACGAAAGTAAAGTAATTTTCCCAACTTGAGTGTTTTTTTATTTTTGAATTATTTGTTTTTGGTTTCTGTACCAACTTACTCACGTTGTCTTCTAAGAAATGGTGGCATCATTGGTGAAACCCACAATAATCGAACCTTCAAATTTAGATTTCTGTGGTAAAACCTAACTTGCAAGATAAATATGTACAGTGCTGAAAATGTCCCCACAAATAAAATGTTTTGGCTTTGCGGTTTTTGTTCACTCTACAATTATTTTGTGTTGTAGTTACATCACACAGTATCATAATATTAATTTAACGAAATTTCCTTTCCTGCAAAAAAGAATCCCATTTAAAAAAAAAAAGATTTTTTTTATTCTCAATAGGCCGTAAAAAATGCCCTAATTGACGCAGCCTTGATCTTGTAGATTGTGTCTTAATCTGTGCTAAATAAATGATTTTTCTTTCGTTTTTCCTATGATAAGTATAATCAAAGCGTTTTTCTTAAGTTGGAAGCGCAAGGGTAGCCCGCGTCAAATTTTCTTACGTTTTCTGCAATTTGCAGGTCTGTTTCAGGTTGTATGTTGATGAAAAAAGAATCGCGCCAGTAACACGTACCTATGTAGCTACAGAATTATAACCATTAAAATCATCAATACAACCCTCTAAGTTCATTTAACCCTATTCTGTAAGTATTTCATGAAAAACTCATTCAATTCAAATTTGAATTTCGCGGGCTATCCTTGCGCTTCCACCTTAACTGAAATAATCATTAAACAGTATACAGGCCTTTACGGCGGGCGTGTCTGAATGATCCGGTCGAAATGTAAACTACCGTGATATTACAAGCAATCCTTTACCGTTAGATATCTGCGGCCGTCTCGGTTACCGCTACAAACGATTAGCATTTTAGGTGAAGGCAAACCGGCCGTGTGAACTGAACGGCGTGATCCAACAGAAATACTACCTTATATTTCTTGATATAAAGGAAGAATTGGCTTGGGTAGCGTTTTAAAGAAAGAAAGTCGATTATTTACAAGAAAAATTATGTTGATTTGAATGTGTTCGGTGTTATGTGATGTCTGACGTCTGGCCGTCGATTACTTGACGTGATTTTGTAAAAATAAATAATTGGATTATGATATCACAGTTCGACATTCGACACATCATAATTATACTGATTTCGATCAAAGATTTATTTTTGTTGACTGGCTTCCGTCTTGTTATTGATTAGCCTTTGAGTTGCCCGCAACCGTCGTCCACGTGATATAATTATAAAAAATATTACTGGGAAGTAATATTTCAAAATCAGATTAATAGGTATATTTGAATCGGATTTTGTTGTCAAGGGTTTTAATATTTTTGCACGGTACCATAATCCTTTTTCTAAAATAATAAAGTCCACGTTACTCTTTCTAACATCAGCTAACTGTCCAGTTAAAGTCCCATCAAAATCGGTCCAGCCGTTTCGGAGATTACCCGGAACAAACAGACAGCCAAAAATTGAAAAAAATGTTTTTCTTATAAGTACTGTTTATGTATACTTTCAGATACATTCAATAAAAAGCTGTTATTTTGAAATTACAAATAGACACTTTCAATGTTATTTACTTGTATTTAAGTCAATCGATTGATACACCGTAATCTTCTAAGATCATGTTTGGATAGTATTTATTTATTTAAATTGTACGTAAGAAAAATTAAAGGTAAACAATTGCGTAACACACTTTCTATTACTATCCAAAGAACTCTGAAGGAACTTCTTAAACAATAGGGGGTATATGCAAGAAATACATTTTTTTTTATTTCTTAACAATGCCTTTTAATGGCCCATAAAACATTGTGGTACACTTGTTTAATTCTCAAATACAACACTTTTTTTACAATTTAATATAATTTTTGGTGAAACGGAACGCAAACACAAAACGCATCGATTCCGGTAGTGACGTCGTTTAGTTGAAAAGTACTTAAAGTTTCACTAAGATTTTATTTATTTATTTATGTACACACAAAATACTTAATAGGACATTACATTAAGATAAAAGAGCACAAAGGTACTGCTTAGACCAGACCAGATTTTACTATAATATTGTTATTGCAATTTTTGCTTTAATAAAGAACTGACAATATAGTAAAACTATTCTATTGAGGGTAAAAAAATAGATTTAAACAAGGCAGATAGAGGGAAGGGACATCAAATGCTATGACTTGAATGGCCGCGACAGTCATGGCTGTTTGAACTGTCGTAGTAAATAGTATTTTTTCTGTGCGACAAGCAGTAGTTGAAATTAACTTTTAATTATTTTCTTGGATTGATATTACTGCATTTTATTGAATAAAGTGAAAAAAAAAATTACATGCATATTCTCTATTGCTTCATTTGTTAGTAAAACAAAAATCGCCTGCTTATGAAGCGACTGCATGTCCCGTGTCCCTGCACCCACAAACGAGTTACTGGGAAACATTCATCCCTTCAGTTAGTAAGACTGGCTGACTCTCCAACTTCTGACTGCACTGAACGACTTCCTAAAGATCAGCCATGACATTCAGGACAAATTGATCCACTTGCTTTTACGAAAAGTAATAAAGGTCATTGCTCTTATCATCGGTGACTCATGATCTGTCGGTAGGTAGAAATTGTACCAAATGTTCCTGTATTTGCAACGGTACTATTAAGATGCTGACCGCTAAAATGCATGACCCACAATCGTTATGATTTCGTGAAAGTTTCAGACGTCAGCTCGTTGTATTGTTTTATTAAGGTACTAGCTGTTGCCCGCGACCTTTGTTCGCGTAAAATTATTATAAAAAAATATTACTTTCCTTTTTAATCGAATTTTGTTAGCAAGGTTTGAATGTTTTTGCACGGAACCCCAATTCTTATTCTTAAATAAAAGTAGCTTTAGTTACTCCTTATGACATCACCTATCTGCCAGTAAAAGTCCCGTCATAATCGGTCCAGCCGTTTCGGAGAATAGCGTTTGAAACGGATTTTGTTAAAATTTCAAGGGTTTTAATTTTTTTGCGCCGATTCCTAATAATGTTTCTAAAATAAAAGTATGTTAGATCTTATAACATCAGCTATCTGCAAGTAAAAGTCCCGTCAAAATCGGTTCATCCGTTTCGTACATTAGCCGGAACAAACAGTCAGACAAAAAATGAAAAAATGCGTTTAAGTGCCGTATAATAATTATACTTTCACATGCATTCAGTAAGAAGCTGTTATTTTGATATTACAAACAGTCACTTCAGTTTTATTTATTTGTATAGATAAGTCGTGTCCTCGATGGAATTTCCCATTGGCATAATGATGATCAGAATGCTGGTTGTCTGACCACAAAAAGGAGGACTGTGACAGACGAGAATGCTGATTAAGGGGGATGTGCGCGGTGTTACGTGAATGGAACTCTGAAAGTAGCGCCGGTTACTGAAAAGTTGTGGTAGTATGGGTATGTGATGCGGAGGAATGAAGAAAATGTCGTGAGGAAAGTTTTGGGTATGAATGTGGATGGGTGTACGAGTAGAGGAAGACCAAAGAAACGGTGGATAGACTGAGTGAAAGATGAAATGGCAAGAATGTCTGATGAGATGACGCGGAATAGAGAAGTATGGAGGAAAAAAACATGCTGCGCCGACTGACGGCAGGACGAAGATGAGATAGCTTATGCCCGACTCGTCACCGTTCCGACTGGTCACCAATTTTTTTTTTTCAAATTCAAATTCATTTATTCACGTATAAATAGAGTAAATACAATCGGTGGTTTCCATGTTACATTATTTGGTCTTATAATTCTATTTAGCCTGTGGTATGGCATGTGAATCGTTTTCTTAGAAGTAAAAAGGAATAAAGAAATATAAATAATGGTTAGGTTAGGTTAGGTTTTCCGTACAATAAGGCCCGATTCGTCATCATAAGAAAACAAATGAATTTTTATTTAATTTTGTTGTTCCCGATTCGTCATCAGTATAAATTTGCGTGTCAAAAAGTACAGTTAGTAAGAAAAATATAGTATGACTTTTAAATCAATTTATTTACTACAACCATAAACTAAAAAAAAATCTTACAAACGTAATTATCTTCTATTTAAGACATTATTGTTATCGTGGATAAAACCTGGGTTCCACCGGCACAGGAGCTTAGAGATTGGCACAAACGAAGAGAGGCCTATACCCAGCAGTGAGTGAAGTCGTGCTGTGGATGATGTTGAACTGTCATCCCGTATTTAAACCCATCATTTAAGATTTTTATCAAGAAGTTCGGCGAAAATTACGAAATTCCGCCGAGAAATACCGTAGTTGATGTAAAGAAGCAATTTCGGCATTAGTACATATTGCAATACAAATAAATATCAGATAATAATAATAAAACATAGTATGTAGGTTAAAGTTGCAAATAAAATCATAATAATATGTTCTGACCTACCTACTCGTAAAAAATTTAAAATAATATGGTTGCTGTTGATTGGTACTGTTGTTAAGTCCCACGTTGCGTTTACATTTCGAGGTCAGTTTTTAATCAAAACATAAGTAATAAAATTACGATTCGTCGAGATAAACAGAACATAATTATTATTTCTGTTAATGATAAGATTTGTTCCGGATCTGCGTTTCATCAATACAGACTTAAATTTTCTTTATTAAGGACAAACAACAGTTACATGTTCAAGTTTAAAATTATGAGTAAGTCCTTGATTTCCCATCGGTAAAAAAAAAAAAAGTCCTTAATTAAAAAAATAGGTTTACATATAACTCACACCATTGTCCACGGGTTAATAAATGAACAAATAAAGAACAGAATGATAATTTTAGATTAAGATTGTGGTGAAAGAATATTTAATTTATAGCCAGTGTTTTAAATTTGTTACTAGAAAGAGAGGCGATAATTATCTATGACCATGAAGTAGTTTCCACAAGTTGACGAAGAGGCACTCTTGCGCCGGCGTTGGTCCTGCGTGAATCCAGTGGAACAGCCGGATCTTGTCCTATTGTACTATGACAGTATGTTGTGTGACGGTGAAAAAAATAACGGTTAGTCGTAAGTACGTGCTAAGCAACGTTTAGAGATCGCGAGCTCACCCTTGCAGTGGCGAAGGTTCAATAAAACTCGATTCCTACCGGCTTCCCTTTGAAAAATGGCACAGTCAGTAATCTACAATAGACAAGTAATATAATCACATTAAAGATATGTACTCCGGCTTAACTCTCACAAAAAATTACCCTTCGCTACTGTACCTTTGTCCTTAGCTAAGTTGAGATTTTCAAGTTTGGAAATTGTCACTCTAATACTAATAAAATAAAAATATTATAGTTACAAAAAACTAAACAACACGCTTTAGAGTGACGCCATTTTATTTCTCGTATTCTTCACAGCAAACCCTTTCATTTGATAGGTATTAGATATGGGTATATCATGGGAACGCATAAAAAATAACTAGTCCGCCATCTTGGATTTAGAATGAAGTTACTTATTTAACCATGTATTGTCATCCAAACTAAGCGTGTATGCAAAATCTCAGCTCGATCGGAAACCGGGAAGTGGCTCACATTTAAGTTCTAAGATTTTTATGCACACAAGTTATAGTTTTTTTGAATGCGCTTATCTTTGGAAATTGCGGATGAATCCGTGAGGCGCAGCTAGTTTGCAAAACCGGCCAAGTGCGAGTCGGAGTCGCGCGCGAAGGGTTCCGTACCATTATCTAAAATAAAATTGTTTGATGTATGGGAGCCCTTAAATATTTATTTTATTCTGTTTTTAGTATTTGTTGTCATAGCGGCAACAGAAATACATCATCTGTGAAAATTTCAACTGTCCAGCTATCACGGTTCATGAGATAGAGCCTGGTGACATTATACATAGATCGATGCTGGTGACAGACACACAGACAGACAGTGGAGTCTTACTGATAGGATCCCGTTTTTACCCCTAGGGTAGGTTTTTAACCCTAATAAATATTGAAATGGATGACAAGAGAAATTAATTCAATCATCTAGTTTAACAGCCAACCTCAACGACTACGTTCGTCGTAAAATTTCCTATTGTGTTGCGACATAATTATATTGAACTTCCTCCATAAAATATGTGAAAGCTATGTAATAGGTGGATGAGGGACGCACAGAAACGAGAAGGCTGGCTGATAGGGTGGGCCTATAGTACCCAGCAGTGGGTAATTAGGGTCTGAAGTGATGATGATGATGAAGATTATATTTTAAGTGACCATAAATCAATTTGATTGCCTCGTTCGTCTAGTAGCAGGCGCGACTGCTGAGCATGAGGTCCTAGATTCGATCCTAAATTTGTGTCCGGTTGTTTGATGGCAATAGGGTCGCCCCCTACTACATGGGAATTAATCATAATTGGTGAAATGTGGGTGTACTATTAGGTACACCTCTGCCTAAACCTTCGGGATTAGAGGTGTGATGTTATGTTACCTAAATCAATGCAGGCCTACATAAAAGTACACTTGTATTTTCATCGCTACATGATTAGCACAGAGTCGAAATTCCAACATTGCAATTTTATTGAATCATCCATTTATTTAATAGGTGTGTAAATACCAGAAACGTATAAAGTAAGCTAACAATACGAAAATAAATTCATTCATTCAATACGTATTATCGATATTGTTCTTTTTTTTATAAATTACCAACTGTACCGATCAAGCTGATGCGTAGCAATGTAACGTAATTATATCTATAGATTTCAAGAATGTAAAAGGTGGTACACTGAAGGATCCACAAAAGTTTCATCACAATTGGATCAATAGTTCAGAAACGCATAGAAGACAAACATACAAACATTCATTTTTATTTATAGAGACTAGCTGTTGCCCGCGGCTTCGCCCACGATTTTGTCGAAAATTTAGCCACTCGGGGATAATGTAGCTTCCTATTAGTGAAATAATTTTCAAAATCGGTTCAGTAGATCCAGAGATTACCCCTACAACCTCACAAACTTACAAACAAGAGGTAACTCTTTATAATATTTCTCTGTTTTATGATGTTATGAACTAAATGGTATTTAGCAATACTCCTCATATTGAAAGAACTCAATTGTTATCATCCGCCAAGCCCTTTCCCTTTGTTGGGTTACGCAGAAGCCTCCGAAACCCAGTTACTGTGTAACTCGATAGGTACTCCTTGGTATACTGGTGGTCAGACGTTCGTGCTCCTCACTAACTAGTAATGACGCAGTTGCTTTCTAGCATCTTCCTCAAGAAGTTACTTAACTCTTGTAAACAAAATGTGGGCGTGTATTCAAAAGTTATCATTGGTTACCTCTTTCTACTGGTTTCGGTGGGAAACTGGTTGTCGTTCAGAAGCCACCTACCTACCTACCATCGGCCGAGAAACACGTGATGTGTAACCACCTTTCGCTTTTCAAGGGGAATTTCTCTAGCAGACAACTGTTAAGGCGAAGCGCTAACGTAATCTTCACATTTACATGTTTTTTTAACATTATTATTCGAAAAAAAAGTGAAAAAAGAATGTTTTGCGCCTTATCACTACTGTACATCATCTCATCATCGTCATTCAGTCCCTGTCTCATGTTATTTGGGGTCAGCGTAACACTTTTTTTCGTATCGTCACGTATCACGTATCTTCTATGATCTTCCTCTTCCTCTCCATCCATCAATCATACGAGCTTACGGGGTCTTTGAGTTGGCTCCCGCTTTGCGTACAGTTTGAGCATCCTAAAGAACTTACTCTTAATATAGGCCGTATCCTTATTTTCCTAGCTGTATAAACTTACTAATTTAATCAGGAAGTTTCTGAAGGCATTGATCTCAGCTTTTCGGTATCAAAAACTTATTTCAGAAAGTAAAGTCAATAATTGATAATATCTAAACATCTTAAAGAGTCACTATATTTTATTTATACTTCCATGAAATTACTTGCCAGTCCCAATATATTTAATTAACGTAGCTGACATATAAAAGGCTTCATAGTATCAACTCCGTGTGAATGTGATTATCTGTAAACAGTGCAAAAAAACCTCTTGTCGTACAGTAATGATCATGCTTGTTGAAGTTTATGACTACGAGAAGGCAAAACACAAAATACTTGTCATGATGTTCTTCCGTCTCATAAATAATATATAAATTACATTGTATTTTCTTGAACATGGCTGTTAGCAATGCTCAAATCTGTATTTTGTACAACCAATATCGTCCACTGTCCGACCAACCCGACACCAAATGAAGCAATTACTGTAGTACTTCGGTAATTGTAACTGGCTATTTTTGCTCCACACCGAGTCTATTGGCTCCCAAGGGCAAAGACCTCCATTCGAAGTTATCAACGCGAGATAATTGCGACCGACACTGTTTTCGACCGCAACGCGTTATGTAGGCGAAAACAGAAAAATAAACAAGTGGTTTTGTAATCGGTTTGGTTTTAAAGTTTGATCATTATGCTTCCTGGAAGACCTTTTTTCTGAAGATTTTGTTCAATAAAATCTGGGGTTCTATTATCTATTCATGCATAGTAACTGTAGTAACATCGACCTGTCACAAATACATTGCATTTCTGTCATTTTAGTCCAAACTTCCAAACATTTTCCCTTTAAATATCTGTAAAACAATACCCGCAGCATGTCCCAACATTTCAAGGATAAATAACTCACAATCCGTCACATTATTTCCAGTCATTAGGCAATGGAATGACTTTCGATTTTCACACTGTTTCGCACCCTATTTAGTTGAAGCTGTTAAACTCATTAGCCACTCGTCCGTAAAGGTAACCATTTAAAAAGCAACTTTAGACTGTTGCCATCAACCGGGCATAAATCCAGACTTCGTGGCAGTTACTGAGAAATTCCTGATAGGAAAACCCAATTGTACTATGCCCGACCTGGGTCTCGAGCCCAGGACCTCATGAGCAGTTCATCCTCAGGCCTTTTTTCCAACTTTGTGAAATATATATTTTATGTCTTCATTTATTATAAGACGAGTGTATGTCCCCTTAACACGGTGCGGGTCGCGAGCAGCTCCGCGAAAATTTCACTTTCGCTTGCTTACATAAACGACTGCGACCTTTTATCGAATATCACGCGGTTGGTTATTTACGCCACGTCTGTCTGTGTGCAAATTTATGGTGAAGTTCGGAAAATTGTGAGGAAGAATCTTTTGTTCCTTGATATTGTGATCATCATCATCCTCTGCCAATGTCCCATATTATTTGGGGTCGGCGCAACTCGTTTTTTTTTCATTCTTCGCTATCAGTCGTCACGCTATCATTAACTCTTTTTTCTTTCATAACAATCCATCCACCTGTTCTTTGTCAGCATTACCATCATGTGCCCTTACTCCAATTAATTTGTGGTCGGCGCAGCATGTCCTCTTCTCACATGCATAGTTATGTGTTAAGACGAATTTCACCATTGAAACTGAACGCGATTGGCACTTCTAAACCGCGTTCAAGCCCTGTCAATGTCATAATTGCTTTGGAATACATACTCTTGAACGTCCGTTACGATGTGCTGATCGCTTTCAGTTTAGTTGATGTAATCGGCTCTTGGTCGTCATCTCAGTAGTCATACATCTCTTTTCTAGCCATATCATCTCCATGTTTTTGGAAATTGCATGGTAGAGAATAAGGTAGGGTACTACATTGAAAGTAAAGCTAATATTAAAATTGTGGAGGATAAAATGTAAAGCATAGATTACCTACATTGCAAGTTTATATTGCGCTGCAAGTTGACCTACATTGTCTCGAGAGCTACTGCTAACAATTTGTAACTTGTTTACAAAAATCTAGATTCGTAACATTGTATCAATCGGGGTCAGAAGATACAAAATGTGTAATACTAACAAAGTATTCATGAATTTAGTTCATAATTCTGAAAGTTTTACATATTTATGTATATCAATGCAATTATGTGTCTAGTAGATGTTATTTAACCAACCCCAGTCATGGTGCCGTCAGAATTACTACCTTAACTGAATCATGCATAATCTGAATTAAATTGTCTAAACGAAATGAAGTGAAATAATAATAGATATATAATGTTTAATTAATATAATATTTAAATGTGAAAGTTCCCAATGATCTATTATATATGTATATTGCAATATTAGTGTTATCTTGCTGCGCCCTAACAGGGTAATGTACTCACTAGTTTTAAGCTTTTGCATGTAAAATTAGCTGTGTACATTGTGCATTATAGTAATAAATAAATAAATAAATGTAAATGTTCCCACTGCTGGGACAGCAGCCTCCTCTCTCTGACGGGGAATAATAGGCTATAAACATTTTTGGTCTTAGGACAATCCAGTCTCATCAATAATTTACAAAAAGTTAAAGTGTATGTCTTAATTAGGATGTAAGATCGACAAATAGCTTAGATTTTCCTACATCTGTAATAATTATTTTGCATGTTTTTGCAAATAAATAAAAATAAAATAAACGCGTAGTCGCAGGAATCTATGCCCGAGCCCTGATCAGAGTGAAAACCTATGTTCGATTCATTACACGTCAAGTTTGTGTAAACAAATTGACGAAGAATGCAAAGATCTCACACACGTCGCTTTATCAGATAATCACATGTACACAGCATGCCGCATAGCGATGATAACACTAATGACTGTTTGATTGACCACTTCTGTATTGTTGAGTATTATATGGCTTTCATCATAAGCTTAGAGCTGGTGTTCCCTTTGCTGGGACACTGGTCGTCCCTTCTGTGAACGGGAGTTGGGTACATGGGGGTCACCCCATGATGGATGTGACATGCCACATGTCTTCAGATGTATACTGTATGGGACTTCGAATGTTTGGTCGGTTTCCTCACGATGTTTAGGATGTGAAGGATGATATGCCTAGAATGGAGGTGACTGCTGAGATGACGAGTAATAGAGAATTATGGAAGAAGAAGGCATGCTGCGCCGACCACAAATAAATTGGGATAAGGGCAGTAGAATGATGGTGATGACTCCGGCAGATGGAATTGTCTGATTAGGAGCACGCATTCGCACTGGGGGTCGGTCGGTTGAACCGATCATAGCAATGTTGCGTTTTCTATCTACTAATGCCAGTAGTTACATTTACCTAATTTTTTTTAATATGCCGTAATCATAGATAAAGGGACAGGACCCTTATCGAAACCGAAAGGCACTAGTTATGCCCGTCATTGCGATATTTATTTTGTTCTAGAACATACCTGGGAACTTTCTAGTTACGGAGATATTGGGGATCAAAGTTCCAACTTTTTCACAAGTTTTTTTTAAATACATATTTTTAAATCCTCGTACTATTCAATCTATCCATCAGAACAATGTTTTGAGTGCGTTACATTGAGTCGTACCGCAAAGCGTGATTTTTTACCCCCCAGAGAAAAGTTGTTAATTTCCCAGCAATAATTTTTGCATGAAGTTACTCAGTTTGATGTACATAGTGCTACGTGGCTTCGTGAAGGGCCGTTTACACCCTGTATTATAGATACTGAAAAATTTTTGACCACCAACTATAACGTCACAAGCACAATTTTTGACCACCAACTATGACGTCACAAGCACAATTTAGTTATTATACAAACAAGTTACTAAACAAACAAAATAGACTACATTTTTATTCTTTAAATTTCTAGAATGATTTTCTTGATACAATTCAAGAAAATCATTCTAGAAATTTAAAGAATAAAAAGGTAGTCTATTTTGCGTTGTTGTTTTAAACAAATTAGCTGCTAAGTAGGTGTACTTGAGTTATCTAGGTAATATCTATGTATATCTGTGGTCGCAGTGTATATCATGAGAGTTGAGCGAGTGTGTTCGTAATATGAATCACTGACTGACATTTCTTTTGTTATCCTCTCTTTTATATCTTTGACCTGCAAATGGCAATAAACTTAAGAAAATTTAAATTTCGCGGTACCCTTGCGCTTCTACCTTAACTTGCGCGTTTTTATTCGAAATCAGTTTAATTTATGGACTGCAATGCAAACACAATCGCAATACTTAGCATAAAAGATTTCTCCGGAACGATTCACTTATTTTGAGTCATAAACTGGTTATGTACCTACCGTTAGTCACATATGGTTGCAGTATTGATTGCACTTACTTACTTAACAGGGCTATTTATTTATCTATCTAGAAATAGGAGTACAGTTACGTGCCTATAATAATCGCCTGCTTATCTGATTGCATTTAGCGATAAGTTTGTTTTGTTATTGATCCTCTTTATATTTATACATATGTATATGCCCCTATTTCGCACGGGTACAATGGAAACATGTCAAAACATCGAGATTTATAAGCTGCAACAGCGCCACCTATCAGGCGGGTCTAAACTATCCTACCTTTCAACCAATTCATTGAAATCGGTTGGGTTGTTTTGTAGATTAGCGTGTACGGAGTTACACGAACATAGTGACACGTGACTTATTAAGACTAGCGACCCGCCCGGCTTCACACGGCGCGGCGCCACCCGTCCGGTCCAAAACGATCCTATCTTTTAAGCTGGAAGCGTCAGGGTTGCCCGTGAAATTTAAATGTTCCTACGTTTTTTGCAATTTGTAGGTCAGTGTTAGGTTGTATGTTGATAAAAAATTAGTCGCGCCAGTAACACATAAGTAGTGACATAACCTGACACTGACCTGGAAATTGCAAAAAACGGAAGAAAATTTGAATTTCGCTGGCTACCAAACCATGACGCTTCCACCATAAAGCACTTGAATGTCCACGAAGTCAAAAATAACAATCAAATTCAAAATTATGCTTCTTGCTTATTATATTTCGAACTTCATTAAAGTTAGTTCTAGTTAATTTATTTGGATATTATAATACGTATAAAGGGTGTAACAAGATCCTTAACGAAGCCGAAAGGCACTTGTTCTCCCCGTCATTGCGATCACTTTTTTGTTCTAGACCATACCTGGGAACCTTCTAGTTACGGAGATATTGGAGGTCAAAGTTCCAACTTTTTCTCAAGTTTTTTTTTAAATACATGTTTTTATCGTAAGGTTTACTGTTAACACCTCTGTGACCCCCGTACTATTCAATGCATCCATCAGCACAATGTTTTGAGTGCGTTATATTGAGTCCTACCATAAAACGTTATTTTCCATCCCAAAAAAAAAGTCGTTTCCCAGCAATAATTTTTGCGCAATGTTACTTAGTTTGATGTTAATAATGCTTGGTTGACGGCTTCGTGAAGGGTCTTGTTACACCCTGTATGAATTATGTAGCTGATGTGTATGCTTTTACGTCAACATCATCATCTGCCTAGACCTTTCCCAACTATGTTGCGGTCAGCTTCCAGCCTAAACGGATGCAGCTGAATACCAGTATTTAGGTAGGATGTATGCTTTTAGGTAAAAGGATGAAATGAGGAATGAGGTAAAATAAATGTACTTATCTATTACTACGAATAACTGTCATAGTAGTTATTTGAAAAAACCCACAAAGCTGTACTGTACACATAGGTACTATATTTTCTCATATCAATTAATTATTATAGAAATGTTTAATTCTTTCAGTTCTACCTTTTCAGACATGAATCAATCCGGAAAACAATACCTAACTGGAATTAACTTGCACTTAATATATGGCAATTAAATTCAATACGCAATTACTAACATTGTAAACCAGTATGGCAATATTATATGCTAACGTGTGTCATTAATAAGTTCTTTAGAATATATTATAACAATGTTACAATGCCCATTTTAACCATGTCAAAGTGACACATATTATGTATGCCTTTATTGACACAGCTGGCATTTCAATTTCAACCCTCGACGCTAAACAGACTGTGGAAAATCCAACCTTATGTTGTGTTATTTAAAACGGCCATAGAGATCTTTGACTTGGTGATTCATGTGTTTCCTTCGATCAATAATTGTGTTTCAGTACCTTCCACGTAGGTACATAGTTTTTGTAACGAGTGGCGGGGACGAAAACCACTCGGAAATGTATTTATTTTGTGTTTTTTTCATTGAGTAAAATTGATACATTATTATTTACTGGCGACCCGCCCCGGCTTCGCAAGGGCGCAATGTTACATATAAACCTTCTTCTTGGATCACTCTATCTATTAAAAAAAACCGCATCAAAATCCGTTGCGTAGTTTTAAAGACCTAAGCATACATAGGGACAGACAGCGGGAATCGACTTTGTTTTATAGTATTTAGTGATGTGATAACATGCAACTCTTCAAAGGAAGTTGAAAGGTAATCGACTGTCTTGGTATGGACATGTGATGAGGAACGACGGATTGCATGTGACTAAAACAGTAATGAATATCAATGTTGATGGATGGAGAGGGAGAGGAAGACCAAGGAAACGATAGATGGATTGTGTGAGGAATGATATTAAAGAAAAAAGAGTGAATGATAGCGGGACGGGTTACAGAGGAGAATGGAAGACAAAAACTTGTTGCGCCGACCCCAAGTTACATGGGACGAGGGCAGAAGACGATGATGCAGCTCTTCAAAAGAACACGACCGTCTATGTTTTTTTCCAAGACATGTAATTTGTTCGTTTTTCATATTACCGTTCTGTCTCACTCTCTCACATCAACATTCCCCTCAGGCTAACACAATTGAACACAAAGGAAACCCTACGTCTAGACATGTCGTATACCAGTAGCGAAGGGTCAATTTTATAAGCGGTATGATTATATTATTTGTCTAGAATACTGACTGTGCCATTTTTCAAAGGGAATTTGGTAGGAATCGAGTTGTATGGAATCTTCGCCACTGTCGTATACTAGGACCAAACATTCTTAATACTTTTACAAATCCACACTTTAGATTGCATAGAAGCATAATCATCACCCTATGATGTTCCCACTGCTGGAAAAGCACGTTAAGCTGCTAGTCCTTGCTGTCATTTGTAGATCTTTGACAGTCGTTACAGGTAGTTAGTGGCCCGAAAGTGTGACAACCATTCTTACCAAGGGGTATCGTATTTCCCAGTACTAATTGGGTTGTGGAGGTCAGATAGGCAGTCGCTCCATGTAAAATACTGATACAGCTGCATCCAGTCAGACTGGAAGCCGTTTCCAACATAGTCGGGAAAAAACAAAGCAGATGATGATGATGAACACAACAGGTCTCCTCTTTTTGTCAAAATCCACCACACCGCGCACCGGCTCCATGCGGGTTGGGACTTAGTATATTTTATTATTCTTTTAAATAAATTATAAAATGTAATTTACTGTTATCTTAACACGGTAATTATCACAACAATGATATTGATAATAAAGTTGTTTGTTTTTCTTTACAGGTAAATAATGCGAAGTGCTGCACCTGCAATGAACGGCATGTTACCCACTGCGTTCTCCTGTGGTTCTGGTAAAGTACCTTTTTAATATTCGAAAATATGTGACATACACCAGCACGCATAGCATGACCACCGTAGAAACGGGTTGTGTCGACGGAAGAATCGACAAAATGACAAACTACAAAATAAATCTGTAATTTTGTCGATTCTCCCGTCGACAAAACCCGTTTCTACGGTGGCCATGCTACGCGTGCAGCACGGAATCGGAATACGTAGAACAATAATTTATCTTAAGAGGGCCCTTCCCGGCGCGTCTATCGTCAACGCCAGCATGGTCGAAAAGCTTGTTGTTTCATCCAGAGCCACAGCGGCGATTTTCTTTCAACTCCCCTGTCTTACCCCGCCCCGACCCCGCACAACTCGTCTCCCGCGCACCTCATACCGCCTAACGCGATGACATTGACCGAAAAATAGTGTTCGAAAATTTCTTAAACTTGTTCCAGGAAATACGTGTTTTTGAATAAGTCTTACAAGTGTGCGAAATAAATATTTGTCACTAAGAATCTCCATTACATGTGCAAGGTTTCTATCGAGATGTTTTCTTTATTTTTACAGTTTGTAAGTACATTATGAACGGACAAAGTTCAGGTAAAATTTGTGCAAAACAGCAATTTTTGGAGGTTTAAACTGAATTTGTTTCTACTTTTTTTATTTTTTGCTCCCATAGAAACCTAGATATCGTGCACAAAATACCTATTAAAGATAGATGTATAACAACTGCATAATCACGTACGAGCGTTTGTATGAAAAGTATGACAGGTTGGCCGCTCTTAACTTCAAGGAAGCAAGTAACGAGTGGATAATAGCTCCCTCAATGGATATCATTAAGGTTCGCCAGACACTTTTATTTTTGGGTACGATTCGATTGATGTCCTTTTGTCAAATTTATTACGGAACTATTAATATAATATAGCAGCAATAGTCTAGTGGTGCGACCGTCGGACTGCCAAGTCATAGGTCTCGAGTTCGAAACCAAGACATGCACCTCTGATTTTTCGGATTCATGTGCGTATTGTATAATTAGCACTTGCTTCGGTGAAGGAAAACATCGTGAGGCTTGTAAAGCCAAGTCAGAGGCCCATGAGCGGCATAAAAACTCTGACACCAGGTTAGGCACTAACCACACGATAAAGAAAGAAAGAAGATTACGGAACTTGAAGATTACCCCGGAATTTTAGAGAGAGTTAGTCTCCATGTTTCTTCGTTTAAGTTTAGGCAAATATGCTCTGTCCGATCTGTCTCGCATAGCCTCTCTGATTTATGTCTTTTTAATATTACTCATCGAACTAATTAGGAAGTAGGTGTGTACTGCGTCAATTACTTAGCACTTACTGCTCTCTATAATCAGTTAATCACGACGATACCGCGCCGGTTACTCACCATTGCTCAAGTTGACTTTAATGTTGCAAATAGGGGCTTTAATGGTCTTATCGAAACCTGACGCGGAAATCAAAGGTGTTAAATGGTACGATATATGGGCGAACAACATCGTTAATCCGTAATCTACTTGCTCTATCCAACTGGTAACATAATAAAACTTGAAAATCTATGTTATTTCGCTTTATGGCTTCACTGAAACACGGGCTTACCTTTTTGTATGACATTGTAGCGGCACAGATAAAACATACAAAAAGTACTGTAGCGCCATCTTTGACGCACATGAAAAATTAGAATAAAATACCTGCATCGCCCTATTAGAGTTCTACCAGTCTTACCAAGGGGTATCGTATTACCCAGTACTAACTGGGTTCTGGAGGTCGGATAGGCAGTCGCTCCATGTAAATTATTGGTATTCAGCTGCATCCTGTTAGACTGGGAGGCGTCCCCAAAATAGTTGGGAATGGACTAGGCAGATGATGCGCTGTTAGATTTCTCCAGGAGATAAGAACATAAAGAAAAATCCGGCAATACCTATCGAGGAATAGTTCACCAGACAACACCCGTCTGGGCGGAGGATTCTTTTCAATGGAGTATTGAGACCCTGTTCTTCATACCCCTGAAACATTTCTTCTGATAGTCACTCTACAGTATGTTAATCTCTATGATTGAAACCTTTAAGTTAATTCCTATATAACACTAATTTCCCTTGTTAACTTTTTATCTTGTTTTAATTTTTTTTGTGTAGTAAGCAACGAATTAATGTCGGGCCTACGCTGTCCCCCCATACTTAAGTACTAATGCTGTAACATGATAATATTGTAACACCAAATGATTTCAAAAAGAGTAACCATGGTGTTTCTTGCCGGTTCTTCTCCATAGGAACGACCAACCCGAACCGTGCACCTTTTTGTCAACGTTTTATAAGTGCCCATCTAGGCCTATGTGAAATAAATATATTTTGATTGATTTTGATTTACTCGTAAAATCATGCAAAACAGTTTGGTCTATTGTCTACTTGGGCCAGACGACGTAAACTCATTCTCCTGCCACTATCCCAAATTATTTGGGGTCGCCACAGCATGTCTTCTTGTTCTACTTGTCTTTCTCTTTCACACAGTCCATCCATCGTCTCTTTGGTATTCCTCTTCTCTTACAGCCATCCACATTCATACACAAAACTGACAGGCAAGCGTTTAGTATATTATATAGGAGTCGCCATAATATGTTTACGGCTTGCCAACCGTTACGCATTACGTAAATTACTATGTATAAAGGTGTGTCACGTTTAATTATGTGTTAAAATGGTTTAACTGCGTGTTTTACGATACTGATTTTTAAAAATATTAGAAAGATTTTCCAACGGAAAGTGTTATTGGGTTTAAAACATTAGCAACTTCTCAGTAGCAGTCACGGTCCCACGGAGTCTGGATTTGTGCCCGGTTGATGGCAAAAGGCTTGCTTTCTGCTATTACATGGGACTTAAACATAACTGGTGAAATGTGGTTGCCCTATTAGGTACGCCTCTGATTTTAAGTTCCAACGGAGAATTGTGCCGATACCCAAATTATAGGAGGGAAATGGAGGCAAAGTGAATAGGAGGAGGAAAACAAAAATATAAACAAAAATAAGCATTAAAGAACTATCTTAAGATGCAGTAGATTGAAAATTGTTACACTGGCAAATTAGATTTATTCCGATCATTCTCACTTATTCCCCTAGCCAGACTTTCCACGTACGCTAACGACGTCTGGCCCCACCTTTATTTTGCTGACTTATCTATTTATAATCGAACTAACACTTGTGTAAAAAAAACTAATCATCACTGTCACTTAGCAGCAATGACGCAATATCACCCTTATTCTACCAGGACACGAGTTGCCATGGCTGACCTGGAAGTTTCTGAATAGACTCCGGACACAGGTTGGCCGGAGCAAGGAAAACCTGTTCAGGTGGAGATTCATAGATGACTCTGCCCTGAAGTGAATATATGGTGTTGTCCCACAAACGATGGGACACTTGGTGTCGTGTCCTGTCTGTCCTGCTGCTTGCACATCACAGGAGCTGATGGACGCTACTGAAAGTGCCAAATTCGTCGCCAAATTTT
Source organism: Eugnorisma glareosa (assembly GCA_947578425.1). Lineage (NCBI taxonomy): Eukaryota > Metazoa > Arthropoda > Insecta > Lepidoptera > Noctuidae > Eugnorisma > Eugnorisma glareosa. The sequence continues at coordinate 18,822,636 of OX387973.1, read as the reverse complement.
AGACTGACTCGACTTAAATACTTTATTTTGTTGGTTAAAAAGATCATTATGATTTTGACGGCGAGACTATATCCTAGCTGTGAAAGTACTGTAAACAAAACAGCCCTGCCATTTAGCAGAGACTACAAACAACGACACATTTTGGGTCAAACGTCAAAGTCATATCAAGAAACCTCGCTGTTATCAAGTAGTCGTTATCGAAATGTGCATTAAAATAGGTTATTGCTCTCGATAGCTGCGTTCACAATTTCCTATTTAAATGGGTTTCGATTGTGCAATTATGTATGCTTTTGTTGCTCTTACAATTCAATTTATATTATATGCGACGACGAAACATAGTGTGACAAAGAAGGGTCACAGGTAGTCTTTATTTCTTTTCTAAATTACTTTTGTCCAGAGCAAAGGGCCAGACGACATGAAGCAATCCCTTTCACACCGATTCTTATTTTGTCAACAACTTTCAAGTTTCAATAGGATTTAAGCAGTGATTGTATAATTATCACTTGCTTCGGTGAAGGAAACCAATCGAGCATATAAAGCTAAGTCAGAGAGAGGCTTAAGGGCGGCATAAAAACTCTGATACCAGGTTAGGCACTAACCTTACGAAAACGAAGAATAGGATGGACATATAGTTTTCAGTAGCATAGGACGTGAATTGAAAATATTTTGACTTCTCGATCTGCGTTGTCGCTGATAAAATATCTCTTTGTCTATGCTCTCAAGGTTTTCCAACCTGCGGTTTCGCAGTTATACAAGGTTGGGCTTCCCTGCACTGTCAAAAGTTTACTCTGCCAATTCTTGCATATAGTCTGATGTTCATTATTTCTTGCCATACCCATGTCAGTATTATGCTAATCAGAGAATGTAAACAAAAACTTCGTTACAGTGCAATGTATTAAACGGGCACCAAACAGGTTTTTAATCCATACATAGTCGATAGAAAACTGTTGGCCGTTACTTTTATGCCCTATATACGCGCTGCGCATAGGAAGCAACTTTTGTTGTTGCAATCATCAACTTTATAAAAGGTGACCCTATAACCGTTGCCAATTGCAGCAACGTCTACGTCTGCGGGATTTCCAAAAATTATATGAAAAACTTCATATAAAGTTACTTGCTGGTTGCGCAAACAACAAAAAGATTCGATTTCGAGAATCAAAGCTGCTCCGTCAGTTCAACACCTTAGGCTAAGTACACACTGATAGTACTGAGGTGTCTGCATAACATATTTTACGCCTTCATAATTAATGTCAAGCCCTGCAGTCAAGCATAGACTTATAGTGGAACATTCTACGCGTTATACAGCAGTAGTATTGTAATTACTTTCTTATCATATTATACTTTTTTTGTGGTAAACTCATACAAACAGGTTTGGATCTTATTGTTGTTGTCGTTTTAATGATTATGAAAGCTGTTTGTCTGGCCCTCATCCCACACAAATGTCGAATAAGAAGGTCATTGTGGTAGTCTGCCAAAACATGGACCTTTCCTTAGTTGGTCAGTCGGGTATCCTTCATTTTTCAAGTTTTGCTCAAGAAGGACTAAAGCTCATACTGTTATGGTGAAATTGCCATGAATGTGAGCATGACTAACTGCCACACCTGCCCACAAAAAAAAAAAAAAAAAAAACACTTAGGCCTACATGGGCACTTATAAAACGTCGAGAAATTAAAGGTACTCGGTTCTGGTAGTTGTTTCTCTAAACTCTATGGTTACTCTTTTAAAATTACTTGGTTTTACGATACGTATTATTATATTTTATATTACAGCATTAGTACGTAAGTATGGGGGGACAGCGTAGCCCTAAGGACGTGTCGTAACAGGCGTTGCACAGAGGGAGTTCTAGATCTGTCTTCCATGTGCTGATGGTGGCAACTGGTGATATTTTCATAAAGAGGGAATATGCATGTAATTTTTTTTCACTTAAGTCAATAATATGCAGTACTATCAACCCAACTAAATAATTAAAAGTTAATTTCAACTACTGCTTGTCGCAGAAAAAAAATATTAAACTCCTACAATTTTCTACGACAGTTCAAACGTCCATGACTATCGCGGCCATTCATGTCAGGACTTTTATGTCACTTACCTCTATCTGCCTTGTTCTAATTTTTTCCCTTAGTAGATTTGTTTTACTAAAATGTAAGTGCTTTATTTAAGCAAAAATTGCAATAACAATATTATAGTAAAATCTTAGTGAAACTTTAAGTACTTTTCAATTAAAAGTGTTTCTTTGACACATGGATTTTGACGTCACTACCGGAATCGATGCGTTTTGTGTTTGCGTTCCGTTTCGCTAAATAAAATATTAAATTGTAAAATAAGTATTGTATTAGAGAATTAAACAAGTGTACCACAATGTTTTTATGGTCCAATACAAGGCATTTTTAATAAATAAAAATGTTTTTTATTTCTTGCATACGGGTATTGCTCAGTGTGCACTAGACGCAACGATACATATCACTGGTCGTATAAGTAGCGTAGCCACACGTACGCTAATGTGCCTAAGCCACTTCAATCACTGTAAGTTACTTCCGTGTAGTTTGCCTTATTCCAAATCGGTCCTACGATCGTTAGCACCTATTTTTTGCTCCGCATTTTACTCTGTACCTCGTTTCCTGGTGTTTTTGTGCTAAATTCGCTTTGTTTATTTAAATATCGCGTTTGTTTTATAGAATTGGTCCTTTTTTGTTTTCATTTGAGAATTAGTGAGCAATTGAATTGTCACTGTCAGCTAGTTATTTGCAAATGAGTTTGTTGCATTCGTTGCGTTGCTGGTCAAAACACTAGGCTGTTCTTCACTCTTTTGTCATGTCTAGAATCTTTGATGCTGTACTAAGTAGAATTCGATAACGTCTACCTGTTGCATAACGTTTTGTGGTCTTTGTATCCATTAACCAGTTCAATACCATCTCAATCGAAACACTTCATCGACCGATCAGTGCGTTGACCGTATTACCGACATGCAGCTCTAGCCGAGCCAACGGGACCAAGGGATTACCATAAATGTTAATCAACGTTATTAATAAACATTAGCACCGCAACAAGTAGGCTGTAGGACAACGTAGGTTCTTTCAAGGACTGATTTTTATCATAACTTTCACACTTTCGCAGTATCTGTGGACTGCCGCATGCCGGTCCTAAATACTGTGTCGTTCTATTGTACGCACTCACAAGGACCACTCCACGGTGTGTGACCACGGTACACTTACACACAACCGCTGTTAACTTGCGTTAATGTGTGTCATGCGTTTCACACAAGTCTAGACTGGGCCGTATCTAGGCAATATGCTAGACATTCTAGGCTCAGCCAACTCGGTAACCGGGTGGCCTGCTTGCACACTTGCGCGAGCGCACCTTTTTGTACGCGCCGTACGCGTTTACGGAGATCGTTGGTCATAATTATGTTTGTTAATTATCTGGCTTCGGCTTCTGGGAAAATATGTGCTATGTGGATTTATTAGAGGTCTGACTGGTTGGTTGTCTTGCTGTGTTTTTAGGTCTCGGTTTAAAAGATCGCGGATGTCGTTGCGCATGCGTGGTTGTACGTTTATGGTTGGAGCGGTTTATGGCAGCGACTTGTTGGGTGTGCCTGCCGTGTGGAGGCAGCCTTAGTTTGTCGATTGATGTCAAACTTTGAAGTTGCAAGAAGGGGTTCACGCAAGTAAGCAATAGTATTTGTCTCATGTTGGTTAAGTGTTCGATTGGTAAATCTGTTTGTTTGGTTGCGTTTACAAAAAAGGTGTGTTTACCTACATTTTGTTCTGATGTGTGCTCAAATCAACTTTGCCTTCTTGCAATGGTTGAAAAAGTTTTACCTTTTTTTTCTATCTTTCTACTAAGCCCATATTATCCGACGTGTCTGAATTAAGTCTCTGTGTTAGTCTGGGAACTTTTTTTATTACGTGGTATTGTATATTACCAAAACCAACATTACTAAGGTGACACCACTAACTCCCAATTACAATTCCGTTCGCACCGCCCATAATCGGCACAGGGAAGCGAGCAATATTGATTGTAATCCGACGTAGGTACAGCAGTCAGCACTAGTAAATAAAACATTTGGCGGGACGCTGGTATGAATGATAATCATTTGACAGATGAGGAAGTTGACGGTCTTGATTTAATGTTGGGTGTTGAGTAACGTTTTGCATGGTTGCAAATGTGTAAGTATATTATATCGGCTAGGATGAGATGCAGTGCGGATGCATCGGGAATACTGTTATCAATGGCGAGAATCTTTCTGGGAGTTTAGCATAATCAGCCTATAATGTTGCTGCTGGGCCACAAGGCCTCCTCTCCATATATGGTTCTAGGACATGCCGGTTTCCTCACGATGTTTTCCTTCACCGTTTTTGAGAGCATTGGTGATGAAATAAATTACACAAAGTAATGCGCCTGCCGGGGTTCGAACCCACGAACTACTGTTCAGAAGTCGGGGCTGCCACCACTGGGCCACCGCTGCTCTGCTGGGGAGTTTGTTCCGCCATTTCTTCTTCCCAAATAAAACACAGGAATTGGCGAAGGGCGGGCGTTTTGGGGAAGAATCTCTTGTACATTTTTGACATTCAAAAAGTGCTGATAATCAGCCTTAATTGAATAAATGACTTGAATTTGATAACCAGGAAATGATTGCAGTGTTAGTGATAGCTGTAATAAATTTAATGCCTATTAAAGCAACCATAAATTATTGCAAGATCTCGTTAGTTACACCACTTATAAATACTGTAACAGTTTATACTGCTGCTTCTTAAACTCTTATTGCAATCGAAATATCGTAAAAGGAAAAGTGCTAGACCTTACTTTAGGATTTTTCACAACATCGCTACTTTACAATTTTTTTCCGTCATTGGCGTATCTGGGCAAGCTGTCAGTAGGTTCCTCTTTGCATGGAATTGACCCTGTGGCCATCTTATTCGGTGTATATGTTTGACTTCCTAAGTCGTAACACTCTGGCCTTATTTGGGGTTTATACAGCATATTTTCCTCTTATATTTGCCTCTGTCAGTCTACCACAGTATTCACCCTCTTTCCAGTCTACGCTTCACACCTTCATTATACTTATTTTCTCCTCTATTACATTTGATTTCATATCACCTGCTGCTTTAAATGTTTAATTTAAACATTATACAAATTATCTAAACATGACATGCATTTTACATTACGTGTTACATAAATAGCAAGGTCATCCATCGCCTCCTCAAACGATGAGATAATAATAATGTTAATGTCTGTAGGAACAGCTGATACGTTGAAGCCGTTATTCCAATCGAGAAAAATCCACCACATACCAGCTTTTCATGAGCATTACACCAAGATATTGATATTCGTCTTCATCTTCTTCATTGTTCTTCCAATGCTGAGGGACAGTCACATATTACGACGTATTTCCAAGTTATGTGGTATTCTGTAGTGTGCACCGCTTGGTATCTGCTGACCAGCCTTTTTGATCGCATCTATCATCAACCATCTTGCCAGTTCTCTGCGTTTTTCTTCTACCAGCCCGCTCCAATTCGTTGTCAAAACAACATAGAAGAGATTCTTCTGAATAAAAATAATAATAAACAGCCTTTATGCATGGCTGCTGCATACCACATTGGGCACAATAAACAAATCTTCACTAAAATAAATATACCGCGTTAATCTCCATGACGTCAGGGTGGCGCCGAGATTCCTCCACGATCACAAAGGTTAATGCTATTATAACCATCAAACTAAACGCTAAATGAATAATAAGATCGAGAAAAGGTTCATGTCCACAAACAACTAGAATTTTGTGTAAATTCTTAACATTGCAAAGCTTTTGAATTGTACATGTTGTGGAGAAGTCTTCGTGAACTAGGGAAATTGTGTTTTAGGAAATTTGGCTGGGTGCCTATTGTGGATCTTCTGTCTCCTATCAATCTCCAGTGTTTACCTGGCCATAAGGGATTCGTAGAAAAGCAAGACCTTTAAAGGAACCAGGAAAGGACCCAGGGTAAACCCCACCATAACGTGGCGTTTGGGAGAAAACTGCAAAGCAGAGTCAAAATAGAATTAATTGATTCGGAAATATTTGAAGGTAAATTGTCATGTATTTTTGTTAAGACGGCCCTTCCCGGCCTGTCTATCGTCAACGCGAGCATGGTCAAAAAGCTTGTTGTTTCATCCAGAGCCACAGCGGCATTTTCTTTAAACTTCCCCGTCTTACCCCGCCCCGACCCCGCACAACTCGTCTCCTACGCACCTCATACCTCCTAACGCGATGACATTGAACGAAAAATAGTGTTCGAAAATTTCTTAAACTTGTTCCAGGAAATACGTGTTTTTGAATAAGTCTTACAAGTGTGCGAAATAAATATTTGTCACTAAGAATCTCCATTACATGTGCAAGGTTTCTATCGAGATGTTTTCTTTATTTTTACAGTTTATAAGTACATTATGAACAGACAAAATTCAGGTAAAATTTGTGCAAAACAGCAATTTTTGGAGGTTTAAACTGAATTTGTTTCTACTTTTTTATCTTTGGCTTCCATAGAAACCTAGATATAGTGCACAAAATACCTATTAATTAAAAAAAAAACAAAGATATATGTGTAATAACGCCTGAATCACGTCCGAGCGTTTGTATGAAAAGTATGACGGGTTGGCCGCTCTTAAGACTTTAATGGTATGTTTGTGCTTCTGTATACCTACTTATGTCAGGATTGTAGCCTGAATAAGGCTACACCCATAACTTTATCCCATGAACGCCACCTGCTCTACATCTCTCTGTCTCTCACTCTCTCGCTCTCTATATACTCCTTTTGCTTCATCCACGACAACAATCTTGTGTTGTAATTCTTGTTTACTTTTCAATAACAAAGAATGTAACTTTATCACCTTAACGTAGGGCACTCACTTCACGTAAGTATGACGTTCTTATTTTTTGCGCATTAACTAATATCTACTATTGTATCTGCTGTATAAATAATTATTAAAATGTCACCTCTCATTGCGAATGAACACAATGACACATTATAAGTCATAGATAACGCTTCAAAATGTTTCATATTTATAATAATTTTCCTTGTGAGTACAATAATTATTATGATATAGCGTAGGTAGCTGTTAGGTACAATATTATAACCAAGGAGACTGACCATACAAAGGTATAATACTCAATGATCCGTTATTTTTTTATCTGTGAATAATAAATTATCAATTTCTCCCTAGCGTTTTCTCATTTTTTTTGGAGCATTTGCCTAATAGATTTACTAGGTATATAATACGATAAGACTAAAGATTACGAATGCAGTTAGCAATATTACTCAAAAAGTTAAAAGGACAGTCTCCTAAATACAGCAAGCATGCTCCACCCGAGGCCGCATCATTGCTTCACACGGGCAGTGTTCTGCACGGGTAGTGTCAGTTGACACCAATAAGAACGGTCACTGTATATCAAAACTCGCCAAGTGATTATCACTATGAACTGTCAACAGAGATACGCAATAGCCCTGCTGGTACTACTTTTTTACACCACATTTTAGCACCGCATGAGCCAATGTTTTCAGTTTTCTGAGTAAACAGTCCGCAAAATTGCACTAAACTGTTTTGAACAAACTTGACTGTTTTGAAATTTTCATGATGATTGCGTCTCACAGTTTTGGAATCGTTAATTCCGAAGTGATTGGTAATTGTTCTTCTATAGCCGTGTTAATGTAAAGTTCTGGCACTTGATTAAGCAATTCGTGATCAAATTAAATTGTCCAGAAATTCAAATCACAACTGTGAATGTGGATGTGGACAATCGTATGAAATGGCATGTTAATTTATTCAACAATAGAATTCCTAGGATGTACAAACATGCATTGTATAGTTTTCAAAAATGTTATTGTTTAAATTAAATGGATGTTCATATGTGTATGAACATCGAGTACACCTCTTGAACTTACAAGTGGCCTCCCGCAAAAACATGGTTACACATGGCAATACAACATACTACATCGTTATACTCGTATTCGTTATGTATACTATGATATCCATATTAGTAAACATAACAAACATCAGTGTGCGTAAGCGCCGACGACTTGCAATTTATCGCAATTTGTGTCTAAGGCACCTTTCCACAGCCGGCGAAGAAGCGCTATCGGTCTAGTGGTCGCAAGCGCGATGGTTGAGCATTAGGTCCTGGATTCGATCCCCCAGTCGGGCGAAATGTTATTGGATTTTTCCATCAGAAATCTTTAAGTAACAGCTTACTCGTATATGGAGCCTGGATTTGTACCGGGTTAATTAATGGCAATAGGCTCGCCCCGTATCATATGAGACTTAAATATAACTAGGGAAATGTGGGTGTACTATACACCTCTACCGAACCCTTCGAGAATTACAGGCGTGCTGTTATGTTCACTCCGGCGCAGGTGAGAACTCTTTCAACAAACCATTTGTTTTCAGTTGCTAGCTCTACTGTCACGCTAATCGCCGACTTTGTCAACAGTCAACACACACCACTATCTGATAAGATCTCGCTCTTACCCAATTGGCTGGTTGGTCTGTTATGTAGGTTTTGGCTCCGCGCTGCGTTGACCGGGTCACGTTGTGTAAGATGGCGCTGGGTCAAGGTCTTTTGCACATGTCTGCGCTTTGTGGCACTAATTGTTTAGTGCCTTGTATTGTATGACTATGCATACTATGCAGATTTTCTGTATTGTATTTTAATTTTGTTGTCGTCTGTCTTGGTAACGGACATGTGATGAGGTGGTACCTAATGGGTGGTACCTATGTATGTAACGCATGTGACTAAAAGATTATGTTAATATTGATGGGAGAGGAAGACCAAAGAAAAGATGGATGGGTTGGGTGATTGGGTGTCATAAAATAAAAGAAGGAAGTCGTAGCGAATTTTTGGAGAAAAAGCATGTTGCGCCAACTTCAAGTAACATGATGTGTGTCATTCCTCTGAGCGTGTCGATGACAATTTTGAACCAAAATTTGGCGACGAGTTTGGTACCTTCAGAGTTCAGTAGCGTTCATTCTATCAGTTTGTGTAACACGCAGACAGGACACGATATTGTTCATTTCATGTTTCATACTCATCGTCCTACCAACTTCACTGACGTTCTACCACTTTTCTTCACCCTTAGGCTGTGTCCCCAAAGAGAGAGCCTCACGTCTCAGCCGCCGCGGGAGACGCACTGGGCGGCCCTCGGCCACCGTAGGCGCGGGCCTGTGGACGGTGAGCTATGGGCTAGCTCGCCGTCCGTCCGTCTTATGACGACAGGCCGTGTCGACTCGACGGCGCGTTCGTGTTCCACGCGCGCCTCAAAGAGAGTCCGCAAACAGGAATAGGTCCGTAAGGACCGATGCCTGCCAGGGTTGCGGGACCCTGGAACACAAAGGGCAAAGGAAGGAACATGAATGGGTTTTAGTCAGTAAAAGTCTGACACTCCTCTCAGCTCAGAGGAGGGGTTATTTGATGAATTGCCATCGGAAAAAAAAAGGCTGTGTCCCCAGTAAACAAACTGTTAGCAGCCGACTGAGTGAGCCGCAAATTTGTGGCGAACTGAAATTTGAGTTAGCTGCAAAAGTTAGCGCAAAACTAGCAAACTGTGGACACTCCATTTCAAATGCATGGAAGGGCGCACTAAACCGATATGCCGCAAACTCGGTCGGCTGCTAACAGTTTGCCTACTGGGGACACAGCCTTATGCTCTAATTAAGGTTGAAAAGTGGTCTGTGCACTCGGTAGTACGTAGTACTCAATATTTTTTTAACCTCTTTAGAGAGACTGTATAGAGGTGTTGTCGAGTGTGTTGGGTAGGCAGAAGTGTTAATAAAAGTCACTGCCTAAGTACTCACAGTTATATTGGAGATTTATAGTTCACACGCACAACACAATATAGAAGAAGGAGAACAGAGATGATAGGTCACAGTCACAATAGTCACAAACACGAATAACAGTTTATATAAGATGGTAAACAAGTTAGCAGGCGAAACACGGAAACGATTCGATCGAGGTATCACAGAATATTCCTGTGCGCACGCGGCGTTGCGAGGCTCGTACCGACTAAAGGTCACGGGGAGGGCGTCAATGATCGCGCGCTGCTCCCACCTCACTCGCTCGCTACACGTCACGATGACGTAGCTCGGCCGCGGTGCGATTCCACTAAACAATGTCCCGGCAACATCCGACATTATATTGATGTTGGCAATATAAGATGCCGGCGATGTGTAATTAGTGTTATTATAAATACATGTAAATAAATCTGTTTGTTTGTTTATGTGTTGAGTTGTGTAACAATACAATACGAATAAATAAACTGAATATTAGGTGTATACCCTACACCACCCCCCTCCAGAGACCGTCAAGGGCGATAAAAATCTGGAAACTTGACCCGACGCCCAGAACGAGTAGTATACTCAGTTTTGTCGCCGGATGCAGTATCTTCATGGGGGTCAGCTTTGTCGGCCAATATGTAGGCTGGTTTTAGGCGGTCAATTGAGACCGTGACCTCCTTGCCCTTAAATAAAATTTTAAAAACTTTGTCACCCCTTTGCAGAACTTTGTGAGGACCTGTGTAGGCTGCTTGCAGTGAGCCACGTAATGCGTCCTCACGAAGGAACACGTGATCAGTGGTCTGCAGATCCTTAAATATAAAAATGCTCGCTTTGTTGTGACGGGAAGCTGGAGTTGGCTGCAAGCTGTGAGCAAACTTGCGGATGCGCGCAGCAAAGTCCGTGATGTCGGTTGTACCGTCATCACTGGGAGTAAAAAATTCACCTGGGAGCCTTAGCGGTTCGCCGTAAACTAGTTCGGCGGAAGACGCTTGGACATCCTTTTTGAATGCGCTCCTTATACCAAGCAATACCCACGGCAGGGACTCTGTCCACTTTTCATTGGCATGGCACGTGATGGACGCCTTGAGTTGCCTGTGAAATCGCTCCACCATGCCATTACACGCTGGATGGTATGCCGTTGTCCGTTTGTGCTGAAAACCAGCAATCTTGGACAATTGTTCGAACAGAGCCGACTCAAACTGACGGCCTCTGTCCGTAACAATGTCAGTTGGACAGCCAAACCGGGCAATCCATCCAGACAGCAATGCCTTAGCTACCGTCTCGGCAGTAATGTCGACAATTGGTACGACCTCTGGCCACCTAGTGAAACGGTCGACTGCCGTCAGACAGTATCTGAAGCCTTGTGAAATTGGGAGCGGGCCCACAAGGTCGATGTGGATCGTGGTGAACCTGGCGCGTGGGAGGTGATATGCTCCTAAAGGCGCAGATACATGGCGGCTCACTTTTGCCCGCTGGCATGCTAGGCAAGCTCGCGCCCACTCCCTGCAGTCCTTCCTGACGCCTGGCCAAACGAAACGCTCTGCGATTAATTTAGCAGTCGCTGAGACGCCTGGGTGACTGAGGGAGTGCAAGCTGTCAAATGCTTGCTTCCGCAGCATTTTGGGTACAAATGGTCTGGGAGACGCTGTACTGACGTCGCAGTACACGGACGTACGCTCCCCTGGGACCTGCACCTTCTCAAGCACCAGTGAAGACCCTTCCTGAAGAAGCTTCTTCAGTTCTGGATCTGATGCTTGAGAGTCTGCGAGGGTGCTGAGGCTGACCGGCACCTGTAATTCCTCCACGCGAGATAAGGGATCGGCGACAACATTATCCTTGCCAGCAATGTGCCTTATGTCGGTGGTGAATTGGGCTATGAAGTCGAGGTACCGGAATTGCCTAGGCGAGCAGTTTCTCTTCCTCTCGTGGAATGCGAAACTGATCGGCTTGTGGTCCGTGTACACGACGAAGTGCCTAGCCTCCAGCATGTGGCGAAAGTATTTGATGGCCTCGTAAATGGCCAGCAGCTCCCTGTCATAGGGAGAATACTTTACTTGCGAAGGGCCAAGCTTCCGGGAAAAAAAAGCTAATGGCTGCCAGCCGTCTTCGCTAAGCTGCTGTAATACCGCGCCGATTGCAGTATCCGACGCATCGGTAACCAATGCGAGTTTGGCATTGCAATCGGGGTGTGCTAGTAAAGCAGCCTTAGCTAGGCTTTCCTTGCAGTCCTCGAATGCTTGTAAAGTACTCTCCGCCAGACATATGGGGTGCGAGCCCTTTACGTTGCCAATCAAAAGGTTATGAAGTGGCGCCTGTATCTGTGCTGCGTGGGGCATGAAACGCCTATAAAAGTTGATCATGCCCAGAAACCGGCGCAACTGACGAACGTCCTTTGGTTGTGGGAACTTCTTAATGGCCTCTACCTTGGCGTCAAGTGGTTTTGTGCCCTTTTCGGAGATATTGTAACCCAAGAAGGTTACCTCCGGGACACCGAAAACACACTTGGACGTGTTAACCAACATGCCGAAGTCTTTCAACCTGCTGAAAATAACTCGAAGATGCTCCTCGTGCTCTGCTTCAGACCTTGAAAAAATCAAAAAATCGTCTAGGTAGCAGTAACAGAAATCTAATCCTCTGGTCATCTCGTCGACAAATCGTTGAAATGTCTGGCCTGCGTTACGTAGACCAAACGTCATGTACGGGAATTCGTACAAGCCGAACGGTGTGGTGATGGCGGTCTTCGGGATGTCGTCCGGGCTGACAGGAATCTGATTGTAGGCTTTCACGAGGTCGATGGTGCTGAATATTCGACAGCCTGCAATGCTGTGTGAAAAATCGTGTATGTGCCTGATTGGATACCTGTCAGGGACTGTTCGCGCGTTAAGCATGCGGTAATCTCCGCAAGGTCGCCAACCGTTGTCCTTTTTAGGGGCTAGATGGAGTGGAGATGACCAGGGACTCTCCGAGGGTCTGGCAGTTCCATTGGCCAGCATCAGCTGGAACTCCTGCTGAGCAATTTTTAATTTGTCTGGCGCTAATCGCCGAAACGATGAAGATACTGGCGGTCCCAATATGGTCTGGTATGGTCGTGCGAATATGGTGTACCGTGTTATGTGGTGTGGTGCGTAGTTTCCCGGCAGGTCGGGTGATGTCGGGAAAGCTGTCGAGGATTCTGTGGTACCTCGAGTCGCCAGAAGACACCTTTACGGAAAATAAAGACGAGTCTGAGTGATTCGAGGCTATACAAAAAACATTGGTACTACTATCTATTAACCGTTGATTCTTACAGTCAACGGCTAATGAGTAAAAACACAAAAAGTCTACACCTATGATAGGCTTTGTAACTTCAGCTACCACAAAACGCCACTTAAAGTCTCTACGAAGTCCTAAATTTAAGTTGAGTTCGAGAAAACCATATGTTGGAATGGGCGTCCCATTCGCGGCCACAAGTTGGTAGTTGGTGGGCGCACGACGATCGCTGAGCAGACGGCGAGGGTACACGCAGAGGTCGCTTCCTGTATCGACCAGGAACTGCGTGTTGGTTCTTCGGTCTGCGACGAATAGGCGACCAGTAGAGGCGGGGCAATCGTCTGTCGCCATCACCGACTGCCCGCGGCGTTTCCCTTTCTGTAGTCGCAGGGCTTGACGCAACGCTTGGCATTCTCCCCGTGCATGGAGTGATACCAGCACTGCGAGTGTTTCCGGTAACTGGAGTCTGAGCGGGTTGAGGAACGTTGGCGTGAGTGGCGTCGCGTGTCTCGATCACGGCTGTGGGAGCGATTACGCGACCGGCTATCACGCAGCTGCACCGTCAGGTCCCTCATCGCTCGCTTCAGTTCTGCGATCTCGGCTGCCATCTCACTCACGGTGGGTTCTATTGCCGAAGTTGATGCGACGTGACTCGGTGCCACGATGTCCTGGACGCGGTCTGCCAGCTCAGCCAGCGCTTCCAGGGTGCTGTGCGTTTGGGATGCCAGCAAGGGCTGGATGCTGCTGGGGAGTCGGCTGCTCCAAATGGTGCGCACGAAGTCCTCTGGCACGTTTGGTCCGGCTAGACCTTGCAGGTGGCGAAGGAACTGTGACGGCTTCCGGTCTCCCAGATCCTCATGCATCAGCAGCTGCTTCACCTTCTTCTCCTGGGAGGCTGAGAGGCGCTTCACCAATTCGGTCTTCAATTTGCCGTAACGGTTAGTGACGGGAGGAGACATGATTATGTCCTTCACCTCCTTTGAAAATTGGGGGTCGAGATGACCGACCACAAAATTAAATTTCGTGACGTCATCCGTCACCCCGGCGTTATCAAATTGCGCCTCTATTTGAGCGAACCATAATTCGGGCTCTTCTGGCCAAAACGGTGGCAACTTCAACGGCGCACGGCAAATCTCGTGCGACGCCACAATGGAAACGCGCTTTGCCTTGCGCGGTCTCCGAGTGACGTTTTCCGCCGGCTGTGATGACGCGGTGTGCTCGGACTCACTATCACTCATTTTATTAGTGTTCAACTCGGGGTCACCAGTATAGAGGTGTTGTCGAGTGTGTTGGGTAGGCAGAAGTGTTAATAAAAGTCACTGCCTAAGTACTCACAGTTATATTGGAGATTTATAGTTCACACGCACAACACAATATAGAAGAAGGAGAACAGAGATGATAGGTCACAGTCACAATAGTCACAAACACGAATAACAGTTTATATAAGATGGTAAACAAGTTAGCAGGCGAAACACGGAAACGATTCGATCGAGGTATCACAGAATATTCCTGTGCGCACGCGGCGTTGCGAGGCTCGTACCGACTAAAGGTCACGGGGAGGGCGTCAATGATCGCGCGCTGCTCCCACCTCACTCGCTCGCTACACGTCACGATGACGTAGCTCGGCCGCGGTGCGATTCCACTAAACAATGTCCCGGCAACATCCGACATTATATTGATGTTGGCAATATAAGATGCCGGCGATGTGTAATTAGTGTTATTATAAATACATGTAAATAAATCTGTTTGTTTGTTTATGTGTTGAGTTGTGTAACAATACAATACGAATAAATAAACTGAATATTAGGTGTATACCCTACAACTGTTTATGCTTGAAACGTATCAGATAGTCGGTAATCTTTTTATCACGCCACGAGCTACACTCATAAAGTTCATACCGATAAGATGGGATAAGATCTCGTTATCTACATACTGATAACATTACGAAGACAATAACATCGCACAGATCCGATGCAGGGTTTAACCCCAATGGCCCGGTTTACTCATTGGTTGAAATCTACATCGAGTCTCGCGTTTCTCTTGTGATTGGTCCAATTTTGCAAGTCTCCAGTCCGCTCGTCTCGGCGTTGGTGGTAATCGGTCCTTAACCCGTATGTGTGGTAAGTAGTGGCAATAGTGCGGCGAATGACCGAGTTTCGTTGTGCAAACTGACGGGGTCAAGGTCAAGCAGAGATACACGTGCGGTGCGGCTGAGTAGCGTTTGATTTGTGGTGACATGGGGACAAGGAAATGGGTGACCGAATTGAGAGGGTCTATTGAATGAGACAGTAGAACGACATGAAGAGAAAATGAGAAAAGCTAATGTGTTTCATAAAAGCCAACACATTTTGACAAATGCGTGAAAAATATGGTGAAAGATGCAGTGGTTGTATTCTATGAGGAATGAAAGAAAAAGGAGTTAATGGTAGCGTGATGGCTGATAGGGGAGACTGCAAGACAAATACAGTGTTGGCTGCATTCTAAGTAATACGGAAAAAGGGTAGGGAGAAGATGATCGCTAGGATCGATAAATAAACTCATCTTGTAATAAACAGTTATATTCTATAAATACAAAAGTTATTTAATGCTTCTTAAATACTCAACTTTCTGGAGTAAAATCGTTTCTGTACTTGGCAATTACTTTCTTTGTAAAAAATAATAGAGTAAACACAAAAAAAAACGTAATCTTTCATAACGAAATTTTTTGACACGACTGACACCATGAATGCCGGCAGAAGTGTCGCCATTTATGGATGAGAACTTGCTTTTAGGTTGTATGTTTTAACTCTACTCCAACGCCATATACATTTGGGAAGTATTTTATTTAAGTAGTAGAAGTAGAAATACAGTAACAAACGCCAAAAAATACATAATAATATAAAATGTTTAAACCATTTTTGTATTGATATATATCATAAAATATCATTTGACATAATAATATATCGGATATATATCCTGATATATATCCTCGAACCCTGCTTTGTAGAGTACTGTCTCTATACTTTCTTGTCTTTATACTTTGTTCATACCCCAGACAGAAGCCCCACAGGTATAAGCCGACCTTGTAAAGTTCAAGTGTCTGTCGGAACGGTTATTGGCAGTTCACATCGCTGACTCAGCCTTTGTCTGCCGCCATTGTTGCCTCATTGTCGCGTCCTGTTCGATGGAAGCCGAGTTTAGCCGAGCATTTTTGATTAGATTGGACCTTGGGATACGACTAGTTGATCTTTTGTGGGGGAACGATTTTCAATTGGTGATTTCGTTGTCGGGATTATTGTGAGTATGGATAATGATCAGTGATCGGAATAGGTAGAGCTAATCAACCTAAAGTTCAAAGAAAAGAAATAAAAAGTGGGACTTCCTTACGACAATTTTTTATTTCCGAATATTTTTTTCTGAATCTCGGAAATGTAATATTCTGACTGAGTCCTACGATTGGTAACTATCTTAATCATTGAGTTTGATTTCTGTTTACGTTTAGTTCCAATAATTGTACAAAATGAATAAATGTATGAAAACCTAATTGTTTTTTACCTTGTTATTTCTAACTATTAAAGCTGGTATGAAAATTAAATTAGCTTCCGCACTTACTTACGGCGTTCAAACGAAGATAAGGAGATCACCGTTATTTTTTAAACAATAAAATCGTGCACTTTTTTTTAAAACAGAAACAGTAAATGATTTCGATAGTTGTTTTACTTTATTAATTTTAGTTGTACTTAAGTAATGTTCCGACATTAGGAACAAATATTCCGAAAATATAGTAGTAAGGAAGTCTCCACTTCTCGTTTCTGTTCCTTGCAATTTATTCACATTAGCTCTACCTATTCCGATCACTGGGGATGATGGATGATGAGACCAAATAAATGACCACGCGAATTAAAACCATAGTTCTATTTCTGTCCATCGCTTAAAGTTAACAGACAGACAGAATTGTGTTTTGAATACTACGAGTAGTAAACCTGGCGTTCAATTAATTGTGAATTGACGTGCCTTAATCTCGATATAATTTTAATTACCCCAAGAGATAAATCCACAGCCTAAGTGAAAGTAACCTTTCGCCTCTAACCGATACACAAGATCTTATCTGAAGCCTACGGTTGTACAAGGTACGCTCGCGCAATATTGTAACACGACACCCGTGTCGGCTTGTGTCGAGGTCAGCGCCCACACCATCGCATATCGATAGTGAATTTGAATTAGTTTAGTCTCTGCCTTCAAAATACTAAATAACACTGGGTTTAAATTCTTCGTTCCAAGCTTTTCGCTTTTATTTCGCTGACGAAATTAAAATGGCACTGGGCAAACCACATTGCCACATGTCGGATAAGAATTGGGCGAAAGTAGCTACAGATAGGGTCCCAAACAAAAGAAGACGGCGATGCGGTAGGCCCAGAAGAAAATGGCGTGACGAGTTGGACACTTACCTAAATAATAGGGCCCAAATAACTACAAAAGAGAAACGAAAAGACGGAAGGAAGGACTTTGAATGCCACTGCATTCAAAGTCCTTCCTTCCGTCTTTTCGTTTGAGCCTGTTGTGTCCCACTGGACACAACAGGCTCATAATAATAAATAATTAGCTGTAGTACATCTGGACACGGCGCGTATTGTTAGGTGGTTCCTCTCTCAAGAGCCCTGACCACCGGTAGCTCGGACCCTGTTCCCGGTAGGCTACTATTTTCTATATTTTTTAATGTTTTTTTTTATGTAATTTTTGTTAATAAAATATTTGAAAATGTAAAATAATTTGTTAGAAAATGAATAAAGGATTAACCGTACAATGATAAGGTGTTAAACGAACTCCACTTCACCATGTTTAACTTTACCTCCCCAAGGCGGAAACTGCCATTGTCTTTACTAAACACTTAATGATAACTGCAGTATTAAACCTGCAGCATTTAGCTGTGTTTAGTCGGAGAATATCTAGCAATTTCCTTTTCAAGGCGAGAATTTGTATTACTTCCGTAAAGAGGTTTTAGTTCGTTTATTGTCTCTCTGGCCATGCCGTTAGGTTTGCTTAGTGCTGAAGTTTATCGTCTAGGATTATCCTCAAAGTTTTTGCTTAGTAGTTAAGGATATGACTGCTATTAAAGTTTGTGGTTTATTGTCTTCTCGACTTATTTCCTTACTTTCAGGAATTGTGTACCATAAACAGTTTTATGAACGCATCTTTCTGCAAACATTCAAGCCTATTTCCATTCTTATTTTACCGTTAAATTCTCACGATGATGAAAAATGAAAGTGAAGCCGGTGACCTTTCTCACGGCATCAGCCATTAATTGAATCATTGCTTTGATTATAATACGAGCATCAAAATTGATAGGTATATTGTTTAAAAAAAAACCGGTCTATGTGTCTCGGATTGGTGTCACTAGATCTTTGTTTGTGGCTTCCTTATAGAGTCTATCTTGGGCCGGTTAAGCAAGAAAAAGCTATTGGTCTTATAATCGCATTACTTAGCTTACTGAAATAAGCGTCGCTTGTTTGACTAGACTAGACATGACAATCAATCCATTTTCTATTCCTTAATAGCCTCTTCTGTCTCACTGCTGGGCAAACACCTCCCCCGAGTCCTTCCTGGAGTTTTAGCCCTCGCAGTACACGTCTAGGTCGTCCCGCCACCTCTTTCTGGGACGGCCTCTGCGGTACCGTCCATCTTCTGCAACATGCTAAGTATGGCCACCATTGTGTTGAGACGTTTGTGCAGCGGTCGTCGTGCATTTTACTGTTTTGGAACACTGTTTTTTATACCCAAAATGCTACTTTCGATCGCCCTTTGCCAAATTCCAAGGATAAACATTTGCTATTCGGAGACCGATCAGGTCTGAGCACAATAGGTTAGGACGGGCGGGATGCATGTGTCGGTGAGTTTATGCGTCATTAACAAAAATAATACACACAATATATCTGGGTATAATTGTGTGAGGAATTATACTGATACTGTTAGCCTGCGTCATCCCACTGCTGGGCAAAGGCCTCTCCCCATGACTTCCAGTTGCTTCGATCCAGGGCTAATGTGGGCCACTGGTCGTTGGTTTTATCCAGCTCGTCCCGCCATCTCCTACGAGGTCTGCCGCGACGCCTTCTGGCTGTGTCAGGGCTCCATAGGAATTATATGAAATAAAAAGGCGTAAACGATGGCGTGGCAGTTGACAGGGTAGAATGGAAGACAAAAACGTGTTGCGCTAACCGCAATTATCATTGGACAATTGAGAGTAGATGATTATGACCGGGTCTAGCATTCCATACGAAAACAACTCAACACAGCTGTACTTTCTAGCAAACAACCTAAGGAACCTGGTTTATTTGACTAATGTGGCAGTTAGCATGCCAAGAATGTCATCCATTTCGATGTTTATTATCACTAGATGAGAAGACAATCGAGTCTTGCTATTTGTTTCATTACAAGCGAATACTTTGCTCAGAATGTCGTGAGGTGGTTAATGATAGAATTGTTTGTTTGTAGCACAAGTGCCTTATTGTGGTCTGGTCTTTTGAGTCCCCGGCTTTTTACTTCGTGTTTGGTATATATGTATAAAAGAAGGCCTAGACAATAACAGTGGAGTTCGGGGCGTAACTGCATGCTTTAGCACTTTTCAACAGCATTGACATTAAAGTTTTCGGTAGCTTAAGTCAGTCCCATTAACATTGAGTTTTCCGTCGTGGCTTCGTTATTACTGCTGTCACTTTGATTAGAACCTAAGGTCAAATGCGAAAAAGATTGTCCTGTTCATCTTTCTCGAGCTTTACGATCAGCACTTTATCTACAGATTAACGCAGCGTGGCTTTTGTCTGAAATCTTGTTAGATAGTAATCGTAATCTGGCTGCTGTTAGATATGCTTAGGTATGCTTCGGTTAGAAACCACTCCCGTCAAATCCAATTTCGCGGAGTACTCACCTTGCTCAAGATCAAAATGTAGACTATAGTGGCCTTCTAATTTTTTGTACGTGATTCTATCAGAAGTTATATATTTTTTAGACTGCCTCTTCGTTGGTCTACTAGTCGCAAGCGCTACTGAGCATGAGGTCCTGGGTTCTATTCCCAGGTCGGGCAAATTGTTATTGGGTTTTTCTGTCACCGTAATTTCTCAGTTGCAGTCCGAAGTTTGGATTCGTACCCAGTTAATGGTAATACGCTCGTCCCTATTGCTAATATTACAAAGAGGTAAAATTTGTAAGTTTGTATGTAGGGGGTAATCTGTGGATCTACTGAACCGATTTTGAAAATTCTTTCACTAATAGGAAGCTACATTATCCCCGAGTGCCATAGGCTATATTTACAACGTGCCCTTGGGGTAATTTCCGACCAAAACGCGAGCGAAGCCGGGGGCAACAGCTAGTATTACATAACTGGCGACATGTGGGTGTCACTACTGTAGCACACTTCTGCTTAACACTTGTGAGATTACAAGCGTGATGTTTTGTGCTATTATTTCTTAAAAATCTTCAGCACATTCGCGAACAGAATTGGCTGATTACTGAAATAAATCAACAAACGTTACGCGTAGAGAAACTTGGCTTACAGTACCGCTGTAGGTACGGCGACCTTGTAGCAAAACATCTTTATTTAGTGCTAAGCTATTAATACACTGTATCATACATTAGAGTATGTACTGTGGACTGATTGTGTATTTTTTGTTATTTTTGGGGAATATTTTTTACGAATTATGATACAATTCGTAAAATGGTCACAAAGTGACAAATCATATAGTATTAACTGCGTCTGTGACCATTTTACGAATTGTATCATAATTCGTATTATTTTCCTATTATGATTCTGCTAAAGTGGCCATTTTAATCCCCCAGATCAGTGTTATGTCATTTTGCAGCGTCAGGTTAAGGCGCTTTTTGCTAAATTGTTATATAAATTGTAAATTGGCTCTAAGAGTAGTGGAAGACCAAAGAAACGATGGACGGACTTTGTGAAGGATGATATGGCAAGAGAGGAGGTGACTGCTGAGATGACGAGTAATAGAGATGTATGGAAGAAGAAGACATGCTGCACCGACCACAAATAAATTGGGATAAGGGCAGGAGAAGAAGGCATAGGAATAGCGCTTAGTAGTACCTAGAGAATCCCCAGCATAGGGTATCGTAGTGGAACATTGAGTGGCGTGTAGTCCCCTGGGGGACTGGTTCAGGGGATTTTAGTGGAACGAGCGATGCAGATGGTTAAAGAAATTTTATCTATCTACCACTCTATCACTACATAGTATAAAACAAAGTCGCTTCCCGCTGTCTGTCCCTAAGCATGCTTAGATCTTTAAAACTACGCAACGGATTTTGATGCGGTTTTTTTGATAGGTAGAGTGATTCTAGAGGGAGGTTTATATGTATAACTTTGCACCCGTGCGAAGCCGGGGCGGGTCGCTAGTGTAATATAAACTTGACTATCATATTTGAATACAATTTCTTTAGATAGTCAAAATTCGCTACGAAGACTTGCACTCCAATGTAACGAAGGTATATTGGCGATGCTATTCGTTTTGACAGTTCAACAACATGCATTGTTGTTAGAAACGACGAATTTTACAAACATTAGAAGCATCGGGTAATGAATTTTCTTTTAAAATACTTCGGATTGTGATGTGTTGTCTTATGCTATTAGGGTGTTGCCTAACCCTAGCTATAACGTTACACAATATGTTGGGTGCTGACGAGAAACATCTTTTCCATATAGCTGCAGGCAATAGCTTTTTCCTTAATTCAGTTACTCACCTAATTGTACAGTCGTGAGACCTTTCTTACCTTTTAGAAAATAAGACCTTAACAATACAGTGTTTTGCATCCATAATGCTAGCTTAGGTGCTAGAGTATTGACTCAAATTACATACGTCATTGGTAATTGTTATATTATCGTTTGTGTGCAATCTCTGCACATAATCTTCACACGTCACGTTTTATCAAAGGCATTATCCATGTGAATTACATGTCTATGTAAATTAAACCTGCATATAGATATAACATTCGTCATATCTTTTGATCTATCTACAAGCCTCCATCTCTCTTTTCCTATTGTGATGTCACATATTCTCTGGTAATTATTTGTATCATCATCCTCTTTGTTTGCATCCTTATTTTCTTGCATACTCTTTCTCTTGCCTCCTCTTTCTCTTGCCTCCTCTTTCTCTTGCATCCTCTTTCTCTTGCATTCTCTAGCACTGCAAGGGAAAGGCCTCCATCTCCCCTTTTCCTGCAATGGCATTCATTGCTAAATATGATTTCTGTCATCATATATTTGCAGTCGGTTAGTTCAGTAAGGTCGTCGTCTTCTTCCGTACATCTCTATTCAAATAGTCATCTTAGTAATAACTCCTTGTTTAACTCAAGCTTCTAGCTAATCCTTACTTTATGGTGCTAATGATCTGACAGCCTAAACTAAATTGCATTATATCCGTGATAAATGATGGAATAGTTGTCGAAGAATCTATTTGATAAGCAATCTGAGCCTGCTAAAAGCTAATCCTGTTGTTGTAGGAATACGAAATACTTTGAAAGCGTTTGTCACTTGTACAGTTATTTCTAACCGTCGCACAGTGTGTAAAACAAGCTAGCTCGACAAAAATACTAAGTAATTATTAAATTGATATTTCACTATTATACGTAATATTACATCGTGATCGATCGCCTTTAACATGCCGGAAGATCAGTTTTGTATATTTATGAAATAAATCAAATTTTTATTTAGCATACGCGACACTACCGGTACACAACAAGTTCTAAAGCAGACTGGCGGGTAGCAAAAAGAGGTTTCGTCGCAATCTGTTGTTTGCCTGCTGCCTGAGCGCCTAACCAGAGAGCAGGGATGTATCGGTAATACGTTTAAGGTAAACCAGAGTCTTATCTTTAGACGAGAAGGGTTCATTTAAAAAACAAAAACGCCTTTTATTTCGATATTTTGTCTTGCTAGCTTGTTCTACAGGACACACTGTGCGTCGGTTTCTAGAAGATTACGTGAGGGTCTGCTTTTAAAACTAAGTAACTATTGCATAGATCATTGGTTCCCAACCTATGGTCCGCGTACCAACAAAGGTCCTCAACAGCTAAAACATGGTATGCGAAAGGTTAAAACGGTTGTTGGGAACCACAAGCATAGATCAATCACACGCGAACGGTGCTCCCGCAGGTCGCAGCCCCCTTCGGGTATGGCTGCAAATTGGATCGATACTCGCCGTCTCCGTTGCCTGCCAGTGCACACTATACAATCATTTTCATAGAAATAATAGTCGACCCGCACCTTCGCCCCGCAACGTATATTCCTACATATAAACTTTCAACTCCTATTTCACACGCTTAGGTGTCGAATTTTCCTAAATCCTTTCTTAGCGGATGCCTACGTCATAATAGCTATCTGTATGCCAAATTTTAGCTCGATTGCTTTTAATGTGCTTGTGTGTGTGTGTGTCCGGTGCTTTTAATGGCGTTGATAGTCAGTCAGGGCGATTTTGTAAGTAGAGATAGATACACTCACACACTTTGACAGTCGTTACAGGCAGTCAGTGGCCCGAAAGTCTGACAACTAGCCAGGGGTATCGTATTACCCTGTACCTACTAACTGGGTTGTGGAGGTCAGATAGGCAGTCGCTCCATGTAAAATACTGGTATTCAGCTGCATCCGGTAAGACTGTAAGGTAACCCCAGCATAGTTGGGGAAAAGCTCCGCAGATGGTGACGATGATGGCATAGATTTTACACTCTCAGCTATTTCGTGCCTGGCAGACGTTTTTATAGGAACGTTTACATTTTACTGCATGTTTTACGATTTTTGCTGCTTGATTAAGTTGTAAATTGTTGGCAACGAATCTACTTTGTGCCTAGAAATCGAATAACTTGACAAAGTAAATGACTTACTTTACTTAGTTTGCTCATGTAAACTGTAGATCAGTCTACATACTGTATTACGTAGTTCTGAAATTGCATGCACAATAAGCATATCAAATTCTATAAAAAACACTAGATTTTGGCCGCGGCTTAACGCATGAAGGTCGATAAATCATCCCATGGAAACATACGGGACTAGCGGGATAAAAAGTATCCTATGACCTAACCCAGGTAATGGTAATGTATCCGTTGAAGCGGGTTAAATACGGAAGAGCAAATTTCGCTTGTACAATATTTGTATGGATCTTACAATCGCACTTTGTAAAATTTCCCTTCATTTACACATCGCAAAATCTTTTAATTTAAACCATCGAGCTCCAAGTTACAAACAACCCTCGGCTTCAAAGCCTTCCAACCGAAAACAAACAAAACAACGTTTGTTGGAGGAAAACAACCCTTTCTTTATTAACTGACGGGAACGGCCAACTTGCGGGATGCGGTCCAACTTTTACTGAGCTTTGAGCACGTGCACAAAGAAGAACCTTCTGGAAAGTAAATAATACAAGTCTTTAACATTTCATGTGGTTACGACTGTTTGATTCTTCGATCTTGTGTGGACTGTTTTATGTCGTTTTTAAATAAGGAGTCCAAGGTTGGCACAGTCACAACTATTTATTAACACTTTTTACACGGACACAATGTCTTAGCTATCGCAGCGTCTGAGGGAAGCAGGAACGAACCATTCAGACACAAAAAGAGCTCTTCAAAACAGACTACATAATATTAAACTATCATAGACAACTTGCGTTGCTAGCAACAACGACTGACTTAGTTTGGAACTTGGTTCATTAAACATAGATGCAACATGCTTGAAGCGATTGGACAGTCTTTATTGACTTGGCAGTGTGGCAAATCTAACTCTGCAGTATGGCTCAATTATTGCGGCCACATCCGAGATTCCGAGGTAATTGAATACTCTTTCAATTAAAGTGATCATCATTCTCATGTCCTTATCCCAATGTATCTGCGCCCACCCTCCACACACACGGGGGTGTAGGACGTAGCGGGGTGAGTTTCGGGAAATATGGGGAAAGTTTTATCGTGACATAATGATCACACGTTAAATTCGTGCCTACTAAGAATGTATCGTTATACCAGTTTCGCTTCGTTCGCGTGGATGTTAGAAATGATCCTAACGAAAGATAGAAAGACACCCGCACGTGTTGATCTTCCATAATTCTCTATTTCTCGTCATCTCGGTAGCCAGCCCCTAACGCCATATTATCATCTTCCCTACTCTTATATCCATCCAAATTCATGCTGAGAAGATGCTCGGCGACATTTTATTTTTACAAATAGTTTAGTAACAAATAATGTAGGCCAAGTTACAAACATTCTAAAGGACCACAAATAAATATTAAGTGACAAAATAGACTCCAGACCCAGGTTGGTCGCAGCAAGGATATCCTGCTCAGGTGGAGGTTCATTAATGACTCTGCTCTGGAGTGTAAATGTGGTGCTGTTCCTCAAACGATGGGGCACTTAATATCTTGTCTTGTTGTTTGTTCACTACAGGAACTGATGGACGCTATCGAAAGCGCCAAACTAATAGCTCAATTCTGGGCCGACATAACTTAAAATTGCCATCGACACGCTAAGAAGAAGATAGAATACAATATCAACAACAAGGCATATTAATTAAAAATACCTATAATAGGTATACCGTATACGATGAATACACCCGACCGATACGGTTAATTAAAAACTAAATCAGGTTTAATTATAATTCTCGCGAGCGGAGCTGTGACAATCGATTGCCATATTGCACATAACCGAGCTGGCGCGTTGATTATAGCTAGCTATTTTATTTGCTGGGGTCGTTCTTTGTAGCTGTGTGCAGTTTCCTGAAATTAACTTAAATGTTCATGGAACTAGAGTATTTAGCTAGTTGATTGTCAACTTTAATTGTCCGTGTAGCTCTAAGAATCTTTTGGCGCGATCGAAGAATATATGGATGTACCTTGTTAAAGATATAATATGGGTTGAAAAGGAATGACTACTGAGGTACCGTGACTACTAATCGAGGAGTATCTAAGAATGCATATGCGAATAGTAGGTGACAGTCTGTAGTTTCTGCTTATCCACATGAAAAAAGGCGTGAGAATATGTATCTTTTCGCGTATGGCTAAAATCGGATTCAACGCCGCCGCCGCCATCCTGTTTTTCGAAACATACCGACAGCGAACCCCGCTCCAAGTCACTGGAGCACCAAAAATCCTGGCAGCAATGTGTAATTGCAATGTTCACGTCTCACGTTTTTACAATCATATCAAATAGCTATCATTATCATCGCTATCAACCTGCAGAAGTCCACTGACTGACAACAAAATTGCACGCCATTCAACTCGATTCTCGGCAACTCTCATTCAGATGAATTATGAAATGGCTCCAAAATTACTCTGCCAGCAGCTTGGTATTAGCTCAACAGTCTAGTTCTCTGTCTGTCTACATAGTGTTATTGCTAGTATGTTCAAGGTATATTACGTAAGCAATGCTGTGTCAACGTAATTCTTTACAATCATGACATAATTAGCAATAATAGTTGCAACATAGTTAAACAATAACAAACAACACTAAAGGTACAAACTCACTACTGTGTCGTGTCGCGTCAGAAGCATATCGGTTTCATACATTTAGTAATAACAGCTGGTCGCATCAATCTTCAGGTTAAACCGCGTTTGCCTAGGTTGGTCTGTGGATTGGTGACTACCCATTACACACAGAGTTTCCTCCGTGCTCGGAAAGCACGTTAAGCCGTTGTTCCAGGCTGTCATTTGTAGATCTTTTACAGTCGTTACAGGTAGTCAATAGGCCGAAAGTCTGACAATCACTCTTACCAAGAGGTATCCAGTAGTAACTGCGTTGTGGAGGTCAGATAGGCAGTCGCTCCATGTAAAATACTGGTATTCAGCTGCATCCAGTTAGACTGGAAGCCGACCCCAACATGGTTGGGTAAAGGCTAGGCAATTGATGACAAATTATATGGTTAGAAACACATTCCGGCTCACAGCACACTGAAATAATGTGTTTCTACCTTAAGACTTAACATGTTAAAGTCTTCGAGTGATTATTATGGTAATTCGAGTGCAAATACTTTACCTAGAACCGCTTTTCAGACTGGTAAATGAGGTATTGTGTTTGGAGTAACTAGTGTAATATATCAGTCTTTAAGAGCAAAACATTTTATGATAATATTATGTTGAAACCCGTGAGAGCATCATCAGCTTCCACGCGCAAGAAATATTATGTCAATCGTCAAGTTTTTATTAGGTTTCTGTAGGTCTAATGATGATATAATTGAGTTTCTGTGCAAAAAAGCCTAATATTTTCCATCTTATGTTATTTATTGTGTTTCTTTATCGTGTGGTTAGTGCCTAACCTGGTGTCAGAGTTTTTAGGCCGCCCATTGGCCTGTGACTTGGCCTCGCATGCCGTCGAGAGATATATCTCAGGTTTGCTGGTTTCCTCGATGTTTCCCTTCACCGGAGCAAGTGATAATTATACAATACGCACATGAATCGGAAAATTCAGTGGTGCGTGCCTTGGGTTCGAACTCGAGACCTATGACTTGGCAGTCCGACGGTCACACCACTAGGCTATCACTGCTATGTTATTTATTGTGAGAATATTTCATTCACACAAATATTTCAATGTCTCCATTGCAACAAATTTGAGTGTGGTTTCTTAAAACCTTTATTGCTTTCTTGCCAACAATGGAAACTCAGATTCCACAGTAAGATGATATTCGTTTACACTCCAATGCTGATGCCCTGTGCCCATTCGCCTTTTACAAATTCAATGACTTTATCCTAGTGAATATCGCAAGTGGATATAAACTAATAAGCAGATAGTCATAGTAGATCCTCATAAACATTGACCAATATCGTGTACTCAGGTAAACTTACTGATGCTTCTTCGTGCAGCTGATATAACAGTACTTCTGTTGGCACAAAACTTGACCACTTCCACGGCGTCGTCGGTGGCAGCACAGGGCTCAGTTTGGCTTCATGTTTTGGAGGTCAGAAGACAGGAGGTGGTTGGCTTGCGACACAGATTAATATCCACACCCGCCTGCCTTTTTGTTGTTTTAGTAATACATGTCAGTGATAATAAATTCGAGGAGAAATCCGATTCAAACGAAGATGAAGTAAGCAGTACGGTCACCAAAGGAGATAAGTAACCAGGGTCGTCGGCTATAGTTGAAGTTTAGTAAGAAATCGATGGATGTTTAACTATATCCGACAACCTTGGTTACTTATTTCCTTTGGTGACTGTACATACTCGTAGTTCCATATAAGACGTGTCTTTGAGCCACTGATCAAATGACTCCAATGACTCAATCCTTACCATCACATGATTTGATATCCTATTACATCGAAGCCCAACTCCTTCAATTGATTGAAATTACTGAGATACAGAGTCAATTGGAAGGTCTTCGCACAATGTACATGTATTGATTTTTCGCCTGTGAGATCAAGGTGCAAAGTTGGGACTCGTGGCTAAATAAAAACAGCCGCGCAGGTCGATCTTCAAGGTTAAACAGTTCTAGCCAAGGTCGGTCCTTGGATGGGATAACAAGACCCTTCACGAAGAACTTTTACACACGTTTTTTTGTAATTACGTTTTTACATTAAACGGACGTCCCCCGTACGTTAAATCCATCCATCAGCATAATATTTTGAGTGCGTACATTGAGTCCTACCGTAAAACGTGATTTTACGTGAATATTTTTTACGTAAAGTTACTTAGTTTGATGTACATAATGCTGGGTTGACGGCTTCGTGAAGGGTCATGTTACACCCTTTATACCGAGTTCCCTCCTTGCCTCGGAAAGCACAGTAAGCCTTTGGTCCCGGAAGTCATTTTTAGATCATACCGTATTACCTAGTAACTGCATGGGTTGTGGAATTCAGATAGATTGTCGCTCCATGTAAAATACTGGTATTCAGCTACATCCGGTTAGTCTGGAAGCCGACCATATCATTGTTGAAAAAAAGTCTAGGCAGATGACTAAAGGGTCAGGATGCAAAACCGTACCAAGATGTGTCATTATGTGTTACCAACTTCAATTTAGAGCAACGATATGCATTCAAGATGTCAATCCAGTGATACCAACGTCTGTCTATATGTAATCTAATATTGTTTATTATGCGTGGCTGGTATTTATCAGTAGCATAGTAACCGTAACACGGTCCTGAAGTGGGGCAAACCTATCAATTTGTTGTAAGTTGATTTGTTTATGATTCAGATGACCACACACACATGATTCAGATTATTTTGCGTACTCAATCTCGTATCGGCTCCGTCGAATTTTAAGAGACTAGCTGTTGCCCGCGGTTTCGCTCGCGTTTTGGTCAGAAATTTAAATATAGGCTATGGCACTCGGGGATAATGTAGCTTCCGTAGTAAGAGAATTTTCAAAATCGGTTCAGTAGATTCAGAGATTACCCCCTACAACCTCACAAACTTTACCTCTTTATAATATTAGCATAGATTAGCTCATGCCATGGTGATAATACTGGTAGTAATCGGTCACCAAGGTAGTAATACCGGCCTATCTATGAGGTACACCGGTTGTGCCTACAAAAGTAAAAGAAAGAAAACCTCTTTATTCTGCAAATTTGCACAAATAAGACGCACTTATGCGTATTGCACAAATATTGCTATTTCTGGAGGCTAACCCTATTGAAGGAATTCAAACAAGGATTTGCTAAACTTAAACCATTTTACAGGCACTTTTGAACTGTCAAGGGATGGTTAGTTAGAAAATTGAACCTAGTTGTCCATTATAAAACGTAAGTTTCTATACATAGAGAAGAACGGGTAAGGAATTCCTTTGAAAAGATAAGACACTCTTTTAGATATTACAGAACCCTAGGTAGGTAGGTACCAGTAGCGAAGGGTCAATTTTTGTAAGAGGTAAGCCGGAGTACATATCTTTAAATGTGATTTTATTATTTGTCTATAAAATACTGACTGTGCCAGTTTTCAAAGGGAAGCCGGTGGGAATCGAGTTGTTTGAAACCTTTGCCACTGGTAGGCATTGATGTAAATATAATGCTGGTAGGTACATTATTCTCGTTGCTTCTATACATGAAGTGCTGATTCTATCGAATCTAATCAAATCTTATCAAATGATGGATTCCTAAATCTACTTTGTATAGTAAACACTTGCACTACACATGCATGTAGATTAACTCAAACACTATCTCCTTTGATTATAGTCAATCAAGCATCCATAAAAGTCCTTATCTAGTTCGAAACAAACCTAATGTCAATACTATTAGCTTATCTAAGAACTAGGGGACTACTTGTGCGCAGGCTGAACTGTTCTGGTAGTTTGAGTGTAATCAGTTCATAGTGGCAAAGTTTGCTTAGTAACAGAATAAGTTCTATTCCAGAAGACACTATCAGATTATTTGTCCCACGTGATCGTTCTACCGAAATAAAAAGTATCCTATGTGTTAATCCAGGTCATAAACTATCGGTGTGCAAAATTTCATCCAAATCCGTTCTGTAGTTTTCGCGTGAAAGAGTAACAAATATAATTATCCGTCCATAGGCTCTGTCTCCACAAACTTTCGCATTTTTATCCAAACAACGTCAGGCGAAAATTTTATCGTTGTGAAATGTATGAGTCATCAGTTCACCCATTGTTTATAAATATACATGTAACCTGCGATGTTCTAGTTCTCGCGGGTCAAAGTCGACTGCTCATTGATGAGTGCCTCTAATTACTATCTGGTTTACAATGTAATTTTGGTACGTGCAATGAATTAATTTCATGCGTTCTCATTACTTTTATTGCAGCATTTTCAGCCGTACTTAATGATTTGATTTGAGTTGAATTCTCGCGGTATATAACATCGTCATCATCACCATCCACAGTCTGAATTCACCCACTTCTGGGCCTCTCTTATCTTGTGCCAATGTCCACTTCACGTCCCTGGAGATAATCAGATAAGAGATTCATTCTCGCGGTAACAACATCGTGAATATGGAGTTCGACCTTTATAAAGCACGCTAAGCAGTTGGTCTCGGCGGCTATTCAGAGATCTAGAAACAAAAAGTCTGGCAACTAGTCTTGCCAAGGGGTTGCGTTTCCCAGTAACTGGGTTTAGGATGTGTCGGATAGACAGTCGCTTCATGTAGAATACTGATATTCAGCTGCATCCGATTAAACTGGAAGCCGACCCCGAATAGCGTTGTGAAAAGGCTAGGCGGAGTAAGGTGCATTCTCGCGGTCTTATAATATAACTAGCTGTTGCCCGCGGCTTCACTCGCGTTTTGGTTGGAAATTATCCCACGGGCACGTTGTAAATATAGCCTATGGCACTCGGGGATAATGTAGCTTCATATTAGTGAATGAATTATCATATTCGGTTCAGTACAACCCCACAAACTCACAAACTTTACCTCTTTATAATATTAGAATAGATTATGTAAGTAACTTTATCAACGAGCCAACGCCATACCAAACACATTATTTGGACTTCTGCTTAACTGTTATGGAAAACGAACGTGACAAATACTATTGTATGCAACACGCAAGCGAGTAGCTTCGTGTATGCGCACAAAGTTGGACTACATATTATTCTGATCATTGTTTTCAATTCGATTATGATGATGATGATGATGATTCAGCACCACACCCAGCCAGGAGCAAGCCTGACCCGGACAAGCCGGATACACCAGGGGGCACGATTTTGTGAGGAAAGACATGCTCTGGGATGGGAAAGGAAGCCCGACCAACCGCAGCCAGTCGGGCACAATCAGCCGACTATGCAGCCTAGAGCTAATATAGGAATAGTGGTAAAGACAGGTACAATCCATAGGAATGAGCATTGATGGTGTTTTGACCTTCGCTAGTTTGGTCTCTTTTACCATTGGAGAATCATGTTCGTTTCTGGTGGTTGCGATTGATTCGTTTTTGGCACGACTTATTTAATAATATTATGTTCGCGTATATGTTTCATCGTCAGTAGTATTGGTTTCACTGTCAGTTTCGCTAAGGTGATATATTTCCTGGGTGGCTGATTTGAATTTTTCTCTATCTGCTGCTAACTGAATCCATACTTCTTTGCTTTCATTGAAATATTCCATGTCTTATTGGAGTGACTCGTTCTATGTATATATTGGTCTTCCAACTTTTAGCCGTTTCGCCTTGTATCTAATAGTTGCCTGTAGTAAGTGGGGCTCTGGTCGTCGGAGGATGTGGCCGGATCATTGTTTTCAATTCGATTATTTAAATAAATTGCGTTCCTATAGTAAATGACTCATTCTTGATATAAATTAAGTTGGACGCAAATGAGGTTCTTTAAAAGAAGCTGAGACACAATTTTAGGGCATAAAATTGGACGGCCATTATGCAGTATTTTAGAAATGACTGTGAATTCGCGTGCTAAAACAAAGAGGACTAATATTTAGGAGCGCTCAGGCCGCTAAGCTTTATTGATTCAATTGGGTCAGACTATGATGTTACTGTAACTATGTGAGGTATAATAATAGACTTTTCATGAATGCCATTAATGTAAATCATTAGTTTTTGCCAAGTTGCACAGTCGACAAAAGCATGTTTGTGCAACCTGGCAAAAACGAATTCAATAATATTTTTAGCCCATTCATGACTTTTGTGTCTATGGTCGTAACGAACATCAAGCGTGCACAATAATCTGAAGTAGCTTTGATACCGCACGGTACTAAAAACAGTAGAGTTTTCAAGCTAAGCTATAACAGTATCTGCCTCTAAACCACTTAAAAAGTAAAGCCCCACATCAAATACAATGACTAACTCAATAACCAAGTAACAGCTTAACCAGTAAAGCAACATAATCTTAAGCTTTTCACTTACTTTGTTTTTAAAGACTTCCAAGAAAACCCTCGGTTTTGAACACATTGTATTTGAGACGGAAATCACACAAATTTGCTCGAATAATCTGCAAGCTTTACATTTTAGTTTGACCTACAACTCCCTGATTGTGCCGATAACTTACAAAGTGTATGATAAACTAAGTAAAAGGAGGAAGCGATACTTTTCATACTTTGTCTTTGGTATAACGTTACAAAATGTGTACAGTACATACAATCTAACATCGACCTCCCAGACAGACAACTATAAATAACGATTGCCGAGGGATACAGTCTAATTAATATCACTTACGGTTATTAAACCGCGGTCAGGGTAAAAATATAATAAGAAACGATGGATGGACTGTGTGTAAGATGATATAGCTAGAAAGTCTACATGTGAGAAGACGACTAATGGACAAGTATGGAAGGAGAAGGCATACAGCCACAACCCCAAAAAAAGTGACAAGGGCACGAAAATGATGATTATTGTAAACAAAAACCGCGTAAAAAACACCCATGTATCAGCAAGAGTGAAATCCCAGGAATTCCTGTGGACAACTCAACCAAGAAGAATGAATCATCATTATTTCAGCCGAAAGACGTTCATTGCTGGACATAGACCTCCCCCAAGTGTCGCCACATCGACCGGTCCCAAGAATGAATACCTCGTAAAATTACTTCATGCGTTTTTTCCTGATCAAGTTCAAGGCAATAACAAACGTGGACGGCACGACCACGCATGCACAATAAGAAGGCAAAGACTCAATTGGACTTAGTCATAATGGCATTGACCAGTAATGGCCTGCCACTGCCACAATGTATGTGGAAACTATATTGTAGATGTTCTTATTCGCTTCGATAACGGAACTAAACAGCTCATCGTATGAAAACAAGACAAAAACCACACGAAGAGTTCCGTATACTTTTATTAAGATCGAGCAATAAACGCCGAAAACCCCCTCTATTTTATTTTTATTACTTGCAGTCTAAAAGTAATTTTATTTTGACCTAAAATAATAAATTGTCGGCGGCACTCTAGAATAAACACATCCATTACGTCAAAATAAAATCTCTTTAATCAGTTGTTTTTTTTGCTTGGATATCTTTGGTTAGACGTACTGAACGCTGTGTTAAAATTTGACCATCTTTTTTAATGGGACATTATTGTATAGCGGTCATAGTATTACAAAATCTGTAAAAAAATTCAAATGTCTGACTATTACGGATCAGTAGATACAGTCCTGTGACAGACAGACTAACAGCGCGGGTCCCGTTGGCACCTTTTAGGTACGACAATAAAATAAAAAACGAAAGCAACAAAGTGACTACACGCAGGTGAGCCGATATCCGTTAAAACTTTGCTCAATGTATAAAACCACAAAGTACTACAATGTATGGAGTTTGTTGTCCAGCGGTTATCGACGACATTGTCCTATAATGTGGGGAGCACAAGTGAGAAATAAATAGCGGAGGGAAGGAAAACAGTATTTTATTGGATGGCAGTAGAAGTAAAAATGTAGTAATACAAAGGAGATCTATGCGAGTTCAGAATTGAAGTGGTACCTAACTATGAGCTATACACGCATATCGCAAGCTTTTAAGTTAAAAGACATTTACAAAACAACGCCATCATCATCGTCTGCCTAGCCTCCCAACTATGTTAGGGTCGGCTTCCAATCTAACCGGATGCAGCTGAATACCAGTGTTTTACATGGAGCTCCAGTTAGTACTGGGTAATAAAATACGCCTTGGCAAGACTGGTTGTCAGACTTTTTGGGCCACTGACTACCTGTAACGACAACAATGCTGTCATCCTCATAATTATTTCTTTGGCAGTAAACAAAATCATGCCACCCGTTTTGAGCTTCGTGCGATTTGGAAGCCCACCTCATCAACTTCCTGCTTTCCTGCCTGGGGGCCTAAAATAGCCACTTTATCAGAATCATAATACGAATCATGTTAAAAATTTAAAACTCTTGAATTGGACTTTGTGGTCATAACCATAAAGACCATCTTAAGAATTTTAAATTTTTAACGTGATTCATATTATGATTCTGATAAAGCTTCCATTTTAGGCCCCCTGATCATCTTCCTGTCCTAGTTCTATGTTACTTACCGTCGGCACAATCCTTTATTTTTCTTCTATGCTCCCGTGTCACTCGTCATCATTTAAGCCCCGAATCACCCATTACTGGGTTTAGGCCTCCCCGTTCTTATCATTAACACTAGAAACTGGATATTTACCATGTTTACTGTTCATTTTAAGTTCCCGATATTTCGGCGCTGTTGCAAGCACCATGATCACGGATAAACTGAAGTTATTGCGGGTGGGTGTTTAAGAGCAGACAAATCGGTCTACCCTCTTTCTTGTCATTAAACAAGAAAGAGGGTTGTTGTTGTGTTTTGTTGTCTTGCCTCTTTGTTGTCTCTTTCGTGACCAGAATACTCAAAATGAACTAGTTACTCATTCCCGCTTAACGCTTCCACCAAAGGCACCTAATGAGTGAATAAAGAATATACAACACTTTTTACAATGTTCAGAAACGCGTCCGATGACATAAGACATTGGTTTTATTGCGCGATACAGGACGAGACTGTCGGCAGCGGGATTCCAGCTTCACAATGTTGATATTATTTGTTTTGTTGCTACGTACAAAGTAGGTCTGCGTAGCAACAAAGTATTTGCTACTGTTCTTATTTGATTTTTCTTCTGATTTTTGCACTACAATGGCTTTTATTCTCATCGTGTTAAGGTTTATGTTCGAGGTCAAAATAAATGTTAAAGGACTTTACTAGGTTCTCTTTTGGGACTTACTCTGATTGATGAATCTTTTGTGTGCGTCAGCTTAAGAATTTTAATCAGTGCTAATGGAGGAATTCTCTGGAGGACAATCATCTTCTGGTTTGGTTCGAAAGATTTCGAGTTCCTTGGGCAGATAGAAATAACCATGTGTCCAGTCATCCTTCCTTTGTATAAAACGAGCACTTGACTACTCACAGTCAAGTTCAAGGTTGAGTTGTATCAATCATCACATAATCAGCTGTTTATTGTGTCTACTGCCTGCTGGCACTCGGGACTGCCAATTTCTGCCAATTTGTGTGAGGGAGTGAGCCGTATATAAACTTTACTTTGTTATTTTGTTTATTTTAATTGTATGTATAACTCTTTTAGTTCTTTTTTAGTTACTATAATTAGTTTAACAGCCGTTGTAATAAAATAAAATAAATAAATAATAAACGAAATACTCCGGCTTAATGCTGGTTTGTATACGGATGGATCTTAAAACTAATTTATTTAACAATTTCATGGGTTACATTTTTTTGCACGGAACCTTAATTCTTTATCTAAAATAAAAGTCCCTTCAAAATCAGTCCAGCCTTTCCGGAGATGAGCTGGAACAAACAGAGAGGCAGACAAAAAATTTTTTTTTTTTTTTTTTTTTTTTTTCCTATAAGTACCGTATTTACTTTGATATGCATTCAGTAAAAAGCTGTTATTTTGATATTATAAACAGACACTACGCAAAGGCGCAGTTTCTATGAAAAACTCCATACTACCAAAACCGATTATGTTTTTATTTGCTTATGTTTCATAGAAGTTTTGATTTGCAGGTGCCTCTCTTATGTTTGATTTCACGGTTCAAGTTCATGATTAAGGTTATAACACAGTACTTATCTTTGTTTCAGATGCTGCAGGAGAAGCGCCTGTGCATCCTGGGCGCAGAACTCTCCGAGCTGGATATTTTCGAACGGCTGATGCGGTTCGCCGGCTCGCAGCTCAGGCTATTGCAGTGCTTCCAGGTAAGCACACGTGGCTTTTTGTAAAGAGGAACTTTAATTTTACTGTGAGGCAGTCTCGTGAATTCGTGATGGTGTACGTCTAGGTCTGAGAGGTATAGGTAGAAATTTTGGGCAGAAAACATGCGCTGCGTTGACCTGCGGGGAGTAGAGTAACACACTTACAAAGGTAATTACTTTCATTTTGACTGTTCAACAACATTGATTGTGTTATTTACGTTACTGAGCAGATTTTTTTTCCTACATAAGATGTATGGATTAGGCATTTCCTTCAAATTCGTTGGTTACGCAATTGGATTGCCTAAATACATTGAGATTAGGGCAAGACGATGATAATGGTTGTTTTCCTGGACAACGCAAGCTGGCTAGAGTTCATACGCCATTTTATTTCGAATTCAAATTAATTCCAAAATCATTGTCTACTTCTATTTTTTTTTTAATCCCATCCGATGACGTCATTTAAGATCTAAAATAATGTTTCTGTTCTGACGTTAAACCCGTCTCTCCATCGTTGAAAGTAATAATAAAGCGGGCTGTCCAAACAGACGACTCTCCTGTCACGTACACACTCGATAGTAAACAGCCCGTGTTTACGGCGGACGCCATGCCTTGCTCATCATATTCGTATAAGCTATTATTACCTCTCATTTTGGATTAACCCAAGTCTTGTCTTTGGGCTGTGCAAGCTGGCTAGAGATGATTCATCTCTTTTGTGTCTGCGATTATTATTTCTAAGATGGTTTTACCCAAGTATTGCACAGATACAACACTAAAAATGGGATATTTACCAGGTTTACTTTTTGTTTTGAGTTCCCGATATTCCAGCGCTATTGCTGATCACAATGGTCACGGATAAACTGAAGTTTATGGGCAGACAAAACGATCTACCCTCTTCCTTATACGTTTTACGCGCTCGGTACCGCTACCACTGTCACTCACAACTCGATTCTGTTCCCGATACATAAAACTCACTGTGTCCGCTCGCGAACTTTTTTTGGCACTTTTCAGTTTGTACTCTGTTAGTGTTAGAATAGAATAATATTTATTTCTGAGTACAGTCACCATCGGATTATCGTAGCGGGCGAGGTACTCAAATATTTCGGAGCAGCATCTTAATATTAAACAGTTTCACATACACTACCGTTGCCGGTGTAGAAGTATTAAAATTAACTTAATCACTTACAGGTTAGTAACCATGTCGGTTAAAAAACTTACTTACTAGACTGCCAGCAGCTGTCAAGACTGCAAGCTGGCTAGAGTTATTTAATGTGTTATCTTACTCAATGCCAGAATCATTATGTACCTACTTCTATATTTTGCAAATCCCTTCCCAGTACGTCATAGACTGTATAAAATACAGTCTCTGACGTAAAACCTGTCTCGCCATCGTTGAAAGGTTTTGCGTCAGATACTGTGCTTTTGTACGTTACGTATAGCGGGCTGTCCAAACAGATAACTCTCCTGTCACGCACACTCTCGATAGTAAACAGGCTGTGTTTACGACGGACGCCTTGTCATGCTCATCGCAACTAGTGCTGCACGCTTCGTTGAGCCCTAGGGCTGGCAGACATGTCATGACCATTTATCAATTCTTACATCATATTCGTTTGAGCTATCTTACCCTCGCAAGTTCCATTTACCCAAGCCTTTGAACGGTGCAGGCTGGCTTTAGTTCATTAATCCATTTCAGTTAAAATCGTTACTTTATTTCAGAACCAAAGTCTTACCAAGGGGTATTGTATTACTCAGTAAATCAGTACTAACTGGGTTGTGGAGGTCAGATAGGCAGTCGCTCCATGTAAAATACTGGTATTCAGCTGCATCCGGTTAGACTGGAAGCCGACCCTAACATAGTTGGGAAAAGGCTAGGCAGATGATGAATTTATTCCAAAAATCAGTATCTTCCTTCAACTATCTATCGTACATACAGTAGCATTATTTTACTTTATAATGCACTAGTAAGGAGCTCCTTGGAATATTGTTCCACTATTTGGTCCCCCTATTATTCAAGTTATACTAATAATGTGGAATCTGTTCAGGCCCGTTTTGTAAGGTATTTATGTGTGAAGAATGGGATTCGAAAAGCTATACCTGATTACAATGACAGGTTAAGGCACTTTAAAATGATTAGTTTAAAAGAAAGACGTAACCATTCTGACTTACTTATACTTCATAAAATTATAAACGGTTCCATAGATGCACACTTGGTAAACTATTTTAACTTTCGGTCTAGCCAACGTAGTAAGCGTCATCATCGTATTTTTGAATTGCCTACATCTACATTAAATACCACATTTAATAGTCCCCTAACACGTATGGCAAGGCAATATAATGAAAGGTCCAAACGGACGGATTATCCCATTGATATTTTCTCCATGAGTTTCGCTTCTTACAGACGTTCCGTTTTTAAACAATGCGATGAGTGCATGTCTATGTAGCTCAAATTGGTATGTTTTGTAGTGTTCTAGATTAAGGTCTACTAGATACACCTTTTTATTGTTTTCCTTTGTCTCTAATATTCATGTATCAATGTCATGCATACCTGTTATTTGCATGGTTACTGAAATGCCAATTTTTAATGTGATTGTTGTAATGTGATTTGAATTGTAAGTGACTGTGCTGTTGGTGTGCTTATTATAAATAAATAATATCAAAATCTAATATTTTATATACTGTGCAAAATTCTGTTTCATATGCGACATTGACGGAAAGACGGTCATTCATTAGTCTTACATCATATTTGTGTTTGTGTGAACTATTTTTATATTGTTCCTTGTATTTCTTGAAGTGGATTTTCCCAGGTCTTGTCGGATTTCCCGGTTTAAGTGGCCGTGGTAATATAATATGTATGTCTGTAGTCACATTATTCATTTGATAAAATTATCGTCGTTGCAACTTAGAATCTTATCTCTGATAGAGCCAAATTATGATATGCAAATTATGTGATAAAAATAACATCGTGATTGTGTTTAATTCACTGATTCGAGATAATATTGTTTACAATTAATGTACGTCACTAATGTTACCCAAATTATGATTGGGTTGGTTCTTCAAGATGAATCAGAAGGCCAATCGTCGTAGTTAAAAACATTAATCTCATCTCAGCGACAATCTATGAGAAGCACTTTCGAATTAGGGAAATAAGAGATATTTTTGAAAGACTTAGGCGAAGATTATTATGCGAACGATCTTAAAAATACTGAACCGTATGTCCACCCGTATGAATCATAAGTTAAATTACCCCTCTGGACCATAATTATGTCTAACACAATAGACAAAGAAATGTCCTCATACTCCTGCCCTTACCCCAACTCATCTGGAGTCGGCGCAGCATGTCTTCTTCTTCCATACTTCTTTATTACTGATCATCTCAGCAGTCACCTCCTGTTTTGCCATTTCATCATTTACTTAAACAAATAGAAATGTAATATATTTAAATCATGTGGTCTTTAAGTGAGACAGCCCTGCAGCCCTGGTAGCAATTGTTAGCTAAATAGAGTCCGCAGGCAAATCAATTCAGTTGTTATGTCATCTATATGAGCTCTTTCAATACACCTAATATTAGCTCAATGTTAGCAAATGAGTTTACAGGGTGCCGTTTTCGAATTTCTGAGTAAAGCCACGGAGTCTGGATTTGGGCCCGGTTGATGGCAATAGGGTCGCTCCCTATTACATTGACGAAATCATCATCGTTTCCCAGCTATGTTGAGGTCTTCTTCTCCAGTCCAGCCGGATGCAGCTACCAATATCTTACAAAAGTTTAATCGTCCTATCGTCATCCCCAGGCAGTGATAGAACACGGGTCGAAGCTGTCCTCCGAGCTGGCGGGGAGCTTCCTGAACAAGTCCGAGGGACCCCGCCACAGCAGGACTACGCTCATACATCTTGGACTCAGACTTGGTAAGTAAGTAGTTAATAAAGCATTTAAATATCCTAAAAGCAAGAAAGAAAAATTGTTTATTCAGCACAAGTAAGATTCACATTATGAACTGAACACATTCAAAGTAACCAAAGGCCTAGTATTATACCAAAGAGATTTAAAACAAGCTCCTAATATTTGAATGTCTTCGTATTAACAAATGAAAAAAAAAAAAAAATAGTTTTACAATGTTGTCTAATTGACTGCACGACTGGCAATACTTATTTCGAATTTAGCCCCTCCTACGATTCCAGCTAGAATTGCACTGGGATGTTAAGGTCAGTTTTGAATCGAAGGCAATGCGTATGTATATGCTTAATATGTCATTAGATACCATAGACGGCTCTCTTAAAAAGGCGAATAGGACCATGATTGCTCGCATAGGCAGCCCACAATTCGCAACAATTAAATCAAGCCGCGAAGCGTTCTTTTAGAATATGTGCAAGAGCATTAAAATTGGCCTCCCATATTTCAATTCGACGAGCATGTGTCACCCAGAGCAACCCACATTATAAGGAAGCGAGGACATTAAAAATTGCACGTTCATAGATTAGTCGCCCACAGGATTACATCACGTACTTCTGAATTAAGGATTAGTGGGAAATACACAGGCATAAGCATATGCGGAAAATGACACAATACATCACTTGTGCTATTTCTGGAACTTTCCTGCAAGCTTCTAGCTAGTCCTAAGTATTTTAAGTTGCCTTATTCATACCCGCCGCATACACTTCTAGCCGTAAGTAGGATTAATCAGGTCTGCTGCATATCAGATAAGAAATGGGCTAAAAGAACCGCAGAGTGGCTCATTAAATGCTAGACGATATCGCAGCAGAATAGGGCAAATATGTTGGGATGAGCTCGACTCCTACCAGAAGGACTGGCCGAGATGAGCAAAGAACAGCATTGTGTGGAAAAAAATGCTGTTTTTTGACAATAAAACAGCAGAACACCAAAAAGGAAACAGCATGTTCTTAGAGTCTCTGCCAGCCATCTAGCATTTAATGATGTCTTGTGCAAACCGAATTTGTTCGATATATCCTCTCGCGAAGAAGACTCGTGACATTTACCAACTGTGTGGCCTGCTGTGGATCCACCACGGATTACAGCACACTCCCTCTCAAAACCTAGTAGGCCTATTCTAGGCAGATTATGCAGACTGGGGTCGCAGGAACGAAGACTAAACCCAGCCAATGATTATGAACCCCTCATTTACACTTCAGCTATCTTACCTAGATTTGTTATAATATATCTTTCCAGGTGGTTTCCTGAACGAGGCTGGTTGGTATGCGGACGCGCAGCGCGTGCTGCTGCGGGTGCGAGATCTATGCATGAAAATGCCGCCGAGCACTCATTATAAGAGGCTCACACTAGAATGTTGCCATAGGTAAGAGGGTCCCTAATTTTTTTTTTAAGAAACCGGCACGTCTCATAAACAAAAATCATAGACAACAGATAATCATAGACATGGGACAAGACATGTTACATCCACCAAAACGCAGTGGGAACATTGGGCTAATTTTGCCAATGAAATTTATGTAACACAAAGGTTAAAAAGTAACTGAGAAAGGATTAGGACCTAGAATACTTTGTAACCAGGTAATAAATCTGCGAAACCACGGGCAAAAGGTAATTGTTTCCATAACATCTAGTTACCTACCTCAACTTTACCCGTTAAAGTTCACATAAGTAGTGTTCTTCTTATCCTAGGAGCCTAGTAATACCACTAAGATAATACACTACTATACAGTGGGTCGTGCATAACTGATGCACATACTTACTGCTATGTAACGGTTAATTGTAACGTGTAATTAAATGTAGCAAGCGTGTGTTTCGGTATGCTATGCAATACATATTTTAGGTTTACCGGAAATTACGAGTGTTTGAAGTCTCTACTTACAACCTTACATATTCGTAACTCGCGCTCGCGAACTTCGTCCGCGTAAAAATATTATATGAAAATATTAGTTCCGTATTTGAATCCGATTTTGAGGGTTTTAATTTTTGGCACGGAACCCTAATTATTTTTCTAAAATAAAAGTCGACTAAGTTACTCCTTATAACATCAGCTATCTGCCAGTGAAAATACGTCCAGGCGTTTCGGAGATTATCCGTAACAAACAGACAGACAAAAATTAATAATGTGGTTTTTGGCATGAGTAGGTATGCTGCTTACTTTCATATACATTCAGCACAAAGCAGTTATTTTGAAATTGCAAACAGACACTACTAGAATGCAGCAAGTAGCAGTACGAATCTAAAAAAATAAAGTAATTATTGAATTTCCCAGGTTACTAAACACACAGTCAGCATACTGCTGCTTCACTGGCGCCGCTGACACGTACGAGCTGGCGCGGAATCTGCTGGGGGTGCCCGAGGACTTCATGACGGAGTGGCCCGAAGGACCCATCGCGCTGGGCGACGTCGGAGAAGACGATAGAGAGCTCCAGACTGAGAGATACAAGAAACATGCCAAGTATGTATGACTGTTTATTGTTGATCATTTAGATATAAGTGAATTGGTTGTAATAAAACCCATCTTTAAAAATCATAGGCCCGGGTTTCACAAAGCGGGGACGAGAGAATCGGGGAGACGTGAGGAAACCGATCACATTGGTTGAAATCCACATCGCGCTCTTGTTTCATTTGTGATTGGTCGAATATTGCACGTCTTCCTCCACACTCTACTTGTCTACGCTTTGATAGAAAGCTGGGCCTTACACAGATTGTCTAATTTTAAATTGCAAGGCAAGTCTTGTCACTATTTTACAACTACACTGTCTCTGTAGGCCTTTTTGTATGTCTATTATGTTTAAGAGTTTTGATTTTATTCTAAAAATACGTTTCTATAAAAATCATTGAAATTGATTTGTGATTTTTTTTTTCTTGCCTCAGATGTTTTTACAGGTACGTATTGGTTTTTTCTTCATAGTATTACTTATGGGACGCTACACATTTGTTCGGTTATATTATACTTGGCTTGAACGCTCGTGCCTACCTACGCCAAAAACCGGCATCAATAATCGGCATCTTCCATAAGTTGAACCATGTTTGGGGCGGCTTGGCACTGCAGGAACTCGAGCGGTTTTACCCGAACGTACATCGTCATCTCCAGACATTTGGATGTACCACATGATGGTTGCGCCGAATCGTACCGTACCGACTACCGATCATGTGAATAGTATCCCTAAGGTATTAATTTAAAACCAGTATAGTCTTCATTTAAGCACCACTAAGTCCAAAATGGCAGACTTGGGTCCTACTTTGATGCATGGTCTTGCAACCAATGTGATGCTATTCCGTAAAAACATAAGAACCGGTAATTCAAGCGTTATTTATATATAAGGAGGATATATTGGCAATTTTGTATTGTTAAACTATTTTTTTAAATCATTGATTGAAGAATGAATAATAGTGGTCTCAGAATTGAGCCTTGAGGAACTCCAGAAGTAATAGCAACAGAACTAGTCCAATGACCATTAACGATTACTCTTTGCGATCGATATTTAACTTAAGGCACAAACCAGCGCAGTAAATATCAGCGCGTATCCCGTTGTAGGCAAGTTTATTAAGGAGAATTTCATGATCGACCGTGTGAAAAGCTTTTCTGAAGTCAGCGTAGACCGCATTTAGCTGTATGTAATATATGTTAATGGAGACGTGCGGTGCTTCCAGCGTGGACTGTGGCGGCTCGGGCCCGCGCGGGTGCTGCGGCTGGTGCGGGCCGGGCGCGTGGGGCGCGTGGGGCGCCACGTCGCTGGCGGCGCGCGTGTGCAAGGAGTTCAGCGCGCTGTTCTTCGTGCGCTGCGACTACTCCGCCGCCTACGACTGGGCCATGCGCGCGCTCAAGCTGCTCACGCCGCACACGCCGCCCAAGTGAGTCCGATACATTGTGTAATGCGTTTCACTATGACTATATGTAACTTTTAAACTCGCCAACCCCGGCCATCTTGATACTCGATTTCAGTACCTCTAAAAGTCGTGAGACAAAATCCACGACAGTCATATTTCTGTAATTTAAATGTATGATTGCTTAATCACATTCCTATTAATAAAAATATCCTACGACCACTTCCCACTCGTAAGATAACATGCGGAAACGTCCCTATTCTCTTCGTTCTGGACGTAGTCAGTCTTTCAGTAACAATGGCGCTGCCTGACTCAAACTCAAACTCAAACTCAAAGCATTTATTTCAATTAGACCATTACAGGCACTTTTGAAAGCCAAACAAAAAAAAAAAAGCTAAGCTACAGTCACAGTCACAAGGCATAATAACTTGAGAAAGTACTGTAGTTGCACATTCCAAAGCGTAGATCTCTATGGAGAAGAATGTGCAAGAAACTCCATGGACACTCTTTTTAATCAAAATATTGTTACAAAATCTTGGTTACATCATTCAC
Source organism: Eugnorisma glareosa (assembly GCA_947578425.1). Classification (NCBI taxonomy): domain Eukaryota; kingdom Metazoa; phylum Arthropoda; class Insecta; order Lepidoptera; family Noctuidae; genus Eugnorisma; species Eugnorisma glareosa. The sequence continues at coordinate 18,777,737 of OX387973.1, read as the reverse complement.
GTTGAGATTATACATACGTGGGACACTCAGAAAGTTTTGCGACACTAAAAAAAATTGTTCTACAGGTACATATATTTTTATTAAATCTTTTCAAAGTACTCTCCACCAGCCACTATACAAAGATTCATGCATCTGAACCAGTTTTCAAAACACTTTTTCCAGTCCGCCGCAGATACCTCGTTTACAGCCTGCTCGAACGCAGCCAGCGCATCTTCCGGCGACGAAAATTGTATGCCCTTGAGCAGATTTTTTATTTTTGGAAATAAAAAGAAGTCACACGGTGCTAGATCAGGGCTGTAAGGAGGGTGACCCAGGAGTTTGACTGGTGTACTGTCCAGGAAGTCCCTCGTTTTGAGCGCGGTGTGTGCAGGCGCATTGTCGTGGTGGAGCAGTAGTCTGCGGAGCCCTGTGTTTGGTCGCTTGTTGCTCACAACAGAAAAAAACTTCTGGTAAACATTTGGTAGTATACCATTCGGCGTTGATGCTTCTTTGATCTCGTAAGGGAATTGAGGCCAAGTGGCCAGTCAAATTAAAAAAGCTGGCGATCAAAATCTTCCCCCCGCTTCGAGATCGCTTCACTTTGGTAGGCGTTGGTTCATTTTGAAACACCCAAACTGTCGACTGGCGCTTGGTTTCTGTATCGTATTGATAAATCCAGGACTCATCACCTGTTACGATGTCGTAAACACGCCGAGACGAGCCTGCTTCAACTTTGTTCAGCATATCACGGCACCATTCCACCCGGGCCTGCTTCTGAGCGTCGGTGAGGTAGCGCGGCACCCAGCGCGATACTATCCTCCTCACGCGAAGATGCCCGTGTAGAATCTCGTGAACGCTTCCCGATCCAATCTTTAATATGTGCTGAATCTCCTGATATGTAATTCGCCTATTATCTTGGATTAAATTTTTCACTGCTAGCACGTTTTCTTCCGTAATAGCCGTCAAAGGGCGACCGCTTCTTTCTTCATCCCCCAAGGTTGGTCGACCGCGCCTAAATTCGTTATACCAACGATACACGGTTGCCTTGGAGGGGCATTCATCCATAAATGCCATTGGAAGTCTATCGAACGATTCATCCGGTTTCAGGCGACACTTGAAATCGTAAAAAATCATAGCTCTAAAATGTTCCCGGCGCAGATCCATTTTTCAGTAAGACACGATACTTTGAATTGGCTCGCAAAAAATGTGGAGGGAAATTTCGAAAATGGAACACACATATTTTTACTTACAAGTAATCATATTTTCGAAAAAGATTCTAACTGGCCAGTCTCCCATATATAAAAACTATTTATCGCAATACTTTCTGAGTGGCCTGGTATATGTGAGAACGATGTAGAAAGACGTGCACATTAAGAGCGCCCAGAGTAAAAGATTAAAATAATCAACACTTTCAAAATAAAGTAATTAAAATAAACCGTGGCAGCTAAGAGATGACCAGTCCCAACTGACAGCGCCCGTTCACGAACATGACGCATGGCTCGGCGCCATTCAACTCAACCATATTGAAGGGAACCAAATGACACGCGCCACCATCAGCGAGAAATTTGAGTGAGCATGACATTCTCTCAGCCACCAGGCTACATTCAAGTCAATGAAAGATAAATAAATGTAAATGGTTGCTTTACAGTACATAGTACTCACACATGTGCTATGCAATTATATAATATTATTAAGAGATGGAATCTATACAAAGCAAGGATATTATTACAATCTTCTGCAGCTTCCACAATAACTTAACATGGTAATCAATTAGTTTGCTCCTATGGTTGTGGAGCAGGACCAGCATTGAGCCAAGCATTTTTATCATCAATATAGTCCCCCAACTTATAATATGCTTGCCTACATAGTGTGCGTTTTATACAAGATTTAAATTTCGTCTCATTCAGTTGTAGAATGTGAGGAGGTATTTTATTGTAGCATTTTAAACAGTACCCCATGAAAGATGAGTCTACTTTAGCTAGCCTGAAACCTGGCTGAACTAGTTGGTCCCTATTTCTAGTATTATAGTGGTGTCTGTCACCTCTCTTACTAAATAAATGCAGATTTTTCCTAACGTACATGATGTTTTCATAGATGTATTGACAAGGTACTGTCATGATGTTAATTTCTTTAAACAGTTCTCTCAGAGAATCGCGCCTACGTAGATCATATATGGCTCTGATGGCTCTTTTCTGCAGAATAAATATAGACTCAATGTCTGCAGCCCGTCCCCATAGTAAAATACCGTATGACATAATACTATGAAAATAACTAAAATAGACTAGCCTCGCGGTATCTACATCAGTAAACTGACGGATTTTTCTAACAGCATATGCTGCTGAACTCAGCCGTCCTGCAAGAGATGTTAAATGAGGACCCCATTGTAGCCTTGTGTCGAGCGTAATTCCCAAGAAAACAGTTTTATCGACAAATTCTAGTTTCTCTTGATTCAATATTATGTCACAATCACTACTTTTGACATTTGGTAGAGAAAATTTTATGCACTTAGTTTTTTTCCCATTTAGTACTAAGTTATTAGCGGTAAACCAATTATGGACCTGCAGTAGGGCGTTATTGACGTCGTCAAGATTAGTGGCACGTCTGTTTATCCTAAATATTAAAGAAGTATCGTCAGCAAACAATACCATTTGCGGTTGGTTGTTAAATAAGTGGGGTAGGTCATTAATGTAAACTAAAAAGAGAAAAGGACCCAATATCGAACCTTGTGGTACGCCCATTCTTACTTTTAAACCCATTGAATTGACACCATTTACCTGTACCTGCTGCTGTCTATCATTCAAATACGATTTTACTAAACTGAGCGCAAGTTTACCTAAACCGTAATGCTCAAGTTTTAATAGCAGGGTTTCGTGATTTACGCAATCAAATGCCTTCGAAAGGTCACAGAAGATTCCTATGGCATCTTGTGCCTCTTCCCACGCAGTAAATATGTGTTTTAATAAAGAAACACCGGCGTCAGTTGTACAACGTCCCTTGGTGAAACCATACTGTTGCTCGTGTAAGATTTTATTGGCGTTAAAATGGTTTAGCATTTGATTGAGCATTATCTTTTCAAACACCTTGCTGAAAACCGGCAACACAGATACGGGCCTATAGTTATTGGTGTCTTTACTATCCCCGGATTTAAAAAGCGGTATTACCTTACTGTATTTCATTAGATCCGGGAAGACCCCTTGATCCACGCACAAATTAAATATTGAGGCTAAATACGGTGCTATAGTCTCAATAATTGAGGTACAAGCTTTGATAGACATACCCCATAGATCTTCGGTTAATTTGATCTTGATTTGCTTAAAAGCTTTTATGACTGCTATGGGGTTTATATGCTGAAATTTAAATTCATTCAGACAGGCTGAAACGTTCGCTTTCAATAAATCAACAGAAAGCAAGGGTGAGGAATTTAAGGTTTCTGTAGTTTTAAGTGGGATACTGGTAAAGAAATTTACAAATTCTTGAGCAACTTCATTGTTAGAACTCACGAGGCCACTGGAGGTGTTTAGTGTGAAGTCATTACTTCGTTTTTTATTTCTATTTGTTTCACTGTTGATAATTTTCCAAACCGTCTTTATTTTATTATCGGCTGATTTAATCTTGTTGCTAATGAACAGCGATTTGGCTACCTTGCAAGCATTTTTAAAAAATTTCGAGTAAGTAGCAACATATTTATTAAAAGTTTCTGTGTTGATGTAAGGCTTAAGGCCGTACAGCTCAAACAATCGTTCCCTACATTTCCTAATACCCTGTGTTGCCCAGTCACTGAAAATAAACTTTGGGCCAATAGTTTTAGTTTTCTGTTTTAAAGTATTATTGAATTCGGTGTGCACTACCGAAAAAAATTCTTCATACAATTCATTTACATTATTTAAAATATGGCCCGGAATACATAACTTACTAATTAAATTATTATTAAATTTATCCAAATTGCTGGGTGTTATTTGTCTAGTTTGTATCTGAATTCTTTGTAATTGTATATTGGACGTGAAAGCAACGGTCTGACCGCTGTGATCTGAAGGAAGGTAATTTACGATGGATTTATCTAAGTAGTCGCAGCAACAAAAAACATTATCAATACATGTAGCAGTATTTGTAGTAATTCGTGTTGGTTCTGAAAACACGTTTGACAAATTAAATGATTTAAAGAGATTTAAAAATCTACTGCTATTTACATTATTCTCTAGGATATTAACATTAAAGTCACCACATATAATTATTGGTTTATTACCAGTTACAAGTTTTGCTAAAGCATCTTCCATTACTGACTCAAACATAGAGTAGTTAAGGTAATTTGGGGGTCTGTAAACGCACACTATTACATGCCTATCTAGCTCAACACAAGACAATTCAATGCTATGTTCCACCGATAGATCGACTATATCATTACGAGATTTAGATTTAATACAATTCCTAACTAAGATTAATGAACCCCCACGTATCTTAGATTTACGGTTAAAGCAACTGCCTACATTGTAATTTTCGTAATTAATTAGCATTTCATAGTCTTTTAACCAGTGTTCGGTGAAACAAACAATTTCAAACATCGTTTTTTCTAAAAACAACTCAATTTCTAGTTGCTTTGAAGAAAAACCTTGTATATTTTGATGAAATAATTTGAAGGAATTCTGCTTAGCCCCTTTTTTACATTTATCTATTTGAGAGCAAGAAGGTACCATGGTGTTGGTGAGTATAATATTAATGTTATTTGTATCTTCCGTTGTCTTACTATCTAGTTTAAATGAGCTGGAGTGAGCTCCTGAACACCCATGCCATTACTGTATGGCAATGAGATCCTACTACTAGTGGATCCTACTTGAGAGACATCTATAGTTACACATGGATCCTCCGATGTACAGTTATTGTAAAAATGTATATTAGTATGATTACTAATAGTCGCAGTGTTTATAATATAACTAAACTTCGACATACTATTTATGTCTGAGTGAATATTAAAAGCTAATAGCCTAGCTATTTTATGTCTACATCTAATAGGTAGATACACCTTACCCCGTGTCGACTTAAGTTTACCAACAATAGTGTTGATATCCAGATAAATAAGTCTGTCACTATAGTGACCTACTAAAAAGTGTACATGTTTATTTAGCATATGAATATAATTGTTTTTTCTATTACTTAAATTTTCAAAATATGGAAAAGCACACAGTATGATTTTATTACAACTTAACTTTAACAACTCTGATACATAGTCGGTGATATCTTGCTTTTTAATATTAGAACTATTACCGACACATATAGTAATAGTAGTATTAGGATTACAAACATTTTGAATTACTGATGCCATAACCTGCTTGTAGGTAGACCCCGGCATACAGTAATTTTGGGTACAATAACTCAGGTTATTACTGATCAATTTACCTAGCCCTCTACCTATACTATCAGAGAACATAACTGAATGATAACAATCAATACTATCAGGTGATACAAAATGACTAATCTCAGTCTGTACTACTTGTGAATCATGAAGTGTAATGACAGGTATTTTATCTTGGCTAATGGTACAGTCCAGAACACTCACAGCCCGAGACGGGTCCTCCGTTGCCTCAGGCTGGAGGGCTGCAGGACTGGGTTCATTCCGACAAGTACAATGAGTGTTGCTGAGAGTCAGCAAGTCCACTTTGTCTACCAACTCATTAGTGGCTAGAATATGCTCCTTAATTTGGTTTTTAGAACTTTCATATTTATTATATAAAGATTTTAGTGACTTATTCAGTCCCTCAATTTCAGATTGTAAGCGCTGAGTGTCTATTTCATAAATATTTTTACTGTCTTCCAGTTTAATCTGATAGTTATTTAATCTACTAACAAGAGAAACACGTTCTTTCCTTAATTGGATATTTTTGGAATAGTGAATTGGATATTTTGACAGTTCTTAATCGCAATTTAGATGTGCCAATCGCGAAATTCAACCTATAACAGATTTTTTGCTTTTCCAGGATAACCATCGAAGTCCTCCGCGCTTGTGGCAAGGCCTGCGTAGTAAAGCGTCGCTTCGGTTCAGCCGGCGTACTGGTGCGGCAAGCTGTTGCTCTGGCCAGGCGGGCCTTCGGGCCGCAGCACCCCAGATATGCTGCTGCTTTGTTGGACCTAGGGTTCTACTTGCTCAACATTGACTCCATCGTGCACAGCGTGGCCGTGTATGAGGTAAATTGAAGATATGACTTCCGGCCGAAACAATATCGTGATCCGTTTTCGAAAAGAAAAATAAAATGAAACAAATAAAGTTTCATCGATGTTTTTCCTCCGAGAAATAGTCTGTTAGGAATTGCGTGTAACATTTATGGACGTATATCAAACCTCATTTTGTATTCGGACAGAATTACCGCAGGTCAAGTAACGGGAACATCAACGAATTTTTTTTATAATCGCCGAATAATTCTTCGCCGGTTGATCTAGAATCATGTATAGTTCATTTCTGTCCCTTATCTGTGTACCACCTTGATGCTGCTTCCGATTTATCTCATGTTCGTATGAAATTAATACTTTTGTTATTCCTTTTCCCCAGGAAGCGCTATGCACTCTCCGGCGCGTATTCGGCCGCAGCAGCCTGCACGTGGCGACGGCGCAGGAGGACCTCGCGTACGCGCTCTACGTGCTGGAGTACTCGTCGGGGCGGTTCTACAAGGCGCGGGACCACGCCGAGCGGGCCATACGGATCATAGAGGTGAGATTTGGGGAAGAAGGAAGGAAACAATAATGTTTATTTGCGCTTAAACGTGACGCATATCATACGGAAGCATAGTGGCCAGCGCATCAAGCTACTACAAAAAAAAAACTACAAAAAAATCTTATTCGATTTTGAACTTAACCAACAACATTTTATGGTTTAAAATCATTTGGAGACATTTGACAGTTTGTAGTAATTTGATGTGCTGGCGACTGTACAAAAATTATAACTAGGGTGAAAATAAAGGACACAGCGCCCGGTACCATACTTTTTGCTGAACTTTAGCTGTGAGAGTGTTTGGATGCAGATGAGACTGATCTACTTTTAACTCGAATCTATCATAGTCCACTGCTCCACATGCATATATACCTCTGGTTCACAAGACCCAGTATTTCTTCCAAAAAAAAAAAGTTATTCATGTATGAACATGGAAGTTATTTTTTAATTTTTTATTGAATTTTTGCTAAAATTGAACTTAAACTTACTCCTATTGGTTATAATTTCAGAACTTGGTACCCCCGGATCACTTGCTGCTGGCGTCTGCTAAACGGGTAAAGGCCCTCATATTAGAGGAGATCGCGCTCGACACACCCGCCGGACAGGACATGACCGGTGAGCTTAAACATCTCTCACATTTTATTGTATGAATTACCCGACTGCGGAAAAGCCCAAACCAAGGGTTATTCCCTCTGTTCCCCTCGATAAAATATGTCAATTCTTCGTCTTGGTGGCGCGAGTCATTGGTCACATTATTTTTTTTTTAAAGACACGTTGCTGATTCTAGGCACCATAATTAAATACAAGTTGGCAGCAGGCGGCACCCATACCATTTTTATAATTTTACATTCAAATGGGTTCGACGTAAACTACAATGTGGTTCCAGCAACATAAAAAACCTGTTAATGCAACTGTTACCAGACAAACCCGATTTCAGGCTAACAGCGACTAACTTTTATGTAGGATGGTTGTTCACATTTCTAACCTAACCGAATCCACGCAATCCTAGGACAAACTAATTTGACGGTTGAGTTGAAATAACACAATACAAAATAATCTTTGCTAAAAAATATAATAGAGCTCCAATTTTATAAGGTAACACACACACACTATTACACACATTATAATGTATTTATCGTTAGATGCTCTTACTATAAATGAATATTCACTATGATTCCAGCGCCCAGTCTGCTGGAGGAGTCTGAATCCCTGCACAAGGCAGCCCTCCAGCTGTCCATGATGGCGTTCGGCGAGAAGAACGTGCAGACCGCCAAGCACTACGGCAACCTCGGCCGTCTGTACCAGAGCATGCAGAAGTTCCAGGTCTGCTCATTGTGTATTTGTTACCTAACATATTTTGGACATTGATGGTGACCCATCAAAATTAACTGCAGATGTGAATTTTCAATAGTATTAAAAATTCACATCTGCAGTTAATTGACGAAAAGATTATTATTACCATTTATCACCATCGTAATAAATGGGGGAGGCCTTTGATCAGGAGCGGGACAATAACGGCTAATAAAAAAAATACGGCAAGCTTAGCTAGGTTGCCCCCCCCCCCTTGTATTTACAAGTCGGATTTTGTGGTAACGCAATTAAACAACAACACTAAATAATTTCCAAAAAAAAAAAAAAGTTATTTTAGTATGTCTTTAATTTTTTTCATTGTAGTCAGCATAAATAACTCCCTAGAACCTGCCGGGACTGTTCGAGAGATACTGCGGCCCTGGAACACAAAGGGCAAAAGAAGGAACATGGATGAGGTTTAGTCAGTACAAGTCTCACACTTCCTTCCGCTCCGCCCAGAGCGAGAGTTCCCGTCCGAAAAAAATAAAAAGGACTCTCTAGAACGAAAACCATTAAGAACTTTGCATATTTGTCCACATGGGATAAAAGTAAATTTGTTTTATAGTTAGTTGTATAAACGTTCATGAATACTTTCAGGACGCAGAAGAGATGCACCTGAAGGCGATAGCCATAAAGGAGGAGCTCTTAGGCCCAGAAGACTACGAAGTGGGCCTGAGCATCGGGCACTTGGCCTCGCTCTACAACTACCACATGAACATGCACCTCGCCGCGGAGAAGCTTTACCTTAGATCTATCTCTATCAGTGAGTAATACTTTAACATGGTTTACGGCTACTAGATTACGAAAGACTCTCTATAGAAGAGTATATAAAACATTCGAGTAGGACGCTGTATATTCAAAAAATTAAAACAGTAAATAATATCAGCCGCTCGGGTTGATCTTTATTGTAAGTCGCGCTTGCCTAGGCTGGTCCGTGGATGGGTGGGAGGGTGGATGCGCCGTCCGTGCCTCAGAAAGCACGTTATGCAGTTAGTCCCGGCTGTCATTTGTAAATCTTTGACAAGGTGGCCCGAAAGTCTGACAACCAAGCTTACCAAGGGGTATCGTATTACCCAGTACTAACTGGGTTGTGGAGGTCAGATAGGCAGTCGCTCCATTGGTTTAACTGCATCCGGTTAGACTGGAAGCCGACCCCAATGAAGTTGGGAAAAGGCTAGGCAGATCAAGATGATATCTGGTTGTAGTAAAAGTAGTCTGCGAGATAATCACTTTTAGATTTTTTGTTAACGAATACACCACTACATTGCAGGCCTGAAGCTGTTCGGCGAGCGCTACTCGGGGCTGGAGTACGACTACCGCGGGCTCGTGCACGTGTTCACGCAGCTCAAGCGACACGACCGCGCCAACCACTACAACCGGCTGCTGCAGCACTGGCAGGGTACGACAAACATACAATAAATAGGTTTCACGACAATAAACTCTATGTCATGCTTGACTAAGTTTATATTCCATCGCCTTTCATGACTTCCTAGTGTTTTAGCTGGGGAGAAAAGTGGCGCAACCATTTCTAGTTTTTTTTTTTTCTGCTCTGTTTTAGAATACTAAACTCAATATCATGCTTGACAAAGTTCAAATTTCAATGCCAATTTACACTGATTCGGCTTAAATTCAGAATTAAGACAAACAAAACAAAGGTTTTCCGATATTACATGACATGACTCAAAGTCATGCAAGAAAAGTTCAAATTCATTGCACTGGCATATTATGAAACTGTTTCTTTTAGTTAACAGTCAAGTTTGAGGACATAAAACTCAATGCGATGCTTGAGAAAGTTCAAATTTCATAGCAATTGAAATTTATTCAAGATTAGGACCATTATGTTCCACACTGCTGGTTTTTCAATAATCAGATTATTTTTATCTGAAGAATAAATATGACGGTTTGACATATTTTCTATACCAAAGTTATCAAGCCGTCATTATGATTTGATAGCTGATTATTGAAAAATTATGCGTTCGATTTCGTAAAGCCAAGTTTCGTATTTATTTGAGTAGAGAAAGACCTGTAGCCGACTGTTGTATAAAACTGGGACCCAATTAATTGAAGGGACCTCTGCCGACCCCTTAGGGGAAACGGGCGTGTCTTTATATGTCTACCAATTTATTGAGTACCAGTTTTATAGAAAAATCGTTATAGAAGTCTGTGTTCTCTTCCAGACAAACGATGTCTCAGTAAGTACCATGTTTTAATCAAGTATGAAGAAACCCTTGATAACTACTTTCAAAACTTTAAACTTTTATACCCACAGAGCTGCGAGAGCAGTCTAAAGCTGAGCAGCAGCCGGCGCTAGGCGACGAGCAGATCATCCCGTTACGGGACCTCCACGCCAAGTTCTTCGGGCCCAACGACTGAGCTCCTTCACCGTCGCGCGGCTTGAGACTCGCTCCCCGTCCCCAACATCATGTGGGACGTTAAACAGTGCCCTCGGGACTATCATATAATTATAAGGCTTTATTGACTACAGAAAATTACAAATTACCTGTTTAACGTAGTGATATAGAGGTTTCGTTTACACATCTGTGCCTAATACGTAGTAAAACGCACTAAACAAACTGTAAATTTACAAGTTTTCGAATGAAACCTCCACCGCTTACTAGGACGGGTTTTGTGAAGTAGATACTGAGTGGGTAACAGTCAGCTCTTTAGAATACTCATGGAATTATCTCTGTGTGTTCCGCTTCTATAATCTAGCAGACATTACGCATATTGACGCAAGAGATAATGTCGTCTGATGGCTCTAAACCTGCTCAAATATTGTAAATACGTAACATAATCATAATGTAATTTTCTCCTCAAAGCCCGTGCTAGATATAGTTATGTCCGGGACACATTGTAGTGTCCGTATAACGCCAAAGGCTACGCTAAGTCATAAATTGTTCTATCAGGCCATATTTATGTTATTGTGCCCAACTATCTGTTGCGTTTTATTGAGCTATAGTGTGTGCCAGCCATAACTTAGTGAGAGGGTGATGAATACGTTCTTATGAACTCCTGCGCATAAGATCTGGCGACTTCGGTAGCTTGCTCCTCTATTTATCGGAGAGTTACACTATCAAAATTATTTGTTGACGTTTGATCCCCGCGCGTAAGAATGTTAGATAGTTTAAATCTTATTTAATGAAAGAGGCTTCTAAAATTAAGTGTAAACAAATATTTTTGATACTGTAACGTCCATGTGATGTTACTGTGTACGTATTTCGTGTAAATTTACATTAGTTACTGTTGCTTTCGCGTAAATTAGATTTAGTGATACGATGTAATGTATGAATGTGCAATCTTTGGAGTTGGAAGTATTGTATATATTGTTTGTTTTTTTTTGCCAATGTTGCCAGTTATGGTCACAGGTTATTTACTAAAGAGTACTGTAACTCATATTACATTTACAAGTCACTCCAGAAATTATTTCTAGTTTATAAAAAAATGTCTTAGTAAAACTGCGCTTCCAATAAATTATGATTTATCTCACTGCCGTATTTTCTAAAGACTTATCTTGTATGTAAATTGTATAGAAATCAAATTTTAAAAGGTAGTTCAGTAGGAAGAAGAAACATATCTATTTTCGCTATGCAGAGAAAACTCCTATGAGAGGTTCTACTTGTTCAAAAGCCGTAGGTAATTATTTATCGTACTTTATTTTCCTACATTGACAGCTTGATGTGTTTATAAGTATTTTTATGGAAGTTTTTAAATAATTATTATACTGTAATAATAAATTGTAATGTTAGAATCAGTTAATGGATGGCTGTAACGTGCGAATGGCGTGCGATTAAATAAGTTTTATGAACATGTATATCGCAGTTTTAATTTAAATAACACGTTTTCATGCAACTTAGGGATTCATTCATTGTCCTAAGATTCCATAAGATTCATACATACACCACAATTAATTGTTCCACCTTCTTCAACTGGGTGAAAAAAACATGAATGAACTAACGACCCTACTTCTTTTTTTGAAAATGAAAACATCTATAAGTTAAAACTACTAAGCTGTTTTTATTTCCGAACTGAGCCATCATTTAAAAAAAAAAAAACAAAATCACGCCCGTTATTATGGGGCGGGCCTATTGCCAACAACCATAAACCACCAAACCAACAACGATAAATACATATTTTATATTTTATTTATTCTGAACAAAAATACATTTGTGTCGAATACAGGAATAATACAATAATAATAATCAATAAAAATTACAATCAATAATACGGATAGAATGTCAAAATAAAAATAAGTAATAATCAAGAATTTAGAAAAAAATAAAAAAATAATAATTTAGGAGAGATGGCTAGGTGATATCTCACCTTCTTTACATGGATGATCTGAAACTCTTTGCCCCCAACAAATTGCAACTGATGGAGTTACTGAAACTTTTAGTAGCGCCATCAGGATGGAATTTGGTGTGGACAAATGTGCAGTCATGTATGTAAAGCGAGGGGAGATTATGGAATCCGAGGGAATTCAGCTCTCGGATTCCATACACCTGAGATCCCTCTCCTCATCCGAAAGCTATAAATATTTGGGTATGTCGGAAGCGTTAGGCATTAACGTAACTGACATGAAGCAATCGTTGAAGGAGCGCTTCTTCGGTCGCCTGAAGAAGGTATTAAATAACATTCTTTCGGGCGGGAACAAGGTGCGCGCCTTCAACGGTTGGGTCATGCCGGTTTTAAAGTACTCTTTCGGCATACTCAAATGGACTCAGACCGAACTCGATACCCTGGATAGGAGAGTCCGTACACTGCTGACTGCAAACCGGATGCTTCACCCACGATCATCGGTGATGAGACTGTATATCCCGCGGAAGTGCGGGGGTCGAGGCTTTTTAAACGCGAAGACGCTCCACAACCGCGAGGTATGCAGTCTCAGAGAATACTTTTTAAAAGCCGAGGTGGGTATGCACAGAGATATGGTCGCAGTGGACAAGGGCCTCACCCCGCTGTCCATGGCTAAAGAGAACTGGCGCAAACCTGTAGTACTTACTACCGATGACCGCAAGGAAGTATGGCAAGGCAAGGAGCTTCACGGGCGCTTCTACCGGGCCCTTCATGGGCCCGATGTAGATTTTCTAGCATCCGTGTCCTGGCTACGGCGACGGTGACCTCTTTGAGGAAACTGAAGGTTTTGTCTGTGCGATTATGGACGAATTTATGTTGACGAACAACTACCGGAAATATATTATGAGGGACGGGACGGTTGACGTGTGTCGGGCATGCCACCGTCCGGGTGAGTCCATCAGACATATTATTTCTGGTTGTTCTCGTCTGGCTAGCGGCGAGTACTTGCACAGGCATAACCAAGTAGCCAGGATTATCAAGTAGGATGGAATCTGAGGTACCGTAATACAAGTATGTGCCCGACCCAGTTCTCGAGAAAGACCATGTCACGCTGTACTGGGATCGGTCTATCATCACTGACAGGACTATTGTCGCCAATAAGCCTGACAAAGTGGTGATAGACCGATCAGCGCGCCGCGTAATGATAATCGATGTTACCATCCCACATGACGAGAACCTCGTGAAAGCTGAGAAAGAGAAACAAATGAAATATCTCGACTTAGCACACGAGGTTGTCGACATGTGGAATGTGAACTCGGCTATGATTGTGCCGATTGTTGTGGCCTTATGGCCAAAAGCCTCGACGAACATCTCTCGAGGCTCTCCTTAGGCGGTTGGATCAAGGGCCTGATTCAGAAGGCAGTACTCCTCGATACGGCTCGCATTGTGAGGAGGTTCCTGTCTCTGGAGCCCTAACCACCGGTAGCTTGGACCCTGCTCCCGATACCGGCGGACCACTATTTTTTATATTTTTAAATGTTTTTTTAAATATTAATTTGTTTAGAAATATTTAAAAATGTAATTTATAAGTATATAATTGAATAAAGGAAATAATAATAAGAACACAGATTGCCTAGTCAGAAGAAAAAAAAAAACAAACAATCAATTTAATCAAAAAATAACATATTATCTGACTTAGAGTAATAAACAAGTTACAGTGTGGCATTATTTTTTGTCCCCAAGAAACTCCTCTATACTATAGTAGCACTTCGTCAACAGGAATGACTTTAATTTAAATTTAAATATTCTTGGACTACTAATGATTTTTAGTTGTAATGGCAATTTATTGAAAATTTATACAGACTGAACTATAGAGCTATGTTTGACAACATTTAATTTTGGCTGCAAATAATTAGGCAAATCTTTCCTGCGCGTTTCTACCCTAGTTTCCCTTTCTTCCTTTGTCTCTTATTTCTCTAGGTTTTTTATAAAGCTACTTAGTAGAACCAAAATATAAAGACAAGGCACAGGTAGAATATTTAATTTCATAAAATGCTCTCTACATGATTGAGTCTGGTCTATGCGAAGAATAGTTCTGAGGGCTCTTTTTTGCATAACAAAGGCTACATCCATATTATATTTATAACTACTACCCCATAGTTTAATACTGTACCTCAGCTTGGACTCTACTACTCAATTGAGCAATGGTTAGTTCGTCCCTTAACTTCTCAAGGCAAAGCATGCATTGCTGAGAGTATTTGAGATTGCTTCAAGTTCTTGTTTCCAGCTTAAGTACTATAGTTAGTATTAGTAGTTTAGTATTATAATATCTGAACGAATACCGAGGGTCGACTTGGAGCGGGTAGTAAAACGAAACACTGGACTGGTATTAAATCACTTATAATCAAACTTGTACCGAATCACAATGAATATATAACAATGTTGGATGTACTGCTCACCCCAAAATAAATATCCTTACGCTACTTAGCTAATTGCTTGTAACGAAACCATAGCGACTTCTAATTCGACTACAACGCCATCTATCGAGCTAGTGGGTACTAATTTTCCAGTATTAAATTAATTGAAGTCGCTATGATTCCGGTTGTTCTTTTTAACCTAAACATACCGCCCACCAAGGACATTATGGCCCAATGTCCTTTCACACCGCCCACCGTGCTCAAAAGGGGAAAAGAATGTGAAATGAATGTAATATAATTTAAACCATAATCCTTGTTGAGAAGTAATTAACAAATATTTAAAACCCATGACATGTTGAAACGTTACATCCTTATAATTATAAAAAAATCAATCTACTTGACAAAATAGTTAAAACAATAAGTTCGACATGTAGCTTAAAACTAATACAAATAACTTTCAATTGGATACAGGTAATACACATAATTTAGACGTAGGTCTTTTTAGAGTAGACGATTGTGTGCGTATAGTTACGACACGAGTAAGACCGTCAGACCCAGGATGTTTTAGTTCAATCCTACCTAGTAACCACTTGCCAGGAGGCATATCGTCCTCCTTAACTAGTACTACTTCACCAACAGATGGTTCCGGAATTTTATAATGCCATTTATTTCGTTGCAAGAATTGGTGAAGGTAGTCGTGCGACCAACGTCGCCAGAAATCTTGCATCATTCTCTGATGAAGTTGCCATCGCTTTAAACTACTAACCTTTGCCCTTTCATAATTTAAATCGGGAGGTAAAACGAGTGGCTCTCCTACCAGAAAATGCCCAGGAGTTAGAATAGTTAATTTATCCTGATCTTCCACATATGATAAAGGCCTTGAATTAAGGCATGCCTCAATTTGAGCCAATACTGTTATCATCTCCTCAAAGGTAAGAGTCGAATTTCCTATCACCCTCTTAAGGTGATGCTTAGTGGACTTAATCCCTGCTTCCCACAGACCTCCGAAGTTTGGAGAATGAGGGGGGATGAAGTGCCACTCCGTACCATTATTTCCTAGTTCTTCTGCTAATTCAGGGTTACAGGCTGACTTTTCCTCGTTAAATAAATAAAGTAATTCGCGCGCTGCCCCCACGAAATTAGTCCCATTGTCGCTATGTAGTTCCGCACATCGACCACGCCTAGACACAAACCGCTTGAAAGCAGCCAGAAAGCCTCTGGTGCTTAAATCACTAACTGCTTCTAAATGCACAGCCCTAGTGGCCATACATATAAATAAAGCAATATAGCCTTTGTAGGACTTATTGCCACGACCTTTAGACACTCGAATGCTTATCGGGCCCGCGTAATCTACTCCGCTACACAAAAAGGGTTTGTTCGGGGTTACACGAGAGGAAGGTAACTGCCCCATCAGTTGGGTCCTTACCTTAGCTGAATATCGGATGCACCTCACACAGCTTCTTACATACCTTTTTGCCAAAGCCTTTACTCCCATGATCCAATACTTGGAGCGTAAGTATGTAATCATTAATTGCGGACCGCCGTGCATAGTTTTCTCATGTGCGTCCGCCATCAAAAGATTTGTTAAAAATGATTCTTTTGGTATTAGTATAGGATGCACTCTTTCATAAGTTAATTCTGACATTTCAAGCCGCCCTCCAACTCGAATTATTCCTTTAGAATCTAGAAACATGTTCAATGAATCTAATTTTGCGTTCTTTCTCCCTAACTTATGATTCTTTAATTCCTCCAATTCATTGGTAAATCCTTCTTCTTGACACCTCCGTATACACATATCTGTTGCATCTTCTAGTTCATGTTTGGATAACTGTCGTGACCTAGCACTAACACCTACCGTTTTATTTTTTCTTAAATTAAGAAACTTACGACAATAAGCCATAACTCGAATCAACTTTGATAGCGATGAAAATTTGTTCCAAAATGAAACTTCTAAAATGCTTGTATGCACCTTAGTTTCTTCTAGCCGTGTAACAAGATGTTTTGGCCTTTTGTATTCTATTACCGGTTCCCTTAGGAAATTCGGACCGTCCCACCAAAGTGAAACTTCTTTAAGTTCAGATGGAGAAACCCCGCGTGAAGCACAATCTGCTGGATTTTGCTTGATTGCTACGTGCGCCCAGTGATGTGTATCTAAGGTGGTCAAAATGTCGGAAACTCTGTTGGCAACAAAAGTTTTCCACCGACTTGGGTGACAATTCAACCAAGCTAACACCACTTCACTGTCTGTCCATGCATGCCAGTCAGTCTTTGGTATGGTCATTACCGCGCCTACTTCTGCAATCAACTTTGCTGTGAGAACCGCCCCACACAGTTCTAGCCTCGGGATGGACACCTGTTTAATGGGTGCCACCTTTGTTTTAGAAGTGATTAAGGAGATATGAACATTTCCCATATCATCAATCACTCTAAGATAAACCACGCCTGCATAAGCAGTTTTAGATGCATCGGAAAATCCGTGCAACTCCAACTTCAAAATATTGGAACCAATATGTAACCATCGTGGGAATTTAATGCTAACAAGAGAAGCCAAACTATTGCGGTAAGTATCCCATTCTTGTAATAAATTATTTAGTATTTCTTGATCCCATTCCAATCCTGCTAACCATAATTTTTGAATAAACATTTTTGCTAGAATTATACTTGGTGCCAACCACCCTAACGGATCAAATAAACGTGAAATGTCCGAGATAATTTTTCTTTTTGTTACAGGTCCAGTTATCGGCATGAGTTCCAGAGAGTATTGAAAACAATCATCGCAAGAGTCCCAGGTAAGTCCTAATATTTTTGTTACTTCGTCTGTTTTTATTCTTAATTCTTCATCTTTTCCATCTCTAATTTTATTCAATAATTCTTTACAATTGCTTTTCCATTTTTGCAGCTGAAATCCTCCTTTAGCTAGCACTTGAGATAATTCCGTGTAAATTTTAAACCCATCTTCTATATTTTCAGCTCCTGACATCAAATCATCCATATAAAAATCATTTAAAATTATTTTAGCCATGCCTGAATTATCCCCGCACTCATCATAAGCTAACTGTTGTAGCGCCCGTACAGCCAAGTACGGAGCCGAGGCAGTACCGAATGTCACAGTTATCAATTCATACTCTTGTAGTTTCCCTTCAGGATTATCCCTCCAAAGTATCCTTTGATATGGAGTATCTTGCCTATCCACTAAAACTTGCCGATACATTTTAACGATATCCGCCACTATACATATCCTATGTGCTCTCCAGCGCATCACGGTATGACGGAGTTCATCTTGCAAAGACGGACCAACCATTAGATCATCATTTAGTGACCTACCATTAGTTCCCTTACAGGAAGCATCAAACACGACACGCACCTTTGTGGTGTCTTTATCCTCACGGACTACTGCGTGATGAGGTAAGTAAACAGCCCCTTTATTACATTTTTCTTGCTCTGTTACTTCTACCATGTGGTTAAGCCTTAAATATTCTTGCATGACATTCGCGTAGTCTGCTTTGAATTTAATGTTTTTGCCTAACCTTGCTTCTAACCCCTTTAACCTTTTTTCAGCAATCACCTTGGATTCACTGCACCTGCCGATCAGGTTTGGTTCGCGTAGCGGTAATCTTACGATGTACCTACCCTCTTTATTCCTTGTAGTGGAAGTTGTAAATAACCTTTCACATTTTGTTTCCTCCTCCGTTAGCATCCTTTTTGCCCCAGATGGTTCCTCTAATTCCCAGAATTTTCTCAATAATTCATCATCTTGGACGCTAGCATGCATCACGGTAATTTGTGAGTGAGTATGTACCTTATTATCAACCTCGAATGCACCCGACAATATCCAACCTAGAGTGGTTTCTTGCGCTAAGAGAGTACCGCTTGTATTCTTCTTAACTCCGTTCTTAATGACTTGGCTGTATACATCAGCACCCAATAAAATGTCAATTTTATTAGGCCTAAAATATTCCGGATCAGCCAAATCATTATCGCTCAAGTCTACCCATTCTACCCGGCTTACCTTTGAAGATGGGAGAAGAGCTGTAACCGACTTCAGAACGTGAGCATTGACCTTTAATTGAAAAGAAGGATTAATTCTTGAGCGAAGCTTGATAACCACTATGGATGTCGAAGTTGTATTTTTATTTCCACCCACACCTAACACCGTATTTTTTGACGGTATTTTATTTAAACCTAAATACTGAACCATGGATTCTGTAACAAATGAACCCTGGGATCCTTGATCCAGTAAAGCCCTAACCACACGGTAAGTCCCAATCTTCGACTCAGCCTTTACTAAAGCTGTAGTTAATAATACAGTTTTTCTACTGTGTCCTGTCGCAAGACATGAAACTAGTGGTTTATCCTCCGCCTGATTGGCGGCCTTGATCCTCTCATTTTCTACTGATGAGGTTTCCGCGCGAGCAGCACTACTACCTTCACCAATATCCGACCCTACAACACCCTGCGGGTGTAACAATGAATGGTGGCGGCGTTTACACACCTGGCACCTGAGAGTGTTTCTACAATTTTTTGCAGAGTGGTTACTATATAAGCAAACAAAACATAAGTTATTCTCTTGAGCAAACTTACGGCGGGCTTCATTGTTTTCCTTGCTAAACTTAGGACATGAACTAATTTTATGATCCGCTGCGCAATATGCGCATGATGCCTTTTTGTTTTCAATTACATGAAGTGCCTGAGTAGCCTTTGGGATCCTAGTGTCTGTTTTAGTTTCTAGGCTTTCTAAACCTCGATATCGACTCACTAAAAAGTCCCTAAATTGATCAAAAGTAGGTAGGTCATCCGTTTGTTCCGATGCTACCATCAATTCCCAAGCCCTTCTAGTCTCTCTATCTAATTTAGCACTGACAATGTGTATAATTAGGATATCCCATGATGCCACATCTATTCCTAAATTTTTTATTGAGCCTAAACAATCGGAAGTTGTACTAATGAGTCTTTTTATATCTGTTGCGGACTCGTTAGTTATATTCCTTTGATTTAAGAAACGTTTTAAAATTCCGTTTGCTAGAAATCTTTTGTTATTGTACATGGACTCTAATTTATCCCAACTAGCTTTGTAATTGTCCGATGTCACGTCGACATTTCTCAACAAATGTTCCGCCTCCCCGGTTAAATACCCTTTCAGATAATACAATTTCTGTGCATCATCTAACCTACTATTGTTGTGTATTAAACCTACGAACAAGTCTCGAAATGTTTTCCATTCAATATATTTGCCTGAGAAAACTGGTATTTTGACCTCTGGTAATCTAAAATTAACGGATTCCTTACTACAACTAGATCCCGGATTACTGTTAGGTTCACCAGATTGGACGTTACATTTAGTTATTAATTCCTTTAAATCGCTTTTAAATTGTATATATAATTCTTCAACATCATCATAAACACAATTCTTATGATAGTTTGAGCTATATAAATCTGACTTTTTCGTTTCGCTAATTATTGTAACGTGGGTCTTACTAAATAATTGCCAATATTGCTCCAAAATTTCTAAGCGTGTTTCAAGGTATGACACAGTACGACGATCTTTTGAGCATTTTTTGAAATTAGCAATAGCCTTGCAAATCTTTGCCTTCACATCTTCTTGGATGTCATTTAATTGATCCATTTTATACGTAAAACACAAAATAACTGGCACACAAATAAAATAGCAAGTACCGCACAAATTAAAATAACAAAACACACAAAACAATAATTAAAGGGTGGAAGACTATTAGTATTTCACAAACTTAATGTCCACTAAAAACAATCTTCTTGCCTGTTTACGTTCACTTTATCAGATAAGTCTCAGTTAAGAGTCAAAATTTTTACAAGTCTTTTTGCCGCTTTATTTCTGTATGAAATCGGGCATAGATTCCTCGTCTGAACCACTTTTCTTTAAAAATTTACAAGTTAAAATCACTCAAGAATGTCTAAGTTGATTTACTAATGTTAATAAACTTCATCTTCAAATTAAATCTTTTCTGATGATAAGATTGCAAATTGTACTCACGATTTTTCACCAATTTCACTCACTGACACTGACACTTCGTGACGCGCAGACTGCGTCGTGACGTAATGCACCACACCAGTGGCGCCCTCTGCTTGCCCACGATCTGCCGTCTTTTCCTCCCTTGCGTCGTTCCTCCGGTTGTGGCTGCCACCAGTAGTGCTGCACCACGCTCCACTGGCTACTCCCAGCTCCAACCGGTTCCACCTCCAGCTCCTGGCACCTCTCACCTGGTACCCCACTTGAAGGGGATGCTCTGGACAGCGATCCACTGCCCAGTAATGACGCGAAGGGTGGTAATCTCTACCACCACCGGAGACCACCAACACAAACACTCCCGACCATCCCAGCTCGAAGGACCATGAACGAATACCGAGGGTCAACTTGGAGCGGGTAGTAAAACGAAACACTGGACTGGTATTAAATCACTTATAATCAAACTTGTACCGAATCACAATGAATATATAACAATGTTGGATGTACTGCTCACCCCAAAATAAATATCCTTACGCTACTTAGCTAATTGCTTGTAACGAAACCATAGCGACTTCTAATTCGACTACAACGCCATCTATCGAGCTAGTGGGTACTAATTTTCCAGTATTAAATTAATTGAAGTCGCTATGATTCCGGTTGTTCTTTTTAACCTAAACAATATCTGTGCCTTGCTTTTTATTAGAATTACGTCTACTCTTCACTATTTAAGGAAGAAAGAAAGAAAGAATAAAGTTTATTTGACAACAGTTCCATAAGCACACATAATACAAAAAAGATACAAAATAAAAAAAATTAAAAACTAAGAAAAAAAAACAAATTGAAAATAGATTGTATTTATGTGCTGTGTGCCACACGGCTGCGCCAAAAAGGTCCATTTCAGCATTCATGCCAGACAGGTGAGGCTGTCTGACGCTGGTCTTCCAATGAACCTTTGGGGGAAAAGGAGGTGACGGAACAACAGTTTCAAACATAATAATAAAATAAATACATGGGTACAAAATAATACATAACGAGTAAATTAAATAAATGTGTAATTTACGAGTTCGGTTAAAAGTAAATAAAAAATGAGTAATAAGTATTTTAGTGTGATCAGACATAAAATAAGATTAAGCTAGGTGAGGGAAGAATGAAGAGAGTGGTGAGTCGGCGTAAAAAATTGTAAATCGCACAGAAAAAGAAAAAAAGAAAAAATATAACAATAAAAGAAGATGCTAGAACCTTGTGGTGATTACGCAAATACGGAGCACTCGGACACAAGCGCTGCAAATGGCTGAGCGTTTATATGATAGAAACATTAATTTCGACCATATCCAATTTCTGCTGTGCTGCTAACAAATACTGCCGTAGACGTGTTCTGAACGTATGTATAGTGCCCAGTAGGGTCAGGTGGGCTACAGTGAGCCAGTGGTACACAGAGAATCGGTATTATTATATTCAAAACTAGTAGTTACCGGATCATGGAACCGACACGTAGCAACTTGTTTCGTTACGTCTCCCTCACTCCCCAGTTGAGGGCGAGCGCCCGTTGTAAGCGGTCGTGTGGTGCGACGATTTGTGTTTTCCCGTGCGAATAGTAAAAAATAGGTAAGTTTTGCTTTTCTTCTTCAAAGTCGTGTTTTCTGAGCTTTTCGTACCGAATTTTATATACATGTAAAGTCACTATCTAGCAATAATATGGTTATTATGTTTTAAACATATTCTTTGATCAATTGCCTTTTTTCAACATCAAATGTCAAATAACGTAGGTGGTACACAGTGACTCAGTATTGCAGGGTACACAGTGAACCGTGGTTCAGTGTGTACCGCTTGATGGTTCATTGTGTACCAAAGTTTAACATCAAATTAGTTAAATAGATACAACTTTTTTTGCTTCAGGATGGGTCGAACTAAGGCAGTGAAAAGAAAGATTGGGGGGCATAGCAAGGATGATATGGTGCAAGCACTTCAGCTTATAAAAGATGGTGCAAGCATACGCAGGGCCGCTAAAGAGTGTCACTTGGCATATCCTACGCTACGGAGTTACGCTAAAAAAATCCAGTCGGATGAAAACACTAACTTAGTTAGTTCCTAATTACGAAGTCAATGCAGTATTTTCCCAGGACCAGGAACTAGTGTTAAAAGATTACATTAATTAATTATTGAGGCTGTAAACGCAACTTTGAGACTGCTTTTATAGGATAGATAATAAGTTGATAACATAGATCTCAATTAATAAAAACCGCATTAATTGTATTTTTTTAGAATATTATATTTTATGTTACTGTTCTACAGAAATTTAAAGGTATTGTATACCAAATTAACAATTATTTCTAAATACATGTGCTGTGTATGTTCTATATATAATATTAATAATTCTATTTTTTGTTTTTTCTTGACATTCTAAGCAATAAACCTTCTTGAATGAATGAAAAAACTTTGTTTTAATGACGCATTTTTGATTGATGACTGATTTACCCGAATAAGTCCAGTTAAAATATAACTTATCTTCGTTTTATTCGGATATGGTTCATTGTGTCCAACGGTGGTTCACTGTGAACTTCATCATGGATCAGTGTGTACCAAAGAGTGTACACAGTGAACCAATTCCCATTTTTTTTTAAACACTTGGTAATGTCTAACCTATCAGTTTTTGAGCTTAATTTTGTAAAAAAACCTTAAGTCTATTAGACACTAAATGGTATGTATGAAAAAAGAAAACGAAAACTTTTAATTTGAGTACATGACACAACTTTGAATTTTTGTGGTTCACTGTTGCCCACCTGACCCTACCCGTAATGGTGGGGGAATATTATTCCACACTTTAGATGCAGCGTATCGGAAACTACCCCTGAAAGCTGCTGTCCCATGAGATTGTGTCGCTAATTGCTGCGCGCAAAGCCTAGGTGCGCACTCTCGTCTACTAGCCATCCAACTTAACTTGTCATACAGATACTTCGGCTTCGTAGTCCTAATAACACCAAATAGAAGACACGCTAGGTGTAACTTTCGCCTCGACTTCATTTTGAGCATACAGTGTTTGTTTAGGTAAGGGGTGACATGACTTCTAGGGGGAACCGAGTAACAGAATCGGGCACATGCATTTTGGACTCTTTGTATAAGTCTATCCGTACGAGCCAGCAAACGTGGGCCGTAAACCGTATCAGCGTAGTTTAGCTTAGATAGTACAAGGGATTCGACCAGCTGTTCGCGAAGCTTTTCGGACAGGTAAGGCCTCATTTTGTATAGCAGTTTCAGGCGGTAAAAACAGTTTTTTACGGAGTTAGCGATGTGTTTCTCAAACCTAAGGCTGCTGTCCATACACAACCCTAGATTCCGCGCCTCATTAACTCGGTCAATAGGCTCACCCATTAGAGTCAAATTAAGGCTTACAGGTATCTTCTTTACTTGCTGCCTCGTACCGAACAACATATACTTGGTTTTCAATGGGTTTAAAGCTAAACAGTTCTCATCTGACCAGGAGGCGATTCTTTCCAGGTCGTCATTTAGGTCTTTAATAGCTGAGTCAACATCGTCAGGCTTAAAGGACAAATATAATTGCACATCGTCAGCATAAATGTGATATTTGCATTTTTGCAGACACTTTATTATGTCTGCACAATATAAAATAAAAATAATCGGGCCTAAGATCGATCCCTGAGGAACTCCTCTTTCTATAGAAGTAAGGGCCGAAGTCAGGGAAGTACCGTCCGTCAACCGTAATTCTACAAGTTGTTTTCTGTCACCAAGATAACTATGGAACCACTGGATTGCATTACTGTCAAAACCGTAGTATTTTAACTTAGCTAATAAAAGTGGGACATTTATGCAATCAAATGCACGGGAAAAATCAAGTAGCACCATAAGTGTACACATGCCCTTATCTTGGGCGGACAAAATGTTATCGGTAACGTCCAGCAACGCCGTAGAAGTACCGCGCTGTTTCCTGAATCCAGATTGTAGGTCAGGCAACACTTCGTTCTCTTCTAAAAACTTGGTTAATTGACGGCATACTACCCTCTCCATTACCTTTGAAAGACAGGGCAATATACTGATAGGCCGCAAGTCTTTAACTTCCGTAGGGTTTGGATTCTTGGCTAGAGGTCTAACTGTAGCAATTTTCCATAGGTAGGGAAATTTAGCTGTCCATATGGAGCAATTAATCATGTCAGTGATAGTTGCTAAGGTGTATGGCATAGTCAGGGTAAGCATACTCAAGGTGACGTTGTCGTAACCTTCAGCATTAGACTTTAGGTCAGAGATAATGCGGGAGACATCATTTTGGTCTACCGGTGCAAGTGTGAAAATTGCTTCACTATATCTGTTTGTCTCGTAAAATGACATAAGCGAAGTGCTAGCTACTGGGTTTCCAGGGACAGTCAAAAAAGATATTATTTATAAGGTCTGGGTTTCTGAAATGTGAGGGAAGGTCTAGTTTTTGTGTAAAGGGTGCTAACGTGGATTTAATGTTCTTCCATAGTAATTTTGGATTATTAATTTTATTATTTATATTATGTCTGAAGTATGCGATTTTTTCATAATACAGGGAACTTTCAACTAAGGATTTTAACTGTTTGTAGTATATTTTTTTTGGTTCTGATTTAGTATGCCTATACTTGCCTAGTGCATTGTCTCGTAACTGCATCATAAGTTTAATAGTGTCCGTAATCCAAGGCTTATTTTCCACATGGCTTTACTAGATTGAGGTGCCTGATCAATCTTTTTCCTAGTGTCGAGCTTTTTTGCACACCTTTCTAAATATTCTTAAGTAATTTTCGCGATATTTTAAAATTGATTTATCACACTTTTTTTTTATCAATAAGGCACAGAATGCGCTTAACTTTGCTGGATACTTTAACTCCTTTGCTAAACCAATAACTTCTTTCAGACTTATTAGGATCAATTATAATTTGCTTTTTTTTACTTAAAATTACTTCTTTTTATATCTTTTGTTACTTTTTTTAATACATACTTCGTGGCTGCTACTGAAAATTTCCTAACGGAAAAACCTAATAACACTACGTGACCTGGGAATCGAATCCGTGACATGCACGTGAGCATGAGGCTATAAGAAGTCAGCTTGCAAAAAGCAACTCGTCTATGGACAAAAATCAGTAGTGAAGGGAAAACGATGACAGGAAGGCGATGATTTCCGTTTGGTATAAGTATTCTACTCTTTGGCGGTGATAATGTTTGGAGTGCACGGGACGAGGTTCAAATATGTGTTGAGCGCAGCATGTGCTAGGTATTTTACCGAACCCTGGTATTCTGCTAGATGAATCCCTGCAGTGACACACGGATTTAGGATACCTAAACCAGACTACGGTGCAATTTTTTTTGAAAAAGTGATAAGTTCATCCATATTTTAACGACTTAAAAATAAGATCAGAGAGTAGTTCTTATTTCACTACGCTGCCGGGGGTTCTAATTCAAACCCCCGCCTAATCTAGTCAGTAGCTCATAGGTCTATAAAAGGCAAGGGTGTCCGCTTGTGGACTGGGGGTCCGAGTACGAACCCCATCCTATGTTAGTAGCTCAGGTAGATTGCAAACACGTAAGCTGCGCTGTATAGGAGTTCGACACCCAGCCAAGCCTAATCAGTAGTTCAGCCAGATTGCAAGCGCGGCCGCTGCTGGTCCGGGTTACGGTTTGACCTCACCATGCAGCACGGAATCGCACTTTTCCGTGCTCTTATCCTTTTCAGTCGCTCAGAACCGCCATTTGCATTTCGCTAGAGCAAGAAACAACGGGAATGCTATCGCACGCGGAAGCGTCGACGATGCCGTCGTTAGGACGCTCTGATTCTCGTTGTTGCAAATGACAGTTCTGAGCGACAGACCAGGATAGGAACATTTCTTTTTTTTAAAACGTAACTTTTGTAATTTCTCCTGTATCGTGCGTTTACAAATATTTAAACTTATTTACACAAACAGCCAGACCCGGAACAACTACCTGGAGGCCATACGCACGGGAATCTAACCTGCGACAGGCAGCGCAACAGTTGATCGCTCAGCCACTGCGCTGTACTGTCTGTCAAAGCATGATTCCGCGCTGCTAGATGAGGTTTAACGCTGAGACTAGTCAGTAGCTCATTGATAGATTCTCAATACGACTAAACTCAAACTCAAAGCATTTATTTCAATTAGACCTTAGCAGGCACTTTTGAAAGTCAGAAAAACAAAGGCGACGCTACAGTCACAGACACAAGGCATAATAACTTGTGAAACTACTGTAGTTGCCCATTCCAAAGCGTAGATCTCTATGGAGAAGAATGGGCAAGAAATTCCATGGAAGTGTCCATTTACTTTTCAATCAAAATATTGTTACAAGACCTTGGTTACATCTTTCATGTTGAGATTATACATATATGTGAGAACGATGTAGAAAGACGTGCACATTAAGAGCGACCAGAGTAAAAGATTATAATTATCAACAATTTCAAAACAAAGTAGTTAAAATAAACCGTGGCAGCTCAGAGGTGACCAGTCCCAACTGACAACGCCCGTTCACGAACATGACGCATGGATCAGCCCCATTCAGCTCAACCATATTGAAGGGAACTAAACGACCCGACACATCCGCCACTATCAGCGAGACATTTGAGTGAGCCTGACATTCTCTCAGCCACCAGGGCACATTCGAGTCAATGAAGGATAACTAAATGTAAATGGTAGCTTTACAGTACATAGTACTCACACATGTGCTATGCAATTATATAACACTAAGATTGAATCTATACAATGCAAACTATTACGTAGAGGGGGTCGGGGTATTCTTCTCCGTAGAGATCTACGCCACAGTCTACGCCTTTGAATGGGCACAACTACAGTACATTCAGAAGTTATTATGCCTTGTGACTGAGACTGTAGCTTCGCCTTCTTTGTTTTTTTGACATTAAAAAAGATTTTTTGCAAAAAATTAAACCGACTTATTATAACGAATTATTTTTCTATTTTTAGTGGTTTACATGTGCTTACCCCTTCACAACGTACCGGCGTGATGTTATGTTATGAACTGGTGTAAACAATAGACAAACATGAGATTTCAGCAATCCCATTCCCATCCCATTTGCTATCATTTATTGAGGAGTTCCGTTGCCTATCTCCGAAGTTCTTCATCAGATCTTCACCAAATTGAAATGGGACCACTCCGAGAAAGTACTCTACCATAAACTACCCAAATCGCTTCAAGTGTGCCTATAAAATTGGAAGAGTCCTCTCTATTTCTCCAAGATCCCATCATCAGATCCAGAATTGATGATCATGGGACCACTTGGCAAGTATACCTTTTTAAACTAAAAAAAAAAAATCCAAATCGGTCCAGCCATCTTCGAGTAATCGGGGAACATACATAAAAAATAAAAGATTCCGACGAATTGAAAACCTCCTTCTTTTGAAGTCGGTTAAAAAGTGCCTGTAATGGTCTAATTGAAATAAATGCTTTGAATTTGATTTGTACCCCAGCCCAGCCTACGTAGTAGCTCATAGAATAGGTCTAGCAAGCCGTTGCTGTACCGGGTGGCACCCCGGCCTTGCCTAGCCAGTAGGCTAATTGATCTAGAGACAATAAGTGTGTCTCTTGCTATTAGCCCAGACTCCACCAATGCGGAGACGAGACGTGGGAATTAACCAATCACATTCATCGAAAACCACATTGCGTCTTTTGTCTCTCCTGTGATTGGTTGAATCTTGCACGTCTCCGTACCGCGCCGCACACCTCAGTTTTTTGGTGGAGTTCTAGTTCAAATCTCATCAAATTCTTGTCAGTAAGTAGCTAATAATATTAAGGATTAAAGCAAAAAATACAAGAACATTAAAATTGTATTTATTCGAAAATAAAAATTAAAGCTACAAAGATTAAAATGAACATTCGAAGTGATTCGATTCGAGTGGAATGCAAAACGTTCCAATAAACAATTTTTATAAATTAAATAAATATTTCCAATTATCATTTTGTATTACTATCAGGCAACATTTAATATGAATTGACAACATTGAAAAGAAACTAGGACACCTTCGTTTTTTTACCCTTGTAGGATTCAGAAACACTCCATGTTTCCACTGTCAAATACGGTAAAACTGACTGGAGATATTAAAACTATTTAAAAAAAATCTAGTCTTCATTTTCTAGTATTTACCACTACATAGCAGTCATATTTCCAAAAAAACTTGTTTCATTTCAAAATACATAATTTATGCATAAATATCTTCTGATAAGTGAATTTGTCATTCATAAACTAAAGGCACGCTAAGGCAGGACCGTGTGCTAACATCGAATGTACTGTTGCTTTCTTATTCTAGTTATAAGCACATTAAGCAACCATTCATAAAATCATTTCGGTCTATCATCAGATTGATCATCATCAAATTGACATCCTGCATCAATATGCAGTATTATAGGCATATCCTCATACGAATGTCAAAGAATGATAGTTCATCAGCATCCTCCTGCTCTCATTCTAATTTATTTAAGGGTCAGCGTCGCGTCTTCTTCGTTGCTAAGTTGTGATTCAATTTTCTATAAATCTTTTTTTATTTTTATTTTTTATTATTTTACTTAACTTTACAACTCTGACTACCCCTTCGCGGACAGTTGTGATGTTACAATTTTAGTAAAAGTCAGTCGTACGGGGGTTATCGTCATTAATAAATAATCTGTTTTAGTTTAGGCCATACATTGAGGCATTCATACTTCTTGAAAAGTTTGTATTCCAGTTGAAGTTTTGAGATTAAATTTAATTGAATTTCAAAAGTTACTTTTCCATAACAAATAATCACAATAAATCAGCTGGTCTACATAATGCATAATTAAGCTTAAAATAAGACATATCTTAAATCTTAAAACATTATGCACTACAAGTTTTAGGTCCGTCGACCAAATACATATTTTTAATATAAATAACATTCAACTGCTAAAAACACGTAAAGATGCAAATTATTTCACAAGGACAAACTTGAGTACACATAAAATATCTTATTCTACCTGCACACGACACAGAAGCTTAATTTTTGTAGAATTATAAGCAAATGGAGCGCTAAAGAATATAAGCTGCCAAGACAGGTGTTTTTCTACTCTACCTACTCAATACCTCAAGCAAGCCACAGTGAGAGCTGGCAATTGCTCAAAGCCAAATGTATACCATCAGACAAATGCAAAATCTAGGACCACATTATGTTCTCAAGCCCTCCATTTGTATATTCCTTCAATCTTCTCTTTAAACAGGTCCCAGAAGACCCACCAAAGCGCGCTTGTAGTCGCCCGAAGTCTCGCCCTGCTGACGTGTCGCAAAACCAAGATGGCGTTACCAAGTAGTTCCGTGGGGCATCAATAGATGGCGTTGTGTTCAAAGAAGGGATGTGTCGTCAGGTGCGCATGCAGCGTGCGGAAAGAGAAAACGCGACATGATTAGTATTTTTGTGGTTTTTTGTAGACCCGTAACTAAGATATTATTAGTTAGTTTTATAATATGGTTACGGGCCCAGGAAATAGTGGGTTATTTACTTATTTAGTCAATTTGGCATGATATATAAAAATAATAATAAAAACAAGTAGGATTTCAAAGTTCTTTTGAACTTAAAAATTCAAATATCTTATCTATTCATTTATCTTAATTACGAAGATACCTTTAGCTACAACAGCCATAAAGCTCTATGTTTATATTTTAAATACTCAAAACAAATAGTTCTCACCTCCTTTCCAATCGCGGTGGCAGAGAGTTACAAAAAATGTGAAAAATATTAAACCACATTACATACAACATAAAAGTAATGTTTCAATAAATCAATAAAATTAACAATGAAAGCACAGAAAATTTAAATATAACAGGGGGGGAAAAAACCGAATAATTTTTGTAATTTTTTGTTTGACGAAGAACATGGCATGCTTAGATTCGAAAAGATATAATTAAAAGCATTACTTTCATGCTTATAATGTGCTTTAACAATTGTGTACATATAATGAAAAATTGAATCATTAGATGCGCCCTCACTATTCTTAGGTAGCTTAAAGAAGTGTTTCCATTGAGAAGACCGAGCTCAAGCATCCCGCATGGGATAACAGATCATTTTATGATATTCAGTAGCTTTTTCGGCCCAGGTGTCCTGGTGAACTGGTGAACAAGGGCCGAAAAGGCTCCTCGTAAGGGTTTTAATCGGGTTATTTTTTAAGGTTAGGTGAAAAACCCTAGAGAAAATAAAGCCAGGTTAACCCGTATTTTGATGATTTAGGGACTAAGTGCGGAAACCAAACCCTTAACATAGAACATAGAACCCGTATTTTTGAGTTAATCAGCCTCTAATAACCGATTCACGCAGAGTTCATTTTTTTACATAAAAAATATGCAAGAACGTGACGGAGTTTGCCCGCGCTCGGTGATTTGTCTTTTCATTCCGGTTAATCAGAAATATTTAATATAATTATGGTAAACCCATAAGGGTTAACCCGTATAATGACAACCCGATTAATCGGTCCTTCAAACAGACTATTAAAAGCGCAATAATTTTTGACACGATAGGGCGCATCTAACGATGTAAATCTTTGCATAATGCATACAAAATGAATACAAATAATTTCGATGATCATGAATTTACTATATTTCTGATGGAATGACAACCGTGGTATGGTGATATAAGAGTTAAATTTCAACGATCATCGAGTTTCAAAGTTTAGGACGATCGACCTTTGGGTAATAGTTTTCGAGGGTAAAGAAAGTGATTAGCAAATAAATGATAGCTAGTGCTTTTCTTTGGCCAATTTGAGTGCAGTGCGTTCAAGCAATCGACCATTACATAAGGGGGCAGTGAGTGACTTGTGTGGTAACATAATATGTAGAAATTCAAAGAAGTCGTTTTCATTTGTGGTAATTTGTGCAAATGAGAAAGTCTAAAATGGATTGACATAAATTACCGAAAAAGCTTTTGTAAATCCTATTGATAGACAGTCTTCGCTTTTGAGAAGTTTGCTACTGTCGTAAACTTCTGTCAGCCTTACTTTGTGAAAGTAATATTGTTCAGCATAGCTGACGATAGCCACAGACCGATTTATTGATAAAATTAACATCATAACACCAGATGGTCATTTTGAACCGATGTTGTTTGAAAATTACTGGAATTCAGCTTTCTTGTTTAACTTTCAAATCAGCAACAAAATATACGAAAGTAAAGGAAAAATTAAGAAATAATTAAAGTAATTAAAAAGTCCACCACCACCCCCCACCACCCACATAGTCCAACATACCGATAGATCACTCTGCAGGGTTTTATCATACAATCTCTCGTATTCCGCCTTGATGCTGCCCAGGTCCATCTCGGACCGGCCCACAACGATCCTGACCAGGGTCTCATCCGAAGTGCCAGCGCCCTGCATGGCGTCGCGAAGCCGAGCCGCGAACCAGGCGGGGGCATTCTCCACACATTCAACTGGAATTGAAGGTTCCAAGATATTATACGTACCCTAATCTCGCTTTCCAAGGTCTTATCGTATAGTCTTTCGTATTCCGCCTTGATGGCGCCGAGGTCGATCTCGGAGCGGCTCACGACGATGCGGATGAGTGTGCTGTCGTCTGTCCCCATGCCTTGCATCGCTTTCCGCAGGCGGGTCGCGAACCAAGCTGCTGAGCTTTCCACGCATTCCACTGAAAATATTTTGGCGGCGAAGATGTTGGTTATTTTTGACTAAGGGGGTTATTTTGGCACACAGTTTATTAAAGACTGCTAAGAAAAAAAATGTTATACATATATCTATACATCTATACAAATAAGAGTCTGTTTGTAAAATCTATATGAAAATAATTACGGCACTCATAACAAAAATACATTTTTTTCAATTTTTGTATGTCTTTCTTTCTGTCTGTCTGTTCCGGCTAATCTCCGAAACGGCTGGACCGATTTTGACGAGACTTTTACTAGCAGATAGCTGATGTTATAAGGTCTAACTACTACTACTATTTTTATTGTAGAAAAATAATTAGGGTTCCGTGCAAAAAATAGAAACCCTTGAAATTGTTAACAAAATTCGAATCAAAAAGGGAAGTCAGGAATAGAAAGAAGAAAAGAATAAAATTTCACGCGAACGAAAGTCGCCGGAAACAGCTGATGTAGGATAATTATATGAATGAATACCATACAGCCTGGCTTCCAGTTATTTATTTAAAAAAATCCCAACCTTTTCTGAGGGCTGAACTCTAAATATACTTTGTATCTTTTCTTAAACAGCAGAAAACTTTCCCACAATAGGCTGCCTGTATGCTGTAATGATATAACAGTCGAAGTGCATTCAACCCGCTCTATATGGGCGACAAGTATAATTAATAACGACCATTATGAATTCTCTACCCATATTAGTGAGTAGCCGTTATGTTGGTAGGCGTCAAACGCATTCATTAATTTATCAGTTTGGTCGTGTGCCTGATGGGAACCTATCGGCAAAAATTACGAACTTCCATACAAATCATGATCCTTTATGGAGGAAGAATTTGCAAAAATCACTCACTTTCTCTTAAGAAAAATTTCAAGTATCAAGACTCTGCGGTTTGGGCTGTCCGTTGTTGACAGTGACTGAATGAATATAAGGTTTTTATTATGTAGAATCATAGCGTAATTCTAAAGTACCTCCACAAAGATTTCCCTAATTAAATTTAAGTTCATTTGGACTTCCGTTATTACTAACTGTCACGCTGAATAATTACGCTGCTGGGCAAACACCTTCCCCATTTAATATTCTTTCATGCAACGTCCTAACATATTTCAAAGGACAATGCTAGTAATTCGTGTACAATATCATTAATGGACTCCTTCCGCTGACGACATGCGTCACGGATGCGTCTCGCCCACTCGCACCGCTTGTATACAATGTGGCGTACACATCACACAATTGACTCAATTATTGGCATCTTACGAGTAAGTTATGTCGCGTTATAGGCATGCGAGCGCATATTTTATTTTTTATTAATAAACTGATCAGTATGTAGAGAAAAGATCGAACTTTCATGAAAATACAAAAACAAAATGTTGTAACACATGTTTTTTTTTGTGTGTAATATTAAACGTAACTTTATACATCGAGTTTTCATTCATAATTAAAGGGTATTTCCTTAGTCTAGTCGTTACCAAAGAGAAGCCAACCGAGCCGCATGGTACGACATTATAATATGGTCCAATCTGAAATCTATATCCTCGTTGTCGACAAACCCCGATTTCGATTTCAAAAAATCTAAAATTACGAATACCTAAAATCGTAACAGTTCGTTTCTTTTTAATTTTTTATACTACATAGGCTTGCGTTTAGCCGCAACTCTACTGATGTGAAGCGATGACGCAGCCTAGGGTTGAGCATGCTTGCCTAGAAGACACCGATTCACTCGAAGTCTGAATAGATCCAGATTGTATTGATCAAGGAACAGAAAGCCGGCAGTGAATTCCACAGACTGGCGGTTCGCACAATAAATGTTGAAGCATAGCGCTTTGTTCGCAACTTGTAACTGAATTACTAGTTTATAAATATGAGAGAATACTAAAAATGAAATGATGTAACCGACCGATAGCTGACAACGCATCCTTGAGTTCTCCGTCGATCTCCGCCTTGATGGCCTGCTCGATGGTACGTCCCGAGATGTTCTTGTACTCCTCGAAGATCTGACGCAACTGCGCGAAGCTCTCGTGGGCCAGTATCTGTAAGGCATGGTAAGATTTTGCAACAGTTACTAGGTACAGTAGAACAGTGGTTGACCATTGGAAATGGCTGCGATTCACTATACTAACTTACTTAGTTTGTAGGTCGTAGGTACCTTTTTTACACGGTGAAAAAAAACTAGTATATCATAGAATGAAAAATCGAAGAAATGCGACATACACACGGGGGCCGCGTGGTGGATTATCGCTCTCTCTCTTTAGCAGAAATGAAGTCTCAATGTGTGGCGTGAGTTCCTGAGATATGTCTTCCAATTTACTTTTACTTACACTCTCTTAATCTTATTACAACATGTTACTCTCTTTACCATGCTCTCTACTCACCCTATTGAACACCTCTTCATCAGTGCCCCACTTGGCCTCCCCGGCGTCAAACAACGCCTGAGCGTCCTCCCTCGCCTTCTCCGGGTCGACGCCGACCTCCTCGTCCCGGGCACCCTGTCGATGGGCAGACTATGTCAACACGTAGCCAGAGTTCTTTGTTCACCGTGGGTGTAGCGATCAGTTTGTGTTTGTGTCATATAACGTAAACAAAAATATATTGAAGATATTTTGAATTAAATATTGAACTCAGATGCGATGAGATAAATCTAAATTATCATATGTATGTTAGGATCGGCTTCCAGAATACCAGTATTATGGAGCGACTGCCTAGCTGACCTACACGACCCAGTTAGAGAGTAACACGATACCTCTTGGTAAGACTGGCTGTCACACCTTCGTGCTTCCGACAATCTACTAAGGTAATCTGTACGTCATATATCTACGAATGGCAGCCGGGACCGACGGCTTATGTACAAAATATACAAGCATTTATACAAGTTGCTATGATACAAAAATATAGTGCCTATAATAACGAATTCGTATTCAAAATGCCAGACCTCTGTCTCCGCAGACAGTACACTATTAAATATCAACGACATGCGACCACTACAGAAAGACCAGTAACCGCGAAACTTTATACCAATTTATTCCTGCAGACAGTAGGTACTAATATTACATACATACTTAGATAGTACCGTATCTGGGATAGTTATGAACTAAGCAACAAACAATCAGAGAATGTGTTTCTTCAAATCAAGTCATTTATTCACATAAGGCTGACGTACATAGCACTTATTGCTTTTCAAAATGACATAAGCTAGTCCCCTAAAACGCCAGCCCTTCGCAATTGCCTAGTATTTTAGCTGAGGCAAAAGAAGTAGCTGAAACCCAACCGCCGTAACACGTCCGTCTTTTATATTAGAAGAACTTGAAGTATACATTTTAGTACGAACATAGTAACTAAACAGTCAAAAAGGTTTTCCGGTTAATTAAATATGATGTGATAATCTAACATTACTTCAGTCCTATAATTAAAAAAATCTACAATAATAACTTTCACCTTGAAATTGACATGCAAACACGAAACAACACGCAAGTCACATGTCGAACTAAAACTAAAAATGTATACACAAACAATCAATAAATCAAATCAAACAGAACACACAGTATCGACACAAAAGTGATCACTACACTCCAAGGTCACTTTATTCTGAGCGAAAGCAAAGTCGAAAGGAAAATTAATGGTGCGTGCAAGACTTTTCACAGGGCCCGTGTTGGTCCCATTCGAACACAATTGACAATGGAGCCTATTTGTAAGGACATTCTCAGCTGACTTTTATTAATACGGAGGGACATACAAATCTGAATCACTCTTATAATAGTGGGGACCACCTTTTCTTTCGTATTACATAGGGATAAAATGCCGTCGCTATAGCTCGCGGCAATATCGACAATGCGCTCGGCAGCACGCTCTGCTTCTCGCTCTAGCAAATGACGGTTCTCTGACAGACAGAAAAGGATAGGAGCATGGAATAATACGATTGCGTGCTAATAGATGTGGTTCAACCCTCATTATATTAGCAAGGACGTCTGTCAATAATTTTTCTATGATAGCAGTAGGTAAAGCTAAGATCGATTCTGAGCTACAATTGAAAAATAGCTTTCAATTCAATTCTCCAGCTTGTTACATTATGACAACATAAGTACCCCTTTAGTAACAATAAGAATATTGTATCCTGACAATCGATATCAAGGTGAAATCTTTACAAATGTATTTGAATACTGAATAGAAACCACGATTTTGTTCTTTCATATAGGTGGGGTATAGGAAAACTTTTTAAAAAGGTTGGTTTTCGGAAAAAATATTTTTATTATTTTATTCTATTATTTGTTTACGGACATGCCAACCCCATCGTACCTTATTAACTGTTTACATAATTATGTGGAATATTTACTTACCTATTAGTAGGAGAATCATTAACTAGATATCTTCACCAAGGGAAATCATTTGTCGAAGAATATCGACGGTAAAAATTAGAAATGTCGTAACCCCGGGGACATCGAGTGCGCTTTTGGAATTTGCAACTTTCGGCTGAAGGTCGAAAATCACATAGCAGCTATCCTATGGCTATATGGTTATCCTATGGATATTGTTAACTTTTAGCCTAGTGTCTAGTTTTAATCCCCCAGTCTAGTAAAGCGTTAAGTGCAAAAGATAACACCGCCAAAGCTTCAGTTAAAATTCTAAATACATTCCAATCACTACAATGTTAGTATTAGTATCATTCCAGATTCCAATATAATTATGTCTTACATGCCATTTACAAACTCACAAGGTCACATTAAATTATCTAGCCAAACTGCAGCATGGGTATTGATTGATTGACAGGATTAAACATGAAAATCGGACAAGTGCGAGTTCGACTCGCGTGGAGAGGGTTCTGTACGTTCATAGATTTCTTATAGGTTTTCTTGTAATTTAAAGGCAAAGAACTTTTTTTTTTTTTCAAAATTTTTGGCCCTTTAGTTTCGGAGTTGAGGTTGAGGGTTGATGGTCAATTTTCGCCTATTTTTAATATAACTTCAAATCTCTTTATCTTAAAATTAAAAATATTTGGGATGCTCACAATGAGCCCTTTCATTTGATATGTGGCCCCTATGTTTAAAATTCATTAATTTACACGTCCGTCTTGTATGTGTATCAAATTTCAACTCGATCGGTCCAGTAGTTTCGGAGTAAATTGGCTGTGACAGACGGACAGACAGACTCTCGAGTGATCCTATAAGGGGTTCCGTTTTTTTCCTTTTGAGGTACGGATCCTTAAAAATCATGATTTTTGGTGTCAATGACCGTAGAGTTAAGTTTGTTAGCAGTAGTAAAGTTAATCAAGACCCATCACGTTTGTAGAGTTGCAAGCTAACTTAATTTGATCCCGTATACAGCCTCGTAGTAACATATTTTTTCGTTTTTTTTTTTTTTTTCAGTAAATAAAATACAATAAGAGATTAACAATGTTCATGAACGCAACACTGTTTACAATCGATGTCAGATGTCTTGCTTAGTAATCAAAGATGGCGACAGACTAACTACAATGGCCGACGATCAACATCGTCATACTACAGACTTTTTTATTATATATTTTTTTATTT
This sequence comes from Eugnorisma glareosa, assembly GCA_947578425.1. Taxonomy (NCBI): domain Eukaryota; kingdom Metazoa; phylum Arthropoda; class Insecta; order Lepidoptera; family Noctuidae; genus Eugnorisma; species Eugnorisma glareosa. The sequence continues at coordinate 18,739,865 of OX387973.1, read as the reverse complement.
CTTGTGGCATTGTTTTTCTCTAGGTAGATTTGGCAAGGACTGGATAGAATTATTGACTTTATTTATTCAGGTTGAAAGGAACATCGACGCACAGACGATTACCACGTATCCAGGACATAATAATTCTCAACCACCCCACATAGATTTTTTTCTATAATAAAAAAAAATTGCTGTTCCATACATTTTGATCGTGTTAGGTATAGGAAACAGCATTTTTTTTAAATTACCCTTGAAAAATTACTATACTGAACACGAGGTAACCGTTTATGCGTCGATAGGGCCTTCCACCCTGTGAACCAAGTTTGATTGCCAACAAAAACTATTATACTATCAAGTATCAACATTCAACGCCCTATTTGCCATGTTTTTTTTTCGCTGGTAAAAAATACCATTCACTAATGCTTGTTTAATTGGTTCTCGGTCATTATTACACCAATCAGCACAAAGTTAACAAAGTACATGCAACACATAACATAATACTTACAGTCACAATGAGGGTCAGCAGACGACGGAAGTCGCCTGAAGTCTCGGAGCACATGTGCTCGGCCAGGGGACGGTCATACACTGTACATAGAAGATCACTATTAATTGAACAAGAAGCTAAATTGAGACCAGCTGTAAAAGTCATGCAGGCCAGTCAATCAAGAAGCCAGACTAACGTCACAGGATGCACGGGATATATTGGTAGTTATTTTTTAAATCGATTTTAATCAGCAATGAAAAACAGTAGACTGGTTAAAATACCTATATGTTAGGTAAGTATTTTCACCGTCCCGCAATATTGCATAAAATGTGTTGGGAAAAAAAATGAAGAAATGTTTCATAGTAAACCCGCTCCGGCTTCGCACGGGTGCAATGTTATACATATAAACCTTCCTCTTGAATCACTCTATCTATTAAAAAAACCGCATCAAAATCCGTTGCGTAGTTTTAAAGATCTAAGCATACATACGGACAGACTGCGGGAAGCGACTTTGTTATACTATGTAGTGATGATTTAAATTAACTATGATTATTTTGTTGACGTTCGCGTTACGTTACCAAATTGACAAAACAGATACAATTATGTAATTTTTCTGTGACAATTTTGTAACCGTCATTTTTCATATACTACCAACAACCAGTGACTAATTGTAGCTATTGCATAAAAGACATTCAACTTTGACGACGGAATGACTCATTCAAAACACAAAAACAGGTGTAGAAGCCATTATTTGTTCTTTCTTATGTAATTAAACTTAATGCACGCCTCACACGACGATATAAACGACCTTGACTTCTTTCCGAGTATTTGAACAAGACTTCCACAAAAATGCAAATCAATATTGACAATATTCATTCAGAAAAAAAATGTCATCATCTACCAAGCCATTTTCCAACTACGTTGGGGCTGGCTTCCAGTCTAACTGGATGCAGCTGAATAACATTATTTTACATGGAGCGACTGCCTATCTGGCCTCCGCAACCCAGTTAGTACTGGATAATACGATACCTCTTAGTAAGACTGGTTGTCAGACTTTCGGGACATACCTGGGACGACTGTCAAAAAGATCTACAAATGACAGCCGGGACCAACGAGTTAACGTGCTTTCGAAGGCACGGAGGAAACTCGGTATGAAATGGGTGGCCGCCCATCCACAGACCAACCTAAATCGCAAGCAAGCGCGGCTTGACCTGAAGATTGATCCGCGCGGAAAATGTATCATTGTTATTGATATTTAACCACGAGAAAACAAATGTATCATTGTTTATTACTGGGTTATCCTATCTGCAAAAATGACGAATTTCCATTTAAACTTTCAGGATAAGATTTTTCAAAAATCCTTAGTGACACCATAACTGAAACTTCTGTAAGTTTCATGCTTCTAGTTCGAGACCCAGCAGTTCAGCGGAGTATGTAATGTTGCGTTGTCTCTCAGTGAGCCAATGAATACATTTTTATTGAGTAGGTACCTAGATATAATAAAAAGTACTCACTCCTCTCATAAGCCTCCACGATGGAAGCGATCTCTTGCTTGGTCCTGGTGCACAGGATCTCGACGAGAGTATCCTCATCCGTGCCCATCCCGTCCATGCACTTGTTCAGTTCCTTGCACAAATACTCTTCGGGCGGCATCATTAACGCCACTATCACATCTTCGAAGTGACCGCCTAGTTCTGACTTCAGATCTTCGATGATGTCCTGGATGGTAAGGTAAAAGAACAGTCAAAAATGGAAGGAACTGTTCCTATTAAACTCAGTTTTGAAAATAAATGAACCAAAAAATAAGAAATTTCTAAATGAACCAAAGCTTTTATCGTCGATTACTCGCTATTCGTCGCGATTTAGGTCATATTGGCTCGTTTGCTCTGTGTAGGAAAATCGCAACGCATTAATGGCTACGAATGTTTTCATGTGTGTAGAACTGTCGAACTACGCTCTTAATGATTTCATCGCATTTTCCGAATAAAGACCCTGCTCTTCAAAACTAACTCAAGGCATAATATGCTACCTCATATTATACTTGGTGTACGGATAAAGACCGTATGCTTAGTGCGAGTTAATGCTCAACGTTCGTAAATTACCTTAATATAAACTTTAATTAGATACGACTTGCAGGACAAAAACCCTATTCAAGTTTTTTCTAAAGACTCCTATTTTAATTTGCCTTGAGAAAACGAAACGAAAACCAAAACATACACGTAACATAACCAAGAATGATGGTGCAGTTTACCACAAGTCGATAGTGGTGTTTCAACTTTGAGTTGGCGTAGCGTAGTACGAAGTTAGATTAGAATAAGGCCCGGTCCCTCATTCAAAGCGGAGGCAAGCGGGACGGAACGCGGAGGACAAATGAGGTGCAAGATTCGACCAGTCATAGGATAAACGAATATCGACCAATCAGATAGGTCCCCGGATTCCTGCATTTCCCGCATGTCTCTTCCTTGCCTCGGTGGAAAGTGGGAGGCCAGCTCGTACCGGTTTTATTACCATTGACGTGTGGCCTAAGTCTACTGTACACCAAGAAGCATGACTAATAACAGAGGTACTTATGGTGTGCGCTATAACCTTGATAGTAGATTACGTGTATCTAGCGTGTAACTTGCGCAACATGTAATATTCATGGCTATTTTAAACAGTTTGTCGGTTTGAAACAATCAATAAATGATGGAGTCGCAGTGGTATGGGAAGTTAAATATGGATCAATAAGTAAGAAAGGTAGGCTTTGAGGTATAGAGCCTTTTCAGAGTTAAGAGGTCGTAGCAGCAAATCGGGTGTCAGGCTACGGGGAGGAAGTCTTTCAGAAACTAGAGGACGTGTTTTTACGGCAGCTACGAGACATATTATCCAGATTCTCGCAAAAGCTGTTGAGTCATTTATGTGTTGAGGTCGTTGTGGAGTACGTGGCTGTAGGGAGCTTTTCTCGTCGAAGCCTATAATCACGGAGTTGCCTTTACACCCGGTTTGATTTAATCGTAACTTCATAATTCAATATGTCGAGGGCTTTATTAGCATAATCAGCCTTTAATGTTCCCACTGCTGGGACACTCGGCCTCCTCTATATGAGAGGGAATGGGCTATAATCCACCACGCGGGCCCAATGCGGGTTGGTAGATGTCACATGTCTTCGAATTTTTGGTTCTAGGACATGCCGGTTTCCTCATGATGTTTTCCTTCACCGTTGTGAAAGCAGTGGTGATGAAATAAATTACACAAAGTAATGCGCCTGCCTGGGTTCGAACCCACGACTTATATGCTTGTGTGGGCTTTAAGGAAGTGCGAAAATAGAAAATGACAAATTTTCAACTTAAAAACTCCATCATTGACTGTTTATAGGCTGGTATACTATAATATAATCTGTAGTCGTAGTTAATGTTTTAAAGCTATGACTCATTTACTCTCGGCCGCTCTCACGATTATCTTATAATTAATCATTGAGTATCAAGATCAAGGTCTGAAACAATGTACAGTACAGGGTCTATATTATACAGTCTTGTAAAATTATACGGACAACAGAATATTACGTTTTTATAAGAAAGAGACGAGTTCTCACTTTCTCAATCCCAGTTAGAAATGTGGGAATATTATGAAGAGGTTTTTTTTTTTAAAGAGTTATATTGTGAGCACCTCCTAATTGGGATTATTTGGATCAGAGAAACAGCATAATGAGAATTTTCTTTTTCTAGTAGGCAATGTATCCGATACCTAATTAAAATATCTTTTATATATCCCGAAGCAATCAGCATTAGCTACACTAAAACTCACGACTCGAGCTAAACTAAACAATGAGAAGACTTTATCATTACGTTTTCATTGAATAGAAGTTATGACGCGTGCTTGCTCACTATCTATATTAGCATTAGCATATTGAATCTTTTGATACATTTAGCTATGATGAGGGAGCAGATGAGTATGAGGAACAGTTTTCTCACAATTATTTCTTTGAAGTCTACGTATATTGTAGATAATACTAATTATTATAAAGAGGTAAAATTTGTTTGTAAGTAGGGAGTAATCTCTGGATCTAGTGAACCGATTTTGAAAATTCTTTCACTAATAGGAAGCTACATTATCCCCGAGTGCTATAGGCTATATTTACAACATGCCCGTGGGATAATTTCCGACAAAGAATGATGCCGCGAGCGACCCCGCGGGCAACAGCTAGTTGTAGATATTTTCAGTGTTTACGTGATGACGTTACACTCAGTTGTGCAAATATTGATTAAAACTGTACAATGATTGGCAATTGTTCACGATAACTTATGAAGTAGAAAGTACAGACTTACAGAGCCTAGCCTACGGTGTAGTTTTCGTATTGCGTGAATCTAGATTTTTATAGTCTCCATCACGGGAGGTACCTACCGTAAAGCTCTGGTCTGACTACACCAAAGCGGAGACGAGCACAAACCGACCAATAATATTGTTTGAAATCTACATTGTGTCTCTCGTCATTCCTGTGATTGGTTGAATCTTGCACATGTCTCTGCTCCGCTCATCTCCGTTTTGGTGGAGTCCGGCCTAACAAGCTTTTCTAATAACAGTTCTAGAACTTCAACTGTTTAAGTTTCTCAGCATTGCATGACTAGTTTCATAATGAACTAGCTTCCGCCCGCCACTTCACTCTTACTCGGTAATAGTGTACTTTCCATAAACCGAATTTAAAAAATCCGATGAGCAACACCATTAGTTATGAAATTACCTCCTACATCCATACTTAGTTTCACCTCTTTTTGAAATTAGTGTGGTAAATTGTGTTTCTAAACGCTGCGCATTGGATGGTTCATACGCCTTGCATTCTTAATTATAAGTTTTGCTATAAGACTTACCCTGCCATACTCATGGGTGAAAGACTTAGCGATGGCCTGCCGCTGGGCATTGGACCGCGTGGTCAGGATGTCGATGATGGCCTGCTCATCAGTCCCAAAGCCCTTCATGGCAGCCCGGAGCGCCGCTGCGTCCTCTGTCGCGTTGAAGTTGGGGACTCCCACGACGGTTGGGTCACGCTGAATGGAAATAGATTTAAATGTGTTTTGTACATTATGAACTGCTTTAACTTCTGATCGGAGCAGGTGATGCCATGCTATCTATGCATGAGAAATAATACATTTTTGGTTTGATTTATTGTATGGTTCTAAATAAAAATAACACGGGAATTCTTTCATCTATTATAAATAGGTACTGTCATTAAGTGAGGAAAAAGTGTCACAAATTCAAAGCATTTATTTCAAGTAGGTCAGTTACAGGCACTTGTGAATTGTGGAAGCAAAGACAAGAATAAAATGAAGCTACAGTAACAAAAGCAGCTAAAGACAGATAGTTAACAAGACTGCCCCAATGCATAAATCAAACATATTATTTTATGTGACCCTTATAATTCAGACTAATTAGGAGGGAGTGTGTTTTTGAATGGCAGCCATTAACCTGAATGAAGGGTCACACCTCATTGTGTAAGTAATAGAAAATGAAGGCCCTTGGGAGCTTAACCTGTGCAGTGTTTAATACGCTTGAAAATTAAATGAAGACTGGCAGAATTTTGTGGTTTTTGGGATCAGGGAAAAAGTAAAAATGCTACATATTTGTTACTAGAAAAATCTGTCTTTACAATTTCTATTATTATTTATTAACATGACAGTGTAACTAGTGCTTCCAGAAAATCGTGTTTTTTTTTACTGCAGAGCAAAACAAGCCTTTTAGGTATACTATGGCCTGATTTTTTTTTGTTGTGAAAATTCATATATCTAGGAAGAGGATGACTACTTAGATAAAAAAAATAGAAAATTTCAAAATAAATTGCAATGGGCACGAGAATGATAATAAATCTTGAATACTATTGAAACTGGTAATGGCCAGTAATGGCCATTTAAGTGTGACTAACAATGCATGGTCATAGTCAGTCAGTGTGTCTGGTCATAAAATGATGCATGAATGAATCATTGACATTAATATTCAATGACATACTACCAAGTGCAGCAACCTACAATAAAATTATAATGAATGGATTCTTTAGTTTGAATGGAATTCCATGTTCTTATAAGAATACTCTTAAATGCAATTAAGCATTTATGTATGGCTTTGAAAATATCTTTAATTCTTAATTTTATTGTGTGTTCATCTTTTTTGCCTTATGAGTGTTGATGAAAATGAGTAAGATTTAGCATAATCAGCCTATAATGTTCCCACTGCTGGGACACACGGCCTCCTGTATAAGAGGGAATGAGCCATAACTAAGCTATCCACCACACAGGCCCAGTGCTGGTTGGTAGATGACCCATGTCGTTCGATTTTTTTTTGGTTCTAGATCGTTTTTAAGAGCAGTGGTAATGAAATAAATTACACAAAGTAATGCGCCTGCTGCGGTTTGAACCCACAACCTACTGTTCGTAAGTCGGGGCCGCCATCACTGGGCCACCGCTGCTCTCGAGTAAGATTTACTTGTTGCCAACTTTCACATTTCAGTTATTTAATTTAAAAGATGTTATCAAGTGCTTGTACTTTCTAAGTGGTTTTTTTGCTGAATGTAAAATAAAATCCATGTTTCACTTGTTTTACAATGACTGCCATGTTGGTCTTGTGATGATGAGGTCCTGGATTTGATTCAGATCAGGCAAATTGTTTGAACATATCAGTAGCATCCCTGTTTCTGAAATTGTGCCAGGTTGATGGCATTGAACAGTGGGTGCAATTAAATTTCTGTCTTACCTGATAGCAGGTGTAAAAATATGAGTGTTATTTTTAACTTGTAATATTTTTTTTTTTTTGGTTTAATGTTTTTTTAACTCATTATACATATTCTTTTTATTACAGTAGGTACTTTTAGTCATAATCAAGTTTACACAGTTCAGGGCCAAACTGGTTTTGTTAACTTTTTTTTAATTCAGGGTAAAAACTGGTTAAACACTATTAAAAACATACATACAGGCAGGCCTGCTTCTGTGTTTTAACTAAAGTTGATCAGAGGTTCATCTTATATCACGAAAAGAAGTAAAGGTAGGTACTTATTAGGGAAAACATGAGATACAGCTATCCCAGTATCTATCGTAATGGGCTCTATATTTCCCCTCGGTTGTTGTTTACGCAGGGTCAAGGTTGTGTGTCCTACCCTGCGCCCTAATTTGTTTTCTGATGTCACCGGGAACCGCCCTACGCCCACCATTACTAGGAAATAACTAATCAAGTGATCGAATACTCACTTGGAACACCATCTTTTCTATTTGACGTAGCGTTTCTTCGTATCACAAAAAGAATAAGCGATCACACAAGATGCTAATAAGATTTTTATTAGATCTTTCACTGACACACAATTTCACTGGATATCTGCAAATAAACTGGTAATTTAATTATCCTGCAAGTGCACGGTAGGAAAATTGAAGCATTCACGTAATAGAAATTAATTCATTAAATTACATGAGCCCGTTGAACAACAGCCACCACAGCAGCCGCTTAAAATGAAACTGTCAGTGTCAAACATTGAAGTGACACAGTTTACCAAGGCAGAGGTGCGCAATTTATAGAGTTGTGCACTGTAGTCGATTTTATGACAATAGATTAAAATCATAGAGGAATAATCTCTAGAGTTGGCATAGCTGCAACAGTGTATTTATTTATCTATAGCTGCACCTACCCTTCTGCCAAAGTACAAACGCTGGCGCACATCAAGCTATGAAGCAAGCTACTACAATCTGTCAAATTTCTTTCAATAGATTTTCAACTTTATCGCTTAATCATTAAGTTCGAGGTTGTTGATAGTTTCGGATAGCTTGATGTACTGGCGCATTGGCCATAAGACCATATACCGATAGATAAAACTTGTTCAATCGCCAACAGACTACATTGTATATCTTTCTACCTGCTACCGCCGGCTACCTGCAATATTCTCTCCTTCCCCCTTAAATCCATCCAAAGGTTGTCTTTAAAAGATCGCTTTTAGCGATAAGACCGCCCATTGTGTCACCCCTTTTTCATCAGCAAAATATTCTAAATAAAATGGAGAGATTCTTACGACCCGAAAAACTAGACATTGATCCGTCTGACAGCTCCGCCTCAAAGGATTGGGAACACTGGAAGAGGACATTCGAAAGTTTTTTGTTACATTGCGAAAAAGATACGAAAGACAGTAAAATTATCCTAGACTTACTCATAAATCATGTATCCGCTCGAATTTACTCGTATATCAGTGAGTGCACCACTTATGAAATAGCTATTAGCACACTCAATAAAATTTTTATCAAACAAAAAAATATAATTTACGCTAGACATATGCTGGCAACAAGAAAGCAACAGAGTGAAGAAAATATCGATGCATATATTCATGTACTAAAATTAATGGCAAAAGACTGCAAATTTGAAAAAGTGGATTCCGAAACGAATAAACACGATAGTATAAGGGATGCATTTATTTCTGGCATCAAGTCAAACAAAATAAGACAACGATTACTTGAAAATCTGACATTAAACATTGACATCTCATCATCTGACATTGACATTAGACATTGGCAGAAGTAAAGAATTTCTGAAATTCACGAGGCATTGCTTCTAGTAGAACCACTCCATACAATCCAAGAGGAAATGGCCAAGTAGAACGTTTTAATGGAACTCTATGGAAATCAATACAATTGGCTCTACGTTCACGCAATTTAGCAATAGAAAATTGGGAACAAGTTCTTCCTCAAGCTTTACATTCGATACGGTCTTTGCTGTGTACAGCTACTCATTGTACGCCACATGAACGGATGTTTACACATACTAGACGATCATCGAATGGAGTCTCTATACCTACTTGGTTGACAGAATCAGAACATGTGCTAATGCGAAAATTTAACCGTAATAATAAATATCAACCAGTCGTTGAGGAAGTGACGTTACTTCATGTAAATCCGGATTATTCCTATGTGCGTCTTGCAGATGGTCGAGAATCAACTATCTCTAATCGACACTTAGCACCATTAGGACAAGATAGTGAAATAATCCAGGAAACACCTGAAGTACTAAATGAGACCCGAGATTCAGTAGAGACTAATGAAGACAACTTCTACGATTCTCGAAGTATGATCGAAGAAGAAGAACAGCAACAGTTGACAGATCACATAACAGTAGAAACCGATGACACGGCTACTGAAAATCGAGCTACTGTTCAACGAAGGTCCACTAGAAATCGAACGCCTCCAGACCGCTACGGAGACTACGTTCTAAACTGAATCCTTCTCTTTTAAGCCTGGAAGAATGTGGTGATATAGAAACTCATTGGAGTTTCTATGGTTTTAAAATAAAACTGTTAATTTGATGTTGTGATTCTGTCAATACGACTGTAATCTTTTTCTAAAGAAAAAAAAAAAAGATAAAACCTTTAGAATAAATGGTTTTAATCAGCAAAATACAAAGAAAAAGATCCTCGATCCGAATGAAGGTAAGATGGCATGCCGAACAACATAAATATCTCATTTAAATGTTTTATAACCGTTGTAGAACTCATATCAGCGCACGGGAACGCCAACGGAAAACGTGAATATTTATCGATTACAGTCAATATATATTTATTTCTTGTGTTAGATGGTACAGGACCTTTAAAGTCAATGCTTAATCTTTCCATAGGTGAAGTTGCTTTTATTAAGATTGGATCTGGTAAGTCAGATCTATAGAATTTCGGTTTTATTTCGGAACATATCCGACAGGAATTAGTCATATTCCTAATTTCTTCAGTAGAATAAGGCAAATTTTTAGATTTTACCCAGTGATTCATGCTCATTATTCCTGGGTGACACAAAGCTTCGTGCAATGAAATTAGTTTCTCAGTTCGTACCGGTACCGAAGCACAAACTCGCGACAGTGCGTCAGCCACATCATTCTGCTTTCCGGGACGGTACACTATGTCGTACTTGAAAGGTGCTAAGTCCAAGCGCCAACGCTGTATTTTCTCATTCTTTATTTTGCTCGTCAGTTTATTATCAAACATGAATGATACAGATCGTTGGTCAGTAATGAAACGAAATGATTTGCCAATGAGAAAATGACGCCATTTCCTTAGCGATTCCACTATAGCGTAAGCTTCTTTTTCTATAGCTGAGTGGTTTAGTTCGCTATTATTTAGCATTCTGGAAAAAAATGCAACCGGTCGATTGCATTGTGACAAAGTTGCTGCGATAGAATGATTGGATGCATCTGTTTCCACAGTGAATGGTGCATTGTGATCGATAGCGTGAACAGCTGATTTCGCAATATCAGATTTTAGTCTTTCGAAACTTTGAGCTAATTCATTTTTCAATGGAAATATTTGTGTATGGGCGAGAGCATGAACTCTTTCTGAGAAATTTGGGATCCATTTGCTGTAATGTGCAAACATTCCAATTGTTCTTCTCAGTGATGGCATATCGCATGGTGGTGGCAAACTCAATAGTGGCCTTAAGCGTTCCTCATCTGGCTTAATAACGTGATTCTCTACATTGTATCCCTAAATATTACTAGAATTTTGGGAAAACTTACTCTTTTCTTTATTGAGAGTTAAGCCATATTTTTGAGCTGCAGCTAAAAATCTCTTAAGGTTTTCATCATGTTCCTCCTGATTTGTTCAGAAATAAATGCATCCCTTATACTATCGTGTTTATGCGTTTCGGAATCCACTTTTTCAAATTTGCAGTCTTTTGCCATTAATTTTAGTACTTGAATATATGCATCGATATTTTCTTCACTCTGTTGCTTTCTTGTTGCCAGCATATGTCTAGCGTAAATTATATTTTTTTGTTTGATAAAAAATTTATTGAGTGTGCTAATAGCTATTTCATAAGTGGTGCACTCACTGATATACGAGTAAATTCGAGCGGATACATGATTTATGAGTAAGTCTAGGATAATTTTACTGTCTTTCGTATCTTTTTCGCAATGTAACAAAAAACTTTCGAATGTCCTCTTCCAGTGTTCCCAATCCTTTGAGGCGGAGCTGTCAGACGGATCAATGTCTAGTTTTTCGGGTCGTAAGAATCTCTCCATTTTATTTAGAAAATTTTGCTGATTAAATTGATAAATAAGATAAAACCTTTAGAATAAATGGTTTTAATCAGCAAAATACAAAGAAAAAGATTACAGTCGTATTGACAGAATGACAACATCAAATTAACAGTTTTATTTTAAAACCATAGGGAGTTTCTATATCACCACAATAATGTTTTACATTTATCTGTAATTTTTATGGTGTACATAATAAAGAGTATTCTATTCTATTCTATGTCACAAACAAGTGCTCTCAAAAATGGTCAATTTCGAAAAATGTACAATACAGGTAAATTAAAACAATAATGACATTAAAATAGGTACGGTTTTATTTAAAAAAAAATATATATTTTCAATTCTTACAAAAGTAATTTGAATCACAGGAAAACAGTAAATATTATATTTTGCAATTTTGATATTTATGAAAACCCTAGAACAACGACTTCAAGTCTAATAAATCTAAAACTTAAATTATTTATGTCCATACACAATTTATACTTAATATATTCTGTAGAAATTGGGAAGACCGTTAAGGTGGAAGCGCAAGGGTAGCCCGTGAAATTCAAATTTTCTTACGTTTTTTGCAATTTGCAGGTCTGTTTCAGGTTATATGTTGATGAAAATTGAGTCGCGCCTGTAATACGTATGTAGTTACAGAATTATAATCATTCAAATCATCAATACAGCTCTCCAAGTTCATATAATCACATTCAATAGCTATTTCATGAAAAAGTCAGTTTTTGAGATTATATGAACTTGGAGAGCTGTATTGATGATTTGAATGATTATAATTCTGTAACTACATACGTATCATGTCACGTCATCAACATATAACCTGAAACAGACCTACAAATTGCAATAAACGTAAGAAAATTTAAATTTCGCGGGCTACCCTTGCGCATCCACCTTAACAGCTAATTGTAGATGGTGCGATCATAGCTAGGTCTCAATCTGACCAATGAGGTCAAGCTATTCTGAAATATAAAATTACATTTTCAACCAATGACGATACTTGGAACTAGCTATGCTGGCGCCATTAGTTTCACAGTTGCCATCTTCATTGACACTAAATTTAATACACACAAATACAGAAATTCACATTAAAGTTTAGCTTCATTTGTAAAGTCATCGATAACTTTTAATCATTGATCTCTAACAAGTAATTCTAAGTTAATCCAACAAGTATTTTTTATGTAAGTATTTAGATTATGGTGAACTTACAGGTTGAACACATACGATAGTTGTAAGAATAGCGTCTGTTTGTATAAGACTTTGTTTTCACAATACTTATGATACCAGAGCCAGAGCCTCATATTATAGAGCATAAATTTCATAACATATAAAAATAATACCGGCATTTAGTCGATTTTATCTTGCAAAGATTTAAATCGTTAAATAAGCCTTACCGTGCCAAAAAATATTAGATACTACTTTGTTGACAATGACATTTGAATAATAATATTAGATATCGTTTCATGCCCGATGTGCAAGCTTCTCAGTGAAAACATTATTTCTTGCGACCCTAAGGATGATTTCCACCAAACGACTCGCATCGCATCAGATCGAAACGATTTTTACAATCTTTATTTTCCGTCGTCGGCGGCCGGTCCGGCGTCTTCCGCGACACGCGATCGTAGCCGAGAGTATGCTGTGACGCGCGATCGGCTTCGTTCGCCTGTGTCGTATCCGATCGGAGCCTAAATCAAACTCATTTTTCTTTTTCTCTTTTGTGTTTTTTTACGATTATTTTCTTCTTCTAATGCAATAGCCAACAATACTACACTACGTCAACTTAAACCATTTTCAAAAACTAGAACACGTCAACACGGTAGGAATGAAATTGATCAGGCGCAGAAACGGATACGTTCGAATCGCAAGCGACGGTACGGAGCCGATCGTATGCGTCGACATTCTGCCGGACGCGATCGGATGTCGCCGTATCCGTTCCGATCCAATACGATGCAAGCCGTTTGGTGGAAATCAATCCTTTAATGCAATGTAATGTAAGCACATCTAACGATTTAAATGTTTGTTGTGGCGTAACTTAAAACCGAAAGCCTCATTCACACGGCGTTGATCTACAAGATATTTTGCAGTATAATTTTGGAAGCACATGGCAGTTCTATTTTCAATTTGATTTTAACTGTCTTTAAAAAAACTAAAGCTGTGGTGCGGCAGTGTTACCAAACAAATTCGTTCCACCTGCTGTAAATCTCAAACCTAGACATGAGTTACCATGGCTGTCCAGAAGACCAGGGGGTCTAAAATCGCCGCTTTATCAGAATCATAATACGAATCACGTTAAAAATTTAAAACTCTTAAAATGGACTTTGTGGTCATAAACATAAAGATCATTTTAAGAATTTTAAATGTTTAACGTGATTCATATTATGATTCTGATAAAGCTTCCATTTTAGGCCCACAGATCCAGGTTGGCCGCAAAAACGAAAACCTGTTAAGTGGAGATTTATTGATAACTCTGCCCTACCGTGCTGTTCCACAAACGATGGGGTACTTAATATTGTATATTGCGTGTTCTGTTATTCGTTAATTACAGGAACTGATGGACGCTACACGCTACTAGGAACTGATGGACGCTACACGCTACTGAAGGCACCAAAATCGTGACTCAGTTCTGGGCAGACACAATTTAAATTGCCATCGACAAGCTAAGAAGTAGACTGTATGAACATTGAGATGTTGACGTGTGATCCCCGCTTTCTAGTGTAAAATATCATGGAGGGCAGCGCCGTGAAAACGGCCGCTAAACATATTCCATCACAAATACATGCGTTGGCACTTGGTCAGGTAGTAGGTTCATTATTTAAGATTATTCCCACACTACAATCCGGTAGTCCCGCTCGATATTGTCAACGTAGTAGCCATTCATGAACGGACTCGGAACGTCGCTCGGCTGGAAAATATAGGTTTTGAATTAATTGTATTGTCATGAATAGCAATATGAATTATCCGACGATCGTGTATGAGTGCATGTATGAACGTGGAAGTAGAAGGAGTATGTAAGGGGTGCTACACTTAATGTTCGGGTCGGCATTGTTGGGCGCAGCCACGTTCGGGAACCCGATCGGAATAGTTCGAATTGTGCCGAGCTGATCATAATCGGCATTCATTAGGTTCGTGCCGTTCGGCATCTACCATTGCAGAATGCTATGTAACAAATACTGCCGCATCAAATGTGCTGACCCGAACCAAAGTGAAGCCCCTACCCCTATGTATCATAGCTGGTGGTATTCAGTGGCGAGCCCGCAATGAAAATTTTAAAATAAATTGACTGTACATTTGGGGGGGAAAAAAGTTTCGCTCTGTTCTGAGTTCTGACATAAGTTTTTAATAACGGCGGTTTTATTTTCCTATTATTTAAATATTATTATGCCTAAATTAATATAAAATTAGTGGTGATTAGTCCTTCACAAAATAAGTAAATGATATAAGAGCCATCTATTGACTTAAATTTGCAACTGAACTCTTCGCGTCAATTCTTAATGAATTCCCCTCGCTTTGCTACAGATGGCGCACAAATATCGCTTCGCTTGACATTACACACAGCGCCATCTAGGTGCCACACTAAGCAACGAGGCTTGTGTCGTGGACACCAGATAGTTGATAATACTACATAGATACTTTTTGTTTGTAAATACATACTTATTATACATATAAACATCCATGACTCGGAAACAAATGTCCATGCTGATCACACAAACATTTGCTCCTACCGGGATTCGAACCCGGGACCCTAATAACGTAAGGCAGCCCCACTACCGCTGAGCCATTCGGGTCGTCAAATAAAACCAAATTGTCGAAAATGTTTGTAATTACTCACAATTTAAACAGCCCTAACTCTTCATTCTTCGCTTCTTTACTTCGGACAGATGACAAACAACAAAGCACACAGTAGGCATGATAAATGATAATGAATTAATGTTAAATGATGTTTATAATATCAAATAGGTTTTTACACGTCATTTTTTTAAACTAGATGGTTCCGGTGTTTCGTACCTGACTATACTCCGAGAACAAACAGCCGAAACAAACTCAGAGGTCATAGTCTCTTTTAAAGTCCAGACATAATCTTTGAGGACTATGCAGATTAGTGTCTGAGATGGTCTCTTGAAGAAAGAACCACACAAATTTGAGTGGACCTGTCCAGTCAGTGCAAGCATTTGTCAGTTTTCGTGTAGCTCGACTTATAACTCAAGGCGCTCAACGACACGACGAACAATACCAAAGAAAGGACATTTGGGTAGGTCGCCTAAAGTACTCAAACTGCCAGACAATCGTGGGAAAAAAAACAAACCAGAAAAAATGACCCACATGGTCCTCACATTCACAATAATCAAATAAAATGAATACTTATTACTTTGCAAATAAATTAAATGAGACCATTCACAATAATAAATATAAAATAGTAAGTACTTAGCAAAGTAAATATAGCAATTCATTTATTGACACAATTCATTTTAGAAAAATAATATTATAGGAAATAATAAAAAATAATAAAATACTTAAAGTATTCATGTCATAACATTGAATTTCACAGTGTTTATAAAAAAGGAATTAATAATAAACAAGCGAAGTCCGAAATTTCGATATTCGCAGAGCAATTTAATGAGGGCTATCGTTTTTGAGCTCACAAGATGGCGCCACTGTCTATTAAGGTCCTGTCAATAATTCTATTTTATACTTTATAGTACCAATAACTTCATAAAAAGTTTATTTTATTACGTATAACAACATAGTGTAAACTTCAGGTTCATATATTTACAATATTCTGCCTAAAATTAGCAAGCATGAAACATTTAAAAATCATTTTATCTACAAGTACTCAAAATTAAGATTCTAAGTTGTTACATAAAATCTTCAAGCCATAATTAATCAGGAATGGCTCAATCTAGACCACAATCGTGAATATTTGTAAAAAATACGTGTTAAAACAGCACGCAACGCGCGAACAATCTACGACATCTGACATTTCGGTGCCCCCGCGCTACACTAGCGCCTCTAGCGGCGAATTCATACGCGATAACCCCCATTGGAGCAGCATAATGCCCAACTTTTTTATCTTCGAGATAGTGATTAAGGTGGATGCGCAAGGGTAGCCCGCGATATTTGAATTTTCTCAAGTTTATTGCAATTTGCAGGTCAGTGTCAAGTTGTATGTTGATGAAAATATGAATCGCGCCAGTAACACGTATGGAGTTACAGAATTATAATCATTCAAATCATCAATACAGCTCTCCAAGTTCATATAATCACATTCAATAACTATTTCATGAAAAAGTAACTCTTTGTAACTAACGTGACTTTGCTAAAAAACAAACTTTTTTAAATACTTTAGAATAATTTTTAACATACATAACTTAAATTCTACAGTGTTTTTATAAGTCCGCTCTTCATACAGCTCATAAAGTCGATTTCGACTTATGAATACTAATGGTGGCCGAACCGAGATTGCCTTAGGAACAAACGTGTTTTAAATTGTGTGCAATACATACTGAAAAAATCGTTATATTGTCGATTGGGATCATCATTAGTTGACAAAAGTGGTAATTTAGACAAAAGGTTAGTTTTAAAAGTTTCCAGGCGATTTTTAGTTTTTGGATTAACAATGATATCCTTTTTAGTGACTTTCTTGTTTACATTTGGAATTGTGATCAATTGCCCACAATGATCTGAATCTATAAGTTAATAATTACTGTGTGGGTAGGTATAACATCTGTGTAAATATTATCTAGGCAAGTGGCACTAGTGGGGTTATTTTAGTGGGCTCCAGAAATTTGTTTTCAAGATTGTATGACTGAAACAGGCTTATAAATTTAGTAGTTAACCCAGATTTTTCAAACAAATTAATATTAAAATCGCCGCAAGTGATTCTGGAAAAAAAAACTCAAAACTCAAAAAAAACTCAAAGCGTTTATTTCAATTAGACCTTAGCAGGCACTTTTGAAAGTCAGAAAAACAAAAGCGAAGCTACAGTCACAGACAAGGCATAATAACTTGTGAAAGTACTGTAGTTGCCCATTCCAAAGCGTAGATCTCTATGGAGAAGAATGGGCAAGAAACTCCATGGACACTCTTTTCAATCAAAATATTGTTACAAGATCTTGGTTACATCATTCATGTTGAGATTATACATATATGTCAGAACGATGTAGAAAGACGTGCACATTAAGAGCGTCCAGAGCAAAAGATTATAACTATCAGCAATTTAAAAACAAAGTAGTTAAAATAAACCGTGGCAGCTAAGAGATGACCAGTCCCAACTGACAGCGCCCGTTCACGAATATGACGCATGCATCAGCCCCATTCAGCTCAACCATATTGAAGGGAACTAAACGACCCAACACACCCGCCACTATCAGCGAGACATTTGAGTGAGCCTGACATTCTCTCAGCCACCAGGGCACATTCGAGTCAATAAAGGATAACCTAATGTAAATGGTAGCTTTACAGTACATAGTACTCACACATGCTATGCAGTTATATAATACTAAGAGATTGAATCTATACATTGCAAAGATATTTTTACAATCTTCTGCAGCTTCCACAATAATTTCACATGAGCTTCTGATTAGTTTGCCCCTATGGTTGTGGAGCAGGACCAGCATTGAGCCAAGCATTTTTATCATCGATGTAATCCCCTAACTTATAATATGCTTGCCTACATAGTGTGCGTTTTATACAAGATTTAAATTTTGTCTCATTCAGTTGTTGAATGTGGGGAGGTATTTTATTATATAATTTTAAACAGTACCCCATGACAGATGAGTCTACTTTAGTTAGCCTGAAACCTGGCTGTACTAGTTGGTCCCTGTTTCTAGTATTATAGTGGTGTCTGTCACCTCTTTTACTAAATAAATGCAGATTTTTCCTAACGTACATGATGTTTTCATAGATGTATTGACAAGGTACTGTCCTGATGTTAATTTCCTTAAACAGTTCCCTTAGAGAATCGCGCCTACGTAGATCATATATGGCTCTGATGGCTCTTTTCTGCAGAATAAATATAGACTCAATGGCTGCAGCCCGTCCCCATAGTAAAATACCGTATGACATAATACTATGAAAATAACTAAAATAGACTAGCCTCGCGTTATCTGCATCAGTAAATTGGCGGATTTTTCTAACAGCATATGCTGCTGAACTCAGCCGTCCTGCAAGAGATGTTACATGCGGACCCCATTGTAGCCTTGAGTCGAGCGTGATCCCTTACTGGACTTCATAGAATTACAGATTTTATGCAACACTTCATCCATTACCTTTTCAAAACAATCATACAAACCTGAAGGTCTATACACACATAATATGATAAACTGCTCCAATTCTACTCAGGCTATTTCAACTGTTCGCTAAACAGATAGGCTTACAATATCCTTGCGGTCCTTAAATTTAAGCTGATTATTTACTAAGATTAATGCGCCGCCATGTATAGCATTTTTCCTGAATGAATGAACTACCAAGTGGGTGATTACTAAAATTGAAAATTAATAGGTGTCATTTGATAAACGTATACATTTCGTAATCGTTTGCTTGATTTATTATCTGGCTTCCTTATAATATTGCAATAGGTTGCCTCTGTTGTCTCAATTTCTAATTTAATGATTGACTGATTCATTCATTGTGATCAAACTATTGGCAGAGTAATTTAATTGATGATGTATTGCTCAACAGAGGCAACTTGATTAGCCAAGTGTTCTTGGCTGTAAAAGAAAAATAATATGATTTCAATACAGCTACCTGTCCTCTACAATAGTTTGTAAGATAGCACCTATCCTTAGGACGTCTATCTTTTGTCAAATAAAAATAGTTACCAGATAATTGTTTATGTCAATCAAATGAAATACATTACTGTATAAAGTCAAATTATGTAATGTGTTATTAATATTATATGTAAAGTAATTTTCTTCCTCTGGCAAACTTTTACTATAGGGAAATGTAAACAACACAATTTTTATTAAATATAAGTTTGACAAAGTGCTATGAAAAAGGAGCATCTCTCCTTTGTTCACATTTCCTTGATTGCCGATCAAAATTAATAATATGGTTTTTTCATTGTATGATATAAAGAACATCCATACAGTTGTTTATTACTGAGTGTCCTGTTTATTCATCTGTTAACAAATTATCTAAGTCTTTTTCAATCTCATCACGAAATAGGTATTACCATGTCATTTTACACTTTGTATAAGGGAACTATTCATAGGATAGGTATGCAAAACAACACTTAACAACACTTACTGAAAAACCAACCTCAAAATATGGTGTTATTTACTGATGACACTTCTCTAATTTTTAAGATAAATAGACGGGCCCAAATTCTAGATGACGTGAATAATGCCCTACTTCAGGTTCAAAATTGGTTCACAGCAAACAATTTAGTATTAAACGAAAAAAAGACTAAATGCATTAGATTTGCTTTACCGAATGTTAAAAGTAGTGATTGTGATATAATATTGAATAAAGAGAAACTTGAATTCGTAGATAAAACGGTTTTCCTGGGGATTACGCTTGATTCAAGGCTACAATGGAGTTCTCATTTAACATCTCTTGCCGGGCGGCTAAGTTCAGCAGCATATGCTATTAGAAAAATCCGTCAATTTACAGATGTTGATACCGCTAGACTGGTCTATTTTAGTTACTTTCATAGTATAATGTCTTATGGCATTTTGTTATGGGGACGAGCTGCAGACATTCAGTCAATATTTATTCTGCAAAAAAGAGCCATCAGAGCTATATATAATCTTCGTAGGTGCGATTCTCTAAGGGAACTGTTTAAGGACATTAACATCATGACGGTACATTGTCAATACATCTACGAAAACATAATGTACGTAAGAAAAAATCTGCATCTTTTTAGTAAAAGAGGTGACAGACACAGTTACAGTACTAGAAATAGAGACCAATTAGTTCAGCCGGGCTTCAGACTCGCTAAAGTAGATTCATCTTTCTTGGGGTAGTGTTTGAGATGCTATAATAAAATTCCACAAAGTATTCTTGAACTGAATGAGACGAAATTTAAAACATGCATTAAACGCACACTATGTAAGCAAGCATATTACAAGTTGGACGATTATATCGCTGACATAAATGCTTGGCTCAATGCCGGTCCTGCTCCACAAGGACAGGGACGCATAAATTGATAACATTAAATAGTATTGTTAGAGCTGCTGAAGATTGTACAACTATCTTTGCATTGTATAGATTCAATCTCTTTAGTATTATATAAAGCCCATATTGTGTGAGTGCTATGTACTAAAGAGCTATCGTTCACTGGAAACCTACGTCCTTTCCCGACTTGAATGTGCCCTGGCGGTTGAGAGTATGTCATGCTCACTCAATGTCTCGCTGTTGGTGGCGCGTGTGTCGGATCATTTAGTTCCCTTCAAAATGGTTGAGTTGAATGGTGCTGATCCATGCGTCATGTTCGTGAACGGGCGCTGTCAGTTGTGACTGGTCATCTCTTAGTTGCCACGGCTTATTTGAATTAATTATTTTAATTTTTTTTTAATTGTCTTTTTTGTGTTTACTATGGACACTTTTAACGTGCACATCTTGCTACATCGTTCTCACATAATGTACCATCTCAATATGAATGATGTAACCAAGGTTTTGTAACAATATGCTGATTTAAAAGAGTGTCCATGGAGTTTCTTGCCCGTTCTTCTCCATAGAGATCTATGCTAGGGAATGGGCAACTACAGTACTTTCACAGTTTTTATGCCTTGTGACTGGGACTGTAGCTACATTTCATTGTTATCTTTGTTTCGACAGTTCAAAAGTGCCTGTAACTGGCCTACTTGAAATAAATGCTTTGATTTTGATTTTGACACATGGCTGCGGTGAGGTGGTATTACATGTTGTCAATGAATGGTCTGGTGTATTTACATGGGAAGCTGTTTGACAGTGGTCACAGATGGTTGTTTGTGTGTTGACCAAATCATTCATCGCTAACACATATTCCCTCAAAAGATGTTCAAAGATATTTGCTGGTCATTGAACTTAGCTTCTCCTGTAGGTGGTCAAGTTTGGATTGCACGTGTTCTGTGTCAATTTGGTACCTCCAAGTGCTTTGCTCCAAATTAATAAATGAATATATATATATATATATCTAATTGTTTTAATACATTTTGGTCTTTCTCAATGTAATTTAACATTTTTTATGAAATACTTTTCACCATCTTCTGTGTTTTGACAGTGTATTTATTGATTTTAATGAATTTTTTAATATATTTTTACTGGTGACATGGTATTTCTAGATAGATTTACAGATACATATCAGCAATGACATATCTCCAGTGACTTTGACAAAAGCCGTTTGTTGTCAATTTGTTTGAAAAATGATTTTGGTGCATGCTTTTATTGTAACACTTCAATGTATAATATATAAAATTACTTTAATTACTTTCTGTATTCTAAATCAAAAACTCTATCTTTCTGTAAAAATGATTTTATTACATCTGCATAAAATGTTGGTGAGCGTTTTAATTCTACCAACAGCTGTTTTTCTATAGCAATTGTCGCTAATTCAGAAAGCCGCGCTTGTCCTTGTGAATTTCTTAAATATCTGTGAATACGTTTTATAGATGAAAAAGCGCGTTCCTCGGAACAACTTGTCGCGGGAATTGTCACAATTAAATGTGCTAACTTTAAAAGTTCCTGAAACACATCTTGAAGGGAATTCTCATGTAGGAAATCAATTAATTTGAAAATATGGAGTTCTTTAAGTTCAGGTGATGAATACAAACTTATCAACTGAACCTTTAAAGTTTCCCTATCGAAATAGTTTGCATAAATGCTGAATAAAGAATCTAATGCCGCTGTCGGAAAAGCTTGATTATAATTATCAAACTGTTTGTTATCAAGCAATTGGAAAAACTCTAATTTAAACATTTCTGAATATCTATCTTTAATTTCAGAAGATATGTTATCAATTACTTGGACAAAGAGTCGTTTATACTCTGTACGAACGCAGGTGCCATTACGTCTTAAACGAGGAGCAGAATTATTTATCAATGCATCTTCATAAATTTGACTGAATTGGGCAAGGAATTCATTCTGCAACCATGAGTCAAACACTTTTAATTCATTGACACAAAAACCAACATCAACTTGTGATTTTTGAATAATTTTGTACAAGCCGTCAGTCTTTTCAAATATCTTGTGAAAAAGGGAAAGAAAAAAAATAAAATTGAATGATGTTAGCGAACTGCAAAAGTTTTCCGCGGCTAAAATACTATCACCATCCCATTCCTGCTGCGTGTTGTCAGCCATTTCAGTAAACAGTTTAATAAGGTTTTGTTTTTGTTCTGAAACTGTGTTTACAATACGTGATGAATATGACCAATGAGTCGCAGAAAGGTGAGGTAATCTTTCACTACAATGGGTATCGTAAAAAGCAGCATGTTTCTTACTGTTACTGAAAAAACTAATCATTGCCTGAAGGGCAGAAAAAAACGAACTGACTTCACTAATCCTACCACATGATTTGGAAAGCACTAAATTTAAAATATGAGCATTACACCAAACATAAATAGCTTGTGGACAGACATCCTTGATTTTTTGTTGAACTCCATTTCTTATGCCTGACATTACGATTGCACCGTCGTAACTTTGTGCTACTAATTTTCCGATGCACTCGTATTCATTAAGAAAATCTAAAATAATTTTAGATAAAGTGTCTGAGTTACGGGTTTCAGATACAGTAACGTATCGCATAAAACGATCATGAATATCGTTGCCATAATGATACCTAAGAATTATGCACAGTTGCTCACTGTTGCTTATATCTGGAGTTTCCTCAACAATAATAGATACAAATTTTGTCATATTAATCTCGAGTTTAATGCGAGATTTAATAACTTCGGATATGGAATGAATAATATCATTTTGAATTTTATTTGATAAGTAACTGAGCCCCGGCTTATTGCCTTCTTGTTGCTGTGTATGTTTTTCTAAGACAAGGTCGTAGTCGTACTTAGAAAGCAAAGAAACAAGCTCTAAGAAATTGCCTCTGTTTAATGAGGTTTCAGACTCATCGAGATCTCGAAAAGGAAGTTCCTGTTGTGCTAAAAGACACACAACATCAACTAACCTTTGAAAAAAGGCGCGATTCTGGTCAACACGCATATTGTATTTAGATATTTCGTCAGCGGCACTTATCTGACGAGATACAGACGTTTCAATTCGTGTTTTACCAAAAGTACAGAATGAAATAACAGCATCCAAGTGCTTTTGAGAATTCTGATGTCTTTTCGTGGCACCAGAGAAGTTATTTAAATCATCGTAACCTGATGCACTCCAAGCATTCTTATCATTAGAAAAAAATATGCAAGGCCAACAGTAAAACTTGTTTAAATGAGAGCAGCCAACCAGCCATTGAATACTGTACGCTGATCGACTAAAATGCCTATTATGGTTTCTGGCTGTCTGGGAAATATTCAAATCAGGGGTAGGTTTAGGTGAAGTAACGAGATTATATTTTTCTGTAAAACTCAAAGTATTTACCTTGCCTAGTAAAGATTTCACACACTTTATTCCTTCACAAGGAACAATTGCATGCGTTTCCGAATTCATTTTAGTGTTAAAAAACTAATATCACTTCTAAACAACGTTAATTACAGCACTAATCACAACTACACTTTAAATCACAAGAAATTGAAAAAAATAAAATCACAAAAAAGACATGCACCAGTTACCAATAATCGCTCAAAACAAAGCAACAACAAAACAAAATAATTATTATTGTACTCTGTGTGAGTGACAGCATTAGTGACTAGTGACAGGCAAGGAATTTATTATAAATTCCTTGGTGACAAGACAGAGCATCATACAAATGTTTGGTCACTCCTGTGCAATGAACTGATTTGAAATCGTTTCAGGGTTGCCAACTGTAATTTAGAAATCTCTGTAAGTATTTTGAGTTTCAAACCTCGTACATTAATTTATTATACATCGATTGGTCGAAAACGTGCTAAAACCAAAACTAACGCATATTGAGCTACTGGATTTAGGACTTTTTACTCAATGAAATAAACTATTGTAAGTTTCCTATTATATATGAAAGAAAAAATATTTATTTATCGCAGAGACATGATGTGCATCTTAAAAATTGAAAAAAAAAACACAAAAAAGAAAATAACAATAAACATACAACGCACAACAAAAAATTTAAAAAACAAAAAAAAAACGTTCGTTGCATAAAAATAAAACGTTCGTAGCTTGCACGTCATGACTGCGACAAGCAGGTTACTACTCAGCATGAATAAAACTCCACTTTGTGTTGTATTTAGAGATGCAAAAGGAATTTTAAACGTTTTAAACCATTTGGTTTTAAACCGTTTTTTTGGTTTAAAACGATTTAAAACCACACTTAGCGGTTTAATATGGTTTAGAATGATTTTTTTTTTGGAATGCACTGAGGCTTTACACGAAGTTGTCTAGACCACACCTTCCTGATTTAGAATATATAAAAGGAAAATAAAATAAAAATGTTTTAAAATCAACCTTCATTAACATGACAGACAAACATAAAATTGATCCCTATCTGCCCCATCTCTCCCCGTTGCGATTTTGGTAGCAAAGTGAAAAATAAAAATGCGGCATTGCCGTTTTATTTTAATAAATACCCAAAACATGATTGTTTTCAGTGTCTAATCCTAAATAGTAGTATAAATATGATATATGACTTCACATATATTAATAAAAATGGTAAATGATTTCAATTAGCCTTTTAAACTATTTTTTTAAGTCATTCGTAATCAAGGTACGGCTCACGTGGTCGTGGTTTTAAACCGTTTTAAACAAATTTAAAACGGGTTTTAAACCACAGGTTTTGGTTTAAAACGGTTTATTTACAACTATAGTTGTATTACAGAAATCATTATTATTACTCAAGTGTTAGGTTAATTTATCCGTAATTTAAAAATCGACTAAACTGACATATCGATTATTGAGAACAATTATTTTATATAGCAACACCAAGCGGTGACACTTGGTGGGAAAAAAGAAGGCTCGCGCCGGCAATGGCGGCAATCGATTCGTTCACTTGGTTTTGGGGCGAGCTACGGCTCGGACGTGTGGAAGTTACTCGGTGGATATTTAAGAATAATAATTATTAAAGCTGTTTGCTTATTATAGTTGATGATTGTAGTAGATTGCTGGAAAAGAAGTAATTAAATAATATTGTCATCTACCCAAGGAGTTTTATTATACTTCAGAAGTGGTAAGTACACTTATGCTCACATTACTTAAGTTTGCGATTTTATGGTGTAATGGTTCTCTTTGTGCTGCTCTAAAATTTAGCGGTACAATAGAAAAGCCTAGACTTTGAATCCTAATTACAGCTTTGATATTTCGTACAGTTACATTTTATTTTTATTGTGGGTAGTGGGTACATAATAGTTGAAATTTGAATCGGGCGGTTACTTTTCGGTAATTTTGAAATATTTTGCTTTTTGGCCTTCAGAATATTTATTGATTGCTGTCAAAGTTTATTCAGACGGTTTTGTGATGTTTTATATCAAGTTACAGTGGGTACGTGACATAATTTATTTTAGGGGAGATTTAAATTCATAATTAATAGTATCCAGGCATACTGCTGGGGTGCAAGGGGAGCCCAAATTTTGGTTATTTTTGCGATTGGACTTACCGTTTTCGAGATATCTAAGATTTTAGTTTTAGATTTTAAAACATTGAGCATATACATAGTTGTTTTAATTTCGAGTTGCAGCTATGGAGCACGAGGCTCAAGGGCGACGGCGTTTAAGGACGCCTTCACATGGAAGATCACTGCGTCTCGACGAAGCTTCTGGATGCTGCCACAGCCGTAGTCGACGATGCATCAGTCCCAGAGATGTTCGAAGTCCGCAGCGCAGTCGAAGTCCGCAGCGCAGTCGAAGTCCGCAGCGCAGTCGCAGTCCGCAGCGCAGTCGAAGTACGCAGCGCAGTCGAAGATCGCAACGCAGTTTCCAAAATGTTACGAGCAACCGAGCTGAACAACTCGAACGAGAACGCGAGGTGGCACAGGAGCGCCTGCGATCCCTAGAAAATCAGTTGCAACAGGAGCGGAGCAGACGACGTGATGCTACAGCGACACGAGATGGAACGAAGGTTAGAGATCATAGTCCTACGTTTTCCTCAAAAGATGTCATGAATATTTTAAAATCAATTAGAAACCAACCGTCAGCGGCTAGCCCACTCGATCACTCTAGTAACGTTGTTAAAAATCATAAAAATATTTTGCCTGATTTTGACCCGTCTTCGAAAAGTCAACGTGTAGATGTGTGGTTAAGAAAGGTGAACGAGTGTGCCACCGTTTATGGTTGGGATGATAAGACAACCATCCATTTCTCAATGCAGAAATTGCAAGGACTGGCAAAGACCTGGTATGAAAGCCTAGATTCAATTCTATTTTCCTGGGCTCAGTGGCAGGAGAAATTGTCTCAAGCTTTTCCTTTTGAGCAAAATTATGGCCAGTCTTTGGAAGATATGCTCAGGCGCAAAAGTAAATATAGTGAACTAATTGAAGTATACTATTACGAAAAGTTGGCTTTACTGAACCAGTGCGATATTGTTGGCAAGCGTGCGGTCGATTGTATTATTCATGGTCTAAGCGACAGAACAATGAAATCAAGTGCTTTGACGTTAAGAT
The DNA here is from genome assembly GCA_947578425.1 of Eugnorisma glareosa. Classification (NCBI taxonomy): domain Eukaryota; kingdom Metazoa; phylum Arthropoda; class Insecta; order Lepidoptera; family Noctuidae; genus Eugnorisma; species Eugnorisma glareosa. The sequence continues at coordinate 18,712,737 of OX387973.1, read as the reverse complement.
GTTCTCAACCTGATCAATTGTTACAATTCTTGATGAGCAATAAGGAATTGACAAATTCCTTCGATCGTTCCAATACCAATGTTAAAGCTAAGCTAGGATCCGGTACTGTAACAACGGAGAAATCTACTAATAGGGGAAACGTATCAAATGATAACGTAGCGTTCTGTTTTAACTGTAAGGAACGAGGTCACATATTCCGAAAATGTCCTAAACCGCTGATTCGATGTAATCAATGTCACCAGGTAGGCCACAAAGTCGATAAATGTCCCACAAAGCTGGAAGACAGAGACAGTAAGATAGCGAGTACACAAAAGACAATGTGCATATCATTAGCCAATCCTAATTCGAAATTTTATAAGGATGTCTTAGTAAATGGGGTTTCCATTAAGGCCTTTATCGATTTTGGAAGTGAGGTTTGTCTGCTAGCCAAATCAGAGTCTGTTAACTTGATGCTCGAATGTGATGGCGTGCGTACCCCAATAAGAGGATTTGGGAATGACATTGTCTATTCTTTAGGTAAGGTGACGGTAGAGATTGATATTGATGGCGTTATTGCTAAAACTATTTGTCAGGTAGTTGAAGATATACTTTTAGATGTACCATTGCTAATAGGGCAAACTTACACCGAACAGTCGCACGTTTTTGTATTGAAATCGGCAGAAGCGTTACAGTTTATTGATATTAATCAAGAAATACCATTCAATAAAACGGAAATAGACGATGAACGTTTAGTAAAAGTTATTTCCGCGGATAGTTTAGAAATCTATGGTCCTACTGTAGTCAAAGCTTATACTGACCCACGGTTAAATGGTCAAATTATAATTAATAGCAAGGTTATAGGGAAACCAACGTTTCAATTCGTTGTTTGCGGAGGTGTCTATGCACTTAAGAACGGTTTCGTATATGTCTATGTTACGCCCGCATCGAACCATTTTCATTTATACAAGGGCTCGATTATAAGTCGTGCTAGCAAAGTTCATGTAGTTAATAGCGTTTTTAATGTAGATAATAGACTGATTGCTGATCGTATTGATATTAGTAAGATTCATATTGGCGATAATGTTGGCGATGAACATAGGTCTAAATTGTTGGAATTACTTAATGAATTTAAGGATTGTTTTGCATCAAATTTAAAAGAACTAGGAAGTACTAACATCACTGAAATGAACATTGAAATAAATAGCAAACGTCCAATTGTATATAGGCCTTATCGGTTATCACATAAAGAACGCGACCAAGTGCGTGAAATGGTAGGCGAGATGTTAGAGGCTGGGATTGTAAGAGAATCCACCTCTGAGTATGCTAGTCCCGTGGTCCTCGTGCGTAAGAAAGATGGGCGAATGAGAATGTGCATAGACTACCGGATGTTAAACTCCGTGACCATTAAGGAACATTATCCGATGCCAGTGATAGAAGACGAGATTGCTAGGCTTTCCGGTCACGCGTTTTTCATCACCCTAGACTTATTTTCTGGGTACTATCAGGTGCCAATATCAGAGCAGTCAAAGCCGCTGACGTCATTTGTCACTCCAGATGGACAGTTCGAGTTTAATCGAATGCCGTTTGGATTGGCAAATGCACCGGCGGTGTTTCAACGTATGATGAATAGAGTCTTGGGGTCAGCTAGGTATAGCCAAGCCACAGCTTATATAGATGACGTTTTGATATATGGGAAAAGCGTAGAACAATGTTTAGAGAGGCTAGAGCATGTCTTGAAACTATTAAAACAGGCAAATCTAACTCTAAACCTATCCAAGTGCGAATTTTTGAAAGATAAAATTGATTATTTAGGTTATGAAATTAGTGCTTTAGGTGTTAGGCCAGGTGGCAAAAAAATCCAGAGTGTTTTAGACTTTCCTCGCCCTATAAATGTTCACACTGTTCGTCAATTTCTTGGGCTCGTAGGTTATTTCCGCAAATTTATTATGAATTTTGCACACATTGCACAGCCTCTAAATAAGTTGTTAAAAAAGGATGCTTCTTGGATTTGGTCAGATGAACAAGAAAACGCGTTTAAAATGCTCAAGGAAAAGTTAATCCAACGTCCAGTTTTGGCAATTTATGACCCAAGTAGGGAAACGGAATTGCACACGGACGCCAGTAAATATGGCGTCGGTGGAATTTTGCTTCAACGTTTGAGGGGAAGTAGTGATAGTTTTAGGGCCGTGGCTTTCTATAGCCGACAAACCTCTCCAGAGGAAAAAAACTTCCATGCCTATGAACTGGAGACGTTGGCCGTAGTATGTTCTTTACGGAAATTTAGAGTTTATTTGTTAGGACAGAACTTTAAAATCGTCACTGATTGCAGTGCTCTTCGGTCCACATTTATTAAACGCGATATAATTCCGCGGATAGCACGTTGGTATCTTTTAATACAGGAATTTCAATGCACAATAGAATACAGGCCGGGGAATAGAATGGCTCATGTAGATGCTTTATCACGTAACCCGATCATAAATGACGAAAACAATTTGGACGCAATATTAGATGTTACTGATCAGTATCCAAGAGTAATGGTTATTACCGGTGATGATTGGCTCCATACATTACAGTTGGGTGATAGCGAACTAGGCCGTATCAGAGATATTTTAACTTCCAATTTAGATGTTGAAGGGCTTAAGCAAATTAGGGATAATTACGTAATAAAGGACAACAAGCTATATAGATGCAATGATGGTGATAAAACAAACTTACGTTGGGTCGTGCCAAAGGGTGCGAGATGGCAATTGTGTCGTATGAACCACGACGACATCGGCCATTTCGGCGTAGAAAAGACTCTCGAACGGATAAGGAATGCGTACTGGTTTCCTAAAATGTCAAAATTTGTAAAAAAATATGTTGAAGCATGTATTGAATGCGCCTACTCGAAAAAGACTTCATGCAATGAGGGTCACTTGCATCCAATTCCTAAGGTCGAGGTTCCTTTTCACACCGTACACGTTGACCATCTCGGACCCTTTGTGCGTTCAAAAAGAGGGAATTCGTACATTTTAGTGATAGTAGATGCGTTTACTAAATTCGTTTTCATAAGGCCCGTAAGGAACACAAAGTCTCTGGTTGCAATAAGAGTTCTAGATGAAATTTTCAGTACCTTTAGAGTTCCCGATAGAATAATTAGCGATCGTGGCTCTTGTTTCACTTCCCATGCATTTAGGAGGTTTTGTTTGGATAGAGGGACGAAGCATGTATTGAATGCGGTTGCTAGTCCACGCTCAAATGGACAAGTTGAGCGATACAACCGCACAATTCTTGCTTCTTTGACCGCTACCAATCTCAACGATAGTGAAAAAGATTGGGATGATAAAGTCGGAAAAATTCAGTGGGGAATTAATAACACAGTTAATAAAACAACGGGAAGGATGGCTGCTGAAGTCATGTTTGGTAATTGTATGAGTAGCGAGTTAGACCCGAGGCTAAACGTAATTCGGCAAGAAACGCGAGAGAATAATAACTTAATAACTATTAGAGAGGAAGTTAAAGATAAAATAGATGAAGAGCAAGAAAAACAAAAGGAACGATATGATAAAAGCAGACGGCCTGCCCGTATCTATTCTGAAGGGGAATTAGTTAAAATTACCAGTACGAATTTTAAAAATGATGGTAAAAGTAAGAAGCTTCTTCCTCAATATACAGGACCGTATCGCGTCATATCGGTACTAGGAAAAGATAGATACAGAATTGTAGCAATACCAGGATTGAGTAGTAGTAGACATAAACGTAAAACGACCGTCGCTGCCGACCGCATGCAGCCCTGGGTACACGTGGCTGCATTGAATTTGAATGACAATGATTCAGAGAGTGAAAATCATGATATTGACAGTAACTAGGTTTATCATTTACAATTTACAGTTGGATAAAATATATCAGTGTAACTTAGTAGTGTAAGTTATTTAGTATACAATTTTAGATTATTTATTATTGAGTTGTATAAAATATAAAATTAGTATGTAGTAAATTAAGCGTTTGTTTCAACTTTAAGTTTAGATCAATGTGTTACTGCAAAGTAGAACTATTTATTTTTGTAATTTATGTGTACGGTAAATAAGATAGCAACCATGTGATTGGTTTGCCAGTTTAGCAACCATGTGATTGGTTTGCCAGTTTAACAACCATGCTATTGGTTTGCCAATTTGCGACCAAGTGATAGACTCGCCAAATTATGTAAAATGTTAATTAGTAATAAGACAGTGTGCTAATGAAACAATTTGATAAAACATAAATGATAAGCTATTGAATTAAATCATGTAAAATTGTATTACCTCAACTACTAGTTCGATCATATTAGATACAATAATGATGTTGAAATATGTATGAAATAGTTGTTTTTTTTTTTTCTTCTTTTCTTTTCTTACTTATTGTGTAAAACGGATCGATTGCCCGAGTGTTAGGTTCCTCCTGAGTTATGTGTATGAGGACATACACAAGTTCAGGATGGACGAGTGTTAGGTTAATTTATCCGTAATTTAAAAATCGACTAAACTGACATATCGATTATTGAGAACAATTATTTTATATAGCAACACCAAGCGGTGACACTTGGTGGGAAAAAAGAAGGCTCGCGCCGGCAATGGCGGCAATCGATTCGTTCACTTGGTTTTGGGGCGAGCTACGGCTCGGACGTGTGGAAGTTACTCGGTGGATATTTAAGAATAATAATTATTAAAGCTGTTTGCTTATTATAGTTGATGATTGTAGTAGATTGCTGGAAAAGAAGTAATTAAATAATATTGTCATCTACCCAAGGAGTTTTATTATACAAGTAAAATCACAAAAAACTAAATGTGTCTATACTATTACGAAAATTTGCAAGGTAACTTGTCTCCTCTCCAAATATTATGTAAGAAACATCCTCACGTCATCGTTTTTTCAGTCGTATATTTTATTTGTTGTCATGCGGCTATACAAGGGAAGTTTTTTTTTTTTTTTTGGACATGGCATCTCGCAGTTCAGCCTCTGAGGCTGGCTACTGCTTAAGGTGGAAGCGCAAGGGTAGCCCGCGAAATTTAAATTTTCTCAAGTTTATTGCAATTTGCAGGTCAGTGTCAAGTTGTATGTTGATGAAAATATGAATCGCGCCAGTAACACGTATGGAGTTACAGAATTATAATCATTCAAATCATCAATACAGCTCTCAGAGTTCATATAATCACATTTAATAGCTATTTCATGAAAAAGTCACTCTTTGAGATTATATGAACTTGGAGGGTTGTATTGATGATTTGAATTATTATAATTCTGTAACTCCATACGTGTTTATGGCGCGATTCATATTTTCATCAACATACAACCTGACACTAACCTGGAAATTGCAATAAACGTAAGAAAATTTAAATTTCGCGGGCTACCCTTGCGCATCCACCTTAACCGGACTATTCCCTGTGGATGCCTTAAAAATGAATCTAAGGCCTCCAGCCAGGGGACAAGGGATGCGCAAAATGTAACATTTTATAGAAATCTTTTCGCTCAATGAAGTAGTCCACTCATTTAGTTCAGTACTTCATTTAGTTCAGTAAATCAGAACGAGTCGTGAGTTCGAGACGAGCGAGAGTGTGATTGACAATTGACAAGTTACGATGAATGATGCAGTTCACTAATCTAGTTTTGATCCATTCTTACGAATATGAACTTAATGAAAATAGAAATAAAATCCCGTTCTTTGGTTAACAAAGGGTAACGGCTCTAGAAACAATCTCACCCTTAATGACGGTCATTTTATTATCCAGCACTCATGGGTAAGTATTCCTAATAAATATTTAAACCGTTCTCGGTTGCCATATTGTGTCAACTAATGTAGATCGTTTTAGTTCATAATTTGTATAGAAGAAAACGCCAGTTGAAATAAAGAATATTGTTATTTTTTTATATACTTAATAATAACCATACAAACTCTAGTAATCAAAATATGTTATTACATTCCTATGCCTAGATGGGCACTTCTATAGCGTTTATAAAATGCACGGTTCGGGTTGATCGTTTCCATGGAGAAGTACCGGCCAGAAACTCCATGGATACTCTTTTCAAATCATTTGGTATTACAATATTAATATCTTACAGTTATATTAGTACATAAGTATGGCTTGTAATAGTTTACGTACATTGTTGTACGCAAAATTAGACCTTATGACAATTTCTAGAAAGTTCATAACTTTGTGTTTTTACACTGTAGGTTGTATGGTAATAATTCCGTGTCGGCGAGACGCCCGCCTGCGCCTTACCCGTCTCTCCTGAGCCGAACGTTCATGTACGTCAGAATCGCGGGTGTATTTTTCAGATCAGCCTGAATTTATTGCAGTTATTTGGTACCTTCTGTGTACCTTTACGTACCTCTCCTGAAAATCTGTGTACCTACACACGTGCGATGATATTTTGAAAATTAGGTACACCCGCCATCCTGATGTCAGAACCGCGGGTGTACTGCTAATCATTATATATATGTAGCTAAGTACACTGTCTATGTAGATTTGGTACCTGTTGTGTACCTGCAGAAACACGTATTAAATAAACAAAATACTGTACGGTTGAAGCGAAAATTAAAAAAACATTTTTTCTTTCTTTGACGTCGTTATTATTTTATTTAACACTTCAATCACAAAGTACAGAGGCGGACTTAATCAATCAATCAATCATTTTATTATCAGGCTACCAAGGCCCATAGATACAATACACAAAATAACAATTAACAACAATAATAAACTAATACATATTTTAAACCTTATTAAACTACATATAGCTAACTATATATATAGATAACTATACACGCAATGTTGTCGGCGTCGTGTTTCGCTGCGTGGTGTCACGTAACCGTCCTCGGAAACGTCGATATACGACACCCTTCGGCCAAAAGTCCTGTTTCGAGCAGGTCTGCAGATGGTGGACTGGAACACGCACCACGAATGACCTAAAGTTGATGTTGTGGCGCGATTCCAACCTTACGACCCTCAGAGTTCAGTTGGTTTTCACTTTCAAATACTGCATCACTTCCTCAGTTGTAGTGTAGTGATGCAGACGTGAAATGTACAGCTGCGTCGTAGGCACAGTAGGACGCAGCAGCGTGTCGGGTCCACTCGGTGCGGTACCGCATAGCTTACAAGAACAGGGCTTCTTCTTCTTCCTTTCTACTTTAGTGAAGCCCTCCTCATCAACTTGGCACGTTCTTGACACGGAGCTACGGACAAAATGTCATAGGCATTTTCTACTAGTCAACCATTATACCATTGTAAGTACATATTTTCTTGTTGCCTGTTTCCTTTATGATTAACCTGATATCAATAATAAAGTACGAAATTATTTCCATTCAGTTCTAGGACCAAAATAGATACATGCAGTGGCGAAAGGTCAACATTTGAAGAAAAACTGAAAATTTTCATCGGCGCCATCTTGTTTTTTCATTTTGACCTCATTTTCATTATCAGCGACCCTAAAAACCACGAAAACGATACCCATGAAGAAAAACTGAAAATTTTCATCGGCGGCATCTTGTTTTTTCATTTTGACCTCATTTTCATTATCAGCGACCCTAAAAACCACGAAAATGACCCTTGAAGAAAAACTGAAAATTTTCATCGGCGCCATCTTGTTTTTTCATTTTGACCTCATTTTCATTATCAGCGACCCTAAAAACCACGAAAACGATACCCATGAAGAAAAACTGAAAATTTTCATCGGCGGCATCTTGTTTTTTTATTTTGACCTCATTTTCATTATCAGCGACCCTAAAAACCACGAAAACGATACCCATGAAGAAAAACTGAAAATTTTCGTCGGCGCCATCTTGTTTTTTTTTCATTTTGACCTTATTTTTATTATCAGCGACCCAAAAAACCAAGAAAATGACACCCATGAAGAAAAACCGAAAAAAATAGTAATAAAATGCAGAGGAATAAATTATTATTAAAAACCAGCCAAGTGCGAGTAATGTAATCCTACCCAATTCTAGAAACCCTTCACAATTCTCAAATAGGCAAAATGTTTTTTGTATTCCTAATAGGTGTATTAATATTTAACTTAAGTTATTAATACTGAAGATTGTTGTTTTATAAAATAATAAGAGCGAGGCCACACATCGCGTTGACGGTCCGGAGCGGTTCCGCAACGTCATCCTACACACAAATCACTATACCATGTCATGTCACACCTAGCGTTGGGCCGCCATGCGCCGTCGCACCGCAAGCGCCCCGCGCTTGTGACCTGCGAGACGAGGCGGGGTGGGGTGATGCGTTGCAGCGCCGGAATGACAACGTGCAGCCACCGAAGTATTGTAGTGTATCGAACGTGTTTATTCATATTGTGTGCTACAATTTATTAAAATTAATAATTATCTTTTTTGCGATGAGTGCCAATAATATCTATATTGATTTCCTTATATTTTTAGTACAACAAATCATCATTCACGTTCATCGGGAATCGGGTCATTGACGTTGCGGCACTGCGCCGCACCGCGGTAAACAGCGTTGTACTGCGGTGCCACACCGCCCGTGTGGCCCTAATCTGTGGTGTGGCACCCTATAGCTCGAATTAATTGCAGTGCGGTGCCGCACCGCACTGTTATCGTATCGTTTGGCCTCGCTCTTACGATGTTAAAGAAAGATTTTGGTTTTTACTTTTCGCAGCAACCGTATAGTATTTTGTTTATTTAATACGTGTTTCTGCAGGTACACAACAGGTACCAAATCTACATAGACAGTGTACTTAGCTACATATAATGATTAGCAGTACACCCGCGGTTCTGACATCAGGATGGCGGGTGTACCTAATTTTAAAAATATCATCGCACGTGTGTAGGTACACAGATTTTCAGGAGAGGTACGTAAAGGTACACAGAAGGTACCAAATAACTGCAATAAATTCAGGCTGATCTGAAAAATACACCCGCGATTCTGACGTACATGAACGTTCAGCCGACCAGCCGGTGAAGTGACACGAATGTGTACGAACGAAGGAATGAGCGCTGCCCAAAGATGCTCTGTGGCGAAATCCATGGCGGGGTTGCCAACTCAATGCCACGGTTGGGTGCTAAGTAACATCTCAAATAGTGCTAAATTGCTAGAAAGTTTCAAAAATAGTGGCAAAAGAACACATAACAGAATGTTTTAATTTTCGAATTATTGTTTCATTAATATCTAAAAGTTATATTCAAAAACAAACAAAGATATAGTTAAATTGGAAAATGTGACCATTAAATTTTACAAATTAAAAAAACATACAAATTCATAATTAACGTTTAATGTAATTAATATACATAATATACAGACTTATTAATTAAAATAACCTAAAGTAAATAACCTAGCAACAAACTTAAAAAATGGCGTCAAAAAACTCCTCCTCAACGCTGTCAACTGGTAATGTACCCAAGAGACTGGCGGCGTTGCCACGTTGTATGGCAACGCTAAGCCTTTGGCCAAGGTAAAAGCCAGCCCTTGGGTCACGGGAAGTGTCAACTAAACGTTTAGAAATATCCTTGAAAAGGCTGTGAGCGCTCGGACCCCACGGTCCTAGAGTTTCAACCCCAAACGGCTCGAAAATATAGTTACCAATGAGGTTACTATATTTACGCCGCTTGAGGTTCTCTGCAGCCGCAGCGGCAGCCCCAGCACAGCACGATGAGCTAGGAAGATGGGATAGCGCAAGAGTATCGACACATGTTGCGTCCCACACTAAAGGCCTACCCATCTTCCATGGAAACAAAGACATCCCGTCCGGTCTCTTGCCATCGTCGCGTGCCAAGCCATTGGGTTCTAATATAGCTGGAACGCCGACGGTGACAAGAGCTCGTCGGATGATGTCATTTAAATTCGCGTGCCGTGCAAAACGGCCCGCACTTCGGCTGCATGACAGGCCGTGATGTCCGAGGCTGTTGACAACTTCACCACAGTGACAGCGATGAGGAGAACATAATGCGGCACCTAGGCGTAGAGAAGCAGCGAGGCGGAAAGTAGTGTCGTCGAGCAACGTACCTGTGTTCGACGACGGTAGTGCGTGAAGCCAAAGACCCGACTCCCACTCACCCACAGCTAGCAGACGAGCGCGCTCAGCAGTAGTAGCAGACGTGTTCAGTAAATTGTTCTGAACTACTCTGCAGAGCGGCTCGTCCCACCTTCTCTGGGAAAATGGATGGTCGGGTTCTTCAGAATTTGGGCAAGCGAGTTGCCAGGCATTGATAGCCTCGGAGAAGCACGGCACATCAAAATCAATCAGTGTGGAAGCCAGGATATTCCTCATTAATTTCTCAGTGCCGTGGACCGAGGATATAAAAGCCGGTAAACTAATACTAGAAATTTTGCGGACGCCGAGTCCTCCCATACGAATGGGAAGAGTAGCTTGTGTCCAAGCTCGATCGTCCAAGGCCACATTTAAAATGGATGATAAAGTATTTCTGATAATTTGATCCATTTGGTCCAAAAGATGAGTGTGCTTCCATAAAGGGGAAGCACGTAGAAAATAAGTTAATTTTGGGCCGAAACAGCAATAACGGATTATGGTGATGGCCGAATGCATATTAATTTGGAGTAATCTTTCCGAAATGTCATTGAAATTTTGAATTTTTTCCTCGATAAAATCGGGAAAGGAAATCTCGAAGATTGGAGACCCAAGGAGACGAAGAGAACTTTTTTCAATAATTTTGATGTTAGGGGCTATTGCGTTAAATTTAGGAATAGTCAGTTGTCTGTTGGTATAGTCCGTTAAATAAAGTTCGCATTTTGCAAGGTTAAGGTCAAGGCCAATGGAATAATAATAATAATAATTTATTTATTTTCTCTAATCATCAGTAACAGTACAGAGTCAGATTTCACTGCATAGAGACTGGTGTCTGTTTTAGGTAAAACCTGTATTACAGATCACCAGGCTAACCCTCCGTCGGACATTTATCTTATGACAATGAATGAAGTTTATTTTTTAAGTAAATTAAATCATTTAAAACAGTATCTACGTCGCCCCCCAAGGTTCCATCATCAAGATACCAAACGTTAAATTTAGAATTTAGTTGTTGAACAATTGGGTGAATAGCTAAACTAAATATCACTGGCCCAAGCGGGTCACCTTGTTGACAGCCAACAGCAGATTCCAGAAGGTTGTCCCGATACAGTAATTTAGACGGATGTCTGTAACACTGCCAAAGAAAACTATAAATTTGAGGTAATTCTTTTTTTAATTTCTGTTAACAAGGTGTCCCTATTAACTGAATTAAAGGCATTCTTTATATCAACCTTCAGGATGACCTCACCTTTGCCAGAATTTAGGTAGGTCGACAAAGCGTGTACGGCAGCCTCACAGCCCCCTTTGGAGCCGTAACCTAGTTGCAGGGGCTTAAATTTTTCCGAAACAGCCTCACCATAAAATTTACAGCAAATCTTGGCTGCCATACGGCGGTAAGTAGTACCCACGGCAATGGGACGAATGCCGCCATCCCTCTTACGCAGGGCACATAAATTGGCCCCGTACAAGACGTCGATGACGGCCTCGTTCACCTTGCCGGAGAGCATAAGGTTAATCAGAGCTGTAAGCTCCTTCAAGAGCATCTCACCGGCCTCCCCGGCGCCTGAACAGATTAGGTCCTTTAAGTGCTGGGGACTTAGGCCGTCGAGGCCGCCTGCGGAGCCGCTCCGAAAGGAGCAAACAGCTGTGACCACCTCTCGACCTGTAATGGTGAGGGAGTGAATGTCTGAATCAGGAGGCTCGGGAAAAGAAAGGCCATCCGTGGGGGCGGGATGTTTGGTCTCCAGAGCTGCGAGTGTTTCTGGAGAACACGGTGCCACCACATCGCTACTGAAGAGAATCCTGGCTGCACCACTAATGTCACCTTTCCTTAACTTTGATTTAACCAGATGGGATATACCTCCTCGAGAGGTATATCCCTGGGACGTTAAATTTAAATAAAAAATTTGAGCCGAAATATTACAATTATCTTTAATTTGAGCTGTTAAAGTCTTTTTTGTGGCCAAATTCTTTTGAACATGAAGTATTCGGTAAGGGAAGGTAAGCAACTGTTCCCAAGCACTTAGCGAGTTCTCTCGGACGGCAAGGCGCACACAACCTGCTAGGTTTTGTGCAACTAGCGGCCTAGCACCGCGGGGAACTCGCTTTAAAACAGGAACTGAGTTTTTTAATTTGGAAAGGGTTTGCCAGATTGGGTCGAAAGTTGATGTAGCCGAAGTTGAAGGTGGAAGATTTGAAACAGGGTCTGAGGCATTTGGAGGTTTATGTACCTTACCAATATGCACATTCAGACCCCGCTTACCTTTAAAAAAACGTGCCTGGGTACAAAGCGGGCATCTCTCCAGGGTGTTCAGCGAAGTTGAAGGTTGACTACTACTATTCCCCACCACAACGCTGCTGCTACTACTCATTAAACTAATGCTTAAAAAATTAAACCTAACAAAAATAACTTTATTAAACTAAAATAAAAAAAAAGCTGAATAGACAAAAAGTTAAATGGTGACACGCTGTCAGGAGCGGCGGCACACACGCACTGCGGGCCTGGGACACCGCACACCCGATGAACGCATGTCGGGGCAGCCCTCGTCACCGTGGCCAGGTGAATTGGAGCCTGGTGTCGCCTCGGCTCTGCGTCGAACTCAGATCCGGATTTAAATTGGCCTTCGACACTATAGAACTGAAGTTCGGGTCATCCAATATAAAGGCCAAACACAGGCACTATCTGTAGTGTAGGGTATTTCTAAGTTGTGTTCTGATATAAACACTGTGGACCACCCGCGGCGCTCAGTTAATAAATATCTATTGAACGAACAACTTGTTTAACTTCACAATACTACATTGGCGACGAGGATGGCTAAATTTGGTGAATTCGACATGAAGACGGGAAGCTGGCAGACATACTGTGATAGGCTGGACATGTATTTTTTAGTTAATGCAGTGAAGGAAGAACTAAAACTACCGACGCTAATAGCATTCATGGGTGAAGCGGCATACGAATTATTAGTGAATTTGTGTAGTCCGAAGAAGCCGGCGAACATGACCTTGACCGAGGTCGTGAAGGTCATGCAAGAACATTTGCAACCAAATCCGTCTATTTTAGCAGAACGTTATAAATTTCGCCAAAGAAGACAACAAGCCGGTGAAAGTATTTCGGATTATGTGGCGGAGTTGAAGAAAATTACGCGGTATTGTGAATTCGGCACAAGTTTGGACGATAATTTGAGAGACCAATTCGTGTGCGGTATCTTGAGTGACTTAATTAGACAACGATTGTTTGCGGAAGGAAACATAAAATTCATAAAAGCGGTATCTGTGGCGAGCGCTTTGGAGGCGGCGGAGCGGGATGCAGCCGCTGTGGACGGGCGGGGCAACGTCAGCGGGCCGGCGGCAGCGGCCGGCGCCAACGCTGTCGCGGCGGGGCTCGAAGCTTCGAGAACTAACACGGTGTCGCGGCGTAGTTCGGCAGTATTTGACCAAGATGGTGACGTACATCGTATGCAAGTGGGAGGATGCGCTGCATGCGGGGATTACAGACACACGAAAACCGAATGCAGATTTTCAAAGTATCAGTGTAGTAAATGTAAGGAAGTTGGGCACTTGCGTCGGATGTGCCAGGAGAATGGTGCACGTGGCATCGGTGACCATCGAGACCGCGGCCAATTACGGAGCGGGGGCGGCGGAGCAGGCCGGACGGGGCGCGGCACCTGCGCGGGCGCTGGGGGGTCCCGCACGGCCAGCCGGGGCAACGGGCAGACCGGGAAGGCGCGGCCGGGTGCACGTGGGCGGCCATCCATGCACGCGTTAGAGACGCATTGCGAGGAAGACGCGGAAGACTTTGTGCAGGAAGAGGAACCAATTTATCAAATGTCGTTAAGCCAATATAGGCCGGTGAGCATGAACATTCTTGTGAATAATGTATTATTAACAATGGAAATTGATACCGGGTCTCCTTTATCTTGTATCTCGAGTAAAACATAATTATGAAGAATATTTTTCTGAAATACCGTTGTTACCGTGTAAATTATCAGTAAGATTTTATAATGGAAGCAAAGTTCAACCCACGGGGTATATAGAAGTAACTGTTACCTATCACAACCAGAAAAAGAGGTTAGATTTATATGTGTTTAAAACTGGAAGTACTACACTTTTAGGAAGGCAATGGTTATCGGAATTAAATATCAGTGTACCCCCCATAACAATAAATAATGCGAGTGTAACAGAGCAAGAGTTAATGGTTCAACAAAGAAATAATATTGTATCTAATATCTATTCTAGGTACCATGAGTTATTTGATGGCGGACTGGGGTGTTTCACGGGCGGTCGGGCCGCGTTACATTTACGTGAGGGAGCCGTGCCGGTATTCTGCCGCGCGCGGCCGCTGCCGTACGCACTGCGCTCGCGCGTGGACGCCGAGCTCGAGGCCATGCTGCGAGCGGGCATCATCGAGCCTGTTCACACCTCCGACTGGGCCACACCTCTGGTAATTGTACACAAGCCGGATGGCGCTTTACGTTTATGTGCTGACTACAAGGTTACAGTAAATCGTATGTTAAGGGTTGATAAGTATCCTGTGCCAAAGATAGACGACTTATTTACTAAGTTAAGTGGTAGTAGGTATTTCACGAAACTAGATTTATCTCAAGCGTACAATCAAATACTGTTAGATGAATCCAAGGAATTCACAGTTATAAATACACATAAAGGTCTTTTTAGGTACAATAGATTAGTGTATGGACTCGCGTCGAGTCCGGGAATATTCCAAAGAATTATGACACAATTGTTTGATAAAATACCGAATGTGACAATATTTTTAGATGACATATTGATCACGGGAAATACAATTGAGGTACATGTAGATACAATAAAAAAGGTTCTTAAAATATTGCAAGAAAATGGTTTAAAAATAAAAAAGGAAAAGTGTGATTTTTTGAGTAAAGAAGCCAAATATTTAGGGTTTATAATTAGTAGAGAGGGCGTCAGGGTTGATCCAGAAAAAATTAAACCCATAATTAAACTGACATCTCCTACTAATGTATCCGAACTGAAATCCTTTTTAGGTATGGTGAATTTTTACGGAAAATTTATAAAAAATCTAAGTTTCTATTTAACACCATTTTACGAATTACTGAAAAAGGGTAAACATTGGGTATGGGGTAATACACAATCACAGGCATTTAAGCAAATAAAAAAATTATTAATTAGTTCAGAAATATTATCACACTATGATGAGTCACGGCCAGTGATATTGACGTGTGATTCGAGCTCACGGGGCATCGGCGCTGTGCTTGCGCAGCGAGCGCCCGACGGCCACGAGTACCCTATAGCGTACGCATCAAGGACGCTCACCTCGGCGGAATATCATTATAGTCAAATACATAAAGAGGCATTAGCCATAGTATTCGCCGTGAAGAAATTTCATCAATATTTATATGGCAGACCATTTGTTTTAAAAACAGATCATAAACCTTTAGTTAGTATATTTGGATCGGAATTAGGAATTCCAAACATGACAGCTAGTAGGTTACAGAGATGGGCGTTAATATTATCAGCTTATGATTTTAAAATTGAATATGTAAATACAAATTCAAACACAGCTGACGTTTTGTCTCGATTGGTAGAAAGTTATAAAGCAATTAGCGAAACAGGTATGGACGAAGTCCCGGAGCAAACTTACCTTCATTTTGCCTCTGAGGCCTTGTTACTTAAATATGAAGATATTAGAAAGGACACAAAAAGAGATCCAATGTTAACACGTATATTGAGTTATGTTAGGGATGGTTGGCCTAAGGATGTCGAGATCAAGGAACTTAGACCTTATTTTAATAGACGTAGTGAAATATATACCGAGTTAGGTTGTCTTATGTGGGGTCATAGGTTAATCGTGCCAAGATCTTGTCAAGATAGGGTATTAATGGAGCTACATGATACTCATATGGGGATAGTTAAGACAAAATGTATAGCTAGAAGTTATGTATGGTGGCCGGGGATTGATGAAATGTTGGAAAACCTATGTCGAAACTGCACAATCTGCGCAGAAATGGCCGAGGCGCCAGTTCACCACGCACCGCAGCCGTGGAACTGGCCGTCTCGTCCATGGACTAGGATACATGTGGATTTTTTAGGGCCTATACACGGACACAAGTATTTAATCATGGTCGATGCCACCTCGAAATGGATCGAAGCATGTCCGGTCGCGTCGACTACGGCCAAAATAATAATAGGAAAAATTAGAGAAATATGGTCACGTTTTGGTATACCAAAACAATTAGTCTCCGATAACGGGCCACCCTTTAGTAGTGAAGAATTTCATACATTTTTAGAAAATAACGGAGTAGAACATGTGTTTTCCGCACGATATCACCCAGCTTCCAATGGGTTGGCAGAGAATGCGGTTAGACAGTGCAAAAGAGTTATAAAAAAAGCTATTATTCAAAATATAGATGTAGAACTTGCCCTTCAGAGGTTTCTTCTAGTGTATAGAACCACTGAACATAGTACCACCAAAGAAAGTCCGTCACAAATATTACAAGGTAGGACATTAAGAACTCGGTTGGATAGGCTGAAACCATCGCGCGAGAAGCAGGTGGCCGACGCGCAGCAGCGGCAGAAAAATGGAGCAGGCGGAACGCACCGCGCTGTCGGTACGGGGGACGAGGTTTGGTGCCGGGTGTACCAAAGATTAAAGAGGTGGGTAAGTGGTACAGTCATTGACCGCTTGAGCACTACAGATTATCAAATAAGATTATTAGATGGCACAGAGATACATAGGCATATTGATCAGTTAAAGTTAAAATGTAATGCAAATCAATCACAACCGACGGATAGCGTAATAGTCAGCACAAAAGTATCGCCCAAAGACTGTAACCGGCCTTTAGGAAATTCACTGGTTTTCCCTACAGTACCGGTTACGAAAATACCCACCGAGGTGTGCTTAGGGGGAGGTGTGGGGGTTCGGGGTGCGGTAGGGATGAGGAGCAGTCGGAACCGGGGTTGATAATGCCGGATTTATCTAAAGGGCTGGTAGATGCACCCAACAGTGTAGCCTCGACCGCCGGTGAAACTCGTCCCGTTAGAAATAGGAAACCTCCCCAAAGATATGGTCGGCCCTAATTATAGTTTAGTTAAGATTAAGTACTAGTTTTAAGTTTGTTAATGTTAGGTAAACAGTATAATAATAAATAGTAATAGTAGTAGTTATGTAAGTAACTTTGTGTTTTTAGATAGTAATAGTAGTAGGTAAATAGTTATTATTATATACCTAGATTATAAGTAAGTTTGTATGTT
Organism: Eugnorisma glareosa; assembly: GCA_947578425.1. Lineage (NCBI taxonomy): Eukaryota > Metazoa > Arthropoda > Insecta > Lepidoptera > Noctuidae > Eugnorisma > Eugnorisma glareosa. Next base: position 18,695,520 of record OX387973.1, on the reverse strand, counting down.
TATTTTAAGTTAGTTAATAAGGGTGGAGGTGTAGTGTAGGGTATTTCTAAGTTGTGTTCTGATATAAACACTGTGGACCACCCGCGGCGCTCAGTTAATAAATATCTATTGAACGAACAACTTGTTTAACTTCACAATACTACACTATCATATAATCACAGGGCACAAAGCTATAGAAAGCACGTCAACTTTAAAATTTTCACAATTTTCTGATACTATTGATATAAATAGTTTAAAAAAAACTTCAGGAGAGTAGGCATTCATTTCAGTAGGTATAAAATTATTAATTTTAAATAAAATTTTCTCGACTGTCCCAGGTGACAGGTGTCATTTCATGTCCAATAAAAAAAAAAAAAAAAAAACATACAAATTGGAAATACTAAATTAAAATTATCTTTAAATCCAATCATCCTCACTACTTGTATCGTCTGTCTCTGCTGTGGTTCCGTGTACAGCTGTTGAGGTGGATGGCTGTGGCTCATTTACACTTATAGCGGATTTTTTCAATTTAAATGTTTACATATTATCTTTCTTGCCTATTTTTTTAAGGATATCTTGAAGTATGTCATATGTATAACAAGTTTTGTTCAAATGTTTGAGTCTAATTCTTATACGAATAATTGAATTTAAAGATTCCAAGTTGATTTTATTCCTTAGTTTATTTTTAACGATATTCATTACACTGAACACCCTCTCAACGTCGGTATTTGAATGTGGTAATATTAGCACAGCCGCAGATTGCAGACTACACTAGTTTGCGTTTTGTTACTTCAGCCACAGCTGCATTTTGTGAGCGAACAGACAACATCAAAATTAGTGCTAGATTTAGTGCTGGGTGCTGTTTCTTAAATTTCAGTGCTAGGCACATGAAAATAGTGCTAAATCTAGCACTCAAAGTACTGAGTTGGCATCGGCGCTGCCCCTGGGCCGCGTGCGAGCGAAAAGATAGACTGACATAATGAAGTAGAGACACATTTGAATGACTACTGATTGAATGATAGGTTTATTTTGAGAAATGAAGTAGTTCATTTCCTTGAATCGTTCGTGAACTATACCCATGTCTTTTATGGGTTCCAGTCACAGAGCATCTTATATATTATGTACGAGTTGAATTCAACTCTTACAGTATGCGTGCTTTTTTATCACGTATTTTTACTAATATTCACGATTGTGGTCGAGATTGAGCTATTCCTAATTAATTAAGACTTGAAGATTTTAAGTAGCAACCTAAGATCATAATTGTTAGTCCTTGGGAGGTAAAATGATTTTTAACTGTTTCATGCTTGCTAATTCTAGGGAGAATATTGTAAATAAATGTATCTGAAGTTTACTCATGTTGTAATACGTAATAAAATAAACTTTTTATGAAGTTATTGGTATAGAGTAGCCATACTCAACCTTTTTTTTGTAGGGGCCACAAACACGTTACAGTCAAGGGCCGCAAGCAAAAATGATTTAGGTCTTAATTAAAAACGTAGTTTTAGAATTACCTTTTTAATTAAAACGTAATTTTGGATTTACGAGTTAACGATGTAGTTACTTTATTGATGAGAAAAGGTGTTTTAACAAAGATGTTTATATGTTTTAATGCGATTTTTGATACTGTGAACACTTTTCTTTTGCTGCCACGGTTTATTTTAACTACTTTGTTTTTAAATTGTTGTTAGAAAAATATTTAGTTATAATCTTTTCCTCTGGACGCTCTTAAGTGCACGTCTTTCAATATCGTTTTCACATATATGTATAATCTCAACATGAATGATGCATCCAAGATCTTGTAACAATATTTTGATTTAAAAGAATGTCCATGGAGTTTCTTGCCCATTCTTCTCCATCGAGATCTACGCTTTGGAATGGGCAACTACAGTACTTTCACAAGTTATTATGCCTTGTGTCTGTGACTGTAGCTTCGCTTTTGTTTTTTTGACTTTCAAAAGTGCCTGCTAAGGTCTAATTGAAATAAATGCTTTGAGCTTGAGTTTTTCAAAACTTTATCAAGATCTGGCTTGTTGCTTCATGCTATCCTTATAACATCACAATTAACTGCAATTACTGGGTGAGATTAGCTTTAATTGTTACCACCGTACCGTAGCGTAGGTACATAAGTAAACAAATTCAAAATAAGTTACGTCCGGCAAACAAAACGACACGCGCAGGGGATTCCCGCAGTCTCGCTCATGCAACCACAGATTACTAATAATAGGCTGCGTTCCGATTCACACCAAAATCGATGAGGGCTCGGCTCACATTCCCGTCCTGAAACACCCATTCTCTGGAAAATGGTTTACACTAAATTTGTAACTTCAGATGGGCTAATAACAAAGGCCCGGCGCGCGGCGGGCCGCAGGTTGAGTATAGCTGGTATAGAGTATAAAATAGAATTTAGACTTTTTCATGAAATAGTTACTGAATAGGGTTAAATGAACTTTAAGAGTTGTATTGATGATTTTAATCTGTAACTACATACGTGTTACTGGCGCGACTCATTTTTAATCAACATACAACCAGAAACAGACCTGCAAATTGCAAAAATCTTAAGAAAATATGAATTTCGCGGGCTACCCTTGCGCTTTTTTGTTGAATATTTAAAATGTTTTTATTTTATTTGTTAAGTTTGATTATAATGCAAGCTGGGCTTTTCGGCTTGTACGAGTATGATAGGTCCGCCACTGTTACTATCTATCTGGTGATGTCTTGGAAAAAGGCATGATGATAATTAAGTATGGGTAATTTGTAACAAAGCCTTGTATTTATCCAAAACACTATTGTTCAGTTATAAAGGTTCATGTACCAGGACAGTATCCACAACACGCGGTGGAAAGAAAGCACAAGTATCTTCGCTACACTAGTCCTTTCTTGAGTTTAGGTTTCTCTGACAATGGCAACAGAAACTTTATCCTAAGTTGCGTGAATAATCATCACTGTGATTTGGACAGTGAGGTAAAATAACTAAAAGGATTGTAAGGCTAACAGCTAGGATTACTTCAATAAAAGTTTCACTTCTGTGTAAAAATTTAATTACGTCAATATTTACAGTCTTCTTATTAATTTTAAACTATCTACTTAAATTACTATGAGTCACATTTCAAATGGCCACAGAAAAACATTTCAATCAAACATACTACTTAATAAATTCAGCCGATTTTTAGTTTTTATTCTTATTTTCATAAGTTGGCAACAACGCTTAATTTTTTCCATTGGCAAATTCGGCACGGCAAAGCTGGCGCATGGCGGGAAAATCGTGTGAATTGTAAGACTGCGTTTTTTCTTGCCGACAGTCAATTCATAGAGCGGTTTCCCATTGGCAGGCTTGAAACTGGTACAGTCACGACAAATTTGGAAGCATAACTAGTAGTAGTGACTTGGAGACGTAGACATAGAATAGCAATACACACGTAATTAAATATTAATAACGAATGAGTAATGAGACAAAGATACAGTTATTAAGTCCAGTGTGAAGTAAGTTAAACCTAAATTGCCTTTATTTGTAATATATTGTGCGTAGTTTAGTGTTTCTAATAGCAGTACCTACACCACTATCATCTTAAATTCGTTTAAAAGCCTCTTTGAGGTTTTGGGTAAACCAAATAAATATCATTTTCTTTCAACTACGTAGTAATGTTATCATTAATCCACTACAAAACCGATCACAAAGGACGTCTTTTTTGTTTAGATCCAAAACAGTGCAGAAATGTTATATGAAATCTCATTGTTGCAGTTTTTTATTAATGCAGTTTTTTATTTAGATATTAGTTTACGACAGAGATTTACTGTCTCCCATTAAGTTTACTAAAACAGTATGCATTTGATCAAAAAGATACGGGCTGAAAATAAAAATCGGCTGAGTAAAATCGACTGGTTGAAAATAAAAATACAAATGGCGCGCATTTTGTACACACGGCTACACATCAAGCTATACATTTCCAGTATAAGCTGACCTCGCATTGTACGGAAATCCTATACAATGCGAGATCAGCATAAACTGGAAATGTATAGCTTAATGTGTAGCCGTGTGTACCATAAATTGTAAAACTTTGATACTTCGTATTTAGCAAGAAAATTAATAAAAATGGAAATATACAGCGATATCGATATGAATTCAACTCAAACAAATTAAATTGTTAATAACCTTTTGTCACAAAACTCGCGAGGTTCTTTGTTTTCATTAACTTGAGTTTTTATTTTGAGTAGGTATATTTTATCACGGTAGGTAGATTTAAAGAGCAGGTTGAAAGAAAAGTAGATTACGCACCTTGCTTAAGTAAGTAATTAATGCACTCATGTTAATCCAACATAACACTCGTGCAACAATAACTCGCTTTGCGCTCGATGCAACAATCTACTATTGTTATAAACGTAGATTAAAAAAAAGGGTTGGTAAATCTAAGCTGTCCTGATTCTAGTATTCGGTCGGGTCCTTTATTTATGAATGTGCTGCACGCAATTCTTGACTGTTTGTCCAAAAATGAACAGGATTTTCTTCTTTACCTCTCTGTCGGACTTAGCCAGCCAATAGAAAACCGCCCCATGATGCCCTCGCATCAGGCCGTGAGCTACCACCTCCTATGCCAGTGCTTTCTCTTCAGGCCGGCAAATGTCAGGGACTGGGGAAGAGAGTCAAGAAGTAAGAACAGGGCCTGTACGGGCTGTACCTCTTAAAACAGTATTATTTTATTGTCACTACTGTGTGTGAAAGAGACGCAGCTATAGATGACTTCTAGCTCCATCCCTTTCGCACATCGAAGTAAGATTAAACAATACTGATATTTAGAGGTCATGGTAGACACTGGATCATTTTGCATGCACGAACTTTCCAAAGCCTTTTAGACAAAAAGTGTCAATAACATCCTCCACGGTATGAAGCTGTCCGTCTTATTGGTACTCAAAACTAAAATAGCCCGTGATGGTAAAGTCATTTACTAAACTTTACACTTTACCAAAAGTTTATTAGCATGCGTTTCAGTGCCCCCTATCAGACAAACTAACCCAGACTTTCTTTAATTTCATGCATGAGGTGGAGAACTTTACATTGAAATAAAATACAAAAAAATGGTTTTAAAATCAATGAGAGCAGCGGTAGCCCAGAGGTGGCGGCCCCGACTTACGAACATGGGTTCGAACCCGAGCAGGCGCATTACTTTGTGTAATTTATTTTATCACCACTGCTCTCAAAAACGGTGAAGGAAAACATCGTGAGGTATCCGGCATGTCCTATAGAACTAAACATTCGAAGACATATGACATGTACCAACCCGCACTGGGCCCGCGTGATGAATTTATTGTAGCCCATTCTCTCTCATATAGAGGAGGCCGTGTGTCCGAGCATTGTGAACATTATAAGCTGATTATGCTAAAGTTCTCCGCCTCTAAAAAAACACCCGTTATGACCTTACCGACTGGAATTTGTGTCTACCCAAACATAGTGCATATTTTATACAAATGGTCGTTTTAAAAGGTTCCCAAATTATGATAAAAATACACTTAAACGTAACTGACGACATTTAGTACACCCGCTATTAGATACATCCCTGCCTAACCCTTCGGGTATAACAGGAGCGATGTCATAATGATATATTTAATACCCCAGTCCATGCAATCCTCCATAAATTAAATCAATTTCAATTATTGTCGGCACACAAGAACATTGTTTTACAATAACATACAGATAGACAACACAAAAACAAAGCATTATTTCGGCTATCCCGTAGAGCCTAGGCACACGGTGCGTTGCGGCGGCGACGCGGCAAGATTGCGCCGCATTGTTGGGCACACGGACGGTGCGGGGTCGCGGCGTTGCTACCGGGTTCTGAATATAAGGTCTATCTATTCATACACGAAATCTCATAAGGGGTCATTGCACTCTTGGGGTTATGAACACCTTTTACTATGGGACCAACCCCGAAAAAAACATCAGCTGTTTAGTAGGTACATTTCTCTGCGCATAACTCGACAAAATGTACTGAACACCTGATATTTTTTTTCCCGATTTCGAGGTTGGTCCCATTGTGAAAGTTGTTTATAATGGTGAGTACAATGACCCCTTAAGAGATTTCGTTTTTGAATAGATAGACCTTATACAGTCAGCAAGTTTACTAAAAATGGATCGGGAAAGACGTGTGTGTGCGATAGGAGCAAGCTCCTGAAATCGCCGTCGACGACGACACACGACAATATTAGAAAAACTGTCAATCACTGTTTCTTTCTTTTATCCCTTTATTGCATTAAGAAACACTGATATACAGATGTTTCACCAAGAATATAGAGAGTTGCTGACGGACGAGCAGCGGTTTCTCCATATAAACGTGTGAGCGGTGCTTTACCGGCGTCGCAACGCATCCTACACTTCTCCCCGCCTCGTCTCGCGGGCAGCATGTCCGGTGCGTGCGGCGTCCTGTGATGGATCCTATTATGTTGGGCGCCGCTGCCACACCGCCTCACATTGGTTCAAGGGCGGAAAAAAATCCTTTGTTTCAACCTTATTTAAAATGTCTACAATTTGGTACACACATACTAGAATGTTAGTAGAAACAAGTCCTAAAATTAATACGGATAAATAATTATACAGTATTTAATTATATGATGCCAAAGTAGGGTGATCGAGAATTTACAAATTTCGTGCAAAAAATATTGTTATTTCAAGTATGAATAGAACCAAAATACTATAATTATCAACTTTCATTTTTAGTTTAGTCATAAGTTTATTGTGTGTATTAATAAAATAGTAAACATAATGTTATAATATAATGAATAATTACTTGCTATTACATTTTTAGTGAAGAAGGTCATTTGGAACCTTTTGTTTTCAATCATGAGATCATAACTAATCTCCGTTATCGACCGATACGTAATAATATACTTTCGGAGATTAATTAGACCCTATAGATTAAGAATACATTAGTTTTGGCTGCGATAACCTGCGATCTTGGAAATACCAGGTCCTTAACTAATGACGCTCTGTAATTAAGAAAAAGTGCATTATATTAATAAGTGTTTCTAATGAGGGTAATTAACATTTTATCATATCGTGTAAGTATAAATAGCATTGAATGGTAGTTTTAACTTCACTTACAATTATTTTCTCTTACGATAACAGTGTTATTATAGTGATGGATAGCTTTACTATTGTCTATGCCGATTTAGTGGAAATCATAATATCAAGTAATCGTGAGATACATAAATGCCTCGAAAATTTAAAACTTATGTATCCACAGCTTACAGAAAGTGTTTGGAATCAAGTTTATGAAAAGTTAAGCCGTAATTTTCTACCCGTATTTACAAAAAAGTGGCAAACTGCAGCGAGAAATAAAAATGCTTTTATGGCAAAAAATGAACAGTGGCTGAAAAATATTTTTACCGTTGAGACATCTTCGGTGCAGACTGATGTGGTGAATTGTGACAGTAATGTTCCAGGGCCATCAAAACGCTCTCATAGAGGACGACCAGAAAAATCATTTGATGAATGTTGCGATCGAACAAAGCGATATAAAGTTAAAAGATTGTGTGAAAGCGTTCCTGAAGAAATGATTAAGAAAGCTGCCTCTAAGGTACTCGTACAAGAAGAATCATCGGATACTATCAAGTTTACTCCAGAAAAAGCGTTGGCATTATTACTTGATGCATCACTTTCGAAACATCAATATCAAGTACTGAGAAATGCAGCAAAAAGTATTGGTTGTGATATTTTTCCCGATTATCATAAAGTACTTGAAGTAAAAAGGCAATGCTACCCCACGGATATTGATGTAACGGAAAGCTACGCTTGTGTAAGTTTGCAGTCATTACTGGATCACACAACCAGAAGATTATTTGAAGTAATGTCTGAAGACGACCTTACACAGATTAGTGTAAATTCAACGTTTTTACACAAGTGGGGATGTGACGGATCATCAGGTCATGCTGAGTACAAACAGTCATTTATCGACGAAAATGTGTCAGATTCATATATGTTTTTGACATCATTAGTTCCACTGCGTCTGTATGAAAAGGAAAATAAATCTGTTGTGTATTGGACAAATGCAACTCCTTCTTCTACAAGGTGTTGTCGCCCGGTACAATTCCAATTTCAAAAAGAAACTACAGAATCTACGAAAAATGAAATTGCTAGAATGGAGTCTGAAATAGCAAACTTAAATGAAACTGTTATTAGTTTAAAGGAAAAGACTTACAAAGTCTACCATAAACTTGTGTTCACAATGATAGATGGCAAAATAGCGCAGACAGTTACGGACACATCATCATGTGCAGTGTGTTTTATATGCAAGTCAAAGCCATCAGAAATGAATAACCTTGACCAAGTGCGAAATAAAACTGTGGATACGGAGGCTCTCAAGGTCGGTTTATCCCCGCTTCACGCACGGATTAAATTTATGGAATGCATATTACATATTGCGTACAATATGTCATTTACCAGTTGGAGAACGAACGCAACTACCAAACAACAAAAAGATGAAGAGAAGAAAAGAATCCAAAGTGAGCTGTTTCAACGTTTAGGTCTAAAAGTGGATTTTGTAAAGCAAGGAATGGGAACATCTAACGATGGAAATACGTCTAGAAGATTTTTCAATAATGCAGACATTGTAGCTGAAGTCACAAGAGTCGATAAAGAACTTATTCATCGGTTTGGTATAATATTGCAAACAATTAATTCTAGTGCATTAGTTGATTCGGATAAGTTTGGTAGTTATTGTTACGAGACTGCTGAACTATACGTAAGCCTGTACAGCTGGTATAATATGCCAAATACTGTGCATAAAATCTTGCTGCATGGCAAAGAAATAATAAGTGTTGCAGCCTTACCTATTGGGATGTTATCTGAGGAAGCTCAAGAAGCGCGAAATAAAGATTACCGCAATTATAGGTTAGGTCATTCAAGAAAATGTTCTCGTCTATCATGTAATGAAGATGTTATGAATATGCTCTTAGCTACCTCAGATCCCCTTATCAACAGTTTACGTGCAGTACCGAATAAAAAATACTATCCTCTTCACGATGATGCCAAAACTTTATTAGTGGATAGCACCCATCTCTCAATCAATGTCTTCTCTATTTAATATTTAGTTTATTAATATTTATTTATTTAAAAATGCTGATTTAATTATATGAAATTCATGTGAAAAAATTTGATGAATATTTTCATATTAATAAAAAAAAAATACGTGTTATATCTTTCTCTTTGTAAACTGGTACATCCATTATATCATTTTAATAAAGTATTATGAAGAAACGCAACGTCTTTTCATTTAAAAATAATATTTTCCGCATGCCCGTACTACCTGCACCACTGTGCGCCTCAACGCACCGCGTGCCTAGGGAACTAAAGTATTCGACCAATAATAATTGTTCTGAGCATTATAATTTTTACAACAAATTATATTTTGCCCATGGCTTCGCTTGCGTTATGGTATGGAAATTATCTCACGGAAACTTTTTCAATATAACCTATTACACTCGGGGATAGTGTAGCCTCCCTTTAGTTTCATAGATTACCCCTCTATAAACCTTTCCTCTTTACAATATTAGTATGATAAGATTCGCTTGTATGAAATGAGAAGTTTGTCTTTAAGACTGAACAAAATATAAACACAAGGCTTTGCTTAAATATCTTAAATAAATAAACATATAACTGTGCGTTCGCACTTTCGAAACATGTTAAAATCTATCTCTATCTTAGTTGGGATCGTTTATCAGAAAACGTTTTTATGTAAATATTTCGATAGTGGGAACTCACAGTAGATAATGATGACAAATTGTTTTCAACCCATCTCATGCGTGCATATTCATCAAAGTGAAATGATACCAGCCCAAATTGACAACGTAACATGAAATGTAAGGCATTAAACTAGCCCTTACGTAAATGTTTAAATAAATAAATGCAACAACGAAAAGCGACATATGCAGAGGGCCTAAAATGGCCACTTTAGCAGAATCATAATAGGAATTACGTTAAAAATCTTAAAATAGTTACAGACGCATTAATACTATGAATTGTCATTTTGTGACGATTTTACGAATTGTAACGTAATTCATATTACTTTCCTATTTTGCTAAAGCGGCCATTTTAGACCAACAGAATGTAACATAAAAAAAGCAAGACGTATCGTGTCGTGTGGTGTCTCGAAACACTTTTGGTCTATGACTGTCGGAACTTCAAACTTTTTTTTTCAGTTTTTGCATACATGTTGATCAGCTGATAGCGTCAGTTCCTATAGAAAGCCCAATTTATTTTTGCGAAATTCAAGAACTCGTAGAATAAAAGTTTTTCAGTTTCATGGTCCGAGAGACCACACGAGAGGTCTTCCGTTCATTACGTTACACCTTGTATACAAGCATTTCATGTTAAGTTGCTAATACCAACATGTAAAGAAAAAACAAAAATTTATTTGTCCGCACAGGACAAAACAAAAAATAATTAAATTAACAGTAAAACTAAAAATTCACACAACAGCCACAAGCATATACATATACCTTACATTTCGCAAAGTTCAAAAACGATTTTCTCTTAAGACCTATTTCTTAAAGGATTTTTTTTCCGAGAAGTATGTCCATAGCACCATAAAATTTAAACCAAAAATTCAGCTTTTAAATCCTGCGTAAATGTACGACGCGTGAGGCGTGTGTGACGTATGTACATTCAATAATATGTTCAATACTGTCGACAATATTTACATATGGTTATAAAGGAGGTGTCTGCTGAGATGACGAGTAATAGAGAAGTATGGAAGAAGAAGAAGACATGCTGCGCCGACCCCAAGTAAGTTGGGATAAGAGCAGGAGAATGATAAATGTCGGCAATATTTGTTGATTAAATTGTGCTAACTTATTCTCAAGTTAATTTATCAATGGCACTCTAAACCTGTATTCGTCTTGAAAGAAAGAGACAACGCTATACGTTAGCTTAACGTTAGAAAGAGAGAAAAAAATCCTTTGCTAGTCAGGAGTGCCATAGACAAATAGATGGTTAGTGCAAGAGTCAATAAAAACTCCTACTCACCATACTTGGGTTAGATTTAGTGGTCTTCTGAGGCGTTTCTGGTTGGATTTCCTCTTCGTCTAGGATACATTCTAGAAGAAAAGACAATTATTTATTATTATGTAATGTTTTCACAATATTATTATCTTAGTTGCAAAATAATGCAGGATTGGTGTCCAAGAAATAGTAAACGGAGCAGGGTGAAACCACTAAGGTGATGAAAGGATGATATAAGACTTACAGCAGACCCTAGCCGGAGGAGAGATAGAAAACAATGGAAACCGCTAGAGCAGGGGGCCTGATATGGCCACTTTAACAGAATCATCATATGAATTACGTTATAAATCTTAAAATAGTCACAGACACAGTTAATACAATTCGTAAAATGGTGACAATTCATAAATTGTCACTTTGTGACCATTTTACGAATTGTAACGTAATTCATATTATTTTCCTATTATGATTCTACTAAAGCGGCCATTTTAGACCCCCAGGTCTTTGTGCCAGCAAGAGGCATGCTGAATTAAGAGCTTTACTTAAAAAATACACAAAAACAAAAAAAAAATGGAATAAAAGGCCATCTAAATAAATTTAAAAAAAAATCTTAGGTGACATCAAGCTGTATTGTCAAAACTAAGATATAAAATAATGTCAAATATGAGATATAAAATAATAAGATATAAAATAATGGAAAATAATGTCAAATATATTATCCCCATGGAACATACTTCCTCATGGCGACATGGAGAGAGCGACTGTCGCAACCCCGTGCAGGGCACGCCACAATAGTGGCGATACGAGTAAGTCCCCTTGCTGAGGAGTGGCTAGAGAGGCGCCACGGCGCCCTCACTCACCGGACACGGTTGTTTCGGGAGGTTCCTGCATCGAATCGGCCGGGAGGAAACGCCCGGGTGCTACCATTGTGAGGATCGACCGGAGGACACGGTGGAGCACACGGTGGAGATCTGCCCCGCGTGGGCGGAGCACCGCCGTGTCCTCGTAGCGGCGATCGGCGGCGGCGACCTCTCGCTTCCGGCCTTGGTTCAATCCATGGTCCGGAGCGAGACGGAATGGGACGCCGTCACCTCCTTCTGCGAAGCAGTCATGCTAGCGAAGGAGGTGGCGGAACGTAAGAGGGAGAGAATCTCACGTCCCAGCCGCCGCGGGAGACGCACCGGGCGTCGGGGGCCACGTGGTGGCCCCCGGCCACCGTAGGTGCGGGCCTGTGAACGGTGAGCTATGGGCTAGCTCGCCATCCGTCCGTCTTATGACGACAGGCCGTGTCGACGACGCGCGAGTGTTCCAGGCGCGCCTCAAAGAGATGTCAGCAAACAAGAAGGAGTCCGAAAGGACCGATGCCTGTCAGGGTTGCGGGACTGTTCGAAAGAGATACCGCGGCCCTGGAACACAAAGGGCAAAAGAAGGAACATGGATGGTTTTAGTCAGTAAAAATCTGACACTCCCTCCTGCTCAGCCCAGAGCGGGAGGAGTTATTTGATGATTTCCCAGCAGAATAAAAAAGGGAACATACTTCCGGGTTAAAGGTATCCTATGTTTAATACCCAGGTAGTGGTTAGCCTGTGTATTTAATTAGCAGTAGTATGTAATTAACAGAGTTGCTTTCGCATTTGTAATAATATATTAGTAGGTATGGGTTTTTGTTAACAGATATATTTTTATATTGATGACCATAATTATTCTATTTTTAATCAGCCTTGTCTCTCCCGGATATTTTTATTGAATTTATTTACGTAGAGGTTATAATATAACTTATAAAACCCACTAATAAACAATAGTAAAATTAAAGTCAATAGCAACACTTATCCGACGGTTATCTTAGGTCACAATATTTTCGTCTGTGACTTTCCGTGTGCACTGGGGTTAACAATATTTGGGCAAGTGAAGTAGTGACAGTAAATTGTTTTAATATAAAAGTGCTATCAGTTTGGGGGACACGTGGCTGCCTCGTTTGTTTTGAGTGATGTGTATTTTTTAGGTTTGTTTAAGCTACAAGCACCCGTACTGGTTGTAAGTTCAAAGTACGGGTGCTTGTGGCTAAATATTGACAGCCGCTCGGGGGGAGTGACCTTTCTTTCAGAGCAATGGACAACAATCTGTTTTACCAACTACGATTAACGTATGGAAGATTTTTTTAACCACATAGGCCATAAATACCGATAATAATTTAACTTTATTTATGATAGTTGTTTGTCCTAAAGTTTTATTAATTACTATTTAAATATTATGACTGTATGATTTCTTCTATACATACAAATCAATAAAATTGTAGTATCTGTTTGTAATAACAAAATAACAGCCTTTTACTGAATGCATATGAAAGTATATACGGTATCTATAACAAAAACACTTTTTTTTTTCAATTTTTGTGTGTCTGTCTGTTTGTTCCGGCTAATCTCCGAAGCGGCTGGACCGATTTTGACGGGATTTTACTGGCAGTTAGCTGATATTATAAGGTCTAACATAAGCTTTGATTTTAGAAAAATAATTCCGGTTCCGTGCAAATAAATTAAAACCCTTGAAATTGTAAAACAAATCCGATTAAAAAATCATTTCACGCGAACGAAAGTCGCGGGCAACAGCTAGTTAACAAATAAATGTCTAGATCGATATTATCTATAAGCAGTCACATGTTGACGGCTTATTTGAAACCTAAAACGTAATGAAACTTTTTGTTTACAATTAATTTTGTCTGGATGTTAATCTGTATTCTGTATTTAAACAATAACAACCTAGATTGTTCGACGGTGAGTGTCTATCAGCCTACGATCCCGTGAGGAAGGGTCATGAGAAAATAGTGCACGAGCATTATCTTACTTGTAGTTTGTAGTAATCTAATCTGCGTTTGTAGGTTAGTAACCTACTTTATACGCCAGACACGTATCAATGCTCTGAATTGTTTATGACTAGCTTATGGCCGCGGCTTCGCCCGCGTGCAGTTCGGTAATTGTTCCACGGGATCGAGGCCAGGCAAATGATGTGCATTGAACACATTGTCATCTGTCTGGCCTTGTCCTAACTATGTATGTTGGGGTCGATTTCCAGTATAACCGGATGCAGTTGAATACCAGTTTTTCCATGGACCGATTATTTGATCTCCAAAACGCAGTTCCTGGGTAGCACCATGAACTTAGCACGACTGGTTGTCAGGTTTTTGGCCTTCGGACTACCCATAACGACTGTCAAAGATCTACAAATGACAGCCGGGAACAACTGCTCAACTTGCCTTGTGAAGCACGGCTGGATGTCGGTATGTATTGTGATGACTGCTCACCCATCGATGAACCGACTTCGGTAAGCTTAGCTTTGCTTATCAAGATCCCTGTGCGCCTTTCATGACATCCACCAGCAAATATCCCGAGAACAACTGAGAATAAAATTTCACACTTACTTTGATTAGGTAACGTCAACCAGAATTGATTCTTCAAAGTACATTTCAAGCCGGGCGGCAGTCCAAGAGTCTTGTCTCCATTCACCGAAGCTGCCAGGATCTTCGCCGCGTCCACCAATAAGGAGGCTTGCCAGGACGCTGCGTATATGAGACGCATTGAAGACTGGGCGGCCGTTGAGCAGATCATCGGGTAGAGGCTTTTATGGCGACGTAGATTATAGAAAGATATACCTGGAGTGAGATTTTGGTGGTCAATTTAACAGAAAACGTATTTTTTTGTAGTTTCGTACTTAATTAATCCTGTAATACTGGTCGAAATTGTAGTTATTGCGCTTGGGTTTTCAAATATTTAAGTGGTTCACACAGCATTCGGCTTCTTTTTATTTAAGGCATAGTCGAGCGGATCTTATTAGGACAGCAGAGTGGGGTACACCAAATACCCATGTTTTTATTGTCTGTGGGACAGTCGTGCTAAGCATCAACACTGGGAATAAGAGATTGGCATGACGTGAGACGATGGACGTGGGAAAGCAGAATATTACGCAAAAAAAACTAAAAAACTTTGTATGTTTATTATGACGACCCGAATGGTGCAGCGGTAGTGAGGCTGCCTTACGTTCTTAGGGTCCCGGGTTCGAATCCCGGTAGGAGCAAATGTTTGTGAGATGAGCATGGACATTTTTTTCCGAGTCATGGATGTTTATATGTATTATAAGTATGTATTTACAAACAAAAAGTATCTATGTAGTAGTATCAACTATCTGGCGTCCACGACACAAGCCTCGTTGCTTAGTGTGGCACCTAGATGGCGTTGTGTGTAATGTCCAGCGATATTTATTATTATTGTTATTTTTTCTGTTTTTTTATCATTTTGTATGATGCACGCAAAAAAAAACCTGTCCCTGCGACAAATAAATATTTTATTTTTTTTTTTTAATTTAAAATTATATTGGCCCTCTTGCATACAGGATGATTGGTAATTGGGTGCATTCCTTGAATGGGTGATACTAGAACTAATTTTGACTCCGTGTTTGAACCGAACTTTTTGGTACTTATTGGTATTGGCAAAACAGATTTTAAATAATTATCATCAATTCTTCACACAGTTCAAATGAAGTCAATGTATCGAATTATATCGCGACTAATTAACTAATTAAATCGTTATCTGTTATCAAGAATGTTGAGGTTGTCTGACATGTTTCTTATCCGACAGATAGCCAGTACAACAGTGAGTTGTAGATAGAGGTCATGTGCCATGCAGTAGGCTTGGGTACATAACCATTATACAGTGTTACATTGGATTTGGGGTTACAAGAAGTTATGCATATTACAACACTAATAAAATAATAGTGTGAGTTTGTCCGTCTATTTGCAAGCTATGTTTTCTTAGGTTTTTGATCATATTCATTTTAACTACGGGATACCGCGATAGACCACAAAAGGAGATGTGAGACGACTTGAAAGCCGTTCTTGAGATTTGAAATGAAGCTGCGCTGAATCGTAACCGATAGAAGCAATGGATGGAGGCCTTTATCGCAGCAGTTAGGCAAGAATAATTGGATATGTAAAGGATATCCAGGTATGCAGAAAACAAATATTCTACGCAAGCTACTCCTAAATAGTGGTGATTAGCGACTGCTTATATTGTCAACGTCAGTCCCCACGCCATATCATTATAGCGTCACTAAAGCTACCGCGTACTTTAGATAAAGGATCACCCTAAGATAGAATAATGTTTGATAAGTTTTGGATTCGGATTGCTTTTAATGCAACCATGAAATACACATCTACCTTACAGATCTCCTGAATTATTGGTCAAATCAATAGCAATAGATTTGCTAAATGATCAATATTTGTTTATATGTATACTGTTTTAAGGTTTCACGGTTTGTAACTAAACTTACTGTCACTTACGGAAATCTTCCGTGATTGTCTTTAATTTTGAGCTCCCGATAGACATCCCGCGATCATGGCGCTTGCAACAGCGTCAAAATAACGGGAGCTCAAAATAATAGACAATCACGGAAGATACGACCGAATATGGCGACCCGAATGGCGCAGCGGTAGTGAGGCTGCCTTACGTTCATAGGGTCCCGGGTTCGAATCCCGGTAGGAGCAAATGATTGTGTGATGAGCATGGTCATTTGTTTCCGAGTCATGGATAATATAATAAGTATGTATTTACAAACAAAAAGTATATATGTTACTTAGTGTTGCACCTAGATGGCGCTGTGTGTAATGTCCAGCGATATTGATATTGATTGATTGATTATTGATATCCCCTAAGTGACAGTATAAGTTTTTTTGTTCATATATTTGAAATACGTTCTCGAAAACGGCTCTAACGATTTCGATGAAATATGATAGGATAATTCGTTTGTATCTATTTTCACCCGAGCAGCTCGATCGCCCAGGTACTTCTTAATTAGATGCAAAATTCATTCTGGAAATTACTGTGTACGGACTGTACTGGATTTAGTGCAAAGATATCTATCGTTATCTTAATATTACTGCTAAGACTTGACCTACAAAGAACCTGGACTGATTAGTATCGTACTATCGTTATCAGCTAGGATCATTATACTGCAGATAAACTCTAATCAAAACAAACAACAATACGTTAGCACAAATCAAAGAAAGATTTTTTTTTTTTTCTGGCCGGTCTCAGTAGGTAAATCAGATAGAATACGTCGCTGAACTTCAACAGGAAATTACCGCAAGGTATTCGAAATTGGGTGAATAATTGATATGATCGGTACTTGGGTATGTATATCTAATCACAACAAAACAAGCGGATATTCTAAACTCCTACTTTAGGTAAAAACACTATCTACGGGCATTATCCTCAAAACCATTTTTTTATTTGTTCCTCTATGTCACATTATTTTAATTCTCGTCTATGGCCCAATGAAAAATGTTCCCTCCCCGTACATGGATTGGTGTCAGTAAGATGCCGCTGTCAGTTTACTTATATCAATAAAATTCGTTATCAATAAAATGTTAGTCTTTATTCAAGACTGCCTCGATGGTCTAACGGTCGCAAGCGCGACTGCTGAGCATGAAGTCCTGGGTTCGATTTCTGGATCGTGGGCTAAGTGTTATTGGGTTTTCCATCAGGAATTTCTCAGTAGCAGCCACAGAGTCCGGATTTGTGCCCGGTTGATGGCTATAGACTCAACCCCTATTACATCGGGCTAAAACATTACTGGCGAAATGTTGGTGTACTATTAGTTACACCTCTGCCTAGCCCTTCGGGGATTAGAGGCGTGATGTTATGGGATGGGGGAACCAAAAATTGAACTCACCTTGTGATTTCCTATTAAGATAAAACTCGAGCGTGCCCTGCCATAGGTCCACCTTCACGCCTATAATGCTGCCTTTACAGAAGCCGGTGTTATCCCGGCTGACGGAGCCGTTGTGTCGTAGGGCTCCCGTGTACGACAGCCCATAGGACTCGCCGTCTCGGCCCAGGAAGGAGGTGAACGTGAACAGGGAATCTGCCATGTTGACTTTGTTGGTGCCGAGGCCTACCATCTGGAAATAAAGGTTTGGGGATGCAAGAAGTAAGTGTTTTTTTTTTATAAGTAGGTAAGATGTTGATCTTAATTAGACGTTAGGGCAGATGGCTTTGCCTTGCTAAATAATTATAGCCGTTCGAGTCGATCTTGAGCTTAAGCCGCGCTTGCCTCGGTTGGTCCGTGGATGGTGACCACCCATTACACACCGAGTTTCCTCCGTGCCTCGGAAAGCACGTTAAGCCGTTGGTCCCGCTGTCATCTGTAGATCTTTGACAGTCGTTAAGGGTAGTCTGTGGTCCAAAAAGTCTGACACAGTCTTACCAAGGGGTATCGAATTACACAGTATAAACTGGGTTGTGGAGGTCAGATAGGCAGTCGCTCCATGAAAAATACTGGTATTCAGGTGCATCTGGTTAGAATGGAAGCCGACCCGATCATAGTTGGGAAAAGGCTAGGCCGATGATGATGAGGACAGGTGGCTTTGCCATTGCCTGGGGGGAAGATTAAAATGCCTCTCCTATCAGTAAATTCTGATTCAATTACAGAGCTAGTATTTTAGGGTACTTTATTGCTTTAGTATTTCAAAATACGCCTTTATAGAAAAGAATCATTGTTCACTAGAATCATTACTTCTAAGTGTAAAATAATCGGCAATCAGCAGTATTTTTTGTCAAAACATTTAGCGCCCTTGTCAAACAGATGTTTAAAAAGTATTTACAAATAAATCTCATTAGATAAATGGGACAATAAAAACGATTTGACTGCGGTACTACGATTTTATCTTCGCGTGGGCGAGTGGTACATACCGCCATGTATACGTACATACATAAATATGTTTACCTCGGTATTTACATCGGAAGCGAAACTAAAGGTCAATGGTGAATTTCTATTTTAAATATTTCTAGAAAACAGTTCACAGTTCGCAGCATAACAACAAATTAGTCTGAACTTGTTTAACAACATTGACATTGTGGCGTTTTGCCAATTTGGAAATGAGTGCTCGCAAAACTACGCACATCGATTTCAGACTTGTTCTGCTTTGTATTAATTTGATTATAAGTATCTCAGAAATATTTTTAAGATTATTTATGTGTTCTGACATAACACAGGAAATTACCTGAAAATATTTTTTCCTTACCCAATACGAATGGCTGAAAGTAAATGTTATGCAAAATATTTTGTATTCATTATACGTAAATATTGTGCATATCATTTAACGTCATGGATTTCCGCAAAGTAATGTCTCATTCCATAGCTTATCGTGTTTTAGTATCTAGTCTATTTATTTAATTAAACACTGTTTTAACCTTTCACGGTTTAGGTACAACTAAACTTATACTGTCGCGTCGCTTACGGGATATCTTCCGTGATTGTTCATTATTTTGAGCTCCCGATATCTCGGGTTATTTTGGTTGTTTTTTTTTTTTATATCGGGAGCTCAAAATAATGAACATTCACGGGAGATATACCGTAAGTGACAGTATAAGTCTACCTATTTATGAAAATAAAAACAAATTCCTTGGATTAGTAACGGTATTTGGTACACTTTATCGTCAATAGATAGACCGTATCACCCTTTAATTACGGGGTCAAATTAAGAAAGAAAAACACACGCTTAACGGGTAACTGGTTCTCTAAACATATACTGAATAAATATGGTCATTGACACCAAATTTAATCAAATATTTTTTTTACAATTTTATCATAATTAGTTCTCAAAGCCCGTTAGTTTCTTTGTTTATTATTATTATCGCTATGTTGTTTTACGCAGTAGTTTAGATTTCATGACGCCTTGCTTTACCGTTAAAATATGTATTATTCAGGGGCAAAGAAATCACAAGATAGTTAAACATGACCAAAAAGGCTGCTTTAGCAGTATCTTAATAGGATTAGATACTGCTAAAGAGAATTATGTTACAATTCGTAAAATGTCACAAAGTGAAAATCTAATTAAAATTGTCTGTCTGTAATTTCAAAATAACAGCTTTTTACTGAATACATATAAAAGTACATCTATAAACGGTATTTATAACAAAAACACTTTCTTTTTTCATTTCTGTCTGCCTGTTTTCTAATCTACGAAACGGCTGGACCGATTTTGGCGGGACTTTTACAGGCATATATAGCTGATGTTATAAGAAGTAATTTAGGCTAATTTTATTTAGAAAAGAATTGCGGATTCCGCGCAAAAAAAATTAAAACCTTGAAATTGTGAACAAAATCCGATTTAAATAGCGAAGTATTATTTTATAATCATTTCACGCGGACGAAGGTCGCAGGGCACAGCTGGTTTATAATACTGTGTTTGCGACAATTTTACGAATTCCCAAGTTCAATAAACATCGATTGACAGTAATGAGAATCGATGCATATCATATCATAGAGCGTATCTGAACGAGGCAATGCATCAAATTGTTATCACAGCTGTTCTATAACATGGCTATTCTTGTCACGTGTTTTTCTTGTATTGTATTTGAAGATGAGCATACGTCATTATTTATTGTTTATGTAACTAATGACTGTTGCTAGTTGACAACTAAGAATAGACATGAATGTTAAACAATTTGGATTTACAGCAATAATACAAAGGATGATTTCCACCAAACGGCTCGTATCGCATCGGATCGGAACGGATTTTACAATTTTTAAACCATATTAAGTCGCGTATACCTATAGTATTCAGGCGTCTTTCGCGACACGCGATCGTAATCGAAACTATGCTCCTTAGGCTCCGTTCGCCTGTCGTCGTATCCGATCGGAATTAGAACACGTCAACACGGTAGGAATGAAACTATTTGACTAGGTGCAGACACAGAAACGGAAATCATCCTTTACTTGGGCATTGACCTCACGAACTCTTGCTCACTATTCAAGATCACCTAAGAAATTAGCTTAATCAAACTATAAGGTCTCAACTGCCAGAGCACATACCTACTCTATAATTATAACGAGGGCTGCCCCACAATGCATCATGCGGGACCAGTGATGGTGGCATATAGTTTTTCTATGTCCTTATAAGAGCGGCGCGCGGCGGCGCTGAAGAAATGAATTGCATAAAGTAAAACGCTTGCCTGAATTCGAACCTACGACCAACACTCGTCAGTCAGCCGTTGACCATTGAGCTATTTATTGCCGCGGAAACTTAAACAAAGATCTTCGTTATAATGGGCGTTTTATTGCGAGAAACTACGACCCAGTTTTGTCATCACATTCTATCAATATTTTGCTAGCCATCTGTTGTAAGTAAGTATAAAACCATCGAAGGCTAAATTAAGATTTCTGAGTGACACATGCGTAAGATTTTATGAAAAAATATCTACTTGTGGCTTTACTGAAGGATATCAATCAAATCATAACAGTTTACAAGAAATATGCAAGCCATTCTAGTATAAATATGTTTACCCTCGTCCAAATCCGATTAAAGGTAAAGGTATTTTTTATGATATTAGGTAGGTACTCATCTACCGTATTCATTTCGAATTTTATACTGAAATTTCTTTCTGGAATAACATCGGTATAATTATCTATGTCTACCCGCCGAATCTGACCTCGATATCGCAGCTAACGGGTAAGACAATACCCGTATAGTCTTACTAAAGTAAGACTGGTTGTCAGACCTTCGGGCATTTGGCTACCCAGAACGAGTAGAAGCTATTGCTCTAATATTCTTTATAATAAATATAATTTATGCACTTACAATATCAGTCCCATAAGGCTCCGTCAGCATCTTGACCTCCCAATAGTAATGATAGTCATGTACCAGCGGAGTATCACCCTTTACTGCAGCAGTACCGGAGCTGTAAAACGGGTGGAAGGTGACCTGCTTCTGGTCGGGACACATCATGACCCAGCTGGTGCCTGCGTTGACTGGCATCTCCCATCGCCATTCACTAACTGGAAGAGATTGAGAGTTATTTTCATAGAATTCTATACAATTTAAATGATGATTTTTTATTTATTTATGCACTTCTGAGCTAACTGCTCTGAGAAGAAATTAGGTATTAAGTAGTTGAGTTGATTGAGTATTTTGATAAATAACAATATTGATGATAATATTTACAAAACCAATATTGGATTATATTAGTCACCAAAACTAGATATTAAAAAAACAAAAATGGAGCTTCAATTTCCAGCTTTTGACATTAGATAATTTTTTATACTAGAGAATTTAGAAAACTGGCTATAAAAGACGATATTGCATAACATGCTGGTTAACTTTCTTTCAATATTACGATAACGATAAACTTTCACAAAGGGTGACAATCGTTGTAGCAATGTAACCGTGTATGTTAATTAATAACATTATAATGAGAATAGTAATTTGTTGAAGATTACTTAAAAATGAATTATACTATTCTTGTTTTAAGATAAAACCATTATGAATATGTTTGAGTGGTCAGCATTATGCATAATATCATTTGAAAGGAAGTTGTAACTGGCTGCCTGGTTAAGTTTCAGTACTGAAGGTGACTGTAAATGCAGCACAAGTGCCGCTCCATTACAACGTCAGACCACAGCAACGCAATTAGTTTCTATTTATTTATTTTATTTATTTATTTATGTACACACAAAATACTTAATAGGACATTACATTAAGGTGGATGCGCAAGGGTAGCCCGCGAAATTTAAATTTTCTTACGTTTATTGCAAATTGCAGGTCAGTGTCAAGTTGTATGTTGATGAAAATACGAATCGCACCAGTAACACGTATGGAGTTAAAGAATTATAATCATTCAAATCATCAATACAGCTCTCCAAGTTCATATAATCTCAAAGACTGACTTTTTCATGAAATAGCTATTGAATGTGATTATATGAACTTGGAGAGCTGTATTGATGATTTGAATGATTATAATTCTTTAACTCCATACGTGTTACTGGCGCGATTCATATTTTCATCAACATACAACTTGACACTGACCTGCAACTTGCAATAAACGTAAGAAAATTTAAATTTCGCGGGCTACCCTTGCGCATCCACCTTAAGATAAAAGAGCACAAAGGTACTGCTTATTTCATAAGAAATTTCTTCCAGCAGACCTGCGAGAGGAAAGTTGGATTAGAAATGTAGACACAGTGTGTAGAAAAGACAACAGGAAAATTTCAATTAAAACTTAAAACAAAAATATACCTATATAATATAAACATACACACAAATATATACACATAATATACAAAATAAATATATACCTATAATATGAATAATATCCAGAATATTACAGTATAGAGGAGAGATAGTGTTCTTTGACTTGCTTTTTGAAGACAAATATAGTTTTACAATCTCTAATGTTAGGCGGAAGAGAGTTCCACAAACGTACTGCGTGGACAGAGAAGGAATTAGAATAGAATTCGGTTTTATGGGATGGGAAATTAAGATGATGCCTGAGGTGGGATCTACACAGAGCATCAGAAGGGCGGGTAAACGAAAAACGATCGCGCAGGTAGCTAGGATATGAAGGGTTATAAAGGATGTTGTATAGGAGACATAATATCCGAGTGTTCCTGCGAAGACGAATAGGGAGCCATTTGAGTTCCTTGCGGAACTGAGAAACATGATCATATTTCCTCAGACCAAACACAAAACGGATGCAAAGATTTTGCAAACGCTCGAGCTTATTCAACAGCTCCTCAGTGGCATCCAAATAGCAGGCATCAGCGTAATCAATGATCGGCTGAATCAGAGTTTGAGCCAAGTATATTTTAGTCTTAAACGGCAAGAAGCTTTGTAAGGATTTAAGCGAATGGAAAGAAAAGTGCACCTTACGACTAACCTCATTCACTTGAGCTCGCCAAGAAAGATTGCTGTCAATTAAGACACCAAGGTCCTTAGCTGTTTCCGCATAGGCAATGGTCGAGCAGCCCAGAGATAACGGAGTCAAAGCTAACAAGTCAAGTGCAGTGCGATAGTATCTGCTGCCTATGATCATGGCCTGCGACTTAGTAGGGTTTATCTGTAAGCCGTACGACTTAGCCCATTGATAGATACTTTCCAGGTCATGATTCATGGCATTGATTGCTGATTCCGCATCAGCCAGCAAGAAATGTCGATACAGCTGCAAATCGTCCGCGTAGAGGTGGAGGCTGGAAGTGATAACTTGGGTAACTGTATTAATGAAGATAGAGAAAAGAAGAGGAGAGAGAACGCCGCCTTGAGGAACGCCAGCAGTAAGATCACACCAATCAGAGAAGATCTCTTCTTGGCGTACACACTGAGAGCGACCCCGAAGATAAGAGCCAAACCAGGCTAACGTAGAGGCAGAGAAGTTAAAAGATTGAAGGATCCCAAGAAGGATGTCGAAATCCACTGAGTTGAATGCGCAACTAAAATCAAGTAACACTAAAACAGTCAGAGATTTGTTGTCCATAGCCCAGCGGATATCGTCAGTAACCTTCAAGAGTGCAGTAACAGTACTGTGGCCAGTACGAAAGCCAGATTGGAAAGGGGAAATAAGGGCATTAGACGATAGATATTTGGAAATTTTACCATGAACAATGTGTTCGAGAACTTTGGAAAGGAAAGGGAGAATGGAAATGGGTCTAAAATGGGATAAGGAAGAAGGGTTGCTTATTTTAGGAAGTGGTATTATGTGAGCCTGCTTCCAGGCTGACGGAAATACACCAGAAAATAAAGAGAAATTAACAATATGAGTAAGGATGGGGAGTAGCTCTGAAATAATGGGTATTATCATTCTCGAACACAAATTATCATGGCCCGCAGCAGAAGAGGAAATAGAGAGAAGGGATTTTTTGACAACATCTTCAGAGACAGGACTGAAATTGAAAGGTGCACAATGAGGTAACGGCAATTTAGAGAGCTCAGACAAAGTTGACGCTTTAACGCTTGGGTCCAGAGAAACAGGTGGACAAGAAAAGTGCCTGTTAAGGGCGCACAAGTCGACATCCTTACAGGTACTCGTGGGAGATTTGCCGATACCGACAGACTTCAGAAATTTCTATATGATATGTTTCATGCAGCTATATCACTATCTATGGAAGCATAGGTATCTACAAGGTAACTTAAAAACCCATTGGTCTGCTGCAGTCTTTCATTAAAATTGGGTGATTTTACTGCTGTGATTTGCGTTTACCTTCAGAGGTTCACCGTTACAAAATATAATAAAGTTCAGTATACTAAATGTGTTGCTGCTTGCTGCAATCTCAAACAAAAGTTGCATCACTGTTTGTAGAATCCATTAACAAGTTGATCTTTAACTTTGATAGCCTTTACTACTTTTTACCTATAGAATTGTATAATGGGCTGGTGCCCGCAACTCCACGTCCAAGCGCGTATTTTGCGTGCATATTTACCTATAGTATTGTACACATGGCAACTTACCTAGTTTTTTATTCTGATGCAGATGTTATTTGAATAGCCAACCCTAAAGGGAAAAAAAGAACCTTTGAAGGTCACTTTTTTGTCTGTTAGTCATAGAGGTTTTTCTAGAGTTCTTTGCATGTAGGATTAGGTTCCTATGATGCACACTAGTCGGATTTGTTAGTGTTTTCTACTATTTCACTTAAATACTGAAACATGCAAGAAATTTCAAGATCAGATCAAAGTATAAATATTTGTCTGCTCTTGTCAAGACAAGATGGATAGATTGCACGAGGGATAATGCAAAAGAAACAGAAGAGAAGGATGGAAATTAAATAAAATTTATTTTTCGCTAAATTGGTTGTAAAAAAAATAAAGAAAAAAACAAGTAGAGTTATGGGCGAATGGGGGAATGAAAGAAAAGATGTGTTGCTGACGTAACATGGCACAGAGGCAGGAAGATTGTGTTAATCTCTTGCCACCAAACCAACAAAATTAGAGAAAAATAATACATTTTAATAAGGTCAGGTGCACAGTGTTCACACCCTGGGTTGGAGTGTACCCTTAAGGGCTCTATGGACTGAGAACTTGTTTTCTTTCCTTGTTTCCGAAATTTACCCAGTTTAAAACCATTTAGGGTCAGCGCAGCATGGCTCTAAGACACAATGTTTCTGATTTATGAACATATGTTTTTTTTTTATAGCAAAAAACAATCTATATTTCTAAAATGGTAGCTCTGGTGAAAAACTTTACTGGAAAGAAATTGTTGCTCTAGTCAAGGACCATGAGATGATGTAAAATAAACAAGTGAAATATTGAAAAAAATATTACTCTCATTTCAATGTTAGTTGTTTCTGGGTGGCTCGAATTACCACAGGGTGGAATTGTTAAAATATCGGCAAAAGGGCAAACCTATATTAATATGATATAAGAAGAACGAAAATTTTATCAGCA
Source organism: Eugnorisma glareosa (assembly GCA_947578425.1). Classification (NCBI taxonomy): domain Eukaryota; kingdom Metazoa; phylum Arthropoda; class Insecta; order Lepidoptera; family Noctuidae; genus Eugnorisma; species Eugnorisma glareosa. The sequence continues at coordinate 18,669,355 of OX387973.1, read as the reverse complement.
GTAATTTAGGAACTGACCGACATTGACTTTATTTGATTGAGACTAATTAATGTTCTAAAGAGTGTATTGTGTAAGAGTGTGCGTGTTTTCATTGTTGTGAAAGTGTATGGTAATGAGGCCTTGAAATAGCTCAGTAGATAGTTGGATCAGGCGCCTTTTAAAAATTGTTTATTATACTTATAAGAGATTATGCAGTCATTATTGTATCCGCCTTACACTATTCTGCCTGCGCTCTTCAAGATATCATATAGCACTCGAAAGGTTAGTAGAAACACTGACGTATATAAGAATAAAAACGATTTGTGTAAAATACTTACTGTTTGAGTGTTCTCCACATGCACAGCCCCCAGTGTGCTCCCATGGTGTAGGTCTGCTCCCGTTCCAACACTGGCAATAAGGCTTCGCTGTCCTCTGACTTTCGTCATTACTCCTAAATCTTGATGTTAGCATTTTGTCCTCATAAAAGTCACAATGCACTGATAAATAAAAACTTTATGTTCACTCGTAAAATATCACATAACCCAACAAAACATGTCAATTTTACACGAAACAAAACCAAATAATAATTAATAAATTACGCTGTCGTTGAACGGTTGATTTGGTAATTTTTGACAGACTGAACTGATTGCTGAACTCTGATTTGATTCTCAGGGAGGAGGGAGGGGGTTTTATTTTATAAACTCTGATCGTTCAGAAATACACCTCTGCTCAGCTGATGAATTCGCTTATTAAATTTTGATTTATTTTTAGAAAGTTTTTAACTTTATTCGTTATCAAAATTACATTTGATTACAAAAATTGATTTTTTATATTGAACAGTATTTGTAATAGATTTTAAAATTCTCATTTTATTCAGCGCAGTTTTTTTCCATGCTTTGTTTCGGAACGATCTTAAATGTGTAGAAGTTTCCGGAAATCTCTACACATTTGAGAGGTAAATTTAAATTATGTTCTTATTTAATCGCTTAAAGTCACACAAATAAGTGTTGTTGTATTTGCAATAAAAAACGTAATACTATAATACATAAATAATTTCAAAATGTAATAGAAATCCTTACAATACGTGAACCGAAATGACCTTTGATTTCAGCGTATTGCTTAAGTTTTAGACTATACAACGTTTTTCATATTTGTAAAACTTTAAAATATTTTTATTTATTTGCCTATTCATATTTTCATGAGATTGTTTTGTGTTAATAATTTAGTGTTAGTAATTGAGCAAATCCCACTTATCGATTGCGAAATCATGGTGCAGTTGGTAGTGCTGGATGTTTTGCTTAGCGCGCGCACCCCGCCCACAAATGGCTGTCAAGTGCAAAAGTGAATTGATGATTTATTTTATTATATTTTAAAAATATAACACAGTAGATTTATGTCCTAGTGTATTAGCTATATATTTAGATAGTTTATATATTTTTTAATGAGTGAGAAGGTTTTATATTGCCGCGTCCGTGTGAATATACAGTGAAAATAGTCATGAATGGATGGATTGTTAGGTATATATTTGATAATTAATTCCCAGCTGGTCTTAGCTTGTGACTTCATTCTAGAGTGTGAATACCGTAAATAAAAAGGTAATGTATTTTTCTATGATGTCAGTTTTTTATTTAACCCTTTTAATCAGCTGTTAAATTAATTATAATTAACACAAATATTTTCGGAAACTTGGCGTCGAAAGGAACAGTTTATTTAATTTAAATTGAGGCTATTATGTTTTGACAAAAAGTGTGGCAGGATCATCAACAAAATTACGTTTTTAATTCGCCCTCCTCCTCCCCTTATGGATCAGGAGATCTATAAACTAGGTGTGACATAGTGACAGATTTAAAAAATAGGTCAGCTCAGGTCAGGCCATCCATCCATTGTATGCAAGCACCAATTACCCTAATCACAGATGTTCTAATCAAAGCTGATCACATTTGTGTTTTCAAATATTATGAAGTAAATATTGTAAAAAGAAAACATTAGAATTATTGTTTTATCACCTTCAACAAAAGTAGAGAGAGACCGTATTTAATAGCAAGTGAAGAATTTTACTAAGTTGGTAAGTACCTAAAATGCAGATATTTAATGCTTAATTTCTGTTACGTCTAATAATTTCTATTGGCTCCTAAATATGTCCCTTGTGGCACTCCATGGTATAGCACACCAACTGGTTTGAACATTAAGTAATAAGCATTATTATCTACGTCCATCTGTGATACCAATTTGTTGTTTGTTCTTCAGCTTAGTAATTAATAGGTAAAAGTACTCAAAGATTTTTTTTTCTAAATGTGTGTCAATAAATGTGGGTCTTTTGTTATATCTCTATTATTTACTGTGAACAAACACAAGTACTGATGTGATCTTCTACAACAAAAACGTACCATGCTCAAAACATCTGTTTTATGTTAACAAAATTACAATCAACATTTATTACATGTATGAGTCAGACATACTGGGAGTGGAATTCCACCTGTATAAAATAAACTTTAATAAGCTATCTGGGCAGTGATGGTCTAGTGCGGGGCTCGGCAAGTCATTATAAGTAGAGTCCGGACACCATCAAAACATTTAATAGAGGTCCCAAAAAAAAACTCAAGATTCTTTGTTACCTACTGTATACTAGTCTGTTATTTTGCATCATCTAAGTATTAAACAGAGTATTTTTGTCCATCACATCAGTAGTAGGTACATATTTTTTTAAGTAGGTTTTAAAATAAGTACTAGCTAGATTTTATGTGGCTTTCAAAGGTTTATTACAGTTTTATACAGTATAAAAATATTATTTAAACCTGTTACCGAGCACTACCAGCACAGTAGTGCTCGGTAACAGGTAGACACAGGCAGGTCGAATTTTGAACCAGCAATTTTTTTTAATATACCTTGATACAGTAGATACTCAATTTAAATAAAAAATTTTCACCGCTGGTCTAGTGGTGTCATTGTGGTATTAGCCCCAGCTTACTGCGAGTTCAAACTCAAGCAGGCATTCTCAAGGAAAGCATAGTGAGGAAACCGGCATGTCCAACAACCAAAAATTTAGAAGACGTGTGAAATCCATCAAACCATACTGGGCCGGTGTGGATGAGTTATTCTTTTCAGAAAAATTAACAATAAAACAAAATTAAGTTAAAAAAGTAAACAACATAAAGATAAAACAAATAAAAAGTGTGATTCTGTAACATTTAAAAAAAAAGTCACAGTGCTGGTATTCAGATAGGTGACACCACGATCAGATACAAATATAATTAAGCTAATTATGCCTATAAACTATCATCAACTAAATTCTCCTTACAGCAACTCCATACAATGGTCCAATGTGCGGTACACTGAGGGCATTGTACAGCCACTGATATTCCTTCAGCAGCTAGCACAGAGGCGTTCCAATGCATTTTTGGATAGATAAACGCAGCCAGTGTGCCTACACCGGCCGTCATCGTGTTCCATCTTCACTTTCTGCTGGTATGTGCAACACTTAGGTACTGGTTTTTGTCATGTTGAAATTGATTACAACAGGGATATTGCTTTATAAGTGTAGATAAAGAGTAAGAGTAGAAAAAACTATTTGAGGCAGTAGTCCAATTCACTGAAGCATACCTCAATCTTGTTCACTACTGCATTATCCTAATCATTTCTTAATCTTCGAAGGGTGTAGTCTCGGTCTGTTGATAATAATGTACAGTTCAGGAAAATAATTATTAATCAAAATTGACACCTTAGTCACTATGCCGTGATTGGCCGTGATATAGCCATTTTATAGCAGTTGTGTTTAGAAAAACCGGTCAGGAGCGGGTCGGACTCGCGCATGCAGGGTTCCGTATACCATCGTAGTAAGGGAGCCCCCTTTAAATTTTTATTTATTTGTATTAAGTTGTTAAAGCGGCAACAGAAATACACATTCAGTGAAAATTTCAACTGTCTACCTATTACGGAGATACAACCCGCGGACGGACGGACAGCGGGGGCTTAGTATTAGGGTCCCGTTGGTTGCCCTTCGGGTACGGAACCCTAATGTACGGATAATTTACGTTGGTAGTCAATTTGCTTAACAATTAATTTCCCTGACTTAACACTGAAACTATAGTGATTCCAACAGGCTTGTTTCTTGGTGTGATGTCAATACACAGTGACCATTCAGTTGGAAGATTGTAGTGATAGTAAGCATCCAGGTGTTTACACAGGGCGAGCGCGGGGTCGCGTGTGCGCGAGCGGGGGCGGGGGCCGCAAGGGCATGGCGGCGCCCGTGCACCGCTTCGCCGCCGTCGACTGCCCGCCGCGCCGCCCGCACCGCTCGCATCGACATGCAGGGTACGTCTCCATTACTTAGTAGAATTAGCAATCAAGTTCAAATATTAACTACGAAAAGAACTAGGGCAAAGTCCTATTTCTCGATTTGCTGTGCAGCAATCTGACCCTGCAATAGAGGAAAAATCTGAAGATAGTTATTACAGCATATTCGGCTACTCTACTAGGTATAGCTTCCGCAGTACGATAGATTTCAATATTACTGATAAATATTAATTATTGTGATGTGATGAGGACGAGGGAAAAGCCTCGTTCAGCACCTTGAGTCACTACTCTGTATAATCTTTTTAGCATTGATGTGGCTAGGCCAGTCCGTTTACACCTTGTGTATTGACGGTGACCAGCCACGCGTAATAAGCAGGCTCTCATAATCTGTCAGTCTGCAAAACTGCATTAGTCACTGCGTATTTAAACCCGCCTAAATCCAACTGGTAAACACATACGTCCCAAAAAAAAATCAGCCCCAAGAGAAAAGAATGACGACTTTTACAATGGGACCCAAAAACCGAACAGCAAAATATAATCCCTTAGGCCTCCACCGATGCCAGCGGTACACGCAACGCGGCGGCAAAACGATGAGCCTAGCTTATATGTGGAAATACCAGCCGAGCCGCCTCAGCCTACCATCGCGAGCCTTGCAGCCGCCCGCTCCGTCACCCCCGACACGTTACTGCGGACTGCAGCCCTAGGGCTCCACCAATCGCCAATGATGGCGCCGCACCTCAAGTTTGGCATGCTGGTGTCATTCGCGCTGGCTACCGTGTTCTTGGCTGGAGCCAAATACTACTTTGACCGGCAGGTGAGCGTGAGTCTATTTTTGATGTTTATTTTTTGTTAGATCAGTAACCAGTGCATGCAGTGTTGCATGAGTAGATGGATTGAGGACTTTTAAAGGTTACCTACGGAAATCAAAAGACCGGTCTTTGCGACGATGCTTTGAAGATGCCTATGACCAGTAGAGAGACCTGTGCCGTTCCCTCATAGGTCATTCTACAGTAGATGAGAAATATATAAACTGAGTTTAGATTATAACTACTATAAAGCTGTTGCCCTCGACCTTCGTCCGAAAAAATATTACTTTCCTATTTGAATCTTGATTTTCTTTTTTGATGAAAAGATTCTGTGTAGGGGGCCTCAGAATGATGTACCCTTTTCGCGTCGGTGTCTTCCACCATGACGTATACTTTCATATTCATATGCATTCAGTAAAAAGCTGTTATTTTAAAATTACAATCAGATACTTTAATTTTATTTATTTGTATAGATTACAGACATAGTTAACGGCTAGAGCTAAAGTTCGCATAACTCTCTGAAACTTACATGGATCCGCATCATCATTCGATGAGATATCTTTAGACCAATATAATATTATCGTATCTAGACTTTCAAAAGCATAAACGAGAAAAAATAAATAAATTGGATCTGCCGATCTGAAGATATTTTCCAGAAGTAAATATTTAGATTTCGTTTAAAAATATAGACTATTTACTTTTTATGAACTTTGAGTTCACTTTGTTAGTTCAGCTATTTTTTTAAATAACCTTTTGTTTGACCTAGCTCGAGGAACAGCATAGCTACGTGAGGGGATAGCCATCGGTATTTAATTGCGTTGTTTGTTCAAATCTGAAAAATCTAATTGCGTGTTTTACTGTGAAAAAGCTACGTAGACACGTACTCTGTGAACTTTGGTATACAAACTACTTGCGGTACTGGCTCAATAGGTCAGTTCTTTATCTTGCTTACTCTCGTTCTGGCTCCGTAGAGGTTTCGTTCGTGGAAGAATATCCATGTCCATTTTTGGAACATCTTCGATTAAAAAACACCATCTAGCTGGCCTGCTGGGCCCGGGTTCTTTCCAAAACCAATATAGTTCTATCTTATTTGCTCGTTGACGTAGTGAATACTATCTACCTATTCTAAATTTCCTGTGCAGCAATCTGGCCCTGCAATGGGGAAAATGTCTTAAATATTTGAATGAATCTTCAGCTAAACTATATTTATAGAAGCCGTACGCAATACGCTTTCAGACTTTTGAAAGTGATTGATAGATTTTCTGTCCTCTCTCAATGGTATAAACAGCTAATTAGAAGTACTGGCTTCTCCAGTGTAATCTAGTGAGTGTGTACAGTCAGTGCCCTGCTTTACTGAACTCTCTCTTCTTCTTTTGAATTTGAAAGACGGATCAGGTAATGCAATGCACTGACTGTGATAGGTAGAATCACATATATACCTGCACATGAATTGCAGGTGATCCGCTCGGGCGGAGGCGCCGGCGGCGGAGGAGAGGCGAGTGTGGTGTGCGCGGCGGTAGCGTGCGTGTGCGGGGTGGGCTGCGCGCTGTCGCTGTGCCGCGCGCGCCCGCCGCCCGTGCTGCCGCCGGAGCGAGTGTCTAGCACCGCGCAGCGGGACCGCCATGTCAGCATATACGTGGTAAATAGGAAGAGAGATCGTTTGGGGTGTCAAAGGGCCTTAGGATCCGTGGATATTAAAACCAGTGATGGATTATCTTGATAAAAAAACTAAAAAGCTTATCCAGCCATTCCGTTGGTTTTTCGCATAGTCTCCTGTCTTCTCTACTTTAGTAAAAAAAAAGCAGGCTAAAGGCCGTTAAACTACTGAATATTTGATCTGGGTGTTCTAAGCCAAGATTTTCTTCTTGCAGCCACCGCCATCAGAGCCCTCAGACGACATATCGCTCGCAACCCTCCTGCAGTCCTCAGAGCGATCGCAGCCTGCAACAGAGCAGTCTCCGGAGGCGCCGCCTCCGTACAAGATCGCAGTACTGATGCCTGGCCGCGACGCTAGCCCTCCGCCCCCCGCCTACAGCTCGCTCAGCTAGCTAGCGGCGCCCGTGAGCCAGGAGTTTATCATATAGACTGCATATGAGGGTAAGGTTTTACTATCACAGCGGTTTTAAAAGACACCAATCAATAATACAGGTTTTTACAGAAAATTACTAAAATGGTAGCCTTGTTTTGTTCTTTGGCAACACTAGAGGTTTGTTTGAAGGTGTTGCCAGTTTTTTTTTTGTAGCTTTAGTAAAATATGATTTGCAAGTTGAATAAAATAATGAGCTATGAGTGATTTTTTATAGCTTTAAATAAAAAAGTTTTATGTGGCTTCCATGAAATATAGAATTACAAAGAAAGTCAAATATTAGAACTTTAGCTGAAGTCGCTTAAAATGGCCCAGATTGTGAAGTATTTTGCATTACATATTTTTACACGTAATTTTAATATCTAAACCCAAGCATTTTATAGTAAATCTACCTAAACCTTACCCTAGACTAGTCTATATGTAAACAATTATACCCTGACTCACGATTATCACCCTTATTGTCACCAAAAAATGATCTTAAAATCTTCACGATCACCCTTTTCGAATTTTCCCACCCTTTCCTATGATTCCAAGGTATAATACCCTTCCCGGTAAATATTTAAAGTTTTGGCACTGTTCATTAAATAAAAATCAAGCATTGGTAGTGTTTTTGAACATAAAAAATATATTAAAAATAGTCCAATATTTGAATTTTGTTAAACTTGATGATGGTTCAGATTTTGATGGACGACCTTACTAAATAACTTACAAATAAATTAAAGAAATATGTTATCAACATTCGCAACTATATCATGCTGCATGGATATTTTGGCTCTCGAATGAATTTGACAGGGACGCGCTATAAATAAACATTTGTGAAATGCTATGTACTCTCTCTTTTTTTAACTCCCAGACAGCAAGACAGCAATATTTTCATTGTTGTTAAGTTGGTCACTCTATCTGAACCATTCCTCAAAATTTTATCTCATGATAATTTTAATGTTTTAATTAATGCATTTTATGGGGAATTTTAACAAAATTAATTCTGGTATGATTGTAAGTTGGTTATTTAAGATATAAATTATTGATGATTGTTGTTATTAACCTGTGCGGTTATGGTGAACGAAGAGTATTCTGAGGAAAATATATCGCCTTGCTTACTCCGCTGAATAATTGGCTAGGAAATGCCAGAATCGGACATAAGATAGGGTAAAGTGGTGGAAGAATTAATTTCTTAAAATGCTCCATAAATTGTATGTTTTTCGACCTTAAATCGATGAAAACAGAAGTGAGAATTGGAAACGAAAGAGATAATGAAGGATTGATTTAAATGTATATATTATTATATGGTATAATATCCATAACGGCCAGTCAGCATACGACGTACATTTTGACGACTTATCAAGACAAGATACTTAACTATTCTCTGTCCGTAATTGCTAGACCGATCTCGATATAAAGTCAGAGAATTTAATTGTTATGCAAATTGACTACCGACATAAACTGTCTCTTTATTCTAATCACAACTGTCATTCCAGTTGTAAGAAATGACCATAATATTGAAGTAGGGTGTCAATTTGCATAACAATTAATTTCCCAGGCGGTAACTAACGTCATATAAATAGATTGTATTCTAAGAGTTTTAACAATCATCAAGACATGGTTCGTAAGTCGATTTTAAATGTAAATAACAATAAGTACGGTGTTCAATGAACGGCAAAAAAAAAATGAAATATTTTTAGAATTGTCTCGGAAAATAGTTTTGTATTGCATATAACGATAGAGAGATAATCTTAAACCCCATTTATTCTGTATATGTTTAGTATAGTATGTATAGTTTAGTATGTATGTGGTAAGCAAACATGTATTTATATGTGCTGATATTTGCTTACAAACGTCCATCATATACCCAATCTGCGATTATTTCTAAGAAAAGACATACTTTCTTACTTGAATTACCAACTGGTTTAATCCTGCCATTTTAGAAAAGCAGATCGGGTATAAAAATATGACATTTTGTAAGATTTCATGCCATTAAAATCGCACATCAGTGCACAGCCAATATCATATTCTAATCCTGCTGATAACAAGGTTGCCAGACGAAGGCAACTTGAATGCTACCAGACTAAAAAAAACAATAAGCTTGGTTGTTTTTCGAAAGTTTTCATGCACTATTAATCGAAGCTGTTTTTAACACTAACTTTGTGTACTCCAAGAAGTCTGTTTAAATTAGAATAAAATCTAAAACTGATTGTAAATTACTCTCTGGCAACCTGAAAAATACTGATTATTAAATCAGCAGGACTCATTCGTATAGTTCATAAATGGCGAATTGATAACAATATGGTAGCTGTGTAAATACTTCTTGTACATTTTGAGAATATTTGTACAATTGTATGGGATAACCAGACCTATTGACTGAGATATCGACGCACAAAGAAAAGTTATCGCTTGAAGTTCTGGTTATCTTGTAAATTATAAAGCCCGTTTTTTTGCCCCAAAGGTTAGGTAGAGGTGTACCTATAGAACACTCACATTTCGGCAGTCATGTTTATGGTCTACTGGAAAATTTTAACTAAAGAGTAATTACTTTTGGGTTCAAAGCTTCAAACTAAAACAGTAAGAAACACGAAGGGCATGAAGAATTGAGATAAAGTTTTTAACGGGAAACGTCTATCGGCAGTCGGGGCGATTGAATTAATTAAATGATAAATGATGTTTATTTCGCAAATAGGTTTTTACAAAAACTTTTACACGTCATTTTTTTTAAACTAGATGGGGCCGGTGTTTCCTACCCGACTACTCTGAGAAGAAACAGACGAAACAAACTCAGAGGTCATAGTCTCTTTTAAAATCCAGACATAATCTTGTTCAACTCACATGACGACCATGCAGATTAGTGTCTGAGATGGTCTCTTGAAGAAAGAACAACACAGATTTGAGCGGACCTGTCCATTCAGTGCAAGCATTTGTCAGTTAAGGCGCCTCCCCGAGCAAAACGCTGCGGTAGCCGATTTTTGTGCTGTTTTTTGGAGCTATCTACTCTTTACCCAAAATAAATACCAACTAAAAAAAAACATGAAATTTCTGCATATTCTTGACTCCAAAATGGTAGTTTTGTTTTCTTTTTTAGTAGTATAATGTAAAATTAATCTCCTCACAACGAAACCACAGAAATGAGACAGAATTATTGATGACATGCATCTCCTCGTAAAGTAACCATTATTTTGATTTGCTTGTTACACTAGTTGGTAGGCAATTTAATAATAAACATTAAGCTAGTTTTTTTTTTTCAAAAGACCTAAATTTGATTTTATAAAGATTTTATTCCAAAATCTGAGCATACTCGCTACGTATATCGCTATTTTCTATCTCGCGGTCTTACGCTGGGTGGCGTGCGGCGAAAAGGGACGAATGCTCAAGGTTATTTGGTCAGGGTACCGCCTTAACGTGTAGCTCGACTTATAACTCAAGTAGCTCAACGACAATTGAGTTCTTACGCTGTATACTGAAAAGACTATCTCGCCACAGACGTGTCAAATTTTTGTAAGAGGCAGTACCCAGGCAGTATTTTCACGACATGGTGGCATTCATGCTCTATAGCAGATAACGCGAAAATATTAAGAATATATTCGACAAATAAATTGGGTTAGGGGCAGAAGAATGATAAATGATGAAGTTCGACAAAGTGCACAAGAAGTAAAGCACAGCTAAATAAAATATAATAAATAATAAGTCTAGTCATGTTAGCTCTAATGAATGTGATGTTATTTAGTTGAAGTTTTACTTCGTTGGCGTTTGCAATGCTATTGTTTTACAAGGGATCCCTTCTAGAAAGGAGGTAGGTTCGTCTTTTATAACAGACGCTTCGTTATTAAAGATTGTATAACTGTGAGTTTGTTGTTTTATTTGTATCCATACATTATTTTAGAAGACTGAAGGATGATATGGCTGGAAAAGAGGTTACTGTTGAGATGACGAGTAACAGAGAAGTATGGAAGAAGACATGCTGCACCGACCACAAATAAGTTGGTTTAAGGGCAGGAAAATGATGATGAAATTATTTTAGAAGACTACCACCATCAGCTAACCAGTCTACGGTTAATGGTGTAACCTTTTTTTTTTTACCGATTGGAAGTCATCAAATAACCCCTCCCGCTCTGGGCTGAGCAGGAGGGAGTGTCGATTTTTACTGACTAAAACCCATCCGTGTTCCTTCTTTTGCCCTTTGTGTTCCAGGGCCGCGGTATCTCTTTCGAACAGTCCCGCAACCCTGGCAGGCATCGGTCCTTACGGACCCCTTCCTGTTTGCTGACTCTCTTTGAGGCGCGCGTGGAACACGAACGCGCCGTCGACACGGCCTGTCGTCATAAGACGGACGGCGAGCTAGCCCATAGCTCACCGTCCACAGGCCCGCGCCTACGGTGGCGACCGACGCCCCGTGCGTCTCCCGCGGCGGCTGCGACGTCAGGCTCTCTCCCTCTCACGTCCCGCCACCTCCTTCGCTAGCATGACTGTTTCGCAGGAGGTGACGGCGTCCCATTCCCTCTCGCTCCGGACCATGGATTGAACCAAGGCCGGACGCAAGAGGTCGCCGCCGCCGATTGCCGCTACGAGGACACGGCGGTGCTCCGCCCAAGCGGAGCAGACCTGCACAGTGTGCTCCACCGTGTCCTCCGGTCGATCCTCGCAGTGGTGACACCCGGGCGTTTCCTCCCGCCCGATTAGGTGTAGGAACCTCCCGACACAACCATGTCCGGTGAGGACCTGCGTCAGGCGGAAGGTGAGGGCGCCGTGGCGCCTCTCTAGCCACTCCTCAAAGAGGGGACTTATCGCCACTATTGTGGCGTGCCCTGCACGGGGTTGCGACAGTCGCTATGTCCATGTCGCCATGAGATCGCGCCGGAGGTCTGTCCGCTGAGCGACAATTTGCCGCGGCAGCGGAGTTATCCCCGGCGTAGTGCCTCCACGCGCCATTCGTGCAGGCGCGCGAGTACTATCGCCTCCAGATCCCATGGCGGCAATCCGGCAAGGAGGCTCGCCGCCTCGCCGGAGATCGTGCGGTATCCCCGGACCAGCCTTACGGCTACCACCTTTTGGGGCGCGTTCAGGTAGTGGGCGGCTCGCCGCCTCAAGGAACGCGCCCACACCGGGGCCCCGTAAAGGACCATGGACCGCACGACCCCCGCGTAGAGCCTCCGGCAGGGGGCGTTTGGACCCCCCAGGTTGGGCAAGAGCCGTTTGAAGGCAACCCCGGCCCGTTCCAGTTTGGGGGCCAAACGTCGGAAGTGCTAACGGTGTAACCTAGCACCTAGGTTTTGGAGGCCAGATAGGAAGTCGCTCCAATTGTACTAATCTTATAAAGAGGTAAAGTTTGTGAGGTTGTAGGGAATAATCTCTGGATCTACTGAACCGATTTTGAAAATTCTTTCACTAATAAGAAGCTACATTATCCCCGAGTGCCATCGGCTATATTTACAACGTGCCCGTGGGATAATTTTCGACAAAAACGCGAGCGAAGCCGCGGGCAACAGCTAGTGTAAAATACTGGTATTCGACGGCATCTGGTTAGACAGGAAACCGACCCAAGCATAGTTGGAAAAAGGCTAGGCAGATGCCTACCGCTTTTAATGTGCATGTGGAAATGGGCGATAATACATAACTTCGCGCTATATCTCGAAGATATATACAGAGGGGTAACTAATAGGGTACTATTAGTTACCCCTCTGTACACAGACATTTCCGAAAAATAGTAAGTTGTGATAAGCGCCGTGGCCAAATGCAGCAATTCTTTTTGGCCATATGGCATATGAAAGGCACTGTACATTTTTACTATTGCAGTAGTAGAAAATGTGCACGGGAATTGGGATTAGTAAAGAATTTACACAATATCAATGCTCACATTATAATATATTTTCTATTTTACATAACATTAAGTACAGTGATTGTGTTAAATAAATTATTAAAATTACAAGTTACACTAAAAGCGGGCCACAGTGGAATCTATGATCAAAGCTTATTTATCATTGAATTTATCTAAGAAATTAATGCTATTAAAATATTCTTATGGGTCTGTACTGAAATAACCAGTTTGGTGAAACATATAAAGGGTCTAATAATTTTGTATAAATGGTATTTAATTTTTATTCATTTTATCTGTTACACAATATGTTTTGTTTTAGTTATCTCTTTTTATTTAATACATATCTAAGGTGTATATTCTGTTCGTACACGAAATCTAATAAAGAGTCATTGTACTCATCATTATGAACAACTTTTACTATGGAAGCAAACCCGAAATCGCGAAAAAAAAATCAGCTGTTCAGTACATTTTGACGAGTTAATGCGAACATATTGTAGCTGGGAACAACTGATTTTTTTTTCGGATTTCGGGTTTGGTTCCATAGTCAAAGTTGTTCATAATGATGAGTACAATGACCCCTTGTGAGATTTCGAGTGTGAACAGATACACCTTATATTTAAACCTATTTATTCTCTCATTGCAGTAGTCCACTAAGGCCGCTATTAATTTACATAAGAATAACGGTGACAGTGCACTGAACGTGACAAATACAACTAGTACACACGACACGGTTTTGATAGGATTTTATGTTAACATAAAATAACGCTTGTAATCTCCGAAGGGCTAGGCAGAGCTGTACCTAATAGTACACGTTTAAAAGGGACCACTGGCAGCGCAACAACTCTCGGAGGTTGATGCTGCTTAACCGGACTAAAATAGTACACCCACATATCGCCAGTTATATTTTTAAGTCCCGTGTAATGGGGGTCGAGCCTATTGCCATCAACCGGGCACAAAATTAGCCTCCGTGGCTGCTACTGAGAATTAGGCATAGGCAGGGAAATTAGTTGTTTATCAAATTGAAACAATATTTACCGTGATATAGTTATTTTAATTAATGACAGTAGTGATTTGAATCACAGCATCATATACAGCTTGTAACAGAAAGGGTATAATCATATGGAATACTGTGGTACGGACCATCAAACTGAACAACTTTCTCTATGGGACCACTATCGAAATCGTAAAAAAATAATCAGCTGTCCTATACAAAATTTCAATACCTACTCGACCCAAATGTATGGGACAGCTGATTATTTTTTTACGATTTCGATGGTGGTCCCATAGAGAAAGTTGTTCAGTTTGATGGTCAGCACCACAGTATTCCATATGATTATACCCTTTCTGTTACAAGCTGTATATGATTTCTATTTACGGACGATGTGGCGACTTAATTCAAATTCACAAAAACAACACTAGCGACATCTATGGCGCAAATTAAAAACTAAAACTCCTGTATCGCCCAATCACAGCTATCTGCGTGAGATAAGGATATACACGGTGGAAAAGACAACCGACACACAAAAAAAAAATCTGCGAATGAAAAAAATTCGAAATGCATTTTGCATAATGCAATATCTACAGGGTCAATATGTATATGTAGAACTGTATTTTTTTTTTAATTACCGTTTTTTAGAGTTCCGTACCCAAAGTGTAAAACCCTATTACTAAGCCTCCGCGGTCCGTCTGTCTGTCACCAGGCTCTATCTCATGAACCGTGATAGCTAGACAGTTGAAATTTACACAGATGATTTATTTCTGTTGCCGCTATAACAACAAATACTAAAAACAGAATAAAATAAATATTTAAGGGGGGCACCAATACAAAAAACGAGTTTTTTTTTCAGGTAATGTTTCGGAAGCCTTCGTGCGCGAGTCCAACTCGCGGTTGGCCGGTTTTTAATTCTATGTGGCGGGGTCGGGAATGATATACTGATTACGTGGTAACCGTTTGTTCGTCGGTGTCCTCTCCACCCTCTCAGCAACAACCCTACAACAATTGTCGGGCAGTAGCCCACTAGACAGCTCCAGACGGAGGATCGCCCCTTTTCAAGGGGAAATCAGGAACTTAACACAGAAAATAACATTAGTTATGAATGTACCCAGAAAAACAATGGCTATAATTGAAATGTCAGAGGAATGTGTAGAAATGAAATGAACCTATTTATTTGTAAAAGAAAAAACAAATTTGTTCACCTCAACAGGTAAAACATGTACGGACCTACCCTACTTTAATAAGACCTTGCGTGCTCGATTTGTGTGTAAACGCATGTTTTTAACAAATAATATATCTTTATCTTTACACCCTCCCTCACCTCTAAAAAAGTATTTTGGCGTAATTATATGGAAGCAAAACAAATAATTTCCCCGACTTTTGGAACTCGGAATGATTACTTACTGCTTTTAACATCAACAAAAATCAATCGTTGTTAATATGTTAGTACTTTAGATCGACTATATCGTGTGTACCGGCCATAACACAAATGCATAAGTATATAACTATTACAATTTGGTGATAAAACTCATATAAACTATTTCATATTTAATTCTCAAAATATTATAGACACATAAGTCAATTATCATAAAAATAAAACCATCACATGGAATATGTACATCATAATTGTATTTTTTGTCGTAAGCCTCGTTTAGAAGTCATAGTAAAAAAAAAAACAAAGAAAAATAATTCGATTCTCAATAATCTTTCAAACAAACAAACTCTGCAAATATAATATAATAATATTGTTTTGAAATCTATGTCAATAGGAATGTATAGGTTTTGATAAAAATAAAAATTGGACTATTAATTAACTAAATTAATGGTAGAAGAGCATAAGGGTTATAGCCCAAAATCACCATAAAACAATTCCTTTTAAGAAGTAAAACAAGACCTTCTGTTGATGTACAAGAGCTCTACTGGAATCTTTCGGTGCCCAAACTAGATATATTGAAACTTTTGAAACGCGGCCGCTGATAAACATTAACTTGTGAAATGTATTAAAAAAAAACTTGTACAGACGCCAGCACAAAACGCCAACCGAAACTGTCAAACCTTCCCAATCAACCTTAAATATAATGCTTTAGCGATAAAGTTGAAAATCTATTAAAGAAATTTAACAGATTGTAGTCGCTTGATTTGCTGTCTGTACAACTATACATACAAAATTTTGTACCTATCAACCACTGAAGGAAAAAAATACACAATTATAAGTTAAGAAATTCATTTATGATTACACAGATTATAAATTATGACTAGCCGTCGGCTTTAAGTTAATATATTTATTTAAGTAAACACGTAAAGCGCTCATAAGACATGGTCAGTTACATCTGAAATGATTCAATTGACTAAAGTAACATCGATATGTGTCCAGCATTTTACTGTCACTTATAGAGAAGCTATTTCGTTCATAAAAATATTACGTTATTATCGAACTAAAAACTGAACATTTGAAATGAATCATTTTAAATACTATTTTTTTTTCTACACTGGAAGATTATTAGTATTTAATGTACAGACAGCTGCATTACTTAGTTACCAACACCGTTTGATACGGCTTTTGTATGCATGGCGGTTACCCAATGAGGGCTATCGTCTTTGAGCTCACTAGATGGCGCCACTGTCGCTTATGGTCATGTCAATAATTCTATTTTATACTTTAAAGAACCAATAACTTCACAAAAAGTTTATTTTATTACGTATAACAACATAGTGTAAACTTCAGATCATTTATTTACAATATTCTCCCTAAAATTAGCAAGCATGAAACATTTAAAAATCATTTTACCTCCAAGTACTACCTAACAAATTTGCTAAATAAAATCTTCAAGTCATAATTAATCAGGAATAGCTCAATCTAGACCACAATTGTGAAAATAAGTAAAAATACGTGATAAAAAGCACTCAACGCGTGAACTTTCTATGACATCTGACATTTCGGTGCCCTCGCGCTACACTAGCGTCTCTAGCGGTGAATTCATATGCGATAGCCCCCATTAACGCAGCTGTACGCACAGTACAACATAAATAAACAGATTTTTCGCAAATTCAGCTTCTGTTTATGAAACAAATAATTATACATTGTCAGAACTATATAAAATAAAATTCAAGTATACATTGTATTATTGGTCTTGAACAACGTACATATTCGAAGAGTGTCAGTCAAGGCAGAGAGGATCATAAGGCCATATTACATTAAGATATGCAATATCATCAAAACACAGAAAATATAGCAGCCGTACGCAGCCAGCGTAGCAATATCTAGTAATAAGGCTGCTAAAGTGTTGCCTAGGCCAGAAAATAGCTTTCAGGCAGATATTTGTAAGTTCAAGAAAGACACGTATATTTTTACGTAAAAGTCTATTCACACTGAGCACTGAGCCATCCGGGCTTACTGCCCCATCAGGCGATAAAGTTTGCTTGTATGGGCATTTGGGCAAGGCCCTCAGTTTCTAAGAGAATGCTTTGACGTGCAGTACATTTTACTCTTCATGTAATATTTGGTAAGCCATCGTGGTACAAAACCCATGAGTTCTACTCACATCAAATAATCATTTGAAAGATGGCACAATTATACTTGGTCGTTTGCCTGAATTCGATTGTCTACGGCAAACGACCACGTGTAAATGAACGAGTTCGACAACCTACGCCCCGTATTCGGACCAACTCATCCAGCTTAATCAGTTACAGGTGCAAGTATTTGACTTTATTCAAACTACTAGAAGTCGTTAGCTCGTATTCCATTGCGTTGACCAGTGTAATAAATGCATCGGGAGCCCGAATTCGAATAAAGTCATTCGACCACCCGAATACGGGCTAACGACCAAGTGTAATTGCGCCGACAAATTGTTACATGACTAATACTGCCATATTTGTTTCAAATCATGCAATTTAAAAGGTATACTAAGCCCGAAAAGACGTGACTCATACTGTGTGAATAGAGCTTCAAAAATAAAGTAAATTAAGTTTTAACTTCCAAACTAAAAACGTCAATTAATTAATAATGTATAATTTTACCAGCGATTCGGTTTAGAGATCATCGCGCAGGTTTTTTCAATGGATAATTGCAGCTAAGTCGTCGCGGAGATTACACCCGCTGTATTTCGAATAGTTTCACGTCCGTGTCGTACCATATCGGCGGGTCTACGTTGCTGTGGAATAAAAATTAAGTGTTAAGAAAGAAAATTTAATTTGTGTAAATAAAATGCGTAAGTGTCACGTATAACAATAAATATATTCTTGTCGTATGTGTAGCAGCCAGGGATGTCCTTTTATTATCCGACAGCGCGGCGCAAAAGAGGGTAATGTGTGTATAGACGAAGTTATAGTAGTCTTTTTTTTACGGATGGTAAATCATCAAATGACCCCTCACACTCTGGGCGGAACGGAAGGAAGTGTGAGACTTGTACTGACTAAAACCCATCCACGTTTTATCTTTTGCCCTTTGTGTTCCAGTATCTGTTTCGAACAGTCCCGCAGCCCCGGCAGGCATCGGTCCTTACGGACCCCTTCCTGTTTGCTGACTCTCCTTGAGGCGCGCGTGGAACACTCGCGCGCCGCCGACATGGCCTGTCGTCATAAGACGGACGGACGGCGAGCTAGCCCATAGCTCACCGTCCACAGGCCCGCGCCTACGGTGGCCGGGGGCCACTACGTGGGCCCCGACGCCCATTAACTGATATTGTTGTGTTCGACGTCAATAACGAGAGCATAACAGTACCCAAAACAAAGCGAATTTAACTACCATTCAACCTGCTCTATAATAAAATACCGTCATAAAACATACATTGTACTGTAGAATCATACTGTAGGCTTACTTGGTAATTTGAGGGCCACTCACACTTGACATAAAACTCAACCTGGCTGAAATCCTTCTAATCGTTTTGCACAGTAAAATCTGGAATAGGTGACGTACCGTATATAAATGACGCCCCAGAGGTACGTCCGGAACCAGGCGGCCGTGCCCGCGTTGGCCTGGTACTTGCGGATGAGGATCGGGTGCGGCACGGGCAGCAGGCCCACCAGTGTGCCGTGCTGTAGGAAGCGCAGGATCTCTGACTCGTCTGTCAGACCCCTGTAGAAGAAAAGAATAGTCAAGTATGCTGGTTATCAAAGTCTTAAAATTTTAAGTCCACTAACTTAGTGAACGGGGAACAAATTAGTCCAAGCTAAGAGAGAAACACACAACTACTTTTTAGGGTTCCGTAGCCAAATGGCAAAAAACAGAACTCTTATAGATTCGTCATGTCTGTCTGTCCGTGTATGTCACAGCCACTTTATTCCGAAACTATTAGAACTACTCAGTTGAAACTTAGTAGGTAGATGTATTCTGCTTTAGGTTTTTTGTTAAAAATGAAAGTTTTCTCCTTAGTTTTTTTTTTGTTTATTTTATTTTCTTATTCATGTAAAATTTATTTTTGCTGTTTTGGCTTCCGTACGTTTTTTCACGGGTGACCACTGAAAACCAGCGCTGTGCTGTGGGTCCCCCAAAGCACGGCATCATGCTGAGTGGTAACCTGCTTGTCGCAGTCACGGCGTGCAAGCTGCGAACGTCTTTTTTTTTTTAATTTATGCTTTGTATGTTTAGTTATTTATTTTTTTGTGTTTTTATCATTTTGTATGATGCACGTCATGTCCCTGCGACAAATAAATATATTTTCTTTCTTTCTTTCTGTTCTTTCTTAGACGGAACAGAAACTAAAAAAAAAACATCAAAGCTATGCGTGCGGGGTGTCAATAGATAAGTCTTTAAAAATGACATTGAGGTTCATAAAACCATTTTTTCTCAAAATCAATCGTTTGAAAGATAGAAACTTCCAAAGTGGTAAAATGTGTGTCCCCCCCCCTCTAATTTCTAAAGTAAGAGGAGGAAAATTTTGAAAAAAAAAAATAGGTTTATAGAACGCAAAAAATCTTTCAACCAAAATTGGTTTGATGCAAATTTGATGATTAGTTTTTGAGATATGGGACTTTTTCATCAAACTGCAGCAACAACATTGCTTTTCATTAACCTAATAAACAAATTTACTTTCGCTGTTGAATGTAATACAATACCTACAACATATGAATCCGACCGCCGAGCCTTCAAAATATTTTTAATATATTGTTTGGTGCTACGGAACCCTATGTGCGTGTGAGTGCGACTCGCACATGGCCGGTTTTTTAGGTTTTGTTATAACTCGGCTCTTGGTACAACTGTTGGCAGAATGATTGCTATTATAACAAACTAGCGACCCGCCCCGGCTTATATACAGCGTGTAACAGAAAGGGTATAATCATATGGAATACTGTGGTACGGACCATCATACTGAACAACTTTCAAATAAAAAAATAATCAGCTGTCCTATACAACATTTCAATACCTACCTACTCGACCCAAATGTATGGGACGCTGATTCTTTTTTTACGATTTCCATGGTGGTCCCATAGAGAAAGTTGTTCAGTATGATGGTCCGTACCTAAGTATTCCATATGATTATACCCTTTCTGTTACACGCTGTATAAACCTTCCTCTAGAATCAATCTATCTATTAAAAAAAAAACCATATCAAAATCCGTTGCGTAGTTTTAAAGATCTAAGCATACATAGGGACAGACAGCGGGAAGCGACTTTGTTTTATACTATATACTTAGTGATTTCGGAAACTGATATATTTTTTGTAATTTTGCAGCAAAACAGAGCATAAAGACACCTGTCTCAATATTTGAAGGAAAACCAGACCACTTAAATACTCACTTGTCGATGCATATCTTCTCGACCTGCGGCACTAGCACTTGCAACAGACGCATGATGGTCTGCAGCGGCAGCTTGCCGCGCCAGCTCGACACCCACTCGGCTGTAGGCCTCCACTCTCCGCCTGACTCCAGCTCGCGACGACCTGTGCTGGTGACTTGGATGCTGTTCCTCTGGAAAGATTTAAGGAAGGTTTTATTTAAAAAAAAAGGGTGTAACAACACCCTTAACGAAGCCGAAAGGCACTTGTTCTCCCCGTCATTGCGATCATTTTTTTGTTCTAGACCATACCTGGGAACCTTCTAGTTACGGAGATATTGGGGGTCAAAGTTACAACTTTTTCACAAGTATTTTTTTTAAATACATGTTTTTAATGAAGATTTTTGGAGATACACCTCCATAATCCCCGTATTATTCAATCCATGCATCAGCACAATGTTTTGAGTGCGTTACATTGAGTCCTACCGTAAAACGTGATTTTTCACCCCAAAAAAAAAAGTCGTTTCCCAGCAATAATTTTTTCGTAAAGTTACTTAGTTTGATGTACATAATGCTTGGTTGACGGCTTCGTGAAGGGTCCTGTTACACCCTGTATAGCAAGATCTCAAAACACCAAAGGAATAGCTTCCCAAAGTCATCCCTATTACCACACCGTCTGCGTTTTTGCTAGAATTACAGTTTTCTACAAACTGAACTTATTATAGGTTAATGCCAAACAAGATTAAAAATCAAAATAATGCATGGTGAACTATGAGTGTTTATGGTGGATTAACCTTTTGAACGCCATTGTCACATATACGTGACAAGCAAGCGCGTGCCCTGTACGCTAAACGACATAAATATGTGACAAACTGGTAGGTGAAATTGTGGCGTGGCGTGGCAAGCACGCGCGTGCGTTTATGCTCTGGCGTTCAAAATATTAAACAGACAAATGATTTTGTTAAAAACAAAAACGATCTAGCCATTGTGGTTATTTTCAACTTTTAGTTAATTTTTAACTTTAAAGACGAGAAATCCACAAGTTGAATCTATGTATTTGATCGTGGTGTTTGCACAAGTTGAAAAATCGCTAAAATTAAAACTATCGATGTTACACTCACATGCGCGACAGTCCTCTTGTCACTGTCCTCCTCCATATCAACATCATCCGGCCTATCCTCTCCATCCGGGCCGGCCCTCTGCGGCAACAACCTATCCCTGGGCTCCCTGCTGTCCCCATCACCGTCATGCGGCGCGGTGGTGTCGGTCGTGTCGGACGAGTTGGCTGTGTCGGCCGGCTCGACGGTGTCGCCCTCTAGCCGTTGTGGCGGCGGGTGAGCTGATTCGCGCTCTGTCATCGTGCTGATTGCTGTGTAGGGGAAGGCTGTTGTTGATTATATTGGTGGAAGAGAAAATGGTGTGCTTCGAAAATAAACCTATACTGTCCCACTGCTGGGCAAATGCTTCCCCCATAGCCTTCCATTCTTCTCTCCGGCCAATCTCTCACAAACGCTTCTGAGTCGTCTCGCTAGCGTTTTCTAGGCCTCCCTCTACGACGACGCCCGTGATTAGAAACAGAAAAGTTTTCCAATTCTGCACAAGTTCATTAATGACTCGAATTATATTATAAGTCAAAATAAATCTCAAATCTCCTCCGTGGAAGATCAATGGTTTAAATCAAATCAGTATCCTATAAGTTGCTTATCTGTGGAAATATTTGCAGCTCTTTAATTTACAAACCAAATCTGTTTTTTTGTTCACCATGATCTATATGGATCTCCACTTGGAAGAAGGATGATAAATACACTGTGTAGTTACCAGGTGTCTCAGCAAGAGTAGGGTTGAGGGTGCCGGGCTCGGCCGGCTGTGCGGGCCGTGAGCCTTCCATCGGAGTCTCCGCCACCGACTCGGCACTCCGAGACCTGATAGAAACATAGATTATAAATATACCTCTATAATCTGTGACGTAAAACTCCCGAGACATTTCCCATTTTCTGAAGGCCTTATCAATTCTCAATTTCATGTTTGGCTTCATTTTAGAGTGTGACGTGAAAATACTAAAATGAGCGTCCGGGGAACCCTGGGCGTCTATCAACCCCGCTATTTTTTGTACCTTCCTGACAGAATTATATATTTTATGCATTTTTTCATTGACATAGCGCTTGACATTGACATTAGCTAGCCAAGGTCTGCTAGCTAAAGTCAATGACAAGCGCAAGTGGTAAACACAAGTGAGTTGTATTCCGTAGTCGGGTACGCTCTGTTGTATAATTTATATGAACCCACACTTTGTACAAGTATGATTTTATCTTAGATAAAGGAGGTAACAAGAGCATCAGTGATTTAGTAACGTGCATATTGCTGTTAATCTTACACAAACATGCTTTAAGTTGCACAAAATTAAGAGGCAACAGAAGTATTAATATTAACAAGACTTTCAGAAAGTAGTTATTAGTCTCCGATTACAAACTTGGACATATTTTAATTATCATCACATCCATCACCTGCCAAGACTTCAGACAAGAGTGGATCTTGGCAAAATCTTGCAGCTGATGATAATCAAAATGTAGTTCAAACAAAAATTGATGGAATTGACAAAATTAATGAAAGGCGACTAGCAAAATGAAGTATTACGGCGGACGTCAGTGGAAACAACAGTACGCGACCTACAAGGACATGCACAAATGAATTACATTGATGATGCCCAACCAAAATATCTGGTGCTTACACAACCGGCGTTCTCAATTACTATACAGATTTCCCAGGAAATGTATGCGCTTCGGAAATCATTATTTATCTTTGGAAGTACGAACGCGAGATGATGAGATCTCACACAGAGCAGAAGTATTACTATGCATTACCATCAGGGGCGTGCCGTCCATAGAGGCAATTAGGCCTAGCCTACCCTACCACTCCTACCAACAACGCAACAAATGCATTTATTATAACTATATTAATAAAAAATAAAAAAATAAAACGCCTGTTATAATACTTAAAGCAACTTGTCGCGGCCGTGTGACGTAACTGGTAATAATATTACGACGATCGCTCCCGGCCGTCTAGGCAAGGCCCCAGCCGGCCTAATTTCCATTGATAAATTTAAGCACACTGATAAGTATTTTCGTGTATATACACGGAAATACGACCGGCACACATAGTAAATAGGGGCGTAAACTCCTGCGAGTGTAGCTGGCTAGCTGGCCACTGATTGGCTGCCCCACAAAGTATTATCCGGCTAAAACGGTATGCGGTGATGCAATTATATTTGGTAGTGTTTTTTTATCGACAAAATAACAATTGTATTTTTCTTAGAAGCCATATTTGTTTCATGTGACAAGCAAAATTTATTTCGTGATCTTGAATGTTTTGATTATTATAATATCTGACGGTTGTAATTCGTTTTGAAACGTACAGTAGTGTAAATATTATTTGTTGTATTTGTTTATTTACTTAAAAATGGTGTTCTGTTGTGAAGTTTGCGCTGATAATGTGTTTGTCAGAAGTTAAAAACAATAAGTATTCACGATTGTTTGATGTTAAGATTCAAGTTGTGTCTAAAGGAAAATGTGTAGGTACCCGAATTACGAGAATTAACCCAAAATTCATCTCGTACTCGGTATTTCAAATGAATCTTTCTTCTGTTTGCATTGTCAGAAAATCGTGATTTGAACCTTGATTAATGTGGTGAGTTCTTGTATTTATAACTTTGGTTTTTACAGGCTTATTTTCAATGTTTGTTTTTCAAATATTCCGGTCAGACGCTCAAAATTGGGTACGGAACGAAAACTAAACTATTTTTTTTTGTTTACAGCGCCCTCTGTTTTATTTTTTAGATTTTTTTGTAACGAAGCGACATCCTTCGTTCTTGTATTGACAGAATACCATTGAAATTCCTTATATTTAAGCTAGATGGCGTTGTTTCTCATACGCTAACTAAAAAGACGATGAAGAAGACTAGAACACAGATGCGGGGGCCTGGGAGGGTTAGTGAATATATCAATAGATGTGACTACTTTGAGGGTCATCCTAAGTAGAGCGACGCTGTGATGTTGCGAGTTTTTTTTTTTTTGCTTGGCCTGCCCGCCCTCGGGAAGCACTGCACGCCACTGATTACCATGGTTAGAAACTGATAGAATAACAACTCTATGCAATTCATAAATACATTGGAGTAGGTAACCCGATAGACTCAGCTGGTACGAAACACATCAAAACTAGGAAAAAAAAAATTGTCGTGTAATGGTTTTTTAAACAATTTACAGAGAAAAATATGATTTATGATAGAAAAACTTCGAAGCTATGTCTGACCATACCATAATCGAAACCCGAAGATAACTGAAGAGCATACTTTTCTGGTTTAAATGTATGTTTGTATGAAAGATGCAAATAAATATTAGGTTTTTTTTAGTTACTGCCTATCCTCATACAAGGCATAAATCGTGAGTATATAATGTGTGTGTGTATGTGTGTTAAATGATTAGCTAGCAATGCGCGTATACTAAATACCGCAGTCGTTGGACGGGCAGCACTGGCTTAGAGGCAACTCCGTTGGCTATAGGCACTTCGAGATGTAGTGGCGTTTGGTCAGCTGTGTGTTGTAAGCTGGGTAGGTAGACAACAAATAATTGATAAAATATAGGCTTAAGATGATAAGGACTACTACTGTAGGTATACTTCAAAGATGACAGTAATAAGTCCAAAGTAAAAAAAGAAAAGAGGAAACATGCGGACAGCAGCAAGACAACAGAACTTATAAAAGGAGTTTGAGTATGACTTGTATTTGAGTTTATGCTTCTGAAGTATGTCATCCTGCTTATTTATAACTAAAGGCAGAATAATACAAACCATAATAATTATTTCAAAGTCCTGCAGATTTTTGTATTTTCTAACCTTGGTAGTGTAGTTATGGTGTACCAGTCCCTCAGCCCTGTCGGCCGCTAGCAAGCGAGCGATAGCGCCGTGCTCGTGCGGTAGATTTGCTAGTTAATGAGTGCGAACTCACCTGGGTAGTGTAGTCTTATGGTGCACTAGTCCCTTAGCCCTGCCGGCCGCTAGCGAGCGAGCGATGGCGCCGTGCTCGTGCGGTAGATTTGCTAGTTAATGAGTGCGAACTCACCTGGGTAGTGTAGTCTTATGGTGCACTAGTCCCTTAGCCCTGCCGGCCGCTAGCGAGCGAGCGATGGCGCCGTGCTCGTGCGGTAGATTTGCTAGTTAATGAGTGCGAACTCACCTGGGTAGTGTAGTCTTATGGTGCACTAGTCCCTTAGCCCTGCCGGCCGCTAGCGAGCGAGCGATGGCGCCGTGCTCGTGCGGTAGATTTGCTAGTTAATGAGTGCGAACTCACCTGGGTAGTGTAGTCTTATGGTGCACTAGTCCCTTAGCCCTGCCGGCCGCTAGCGAGCGAGCGATGGCGCCGTGCTCGTGCGGTAGATTTGCTAGTTAATGAGTGCGAACTCACCTGGGTAGTGTAGTCTTATGGTGCACTAGTCCCTTAGCCCTGCCGGCCGCTAGCGAGCGAGCGATGGCGCCGTGCTCGTGCGGTAGATTCGCTAGATTGTGGAATACTGCTCGCTTGCGGATTATTGTGTAGACTAGATTGGAGTTACCTGAATGGGGAAATGGGTATTCATTAATGTAACCAGAGCATCTAATACAGAACGCGAAAAGAATAAATTTCTAAGTTAGTAAGCTGTCCCAAATAATTCAAATATCTTAACCAGACGGTTGAAGTGACTGTGGACGGCTTCACCTCGGTATAAGCTAGTAGGCCTAATGTCGGAGGCTACCTTCGATGTGATCGTGTGGACTGTATATTTTCTGGTATCTTGACTCTCGATTGAAACGACTTGCTTGGTAATAAAACACTTTAATTTTCACTGTTATGTACAGACACCACGCACGTTCAATGGCAAACGGAAGAGAGCGACATAGACAATTTTGATTGCTGACCATAGAGTAAAAAAACTAAAACTAACTTTGTGTTGCCATAAACAGTGACGAACAGAGATATGTCGCTTAGTTCAACATATTTTAAACTAAATAAATAGAACGACCCAGTTAATTATAAATGAAATAAAAGATTTTGTAACAATATTTTGATTTAAAAGAGTGTCCATGGAGTTTCTTGCCCATTCTTCTCCATAGACATCCACGCTTAGGAATGGGCAATTACAGTACTTTCACAAGTTATTATGCCTTGTGAAGTTGTGACTGAGACTTTAGCTTCGCTTTCTTTGTTTATCTAACATTCAAAAGTGCCTGTAATGCGTTTGAGTTTGAATTGTAAATTGTGACATGACCTAACAAAAGGTCGACAAGTTATTGTTCAAACCGAGCGTTTAAATAATTTCAAGTGTTGAAAATAATAAGTTTTAACTCACCATCAAACTGGTACTGTATCATGTTATTGAACATCTCCAGCAGGAAGAACACGAGATGATGATGATGCGCCTGCGAGAACAGGAACCACGGCGTGCTGAACGCTTCCAGTAGGTGCAGCAGCTTCGTTGACGCTACCATTGATAGCGTCTTCAGGTACGGAGATACTGTGAATAAACAGGCTCAAATAAAATTTGCTAGTGTGACTCGCCACTTGAGATGGTTTGTGAATGTTGTGGTGTTCAAACAAAAGAGTTTTTGTGTCAACGACTTGACCAGTCTGAGGAGGGGCACTCCCAGCAACCTTCCCATGGCCCTTGCAACACGTGTTATACGGGCCGAAACGGGGGACGTTTGCGGACATAGTAACCTTGGGCATCTTATTTTCATGACTTGCAGGCGCTTCTTAATCCCTTACCAATTACTCATGTATCCTTTTGCAAATGATGTATAGACGCCAGCACATCAAACTACCTTCAGGTAGTTTGATGTGCTAAAAGCATTATGTTCAAGTTTGAGTGCAAAAACTTGATAGTTTCAACTATCAAGTTTTTGCACTCAAACTTGAACATAATGCTTTTGCGATAAAGTTGAAAATCTATTAAAGAAAGGAGATGTTATAGCGCAGCGGTTGTGAGGCTGCCTTACGTTCTTAGGGTCCCGGGTTCGAATCCCGGTAGGAGCAAATGTTTGTGTGATGAGCATGGACATTTGTTTCCGAGTCATGGATGTTTATATGTATAATATTAATAAGTATGTTACAAACAAAAAAGTATTTATGTAGTAGTATCAACTATCTGGTGCCCACGACACAAGCTTCGTTGCTTAGTGTGGCACCTAGATGGCGCTGTGTGTAATGGATTGATATCATATCTGTGTGTAATGGATTGAATAAATATTCGCTGGATGTCCAGCGATATTTATTTATTTATTATTTATTTATTTCATTTTCGGCCATAAGATGTACATTTATCGAAAAAGAGGAAAAAATAACACGAATTTAGGAAAAATATTCTTTCGAGAATTTAAGCCTGATTTGTTGTGCATGAAAAGTAATAGTTTTTTTTCAATTATTGCCATATTCTATGTAACATGGCGTCTTACTGTTTGCATAGTCTGTTTTCGTTCGGAAATCATGTCACATAAAAACAAAATATCAAGATTTTAAATATGAAAAGTATGTTTTCTTATAATAAATAATTATAATTAAACTCTTCTACATCATTTTCGACTAATTCTATGCAAAAGTGATGATTTCATCTTTAAAAAATACTATAATATAGGTACTGCTTTTCTGTAGTGTACTTCTGAACGAAAAACTCAGTCGAGTCTCGTTCGTCTCGACTTGGTTTCGACTTTCGTGGCTTTCGGTATTATTTTACGTTCTCTCTTTTATATTTTGTTCCTACGACTTTTGCTTTGTACAATTAATATCAAATAACAATTTCTAGGACAAGTAAACGTCATCTCTTTCGTCGCCGTCGCTTTGATGGCAACTTGGACGTACTTTGGCCGAAACCGGACGGCTGCAAAACTTACCATTCACAAGTATAGTGAGCAGACAGTCGAACAGCGGCTGCAGCCTCTGGTGACCGGTGGTGATGATCTTGTGGAACACGACCACCAGCAGGTCGGCGTGGGAGCCGGTGAACACGGGGATGTCCATGGGCACGGTCGCCGTGTACGGCTTGTTCAGCCGGACGCCCAGGTTGCGCTCGCCGGATAGCAGGAGAAGGATGAATACGCCGATGTGCATCAGACCTACGCGCGCTGTAGACAAAACGACTAAGTTTACGACTAATAATTAAAACTTACACGAACAGTTACAGTTCTCCTAGGATAAGTATGCGCTTCCAGAATCTTCGTTGGTCTCTTTAGCAAGCAAGTGGCAAGTATTTCAATAAATATTTTCCTATTTCGTATTACCATGATTACAAAAATATACATTAACAACTGTGAATTCTGAAAAATACTTAAAATCTTTGAGTGTCAGATGAGGATCTGCGCCCGGAATGGGTAACCTGACACCGCGAAAACTTAAAACAAACACGAAATGATAGGTGCTCTACATCAGAGCGCGGCAAGACAAAAGTGAGAACCTTTGTCTCTGCTGAGCGCCGACGTTGGTGATCATTCGGAAACACGAATATTACGGAAGCGTATAACTTTTCTGGTTTAATTTTACATTGGTGTGCTGCGAGTTTTTGAACGCAATAAGCAATCGAAAAAATCTTTTGAAATCGCATTAAAAATATCCTAGCAATTTCTATAATGAGATTTCTATAAAGAAAGGTACTTTTATTTCATATTCTGAAAAACGAATTAGTTGTTAACTTACACTGATCTGCGCGCGAGTCGTTGAGGTGATACAATATCGGAACTAAAACTTCGAGTACATCACTGCTCTTTAGAACGTAGTACATGAATTTCTGAAACAATCATATTTTTTATACATTTTGTCTAGTCATATGTCGGGTTTCCTTGATTATCAAAAAAAATAACATGAACCAGGTTATTTTTTAAACTATACCCATTCCATTATCACTTCTTCTACTTATGGCGCCTTGGGCTTCTGACTTGGTTTTAGATGCCGTCGAGAAATATCTCTCAGGCATGCTGGTTTGGTGCCCTCACGATGTTTTTCTTCACCGAAGCAAGTGATAATAATTGTGCAATACACAAATGAATCAGAAAAATCAGAGGTGTCTTGGGTTTGAACTCGAGACCTATTACTTGGCAGTCACTCAAATCATGGAACTGAAAGGGATATTCGAGCGGCAGGTAAAAAATAATTATACACGGTTTTGATACCCGTTTTGTTGAGTCTCGCTAGCTTATTTAATTTGAACTTATAGGAGAAAACATGAGGAACAGACTAATCTCCACTCACCTTATTATAATCACACATCTTCCAGAACAGAACTAGCAACTCCTGATGAAGGTTGACCTTCTTCGCCGAGTTGGGGAGATAGGTCTGCGCCAAGGGATTGTTCAGGAGCCTGGTGACCCCTCGGAGGATGAACTGGAAGTCCTCATCACGATGGATCCGAGATAGGTAGTTGATGAATAGGTTGTCTGGGAGAGTCTGTAGAAAAGGGCTATGGTGAAGATTTTTGTTCTGTTTAAGGCCCATTTCAACCACCTTTGATAGCACTGCCACACAAAAAGTTTTCATTTTGGCACGATGTTTAGGACACTAACTTTTCACATTGGATTCAGATTCCAGAAGAATAATTTCAGATTTGCGTCGGTTTTTTTTAATATTCAATGGGCCTAGTCTCAATCTAGTCTTGAACACAGAGATGATTTCGATGATGGAACAAGCTAACCCAAAAGAAGCCAGAGTGAGGTATTAAAACAGAGTGATTTTCCCGAACCCTATAAAATAAAAATAACTGTTATTTTCAAACTTTCCAATACCTATTACGCAGTCAGAATGTTTTTTTTTTATAATAATAGACGATCATTTAAAAAAAGTACATTTAAAGAAGTACTGAAAGAAAAGAAGAAAGAACTGAATCATGTGTCGATGTCCCGTACACCGTGTATAGAGTTGTGTGACTTATCAAAGATGGGAATAACAGGCCTTATACAGGGTGGAATTTTTCAACGCCACCTGGAGAGAAAGTACTCTAAATACTGGAGATAGAACATTTTACTCAAAGGAAACATTCCTTTATTTTTAAAAAGAAATGAATCTGCATTCAAAGATTTTCAAAAAATAGGGTCAATCATAAGGATCAAATCTCTGTAACAAACATGATAAATTAAAAGAAAGGAAAACCATGAAATCCCTAGCTTAGCTATTACATTCAATGGGATAAGATAAAGCACTTTTACTCAAAGGTCTATACAATTACTTATGTTAGTACCTAATTAACAATTAAATTATTTTTGGCGTCATTTATTTACTAAAATGTCGAAGAATTATTTAGATATAAGAAGATTGCAATTTGCACAAACAAACACGTGCAAATTGCAATCATCTTTCTTCAATTTATTAACAAGGTACGGTAAGTAATCAGATGGGCCTTTACTTTGAGTAAAAGTGCTTTCTCTTATCCAATTGAATTTATAAGTTTAGATTTCATGGTTTTCCTTTCATTTTAATTGACATGTTTGTTACAGAGATTTGATCCTTATGATTGCCCCTATCTATTGATGCTATATAAGTACAGGGTATTATTTTTTTGGAATTTAGCTGGTTCGATTCCCGAGTGTGGCAAGCGAATTTTTGAAAATCATTGAATGCAGATTCATTTCTTTTTAAAAATAAAAGAATGTGTCCTTCGAGTAAAATGTTCTATCTCCTGTATTTAGAGTATTTTCCCTCTAGGTGGCGTTGAAAAATTCCACCCTGTATATATTTTAATTATTTTATTTAGTATTATTAACGGTCATACCGTCATCATCTGTTTCATAGGTCCCAGCTGTGGCTGGTAACACAAACAGGAACGTTTTATTAAAAATTAACATTTAACTCTTAGAGGCAGAATATTGCCCAAAAATATGCTCACTGTACAATACAATATTTGGGAGTGTTTTCTGATTTTATGACCAGAATACATACGAAAAAGTGACCTTTTTTCACCCTTATGGCATGAGTGCTAAGGTTGAAAAGAGGTCAATGGGGAAATTTATAGAATGCACTTTTTTTTAATTTCTATGTTTTTCATAACTGTGTAAATGTACTTACTTCATCTGATTCCTCATTAATAGCGTTACTTGTGTCATGGTCTAGCGTCACTATCAACACTTGCAGAGCCACCTGCAACAAGTTTTAAATCAAAGCGTTGTATTATAATGCCTCATTTGTTTAGTGGTGCTGAGCATTAGGTTCTGGGTTCAATTTCCAATTCCAGCAAAATGTTTTTGGGTCTATTCATCAAGAATTTCTCAGTAGCAGCCACGTAGTCAAGATATATGCCCGATTGATGGCAAAAGGCTGGCCCCCTTTAACATAAATGGCGAAATATGGATTAGGTATACCTCAGAATGGTTAGGCCATTCTGGGGTGAAGTTATGTTGTAAACTTACTTCAACGAGCGGTTCCACTGTGTCTGCGAAGAGAAGGTGGTTGTAAGGCAGGCCGAGCCCTACAGGGTCGTAGGAACACACTGTGTTCACCAACGACGTGAATAGAGGCAAGGCGTGACGGTTCTCAGGACTTGTCAGATACCTTTAAAATAAAGAAAGTCATAATAAAATCATTTAAATAACAAGCTATAAAATTAAAAAAAATCTGGCCAAATGCGAGTCGGACACGAACAGTTTCGTATCACTATCTAAAAAAAAACACGTTTGTTGTATGGGTGCGAAATCAATTCATTCGATTCCTGACTAAGAATATTGATTTTTCTAAAATCTAATGATGCATTTTAGTTTCCTCCAAAATCGGGCTCGAGACACCTTTGAGTATTTTTCACTATTCCTCATAGTTTCGGATTTAGATTTTTTTTCATCGGCACTCATAAATTCAACTTATAAAAACAACAAAACTAATCAGTGTTAAATACCGGCCAAGTACGTGTCGGAGTCGAGCATGAAGGGCTCCGTACCACAGTACTCACTGAACAAACACTTCCACACCCTAGCTATCACCTCCTGCGCAGAGCGTGCATGGAGGCGGAGGAAACTGTAGTGCATGTACTCCTCGAGTGCACCGGCGTTACCCAGATCCGCGAGGAGACTCTTGGAACACCGAGATCCCTTGAGGATGTCCTGAGAAGACCGGGAAGTTTGATCTGCTTCTGGAGGGAGGTTGGAGTAACGGCCACCATGGCTCACGTTCAATGGTCCAATTTACGGACTAAGTGCGGAAACCAAGCCCTTAACATAGAGAACACAGAACCATCGTAGTCTCCTTTAATTTATTATTTGTTGTTATAGCGGCAACGGAAATCCACATATTGTGAAAATTTGACTATCTCACAATTACGGATCATGAGATACAGCCTGCTGACAGACAGGCGGACGGACGGACGGATGGACACCGGAGGCTTAGTAATAGAGACCTGTTGGCTACCCTTCGGTTACGGCACCCTAAAAAAGATATACTATAAGATCTCGATTAGTCACAGATGAAAAGTCATATAGCATAACTTTCAGGTCTTCCGCAGAATAAGGTCAGGACAGGAGATGTGCAAGATTTGACCACTCACAGAAGACACGAGAGACGCTATGTCCATTTCAACCAATGATTGGTCGGTTTACGCACAACTCGGGGCCTAAAATGGCTGCTTTATCAGAATCATAATATGAATCACGTTAAAAAACTCTTAAAATGGACTTTGTGGTCATAATCGTAGAGACCATTTTAAATTTTTAACGTGATTCATATTATGATTCTGATAAAGCAGCCATTTAGGCCCCCTCGTCTCCGTTTTGGTGAAATCGGGTCCGTAGCCTCTGAGGTTGCTGTTGGGGCGAGGCTACTGACAACTCTGTCAAAATACTATAATAAATTGATATTTATTCTTGTTACAAAAAGGTTGCTTTTGAATTGCTAATGTCGGACGAAAAATATCTGCGATAAGGCTATGCGATTTCCTCAAGAAAACTTTAATTATTCTCTCGGTAACGGCCATTTAGCACCAAAAAACACCATCACACACATAGAGGAATTTCAATTTTTGTAAGAGACATTTTAATCCTATGTCCCTTACAACATTTGAAACTCTCACCGTCGATAAAGTACACTCACGCAATCCACTTATTATGATGCGAGGCAGCATGCGAAGCGGGCTTGTAGATCGTCTCGCTGAAACACGTGAGCATCAGCCGCAGTAGCTCGGTCCTGGCCGCCTCGTGCGTGGACACGCGGGGCGGGGAGCGCGCGAATCCCACGCCGCCTGCCCAGATGTACTCGCAGCTATCTAGAGAAGAGAGCTCCTCTGCTCGTTCCTGGATGGATTTAATGGGGGGATGTAAGTCTAACACGTAATGGTAATATAACATATAAACGAATGTAATTACCCCGAAGGGTAAGGCAGAGGTGTACCTAATAGTAACACCCATATTTCGCCAGTTTTGTTAAAGTCTCATTTAATAGGGGACGAGCCTATTGCTATCAACCGAGCACAGATCCAGACTCCGTGGCTACTTCTGAGAAATTCTAGATGGAAAATCCCAATAAGACTGACCGACCCGGGAATTGAACCAAGGACATTTTGCTCAGTAGTCACACTTGCGACCACTAGACCAACGAGCCAGCCTGGTAACTTGTTCTTGAATTAAGGCGGCAATTATTTTTCGCTAACTACACTTTTAGATCAGTCCAACTTTCAAGGACCTGGGCCTTCAGTCTCGACATAGATAGCGATCGCAAAACAACCACATTCGGTCGCAAAGTCATAACGATGCGGATTTAAGGTGGAAGCCGACACCGGCGGGTCGCGTCTGGGTCGCGTCCGTCTTTAATCCGCATCGTTATGGCTTTACGACCGAATTCGGTTGTTTTGCGATCGCTATCTATTTCGAGACTGCAGGACTTGGCGCGGTTTGAGGTATCTGTCCTTAGTGTCGTATCTCCAAAGAAGAAGCGACTAGAAAATATTCCTTGTCACCTTTAGGTGACGTAAATATTGATACTTGATCGCTAACTGCTAGTTCTACGCATCAACAAACAACTCGTACTCTAGCTCTAACTGGGCTCGCTTTTCACTAATCGCTTTTCGTAAATACACTAGCGATCTATCAAATATACTATACGACCTAACAGACTACCCAACCCTAGCCCTTAGAGATAAATCGCTATTTGATCTTTAGTCACTAAAACAAAGCATCCATTTAGGGAGTCACCACACTTATCGACGCGACACCGTCTCGAGCCGGTCAGGCGACATGGCTGTAGCTGCTTGCCGTTTATCACCATCTCTTTTCCGTGCTGAAGTAAGATTTAAACAATACGGTCAAAAAATGGTGTAAGGGCCGCAGAAAGACCTTAATGTCCGTGGGAAACAAGGGAGAAAGACATTATTAGTCACATTCCGTTCGGACGATGTGGCTCAACACCGCGTCGGACTATTCAAAGCTCTTTTTGACCGGCTGAAGCTGAATACGGGCCGATAATTGCGAGTGACCACACTATCTTCCAGAAAATTCATTTTAAACAAAAAAAATGACCCTTTTGATAATTAATGGAATCAGGCGTTACTTCAAGCGGAAATCCATGATATACTAATATTATAAAGAGTTAAAATTTGTTTGTATGTAGGGGGTAATCTCTAGATCTACTGAACCGATTTCGACAATTCTTTCACTAATAGCAAGCTACATTATCCCCGAGTGCCATTGGCTATATTAACAACGTGCCCGTGGGATAATATCCGACAAAAACGCGAGCGAAGCCGCGGGCAACAGATAGTACAAGATAAATATACAACTAGAACATTTAGTTTTAACCCTTCGTGTGCCGGAACGTAGATCTACGCGAGACATTATTTTTAATTGTGTCTATATACTCGGCATAAGAAAGGTTAAGTCCGCCAAACTAGTTCAAGCTTGAGTGCATGAAGCACCGCCCTCCGCCCGCAATTATATGCACATGCAGGTACGATTGATATAATGTTACACGTTATAATGACGTATTTGGTCGGAGTCAGGGGGCCGCAATTATACCCATTGCCCCCTTTGTATCCGCGCCTGATTACAATATCAATAATCTATGCGTACAAACTGCATGCCAATTACCTACACTCTAAATCAATCAGACAATAAACTCAATCTTCTGATTCGCTGAAAGGAGTGACCTTCACGAACCATTGTTGTACCAACAACTTACAAGTGATTGGGCCTTGACCACTTTATGAGCTCCTAACTAAATTACTAACGCAATCGCTTCCTTGCTGATTTCGATGCAGAATTAAATATTAATGCTTTATTAAAATTAGCATCCTGCTGTTTGAATTATAGCACAGTTAATCCAGACTAGGCGTGCGCTTCGGTAATCTTCGTGTTCCCGAATTAGTACGAAGCCACCAACTTCATCATTTTTTTCACGGTAAGCCTTTGGTTGGTTGTCATGGCAACCGGGGCTTATAGCTTAACGTGATCGTGTCCTGCCCTCGCCCTACTAAGCACGCAATAGATAAAGTTTATTGATAAGGAATATGTGGGAACTGAAGCTGAATAAGTCCATGTTCCGCCCACGCTAGTTCTGTGCCTAGATAATGAAAAATGTATTTCCTTCCTCCGTAAAATATTGAATGGCGCCAAAAAGGATAAGACTCATGCCGTGTGGTAGAATGAAAATGGGTTCGGGATGAAATTATATAACAGAGTATTGAAGCAGGAATATCATATGTATATGGGAAAACCTTATTTGCACAAAGCCAAAAATTCAAGCACGCCGATCTGTCTTTAATTCAAGCTTAATTCTTCAAGCAAGTTTTTAATGATATTTAAATTTATTACACCTAATATAAAGTCAGTTAGTCGCTGTCGTAGGCCACGTCCTAACCAAAGCGACTGTCGGTCGAACACAAGACCGAACCGGAAAGCTAGAGCGCCTTCCGTTTTTTTCCAAATAATTATGTGACTTATGAAAGTGATGGTCGTGTATTTGAGTTACGATTGCTTTGGTTAGGACTCCGATCTCGATTTTTAATTGAATACTGATATGAGGCTATACCGTCAATGAGGTTGTGCTAATTTCCCATGGGTATGTAGCTGAATAAGCGTCTAATTCCCCATGGGTAAATGCCTGTTAACGGCGCTAACATTGTTTTAATAAACAAGAGCAAAATTGTTTTTTTTTAAATAATCCATACTAATTATAAACGCGAAAGTAGCTCTGTCTGCTACTTATTCCCACCTACATGGTCTACACGGATTCATATGAGCCACACGGATATACCATGCATGATCTGGGTTAGGACGTAGGATATTTTTAATATCGGTAGGAAGCGTTTCCGTGGGTTAATTTCAGGCCTCCACACGAACAAAACCGCGGCACAAGCTTGTATTATATACATTAAAGTCTTTGCTATAGCAACAAAATAAAACAACCTAAACACATATTTAACTAATAAAACATGTAAACTTAAGTGGTTTTCAATGACGTCACAAAAACTAGCTGAGTCCATTATTACTTGTGGCTACAGGGAAGAGATATGGCGGACAATACAGTGATTAGATAAAACAAAATATATTATCTATGGATCAATACTTACGGGGCCAGCCCGCTTGGTCGTGGCGACTGTGAAGTCGGGGCAGAATAAGAGATCCTGTGGACAGACATAAAATGTTTTTTTCTAGAAGTTTTTTTCAATGTTTTAACTACAAAAATATTTGTTATTCAGTCAATTATAGTTACGGCTGTAAAGGCCAATAGGACCTGGAGTAGTGGTAGCTTAGTACTAACGCCCATGACTCCTCATCGTCAGACAACAGGCATGTCCTAGCACAAAAAACTCAAAGACATGTGAAATCCACCAAAATACAGCAGGCCCATGTGGTGGCTTACGACCCACTCCATCTCAGGGGTGTGAGGCCTGTTTCTCAGCAGTTCGAATGTCATAGGCTTAATGTGCTGTGAGGACCGTGTTGTCAAGTCTGTCAATGACTATGCCTGCTTTTCGAAGGGAGTAAGACTTAGTTGTAAGAATCGGTGGTTGTGCAGCAAGTCTATCCTGGCATATCATGAGGGAACTGCATTCTTAGATCATCCATAA
The DNA here is from genome assembly GCA_947578425.1 of Eugnorisma glareosa. Taxonomy (NCBI): domain Eukaryota; kingdom Metazoa; phylum Arthropoda; class Insecta; order Lepidoptera; family Noctuidae; genus Eugnorisma; species Eugnorisma glareosa. The sequence continues at coordinate 18,631,634 of OX387973.1, read as the reverse complement.
TCAACAGTCCTTTGGCCTTTTAAAAGTATATTTGAATTTTATGAATCAATTACGAAACTGGTTGCCTTGACAACCAAGCTCTTAAATCATCATCTGCTTAGATATTTCCCAACTATACTTGGCTTCCAGTGTAACCGGATGCAGCTGAATACCAGTATTTTACATGGACCAACTGCCTATTTGACCTCCATAACTCAGTTAATACTGGGTAACACAATACCCCTTGGTAAGACTGCATATTTGGATTTTATGAATCAATTAACAGTTGCCATGACAACCAAGCTCCTATTTACATAATCTTAAAGCCAACAATAAATTAAAACAGAGATAATCTCTGGTAGACACTCACACAGACAGCGTTGATAAGAGACTGAGCCAGGGGCACTGACTCATTCTCTGCAGCTGCCGGGAGAGAAGACCAGAAGAAACCATGCCACTCCGGTTCCTCCAGCATATACGGTAGCACTCGTGTGAGGAGACGGGCACAGTTTAATGCTGAAATTAAATATGGCATTAAAGACTGATACAATCAGTAGAGCCTCTTTCGATCTTGATGGGGTCACCTCTTGTTTCTAGTGCTAGCTAGAAAATGCTAGCGCTTTTTTATATTTTATTTACAGTCAGTAGCAGCTACACAGTTTAGATTCCTGCCCAGTTGACGGCAATAGGCTTACCTTTTATCATATGGGACTTTAATATAACTGCCTAACCCTTTGGGCGTTACAGGCATGATGATATGAAGAACAATATTTTGAAATCTGAATACGTATATTATCACTGATACCAATGTCTTACAGAGATTCACTGATTCAATTTTTAACGGTTTACTTTAATATAATTATGTAGATAGATGGAATTAATATTAAAACATAGGGACCTAAATTTTACATAATAGTTTATATTGTCATTAATTAATCCATGGTATATTGTGGATATTATTAATTACTTAACTAGGTAAGTTAGCTTAGGCACATATTTAAAGAATGTTAAATTGTGAAGGTTTGTTAAAGTTTTTGATTACTGAAACTGAATTGAAGACATAAAATAATTAGCAATAATAATAAATGTTGATATTTTCATTGATTTGATATAAAAACTTAAAAATCCCATTTTTATGTAACAATCCAAGATTCGATTTGAAGTACAGAAACAAGGGCATTTTAACTGTTACCTTACAGGCGAATGCTCCATGTGAGCATACTATATGTTTAATATAGTTTTGTTACTGTCTAGTATGATTCACATGTTCAGTGTTTACTTTTATACTGTACTTGTGTCATATTTCCTATTTATTATGAATCATTTTTTTTTAATCTATCTGTAGCAAAACATCACTTCAAAATGAAATTGAGTCTTATAGAAAATTGTAACATCCTGTTTCCCATTTTATTTACTTTTGCAATCATAATCATTTGTTTAAATTAGAGAAGAAATGTAGGAAACTAGGATCAAGTAAATTGACCTTATTTTAAGTTTTGTTGAATGTTCCGATTTTTTCAATGCTCTTTTGTGAAATCTGTGTCACGAATTGATACCTGTCTGCTGCTCCCTCTGGGTCCTGCAGCTGCTGTCTACCATCTTTACCAGCTTTTCTACAGCCTTATAAACTAGCGTCGCGAGATTGTTAGGAGATTCTTCTCGTAAAGCACGGATCTCCGCACCAGGCACCAGAGCGAACACATCCTGAACGTTGGTCACGCTCTCTGACCAGAATTGGTCCCAAAAACTATCATCCCCGGAGTCAATAGGCTAAAATAAAATCATTACATTAAACTCGCAACACCAAGTTCGAATATATTTTTTTATCACCAGATTCGATGCACTTACCTGAGTTTTAGAGGTAAGCTGAACGACAGCTTTCCTAAAATTCAGTTTTGTGTCAGCGTTACCCATTTTCACGATTTTTAATTGTAAAAATACATAAAATCCATCTCAACTTAGATTCTCATAAAAACAATGAAAAATGACAAACTGACAGATGATTGACTTGACACAAGACGACGTGTCAAAGACAAGTAAACAACCTTTTGAAATGCAAGGAACTAATTTTCAGCCTGCAAGTTACCTATTGTATTGCTTTGTAATGACAATTTGCGTGTGCTTTAGATATAACTTTGATCAATTTATTTTATAGCTAATTGAATTATTATTTCGGTAATCGTTGATGTATGCTTTTCTCGTATGATTTAGTGTTTTTAACGTTTGATGGAGATAGTCCCTGTCGGGTATTCTTATTCACATTCACAATAAGACACCGTGGGTTGATTAGCTGCTATAACTATAAAATAAAAACTAGTGATCCCAAAAAACATTTATTATTTGCTTACTCGTAACTCTTTGGTCGTTTAATATTGATCTGTGCTCTTCTTTTGTCTTACTTCTGCTTGTCAGTTGTCTATGAATTTCTAATCATTTTCGAAGTGCTGGAAAATGGCTGCTGGAAATATTGCCCGCAGTGCTCTAAGTGGATTATTTCGAAAATCCACTACCTTTAGGACACCGGTACTATGCCGGCTCTCAACCGTTGCCCTGCAGCAGAAATATAGCTCGTTAAATGCTGCCTTAAAGTCATACAACACCCGGTACCATCAGAATGGGGTAAGGGACTCATTAGTCAATACAACGTAAAATGTTGCATACAAAGTGTATTATATACGTGGGTTTTGTGCTAGTGAGAATACTAGCACTCTATGTAGAACGTATTTTCTACAGAATAGTCGTTTGCTGAAATTATAACCTCAATCTTATTGCATAACAAATGTGTACAGTGTTACCCGAATTGTTTAGGTCCAGCAAGCACAACAGTACTCGTCAGGTGGGCACCACAAGCCCTCGCCAAAGGAAATAGAGGAACGAGTGCTGAAAGTTTGCCAGGCTTACGACAAACTCAGTTGTATGAAGGTACACACATAACATTTATTTCTATAATATTCTGTTTCAGGCCCAGAATATCAGTGTCCGCAACTACAGTCACGGACCCCCGCTCACTTTAGAACTTATTAAAAGTAGAGTGCTACTTGTTCTTCAACTTTATGACAAAATTAACCCCGAAAAGGTAGCCTACACTAAAATTATTTATGTTCTTCTGAGCCTTCTTGCAAAGTGTTGTCTGTGCTTTACTGATTTTCAATATTCATTTCAGAACTATAAAACATGTAACCAACAAAGTATTTCTCTGTTTCAGCTGAGCGTAGACGTCCACTTTATAAACGACCTTGGCCTGGACTCTCTGGACCACGTTGAAGTCATAATGGCAATGGAGGACGAATTTGGCTTTGAAATTCCTGATGGGGACGCAGAGAGGCTGGTTAGACCCAAAGACATTATCCAATACATTGCTGACAAAGAGGATATCTATGAATAAAATAAAATTTAAAAACAGTAGCATTGTCTTTGGAATTTAAGACCAGTTGTGCTTATTGCCTGCTGAAAATTCAGTTAGAAAAATTCCAGTGCTTTTATAATACAACTGGCCTAAGATGACAAGACTTAAAGCTTAGGGTTTAGTTTGATTTATTTACATGTAATTCAAATAAGAATGAACAATGTAAACTACGCTGATCCAACCTCCATCTCTGAAGTTGTAAAAAGTGTAAATTCTGTTTTTATTGATTATACGCCTGTTAGAGTAGATCATTTGTTTTTCATTTGGTCAATATCAATACCTGGACAAATAAATTTATTGCTTCAGTGACAATTCTATGGGTTTTCTTTGCCAATTGAAAAACTTCATGAAAAGCAACTGATGAAATACTATATATATTTGCCGTTTTCCTGCTGTCTATCTTGACATCATCATCTGCCTAGTTTTTTTCCAACTTTGTTGGAGTCAGCATCCAGTCTTAACCGGATACATCTGAATATCAATATTTTACATGGAGCGACCCTATCTGACCTTAACACCTAGCAGATTGTTTACATTAATGTGATATTGTCAGTTGTCAAATAAGTTACAAAGAACTTTGTAACTTAGAAATTGTGAGACATCCCAAATCTTAAAGTGTATGTTACCCCAGCAGGAAAGTGGCTCCTAGAGTGATATGAGTGGAACAAATAATTAGTGATAATCTGCTGTGCCTGTGCATCACATAAAAAAAACGTGCGCTTTGTCATTTTGGAAAAAAACGATTCCTGCTGGGGTAACAACATTCTTCCAGCTGGCAAATTCTAGACGAATGATTGGAGAGAGAAATATTGTGCATGACCAGAGAGCTTATATTTGTGTAAAGAAGTGCACCGAAAATATGTTGTGCAAGGTTTTCGAGAAATTGCATTTGCTGCTGGAATAACGCTTTGCAGAATCGTGTCCTCTAAAACGATTGTAAGTGCGCCTCTAGAATAAACATACACGAGTAGCTCTTTATTTGTGCGCATTTGTGACAGAATTAGATTTAAGAAAAATTTATGATTTTCAAGTAATCGTTGTTTCCATTATATAACGTGTATTATAACCGACGATTATATTGAAGCTGGTTATGTCGCGTCGTGTCACATAATTTTGATTTGGTGGCGTTTTAGAAATTTAAGTGTCATTCCACAGTCTGACATTCTATGTTTATTAATCATATCTTAAAAATAAAATAAAACTAAAGAGCTAGTCGTGTATTTTTATTCTAGAGGCGCACGTACAATGATTCTAGAGGTACACGATTCTGCAAAACGTTACTCCAGCAGGAAATGCAATATCTCGAAAACCTGAAGACGCACAATAAGTATATCTTGGGTACACTTCTTTACACAACTCTCTGGCCATGCACAATATTTCTCTCTCCGATCATTCGTCTAGAATTTTCCTGCTGGAAGAACGTTACCCCAGCAGGAACCATTTTTTTTCGTTTTTTTCCAAAACGACAAAGCGCACCAATTTTGTATGTGGTGCACATACACAGCAGATTATACACTAATTATTCGTTCCACTCACATCACTCTATCATAGGAGCCACTTTCCTGCTGGGGTAACACACAATCTAAAAACCTTTAACTTGAAATCTACCCCGTCATCATCTGCCTAGCCTTCTCCCAACTATGTTGGGGTTTGTGTCCAGTCTAACCGGATGCAGCTGAATATCAGTAAATGCTTGAAATCTATCTATCAATACTAATATGATGACGCGGAAGAGTTTGTTTGAATGCGCTAATCTCTCATAAAGTTGGCTTTTTATAATCTTTATTCATTTGGTAGTCCAATTCTAGAAAAACGTTTACCTACTACTAAGGAGTCGAGCAAAAACAAATCGCGTGGCTGTGCTACATTTTTGACGAGACATGCGGACATATTGGTTCATTGTTGATTTAGCAACTGATCCAACCAACATCCTTTCTTAGTAAACAGACTCATTCAAATCACATAATCAGAATATCTACTTGATACTTTTTCTTGCCGCACGTGAAACGATTTGGAAGGCCCTGCCATCTGACCTTTACGACTTGTAAATGTGATAATAATACGAGCCATGATGTGTCACAGCATGAGTGCCAATCCAGCTAAGGTAAACAACAATCAATCGTAACCTATCATATTTAGTAAGGCAGTGTCTAGATGGCGTTGTTACCAATATTCTTTTCGAAGAATTCCATAAATTGAATCTTTGAAGTTCCGTTCCAGCATAATTGCATAATATCTTCACATACACATACTTTTTTGTAGAACAAACAAGTTTAGTTGTGCAACTTGTTGCGCAGTAGGAAAAAACCTTTGTTTTTTATTAGGTACATAAGGTCGAACACCCAATCCTGATCCGATCCTGTAGGGATTTCAGTGTGCGGTGTGCCTCTCATTTAAAAGAATCCATTGGGCGAGCTGCGAGTGAAAATAAAAGATAAAATAATTAGCCGCTTGATTGCGCAGCGTGAGTTTTCTATTTAGTTAGTGAGCGTCTTTCTAACAATAATATTAATGATGATTGGGATCATAATAAGTTCTTGCTTTCAACGATTTAATCTTTACTTAGTTTAAATCAAAGTCGCTCCCGCTGTTTATTAGATCTTTTAAACTACACAACGGGTTCTAATGCAATTTTTAACCGACTTCTAAAAGGAGGTTCTCAATTCGTTGGAATCTTTTTATTTTTATGTATGTTCCCCGATTACTCGAAGATGGCTGGACCGATTTGGATTATTTTTATTTAGTTTGAAAGGGTATACTTCCCAGGTGGTCCCATGATCATCAATTCAGGATCTGATGATGTGATCTTGGAGAAATAGAGAGGACTCATCAAATTTTATAGGCACACTCAATAAATGATAGCAAATGAACTGGGATTGCTGAAATCTCATGTTTGTCTATTGTTTACACCAGTTCATAACATAACATCACGCCGGTTCGCTGTGAAGGGGTAAGCATATGTGAACCAATAAAAAGTGAACAAAAAAAAACTTTTTTTGCAAAAAAATAAACCGACTTCAAAAGCACAAAAAAGTAAAAAAATAACTTAAATAACTTTAGCTTCAGAAGTCTGTGACAAAAAAACAAAATCAAACTAGCAAAAGTCATCTATTTCTGAACCTAAAGTTGTTATTTTTACTTTTTTGTGTTTTTGAAGTCCGTTTAATTTTTTGCAAAAACGTTTTTTATTTTAAGTAATAGATAGTGATGGATGCGAGTCGCACAAGACCAGTCAATGTGGCGACACTTGGGGGAGGCCTATGTCCAGCAGTGGACGTCTTTCGGCTGAAATGAAATGATGATGAACTAATAATTGAAGTCGGTTAATTATTCCTAATTTAAAAAAGAAATTATTTGTGAATAAATAGATAACAATTTTGTTTGTTTTATGACATCATTACCAGTGTAGGTAATATACCTATTGTTATATTCAATGTCTCTTCTGTGGTAAACTCGCATACTCTATGATCCACTAATGGTGTACTTCAAGCGCAACACACTACAGATAGCTATCTCTTTCTGTATCATACGTTCCGTATTATCAATCGCAGTCGGTAAGTAAATTTGTAATAACGCAACGATATTTGAACGCCGCTCAGATAAGAAGGTAGCGTATCTTTCTATAAAATATCATTGACTTAGATACACACTCTTGGATGTTGATACAATAAGATTGATAATGATCATGGTAATTCATCTCCTTTTAATGTTACCACATTGAACCTAACAGTAACATTATGATTTCATACAATATTTTCTACTTTTTCATACTTTCAAAAAATTATAATTATAAAATTCTACACTCATAAAATTTCAAAATATTCTACAAAGTGGTCCCGCTATTTTGATATCGAAATGGCGGGATCACTATTCAGTTAATGAAAAACACATGGCGTGATCTTAAACTGAATACACAAAATTTAATACGATGTAGTACGACTACGTTTCAATCTTTATTAGTAATTAAAAAAAAAAGTGATAAAGTAAAACTAACAAACGTAAACGCCTAAATAAATTGTAAGAGCTATAAAATGATATCTTTTTCTTCAGGCGCTTTTCTGATGTAAATTTAAAATGTGCGTTCCCATTGAGGGACCACATTTGAATTTTGAGCTTCTGAATGCGTCAGCCTTTAGTAAAAGTTCTCAAACAATTGTAAATTCAGCCTCTAGTTTGTAGAAGTAGCCACTCAAAAGTTACAATCGGTTAAACACTTTAGCACACATGTTATTCGAAAAGCCTGGTGGGGTCCAGTCATCTTGACGTTAATCAGGAATGTGCCACAGAATATTTAAGGGGCTTGTTTCAGCATACCCTCATGGGATATAATAGGCGTTAATTTATATATTCTGTTCTATGTACAAATAGTCCCTTAGTAGTAGTGGAATCAAGCAATTGGAGTAAAAGAAAACAAAGTTATTGAGAATCATAGTATTTATACAACTTTATTTTGAAGAAGTTTCACATAGATAAAGGAGATGGGACCAGAAATACGAAATGTAGGTAAGTAGTGCCAGCAAAAAGTATTTTGAGGTTTGACTAGTCAGTAGACTAACATTAGACAGAGACGACATTGAGATTAAAAACACATTCTTTACATATCTATGGTTTCTATTAACAGTAATGATTATTTCGGTTATTATTAACATTATGTAGTACAATAGGTTATTGATTGAAATTACAACATTATTCCTGCATCTCCATTTATCTTTAGGAAAGAAAGATACTTTCTAAGCATACAATAACATTTATATACAGACTAAGCTCGCGACATCTACGCACCGCACTGTCCTTACACACACACATGCATGAGTCCAGTTCTCATATTATATTACACCACTATGTACACTTTCATCTGAAGTTCGCAGCCTCGAGATATATTATTCTCTTATAAACAAAAAACAATTTAAATACTGATGCTCCCAGTTCCTCAACTGCCAAAAATGGTCAAGTTCATGCTGACACAGACAAGATCATATTTACAAAATAAATAACAACAAAACAACACGTCACCTACGACGGAGTCTACTGCAGCTATCGCTACGGAACGCGGTCACAACACTACTGATTGTTCGACTGTAGGTTCAGAGCGATGTCCACTGGTTATGAAGTTATCGTTGTTTGGCCCGGCAGCGGGCGGCGCGCTACCTGAAGCGGCTGGAGCGCGCGCGGCCGGCCGAGCGCAGTCGCCGCGCCGCGCTCGGGTCCACGCGCGCCACGCGCACCACCGGCTGCAGCCAGTCGCCCAGCCCGTGCAACGCGCGCTTCTTCTTCTTATTATCCTTATCATCAGTCTCTGAACGTAATTTTCGTTCCTCTTTCTCCTCAGCCTTCGCCTTTTCCGCGGCTACCTTCAGCTCTTGTAACGTCTTTTCTTTGCTATCATTTAGTGTCTGATCTTTACTGTCGGATATATCCATGGACTCACATCGTTCTTCTATTGACTCCTCTGTTATAGTTTTGTCTTGTGAGTCACAGTCTGATTTGTTTTCTATGATAGTGTTATCTACTTTTTCAGTCTCTGATAGATTGGTGTCCTCCTCGCTGATGGTGTCCTGTGTCGTGTCGTCGTCGGGCGGTTCTGCCGACGACCGGTCTAAACTGCTCTCCACTTTGTTTTCTGACTCGACACTGTTTGTCCTGGAGCCCTTTTTAGTTTGCTTCCTTTTATTTGGCCAGCCTGTCCGATTCTTCTTTTTGAATTTGCCGCGTCTTCCTCGCGGCCTGTCTTCCGCCTCCTTGATCTCGTTTCTGATGAGGTCGCAGTTGTCGCATTCGGACACGAGGCTGGACACATCGGGCATGTTGGTGGAGGTGGTGACGGCGGCGTTGCCGTCCATCACGTCGTCTGACACGTCGTACTCCGCCGCGTCCTCAAACACTTCCGATAGAAACTGTTGTAGTCTCTCCGACGCCTCCTGAGTCTCAGATATGACAGGATCAGCTTTGACATTGCTGTGCGTGTCGCTGATGGTGTCCTCCGACGCCGTAGACTTGTTGTCGTCGTGATGTCTTCGGCGCTGCACGAGTCCGGCGGAGCCTAGGATGGCGAGCGTGGAGGCGTGCTCACGCGGAGACTTGCGCGGGTGTCCTTCCAGCGCCAGCAGCGCCGCGGCTGTGCGTTTCCTGATCTTCTGTTTCTTCATCCCCCGCGTCCCGTAGGACCGCGATGGTCCTGGCTTTTCTTCTCGTTTTATTATTAAGTCGCTCAATGGACAGCAATTTGGCTTCAAGGGCGGTAACTGGCCGATTTCATACGGTAACTTTGGCGATTTTGAGTACAATGCTGTAACAAATAACACAACATTAATTAGAACACAATTCAAACAATAAGGCAATGATTTATTATGTTTCACTGTCATACTACTTACCAAAATACTGGGGTATATTTTTAGCTAGCACTTTGTCTTCATCTTGTCTTTTAAATGTCTCAAACCAGGGCTCGCTGTGTGGCACAGACTCGAAGGCGAACTCTAACTGCTCTACAGCTGGAGTATACTTGAGTTTCCCATCTTCCCACTTCATGCATTTCTCTATAGGTTCTTCTCTCAATGGACTGATTTCAGGGTCTGGTGGTGGTGGTGGCTCTGCAGGCACAAGTTGTTCCACGACCTCGGGTGGTTCGGGTGGTGGTTCAGTGTCCTGTGCTTTACAGGGCACTCTGCGCGCGCGCTTGGCGATGGCGGGAGCTCTTTTCTTCCGCCTGCGCTTGTCCTCAGACCAGCTGTCCTCCTCGGAGGACTCCTCCTTGAGCGCGAGCGGGCGCGCCAGGCGGCGACGCTCGATGGAGGGCGGCGGCGGCGGGGTGAGCTTGCGCCGCGCGCTCAGCTCCTTGTCGTCGTCGTCCGAGGAGGATGTCGAGCTCGTGGAGCTGGCGCGCTTGGGGAACATGAATTGTTCGGCTTCGTCGCTCAGTACCGACAGCTCTGAGCGCCGCACCTTTCTGAACTTGACGACTAGTGGCTTAGTGCCGTTGCACGCGGGCGGCGAGTCTTTCCTCTTGCTAGCGAACCCACCGCTAGACCTTAACTTGGTGCTGACGCCGACTACTTTGTAGTACTGTCGGTCCTCAGTGAGCGCTTCGCTGGCCCGCTTGCTGCAGCGCGTGTTGTGTTTCCTCTCGTCGTCCACGACTCCGTTGCGCCGCGGGCTCAAGTTGCCGTTGACGGTTGAGTCCGGCGATTGCGATCGTTTCGACCTCTTGTTCTTGGGCTGGTCAACGTCGCCGTTGCACATCTTTCTGAGAGAGCGCCTCTCGCCGTTGATGGGCGTGGCCTTGTCGAGGAAGCTGCTGACGTCAGCGCCGGCGCCGATGAGCGAGTCGAGCGCGATGAAGTTGGTGTGGTTGCGCACGAAGGCGAGGTGGTGCGGGGAGCGCCGGTGCAGCGCCGCGTCCACGTACTCAGTGTTGCACATCTCACAGTAGCCACCCTTCACCTCCTTGTCTTCCTTCTCTTTGATTCTAGGGCGACTTTTTCTCGTCATTCTGTAAATATAAATGTTTTCTCACTATTAGAACACATTTAGTAAATCCAGTAATCCACATGAACGCAACTACTACTTACTTCTGTATGGCAATATCTTTAATATTTTGATTAGTGGTAGTAATCTTTTCTGGAGTTTCCTTCTTCTTTTCCTTTGGTGGGTCTGGTTCTAGTGAAATCTCGGGCCATTCATCGAATTCCTTGTAAATAGGCCTGCACAACCTGGAATTATACAACATGTTTGAGTTTTCTGTTGGTCGGTGAGTGAAAAGACATGTTTTTTATAAATGTTATTTCATACTTGTCCAAAAACTCAATCTTGATAAAATGTTTAGTGAAGAGCGTGACATGCGCTTTGCGCGACGCCGTGAAGAATGTATCATACAGTTTATCCAATAGACTTATAGCCTGAAAGATTAATAAATATTTGTAAAGATATATAGTAATAAAGCGCCATTAAAATATAAATACATAGAAATATTAAAAGGAAAAGGGAAATTGTTAATAGTTTTAGACAGAAAGTAGCATGCACAGAATAGATACTCGATTGCAACAAGCTCTAAGAAGACCTACATAACCTGACTATTATTTTATCTGACACATACTGTATAAACCAGACATACAATAATCTTAATTACTATTATTTCACAAGGTCTCAATTTCATGGATATGAAGCAGCAAAAAAGAATTCTAAAGCTCCTATTGCTAATTATGTACATAAATACAATGTGTATCTTGGTTTGAGCTTGGACCGTTTTGAGTTTAAATAATGCCACATGTTATCCATCAAACTCGCACCTTTGCTTATGCTAGGGGGTGCGGGTGTGGTGTGTGTGGTGGGGTATACCTTCTGCACAGTGAGCTGTATGTACTTGTTGTTGGGCGAAATGTGTGGCGGGTCCTGCCGCACGCGCTCGAGCATGGCATCGGCGCGCGCGCGCCCCTCACGCCGCGCCCATCGCGCGCCCCCGCACGCCCACGCACCGCCGCCCGCGCCCGCAGCTCGGTCCCGCACCACGTGTGTCACGCGGGACGTTAGGAATACTTCTTGTTGCTGGAAGCAAACACCTCTGTTTATCAACAAGCTGTTGAGTTCACACGTGTGTCTTATTGGTCTAGTTACCACAGTTGCAAACCTCAACATTTCGAACATTGAAAATTACAGTAATAAGCTGAAACACCTGTTCTATTGTCTAATGAATTGTAGCTGTAATTGCAGTACTGTACAATTACCCACATTAAAAGGAAGAGAAGGTCTATTAGGACTTGCATATTTAATGACTGACAATGTGTGTAGCGAAGTAATTCGAAACTGCGTATGTGAGTGGACGGGCGCTTATTGGAAGTACGCCATATAACATGAAACCTGTGATTGTGTTATGACCAGGGATCGGATATTCGGATGCATATATTTACCGAAGTACATTTTTGCCCCACAAAGGGTACAAAAGTGTGGAAGCGGCTTCTTATAACATACTATATCCCTGATTTCGCGGGACTTCATAAATCAATATAATTATTGTGTGTATAAAATGTTGTATTCCTAAGAATAATAAATATTTCTATTCTGTTTTAAACTGGGCAAGAAATTTGTGGAACCACATACTTACATAGGTAAGTGTGAGTACTTTTCCTTTTTTTTTACTTTAAAATTTGCTTGCTAAATAACTGAATTCAAATTTTGCTGTGGAATATTCATAGAATAAAATAGAAATTATGACTGGGACTTGTAACAATGATTATTTTGATACTCAAACTCGCACTCCATACTAGTCAACACTCAATCTTTAGATAAATATGCATCTCAATTATCTGATCTTTAATTAAGACAGATGAGTCTCACATTAATCTTATTTTTTTTAATGTTTAACAGGAATGTGAAATAAAATAACTTTGCTTAAAAACTGGATGGCAATTTGAGTCACATCAAGTTATTTTTAAATTGATTGTTTTGTACATAAAGATAACCATGTTTTTAAACGTAAATTTAAGGGGGAAACAATGACCACAAACATAGTCAGCAGTTAATAAAGAAAAATCCTTTTTGGAGATCAAAATAGTATTTATTCAATTTAAGGATAGGAGGTAAATTATTTCTGAATTTACATTAATATTTATCTATCAGAAATAGAACCCGTATGTGACAAAACATTGGCCATTTTATTGAAGTATTTATTCAAATGCATTTATGTATGTGGGTATATCTGTATTCTTATGAGAATAAAGTTATCTCAAACCTCTAAATAGATGTTATTGAGGTGTAGTAATCCAATTTTATTTACATGTTTTCAGTTTCAGGCATAAACTGTTGTTCGTAATGCATGAATTATCCTACCTAATATCATACATGCGAAAGTAAGTTTGTTTGGTACCTTTTCATGGCTGAACAAATGAACTGATCATCCTGAAATTTTGCATAAAATAATTGTTGTCAGGTGTACAGAAACCGACATAGGGTACCTTTCATCCCGATGAAAAGTACTGTTCCCTAGGAAAACAACAATAACGTACTTATGATAATAGATGGCGCCACGTGTCTTTCGAATCATGATTGAATTATTACAGAAACTTTAGTAGTGTGTTAAGAGATTAAATGTCAAATTCTAAATTAACGCGACCGAAGCTGTGGGCAAAAGCTAGTTTACTATGTTTGTGTACAGGAACAGGTTGACTATAAAATTCTGAGAATGAACCGATTTTGAATGTACATTACCAAGACAATGCGGCAGATAATATCAGTTAATTCGAAGTGTTGGTTTTTAAGGCACCTATGTTCGGGACAAATGAGTTATGAGCTTGAAGTGTCTATAGCAAGTTCACCATCATTTTCTTGAGCTCATCCCAATTTATTTGGGGTTGGTGCAGCATATAAGAGGTGGAAGGGACACCGACGCGAAGAACAGGTACCACATATTCTGAACACCCCCACATAGACAATTTTCACTGGTTATTAAAAAAGCAATCAGCTGTTCCATATATTTTGATTGAGTAGGTATTGCACTTTTGTAGCAAAACTGCAAAGATTTTTTTTTTATTCTTCGACCATATTTTGTCTTTAGCATGTTTTGGTATTTTATTTATACGATTCTAAATGTATCACACTAATCAATATTTTTACTGATAAATGAAACTTAAGTTTAGTTTTATTATCTCTTTTTCAAGTCTGCCATAAATATAGCAAGCCATAATATCATAATATTATTGTTACCAAAAAGTTTTAATTCATTATGCATTCACTATGCCTAAAAACTAACATCCCACAATCTATAAATATAACATGACTGTGGTTGATTCGCATAAACAGTACCTACCTATATTAAGTAATAAATAAATTACTAATGAAGATAACATTATAAAAGAGCAGATATCTATAAAAGAATGTAGTGTTGTTTAGTAGTATTAAGTGTTTGCAGTAAAATATATTATTCTCAAATGAAATGTATACAAAACTGTTTTGTCATCAAAAATGCATTGGCAAATGTTTCGAAATGATACATAAGCAACAAGTTGCCCTTAATTTTTAGCTGTTTAAAGTGCATTTTATTTAACAACTGCAAGTGTTTCTGTGCTAGGTACCTATTGTGTAGTCTTGCTAACCTTGCAATTAAAAGACTATATTTATTCTCAATATACAAAGGTTGGCTTTCAACAAATAATAGCTCCGTTTAATGCATCCGTCAGTGTGATTATATATCATCATTATTTTATCATACATTTACATAACAGACCACTACAGACAAATATATTTAAAACTATTGATACTATACATCAAACTTGCATATCAATAACTGATAAGTCAACTATCACAACAATGATATTTTAAAGTTTTAATTAGTTTAATGTTGCCAGCATTAAATTAAATTTAAATTATTTTTAAGAAAATACAAGAAAATGTGGCAACTCATATAGGAATTGAGTGTCAGCTAAGTGTTATTGTTTAGGTAATGCAGTGTGCAGTGACATTATGTGAAAGTCAGCATTGCACCAGGCGGCAGGCTGACCTAATACGCGTAATGTATGTGTCGCAACGACTACCTACTCGGTGCGAGTGACGGCGATCGCTCGGAGGGCATTCTCGGAATATGTTATTGAGCGATGCATGCGACGGCACAATGTAACGGGGCGGGCATCAGCGCCGCGAGTTATCGACGCGCCGGAACACACATCGGCGAGTTTTCCTTGAAATACGCCTCGACACAACGAGACGACGCCGGCGGGCCGCGCCATCGCGCCCTCCACGACTCGCGCCAACCGTCCCGCGCAAAAAAATAACACACTACATTACAACATACAAATCTCACCCTTAAGATTTTCTACTTAAGACTCACAACCCCTTGATTACATGAAAGCAATATCAACTGTCAAAAATTAAGCGGACACACGCGTAACCCGAAGGAAACTACATTTCAAACGACTTTTAAAATGGATGTAGTGCAACGCAGCGCGAGAGAGCGCGCCGCGCGGCCTCGGCCCGCTGCATTTCGCGGTGCGGCGGCGGCGGCTCTAACGCGATCGTACAAAAGATGACCTAAAATTGAACGCAAGCTATGCGACCCACTAGCCACTCCAACTGTTTTTAAACTGTTTTCTAAACAATTCTGACACGATCGTTGCGTCGGTACGCACGTGTGGGTAATATACACTGTATATACTTACATAAAAGCCGTCCGCGAGGGCCCCACGCTCCGCTTATCACAAAAATAAGTAACTATATACTAGTCACTCAGACGACCACTATGTTCGTCACTCATAGATTTACCTTCTGTTGGTAAATGCTTTCAAATTGTCAGTAGCACACATTGAATTATGTGATTGTGGATTAATTACGCAACGTCTGATACACTTTAAAAACGTATTTATACACAATTGACTAAATAAAATCGAAAAAGTAACAACAAACACAAATCTGTCATACAAGATGGAGATATTTCACGTTAGTTCATGTTTTTGACACTGGGAGCGCTGTTGTCAGGTGGAAGGGGAGATGCTTCTCATTGGTCCGTTCAAATTGCGTTCCAATTCAAATAGAAATCTTTCGTTTCGGAAAGTTAGAAACAAATAAATCAGTAATTTTATTTTTATAACAAAAATAAAATATTGTTAGTTAAATTTCATAACAAGATATTCATAGCAATGCATAATAAGTTAATCATTCATGACAAATAGTATGAACTGAGTGAATTGAAGACCGTTCAAAGAGAATCAAAGAATGAAACAGAACGTAAATAACATGACCAAATGCAGATAGCCTGAAAAGAAGCCATACAAATTAAAAAATACTGTTATCCCTGTTTTGGTCACACTATATTTATACATAACCAAAAATATTATGTGGCAACGTAGGTTTATAATACTTCGAGGAATAATTTTTGGCGGTAAAAGCTATATTACTCACCAAACCCATGTCTTGAATCCTGCGAGATATGGATCTAGCCAAACCATGGTCTTGAATATCCAAATAGAAACAGAAATTCCTCCTCACTGCAACACACCAACAGTATTACGATAAAGCCGAATAATATATCTACTGTTTCGGCAAAATAGGTCACATTGAAAATATGACGCACGCACCTCTATTATATTTTTCGTCTAAATTCAAAGTTGATACCATTTTTGTCATCGAGGGTATGGAATATCCCTTAACGGCACATAATCAATGCACGTTTATCTATAGTTGCATTGCTTTCGTATTTGTAATGATATAATTATATAAGTTTACGATTCGACGAAGAAAATTAAGTAAAATACATTTCGTAAAATACGTTTCGAACGTCGAAATGTCATTGACAGCTGTGACGAATAGAGAAAAGACTTTCTATAGATCTATGGTAAATAATCGATAAAGCAATCGATATCACTTTTTTTATTTGTCGAAATAGTAAGTATGGGATCTCTGTTTAAATAATTTGTAATTTCGTTTGGTGGCAAGATTTATAGGATTTATTATAATCCTGCACATTATTTTTATTACAATAATTTAACCAGGCAGTGCATCTTGAATTAGGAAAATATTATCACTTGAGAAACACTCCAAATACTTAGCGCTTGGAAAATCTCACGTAATAAAATACAACCATTCAATAAAAATGTTAAATCAACTCCATTCGTTTCCATAGCCGCCAACCGGGACGCCTATAGGTAGGCATCGGCACGGCAGTACATGACCGTCTATATAGTGTAGTATTTTATTGATTGCTCACGTATGTAGCCGTGGACGTTCATGTTACATAGTAATGTACAGTAGGTACGGCCGCCCGGCCCGTTTATTTTGCACTGTAAAAGCTATGTAGGTCGTTCGGATGTTTACCTGGAGTCGAGCCTACTTTGCCCGGGCTGCATTTACTCATTTTCGTTCACATAAAATAACTATGAAGCAGAATTATGAAAAATTATAAAATATCTTACCTATGCCTTTCCACAAGTTCTAATGATACTTCATAATTGCTAAATTGATCATTTAGGTACTCGTGGGGTGACAAAGGCTTAGGCCACGGAGTTACCAGGCTTACGACCGACAGGAACATATTATAATATAAGAACGATATTCTAAAATGATGATTCCGCGTGTCGAAAAAATATTGCTCTAGCCTCAGTGGATATTCTGAACTAGTTTTAACTTTCCTGAGGAACCATCTACCCACTCAGCAATAGCTTGAAGTCTTACAGAGTAACTTTGTCTTTGTCTTACTTAAGAAAAGACGAAACTTAACAAGGTTCTACTAGCTTTATTAAAAATATGGTGCCAAACTGTTATGTTTTTTTCTAGTTGTTGGTTGTAGCATTGTGCCAGAATCTCGTTTGTCTGTCGACAACCAGTGCTTCAATTAGGCCTTTAGATACAAGTTACGCCATCTATTAAGACAGTGATGTAGCACTAAGAAGAACTTACTATTTTTAAATAATGGTATATCTGCCACTAGGTTGCGCTGATATAAAATTTATTCCTAAAAGGCGCGAAGTTTTTATTTTTGAGAAGCAAGCATCATCATCAACCATTTGTTTTAAAACTAGTGACTGGCCGAAGGTTCGGTTTCGTTCGGCCAGATTTTCATGTTTTAATATTTATTTTGTGAATCGTCGTATGTCGTCGTTCGGCTAACTTCGGGTGAGTTCGTTGTTCGTGATCACCAGCAGGTTCTCCGCAGTTCTCGGTTTTACATTGTTCTAATTTGTGTATCTAATTTAGTAAAAACTAGTTGACCCGGCGAACTTCGTACCGCCTTACAATCAATGAATGTCGTGGTACCTTTTTTCTGAAGTTAATTTTCTGAATGTTTTTTTTTTTTGATTTTATTTAGGCGAAACAAGTTGCAATGCGCTTTTTTCTTACTATACTACCCAACCTTACCCTACCTACCAACTCTACCTGCATAACATGGAGGAAAGTGCCAAACCAATGGTAGCCCGCGAAATTGAAATTGAAATTTTGTTATGTTTTTTGCAATTTGCAGGTCTGTTTCAGGCTGTATGTTGATGAAAAATGAGTCGCACCAGTAACACTTATGTAGGTATCATCACTACATAGTATAAAACAAAGTCGCTTTCTCTGTCCCTATGTCCCTTTGTATGTTTAAATTTTGATGCAGTTTTTTTAATAGATAGAGTGATTCAAGAGGAAGGTTTATATGTATAACATAGACCCGCGCGAAGCCGGGGCGGGTCGCTAGTAGAATTATAAATTAAAATCATAGATATAGCTCTCTAAGTTCATTTAACCCCATTGAATGACTTTTTCATGAAATAGTTACAAAATAGGGTTAAATGAACTTTGAGGGTTGTATGATTTTAATTATTATAAATCTGTGGCTACATACGTGTTACTGCCGCGACTCATTTTTCATCAACATACAAGCTGTAACAGATCTGCAAATTGCAAAAAACGTAAGGTAATTTGATTTTCGCTGTTTATACTCTTGCGCTTCCACGAGAGATTTTCTGATAGTATAATGTATAATAGTTATTTTACTATTCGGGGCGGACACAAATCCAAAAAAGAGATAATTAAAATGGGTCCAGCCGTTCTTGAGTTATCCTTTCTTTTTCCTACAGTCTGTGTAATTATAAAGTAGGAAAGATATACTCTAGACTGGCAATAATTGGCATTTAAATCCAAACCGAGCCAAGAAATCATAGAGTAATATCAAGAAATCTCCAGGAGATTTCTACCCGACGACGCGCGCTTTTTGATGTAAATCTCCGAGAGACGGAGTAATGGCTGAGGAAAATGGTTAAAAATGTAAAAGTACCAGGATGGCATGAATTCAAGGTGGTTTTTTTACAGTTCCAGATATGGATCTTCATCATAATTTTCCAATGACTTTTTCAGATATTTTAATAATTATTCTGCTATTCGGGACGGAGACGAATCCAAAATCATTAAAATCAGTCCACTCGTTCTTGAGTTATAAATGGTATAACTAACCAGATTTTGTTTTCTATTTATCTATTATTATTTTTTAATGCGCTGCCATACCGTTCATCCGATTGCGATAAAACGTTGTCAATATATTTCTGGCATTTGCGTGAAGGTTAGAATAATATTGCCGCAGGTGGAAGCGAAGCTAGTAGGTACTTACATAAATAATTAATTCAGGATTTTTGTTCAATACTTTATTGTTTTTGAATACGTGATAACTGTTTGTAAGTACCTATAATGTGTAAAAATAAGGTAGAATTTAAGCAATAAAAAATTAATTCCGTCTCTTATGTGTTGAATAAGTTTTTCGGTTTCGGACGAAACTGGGACCCAGGGCCGAAGGTCATAGAAACTGACCTGTTTCGGTTTCGGCTAAGAATCCTGTTTCAGTCGGACACTAGGTTTAACTCTTTGTGAGAAAAACATAGTGTAATTTGTATTGTTGTAATACTGTGTGCTCTAGCCTTTATAGTTCGGTCTATCCCCGGATTACAGAGCATCATAATATAATAGTAGTAGTGGTAGTGACAGGCATAGATTTATTAAACCTTTAGTGACAGGTCCTGACACTTACCTGCAAATTGCAATAAATGTAAGAAACTTTAAATTTCGCGGGCTACCCTTGCGCTTCCACCTTAAGAATAAACCCCTTCCTCACTTCTCCAATCTTTGTGCACAATGGATCATAAAATAAAACACAAGGACCCACTTATATTAAACTTATTTATTTAAATAAAATTAACATTATAATTTTACAATATTACATTTAATAATATACATAGCCACTTTGTAAAAATTCTTATATGTATAGTTAAATATTATTTTGATAGGATGATAAGAACTACCTAACTAAGACAACACGAGACAGCTTATAAAAATATATAAGCGTCGGGGCACATTATTGAGAATATTCGCGCCATTTTTTGTATGCTGTAGTTGCGTTTGACGCCAGTAAACTGAAGCGCTTTAGTTACTTAGCAGCTAAGTGGGCAATGTGATAACGTCAAACGAAGCTAATTGAATTCCTGCCAAGCGTTGCATCACTGAAATCTTTTAAGTTTATTACGGGTTGGTTGTTCCAACGTCAGTTGTTTTTATCCGAGGAACAAAATTGCCGTCTTAGAGTTTTTGTATGGACAAAACTACACTAAAATCCAAAATTATTCCGCTATGGGGGAAGCGCTAGGGTAGCCCGTGAAACTAATAAAACGTAAGAAAATTTTAATTTCGCGGGTTAATCTGGCGCTTCCACCTTAAAGTTAAACGGCGTAGGAAAACTCAGCCATAAATAAATCAAAGGAGGAAACTCGGAAAATGTTAAACGTTTCTGTCAAACAGAATTTAAGTTCCGGATGTTGTGACCCCGCGCTGATCTGAGTGAACGGTGATAAACGGCCAAATAAGTGAACGTATTTTAGGTATTTTTGTATTGTACAAAGACAGTAACAAGACTTAAAAATTTAAAAATCTAAACTCACTTAACATCAGTCTCAAATTCGTCGACTTGACTGATTGAAGACAGTCACAGTTACAGTGCTGCATGGTTCTTTTGGCGCGTGGCTTTAATCAGAAGTATCTCCGCCATCTTGTTTCTTCGAAACAATAACCGCAGACAATTTTTAAAATGTCTACCAACAGCGCCGTTCTTTATTTTGGCGCCAAAAGCACCATGCAGAACTGTTACTTCAATACATTTTTTTTTAACTCGTTCACACAGAAAAAAATACCCAAATGTCATTTAAATCTAAATAGTTTGAACTAACATGGACAATGTATTTATTTCATTAACTAGGGTGTCCTTTAAATAGTGTTAATGCGACTGGCTTTCCTCGCTTTGTTCGCCATTGGTGTCGCCGTTGAGTACTGGCGGGATGGGCGTCTTTATGAGCGGCGCTGGTATCACCTGCGGAGAAGAACACTTGATACTTGCTGTCGTTTATTTACAAAAGTGCATCACGCACGTGCAGACGATACAAAAAAAAAACTGATGCACAGGCGCCAGCACATCAAGCTACCCGAAACTGTTTTTTTTTTCCCAATCAACCTTGAATCTAATGCTAAGCGATAAAGTTGAAAAGTTGTCAGATTGTAGTAGCTTGATGTGCTGACGTCTGTACTGTGCTTTTTCATGGAACTAAACATATATCTGTACACACTGATACACATACGACACAATGGATTACTGGCTTTCGCCTTCTGATTCAAGAGTTAAGAAAAGTGCTAGATTTTTTCTACCTAGGTACTTAATTAAGTTGTAAATGTGGCTTTCTTATTTAGGCCTCTTAATATGCTTCGTTTGCAAGGTTGGTGCTGTCAGCAAAGAAACTCTATTAACGTTGTTACTTTTACCTAAGTTGTAATCTAAATTGACACATATTAAACAATACCTACCTACACTTTTTTAATGTTTATTTTTCTAGTTATAGTGTTAATGCTATTTTAATTTAAAAGGCACTACTTTTTTCGTTTTGCGTTTAACTATGATTTAGAAAACTTAGTTAGTCGACTTTTCTTACTGACGGATTTATGATAAGTTCACGTTTTATAAATCGTCTAGATTTTGCGCAAACACAATATTATGGCCTTCTACGTATTACCCTTATTTTCTTACGGGTAAAAGCCGAATAGACTTCATCAGGCTCACTAACGGCTGTAACTCTAATCCTCGAGTTGGATCAAGGACTAGAGGAACTAGAGAGTATTTGAAAGTCGTTGTTAGTTTAACAACGATAATTATTATCTTGTTAGAGGCTCCAACCTAGGACTGTGCCGCTTGCCAATTTTAAAGGAGCTTTTAGCCTTAGCCGTATGCTTTTACATTCGATAAAACCGGTCGAAAAAATTGTTACTTAACTGGATCCGGATGCCAGAAATTCAGTTTGGAAAATTTGACCTTGGAAGATCTGAAGAGTTTGGTCAGTAGATATGTTTAAGATGTGAAGCTTTCGAAAGTTGTTGTCAATTCAATTTTATGTTGCACCGTAGATTGCCGTCGAAAGATATTTTGTAAATTTATATGGCTTTGAATTACCCTGCAGATTCTTCAGTTTTAATAACAAGCCCTGTCAGTAATTTGTCTGTAACAGCCTGGCCACGGGACATTCCCTGCAGCGAATATTCGCGCGAACAAATGTATAGAAATATACTAATCATGCCCGCGTAGCGGCGACAGGCGCGCGGCGCGACCGGCGTTTGCCGAGCGAATCGCAAGAGCATCTGGCGGCGCGGCGGGCGGCAGAAACAAATGTATGGATGTAGGGCGCTTGCCACGGTGTCGCGCGGTAGACGCAGCGAATAGTGCAGGAACCAAACAAGTTTAGTTGTATTTGCCGAGAATTAATAAACACTGAAACTTTATGGCCGAAATACTGGCTAGGCCAACTTTTTGGATGTCTGGTCACCCACGGCTTAAATATAAATTATGTCTTGTATTATTATTGTCTTGAACCACAAAACGACTAGTTTCCAAGCAATATCGAGTTAACTTTGATAAAGACATTTCGCTCTTGGTGTATACTGGTCGCGGCGGCGAACGCTATTGCGTCTGCGCGTGGTCTGCAAACTGTGCCGCATGGATTGCCGCCCCGCCAGACGCACCGCCGCCGCCGCGCCGTTCGCGTCGCCCGTCCCGTTCACGCGGCCATGCCGTATCAGTTGGCAGACTGATTCCTAAAGATCGTTCCGGCTATTTTCAACGGCGCAAAGAAACATTGGAAGTAAGGTGTGGCCAGGCCATTCGTAAAGCTGCATAAATTCAATGTTATAATGTGTGCATATTTTACCAAGAATGGATTTTGCTATTTGAACCAACAACGTAAGTAAATATTTTCCATCACGCTATTACACCATGGTAGTTGGACAGAAACACCGCCACACGTAAACCTGTTGGAACTTCTGCCATGGATTGGATATAATCCATGCGATTATTATTCAAAATACTTTTCTAAAGTTCAAACACTCAAAGATTGTTAATTTGGATTCACTGGTAGAATGTTGATTATGGTTTTTATTTTTATCTAATATCCTCATTTTTTGATGACCTTGATATGTTTCCATTGAATTGATTAACTGCTCTTTAATCCAACACCCGAGTGCTTTACGTGAATGTCAACAGGTCTGATGATATCTTTGCTTGAACCCCAATCGGGAAAGGGACGGGGAAAGAACGGTATAGTGTGGCACCAAGATGGGGAATATTGGCACAATATAAACCACCTTTACCAATAAATACATAAACGTATCAATATCCAAAAAGAATAAACACACATAATTTTGAACGCAACAAATAACACGTTTTTATTTATTTAATAAAAAACATATCTCCGCCTCCGTCAAGCAAACATACACAGATAACCACCACCTGTCAACTGTCACTTTTCCCGCCAAAAAAGTGTCATACCATTTTGCTGTAAAAATCCATAATTCGTCGGAGTATGACTAGTTATTATGCGAATATTGGAGGGAAAACTCGTAGGAAGCTGCTCAAACAATAGAAGTTGTGTTTAGATAATATTCGTAGCCTGAAGAAGTACCACATCTAGATACAAAACTTGAACACATATTGTATAGGAGCACTCATAACATAAGTCATAACAGTCCGGGTCAGCCAATGGCTAAGCAGACTACAACCTCCCGATATTGAAGTGCGAAAGATGCTTTAAGAAAAAAATATCGGGCCCCTCATTCATTAGATTATTAGGAGCATTAGCAGCCCAGTTATATCAAAGACCAGAACAAAGAAAATATTATTATTTTCATTTACATCAACAACCGTACCTTCATGGAACAAGAACAGGAAGACGACGTGACACGTCAACTTAAGTACTAGAACTAAAAAGAAGGACATTGTAGGAAGCTGTCGGATGCCACCAGACTTACACTATCCATTATATTATCATACCATTATATTATTATATATCATTATCCACAATTTGATGCAAACTTAATTTGTCAAAGACAATACTTGGTTATTGACTTTTTCATAGCCGACTTCGTGTACTATGTATGGGCCATGTATCATGCTGACACAACATATTTGCGCAAATATTCTGGTTATTTAGTTTATACAAAATTAACTTTATTCCATGAAAACAGAGTACAATTTGGATTACTCGAGTAGAACGAATATTTTATCAAACTTGGTGTATACCAAGTAAATTCCAGCATAATATGCCTTTTGTAAAAAATATTAAGTAGGTAGATGTTTTTAGAAGATCTTTACACCATCTGTAAAATAACGTTGTTTTCCCAAACAATTAGCATGGTCACTAGTAATTCCGCGGTAAATTACGGTTTTTCACAACAACATCTATACTACCCATGCTATCTATGCTAAGCTAGGCTAGCTCATGCTTCAAACATTGCGTACTTGGACCTCAGCCGCTTCTTCGTCGTCCTGTCAAATAAATTACTTTTTAATATTTTTTTGTTTTTAATGATTTTTCTGGTCTGATATTACTATTTAGGAGTAATTCAGATTGTGATTATGAAGAAAGAAGGATTTATGCAGAAGTATTGATAAAATGAATTTTATAGTAATCATTATATTAATCTACGATAAGAGAGAAAGCTTAAAACTATGTATATTGTTGAAAATCTGACAGGACATTCTCATTATGTTATTTTAACTATTATTTGTTACAATTTATGTTTTTGATACCACCGAAAAGAATATCCGGTAATAAACTTAACTTGATCTAAAATGCAACTGGCATTTGTTCATGGCACATCATCTACATCGCACATGTATATGTAGTTAACACAATGTTTTAACAGTGCGATAAGACAAAGTGTTTTAAGCTATTAAACGTAAGCCGCATATCAAACAGGATTAACTGCCGGCGACATAATAGATAAAATTAACTATCCACTTATTCTATTATCAAGATTTTAAATATAACTATTTGTGTAAATTAACCCACAGGCACGTTGTAAATAAAGCTTATGGCACTTTTATACTTTTTATTCTACGTCCTCTGATTACAGAACTATTGTACTACGACCTTAACCGAGGCCTAACTAGTATATATCCTTGTTCATTTTACAATGGTGTCAACATAGTTTCTTCTACGTCAACCAAAGTCTGGCTAGTAACGTCCTCCAACGGGGTCTACCTAATTCTTGGAAAGTTCTCAAACAAACAGGCCAAACTAAATCACTTTTCGTCCTCATAATTATGTGGTCTATGTAGTCCTACGTTCTCAACCTCAAACAAGTCCAACTAGTACGTTGTACGTCCTCATAGGAGGCTATCTAAGGACATCCACATGTCATACTTACAGAAGGTTTGGGGCGGTGCGTGTCGACGGCCGGGACTGACAACTTGATGTGCTCCTCGCGGCAGCCGTACGCGACCGGCGTCAGCTTGATCACCGTGTGCAGCGGCACGTGCAGGTACGGCAGCTCCTCTGTTGGCCAGGACAGTGTTAGTGGCAAACTTAAGTCAGTGATGAACGATGCAAATCCACGTACTTTTAAGGCGATATGCGAAAACATTCGATGAGCTTTAAAATGGAGATGTACAAGGATTAACCAATCACAGATGGGACCGAAGGCGTGACGAGAATTTTAACCAATGACCGGGACGAACCCAGGCCATCTTAATCTTCGATCATTATATCTTCAACTGAAGATCAAACCTTAATTTCTAGAAGCTTGGTACTCTTGATAGCTACGGGCTAAGTCATAGACCATCAGAAGACTGGAGCGCTTACCAGCGGACTTATCCAAGAAGTAAGCCAGCAGACACCTCATCACGGCTTGGTGAGAGACCACCAGAACATTCCCCTGTCTCTCCAGCTCCATGATGACGGGTTCCAGCCTGGCCACCAGGTCCTCATAGCTCTCCCCGCGAGGGTAGCGGTAGGCGAACTTGTTGGCGTCGCGCGCGTTGAAGTCCGATGGGTATTTTTGTTGGATCTCTGAGTAGGTCATCTCTTCGCATATGCCCTGGAATTGGGGATAGAGGAATTTTGTAAGCCAACATAATTCTTTAATCAACATTAAGAATAAGAAACTTTTATTTGTAAACATAGGTAATTACACGGTGTGTGAGATGTTACAATATAGTTTAGATTCTCTATGTTTTGCCGTGAAGCGTACAAATATATGTAATAATTTAAAAATAATTTATCAGGAAGTGTTCCATGCAATCATTATCTTATGAATTTATTATTATTATAAGAACTAGAATTTTAGATAACTATAACATTTATATGCATTACAGTTTAAAGTAACCATAAATGTAAACATAAAATGACAATTAATAAAAATATTAAAAATTAGAAACCTATAATAAAATTTATCAATTAATTAGCAAGAGTTATTATAGCTCAAGATTAGATGTCATGTAAAGAAAATTGTTATTTATAAACATCACATTTGTTTGGAGCGTAGAGTTGTCTTACACCTATTTCCACCATCACTGTCTTATGCCATTAACTGGGCAAGAGTCCACACACCTGGTAATTGAACCCAGGGTCTTGCGCTCAACAGTAACGCTTTCGCCCACTAGAGTACCGAGGCAGTTAGAACCATCCATACTGGAACAGCAGAGTAAGTGCGTAACACTATTCCCAACACCAGGATTTTTCACAATTCTTCTTATCCATGCATGCAGCAATGTATTTAAAGTAATTATCTACAAATAGGTAATCTAAGGCTAGTGTAAAATAAATCTTACAGGTTAGCACCGCATGCCCCATCAACATATGAGCTGTGCCACAAGCACTATAATATAAAATTAATATCTAACTAGCTGTTGCCCGCGGCTTCGCTCGCGTTATGGTCGGTAATTATCCCACGGGCACGGTGTAAATAAAGTCTATGGCACTCGAGAATAATGTAGCTTCCCATTAGTGAAAGAATTTTGAAAATCGGTTCAGTAGATCCCGAGATTACCCCCTACAACCTCACAAACTTTACCTCTTTATAAAATTAGTATAGATTAACTAAATTAACAACGAGGAACAAATTGAAATGAACATTACATGAATTACGTATTACGAGTTTCTTCAAATCCTTCGGAATGCGGCAGAAAAATGTGATACGCAAAACGGGTTCTGTAAAGCCGAAGAACAAAACAAAAAAGCAGTTCTCACCGCATCAATTTCATTCAGCGCCTTCCACCTCTCCTGGGGTGCCTTCACGTCCTTCACAGTCTGTATAGCCCTCTTCATCCAAGAGGTCCAGACCCTCAGCCCGGGGATCTGTTGATGGTCGATGTAGTTGGCGAGAGCCTTGGCGTACTGTCGGCCGCGGGCGGACAGGTCGCTGTCGCCGCCGATGCGGCCTACTATGTTGTGTGTGCTTTCACCGTGCTGGAAAATAGGGCAAGGATGGAATGAAGAGGATTTTGTAAAGTAGTTGAGGTTACGTAACCAGTATTACCCTCTCGTATACGTAGATCTACGTATTCGGTAATTCTTACACGCACTGCCACGCGTGTGTCATTTTCCGCGGCAGACTGCGCATTTGATGTGCGGTGTCCCCCGGCATACGAGAGGTTAAGACTTAATGGAGTAAGGATCCCTAACTATTTTGTCATACTTATGTCATGTGAATAGTACCCAAATAGTAGTAGTAGCAGTGATAGCCTAGTGGTGTGACCTTCGGACTGCACAGTCATAGGTCTCGAGTTCGAACCCAAGGCATGCACCACTGATTTTTCGGATTCATGTGCGTATTGTATAAGTATGACTTGCTCCGGTGAAGGGAACTTTGAACTCTTTTTTAGTTAGGATTGAGTTGCTGCTTCTGCACTGACTCTAATGTATTATAAAGCAGTTTTGAATCTATGAAAATGCTAATACAATATCTAACATGGGTATATAACTCAAAATTTTCTATACCAGTTCCACTCAAGCTTCACTTCACAGTTAATCTAATAAAAAACTAAATCTATAAACCACTTACCCTAGTCAAATAAATAGTCCTAGGTACGATATGTATATTCATGAGGTAGTACACAATCCGACTTTGTATATGTCCCTCATGTTTATGTACAACCACCTTCTCCCCCGTGTCGTAGATCTTCATATAGCTATACTCGCACTCCATGCTCTCGTCGAGAGGCTCGTACTTCTCCTTGTAGTGCTCTATCCGGAGTAGAAAGTCGTTCAAGACATTGTCTGTGTTTTGAATGTTTGTGTAATCGGGGCTGCTCACTTTAACTTCCTGTAACAAGGAGTTCATTATTTATTAGCTACTCGCTGTTGCCTACTACTAGCTTTTTATTATTGATTCGGGTGGGGAATCATTAGTATAGATACCTCCTTGAATTTGACCAGGTTGCAAAGGGACAGCCTGTAAATGGAGAAGATAATTGTGTTTATATCACATAACATCACGCCTGTATTCCTCCAAGGGTTAGGCAGACGTGTACCCAATAGGGAATATCCATGTAATTTTTTTTTCACTTAAATCAATAATATGTAGTTCTATCAACCCAAGAAAATAATTAAAAGTTAATTTCAACTACTCCTTGTCGCACAAAAAAAAAATTAAACTCCTACAATTTTCTACAACAGTTCAAACGTCCATGACTATCGCGGCCATTCATGTCAGGACTTTGATGTCACTTTACCTCTATCTGCCTTGTTTAAATCATTTTTTTTGCCCTTAGTAGATTAGTTTTACTAAAATGTAAGTGCTTTATTTAAGCAAAAATTGCAGTAACAATATTATAGTAAAATCTTAGTGAAACTTTAAGTACTATTCAATTAAAAGTGTATCTTTGACACATATCATTTGACGTCACTACCGGAATCGATGCGTTTTGTGTTTGCGTTCCGTTTCACCAAAAACACGCTAAATAAAATATTAAATTGTAAAATAAGTGTTGTATTAGAGAATTAAACAAGTGTACCACAATGTTTTTATGGTCCATTATAAGGCATTTTTAAGAAATAAAAAAAGTTTTGTACTTCTTGCATATACCCAATTATAGTACACCCACATTTCGCCGGTTATGTTTAAGTACAATGTAATTATTATTGCCAACGACCGGGCACAAATCCAGACTCGGTGGCTGCTAGGGAGAAAAATCCTGATGGAACAACTCCAATAACACTTTGCCCGGCCCAGGAATCGAACCCAGGACCTCATGCTCAGCAGTCGCGCTTGCGATCACTAGACCGACGTGGCAGTCATTTAGTTGAATATTTGTCTGAAGTCTTGAGACATAAGATAAACTTATCTATCAGTAGCCATTGTACCATTTGGTTACTAGAACGAAATGGTATTTTCGGATTCATGTGCGTATTGTATAATTATCACTTGGTCCGGTGAAGGGAAACATCGTGAGGAAACCTGCATGCCTGAGAGATATTTCTTGACGGCATATAAAGCCAAGTCAGAGGCCCATGAGCGGCCTAAAAACTCTGACACCAGGTTAGGCACTAACCACACGATAAAGAAGAAAGATAAAGAGATTGTTAACTGCTGTGATAGGTTGTCTGAATTATCAACGACCAATCACAAAAATTTTTGAGTAAAAAAAATAATAAGTCTTCTATTCTCGTTTCGTTCCAGAAACCTTGTGTAAGTGACTTGAACAATAAATTCAATATTAAGGTGGAAGCGCAAGGTTAATGAACTTGAAGGGCTGTATTGAGAATTTGAATGATTATAATTCTGTAACTCCATATGTGTTACTGGCGCGATTCATATTTTCATCAACATACAATCTGACACTGACCTGCAAATTGCAATAAATGTAAGAAAATTTATATTTCGCGGGCTACCCTTGCGCATCCACCTTAACGAAATTTAATGTTGTATTATTGAATAAAGGATTGTAATCCCAAAAGTTGAGATAACATTTTTTTTAAACTTCAGAACCAAAGCAGATATATGGACATTGTTCCCGCAAGCGCCTACAGCAATTCGCATACCGTTGTTGAGGCTACGTGGATTATGGCTAATCGTTTTTATTTTTAACATTTGTCGACCGCCTACCTACATCTGTGATATTAACACAATAAAATTGCACGTTCACATCAAGCAACGTATTTTTTTCATTATTCCCTTAATTATACCTGGATCAATCCCGCACATGGTCCTTCGAGCCTGGATAAGGAGATTTGAAGAATATTTACTCCGATCAGCGAATTGTTACAAAGGGATTGAAGAGAATTGGTGGACATCAAAAATCATAGACGACACCCGGTGTGGCCGGTGAATTCTGCTACGTCATTCAGAAGATTGTAGGAACTTACGTTGTCTGGATACTTAATAGCTCAGACATTGACAAACTTTTGCTGATAGTGCAGGTATACCCGAAAATGTACGTGCTTCGGTAGTTGTCAATGGCAAAAGTATTCATGTCAAAATATCGCTGTGTTTGCAGAAACAGCCACTTGCTAGATATAGTTCTTAGATACAAGCAAAAACCTGCCCTATTCATATACCTCACCATAATATTCTGTTCGATAATCCTAGGATCGTCACATATCGACTCCACGAAGAACAGCTTGAAGCCCATCTTGTGGACCACGATGTCACGAATCATGCGCCGCCGGTCTAGCGTCGAGTTTGTCGCGTCGAACACCTGGGGGAGAAGGAGTTTATAGTTATCGAGTTACGAGTTTCACTTGCAGTTTATTTCAAATATTCCATGCTACCACCGCACGGGACCGGTCAGTGTGGCGACACTTGGGGGAGGCCTATGTCCAGCAGTGGACGTCTTTCGGCTGAAATGATGATGATGATGCTACCATAGGCGCATGTGAAAGGCCATAGACGTATGTAGTCGTACAGTTTATTAAAGCTGGTTCTATGGAGAAAGAAGCAGAAAAATCTACCATGACCATGCTATTTAAAAGAAAATTTTAGTTTGACAAATATCCTCTAAGTAAGGAAGGAGTTAGGAGTTAATACAATTGAATTTGTATAATAGCATGAATGTCCGAGTTTGATGGTACTTCAATATCGTCATCCACAGCCCGATTTCATCCACTGCTGACGGCTCCTTTGGTTGAGCCAACCCCACGCCTGTGTACCTGCTTCATCCAGGTTCTACCAGCGATGGCAACAATCCGTCCATGGTTGGGCTTTTAGTTATCTGTGAATAATATTTATCTTTTTTGACGCAGTTTGATACTCACGGCGACCTCTCCGCCCTTGACGAGCCACTCGCAGACATCATGCAGAGCGTCCAGCGCGCACTGCTGCCGTATCGCCATCGCTTCCTTGTTGTCTGCGCGGAAGAACTCATGGCTGGTGTAGGCGGTCGTCGCATGCCGCCTGTATTCGCCAAGGTTGAACACTGCAATAGAAGAGGAAACAAGATTAGCCAAATGATGTATCATTTACCCATTTCAAACGCAGTGTGAGTGAGGAATCCCCTCACAGGATATGCTACCGTTTCTCTCCTGTCGGTCGTGCACAACTAACTGCAACTTAAGTCATTTATTCAAATTAGGCTGATGTAAATTGCACTTTTTGAAAGTCAATTACTTAAGACAGTTCCCAAAACCCAGTTAAAGTTCCCCGTACATCGGCACTTCCTAGTGTTTTAGCTGGGAAGAAAAAACGGCGGAACAAATTCCGCAGGAAGAAGGTGTGGAACAAATTCCGCAGGAAGAAGTAGTGGCGGAACAAATTCCGCAGAAGTAGAAGTGGAGGAACAAACTCCGCAGCAAAAAACAGAAGTCCCGGTCGCTACGTATTGTTCTGAGAAAGGCCGGGTCATTCACACGAGAATAAGAAAAAAGATTAACATTCGACCTTCCCTTATGCATTTTTGATGACAAACAATCAGGTGCTGCGTGAAATTTGCAATATTAAAGGTATCGCAAGTCGCAACAGTGCTGAAATATTCAGTCAAAATTGATATATATCATCATGTGTGCAATGTCTCGGTCTCGGCGACACGGTCCAACTTGGCGGCAGAAAAAGATTTAGGTAGTGCTTTCTCGGACGAGCCTTTTTTTTTGTATTGTAAGCAACAGCAAACAGTTACGTTATAAGGACTTACAACTAGTCTAACAAAATAGCAATTTGGTTATAATGCCACACCCACAACGCTGTCTACAAGTGGCGTAGCGTAGTAGAGTAGCGAAGAGCCTTTATTTCCAAAGAGGTCGATTCTACTGTTTATTTATGGTAAAATTCAGGTGTAAAACTGTATTTTTGTTTGTGTCCTAGAAATGTTGAAATCCAAGAATTGCCGTCATGGCACCTATCACTTCATTTTTGGAGCTGCCAGCTAGTTATTTAGTAAGACCGTAAATAGACTCTATTATTTATATCTACACTAAGTTTTTGGCAGCATACTGCATTCAAACCACGTGTAACATTCTTTGATAATACAATAGCGCACAATTATAATAATCTTGTTTCAATTATTACCACTGTCGGCAGAAATTAAAAAAAAAGTATAATTACGTAATGGCGGGTAGGCGACAGGGCGCGGTAATTAAATAAACAAGTTATAATCAAATGTGTTGATTGTATTATGTCTATGGAAGGTAAAACGGTAATAACGAAAGAATTAAATACCAAAGCACCGTAATAAGCACTGCACGGGATAAGCATGCCTTCAAGTTGAGTCGTTCGGATGTTTTCTATAAAATTCCACGTTAAAGTTATCCGCGACTTAAGACGATAGAAAAACCCGGCACCAACTTTCGGGCGCCATCGCCACCAGTCACAACACCCGTCTGGTCGGAGGATCCTCTCTTTCGTATGGGGGATCAAGAAGTGTTCCCTGTTCTTCATATCCCATACAGTTAAACACCCGTATTTTACAAATATTGTTCAATGATTCTATTTCTATGGTATACCTGCCAATCTGACCCCCACAATACAACCCAGTTACTGGGCACAACGATACCCCTTGGTAAGACTGGTTTGTAAGACTTTCAGGCTTCTGGAGGCCTAAAATGGCCGCCATAGCAGAATCATAATATGAATTA
The DNA here is from genome assembly GCA_947578425.1 of Eugnorisma glareosa. Classification (NCBI taxonomy): domain Eukaryota; kingdom Metazoa; phylum Arthropoda; class Insecta; order Lepidoptera; family Noctuidae; genus Eugnorisma; species Eugnorisma glareosa. Next base: position 18,598,433 of record OX387973.1, on the reverse strand, counting down.
CTGAATACCCGTAACTTAGCAAAGATTTACAAATGACAGCCGGAACCAAGCATTTTAAGTGCTTTCCGAGACACGAAATCTACGGAGCGACAACTGCGTTGAGAAAATGTATCGATTTGTTTGTTTTTACGGTACATTTTGCCTTGTAACTATTTAATTACTTAGTACAGGCTATCTTCTACGTCAATGCAGGTAAAACGTAGTTGTTGACATAACAGATCATTACTGATTCACTGACGATGTGCCTCGTGTATGTAATTTTTTAACGTCCTTCAACTTTTAACAAACGCGATAGGTAGGTATAGAGCCTATTTCCATTATTAAATATTTTATGCACTGTAGACGTCGTAAGTGCTTTAGCACCCCAAACGACTAATGCCCAATTTCACTAAAACTTTCAAAATTGAATATTGATTATCAATTTTTTTTTCACAATATTATCCTATACTTTTAAAATAATAGAATATATTATTTTCTTTTTACATATTATGCCTTTTGGGTAAATTTTAAAATTAGCGTAACGCTGAAATGTAAGAGGTCTCTGTAACCCTCGGCCCTGAGCTGAACGTTTTAGTTCCGACACTGTAATAATAACTAGGACTACAATAATTAGGAAACACGGGAAAAGTATATTTGGCTATGTGACGATAAACGGGCTTCAATTTTATAGGTGTTTTAGTTTACTGGAAACGGTTGACAAATACGGTAAAGCAATTACGAGGTCGTCTATACAGTCGGTACCGCATTTTGCCATCGCGTGACTGCATCACTGCACAAGCCGTTAGCGAACATATTCAAACTCAATTTAAATTAATTGGACTGTGCAGGTCCTTACACATGGAATCGAATATTATGAAGCCATTATTTTTCTGTTGTATCGGCAAGATTAATATGAAACCAGCTCGAACGTTATAGGCTGAAAATGCTATGCTATTATCAGCTTATAATGTTCCCACGGCTGAGACACAGGCTTCTGTGAGAGGGACTGGACCACAAACCGTCACGCGGGCACATTACGGGTTGGTGGATGTAACAGCTCTTTGAATTTTTTGTTTCTTCACGCTGTTTTCTTTCGCCGAAGAGCTCGTAGTGACTTACCTAGGTTGACCCGTGGAGGGTAACCACTAACCACCCATTGCATACCGAGTTTACTCCGTGCTTCGGAAAGCACGGTGGTGCCGGCTGTCAATTGTAGATCTTTGACAGTTCTTTTAGGTAGTCAGTGGCAAGTCTGACAATCAGTTTCATCAAACTATCGTATTACCCAGTACTAAATAGTTGTGGAGTTCAGATAGGCAGCCGCTCCATGTAAAACACTGGTATTCAGCTGCATCCGGTTAGACTGGATGCCGACGCTAACATAGTTGGGGATCGATGAAGGGAAGGGGGTAGATGAAATATATTACAGAGAGTAAAGTGCCTGCCTGGATTCGAAGTTTCGAACCCACGACTCATGCTTTTGGTGACAATATTGGTCAGCAAGGTGGTAGCACCGACCAACCCGCGCGGTGGATTATGAGCTATGGTGTCATGATGCTAACATGTTGGAGATGGCTTGGTAGTGCTACAAATAATGCAACGCCACTTGTTTTGGCATGTGTATGAGAAGACCGAAGAAACGATGGATGGACTGTGTGAAGTATATACGGCTACAATATGGGAGGTGACTAGGGTTGCCACCTTTTTTTTTTGCAGATAAAGATTTAAGATTTTCTTACTAATACTAACCAATGTATGGTTAGTATTAGTAAGAAAAAAAAGTATCAAAATAAGGTACACTTTATTTTTCTTCAGGAATATGTTTGAAAACATATTTTTATTGCTCTTTGCAGTTTGTACCAAATTAGTATCTCTACTAAACAATTGCACAGCATCTTTACAGGCTTTATTTAAATTATAGTACCAAAATAAGTAATTCATTTTTTATCAAATTCAGAGACGCTTTGTTTCTTTCGTCTCGCCATTTGCTATTCATCACAGAAGATAACTATTTCTGTGAATGCTGACGTGGCGGGAAAAGACAATAAAAACGAAATTAGGTACTATAGACAAGTTTAAAAAAAGATTAAATTATTAGTGACACTGGCATTATTGACATTCGAGGTTAAGTTGCGTTCAGAAATGGTTAAAAACGAGTGCTAAAGTGATGTGGCATTGGCGAGTGGAAAGATCAATTCAGCACCAATCGATAAATTTCGTTTAACTAAAAAATACGACTTAACTTTTTTAAATCCCAAAGAAATCAAATCATGCGAAATAAAGTATTTTCATGTACTTTATTTTTTACCTGAAATAACGTACAATACTTTATTATAAAGTACGGGTGGCAACCCTAGAGGTGACTCATGGGATGAGACTTAAGACGACAGTCTGTGCCGACCCCAAATAAATTGGGATAGGTGATGTAGTCGATGGAGAACAATGATGAGATTTATCCTTCCTGTATGTCCCAGACGGTGGAAACATTAAAAGCTGACGAGTAGAGACGGCTTGGCCGAGCTACAAATTATGCTTCGCGACTAGTTATGGTCAAAAACACATTACATTTAGTAACGTTTGTCTGGTCGGTACCACATACTCGTACATGGGAAAAACATTAGTATCAAACAAAAGGCAATCAAATCAAGTAGAGTAGTAAAGAAGCTACTATAGTATACACGCGCTTGTCATTTGATCGGTATGACGATGCTCGTTGAGACGGTATCGTATAGACAAATCTGGAAAATGGTTATCGCCTGCCCTTGTAAGTGAAAACACAGTAACTTCAATAACTATTTAAAGTGAGTGTGATTTGGGTAACGACGGAAGAGTAGGTCAACTCCACATAATAAGCTTCTATGTAAGGCAGATATGAAACTTTCAATTGGCTATCTTTTACACTTACCATGGAAAAATTATACAGGGTCTAAAAAGACCCTTAACGAAGCCGTCAACCAAGCATTGTGTACATCAAACTAAGTAACTTTACGTAAAAATTATTGCTGGGAAACAACTTTTTTTTTTTTGTTGGGGTGAAAAATCACGTTTTACGGTTTACGATGGAAAGTAATGCACTCAAAACATTGTGCTGATGGATGGATTGAATAATACGGGGGTCGTGGAGGAGTTTACAGTAAAAAACTTAAGTTAAAAACATGTATTTATAAAAAAAACTTTTGAAGAAGTTGGAACTTTGACCCACAATATCTCCGTAACTAGAAGGTTCCCAGGTATGGTCTAGAACAAAAAAATGATCGCAATGACGGGGAGAACAAGTGTCTTTCGGCTTCATGAAGGGTCTTGTTACATCCTTTATAGAGTGGAAGGGAAAAGGTATTGCACTTTTGTAGGAAACAGCTTTTTTGTTTTAAACCTATGAAAATGTTGCTGTATATTCGGCTATAAATTCGGCTTGCGGGGGCTCAGAATGATGTAACAGTTTTCCCAACGGTGTTCCTTCCACCCTGTATTTCGTATTAAGCTAATTTATGTTCTCGTTTAAATATAGGTTTGGGGCGTATGATACGCCTAGTTGTTCATACATTTTTTACATTAATGTCTGAGAGAATCTAGGACAGACAGCTATTTGTTTACAAATCGAAAAATCAATTACTAAGAGGGTTACACGCTTATTTGGGTCGAAACATTCAATTCGGCAATTTGAACCACAAAGCCGAATCGAAGTATTCAACTTCTTAAGGTGGTGCAGATTAGCAAACTTAGTTCGGCATCTGTCATAGCTGGATCATTTTCGGGTCATCACATCATCTTCAACAGCCTACAATAGTCCACTGCTGGCCATAGGCCTCTGCAATCGCACGCCACTCAACTCGACGGCAACTCTCATCCAGTTCCTACCAGCCACCCTGCGAAGATCGTCGCTCCACCGAGCCTAAGGGCGTCCCATCTTACGCTTGCCGATTCGCGGTCTTCACTCAAGAACACGTTTACCCCAACGGTCATCAGTTCTACAGCGTTTAAGGCCGGCCCATTGCCAGTTCAGCTTACTTATTCTGTAAGCTATGTCGACAAGTCAGGTTCTCTGTCGGATTCTTTCGTTCCGGATGCGATCCCTCAGAGAGATTCCAAAATTCCTGAATTTATAAACCGTGAGGTGAGGTGAAAGTCATAACAGGCAGGACGCACTGATTGAAGACCTTAGTCTTTAGGCTCTGTCGAATACGCGACGAAAAGTCAAGTCTTCTCAAATGCTGCTTCGGGTGGGCTCGGCACAATTCGAGCGGCGTTTTCCCGAACGGTTCTTTACAAAATATTTTTGATTTAGCCGCCCGGCTGTGCCGAATTAGGCCGGCCGGACCGTAGAACATGCACCTTTAATAGGGAATAGGTACTTTAGGTAGAAGAAAAAGAAGAAGAGCACTCACCCCTGGTATTAATTCCTATCCAGTTGAGGTATCTGGACAATTTCTTGGAGATGTACGTCTTGCCGCGGGCCGGCAGGCCGACCATCGCGATCACATGTGGTATGTTCACATAGTTAGCGCGTTCACCTGGGGGACAACGAAAATAATGGTTAACAAAGTTTCAAAGACTTTAACATTTAGATTAAGATAGGACACACTGTCATCCCCTCTTTAGCCCCCTTAATGGATGAATTAAAAACAAATCAGTCAGCTGCATCCGGTTAGACTGGAAACCGATTCCAACATAGTCGGGAAAAGGCTAGGCTATTCTTTGTTTGAAAGAGTATACTCCCAAGTTGGTCCCATAGAAATATTGTCTTGATCTGATCATGGACTTTGGAGATATAGAACGGAACTCTTCAATAATAGACGGCAAATCTGTCGTGATCGTGCTGCAATATTGTTTACACAACATCACGCCTGTATGCTCTGAAGGGGTACGCAGATGTGTACATACAGTACACCCACATTTCGACAGGTATGTTAAGTTCCATTTTATTGGGGATAAGCACAGATCGTATTACATACCATGAAATGTAAATAAACTAAAATGATTTTATTTTTTATTCAAAATCAAAATCAATCAAAATCAAAATATTTTTATTTCACATAGGCCTAGATGGGCACTTATAAAACGTCGACAAAAAGGTGCACGGTTCGGGTTGGTCGTTTCCTATGGAGAAGAACCGGCAAGAAACTCCATGGTTACTCTTTTCAAATCATTTGGTGTTACAATATTATCATGTTACAGCATTAGTACTTAAGTATGGGGGAACAGCATAGGCCCGACAATAGGTCGTTGCTTACTACACAAAAAAAATTAAAACAAGATGAAAAGTTAACGAGCATCTGGGAATCTACAAAGCCTATAATGTTCAAACATTCACAAACAATCGGTAAAAAAGAATCTATACAAAGGTAAGAAAATATTGTAAAATAGTAAATTAAACAAGTGACACAAATATTGTCATCAGTGCTGTAACTATTCTGAGCAAAAGATGTATAAATGATTTGAAAACTATCGTAAAGAATCTGGTTAGATAGATGAGAAAAAATGAGCTTGAGAATAGTTAGAGACATCCACATATTTGTGCCGTTTATGAGCTACCAGGGAAGCCGCATGCGCAGAAGGAATTAAAGCCAAACTTCTTTGTCTTCGACGTAGTCCTTGATTTTGTAATATGCTTTTTTAATAAGGACACGTTTGATGTAATTTTTGAACTTTCCATCGGTCAGTTCTATAACTGACTTTGGCAACTTGTTATAAAAGCGTATACTGTTTATAAGAAAAGACTTGCTAGTTTTAGTTAATCTGAATTTAGGTATTACAATTTCGTGTTTACTGCGTGTATTTATATTATGGAAGTCGCTTCTAATTTTGAAAAGCCCTCGATTTTTGCGGACATATAAAATACATTCTAAGATATAGAGCGAAGGCAAAGTCAGTATATCGATCTCTTTAAATTTTTCTCTTAGGGACTCGCGAGGACCCATTTTATAGATTGCGCGGACTGCCCTCTTTTGTAGAATAAAAATTGAGTCAACGTCTGCTGCTGATCCCCACAGCAGAACGCCATAAGACATAATACTGTGGAAATAAGCATAGTATACTAACCTAGCTGTGGCTTCATCAGTTAACTGCCTAATTTTCCTTACTGCATATGCAGCTGAGCTTAACCTACCCGAAAGAGTTCTAATGTGCGCGCCCCACTGCAATTTTGAGTCGATAGTAATCCCTAAGAATACAGTTTCCGCTATGACATCAAGTTTTTTGCCGTCAAGATTTAAATTTAGATCCCGTTGTGGTACATTCGGTAAAGAGAACTTTAGACATTTTGTTTTGTTCGCATTCAGTAAAAGATTGTTAGCTGCGAACCATTTTGAGAGAACAGTAAGACTTTCGTTGACATGTAAGACATCCGTATCTTTTCTATTTATTTTAAAAATTAGCGAAGTGTCATCAGCAAATAGAATTATATCCGATAATTTGGCCATCAAATAAGGGAGATCATTAATGTAAACAAGAAATAGGAAAGGACCGAGAATTGAACCTTGGGGCACGCCCATCTTGACTAGAGACCCGGAGGACGTCGCCCCATTTACATTTACTTTTTGCTGCCTTATTGCTCATTATAAAGACAGAATCATCAAAGAAGTTACTAGAAATTGAATTGAATCAGCATTTTATAATGTATGAGAGACAGTAATTGCACACGCAACTAAAACTATTATTAATTTTATTGCTTTAAGATTACTTCTCACATGACACCAAAAAAGCTGGCATTATTATTTTACCAACAATATGAATTATTATGGCAAACATAATAACACTACACTTTTTAGATAACACAAAAATATTTACCCAAAACATCACATACAACGATGGATGGATTTTTATCTATTAATACTTGTGTGTGTACCTAGGATGTTTACAAGCAAACATGTGATACCTCTAGGTACTACAGGAGGTTATCATCAAATAACTACTTGTTTATGCTTAGTTTTATAATATTGCTTGATTGTCTCTGTAAATGTTTTGCTGTATTGACTGTTGGCTTCATTAAGAATATTATATTCTTTAATCCGTTGGGTAAAGGACTTTTTTACAATCCATTGCATCATGCATAAACTCTGCCTTTTCCTCAGGGGTGACCAGAACCTACAGAACGGCCAGAATCCATCAATTTGATAGGCCTGCACATCATTCTTTATTTTTTTTTCTGTTAGTTTCTGCAGACCCCCATGGGTAAAAGGTGTGAGTTTATGTATGTTTGTATGTGAATATAAAAACAGTTATTTATAAAATAATTTCAATGATGGAGATCTAAATTAAACTATTCAAATTCCATGTATTCTATGTAGTTAGCTGCTATTTTGAAGCTGCCACATTTCTTATTCATCCACTCAACATGATTATATTATGAATATATAAAGATAGTTATGAATATAAAATCAATAATCAACCAACAAGGTCAGTCAGTCTCATAGGTCATAGTTGAACACAATAAATTAAATGGTTTATATTAAAATAATATTGATTGTCAGTAATCTTGTCTATGCTGGTTGTATTTGTTTATCTTACCTTTGAGAGTTCGAGGCAGAATTTGTAATGATCTGTGCTTTGTCTTATCTTGGTAAAAATGCGAGATTCATAATGTTTTTGACAGTTTACCTCGTTGTAAGTCAGCCTATGTAAAATTTGTACATTTATATCTGTTTATTTATGTGATGTAGATAACAGCTGCCCCTAAGATGACCATAAAGAAAGTAAATATTTATTTGGCACATGCCACAAGTGCACACAACAAAAAAAAAAGGAACTTAAATCTAAACAGAAAAAAAGAGATAGTTGTGTGTGTCTCTCAGCTGCGCCAAATAGAAGTATACTTTTAGTTTATATTAGGGTTATCAGTCTGCGAGATAACTTGGTCATTTCATTTATGTTGTTAGACTTCCAAATACTTACGAATTTTATTCACATACATAATATTTATGTATGAAAACAAAATCCTAGCATTTGCTTATCTAAAGTATTTTAATGGGTAGTTTGAAGATGTCACTGTCTGACAAACTTACTCTTCAAAACAATGTTCTATACTATTCTAATACAACTTCAAGCCTACCGATAGATATGGTGGACACGTTAATTCGATTATGACATTTATCTAACTGATAGTAATCCATTACTACGGTAAATTAATTGGACAACTAACACACTTCATTTCAATGATTTTTATAGAAAAAAAAAACACTTTATGATACAAGTTCTAATAAACTGCATGTTGCGAACTCGTCGCCATAGGAAGTATGTATGTCCTTGTGACGACAGCATGTAAACTATATATTCTCCATCGGAATTCGCACAACAAGAGTTTTCACTAACCATCACCAAAATACTGCTTGTTGAGGTACTTCCAACCTTCGGCACGTTTATCTTCAGAGTCCATAGTACGCTGATTTATGAACTACCGCTGTTAGTAAAATAAATACGTATTTTTATTAATAACTTTAATAATTCAGCACTCGATCAGCTCCGCCGACGGCAGTACGCGAACTGTCAATGTCAACTTGACTTGAAGAAGTGAAATCTGAAATCGATTGACGTGCCAAGCATGACATAGGAATTTACCAGGCATAGACAAAAGCCTTTTCAGCCGCTTTCGTTTGGACGGTTTAATAAAAAAACATGTTTTACCTGTATTTACTCCGTGGTTTTACCGTTTTTAAAGTTTAAATTTTCCATAATATCATTACTTTGCTGTTTTGACATTTTGATCTTTGTGTTCGAATTGTATAATGAATAAAGGCTTTTGGAACAGCTGTCGCTCGGAGTATGCAATCAGAAACCTCGAGATTTTGTACAAGCAATGAGAAGCTTAGGCAGGCCTTTAGCCTATATGTACCTACTTCCCAACTTCACCCCTGGGTGAAGTCGGTCTGTGGATGTTAATGATGCAAATTGCATGTAAAAATGTTCGTAATTCCATTATTCCTTCCTTATAAAATAAGGTCTTTTACAACAATTAATTAAGAAATGTACAGAAGATTTATGTGTCAAAGATTACGACGAATGTAACCTCTATAATATTGTGAGCGAGAGAAATGCGTCAGAGATCACGCCGTGTGTTGATGAAGCCAGTTGACGACATCCGAACGATAACCTTTACATATATTGCATGATAACGGCTCATAATATTTTCACGTCGACTAATCGTTCCTAAGTCCACTAATTATTGCATTCATTTGAGTAGTTTCTTAATTCTTGTTTGTTTAAAAAAGTTGTGGTAATGGTTTCATAGATGTCGTTGCTTGTTTCGAGTTAAGGTGGATGCGCAAGGGTAGCCCGCGAAATTTAAATTTTCTTACGTTTATTGCAATTTGCAGGTCAGTGTCAGGTTGTATGTTGATGAAAATATAAATCGCGCCAGTAACACGTATGGAGTTACAGAATTATAATCATTCAAATCATCAATATAGCTCTACAAGTTCATATAATCACATTCTATACTGTTCATATACTATTTCATGAAAAAGTCACTCTGAGATTATATGAACTTGGAGGGTTGTACTGATGATTTGAATGATTATAATACTGTAACTCCATAAGTGTTACTGGTGCGATTCATATTTTCATCAACATAGAACCTGACACTGACCTGCAAATTGCAATAAACGTAAGAAAATTTAAATTTCGCGGGCTACCCTTGCGCATCCACCTTAAGAAAGGACTGTTACGAACTCTATTGAAAAAGTCTAACAAGCGTTCTAATTTTCTAGGTAATCCGGAGCTTTTACCCTATGATGATCTCCTCCGTTTCTAGGCCTTTCTAGAGGAGCAATAAGTATCCTATGCCCATCACATGTTAAACTTCCACCCCATTTCAATAGATTTCGTGTACATTGGCCTCTCTATTCGGATTCTAAGTTTGAAGTTTAGAAATGTTTCTATGGTCTAATGTTCCATAAATATTTGATGTCATAAGTCACAACTATCTGCGTACCTCTACCGAAAATGCGAACCTTGTAAACGAAATCGGATTTGAGATTCGTGGTAGTCCATAGATCCATATTGCACTTTTAGGTAATCCGCTAAAATTGGTTTAGGCACGAGCCCGGTTTAGACTGGCTTGTTATGTGCTTCATTACCTATGTATTCCCAAAATATCGCACTGCGGTAAGATAATTAAATTTAATTATGTAGCTTGTGGTTTTTTTATGAGACTGTTAATAGTCATAGTAGAGCTAGGTCTAAACTCTCAATCGCAACACTGCTCACCTAGCGGGTAAACCTAATTGGTATTCATTATCCATTCAATGCAACTACTTTAGTTGAAGTAAAATGAGACATTGAGACCGCTGCACGATCAGACTAATGGTTAATAGTTTAGGATCATTTCGGTAGATGGCATTAGTCTTTAATTAAATCCACCATTATTATAGGACCACTATACTTAGATTATTTTCTGAAAAGGCAACTAACTCATACCTTTTTTATTAAAACTGACCTAATTGACCAAAAAATATTCCTGTAAACTATGTGTCTGAATTTGTCCGGCTTTTCGAGCCCTCATAAAGGGCCTTTGACCGGCTACATAAATAATTTTCCGGACTTTTCATCTTCCAAATATTTTTTTAAGAACATAAAAAGTTAAATTCAACTAGCCCTTATTCAAAAACAGTTTTTTTGAATATTATAATTTAGCTACATACACTACCTACCGGACTTGGTAAAAAAAATGTTTTGTTACTGGATTGTCAAAACTCGAAATAGTCGAAATGGTAACGATAATTCAGTTCCACTGAACTGCGCTAGTAGAAACTAGTTCCTATTTCATGCCATTACTTAGTCCAATATTGTGACGATGACGTGGTAATGGCGACTCAGAGCCGCCATTTTCAAAGTTCACACACATTTTCTAAGGCGCTAACGTGCAAATTGACGAGCATTTGTTTACCAATACATTTGTGACGTCACATGGCAGGTCTCTGAATGAAAGTGAGCGACGTTCGGTGGGTGGGACGCGCTAATTTAGCTCGCTGCTACGTCATTGGCTGCCCTTGACATTGTGTTGAGTTGAGAATGAGATGTGGTCAGTTGACTGTATTAAGTACACGAACTGATTTACTAATAATAAGATCAAAGGGAGTTCAATAAAAATTCTGGGCGCTGTGATGGTATCACCTCTTCCGCTCTAGTCTGAAAACGGAGTCAGGGTTTGTACATACAATCTGAGCCGAATTTAACAGATACTGAAACTGGGCCCGCGCCCTAGTTCTCTCTTTACAAATTTAATAATGAGTAACTGGTTCTGCAACTGCTCTACTGTTTTTTTTTTTGTGACAAGTGAAATTGGCATTTTCTGGGGCTCAGATTTGGAGCGGACCAAGCGAGGTGCCCTGTAAACTCTTTTTCTATTTAGATACTTACCTACAACGCTAAACCAATCTACACGTACCATCTTGCAGCGTAGACCTGGTAGACCCCTAACTAGGTCCATTGTGCTATCTGCTTTGCGGCTATATGATCCTTATCAGAGACTAGAAACGTGACGTGATAATATGTAAGTCATTTATGGTCTTACTTAGACGTAGAGCCTGACTATGTATTCCATCATAGTGTCTAGGAATTCGGACAAACAATTGACGAACAATTATGATAAAAATAGCCTTTCAATAGTGCATTTGGGTTTGGGCAGAGCCGTAACACCTCTATCTCTTGAATGTTCGCTCTCTCTGCCAGAGAGATGTAGCTATACGTATGGAAGAACGATGTTTGAGGTTAGCCATCCTGGGTAAAGCTGGTTTAATAATCGGCATCGTCTAAGCACATGCGAAATAATAATCATACCCTATCTAAATCATATTAACGGTAAGATTTAGAAAGGGTTACCATCCATCCGGATTTGTCCGGATAGGTAGAACTTCCACGACTGGCCTTGTTATTCCAGATCACATTCCAGACTTTTCGACTTAAGGGCATTTACTATAAAATTTAAATTCAAAATCTTTATTTCGAGCGGCACCCGGTTTAGGCTGGCCGTGACTCGAGCCACCATTGATGCGCGCTCGCGCATTATTGGGTAAAAATAATCTACACGCGCCCCCGCAAACATCCCTGACGCACTGCAACACCATGGCAACCCCATCAGTTTCCGGAATGCATTATTGAATTTGACACGAAGGGCACGACGCTTGTGAATAATTAAAAAATTAAGGAATATTAAAAATTAAAGATTCAAAGTACTTTCTACTGAAAGCCCAATGGCAAGCAGGGCTATGCCCGCGGAAATATGTGGATTATTCCAGTATTGGTATGGCAATCAGACCAATCATGTGAAATGGGATGGTACGCTCTCTGAGCTGTATAGGTTGGAGTGTGGGGTCAGACAAGGAGGTCTGACGTCTCCCAGGCTCTTCAACCTCTACGCAAATGACTTCATAGAGGGACTCAAGAGCATGCGTGTCGGATTCAGTGTTGGTGGTGTTAGCATTAAGAACATCAGCTATGCGGACGAAATGTTGCTGCCGGGTCCGTCTGCGGGGGCAGTAGGGGAACTGCTTGGGACTTGTGAAGCTCACACTGCTGCACATGGTTTAACTTTAATGTTAAAAAGTGTCAGTACATGTTCTTTAAGGTCGGCGGCAAATGCCGAGAAGAGGGACCTGAGCTGCTTATAAACGGGTCAGTGATCCGAAGAATATCTATCTTAAATACTTGGGTCATTTTCAGTCCGACGATCTTAAAGACGATGTAGAGGAGCGCAGGGTACTAGGCGTCCGGTGCAACATGTTGATCCGTAGATTTGCTCGGTGTACGGACTTAGTTATAATCACTTTTTTCAAGACCTCCTTGCCAGAGTCTGTACACGGTAGTCTGCCTAACCCTTCGGGAATTACTAGCGAAAATGAAAAAAATAATAATAATCGAAAGTACCTATATTAAAAATTAAATTATAAAGGGTGTAACAAGACCCTTCACGAAGCCGAAAGGTACTTGTTCTCCCCGTCACTGCAATCATTTTTTGTTCTAGACCTTAACTGGGAACCTTCTAGTTACGGAGATATTGGGGGTCAAAGTTCCAACGTTTCCAGTATTTTTTTAAAAATACGTGTTTTTACCCGACTGCGCCAGAAGGAGGGTTATGTTTTTCGAGAGTATGTATGTATAATTGTTTGGCACGCTCTGTGGCCGGCCGGAACGGCTCGATGGATTTTAGCTTGAGAGGTGTCGTTAGATTCTTATTTACTGTGAGTGACACTGGGTATATAAAAAAAAAAACTGATAAGGTAATGATCAGCGTAATATTAGTGTATTGGTGTGTCATGTGTATATAGGCTACTATAAAAAAAAAAACGTTAATAAAAAAAAATAAAAAACCCGACTGCGAAAAAAAAACAAAAACCATAGAACATAGCGACTTAAACAGTCGGGACCCATTATTGGGACGATTTAAGCTGGTCTATATATGTTTATGGGTCCCGACTGTTAAGTCGCTATGTTCTATGCTTTTTTTTTTGCTTTTTCGCAGTCGGGTTTTTTAATTTTTTAAATTACCGTTTTTTATGAATGTTAGATTTTTACTTTATACAGCTCCACAACTCGCGTACTATTCAATCCATCCATCAGCACAATGTTTTGAGTGCGTTACATTGAGTCCTACCGTAAAACGTGATTTCATTCTAAAAAAAAAAGTCGTTTCCCAGCAAAAATTTTTGCGTAAAGTTACGTAATTTGATGTACATTAAGCATAATGTACATCAAATTACGTAACTTTACAAAAAAAAATTTATACCAAGCATGGTTGACGGCTTCGTGAAGGGTCTTGTTACTACACCCTGTATAAATAGACACTTTACAGACTTAGGGGTATTACAATTGTCACTTGACAACAACGAAGTGATAGAAAGATATCATTTGTAGCGACTGGCGAGCAATCGCTTGTCTCTGATGATCGATTGGGGTTAGATAAGGTTCGGGTGAGGCTTATTGGCAATATCTACTTCGATTACACGTGTAATTTTGTATCAGATGGCTAAGGGATTTTGTTCATTGGAATCATTGAACCGAGCATTGATAACCCTCTGGAATTGGATGTTGATCATGTTCAGTAATACTATAATAGTAGTATAAGACTTTTTGTGCTGTTTTCAGCGTTGACACAGGAGTAGATTGTATGTTTACCATTAAAATTAATGGTTTGGAGATGTGACTACCTAAACCGGAAGAGACAGGAAAAGAAATCCGGCCAAGTGAAGATATGCTGTATTGTTTTACATTCAACAGCAAAACTAAATTTGATTTTCATAGTATGTTAATGAAAAACAAAGTACTGCTACAGTTTGATGAAAAAGTCCCCATATCTCAAAAACTATACATCAAATCTTGTTCAAACCAATTTTGTTGAAAGTTTTATTTACGTTCTACAATCCTACATTTTTTCAGAATTTTCCTCCTCTTACTTTGGAAATTAGAGGGATTACACAGATTTTACCACTTTGGAAGTATCTATCTTTCAAACGGTGACTTTGAGAAAAAATGGTTTTAGGAACCTCAGTGTCATTTTTAAAGACCTATCTATCTATAGACACCCCGCACGTATAAGTTTGATGAAAAAATCATTTTTTAGTTTCAGTTCCATGTATGGCGAGCCCTCCCCTTAATCTTTTTTATTTTTAAGTATTTTTGTTTGAAAATCTTATAGCGGTTCGCAGAACACCTACTAAGTTACAATTGTGTAGACCTAATAATTTCGGATTAAAGTGGCTGTGACATACACGGACAGACAGACAGACATAGCGAATCTATAAGGGTTCCGTTTTTTGCCATTCGGCTACGGAACCCTAAAAAGGAGATGAAGAATTGTTTATTGGGAAAATTAAGTTACTTTTCAATAGAAATTCTGAGGGAGAAGGTTGTTGTGAGACTGGGGGTTTGTGGCTAAATTTGGGACAGGCCTGGACTGCAACAAGCTAAGTTGATTTCATTTGAACGCAAACCTTCAATAGGGTACTGTATCAGACAGTCACGGCTAGAGTCAATGAACTACCGAATAACTCTTGAGAAAAACGAATAACTAATTGAATATTTTCAATAGCATTGGAAACATGAACCCCTGTCATGATGCCACGCTCGTGCTCGATACGATAATTAGTGGGAAAGTACCTGGACACTGGGCGACCGAGTTCCGCTCGATTGAAAAAAGAAAAAACGAATTTTCCCAGGTATGTGACCTAGCTAGATCGTTTTTTCGCCACCGTAAACCCCGGATATTGCAACTTTCATCGAAATTGTAAGAGCCGTTTTCGAGAACTTGAATTTGGACTTTGCTCATTCAAATTATAGGGTAGGATACCAACGCTTTAGATATTGGAAGAACAGTCTGTCAATATAGAAAGAAATAATTATTAATTTAAAAAAATATTTATTGACGCGAATTTGCGTGGTTTTTATTTCAATTTATCTAATTTCATTCTGGTTGCCTGGCAAAGATTGCTAATTACATGATGACATTTACGACCCAATTTTTTTTTTCATATCTTTTAGATTCATAACTTTAGATTGGCCAGAATCAAGTCCGCCTTTGATTTTTTTCATTGTTTTTCTGGCATAATGTGTTATTTTTCGGCTCGTGTTTGTAGTTATAATTCTGTAAATGTTTTTGAGCATATTTATACGTGTTTGAGTAGTTATGACCAGTTTGGCACCATTAATAGTAAGTCAAACCATTCATCGAGTGAGGAAAAAAAGCGAGTTGAATATCATGAAAATAGAATCGATCAGCCTATCAGTATTCATATCATATCCTAACCACTTTGATTTGAGGCCTGACGAAGAAGACATGACGTGAATTTAAATCCTGACTTTAATTCGTTATTACACTTTCTCGGAAATAATTACCTACCAGTTTCTTAACACAGTGTAATTGGTATAGTATTCATGAAAGTAGTTGTAAGCGCAACATCAGAGGCAGACATGAATGGGATCATCAAGGAAATTGCAGCCTACGTACTATTACCGCGTCCTGTCTCCGGCATTTGACCGAGTCATCTCACGCTGGGAATTACTGTTCACGACAAAGATAGTAAAAAAAACATAGAATAACTTTATATACAGTTCCGTTTTACTTTATTAGTAACGGATGAAACAAATGTTAAGTTTTTGCAGCCTGCCAGCTCTTTGCGAGCGGTCGGTAACATAAATTGGTAACGGGACATCCCAAGGCAGTATTTTAGGACCGTTCCTTTTATATTCTTCGTTCGTCTTGTTTTAATAGGCTCAAACACGACACCTATATCGCATTTTTCGGAATGTACTGTAAGTTATTTCAGTTGTTGAGTTGACAAACAGGTTGGGGAAACCTAAAAAAAGAGACGTCGTGGTTGAATTACGTTTGCTTTTTTATCTTTTTCGTCATTAAACATGCGATGCAGTTGTATACTATCGTATCTGTGTTTCTCTAATTTGTTTTTAATGAAAATACCTAGTACTAGCTGATTGGTGATGTCATCAAAGTGATTAGTTCGGTGAATCCAGTTATTTCCGAATAATGATTGTTGTCTGAGCGATAACGAAACAAACACTATGTTGTCATCTTATGTTTATTTATTTTTGTCGATCAATGTTTTATCTTAATCGACATTTTTATGTAGACGTGTTTGCTTCCGTGTTCGTGACGCTTTGTATACAGATAACTAATTATCATCTGCAGATCGCGCAAATTTATAGGCCTATCAAATACAATTTGAATTTCCAATCGTATGTCTTTGAATTGGAGCCAGTAAGGAAAATTCACGAAAGGGTATTAGGTGTGCCAGGTGTTGGTCTTCATAAACTAGCTGTGGTCTTTAGGAGCGAGCCCAATGGTCCAAAAGCCCCGGACCATAAATCATTATATCATGATGATACACAGACACAGGAAACCTGGATTGGTTCTAATGATTTATGCCTGGATTGCAATACACACCACCCAGGTGCCAAGTCACACAAAGCACTTGGTGCCGATAAGGTTTTATAATGCACCTGATATCAAACGATTACAGTCTATTGTTTGAACAAAGTTTATTGACCTAGACGTAGGTACCTAGGCAAATTAATTCAATATGGCCTTTTATAATGGTGGATCCAGGTACCATGATTTGTGGTGCGAGAAGCCAATGAGAATCCGATTTTTTTTAATTGATTGACCAATATCTACGTTTAATTTTATTACTAACGAGAGAACTAGTCAACTTGTATATACATTAAAATGTATAAATTACAAATAACTTAAAGTAACTAACTTAAACTAATCCACAAAATAGGTACCTACTTAATAATCATCCTCACACAATGGGGGCTATCGCGTGTGAATTCACCGCTAGAGGCGCTGGTGTAGCACGAGGGCACCGAAATGTCAGATGTCCTAGAAAGTTCACGCGTTGCGTGCTTTTTCAACACGTATTTTAGGACCCAAAGACCAAAGGCCGTCCCTCTATCATTTACTCTTTCTTCTGTCATGTCATTCCTCACACCATCCATCCATCTACCCATGCGTATCCTCGTACCTTATCATTTGTCTTTGAGGCACATGCGTTTCATTTTAACCCACTATCATCACATTATCAAGACGGACCTTTAAACTTTTCTGTAGGTAACATATTTAAACTTCCTCTTAATTAGTCATCTTATTTTTAGTCTATTTATTGAATACTGAGTATTAAGCAAAATAAATGATTTGATTTGATTTGATTTTGATTTAAGGTAACGGTACCTACCCTACTATTGAGCGTATTGCGTTGACGAATGAGAAAATATGACACAATAATTTGTTGTTATAATTTACTATCGCAGCGAACTCTGAACTCAGAAACATGCAGTTCACACTTTGAAATGACAAATGAGCACAAATTATTACGCTGGTGACAATATTTTCTGCTGTATCTGCATATTTACCTATAACAACCAGGGCTTGGAACCGGTTTTGAAATACCGGTTAATATTGTTCATAAACCCGTTATAATATCGTTCTTCGATTAACCGGTTAATTACAAAAACAGTTTAGACTAAACCTAAATCATTTTGGATACCGGTTTTTGCAGAAAATATTATTTTAATACTCGCACTAACCTAAATAAACCGGTATTACACAGACTCCATTCAAGTATTTTGTTGCACTCACGACAAACGAAACTAAGAGCGCGGTCGAACACAATCTGCTTGTGAGTGCGTTATTCGTTGGCGTAGAGCGACTAGACCGAGAGCTTTTAAGAGAGATGGCGTAGTAGGTAAAACTCTTATTTACTTACCGCCGAATCTCAAATTAACCGGTTAAAATCGCTCAACAGAATCGGAATTTGTAAAAAAACGGGTTCTCCCATTAACCGGTAAAAACACCGGTAACCGAAACCTAAACCGCAATCGTTTCTGGTTTGGGGTCAATGACCGAAACCGGTTTGGAAAATTAACCGGTTTCCGAGCCCTGATAACAACAACAACAAAAGTACTTAATATGAACTGTACTTTGTACAACAGTACAAAGGTACTTAATATGGCGAAGATAGATATCAATGTTTGTTTATATGATACAGTTAATTAATCTAGATAATTAGAGTTATCTTGAACTATTCTAATGACCTGTAGCTACGCAAATTGCAGAAATAGTTGATCGTGCTTGAATACTCACATAAATGGAATAGTTGAAGGAATAAAGGGCCTTTGACATACCTCATATGAAGTCGAATACCGACAATGATGTGAGTGACGGACTTGTAAGTTTTGCTTTGCAAATAAATTTAAGCAAAGCGTAGCGTTGTTAGGTCTTGTTCTAGAACTGAAAACATCTACCAACCAGCACTGGGTCCACACTGGTATCACGAAGAGGAGCTGTGAGGCCCAGCACTGGGACCAATAGAGGTTCATTATGCGTCTAATAAAATGTTAGGTACAAGTACAAAACAACATAATTAACAACCATCAGAATAAAGGATCTAAGAAAAGTTTTATACCATTACGTCTGTCATTCGAAAGACATTTCGAATCTTCGAATTATTTACAAGAGTAAATAACCTAGCAACAAACTTAAAAAATGGCGTCAAAAAACTCCTCCTCAACGCTGTCAACTGGTACGGTACGGTATGTACCCAAGAGACTGGCGGCGTTGCCACGTTGTATGTTGTTGTTTGTTGTTTATTTTCTTTAGGTTATTTTAATTAATAAATTATACAAGAAATAGTTGAAACTAAAGTCATTTAAAAAATACATGATTTAATTTACAAGATATCAAATAAAGAATAGTTTCGATAAAAGTCACAAAGAGAAAAGTGGAAATTCCGATGTCTCGGTCAGGTACCTATCTATCTACTGATCGTAATCGTAAAAGTCAAGATAAAAGATAGCACAAACCAACGGTGCAAAACCTCTTTGCGATATTGAATTCTTGAAACGAACCCTTTTACTGGCTGAATAGTTTCCTCCTATTTTCTTTTGTCCTTAGCTCAGGAGCGGTTTTTAGAAGAAAAAAAAATGTGGGATCGCTTTGAAATTCATGATTGTAATCCCATGCTACTAAATGAGCAATATTTGTAATCACGTTCTCGAAAAATCGATCTAGCTAGGTCTCATAACTGGGAAAATTGAAGTATTCTACCCGAGCCGAGCTCGGTCGCCGGATGGAAAAAACGTAAGGAAGGCTTCATTACCCAGGCGCTTTAGGCTTATTGCTTCTCCTCCCCCGATTTGCTTACTTAAAAATAAACAGAAAATGCAATGCATAGACGTTCACGTTTTCCAGCCATGCTAGAAGTTATCTCTACACATACAATGTACAGACAATAAAAAATAAAATAAACTGTCTATGTACTTACACTTTACTGTGTACATAATGACGGCTCATCATCATTATGTACATACAGCGTGATTAATACATGTTTTGAGTGTTATGTGTACTTACATAGATACGTGTTTTAGGAGTTATTTTAAGAATGTTCACCTGTTTGTGCCTCCTAGGTATTGCATCTATTAAGAATGTCAGTCTATATCGCCTGAAATACAGGATTACCTAGTTCAATTACAAATCATGGGTGAACTTGACATAGATTTAAGAAAAACTGTATTTATTTAACGTCATACTTTATATTTTTGAAAACATTTTATTTATGTAGGTATAAATAAAGGGTATAAGAAGCCTTGACGAAGCCGAAAGGCACTTGTTCTCCCCGTCATCGTCATTGCGAACATTTTTTTTTGTTCTAGCTAGACCATACCTTTTACGGAGATATTGGGGTCAAACTTATTCACAAGTATTTTTTTTTTTAATAAATGTTTTATTGTAAATTTTTTACTTTAAACACCTCCATGACCCCCGTAATATTCAATCCACCCATCAGCACTAAATGTTCTGAGTGTGTTACATTGAGTTCTGCTAACGACTAAAACGTGATTTTTCACTCCAAAAAATAAAGTCATTGCCCAGCAATAAATTTTTCGTAATGTTACTTAGTTTGATGTACACAATGCTTGGTTGACTGCTTCGTGGTGGGTCCTGTTACACCCACCCTGTATAATAAATTACTTAACTGCGAAATGAGGTACACCTCTACCTAACCCTTCGGGGATGTCAGGCGTGATATTATGTATTTATATACGTGCCTTTACTTGAATATCTACATACATAAAATTCACTGACAGACAACTTACCTACAACCCAAACCTTTGAATTGCTACACTCATGTCATGTGCACTTACCATCGGGCACATGGCAACTAGAAAAACATGAAATATGTCATCAGGTAACAGCTGTTTCGACACGAGTAATAATCGTCATTTGGCACAGCAAGTGACAATTGAGACGCTCATCCTGATTGCGTAGGACAAAACGTCTTTGTAAACAAACAAACATTGAAATAATTTAATCTTCTTGACACCAATCTCTCTTTTACTGGATTCCTGCATGTCAGTAAAATGCCATGTCCAATAGTACTTACGGTAATGTATAGAGGATATACATTTTACGGAAAAAAATTGCAAGCAAAAGTCTCCACACAATGGGTGCCAATGCTATGAGATGGACAGCGGCTCCAAGGTCGGCCCAGAAAGGAAGTGGCCCGGGGTGCGAAGTGGCGCGAGAAAAGAGTAATTGGAATTGGGTTACAAGCCCAGCAGTGGGACGGTATAGACAAAATAAAAAGTTATTTAGCTAAGTGCAATTAATTTTCTTTTAATCTTTCTCTATAGCTCACCTTTCAGCAGCATTTCCATAGTAGTAAAGTACGGCAATTAAGTATTTCAATTATGTTGTGAACCAGCATTTGCACGTGAAAATTATACATGATAAAATAAACACAACTCTCGAATAAATAAAACGCCAAAATGTTCTATTGTCAATTAAGGCACGAGAACAATGCACGTCCTGTATTAGATCATAACTACATAAGACGAAGTCTTACACAAAGTGGTTAAATCCAGTAAAGAGTCGTGATTCATTGCACGTAGGAGAGGACTAGATAGTCGAGATGCAACCGGTTCAACAGACTTGCAAACTTGCAGCCAAGGTCGATTGTGTAAAAGAAAATAGAATTTATGATGTCGTTTTTTAAAAGACTTTTCACAACACTTGTTTGAATAATGTCTTCGGTCCCGTGATGAAAACGTGTGAGATGTTTCTACATCGAATTATACGGTTGCTTTCAGTATTTTTCACTTTTTGTTTTAGCTTGCTAGTACTTACTGTGACAGATTTTTTGTTAATAGAGAGTTTTCCGGCACTGACAAACCGGGAACTGTAATCATGTTCAAGAGCCAAGTTGTCAGCCTCTTTCTTCATAACGAGTCGGAACGATCATGATGGAAACAATGCGTAATATTTTAAAAATTTAATGTATTTATAGTGTAGTTTTGAATCATGCAGTTATTTATTTACACAACAAGATGGGTAAAAAACCGAAAGAAAAAGTCGTAAAATTATGAAAAGATAATCATAATAGTATATTATGATACAAGTGAGCTAAGTTGCTCATTATACACGAGGCTGTGGGTTGCAGCCCGAGCCGTATGCGAGGGCGAAAATTAGCCGACTGTCTAGTGAGCAAGTTGCTCACGAGTTTCATACGCACTTTTTCAACACACTTGCGAGGAAAAAACAAACAAGTATTGCAAAAATTGTTTAATTAAAAAGGGGCCATTCTTTGTTTTTGTTGAACGGAGATCTTAGTATTTCTTCACGAAACGTTCCTTGGATTGTAAAAGATCGTGGAATCTTGGTTTTAGTCTGGATAATTTTGACAAGAAGCATATTTCCGTGGGTTTCTACATCTTTTGTTGTAATATTATACGAGTCGTGCCTTCCTCGTATATAACCATAAGAATATTATTTAAAGACATCTTATCACGACGACATCATAAATATGTCTCAAGTGCACTGTCGAGCGTCACACTCAAATTGTAAAGATCTTCAAACTTCGAACATTGAATCTACCAACTCGTCGTTTCACTAGTTCGAGTCGTCTACTATTTTTTTGCAACGACGTGTAACTGGCAAAGACAGTTGACCCTTTTGAATTTAGAAGCATAGAGCTTGAGTAACCTTGAGTAAAGGGTGTTGCAGGCCTGTCTTTTGACCATTTAGAAGTGGCCAGACAAGACTTCACGTTATTAACCGTCCAACATGGAATAGGTTACGCATTATGATAGGGCTATGTACTTATTACAAGAAAAAATGGCCAAAGAAAAAATGGATGGATTGTATGAGGAATCACTACATAGTATTTAAAAGAGAGTGGCTTCCCTCTGTCTGTCCCAATGTATGCTTAGATATTTAAAACCACGCAACGGGTTTTGATGCGTTTTTTTTTATAGATAGTGATTCAAGAGGAAGGTTTATATGTAAAATATTGCACACGTGCGAAGCCGGGGCGGGTCGCTAGTTACTTATATGAAAGAAACGGGAGTGTTATATGTGACTTTGCTTTTTGTTACTGTTACTAAGACATAGGTAGCTAATCAAGTATTTATTGACATATTATTATTTTATCTCCTACAAATATACAACATATAAAACCTACTTTAAAGACTGCTTGATAACTTAGAACAACAGCGTTATTGATGAAATTATCAGTCGGCCACGTTATCGGCACGATTAATGCTTTTATTTGTTTATTATTGTTTGAGAATACATTGTAGATTCAGATACCAATGTTTATTAGATGTTGACCTTTACGACGTATGATAAACTAAAAGAAAAATGGTTTCTGCAAATATTTGTAGCCAGGCCAGCGTCCGCCCGTCTCACGTCTGTCTTGTGTTATGTTATAAAATAAATCTTAACAAACAGGCTCGATAAATTAACTAACTAATTCCCTACTATTACTTACTGTTAACCTGCGTCATCCAGAAATTATTTCATCAAGATATTGTTTATTTTGTCTATACATCAAGGTGCGATCACATAAAACATTATTGTTTTCAAGTGGTTTGCATTTCGGGGTAAGCTGTATTATTTGTTTGCAAGTAAAGCTTGAATGTCTGTAGCGCAGCAATCTGTTAACCAATGCAAATCTCATTTTAGTTAAAAAAAAAAAACGGACAGACATGGGGCAAGCAGGACGAATCTGTAAGGGTTTCGTTTTATGACATTTGGCTATGGTACCCTAAAAATTGACACTGACAGTCAATACAGTCAACCAAGCACTAGGTAACTTTACGCAAAAATTATTGCTAGGAAACGACTTCTTTTTTTGGGGCGACAAATCACGTTTTACGTTAACACTCAATGTAACGCACTCAAAACATTGTGCTGATTGATGGATTGAATAGTAAGGGGGTCGTGGAAGTGTTAAACGTAAAAATCTTACATTAAAAACATGTATTAAAAAAAAAAACTTGTGAAAAAGTTGGAACTTTGACCCCCAATATCTCCGTAACTAGAAGGTTCCCAGGTATGGTCTAGAATAAAAAAATGATCACAATGATGGGGAGAACAAGTGCATTTCGGCTTCGAAATGCACTTGTTCTCCCTCCCTTTATGTAGAATTGTAAGATGTCATGTTACAGAAATCTCGGAAAAAAATAAAGAGACAACGTTCAATTATTCACAGCTAGTCAGTGGCCCGAAAGTTTGACTGCCACCAAGGGGTATTCCGGCTCGTATTACCCAGTACTAACTAGATGGTGTATGTCAGATAGGCAGTCGCTCCATGTAAAATACTGGTATTCAGCTGCATCCAGTTAGACTGGAAGCCGACCCTAACATAGTTGGGAAAAGGCTAGGCAGATGATGATGATTCAAGCATTCACCTCAATCGGTTTCGGTCAATTAAAAACCGTACACATAGTGTTGAACACAAATCGCAACATTGATCACTGTTATTTGGAACACATGGGTGGAACGTGGAACGCGTAATATCGGGAACAACGACCGGGCCGAATTAGTTTTTATTGGTGTTTACCAGACACATTTCAATAGACAACGAACAATTTAACTGGTTTCGCAGATTAATCTGACTGTTTACATTATGAATAGATAAATACTAGTAATGAGTAGATGCCTACTAGAGAAGTACCTAATCGTTGAGTTCTAAGTATGATTTTAATGATAGGTACTTCTCAGCGGCACGGTGATAAAGAAGATAATACTTCTGGATGTGTTTTTTCTGTGAGTGTCACTTTGTGATCGATTTTGATAACAAGAATTCTTTGAAAGCTTCAAGCAGAGATCCATTAGACACAAAATTACTTTCTTTTTTGTTTCTAAGACAAGAATGTAGTTATCACTGACAAACATTACGGAATATAGAAAACATGATCCTCATTTCAAATTCTACGGCATATTCTCTTTAGCCATAACGCCATAATATCTGATAGTACGTGATGCTGATGACTTCACCTTTAAAAAAAAACAATGCCCGTGTTCTGGCAATAAACACGTTTATTACCTTCTTACGCGTCGTTTGTTATGGCAACGGCTTACATTACACAATTTGTTGTGCGGTTATCTTGGTCGCGCCACGCGGTACGCTCGTGATTTTTCACATTATCGGCCAACGCAGCTGCCCGGGTAAATTAAATACCTACTTACATAGTTTATAAATACAGGTTTTTCGCATTCTAGGCGTATTTAACAGTGTGGTCTTATTGTTTACTTTACTCGGTCAAGGACACGACGTGCGACGCGGTGGGACGCTGGCAACAAGTATTTTTGTTGATTTTGGAGAACACATTGACTGTTAAGATAATATTTTCAATGTCAGCTTAGGGAAAACTGTGAACGTAAGTAACGTTTTTGTAAATAATTTA
Organism: Eugnorisma glareosa; assembly: GCA_947578425.1. Taxonomy (NCBI): domain Eukaryota; kingdom Metazoa; phylum Arthropoda; class Insecta; order Lepidoptera; family Noctuidae; genus Eugnorisma; species Eugnorisma glareosa. The sequence continues at coordinate 18,573,263 of OX387973.1, read as the reverse complement.
TACGAAAACCAGATATTAAAATTACAGTTAAGTAAATGAGATAAATAAGCCAATACACGGAGCAAGTTTAGTAGTCAAACAAAGCAATGACTCAGAATGCAAAGTTTATGTTACTTACCATGATAATTATAAGCTTATATGAACGGAATATGCAAGTACCTATCTATCCACAATAATAACATTTCATAACCCTGTCTTTATAACTTATTAGTATACCTACCTATGTTTAGATAATTTAATTAAGTATGCAAAAAAACAATCCGCACTCTGTCTTTGGATACTTTAAAACTGTGATATAATATAACAGACCCCATTATTAGACCACTGCTTAAGCATTCCTGAGTAGATAAAGCCTTTAAAAACAGGTATTAAACAACAAAAATAAAGGCTAATTATTTTCGAGAACATTGTAACGTTACGACTTTATTTATTTTATTCAGCATAAAATCTTCGTATTACGAAGTGAAAATCCAAACTTGTAAGAGAGATTTTTCAGGGACATAAAAGTAATTAAACTATGAAAGAAGATTCCCCATTTATCATTTTAATCGTTGGATTTTCAAGCTTGCCGGAGAATAATGTCTTCGTTAGGATTTTGTTAGTACGGACAATAAAGTTTTGTAGATAATTATCTTATGTCCATGATATGACTAGAAGGGAGTAATAGTCTCTAGAAGTATGGAAAATAGATTTGGGATAGTGGCAAAGAGAATGATGATGATGAATGTAATCTTCTACACCAGTAGGCACCATCATAGAGATTAATAAATAGACTCCAAAACATTATTGTGAAACTGACATAATAATGTAGCATCAAAACATGACACAAATCATAATATTTTCGACTCTTGAGCTTCTAGAGAAAACAAGAAATGCTGCGATAGTAAGACATAAACAGAAAAGTAATCTCCTTACAGTTATTATGTATTTACTATGCAGTCATTTGCGTGTGCATCTCCGAGGTGATTGCCACGCGGTTCATCGTCTTAACCTCAAAGCCCACTGCTCAAACTATGAAAAGATTAAGTTATAAATAGAACTGCTAATTTTAGAACCGTGGGAGCAGTCACTGCCACCGCTAACAGAGAATTGAGAGTATTGTAGTGAGTTCACGAATAATTGATTCATACCTAGTCATTGGGAACAAATTTGCATTTCATGTACTTAATTTACATTTAAAAAAATAGTCCGTGCCGTAAGATAAATGGATAGGTAAATTATAGAATGAGTAAATATGAGGAAGTCTCAAAGTGGCACTTCTGACTAAAAGGGTGTGTGGAAATCGGTTGTCATGGTGGCGGTTCTGATGGAGAAGAAGAATGAGGAAAACATCGTGAAGAATCTTAATTGAGTATGAATGTGGGTGGCGAAAATAAGATTAGGGCAAAACCAAAGAAAGGATGGATAGACTCTGTGATTAAAAGATAATATTAAGGCGAGAAGAGGCGTGACAGGGGTGACTACTGTGATGACGGCTAATAGAGAAGTATCGAAGAAGATAGCATGCTGCGCCGACTCCAAATAAATTGGTATAAGGACTGGAGAATGAAGAGTGTATAATTACAAGTGCTGGGCATTTAACTATGTAACTCTGTACTATGTCTCTCTCTCTAACAAAAACGAAAATGTTTCCGTTAGAATCTTGTTGTTCTTGTGCTGGGATATAACCATAATCTTTGGTACTGTTGTTGTATTGTATTGTATAGATATATAGTTTGGCTCTATGCCAGCTTCAGGGCCTACCTACTATCTATTGAGTTCATATTATTATTTTGTTTGGCATAATGAACTGTGTGTTCAACAATGTTTACTACTTTCATAGCATACTTCCGTTTGGATAACTTTTATTACATAACTAAGAGCTTTTAGACAAGTCTTCAGATGAGTCGACTTTTATAACATTTAAATGCTGAATTGAAGTACCCATAGCAAAATAATCTCGTAGTAACTGAAGTACAGTAACAGTTCCGCATACTAGTTAGGGCTACGAGTAACATCATTAGCTGTTAAATGTAGACGTATTGAAATCACTGTTTTTTAATGTAATAAAATAGAGCGTAGGTATTTGCAGACTTTATTACTATATTGTGATTCCCGAGGCACTATTTTAACTGCTAGTTGCTTAGATTCTACGAGTTTTTACAGACGAAACTTATATGACCACGACCACATCACCACACCCTATTTCACGCTGCCAATAGTTTTCATTTTGACAATTCAAATGTAATTTGTAGGCCAATACCAGTTTAGAATAATATGTAAAAAACGATTCGTCTCTTGCGAACAATACTCATTAGAGGCGAACAAAAGTAGGTAAGACGTAGGCGTCTGTTAATGAACTTGAACATTTAACACGCCGTGACCCCAAACGTAAAACTATAAACTAGTCACTCAATGAATAAATTGATTACATTATAACAATTTGATAATTTGATTACATTATAACAAAATAGATTCCAGGAAAAACATAATTTAAAGTAGATAACCAATTTGGGTATCTACAGTTTAAAGATTTAAACAATATGGTCATTTTTTTAAAGCATTTTATGGTATACGTATACCTATTGGTATTTAAATGTTTGGTCCTTCGAGCCGGATCAAGTAAAAAAGTTTTATTACGAAATTAATTATTACTAGTTTAGTAGCAATTAAAGCTCAGCACAACGCAACATACCTACATTTATTTAGTAAACACTAAACAAATAGAGTGTATTGGTTGTCTATTGTATTATTTACATAGGTACACGAGGCGTCTTGGCACCGTTCTGCGCCAAATGTAAATTATGCTTATAGTGTATTTCCGTGTCTATACTATGAACGTATTTATATGCTTTCTTAGCTATGATCAAATAATTAGTAACATAAAATCACGCCTGTGTATTTCACGATCATGAAATACATTATTATACTAATTTAGGAACCTGTATACCTACGTACCATTATGTTTAAGCTCTAGGGCGAGTCAATTGCCAAACGATCGATATTTCTACGTTTTCGTTTGGTACTGAGAAATTCCTCAAACATACATCTCGCCTGTAATCCATCTCTGAAGGCATTAATGATAATAGTACATTCACGGTTTGCCATATATATATATTTAGAATAATTAATGAAATAAAAAAGAAATATTAAAAATAGAAATTCCTATTGAATAGATACAAGTCATTAATAATTTTCATCACCAAGCCAAGTCTTCGCATCTTCTTATTCCATATTTTACTAATTTTAATCGATCAATAAAACAAATTGGGTCATTTCCTAAACCTTGGGACGGCCTTCATAACACAGAGGTCGCACTGCGAGATACTGAGGAGTATGACCTTGATAAAGACGGCGACATTGCCTCGCAGGATCGATATTACATAGACAGAACTCCTTGCTCTACATTGACAAAGAACTTGGATTAATTAAGAGAGGTGAAACACTGGAATTTTGATAATTAAAACATATATTAGAAAATGGCAAACTTATTTCGATTATAAGAAAGAAAGTTGACATTATGAGGTGTCATAATAAGATGAGAGTATTTGACCAAATTCAGATAAATTACAAGTATAACAATTATGTATACTATTCTTGAGATAAACATTACTTTTGTTTGTTTATGACTTGAAATGTGTTGAGTCTGTTTAGACCAGAGCCAGTTGAAAGTCACCGGATACTATTAAGCATTGTTTGTCTCATGTCTCAGCATTTGCTTTGTAAAAGGTTAAGTCCCACTCCCACGTCGTCGGAAAGGTGAATGAATCGTGTAATAACTATGTGAATTCCTCCAGCTCCAATGTCTGAATGACTTTAGTGAACATAGTTCTTTAAACGGAAGCAAGTTGTTTACCAACATCCAATGTTTTTGGGTCTTAAGATAGTCACTTGGCGAACACCAATAATTAAATCATAAATTGCCACATATCGATCATTTCTACAAAACGTTTGGTAAAAAAGGTACCAAAAGAGATGGGGATAGGTACTCTACGAATACCTTATCTGAATCGAGAGAAACCAATAAAACACCTATTTTGGTTCGGACATAGTCTATCTCGAAATAGACAACTCGATCAAACCCGTATCACGATTTGATTGAAAGCGAACGTTCGCAATCATTGAAACAGCTGCGGTTTTTGCAAATCAATTTTAACAAGAAAATTGGAATTTCTATATAACAAGAGAAACTATCAGTTGTATATTTGAGTGGTATTACTGTATCAGCTGATAGAGTATATCATCAACTGTTTATAACAAGCCGATAAAATGCTTCGCTTGATAAGCTACCTACTTGAAATCATTCGCTCTGGCAGTGGTTAGTAAACTGGTTCTTTGTAAAGGACTGGACATGAAACTTATCCCGTCCCGATTTTTATCTGGAATACTATTATTCAAAGTCAAAGCATTTAATAGTGATACAGGTCTTATAGTTAGGTTATGGTATCTCAAAAAACTTCACACACCCAACAAGCATACACTATCTAACAATAAAAATTGCTCTTGTTACTCGTACATGACATAAAATATTAGGTACTTTGAGTCGGCGCGGCGCACCACGTTTGTTTCATCCCTTCTCCCCAGCCAGCCATCACTATATCGTTCAGTCCTTTTTCTTTATTATCATTTTACAATCTACTCAACTTTTCTTCTTTGTTTTTCCTTCTAATTATAATAATTATTTCATATTACAACATTGTCATCGTCACGTTACATACGTAGGATCATTTTACATACTGGTGAGATAATAATCCTGGCTTCTGATGGGCCCAGTATAAATATTATCTCATACATTGATGGAGACAATGTTAAGCATGCCATTCTTATCTTTATGATTGCACATATCTACTTGAATGTGTATACGTGCAATCATACATCTACTAAATAAAGATTCATTGACTAATACAATAGCCGTCACTTCTTTATCTTCAGACTTATCTAGTAATTGTAAGAGAGTAGGATTATTTGCCACTAATTTGTGTACGATGTAAATTATCGTTAATTCGTACTCTTCGTCATCAATATGCCTCGTGATGATTACTCAAAGTGGGGCAATTATGTATCTATGTATAAAGAAATCGTTGTACTAGACATCGATCAGAAATCAGGGTGAGAAATTCATTTTGGTCTGAGATAATCTTATCGCAAGAATCTAAATTGGATTCCACATGTTTATTCATCTTTTAAGTGCAAGAAGATGAATTGTTTTTTCGCCTGTTTGATGGCAAAAGGCTCGCCCACTTCTAAATGAGACTTAATCATTAGGTACTGGCCAAATGTTGGTGTTCTACACCTAGCTGCCTAACCTTAGGCAATTAAGTCAGTATTCATTAAAAATCGCACAAATAAACCAATAAAAGTTTTATAAACAGAATTCCTGCATGTAGTAGTTAGTCTTGAATTATGTATACGGTTATGTGTTTACCTGCTGTGGGCAGTGGGACTCTGTTGTTTTATTTGTATACATATAAAACCGGTCTATACTGTATGTATATAGTATATTATTATATAGCTCTGTAGTATATGTTGTTATTATAATCCAATGAGCGATCGGTTAAAGTCATATGACTGACTTCCTTCGTCTAGATTGTGGGTCAACGAAATGCAAGGTCGCGGTTCTGTGTAGGGTCATTTGTAGGGGGATATGTCAATTAATTTAATTATTGCATAGCTTAAAACCTTTAAGAAATATTGAGAGAATTACGAAGAAAAGTTTATAAAATGTTATACCCATACCCTCTTATTAATAAACACGAAATAAAATTATACCACGAATAACAAAGGAATAACCATACATTTTCAAAGGTTTAAACTTGGAATAACTTTATTCTGTGTTTATTAATAGGAGGGTTAGGGTTTGATTGCATTGCGTAATCTATTCTTTAAATTCGCAATACAAATTTTTATTTAAGTCAATTCAATTCAATTCATTCATTTATTGCATCAAATATGGTAGGTACATGAAGTTCTTATATAAAATATTTAGTAACACACATTTGGCCAATATATGTATAGCATGCAATAGTACAGGTTTTACAGTTATTTATTACTACATTTTTTGAGTTTATGTCTACTTATCAATTAAATATGTTTGTGATTTATAGTATAAAATGTACAGGGACACTTTTGGAAGAACTCATCTATCGAATGAAAACACTCTTCTAACAACCACTTCCGCAACTTCCAGTGGATCATCATACATAAAGAAGGATGGCACTTCTTTGAATTTTATTTAGCTACTTATAAACAACTTAAATTGATGTTTAGAGTACCTACTTATACAGCGTGTCCCCAATTTCATGGTGTCCTATCCTGTAAGTCAATTTTATTTAAAAAAAAAAAGAGTTACGTCGTATGTATGTACGGCTCTACCTAGAGCCAAGAAGTGTGAATACTTTTCAAATAAAGTAGTTCTGTTAAAAGACAGTACTTTACTTACCTATATAAATTAACTATTATCCTCTACAAAATGGAATCAGAAACACTATTTATGTGTCATAGTAAACAATGCTCTGTCATAATATGTATAATGTGACAATATAATAGATTCCGTTTAGATTTAATTAAAAATCGTTCTTTTACAAACACACACAAAGTAATGAATTCAGAAAATAATAAAGAGTTCGTTTGAGTTTTGATCATAATTCTTACTATCTACATGTTAGATTGATAAAAAATCAATTTCTTTTAGCTATAAATTACAGCTACTGTTAGTAGAGCACCTTGAATTTCTCATAAACGAAGCTAAATCCAGCTTAACGCTTCATCTGACAATACAATTATTAGCATAAACCTAAGTTATAAAGTGTAATAAATAAAATCAAGGATTGCTCCTGGACATTACAAGGAAATATTACCAATTATTTTTTGATTACGAAAAGTAATTTTAAGTTTAACATAGATTCTTCAAATCATAATTACATACATTTTTAGGTTTGCTTTCGAGAATGTAACCTACATAAGTAAATAGTGCACAGGATGTTGTTCGATTAAAAGACCGTGTTGTTTAGCCGGTCTTCAATATTCTCCACTTTCGCGGAACCATACAAATCTTAAATCGAACGAAATTGAACGAATGAACGCAAATTATCTACTATCGACTTTTACGTTGCCTCTGTGACGAAACAAGAATTTTGTTTTAATTATTGGAATCATGCGCACAACTGTCCGAGCTATCATATTATTATCTTTAGCGCGTGTTGTTATATCGCTGTTATAAATATAAATACCGCTACGTTACGACCGCTAAGCTGTTTAAAATCGATACACATTACAGCGAGAGAGGAAACAAAATGTTATAGTCTTGATAGTCCAGTTCCGTAGACACATTGCAAATTGTCGGGACATGAGCGGGAGAAGAACGAAGCGAGCGTGCAGCTGTCACCAATTCGCGCGTCCGGCGTATTTTTAGTCCGACACAACTATTATTCTAGAGTAGCTCTTATAGTTACCTCGTATAGGGAACGGCTTTGTCATGATAGTCTCCGTGGTCGGCGGCAGCAGCCGCTGGGTCTCCGGCGACATCACACTCGGGCACAGATTCAACTCATGTTTTTTACTATCACTACTACTGTTCACGCCGCCGCGAAGTCGCAGCGAGGGCGACCCGTTTAGAACATCCATCTGTGTGCGCTATCGAAGCATGACTGAGAGAATCGAGCTGAGGCGCGCGCTCGCGATTTTCGATGTTTTCAGCTGATTGTGCGTGTCGGGTGAGACAGCGATATCTGCGCGTGTTCGTCTGCTCTAGCATGCGCTGTGGGGACGACATTCAAGTGCAAGGGCGATCAGGCGGGCAGGGCACGTCACGCTGCTCTCACGGGGAGATGGGCAGCGTGCCATTCAGCTAACGTAAACACTTCCGAGTAGGGTTAGCATGTGGAAAGAAAAGTTCTGTTAAAAGGCCGGACAGTGGGAAAAAGTACAGACTTAGAGTAATATCTAATACATTTTTCAGTAGACATTATTTTAAGCTTTTGAAACAAAATCTCTCTTATAAATAATCTGGACAAGGCCAGATAAGTTGTAGGTAGAAAGGAAGCCGTAGATGTCCGGAAAGATTATCTCACGCCTTTTACAAGGTGATATGATAACTGACAAAATATGGTTGTACTATAGTTACACCTCTGCCAAACCCTTCGGGGACAAAATGCAGTTATATTGTAACCTTATATTGTAACCCTACTTCCGAGACGCTGTTCTCTGTCTGTATCTGAAGTACGGGATACATGTCTCACTCGGATTCACTCATTGAATAGTGATCGAAGACTTACAGAGAAAGGAGGCCTCTTGGAAGCCACTTAAGTGAAGTGAATTAATTTGATAATATAACAGTTGACTATTGATATTGTTCAAGTGTAAGGCCAAGTTCAGTAACTTAGTCAATACATTTTATTCTTGGAGTTGCATGCGTCATCGAGATGTGGCAATTGGTATTTCATTCAGTTCGTTACGCGTCATCGATCTGACGATCTACACGTAACGAACTGAATGAAATCACGTTTTGAAACAAATTGTTGCCCATGCCCAAAGGGTTGAGACAGATGTAAATGTAATCCATGCAAGAAACTTTTAATCCATGTCATTCAATTATATTCATTCAATTACATTCACTATCGTTACAAAACTGACTGTTGTACAGGGTCTTTCAAAAGTAAGTGAAGTTTTAACGGGGCCAATTGACTTCCCTACATGTTGTACTGCAGTGGTCTCAAATAAGCTGAACAATTAGTATGACTTCGTGAGTCATAAGTCGATTTTGTCAGAAAAAATCTACCCATGGGCCTCTAAAGCATGGGCCTCTATGGGCATCTAAAGTCCAGTTTTCCGAAAATTTCACCACAGGGGTCTAGTTATGACCCCTAGTGTTGGAATACCAAAAATGTATACATATACTACCTGAACAAGCAGTTCTTTGTCCTTTAATAAAACGTATACACATGACCTCATTGAGCAGTCTGTGCGTAGTCGATAGCGTGTAGCCCAGTACAACACACACACCTTCCGAAGGAACTTTATTAAATATTATTCGTCTATATTAAACTTATGTCTTTCATTGGTCTTATAACCTAATAGGTTATGGGCCCAGACATATGAACTTTAAAAGTAAAGCCGGCACAACTAGTTGTGCCGGCTTTACCAATAATCTTTATTTAATTCGGACGAATTAAATAAAGATTATTTTTTAAATAAATTAAAAGACACTTTTTGTGCAAAGTGAAAGAGACGTGAGCCCTGTGAACATTGTGGCAGTGTAAACTATTCTGAGTGACTTTTAGTGATTTAATAAAATGGAACATTTAAGAATGAAAAGAAATATTAAACCATTTGATGGAGACAAATACAGTGTCTGGAAACTTAGAATACGTAATCTCTTAAATGAGTTTGAAGTGCTAAAGGTGATCGATGAACATGCTCCTACTGACTTGGACGCTGAGTGGCACAAAAAGCAGAGCATCGCTAAAAACACGATAGTCGAATATCTATCCGATTCATTGTTGGGGCTTACAAGTGGTAACATTACTGCAAAATAAATTTTCAAAAAACTGGATTCCATTTACGAGAGGAAAAGCATAGCAACTCAATTATCTCTGAGAAAAAGATTGTTGGACTTGAAGCTGAAAGGGGAAAATTTATTGATGAAATGTTTTCAAGAATTCGACGATTTACTACTTGAATTAATGGCTGCTGGCGCAAAATTAGAAGAAGTGGATAAAATCACACACCTATTTCTAACTTTACCGAAAAGCTATGATGGTGTTGTTACTGCGATTGAAACTCTGGCAGAGGATAATCTAACTTTAACCTTTGTAAAAACCAGATTGCTAGATCATGAAATAAAACTGATCAATGAAAGACGCGATACTAGTTTAAAAGTTCTTCAGGCAGAAACCACAAAACAACAAAACGGAACATCATTTCATGGAAATTTCAATAAAAGAAGGCCAAACCATCAGAATCAGTCGAAAAATTTTAATCGCACGATTAACAAAATGAAAAACATTAAATGCCATAGCTGTGGTAGAAACGGTCACATGCAAAAGAACTGCTATTATAATAAAAGAACCCGACAGCATTCTTACAAAAATAATAAGACAATCCAAACTATAAATAAACGAGATACAATCCCTAACTCTGGATTTGCTTTTATGGCCGGAACCAGAAGTTATGAAAATAAACGAAATGAAATTACATTTATTCTGGATTCGGGAGCTTCAGATCATATAATCAATAGAGAAGATCTGGCACAAAACTACGAAAAACTTGAGAGGCCAATAAACATCTCAATTGCAAAGAATGGGACATTTATCACTGCAACGAAAATGGGTAACCTTCAAGTAACCAGTGATTTGGGTGTAAAGGGAACAATACAGGATGTTCTTTTCTGCTCTGAAATTCCCTGCAACTTGCTCTCAGTAAAGAAAATGCAACAAGCTGGGATGACTGTTGTTTTTGGGAATGATGGTGATGTACAAATCTATAACGATGGTAACGTGGTAACAACAGGTGAGTTTTTGATGAGTTATAGCATCAAAGACTTGGTCATATTAGTAAATCAAAGTTTGTCGAATTAAAAAACAAACAAATGTTTTATGACATTGAGCAAATGAATCATGTTAAACCAAATGATAAAATTTGTGAAGCAAAAAAAAAATCGAAAAGGTCAAAACTTAGGTTAAGTTCTTGAACGGGTAGAATTCGTCCATGGGGGCGGCGGGGTTTTTCGAAAATCAGTTTTCTGGCCATAACATTTTTACTATGGAAATGTTTTGAACCGTTTATCATTTTGATCATTCCGAGTAAGAATACGGAGAACTTTTAAATTTAAACTTTTTTGATGCAGGTAGCACTTAGGGAGGGGGTCTACTTTTCTAAATTTTTTGAAAAAAAACATTATATCTCCGAAATGGTAAACATTTTTATTTTTTTTATGTCAAAATATTTTTTTTTAAAGCATATTGTTTACCCTACAATCTTTACTTTCTAAGTTTAGCGATACAACTTACAAGTGATACAACTTATAGTTTTCGAAATAAAAAAATATTATTGAAAAATTGAGGGCGTTTCCTAAACTCTAAGAGGGCCCTTCCCGGTGAGACTATCGTCAACGCGAGCATGGTCGAAAAGCTTGTTGTTTCATCCAGAGCCACAGCGGCGATTTTCTTTACTCCCCCGTCTCACCCCGCCCCGACCCCTCACAATTCGACCGCCGAACGCGATAACATTGAACGAAAAATAGTGTTCGAAAATTTCTTAAACTTGTTCCAGGAAATACGTGGTTTTGAATAAGTCTTGCAAGTTTGTGGAATAAATATTTCTCATTTAGAATCTCCATTACATGTGCAAGGTTTCTATCAGGATGTTTTCTTTACTTTTACAATTAACGAGTACATTATGAACGGCCAAAGTTCAGGGACAATTTGTGCAAAACAGCAATTTTTGGAGGCTTATCCTGAATTTGTTTCTACATTTTTTTATTTTTCGCTTCCTTAGAAACCTAGTTATAGTGCAAAAGATACTGATTACTTCAAAAAATTCAAAGATAGATCTGTAACAACGCCATAATCACGTACGAGCGTTTGTATGAAAAGTATGTCGAGTTGGCCGCTCTTAAGGGAGGATTTTAAAATTTATGAAAACCATTTTTCAGCGGTGAAACCATCATCTGCTAGTTAATTAAAGATTTTAAACATGAACAAAAAAAAAATAGTTTATAAGTTCATATCTTTCTACTACGCACGGTATCAAGTTGGTTTAAAATTTATAATATTCTGCTCATTAACCTCTACAACTTTGGTCTAAAAAGTTTTTTTCTCCAAGGGTTTGAAAAAAAAATACAGATGGAACCTTTTTCGAAATCTAGCTGCGGCTTGCCGAAGGGATTTTTGATTTAATGTAAATAATTATCCATTGTAGAATTTTTGTAACTAAATTTTATAAAGATGGAAAGAAGAATGAGAAGATAGTATATAGACACATCCGGATGCAAAAAGATTAAAAAATAACATAGTATTAATGTAACAAAATTTTTAATCGGGGATTTTTTAAAGAAACTGCGGTTCCAACATTTTGATCTGTGGATATTCCAGTTTTATATGAAAGAGCTGGTTTTTTTTTTTTAAACGGACGGAACTATCGCAGTAATCGTTATAGCTTCGGTGTCCCTGTATACTTCTACTTATTGACATAAAATCTTTATAGTATATTTATGTAAGATCTGGTGGGCTGGCTCTTTCTTTGGTCAAAGAATTAGCATTGCCATTCAACGTGGCAATGCTGCCAGTTTTCTGGGCACGTTTCCGGATGACATCGATGGGAAGGAGTACTTTGACGCCTAAGTGTCCTATTGCCGTCGTTGTGTAAAGGGCTCTTCACGAAGCCGAAAGACACTTGTTTTCCCCGTCATTGCGATCATTTTTTTTGTTCTAGACCATACCTGGGAACCTTCTAGTTACGGAGATATTGGGGGTCGAATTTCCAACTTTTTCAAAAGTTTTTTTTTAAATACATGTTTTTAATGTAAGATTATTACTTTAAACACCTCCACGATCCCCATAGTATGGGGTTCGTGGAGGTGTTTAAAGTAACTTTAAAGTAACTTTTTTAAAGTATTTTTTTTTTTTGGGTGATAAATCACGTTTTACGCTGGGACTCGATGTAACGCATTCAAAACATTGTGCTGGTGGATGGATTGAATAGTATGGGGCCCATACTATTCATCGTTTCACAGCAATAATTTTTGCAGTGCCGGATTTATATCTATTATAAGTGTAGGCCACTTTATTTCCGCTGCCCGATTACCTGTCTAAAATAATAGGTAATTTTCCATTTGTAGTGAAGTAACTAAAGTTAAATAAACGAACGAATTTAAAAGAGTCATTAGGTAAGAACGAGCGAGCGAAGCGATCTCGAAATTTTTTGACACCTGCCTTACTTGGCTGACTTATGCATAACAGTTTCAGAATAAATCAGTAAATTGGACTCCAGAATGCAATCTAGAGCGGGCGAAACAAGCTTGAAAAACTCAGCAGTTCATCTTGGATTTGTATAGATTTTATTTTTACTAACTTACTACTGTAGGTATATTGTCGACACAACTACGCATAAAAGTTTTTAAAAAAATTAAGAGATTCGAGCTCGACAACTAAGCAGCCCGCTTCGGATAGGTTATGTAGGTTTTCTTTTGACCATTAAGCAATATAAATGAGAGAAGCTACTTGAATATGAGGCGGCTGGCTAGAAAATAAATAGTGCTTTTATCAACAAGTTGAGGCAGTTCTCGTCGCCCCAGGCCAAAGCCTTCTTGGCCTAAGGGTAAATAAATACGCCATTGCTTGTATCCACAGTGTCCACGCAGGAAAAACCGTCGGAGATAAATTAATGATAAGCCTATGTAAAACGTTAGCCTGTTTGATCAAGAAAATAACAAAAGTGTGTTTGTTTGAATGTTTAACACACATTCAAACTCGTAAACTATTCAACCGATTTTGGTGAATCATTTAAAAATATATCATTCAATAAAATGATCTCTCTGCGGTCGTGGTGGTCACGCTGACCGGACGAGACACGTAAGAAAATTTTAACGCTAAGGTAAACTAGAGTTATATTTTTTTAAGGCCTTGTGTAGAACATCAGATTATCGACCCCAATTAAGGTTGTGGGCATGCCCATCGTGCCCACAACCGTGGATTCGCGCTAGACGTTGAACGACTACCGCCCGCCGCTCTCATCCATCACTCACGCAGTATTATAGATAAAATAGCCTAAAATAGGTACAATAACAGTAGGTATGTTCTATAGGGATTTAACGTATTAGTATAAAAAACCACGAGAAAACCAGTGAACTTGTTGGACTTTTTATCCTCTGAAATCGAGTGAGCGTCCTCTGTAATCTGCCGCCTCTAGGCCGCGGCCTATACCGCCTATTGACAAATCCAGGACTGAATTTTTGCGTACAGTTACTTAGTTTGATGTACATAATGCTTGGTTGACGGTTTCGTAAAGGGTCTTGTTACACCCTGTATATGTAGGAACTTAGTTTTAGTCTTCTTTTTAGCATTATTTTAGTTCTATTTGTAGTCTGTATAAAATGTACGTAGTAGATCTGGTTATTTACATTATTTACAAACTACGAAAGTATAATAATAAAAATATGTAAAGTATCAAAAGGGTTACAGGACTTACAGGGCGTCAAAAAATTCGTCCACATCGCTGTCAACAGGATAAGTGCTTAGAAGGCTGGCAGCATTGCCACGTTGTATGGCAATAAATGATAAATGATGTTTATTTTGCAAATAGGTTTTTAAAAACACTTTTACACGTCTCTTTTTTTTAAACTAGATGGGGCCGGTTTTTCGTACCTGACTACTCTGAGAAGAAACAGCCGAAACAAACTCAGAGGTCATAGTCTCTTTTAAAGTCCAGACATAATCTTGGTTAACTCACATGAGGACTATGCAGATTAGTGTCTGAGATGGTCTCTTGAAGAAAGAACCACACAGATTTGAGTGGACCTGTCCAGTCAGTGCAAGCATTTGTCAGTTATCGTGTAGCTCGACTTATAATTCAATCAAATCGATGTGATGCTGGTAAGAGTGAATTCGTCATCCTCTTTATTTTTTGTTTCAGCGTTTTCCTGTTGGCGACCTAAGTTTGTAGTAATACCTACATGATATACATATGTATATGTAGTATTTAGATAAGGTTCTAGGGTACTCTCGGGAAAAAAAATACATTGCAATATTTTAATTGCGTATTGGCTGAGTCAACTATCTGTTTAAGGTTAGATATCTATCTATTAGTTGCATTGTTTTCCGAGCCATATCGTTAACAAGTATAAATAAAAGCATGTTCTTTTGTCCTTTAATCGATATAGCTGGCAAGACCTTATATTAACCCTTGTTAATATTCGCGAGCAAATAAAGTCCTTACTTTATTTGCTCGCTTAGGCTGTGGCGCAACTTTAATAGTGGCTAATACCTTTGGTATCTGTTGTTGTTTTTCAAGACATATCGCTCAACTTGCTACAATCAAAGCGTGTCCGTCTATTGTCTATTATACCGATGTACCGAGGAACTATTCAAGCTTGAATACATTGAAGTTTACTGGACTGTTTCGTTGGTTGATTGGTTACAAACGCGACTGCTGAGCATCAAGTTCTGGGTTCGGTTCTCGGGTCGGGAAAAGTGTTATTGGGTTGTTCCATCAAGAGTATCTCAGTAGCAGCTACGGAGTCTGGATTTGTGCCCGGTTGATGGCAATAGACTCTAGGCTCGCCCCTTATAACATGGGAATTAAAACATAACTGGCGAAATGGGGGTGTACTATTCGGTTCACCTTTGCCTAACCCTTCGGGGATTGCAAGCGTGAAGTTATGTTACGTTGAAGTTTAATATCTAAAGCAAATCCGTCCGTGCCTTGCCCTGTGATATGCTGTGTGTTCAAAATTCAATAGCATGGATTGAAGCAAAATACGTCTATTATCTACGCTGCAATTTTAATTTTGTCGCGAACCCTTCAAAATAAGAATCCAAGATGGCCGTTGCGATAATTTTCGTGTCGTGTCGTTTTCTTGGTTTTCGAGGATGATAAGGCCTATAGTGAGGTCAAAATCAAAGATGGAGACTGCGATAATTTTCTAATTTTTCTTCATGGGAGTCGTTTTCATGGTTTTCGAGGATGCTAAGGCCGATAGTGAGGTCAATAGTACATTTTGATATAAGTGGGGAAACTTTGTTATTGCATTCGAGCGCGGAATTAACACCCGAGCTGCAGGCGAGGGTGTTATGGAGCCGAGAACTGCAATAATAAATCCCCACGCGTATAAACGACGTTTTTCAATACACTTTCGAAGAAATAAAATATTAAAACAGAAAGTATTTTTGTCAGGAATTACTATGAAACTATGATTTAATTTGCTTTTTTTCCGCGCTTTGCTTTCGCCAGGCTGAAGAAAAAGCAAAGGTGTGATGCCGCTATACAGCCCAATATGAAAAGAAGAAAAATCAAATATTTTTGCAAATAAATGTTAATTTGTTCATAAAAGTAAATATTTGTTTTAAATAATCATGTATATCTATGATATTCTATTTATAAACACAATTTAAATACTAAAAAAATATTTACGCCGTATAGACGCATATCTCTTTGCCGAGATTAAAAAAAAACAATCACCACCGATTAAAGCTATAATCATTGAACCCATTTGGACTTATCTGTGGAAATTTTTATTTCCGCACGTGTGCGGAAAAATATTAAAAAATCCACGCGTGTGAAATACATGGCATGTTGAACGTAGTGCGATAAGAACCAGTTTTCGAGAAAGTGTATTGAAAAATCAATATCCAAGATGGAGGCTGCGATAATTTTTAAATTTTTCGTCATTGGAGTCGTTTTCATGGTTTTCGAGGATGCTAAGGCCGATAGTGAGGTCAAAATCAATATCCAAGATGGAGGCTGCGATAATTTTTAAATTTTTCGTCATTGGAGTCGTTTTCATGGTTTTTGAGGATGCTAAAGCCGATAGTGAGGTCATAATAAAAATCCAAGATGGCGGCTGCGAAAAATTTAAAAAATTTAGTCGTAGGAGTCGTTTTCATGGTTTTCGAGGATGTTGAAGCCGATAGTCAGGTCAACATCATAATCCAAGACGGCGACTGCAAAAACTGCTACATTTAAGAGCTTAATCAAGTGGAAACCTTTCGGGTCCTTTTCGGCTTTATTTGGCATTACTAGAGTTTGAAAGTGAAAGACTATATTAAGGTTACGTGGTTATGTTTGACATTTTTACTACATTTATGGGTTTTAAAAGTGAAAAATCTACCAAGGACAAAGCACGCGAGGTGCTTGCAACACGCAAATACTAGTCTATATAAATAAAATTGAAATGTCTGTTTCTAATTTCAAAATAACAGTTTTTGACTGAATGGATTTATGAAAGAAATCTTCTTTTTTTTTTTTTTGATTTGGCATCTCGCAGTTCAGCCTCTGAGGCTGGCTACTGCTTAACCGGTCTAATGAAAGTAATCCATGGTACCTAACCTACTCATACCAAAAAAACTTTTTGAATTTTTGTCTCGTCTGTTTGTTCCGGCGAATCTCCGAAATGGCTTGACCGATTTTGACGGGACTGACTGGCAGATAGCTGATGTTATAAGGAGTAACTTAAGCTAGAAGTGATTTAGGGTTCCTAGCAAAAAAAATAAAAACCTTTGAAATTGTTGACAAAGGTCGCTGGCAACAGCAGCTAGTTTGTAATAAAACCTAAAACTGTATACATTAGCCTTTTGAAGACATGTTTTGTTGCTTGCTTGCTATCTCTAACAGTCATTAATTCATCAATAGGTAGGTACCTAGGTAGGTATCCTGAATATACTCAAACAACTATAACATAGTGCGGTAGACGCTTCCTGCGGTCAATCGACTATCGCGTTACCTAATAGTTCTACACGGAGGACAATGGATGAATGGGCGCGTTCATGTAACACGACACACTGTAGCCATCAAGTAAAGAACTACTTGTTAATATGTACCCACTGTGTAATATGAGACGATTATTGATAGATTATTGCTACTAATTAATATCTGTTGGCTATGAGATCGATATCGTATTTATTATCTTAATTTAATAAGTAAACATGAGCACTGCGAGTCTACCTATAATAATATAGTTATTACATTAATGTACCTAGTTAATTTTTGATTTGCTTTATGGTGCATACGTAAGAAGCACAATATATCATAGGGGTAATAGATCCAGTGGTTTCATGGTGGGAGCAGATCGGGATCGGTCATGGGTTCGATTCCCGATTCTTTCCGTAGAAAGCCAAATTTCGAAAGGATGTAATTACATTAAGTGAAATAGATACTTCTTAAATGTCTTCCAGAAGTGTAAAAAACTACATGACCTAAGATTTTATCTCTATTGCTTGTCGAAAGTTGTCTGCAGTCTTCAAAAATAAGTGGTGCCTCTATGTAAATAGGTAAAAGACGTGCCTAAGCCAAGCTTCAACTCAAATTCTTTATGCAATCCGGCATCATTTTGGCGAAATTCTGCAAACGTGAGCTCAACCTTGTGCCTACCAACTGTCGCACGGCAACCATCACGTCGCATCGACCAAACTTGAGCATTACACAATAGTTATCGGCAACCGGGTCACATTCACACATACGTGAGCCGCCACGCGTTTTTACACCACCAAGTGTATTCTGAATAGTTTTTGAGTGTCTAATTTTGTGTCAGTGACAACCAAAACTCGGCCCCACCAATTAGTCCCACTGAAGAAGCGGAAAGTTTATAATTTTGAGGTCCACTTTATCCTCTAGTGGGAAGAATTGGTGGGGCGGAGTGGATTAGTCCCCCTACCTTTGGGCCATCTTCCAGCTGATGAGGAGAAGATACTGTAATTACCGCAGGCGTCCATTATCGTACAACTGGGCAAAGATAGACCGTGACATAACCAACAGAATGTATATGTTCAAATCATACCTCGATTCGTTGCCAAAGAACCGATCAGATTACGTCGCAGATCTGGAAATCCCTGACATAACCTTGACTCCGTATGAATGGACTGATGTGGACGACTACTATTACAATTTGAGGAGGGACAGCTACCTCAGTGACAGTTTGGGGGATTACTATGTCAAGTCTACGCTCAGCACGGACTCCAGCATACCGCTGTCCAGGGCCATGACGGATTCTGAGATCGACTACGAGTTTTATAAACGGGTAATTTGTAGATGAGATACCTACCTGCTTAGTGATTTTTGGCTTGTTATGGCCATGTGATGAGGAGGAATGATGAAAATATCGTGACGAAAGTTTTGAGTATGATTGTCGATGATGTGATAAGAGTAAAGACCTAAGAAATGATGGATGGACTGTGTGATGGATGGTAGTGGCAAGAAAAGAGGTGTGTGATGCGATGACGAGTAATAGAGAAGTATGGAAGAAGAAGACATGCTGCGCCGACCACAAATAAGTTGGGATAAGGGCAGGAGAATGATACATAGGTAGTGATTTTGACGGAGCCTACCCGCACTTGGCCGTGGTTTTTGATTTCCTGAATTCTTCCTCTCACAAAGAGACCTGAACCAGTGGCGAGGAGAGAAATTTGTGTACGCACGGAGGCCAATCAAGCTATTAAGCAATTAAGCTGATCGCTCAGCGTACGGGAAGCTCATACAAAGCGAAGTCAGGTTAACCTGGTTAAGTTGAGCTTGATGTTCCGCCGTGTGTAGGTACTTACCTACCCATAAAGGGTGTAACATGACCCTTAACGAAGCCGAAAGGTACTTGTTCTCCCCGTCATTGCAATCATTTTTTTTTGTTCTAGACCATATCTGGGAACCTTCTAGTTACGGAGATATTGGGGTTCAAAGTTCCATCTTTTTTTTTTAAATACATGTTTTAATGTAAGATTTTTACTTTAAACACCTCCACGACCCCCGTACTATTCAATCCATCCATCAGCACAATGTTTTGAGTGCGTAACATTGAGTCCTACCGTAAAACGTGATTTTTCACCCCAAAAAAAAAAGTCGTTTCCCAGCAATCATTTTTGCGTAGTTACTTAGTTTGATGTACATAATGCTTGGTTGACGGCATCGTTAAGGGTCTTGTTACGCATTTAAAAACGTCTAGCGTTTTGCGTTGTAATTATGGCAATTAACTGTCGTCTATTTAGAGTCATGTTTGCTTAGCACAGATGCCGCTTTTATCACATGTAAGCGGTTATTGCTGCCTCTAGGCACCTGGAACCTTAGGCGTGCTACAAACATGTCCAAGTCGGACATATATGGCATACTTATATAATATATGTAAGTATATTCACTTTTGACAACCAAGCAGTGATGAGTCGGGCCGTGTGTGTGGCTAAATTCGCTACCAACGAACTGGAAATCCCTTAGGCGTTTGTTTAGGTCTAGGTTTTCGTTTCAATTTTGTTTGTTTTTCGTAAACGAGTGGTTTGTTCGCAGTACAAGAACTACAACTATACAGACACGTGGGGACACTTGCGAGATGCCGTGCGCGCCTTCCCGTCGGATTACATGGCTTCTCTTAACAGGTGCGCTTTGTTTGTTACTGAACCTATTTTATTCATTTATCAGAAGAGAGGACCCACCTACATGCAAGCTATTCTAAGTACATAAATATGCATTGTTCGTGCTTACGAAGTAATTGCAAAGAAAGCACCTGGTTTAAAAATAAAACACCTTTAAAACATTTGTAAATCGAAAAAAAAAACTTGCAAGGAAAAGTCACTCTGTTCGTTGAAATCATACGATCTCGTTGAAACCAGTGAAGTCCGTCTCCAACTAAGTTCTTTTATAAGCCATAACTTTGAGAAAAGTTGATTCAAACTGCGTCAAAATAAAAGGTAAACTAGGTGTCGAGCTCACAAATAAATATAGGTAATGTTTCAGGTACCACTTTTAAATAATTAGAGACATCGGTGTAATCGATTATAAATACTGATACCAACATTATTTTATCAGATGTTTTGTTTCTTGCATAAAATATCTTTAAATGGAAGGGTTTAAAATTGCGACAAAATCCTGCAATGATTAATTATCTGTTGACATTCGAAGATTGACCGTATCGCTCAGTCAGTGTAAAGGTTTAAGGTAGAGACCATACCACACGCTGGCAATGCAGAGTCATTGCCAGCGTGTGGTTTAGAACTTTCAAAGTAACAATGAATCGTATCTTCTGGGTGCACTCGCTCCATTGTGAACCTCGCCCCTCCGTCGGGCGCGATCGAAGACAAAAGAGATTCTAGGTCCAATATTACGTTTACCTTCACAAACAAAGGTAAACGTAGACGGAACGTACCTACTTGATGTCAATTTGGACTAGATATCTCAAGACGTTTCTGAGAAAAAGGGCTTGAACTCTTGAAAGGCGGACAATCCCATAAGAGGCCCCTTGGAAGTACCTACCTTACCTACCTTTGGTAGTCCTTAAATAGCAGCTTATACCATTCTACTTACAGATACATCCCCCTGGACACAGAAGTCGACGAGGAGTTACTCGGCGCCGAGACACGCTATGCCGCTGAGCTGGCCGCAAATCGGCGCCGGTACAACGAAGAGAGGCGACGTCGCCTGCAGAGGCAGTTCGATGAGCAGTGCTGCGTCTACTCCCCAGGCGACCCAAGCCTGCTCGAGCTTCAAGACGCAATACGAAAGCTGGATATGAAGGTCTACCGTTTGAAAGTTTGTGAAGTCTGAAAATCTAAGTAGAGCAAGTTTTGTAGAGCCATCGTCATTGACACGTCAGCCATGCTGCTGGACATCAGCCCTCTACCTAACGAATCAAAAGCCATTTTGAAATTACACTATTTGAACGTCAAAAATTACTCGGGCATTAGTTAGGGACCCCCAAAACTTTGCGCCCAATCGTCGCGCCGCCATGATCAGACTTGCGCTGGCCGAAGATTCCAGTGTGAAAATCAACAAAAAAAGAGAGTTGAACTAGAATAGTGTCATGGAATCCTCTTTACCACAGATAATGTAACCTTTAAAATTCTCATTATCGGTATCGGTAATTATAATTATTATAGGTAATAATAATTATAATTAACCTTACCTAATCAAATCTTATTTGGAGTCGCGAAGTCGGCGCAGCATGTCCTCTACCCAACTATATAGTATATCATATGCATACCTACATTTTTACTAATCATCAATTTATTATTGTTAGCAGGCATTGGAAGCAGACTTGGCCAGCATCAAACCGTCGCAGTGACTTCGCACTTCGAATTCATACTTCAGGCACTACCTACGATAGGTTTTTTTAGGATTCAGATGCACTGATGCACTTTTTGCATAACATACATCGAATTCATTCACTGATAGACAATGCACAGAATAAACCGTTGTACCCAGCGGAGTATGAAATTTTACACAAGACTTTTGTAAAGAAGGTGAGCAACTGAGCACTAAGGAAGCACTTCTGAAAATGCTTTCCCAAAAGGGGTTAAAGATTGCCAAATGTATTCCATTGGAAAGCATAATAAACGTGGCGCCCGTACACGAATGGATCAGAACTGAGGTGTTTAATACAACGTCATTTATCCGTGTGATGTGCCAGAATCCAAACGTTTTTTTTTTATGAGAAACATCTATTGTCGGGCCTTAGCAGTAAAACAGACTTGTAAGCCGTGACGGCAAACGGCAAACCGGTCATGCCGTGATGTTCATCTACGTCACCGCTCTCAGCTCCGTTGTGTATGCGCGCGCGAATACTTTATTACACTTTCTTTGTTTTACTCCATATTTCGTTATAGATTTTTATTATGAATAGGTTCTTAATACCGTGTTTCACATCTGTCCCGTGACGGCCAATTTTATTGAAATTTACAGCTCAATATCCATCAGGTGGTATGATATTGTCTGATTCTGTGATTGCTTGCAGAACCTGGAAGCTGACTTGGCCAGCTACAGACCACGGCTGAGAAGCAGATTAGCATTGAATCGTCTCAGACGTTCACTTTATAATATGTATTGGATTTAATACACATAGTAGCCATCTGGATCGGTGTACGTTTCTTAAAACTTATCTAACACTACTAGATAAATAGCAATAAATGTAATACTTAGGTAACTACCCTCAACTTTTTAGATTGTAAAACATCACGTTTGTATTTTTCATAGAATTAGAAGTCATAGTATAAAGAAGGGAAGTTATCTTCATACAAACGCACCGCGCGCGGCTTGTATGTGTGCGCCATAGTATCTATGCGTCACCGCACGCACACTTAAACAAAATCTCGACCAGTTTCTCTCTCAGTGCGTCAGTCGGGACCGGGGCATAGATTAATATACCTTTAGTCGGGGCTAACACTGCACGAGGGTCGCACGTCGCGGCTTTTCGGCACCACTAAATAAATGAAAAATGTGTGATAGTCGCAGGTGAACGTATTGCTGTGTGTTTGGGTGTCTTAATAATTCATTGATTCCAGAATTGTCTCTGTTCAGATCAGGCCGGGCTTTAAACTAATGAATTACCAAAAAAAGGTTACTGATAAGCAACCTACCGTTTACTCGTGCTCATCACCGGCCCGTGCCGCCCGTCTGCTGACCCGTCGCTGTTTCTTTCATCATGAAAGGTTTCATCATCGTTTACAAACCCTGTACCCAGACAATACAAGTAAAAAATTACAACTTCCCGACCCTGAAGGCAATGAATTAAAATTTAGCTAAAACTTACAACCCTGAGACAGTAGGCAATTATATCGCGGATTGCGCCGGAGATAGCCTACTTCCCCTCTTTATACTATGGTTAAGTACAACAAAGTTAGGTACGTTTTATC
Source organism: Eugnorisma glareosa (assembly GCA_947578425.1). Taxonomy (NCBI): domain Eukaryota; kingdom Metazoa; phylum Arthropoda; class Insecta; order Lepidoptera; family Noctuidae; genus Eugnorisma; species Eugnorisma glareosa. The sequence goes on along the minus strand of OX387973.1, from coordinate 18,549,969 downwards.
CCGTGTTCTAAATGGCGAGCCTAATGCGGATGCTGTAACAGAAATCCAAGTTCCAGGCTACTCTAGGAAGTCTTCAGGTATTCTAAAGCGTAATTATTTAGATATTAGGTATAGCCATAGGTAAACTTTCAATAAAACTCCTGCAATGTGTAAAATGTAGTTTTAATGGGAATGACCTCCAACATCAGCTACAACAATGTACTTAACATTATGTACTACGACGGGCATCACAATTTCTTATGTACTCAACGCAACCTTGCTAAACAATACCTTTGACAGCTAAATAGTTGACTCGACAAATTAGAAGTGAGAGTTTTTGACTATCCACATGGAAAAAGTTCATTTTTTAATTGATTCTCTACTAAGTTTTCAATTGACTTGAATAATTTAATCACACTTCTAAAGTGTCTAATGATCTTTTTCACCAAACATAGTTGAATATTCGAACGGTCTAATCGATCAGAGATCTAATGATCTTGACTTGACCGATTTCATGTCAGTCAAGTTTTTGCTCGAGTAAACTATTTTGCCGTCAACCATAACTTAGTAAAGATAAATAATAATAAAAAATACTATAACTGTAAAAAACATATTTTACTTTTAGTTTTTGGGTTAAAATGAGATTCATCGATAACTTTAGTAACAAAACTTGGATTCAACCATTTACTGTATCAGTCAATAGTACAAAAAAGAAATATAATTACAATTCATTTTCAAAATTCTCTTTCTTTCTTAGCTTTATTTGGAGAACATTATTTTTGTGGGGAAAAAAATAACTTGTGGATTATGTGCATAATATTGTTCACTGTAATTTTTAAATCGTTACAAATGTATCTACACAATACAACAAAATAATGCAGACAGAGAAGTAATACATGTATTTTATGTTGATGTAATTCAGGTTTTGTACCAAAACTTCTTCTTCCGCGACGTATTTGGCGAACCCTCTGAATATAACCTCGCTAATTCATTGACAACGGACGAAGAAGATCACTTTCCTGACATAATTTCCAACTTACAATTCACTTCGTCAACCGTGGAGAGGTCGTTGAGTGCCTTAGGCGTGGATAAGGGCCCTGGATGTGACGGTATACCCCCAATCTTTTGGAAGAACTGTACAAAATCTTTGGCACCTCCAATAAGTATTATTTTTAATATTTCTTTAAAAGAAGGCACCTTCCCAAATGAATGGAAAAAAGCTCTCATTGTTCCAATTCATAAAAAAGGTTCGCGCACAATGATAGGAAATTATAGGGGTATTTCTATACTAAACACGATTGGTAAAGTATTTGAAAAACTGGTATACAACGCTATCTATCCATATATTCTTAGAGGAATCTCTTGCAAGCAACATGGGTTTTTAAAGAAACGCTCGACTGTCTCTAATTTAGCCAGTTTCTCTAATTTTGTTCTTGAGAATACAGATAACGGGGGGCAGGTTGACGTGATCTACACAGATTTCGAAAAAGCTTTTGATCGTGTGGATCACGTCATCTTGCTCAGAAAGCTGTACAGACTGGGTATACGTGGGGATCTTTTACGATGGGTGCAGTCATATTTATTTAAACGCTCACAAGCTGTCGTCCTAGGAGGTTACCGTTCCAACTTTATTGAAATTCCTAGCGGAGTTCCTCAGGGATCTCATTTGGGTCCTCTTTTTTACAACGCATATCTATTTGACATCACTGATTCTTTTAAACACTCTGATCACTTAATGTACGCTGATGACAAAAAAATATTTTCTAAAATTACTTCACCCGATGATTGTAAGGCCCTTCAAGAGGATCTTAATAACTTAAATGATTATTACGCGAAAAACAAGATCACTGTAAACGTTGCAAAGTGTCAATGTATCAGTTACACACGTAAGAGGAACCCGATTGTTTACTCATATAATTTTAATGGAGTCGTCATAAATAAAGTCCACATGGTTAGGGATTTAGGAGTTATGTTCGACAGTAAATTAATGTTCTCAGATCACATAGACCTTATTAGCACAAAAGCTTATAAGAACCTAGGATTTGTTCTTAGGTCATGTAAGGTGTTTAAAAATATTGGAGCTTTTAAATCTGTATATTTTGCTTATGTGTGCAGCGTTTTAGAATATGCGTGCCAAATCTGGTCCCCCCAATACATAATTTATAAGAACCAAATAGAAAGAATTCAAAAAAAGTTTATTAACCATCTCAATTATCGCCTCCGTAAACCTCCGATGTCTTACGAAGATAGCTGTCGAACCTATGGTCTGCTAACACTTGAAGAAAGGCGTAAAGTGATGGACATGTCTTTGCTCTTTGACACACTCACTGGACGCCTTGATTGCCCGGAATTGGTCGCACAGATAACTTTTAACACTCCCCTACGGCGCACTCGTCACACGCCAATGTTGCGCGTTCCTAGGCACTCCACTAACTATGCCAAGAACTGTGTACTGACTCGCATCGCTCGAACATATAACTCGGAATTCTCTGAAGTTGATTTATTTAACTGTAATAAACCGACATTCAGAAAACGAATAATTGAAACTATAAACGGAGATAAATGACAAGCAACCAATCTTCTTCTTCTTCTATTATCTTTTTTTATTCAACCTTATTTGTTTTATATTTTTCAAAATTGTAGGTAAGTAATCTTAATTCTAAAAGTAATGTTGTACTGTATTGACTGTATTGCAATTTTATTTTGTCTTTTAATTGGAAATATCTGCATTAGTCCGTTCGCATGTATTAAACATATATCCCAGTTATACAGGGAAACCTATAATTGGCCATAATTACTGTAACACGCATATTTTGTAAAATATTTTTATGAATCGCTGTTGGTTACCTAAATAAATAAAAAAAAAAAAAAAAAAAAAAAAAAAAAAACCAAAGACAATTTCCAGTGGCCATTGGTGTTTGTATCACTGGCAGATATTTTTAACTTTCAATACAGATATTACCTACATGAAAATTACAGTGCACAATTTACGATCATCACAAGCAATATTGCGGATATATTATAAATTTATAATGAAGACAAGTGGCATTATCACTTTAGCAAATACTGTCAACATACTTAACATGGTAGGTGATATTTAAAAATAATATCATATTGTGCAGATCTATGGAATATAATATCCAGAATAATAGCTTTTCGTAGAATAGGAATGCGCATTAAACAAAGAATATTTGGTAACAAATTGCCACAGTGAACAAATACAAGCAGAGAACTAACATAGAATCTAGGAAGACATCTGTTATGTTTTGCGATTTTATTAAAATTGCCTCATGTATATATTTACAAGTCCTTCAAGTAACGACCAGGCTAGACAGGAAGCCGACCCAAACGTAGTTTGAAAATGGCTACGCAGATAAGATGTTGTCAGCTAGTCATGTGGCGCTGACAATCACATTAACTTACTACAAATTAATACAAAAATATCAACTTTTATACCAGGAAATAAATGATAAATCACTAACACTGATATCTCTTATCAAGTTAAAGTAATTACTTGAGTTTAAGTCATTACTTATGCAACCATTTGTATGCAATAGACAAGAATTTGAATGAAATAAGAACCGTCAAAAAAAGCAAAACTAAGAATTCTAAGTTTTGACAGTTTTAACTTCAAGCAATTATTCAACTACAGAATAAAAACCGCATCTTAAATAACTACTTTCACTCAAGTAATCACTCTGGACTTTTATAATTATGGGTGTTACAATTTAAAATCAATGGCTCAAAAAAAAAAAACTTGCCTGCTTGTATCCATTTACTGTGACCTCACAATCAATTAATAATTAACGAAGAACTAAACGATTCGCTGCCCCCACCAACTGGACGTGCTTAATATATAAAAGGCAATCTTAACCTAAGGTAATTATTACTTTAATATAAAGTAAATCGACATATATATTTGTTAGAGGCGTCGCCGATAGCTGTGTAGGTTAAGCTAAGGATATTACATCAATTTTCATATCTAGTATTCTAGAGCGGATTACACCATAAGGTACCATAGTTCACACATATCAGGGCCGTGCCCGGGACGTGTACGGACCGTGCTCTCAAAAATATATCGGTGTGGACATTTTATATGAACTCGTTCACACACGTCCGTGCCCGGGCCGGCGACGAAGCTTCAGTGCCTACATAGATTTGGCTCTTTGATTATAATATAGTGCGCAAACGTGTCAAAAAATATCAGCCAACTATTGGCTGATAAGTTCGCACACAGAGACATAGACGCACTGTGCGTCTATTGTCTCTGTACACCGGCTGCAGGCTGCCGCACGCACTCATGTTTTAAATTTTTGCCTCGTTTTCTTTGTTTTGATCGTAGGGCGACGCTCCATCTAGGCCGCATTCCGAATTACAAAATAATCGCTCACAGCGCTCACATCTATATTTTGCGTTCCGTTTTAGATATCACGATTATGACAGCTAAGAGCTGTCATCAATTCGGAACGCTCGTGAACGCGCTCACAGTGAACATAACCCCAAACAAAAACCTTTCACAAGACTTATTTTTGAAAATGGACGATATGTTGGTTGATTCTGCTGCACATACAACCCTCCAAGTTCAATTAACCCCATTCAATAACTATTTCATGAAAAAGTCACTCAATGAGGTTAGATAAACTTGGAGAGTTGTACTGATGATTTGAATGATCATAATTCTGTAACTTTGTACGTGTTACTGGCGCGATTCATATTTTCATCAACATACAACCTGACACTGATCTGCAAATCGTAAGAAAATTTAAATTTCGCGGGCTACCCTTGCGCTTCCACCATAACAAAACAACACAACCTGTGAACACAACTGTCATTTTTGACAGCGCTCACGGTGATATTTATTTGGGGCATGGTCGGTGTAAGATGGTGCATGTCATGATGTCATCTATAACGATTCAAGGGACATCAATATCGCGCTCACGGTAATTCGGAACGGGTTTATGGACGCTCAAATCGATTACAGAGTAATTCGGAATGCGGCCCTGGAGTCTAGACATTATAAATAATCAAAGATTTGGCCACGGCCCTGTCACGTCCCTGATATGTGTGGATAGACCTTCAGACATCAAATCTGCGTTCAAGAGCTGCTAGATGTGTTGTCAGTTTTACCGGTGAAAACCTAAAAAATTGTCAGTATTAAATGTTTTTTTAATTTATAAATACATACATAAATAGGTAGGTATACTTAACACTGGGTGCATTCGCAAAAATTAAAGTTTGTATATCACAACATAACATTTCAATCACCATGTAAAAACAATTCCATTTCCACTGTTTATCCTTAGCTTAAATATACAAACATATAAATACTCGAAGATTCATACAATTAGAATACGAATCGTTGCAATTAGCACTAGACCATTATAAATATATTAATACGTCTTTTGTACGAGAATTATGTCTACGAGTGCACAAACTGAAAACGGACAGAATAACATGAACTCCACAAAACATATATTTTTATCACATATTTTTTCTACTCATGCATTGCTTTTGTACCTCATACTACTAAGCGATCAAATTCGGATTTGAACCATTAGTAGTACAGGGTTTATACGTTCAAAGAAATTTGATCAGATAATTATAACCGTTGATCGTTTGAATTTGGAAGGATTCTGATCGATCAAGCTGAACGGTTTGTAGACCGATTAGAATATCGATAAAATTTGTGTACCATGCAAGCAACAATAAAAAAAATAACAAGCAGTTTCAAGACAAGCATGCAATAAAATTGCAGACGTAAGCAAGGATAGAATATAGTAGCAGATAGGTTCGTGCGTTTGGCAGTGGCCCGAAGCTTTACAAAGTCCATCGAATACCAACTCACTAAACCGAATCATAATTTAAGCTGCATTTCAAATCTATTAACATCCCACATTATCCACTTTTTTTAAAAAGCAATCTTCCTTATAAAAACGTCGAATTATTTTTTATGAATTGAAGCGCTTTCAACATATAAGACACGGCACACACTTGACTTCTGCATCAACAGACAAAAATCGCAAAACATTTAAGTCGTCACATCCATTTACACACATTGTCTCATTCTAGGATCAACACAATTATCACTGTTATACATAAACGGTGGAAATTAAAAATGTCTTAAGCGACACGAGCATGATGTTGGAGTTTGCAACGTTCTCCTCATCGCTGAAAGTTGAGAATTCAACAGCATGATCTATGTCGCTTACGACTTTATATTTCCACATTTTGGTTATTGATGCAAAAGTTTAGTTTTTTCTCTAGTTACCTCATCCTGTCGCTTGGCAGTCTTGTCACCGTCGTTCTCGCCCTCTAGCGTTCAACAACTAGTCTAGGACAACACTTAGTCTAACAATCATTTATTACTAAACTACACGCATTCATTAGGCGATGTCGTTTGTCGCGGCTGGAGATGGGTCGATACAGAATTTTACTGCGCTTTTCACAGTCTTCATTGTTCTACTTTCGTAGCAATGCACAATGGTTTGTTTGGTCAAATAATTTAGGCCCAATAGGTGGCTACGTTAATCTTCATGGTTATGAAGCAAAAAATTGTAACATTGTAAAACTTTACATGATTTTATACTCTAGATAAAAAATCAAAACTTATTTTACAAGTAATTTGGAAATTCTTTCTTTTTTTTCATGCGTTTTTTTCTGTAGTCTATTTTCATTAAATCAATACAATTTCGCATCAACCCACCAAAACGACCAGTCACAAACACAGCCATGTGCCAGCCGTATCTAAAATTACAACGTTTTACTAGAAGCCGCTCTAAGTAACACAACTTGTTACTGCAAGTCATTCTTTTGGCGAACATTGAGAGTTAAGGAGAAGAAAAAGATTACAAAATGTAGGATTTCAGAGGAGAACAACCACACATTACAAGACAGAATTTCTGATAGGATTTGTTCATTTGTAGTTGTTTTACTAAAGAGCGAAAAGTCTGTAATGTGCGCCCTCTCTTTGGGCAAATTTTCTCTGACAAAACTAAACGCGATCGGCTTCTTTTTTTAAACTGCGCTCAAGTCAAGTTCTGCCAGTGTCATAATTGCTATGTGACAGTGACTGCTCTTGAAGTTCTTGAACGCCGTTTAGATGTGGTGATCGCAGTCAGTTTTATCGGAATTATCGGTGAAATCCGCCATCATATGACCGTTAGGACGGGTGTGAAAAGACAATTTTTATCATACAATTTCGTCACTATTTTTACCATATATTTAAGTAGTATAATTTCTTGCGTTTCGTCTCATAACACATGAATGTTGTAAATAATTGAATACGTATGTTTTCGATACAAAAATATGACTTTGTCAATAAATATACTTTGAAAGGAAGAGCATGGAGTCAAACTGTGCGCACACTTGTGATAGCTGCGGTTTGTGGCTGAAATACAGACCTTTATTATAAGTATTGCAGCTATGAGACTTATTTAAATTTATATTATTGTTATTTTCTCAAGAATTCTGCGGTTGAAAAGTGAAGAAAATAGTAGGTGGGTTAGCCACCACAACAATAGAACTTTTGACAATGGCATTAGACTTTTAAAACAAAGATAATGAACCATATATTGCTAAAGAAAATAACCTAACATATTTTTTAATTTGTAAATCCATATCATTAAAACGTTAAAGAAAAACATCGTGAGGAACCGAAAAATTGAAGACGTGGAATCTACTACCCATACGATGTTCCTATGGTGGATTACAGTCTATGAGCCTAGTCACTATCGAAGAGGTTTGTGTGACAGCAGTACGAACATTATAGAATGATTGTCATTTAATTTTCTTTAATAAAACCCTGTACTTTAACCAAAAACACGCATTAAATACTAGTAGTAGTTACGTAAAGTGAGAGAGTGCAAGCACGAGACACAAGACACAGCAAACACGAGAAGACAACACGTAACAGACAGATGCAGACATGAGACAGTTACACGTAATTGACACCTTAGCACATTGATACGTAAGACGGACAGAGTTGTTTGTTTGGAGCTCCGAACACACACAGAAAAGAAAAATAGGCCTTGAGAAAAAGTACTTCTTGGTGGAATTACTAGCAGACGTGTTTTACAGGCCCGAAGGCACCCTAAGAAGCCGATTCCTGCCAGCTTCCCTTCAAGAAAAAGGCACTCTACGTAGTGTCTAGGTGTCTACTGTAGTCAAATAGTATATTACATACACATCTGTGGGTCTCACAACATCACAGTATACTATTTTTTATTGGTAAATGTGACTCTGACTGCCTATCGAAAGCCCACTGTCGTTTGTTTAGTTTTTGGTTAAAATGTTAGATAAAGAGCCAATCAAAGTACCCCACACGGCCCACACTTATGTCTTGCTACATTTTCCCTTCAGTAAAGGACTAACGGACATGTTTTCTTATGGACCGACGTGTGTCGGTGGTTACACAAGAACGCTATTTTAATTTTGAACGATAATCCCACATGGAAAACAGACGTGTAGGTGTAGTAATAGTATCTACTTGATTAACTATATTTTTAATTAACATATTATTTAAACGGTCTGGTGCTTGCAACAGCATAATCATTTCGAATGCTTCGAAATCATTAAGCTGTTGCAAGCACCAGACCGATCCATATGTGAGTGCGGAGCTCCTAACACTTAAATACTATTCGTTTTATGAAGCGAGCACAACGCGGTAGGAATATCCGTTTACTAGAATGAATGATAGGATTTGAGTACAAAGGCTTTCACAACTTGGATACACTACGATAAATGCAGCGCATGCGCTTGAAAGACATTGATAAGAGGGCGCTGTTTACCAACAAATTGCGAAATTGTCTGTGGAAATTTTAATAAAAAATTCAAGATGGCGGCGGTAGCTCCATTATAAGGTTGAAGCGCCAGGTTAACCCGCAGAATACAAATTTTCTAACGTTTTTTGCATTTTGCGGCCGTAATATGTATGTATTTCCAGAATTATAATCATTAAAATCATGAATACAACCCTCTTGAGTTCATGTAATCCCGTTGAACGACTATTTGATGAAAAAGTCATTTAATGGGGTTAACGAATTTAGAGGGTTATATTGATGATTTTAATTATTAAAACTCAGTAAAGACATATTTGTTACGGCGGTATTGCAAAAAACGTAACAAAAATTAAATTTCGCGGGCTACACTGTCGCTTCCACCTTAAACTATGCGGCACATGATTCTGTCAAAACTAATAATTTGTTCTCAAATCCCACCAAACACATAATTCTTTCGATAAAGATTTATATTAATATTTATTAGTAGGTAAATATATATTTGAGTGCAAGAACAATACGGAAGGAAGTGAGAACACAGAAAGGCAATGAGCTCAAAAGGAAGGAAAACTACTTGCACGCTTAGAATAAAATCTTTGCGGAATAATTTAAGTCAACATTTTTTTTTTCATAGCCACATTAAGTTTGTTTATCAGTTCAGATGGATGTCAATTAATGGGGAAGGTCAGTCAAAGCTACCGATGGACTGACTAGATGGCGTGACCATAGCTTAGTCCCGATCTGGCCAATGAGGTCAAGCTATTTTGAAATTTAAAATGACATTGACAGATTTTCAACCAGTGATGATGTTTAGTGCTAGCTATGCTAGCGCCATTAGATGTACAGTTGCTTTCCCCATTGTTTGAATGTTAACGTATCTGCAATTCTGAATAATTTTATTTTATGTTTTTAGGCTATATTTTAGGAGTGTTACATAATAATTAGGCCTAGCGTAAAAGGAGTCTTCTCTGGAGTCTACGACCACCTTAAAGTCAGGTTTATTTTAATGTTACTTCATTGTGGAATAAAGATGCGAGCTATGCGTCCTGGATAGTTCCATCTCTATTCCAGCTGAAGTGAGATTTACGAAGTGGCGGTGGCCCCCAGGACTAAGCGTGCAAGTACACAGATCGGAAGAAAGGTTAATATCCGTTTTATATAATAGTATATCTCTTTCATCCTAAGGCTCCCCTGATATGTATACAGGCCGTATACAAAAATAAACAGCTCTACACTTATATAACAATGTTATAATATCAACTAATTTTATTTTTTTTATCTGCCGAGAAGACATTTGAAGATGTTTTGTTTTGTTTTCTTCACGATAGTTTTGTGATCCTACTGTGTAAGAATCACCGGGTACTTAATAACTTTTAGGTTGACGTTTGATAATTTTATGATAATTTTTAAGTTTTTCTTTTAAATAATTAGCGAAACTGTCAGAAGTATTTCATCCAAACACAATGTTATAACCATAGAATTAAACAATAAACATCAAAGGTTTAAAAATAATCACCGTTATTTTAAGTCGCCACAAAAAATGACAGCTGCCAAACACCAAACGTCAAACTGAAGCTGCAACGACACCGATGGCGCTTACAACGCGGGCGTCTTTCGCATCATTGCCTTCAAGTGTCACAGGACATAACACAGATATTATACAACCACTACCATATTGTCATTTATTATAACCTTCATCAAAGCAGTGTACCATAACTAAGCTACACTTGGAGATCCCACGAGTAAGCTTACGTTACGCCTCTACATATACTAACTATACGTTACTTATTACTCAATACCATTGCACCAGTCTCCATACGATATATATATCAAAATATATACACTTAATCCTTACCTTAATTACAAAAAACCAATTACACAGAAAACATAATAATCACAGCGTTAAAAATCACAAAAAATTGAAAATAAACCGTCTGTTTCAATATTAAAATGTTAAGTGTCTTAAATACATGAGATCCTCGTTATAAAAATATCATCTAAAATATAGCAAAATATATATAATTTAAAATATACTATCACTATAGCTAGCAACATTAACAATATTGAACGTTAAGCAATATGTTTCCTAAAAAAGTTCCAATCATTTTTTGGGGCTGCCAGAAAGGAGATTACTTTATAAGAATGGTGACACGAACTCGTCACATGGTCACAAATTTTAGAGCTTGGCCTGTCTGTAAGTTGAAGTATTATAGCTTGATTACCAGTTTCTCTAGAGTAAAATCCTTGCACTGTTCATAATATGCTATAATCTGTAGCATAGACCATAACCAAGCAGTTAAATGTTACCACTCTTGAAAACTACAATATGAAATAAAGCGTCCGTGTCAGACTTACGGCGAATACGTGTAAATGTATAAAAAGTAATTGCAAGCATCAGTTCTTACAAACAAATGTATACAATATTATAGCGAAGTCTACGTAATTCTTATTTGTATATGGCAACCACCACTACGGTTAAACACGAAACGCTTACAAAACTAGAATTAATGATCTCTCTCAATGATTAGTTTTAAGCTTATTATTTGCTTTACTGGCGTCTCCGTTTCTCTAAAGTCGAACAATTAGTTTTTCATAAAAACGCTTTATAATTACATTTTTCAGGGGTTTAACTTCACTACATTTACAGACACTTTAAATAAAAGAAAATCTATTGAAAATATTAAAATTCCTATCTTTTGTCACTTTGACAGCTATCAACAATTTCGTTGACAGCTGTCACTCGAACACGTTAGTGAGCAGTTTTACATTCATAATTGACATGCATATTTACAAATATACATTAGTGTCTACGGGCATTATACAAAGGGCTATTACAAGCATAGATTGTCACAACTTTCGAGAAACCTGAGCGCACTAAATAACCCGGCTACCCTATCGCTCCGATTGGCTAACGAAACGAAATTCATGCGTTTTGATATGTCCATCTTTACCCTAGCGTTTGGGAGTCGTTTTCAAATATCGTTGGATCTCACCAGCACATATTTACACACGTTGAAGTTCGCAATATTTTTCTTTGGCATTTCAATTGGTATATTGCGCAAATGACTAGATATGATTGCACTAAAAAATCTATAATTTTCACAAATTGTATTTGATCGTTAACCGCCTTGTATCGGTGTCAATCAAGGATACTTTAAAACTGACTCCCCTCCAACCAAAATGTACCCACATTCTGGTATTACAGACTCTGTGATGAGAGTGAAAGCGTCGTCAAAGCACTATGTTGAGCTTCTTTATGAATGAGAACAAGCATTGGTCACAAACATGGTTAAATTCAATTGCAAACTCTATAATTGTCCTCAAATGCATTTCGAACTCTGTTTGCGACCAAAATGACAGTGGTGCTGTCAATCAGACAGCCAACACTTGTGGTGGCAAGTTTTTCTCACTTAATGCTTCGTTATAAGTAGTCCAAACGGTAACGCTTTTATCAACCACCACAGTTCTGTCGTGTGTGGCCCACGATCATGACAATAGGCCGGAATCAGTGCGATAGAATATCCTAAGGTTAAGTATTGACGAGAATCAAACACGCCTCGGCTTCCCAGGGCCGGGACACTCCGCCGACTTGATGATGGAGGACGCGAACGGCTCCCGCGGCCGGATGGGATCCATCTCCATGAAGCCAGGGTTCAGGATTATGTTAGGCACTAGTTCCATCACGTCTTGATCCTCGACGTAGTCTTTAGGGTCTTAGGAGAGGTCGTGGGTAAAGTTAGTATACGTACCGTCACCGAGAGTGTGTGTTTGTTTGTTAGTGTGCGCCCGCAGTCCAAGCGTGCGTTCCAAGCGAGTGCGATAGAGGGGAAAGAAGAAAAAAATCTCGAATGAATAAAAAATTGGCAGATACTGGCGCTCTTCGTTATTAATAGATTATGCGAAAGTCATGCGGATAGATCGAAGAGTGGAAATTTCGCTCGTAATTCGTCTTTATCAGCATAGACTTATGAGCGATTATCTAATGTCTACTTTATGACAGCAAAATCGAAGAGACGCAGTAATACTCGACATATTTTGCTGTTGCAGACGAATTTCATATTTTGGATAGGCGACAAGAATCTTTGATAAGGAAATATATGTTAAGAATGGATATGAAATTCGTCTTTGAAATTAATTAGTATATGCACTTGAGCGCTATGCCAAGCCACGTTTTTGAATAAAGATTGTCTAAAATCTCAAAAATCTAATAACTATTGTAAATAAGCAAGTTGTAAGTCGGCATTACAGCTCTAATCATATTGCTTTATCAATCGCCGTTTTCTAACAGGCACATTTGTAGTGCACTCAATGTTAAACAAATATGGACAAAAATAAAATAATGTTACGCTTCGATTCAGCGCAGAAAACGAGGACATATCGTGCGATACTAATAGCTTGTTCATAACAAGTTTATAGTCTAGTATTAAAACTAAAATGTTAACTGTTTTAATTGTTTCGAGAATGCCTCGGGTTTTCCAAAACACGCACTTATCCTAAGGTAAGTAAAACCGTCTACATCTTTTTGACAAGTGGTCTATTTCAAAATGTCATTGGAATGTTGTACCCGCATTTGTTGAAAATGTTATTGTCTGTTTATTGATGAAGTCCCATAAATCAAGAAAATTATCGACTCTTTACAAACACTTTAGATCCACTATAGACTTTTATGGAATTCATGTTATTCTGTCAGTTAAGGTTGATTGATTTCTTATAAAGTGCTTAATTTTAGTATTTTAGTGCATTTTATGCGATATATTAATTTATTTATTGCATCGTTAAGTTTCTATCGAAGCCTACCTAAGCACTGCTGTAGTATGTTATACTTACAAGCAGTAGATATAAAAAGTGGTCCTATAGAATAGTTTTAATGGTCCTATAGTACAGTTATAGTGGTCCTGAAGTCATCACAAGATAGTGCAACTATATTTTATATCGAAATTCAGTGACTACAATTATTTGAAGGCAAGAAAATATTGATGCAATAGATTTTTTTTAACATTTAATTTAAATATAAGCTTTTATAAAATGTAACTTTTATAAACTTTAATATCATGTTAAAAATAAAATATTTATTTGTTATGGAAATCACTGTTATCACTGTTTTCTCGGTAAACAATATCTTTATATTTAAAAAAATATTTCCAAGGAATGATTTAATACTATTTGGAATAAATATCACATAAAAGTTTATAAAACAAATATACCATGACATGTAAAACAAAGAGTTTTGGCAAGAATAAATTGTTAAACTACTTAGCGGTAAAGCTTTATTTATTCCTAAATCTAAACGCTTAACGCTTTAAACTAAAATATTTTATACTTACTTTTTATTATATTTGATATACCTTAAATCCTACGGAATATAGGATAGTATATCCTCTTTTAATCTGAATTATATTAAATTAATAATTATCAATTTATAAGAAGCGTGAATTTGAAATATGTTTATTTAAATAATTAATTAAAATATTTCATCGAGGTAAATGAGTTCTTATATTAGGATCGAATATTTTTATAATTAGTATTATATCATTCAATATCTTTTAAATATCATCAAATATGTTATTTTAAATAAATTGCTATATTTTATAATTGAATAAATTCTAAGATTACTTTTTTTCATATTTTTTGTCTTTTAATATTTTAAAGCTGCATAATTATTGCAAAAATGTTTTGATTCAAGCGATTTTCTTTTTTAATTGTAATTTTTGTGATGTTGACACAGCCTTTTATCAAAATAAATGGCGAATATTAAATTATTGAAATATTTGATTGGCAATATAATGGTTATATTAGAAACAGCATTTCAACTAGTTATAGCACAGTACTATTGTTATAATTGACGTCCTGTAGTTATTATTGGTCCGTATACAAATTTTCGCTGGAAAGTATCCCAGTACACTTCGTTTATCTTCTTTTTAGCGGCTCGATGGCAAAAAGTTCAAATATGTTTGACCCAAAATTCTGATACGCGAACTCCGCACTGAAGCAGACAAAAAAGTTCATTAAGTGGGCATGTGACTGGTCAAAATATGGGCTGCTTTTTGCTATTTTTTCTCATAGTCCTCTTTTTCCTTCACGCTTTTATTGGAATGGAATGTGTTACAAATAGACTTAAAATGGACTAAATTGAAAATGCCTTCTTAGAAGCATTGCTTCAGTTTTTAAAACAGAACTGTCCACACTAAAAAGTGTGACTTTTTATCGTTAAGGAGTGTTTTTACATAATGAATGTATATATATAATATACTGGGCATACTCTCCAACAACCTACTTAATATAACTACCTATAATAATAGTAAATCCTCAGCAATATTACAGCAAATAGGTAACTACTTAAAGCGAGATTCAATTGATTGCTTTTTTTGGTATTATCGTTCATTTCAATAATTATATTATTTGCATAGCACCAATCGCATAGCGTAGAAACTAGTGAACGTTTGAAAATGTATAATTATAATATTTTTGTACCATTTGTTTATTTTATAAAAATCTAAGCTATTCTTTTAAATATTTATATTTGGAAGATTTTTGTTTATTATTTATTTAAAAAATTGGCACTATATCAAAATTTATAATACTTGTAATTTTTTTAAATAATATTTTATATTATTGGAAAATCCAAGCTGTGCGTCGAAAATTGTAAAATAGTGCTTTGAAAGATCTAAGGAATTCTTATTAAATATATTCTTTTATTATGCCCTTTTTAAAGTCTAAGCGTTTCAATTATTGCAACAATACGAATAATCTTATTTCCATAAAAAAATAAGGTTTACAATTCAATCGAAGTTTAGAACGAAGTCCGATTTGCGAAACTTTCGACCGTTCGACTGAAACACTCATAAATATAATATTTAATAAATAAATGAATAAACCTATCCCTACTCATCTAATCTTTAGAAGCAAATATCCTACGCCTTTTTATTGATCACCTTACCGAGTGATCACTAAACAAAACATGATTATTGTTGACCTATACTGGTTTTCTTATCATTTTACCAAGCTTACATCATAAATGTCTTATTTTTCATTATTGCTATTGGTTAATCATTATATCGAACGATTCACTCAAGTCATACAATGCTCGCATGACCGATTAGTAAATAAATAACTAATTTAATATTTAATTTTATCAATGGAATGAAAGTTTGAGCCCAAAAATCGTCGAGTTTTCGTCAGTAGAATCATTTGAACGGTTGAACTTGAAACTTCATCGATGGCAGAATAATCCATCAAACGATCAGAAACTGTTCACGAATTTACGACCAAAAACCGAATATTCGATCGAACTATCAAAAACTGTTAAAACGCGTGAAAAGACTTGATCAATGAACGAATATTCGATCAAACTATTAGGAACTGTTCCAACGGACGAATGTACACTTTCAACGCTTGAATAGACACGAATCTTTTAACCGAATATTCGATCCGTTATCAAATTATTTCAATCGTACGAATTCACTTGTTTACAGACCAAATATTTGGTGAAACGATTACCAACCATTCCGCCAAAAATGTCAACCGTCCAAATATTCGTAATTGTAAGTGAACCGAACAGTGTCGGCCTCAACCAGTGACGCTGGCACGCTGGCCCGCTCGCTAGCCCCACAGGAAGTAGAGGCGCGGCAGCGGCTTGTGCTTGTGCTAGGGCGCGGGCTCACCGTGGCGCCGCCACTCGCGGCACAGCACGCAGCACGTGCCGGCCGCCAGCACCACCAGCGTGCCCATCACCACGCACACGGCCGCCACCCACGTGCGCGTGTCGAACTGCTCCGCGCCGGAGAAGAAGTGCTTGTACAACTCTGGAAAGTTACACAATTTTTTATTGAAATGTGGTCTAATAAAAGTCAAATAAAATCATTTTTGTGTTGCCTTCTTTTTAAATTTCAACATTTAGACCGGCACCCAAAAGTACTCATCAGTCATACATTAACTAACAAGCAACGCTGCAAATATTTACGCATGACGAGAATCCTTCAATCTCAAATTTTACTAATTAAAATAAATTAAAGAGCGACTTGACTATTGTCGCCCATCGTGGGGCCACTT
Organism: Eugnorisma glareosa; assembly: GCA_947578425.1. NCBI lineage: Eukaryota > Metazoa > Arthropoda > Insecta > Lepidoptera > Noctuidae > Eugnorisma > Eugnorisma glareosa. The sequence goes on along the minus strand of OX387973.1, from coordinate 18,533,167 downwards.
TGTTGGGCGCCAGTTGTGATAAACAATCTAATTATTGAGTTACTGAGTAGGTGTTCGCAATACACAGCACATAGGGCTACTTATTGTCAAAAGCGTAGTAGCCAGGGGTTCAGGAAACTTGTTTCAAAATATTGTCACCTAGGGACCACTGGGCGCCAGTTGTATTACGCGGTCATAATAAATTATTTCGTCATTGCTCATGAGTAAATAATACATACTAGATTCTCGTACTGGATACTAGTTTCAATAAAAGTGCTCTGCTTAAGAATATTGGCGCACATCGTGGGATTACTTAGTTGGGCGCCAATAGTTGGAAAGAATCATAAGCCAATCCTCACAAGTTGTTCACAATAGGATATGTCACGACACGGACCTGGTCGCCAAATGTGCAGTTCAGGCGTGATACTCGTTTCAATGAAAAATCTGTCTAAAAATATTGGCGCCCACTTTGGGACCATTTTCATTTTGAGATAATTATCCTTTTATTAATTGAACACAATACGTGACAAACAAGCCTTCTAGTCACAGAAGAGGGTAGTAACCGGCAGTTCAGAAAATAAATATCAATAAAATGCTCTAAACATTTTGGCGCCCATATGGGACTCACTGATTCTGTTAGATGACTACAGCATTATTAAGTACAACGATAACTCACCAGCCTCCTGGTCACTGTACAACGTTGTAGCAAGTACTTCTACCGGCGGCCCTGGCCCCAGAACATTGGTCGCCCAAACTCGGAACCAGTAGGACGCATTCGTGTCTAGGTGGTACACGTCTACTTGGCGCTGGAAAGTTATTAATAGAAATGTATAAAGCAAATTGATCCTGCTAATTATTAAAAAAACATTACCATCTTTTATACCATAGGTTTTTAAGCAAATCAATATTATTCTATTCTAAAAACATCATGGTCTTCTGTTTTTCTGCATTACATAAATCTTCAGCTCAAGTTGTTCTAAGCGCTTCTGCTCATCATGAGCTCCGGCAAAGTGTCATCAGCTTTCCATTAGGAATTTCTCAGTAGCAGCTAGTCTAGATTACTACGACATAAACATAACATATGTGGGTGTACTTGTACGCCTGTGCTTAACCCTTCAGGGTTTACAGCTGTGATGTTCTAATTCTTTATGGAACACAAAAAACATATAAATCGCAATATTACAGTACAAAAGCGAGCTTAAACCAAAAATTGAGTTGAATGTTATGTTGATAATCTGTCATAAATATAACGAAAATCTCCCTTTTACCGAATTAGGACTGATATGGTTGGGGCTGATAGGCCTCCAAGGCTCCAGGGTGCCGTTGACGGGCGCCGCCGAGCGGTACTGCGCGGTGAAATCTATGATGGGATGGCCGCCATCGCCAGCCACGTTCCATAGGATCAGCGCCAGGATGGTGGACGCGTGGACTGTTACGTTCACCAGCGGTGGCGGCTCGGCTGAAGACAGGAAAGGTTAAAAAATGATTAGGACACATGATACACAGTATTAACTACAACTGGGAGGGTACACTGTACAGAAAGTATTATGCTAAGTAAACGGTTTCAGAGATTTTCTTAAAACTTAAGAATAGAAGAGACACTTGTGTTTCATGAAACACAACTTGTTTTATTGCGTCAATATTTGGCGAAAGAAGTTTTCTCCTTATTTTGCTATAACAGAAGCTTTGAGAGTTTTAGTAGATCAAAACAAATATTAGAACCCCTTATGGAATGTCTATGTTATTTTTATTCAAATATACGCTCCTCAGCCAAAGAATAAATATTGTGTTACCGTGATTTGTAATTCAAAGTTATTCTAGGTTCATTATTACGAAATAATTAAAGCGTATACATTCTGCTAATTATTCCAACTTTAATAGGTCTATTAGAAAAGAAAAGAAAGAAAGAAAGAATAAAGTTTATTTGACGACAGTTCCATAAGCACACATAATACAAAAAAGATACAAAATAAAAAAATAAAACAAATTAAAAACTAAGAAAAAAAAAGCAAAGAGAAAATACATTGGACTTATGTGCTGTGTTAAGCTACGATGCTATTCAAGTTACGTTATGCTGGTATCCACAAATCCAGTGTGTGTCCAGTATGTATTTTGTCAACAACAAACTAAACTGCCTGTTCGGCCAAGCGTGACAGTTATGCTATTATTTCACTGTTTCATAATGGAATGATCACATGTAACAACAACGAAAAAGCGAACGATGAAAGGTCATAGTTTAACAAGGGATTTCTACGGCGTGTTACCAAAATTATTTTCGACGCGAATTACGTAGTGGATTATTTAAGGTTTTATTTCATTCGATATTAAAATTCTCTGTATTATTAAGTTAGTTTCATGTATGTAACATTATTAATTTGCAAGTTAGAGGGATTTTCGCCACCGACCCGTACCATTTGACCGCGAGTGTACTAGTTTTCTTACAATCAAAAATTGTTGGGATTTGTAGTTTAGTGTTAACATATCTGAAGTATTTAAAGCGCAATCAAACGAATGTAGGTTAGCCCATTGTTTGGATTCATCATAAGTTAAATAATATAAAGTTATAATAAGAAGTTTATCATTTAATTTTAGTGCACAATTTTCCGTGAACAGTTTTGTTTTATACATATTTTTATGCACTAGCGCATATTTGGTTATGAACTGTTTGTGATAGAGGGGCAAATAAAATAAAAGGTAGGAGCATAACAGACCAATTTCACTTCAAAACCAATTAAAATCAAACTGGTAACCTACACCTATGGAAATCTACACCTACGTAAAACCAAACAGGTAGCATTCGTTACATAACATACGGTATCATCAATTTATTGAGATCGGTTATATTTAGGTCGGCTCAGCACGTCTCCTAGAAATCTCTATTTGTCGTTATCGCACTGATATACCAGATTATATGGCTAGAAACTGACTACCTGACTGAGACTGTCACACGCTACATACTAAGTATCACAAGAACTTAACGTGACAGTTTAATGAAACCTGGAAGGCAATGTAGGCAACTTCCTCTAGACCTCTAGGTTGCCGACGTGAAGTAAGTGCTGCCGTCACCATGATAAATGCTTGCACGGAACACGAGTACCATCACCAAAAGATGAATCTACTCACTTTTAAAACAAAATCCAGTGCACACGATATCCACATCTGTTCACCACCCTTACTACTATTGGTCAGCACAAAGAGAGTGCGGAGTTGCGGACCAATCGTAGTAAAACAAAAAAAAATGCGACTTTTTTACGTTAAGTTTTTGTTTTACAAAAATTCTCAGGCTCTATTAATGATCACAGATGTTTGACCACCCTTTTTAGACTAATAGGAATAACACAAAAAAGGACCAATCAAGAGAAAGTTTTTAACTAAGGGCTTCTATAGCGGCCGGATGCTACAAGCAAAAATAGTCCGTAAGGTGATCAGATTCATTTTGGGTCGATTGTACCTATCTGTGCACCGCCATGTCCAATGTAATGGAGCAAGCGTGTTCCGTTACGCTTGACAGATGTATCAAGGACATAAACAAATTACGTCTAAATAATTTAAGTATGTTGTGGGTTTTCTATAGATAAAATGACGATTGCTGCAAAATTGGATGAAGTAGCAGGGCTAGCATGAACATGGTGAGGTAAACTAGACTCCCATGAAAGATTGGACAAATCAGGAGGAAGCCATTACAAGCCATATAAGAACTGTATGAAAAATAATGATAAAACATGTACATCCGACAAATCGTATTGCAGAAAGGAATGCTCTCATTTCATAAGGTTGTTTGATCGTGTGCATTTAAAATTGTAGAAGTATCTCAACTAACTTACATTTTAATAATGATTTTTAAATTCGAAACTAGGCCAAGATGAAGAGACTTTAAACCCAGCAAGAATGTTGAATTGAAAAATAGGGCAAAGATGACAAGCCGCTAAAGCCAGCACGTGTAAACTTCCACAAAACCACACGTACGCCAGTAAGTAATGACATAAAACCACGCTCCAGTGAGCAGCGTGTGAATGAGCTGTTGCAGATTAAATCTCGTACATTTTATTCAGAGCGAAGTATGTACACGTGCACAAAGCGTCCATGCGTCGTTTATTGGATGCATAGCGTCACGGCATAGCTTCTGTCTGCATTAACTTCAATGACCATTGTCCGTCTGTCTTATAATAGAGGACCGCAAATTAGATTTTTTAGTAGTGACGCAGATAAATTCCTGTTTTTATGAAGCCTCATAGATCTGTCAGATAATGGTGATAAGGTGTTTAACCTTGGAGGCTCATAATCAGCCTATAATGTTCCTATTACAGCTGGGACAGAGGCCTCCTCTCTGTGAGAGGGAGTGGGCCGTCTCCACCATGTGGGCCCAGAGCACATGTCTTCGAATATTTCATTCTAGGCGGTTTTCTCACGACCGTTCCATTCCATTTTGAGAGAAGTAGTGATTAAACAAATTAAACAAAGTATAGCGTCTGCCTGGGTTCGAATCCACCAAGGACGCAACGCTCCGGCTTGCAACCGTCCGACTGGTTATAAATTATATTTGGCATTTAAAAGGAATGCAGCCCACGATTTTCCACACAAAGGACTAGTTCGTGAGAACGTGATACGAAAACGGTGTGTTGTTTTATTGTTTACCATTCCCTAAATGAAGAAATATAAAATGGTGGTACGCTTGTTAATGAGCTCACACCCAGTTCGTATTAAATAAATTAAAAAGGCTGAATGAATTTGTTCGAAAACACAGAGCTTCTTGACAATACCGTAATTACGATCTAGTGCATAATTGATTGCATTGCGAGCTGTGGGCACGCAAATCAAAGTGTCTTAATTGACATATACCGGTGCTGATTTGGTAATTGCGTTACATCTTGAACGGAAGCAGGGAACCGTTTTGACCAAAACATCATCGCTTTCATAGTCACCTTTTTACTGATTATTAGGCACTTTAGAGGCCGATCTCGTCTGATTAACGCAATGCATGAGGTCTAGGATAGATCGAGCCATGCCTGCCATCATGGTAGCTCATTTTTAAAGAGGGGTGCTACATACTAATGAATGTGATTATTGTTAAAATATTATCATCTACGAAAGAAGTAAGCTTTTAAGTTGTATCTTCGGTACTAGATCCTCAATAACTTTAGAAATGACAATATAGCCGTAAATACCAAGCGGTAATAGCTTTCTCGCGACCTTTACACCTACGACTGTTAGAGTCTCACTTAGTCCTAAGTGGAGCCGTTAAAAGTTTCAGACCTACAAAGATATTTAATAATATTTTATCTCTAAAGCTATATTTATATTATACAGGGTGGAACAGGAGCTTTCACGAAGCCGTCAACCAAGCATTATGTACATCAAATTAAGCAACTTTACGCAAAAATTATTGCTGGGAAACGACTTTTTTTTTTGGGGTGGAAAATCACGTTTTACGGTAGAACTCAATGTAACGCACTCAAAACATTGTGCTGATGGATGGATTGAATACTACCGGGGTCGTGGAAGTGTCTATAGTAAAAATCTTGCATTAAAAACACGTATTTAAAAAAACAGCTGTGAAAAAGTTGGAACTTTGACCCCCAATATCTGCGTAACTAGAAGGTTCCCAGGTATGGTCTAGAACAAAAAAATGATCGCAATGATGGGGAGAACAAGTGCCTTTCGGCTTCGTGTAGGGTCTTGTTACACCCTTTATGTGGATAATCCAATTCTTATAAAGTACTTCTCAGCGTGTCGATGGCAACCTGTATTGAGTCAGGCAAGAACTTTGTTACGAGGTATTATCACTACGAGTCCATCAAGTCCTGTAGCGGGAAGGCTTCCTTCGAACAGCACCATTTTCTTACGTACAAAGTTACATACTGTGGAAAAAGTAGCAATGGATTACAACCTCGTGCATACTCATGAAGGCGGAATGACGGGGACAAAAGCAAAAGTATTCAAATGTTTGTTTTCTGGACTCATTTGAGTCATTCCACCTAATAACATTTTTAAACAATAGCAAATCGCGTGCGGCTAATCTCAACACGTTTCACCCCTGGCATAAAGACAATAAAATCGGGGCAACCCCAGCCAAGCCGTCTGTCGAATCGCGGAGTGTGTACATGTCCGTCAAAATGTGGCTAAACCCGCGTCGCGTGTTTATCAACAATAAAATATACACGTGATATAATGTATCTGGCTGATATGCACGTCAGCGTCGTAGGGTTGGCAAGACGTGTAATTAACTATACTTTATGGCGTTTTTTGACGACTTCCGCCTACTTTCGTTCGTTCTTGAGTTCAAAAGCTTTATTACCCGAATTTATTCTGATTATTAGCATTGACGTTGCGATGTGACTCATTTAATACTACACACATTTAAATAAACCTACAAAACTACGGTAAACGGGTCATTGCGACCAAAATTGTAATCTACAAGACAAGAGCCAAATGGTCGGTACAAGTGTAAGGTGTACAATTTGGCATTTTGCTGTATGACCTTATTAAAAACATAGGATCCCTTTTTTCTACGACATTTCTTCATCTCTCTAGTTCTCTTTGTCCCACACCACACATAAAGCTGTTAATAAAACTATGAGATACATACTCCAGAAACCTCTATGAAAACAATTGCAATCGGAAATATTTCTTGTGTCTTGTGTCAAGTTACTGATTGTCAATTTATAGCTTCCTTTGTCTTATACTATTGGCTGTATATAAAAGTGAATTGGTTCATTAATACAATATCCAGCTTCTTACGTCTTTCTCAGCAGTACTGTTATACAATAGGGCGGAGGACATGTACGAGCAGAATCCTTAATGAGGAAACAATGAAAGCATATCAATGAGTCGAGCAGATCGATGATCGACATAGTGATATGAAATTGAGATGAGGACGCGACTAACTTTAAATTTAAAATAATGTTTTTGCCAAAGTTGGTAGTAAGAGAAATGCGTGTCACTAAAAGACTGATGAATAAAAACGTTGATGGTTAGAGAGGAAGATCAATGGAAAGATGGATGGATTGTGTAAGGATATATATGATATGATATATATATGTATATATATATAATATTGATATATATGCATAGTATTTTTATATATGTATTTTCATAGTATTTTCTAAATCCATCCTTGTAGTTTATAATATAGGTACACCTACCAATGTGTGTCTCTGCATCACCCAAAGGTTGACTGGTAGAAAATGCCTGTGGCATTAAGTTCGCCTCTGTACTATGTGTTTGAAGTGTTAAATAAATAAATAAATATGAAAGAAAAGGAGTAAATGACAGAGTGATTGTTGACACAGAAGAATGAAAGAAAAAACCGAGTAACGTGTGATATGGACAGGAAGATGATGATTCGACTATAAGTTATGCGAACTGAAAAAGGGTCCAAGGAAATAACACTAAAATAAGATTCCATGCAGACTTGAAGACGCACACAACAGTGTGAATTTGAATAAAGAGTGAAGGGTTTTTGCAACCACAATCCGCTTGAACAGGGATCGTCCACGACGCGAAATATTAATGAGGTTGTAATCCTATTAGCGGTTGGATGAAGGTGTTGAAAAGGCAAAGTGGCTTATATTAGTAACACAAAAGAAAATCATCTAGGAAATATTCGCAGCTGTAATATGAAAACCCGGCTGCAAAAATGAACTCGATATAATGTTCTACAATCTATACGAAGACATCTAGCGAACGCTATATTAAATTTCCTGTGACCTAATCAGATTCAAAGAAAGTTTCTAGATCGAGACACTTCATTGACTGAAATCGGCTTTAATTTAGACTGTTCTATTAACAGCGCTTCTGCTGTAGTCGGGTAGAAATCTATACTTTGTATATCAATTATACCTGAGCGTAGGCTGTTTGTCTTGTAACCAGAATTCCAGGCTACGTCCCTATCCAATACCTGCCTCTAGTCCCAACTATGTACGAAAAGCGAGCGTTTACACTACCCAAATATTTGCCCGTTGTGTCGGTTAAATGTCGCTCTATTGATCTACGGGGTAGGCTAGACATCCAATTAACATAGTAAACAAACTAGTGCGAATACGTTGGAATTCGGCTAGAGTATTTGATAGAAGCGAGGGAATTAGGGACTTTATGAACGTTTTATGGTAATGTGACCTAATGGCAGGGGAGCAGCTTATTGAGAAAGGGTTACGGCGTTTTTTAATTTGATTTTCGGTAATGGTTCTGAAGGTTCAATGACCAGTTTCAAAATCAATTCACTCGATGAACACGTGTCTGCCTGCTAATACCGAACCACGTCCAGTGGAATGTCAAACGCAAGTAAAGCACGTAAAAGATGCCGTAACCATCGATTTTGGCAAACGGTTTGGTAATTACTGGATTTAGCTGCTATACCTACTAGTCCAAACATAATCCTTAACAATTTTACGACAATCACTCAAACTGAGTAGACTACATTTTATGTAGTTGGAAAAGGGTTTCCCCAGCCCAATTAGCAATTGTAATCGCATAGCCCTAGTTTAACAATACGTGTCATGAACAAGCACCGTCGCCCATTATAGCCGACACGAATTTATGAGAAAAATGGCCAACGACACGTCGTTACGTCACTACGGTTTAAACTTCCAATAACCGCTGACCTGCCCCTCTCCTGTATGGCGAAATGAATTGAACGTTGAGGGGAGTGTACGGTACAAGGTGGGAGGTCAGCTTGTATTGGCTGATGCGTAATGACAGTCATTACGTGGCCTTCGTACAGCGAACGCATCTTCAGTACTGTGCAGTGGCCATGTATGGAGGTTTAAGGAGGAATATTTTTAACGCTGGTGATGCTTTATGTTATGTAGGATTACTTTTGAAAAGCTTCGTGGAAAAGATGGCTATATTGCAGATAGGTATATTTTTCCAAACGTTTCAAACTTCAGCGCACGTAAAGCGAAAATACTAATCTAAATGTTGAAGAAATATTGGAGTAAAATTAATTGCTTAATCTTGGGCTTCCTTTACTCGATTTTTCATTAAAAGACATTTCAATTTCAACTCGATCTGCGGAGCAATTAATTGGGTATCAAGTCGAAATCTCGGATCCGTTTTCCACGGCTTCGAATTGGCGAAAGAGCACGATTTTTTCGCTCCATTGTCATTTCAATGAATGCACAAGGGCTCCAATTTGCTGAGAAATAATAACGTGCGATATTATAGGGACACCTGTGACAGTATTGTGCGGAATATTAAAGAAGCACAGCTGGAGTGCGTAATGAAATCTTCTCTCGGTTTTATTAATTAACTTGTGTCAAGATCGTGCCTGAATGTGGGAAGGAAGACCGCAGTTTATTACACACAATTAACTACCTAGCTCATTTCCAAAGTTTGCATGGTGTCGCAAAGATTACTTTGATGAAGCCCTATGTATACTAGGACTGGCTGTCTACCTTCTAACCGCAACCTAAAAAAGCCGCTAGAAGGCACACAAGGTTCACCATAATGATGATGGACCAACATTATGCTATAAAGTAACTACATAGATTTCTCTTAACCATGATTGACTTTTCTATAAAATCTCAGAAATCCTGGGTGCATTTAACCCAGAATTTCTGAGATTTTATAGACAAGTTTTCTCTCTTTATGATTAAATATGATAGATGACTTTGAAGCTTGGAAAAATGCTGTAAGCCTTTTGAAAGTTATATAGTTAGCATTTCTAAGAGTTCGTTTGTAAAAGTTGGACGGTTACATCAAAGAGTCCTTGGCAGAAAATATGTTTTGAAAAATATTAGAAGCTTTCTTTTCTCGTTCTTAACAGTTTCTTTTAGAAGAAATGGAATGAGGCATCCTTTAGAAGTGCTGGAAAGGTGTAGGTGTACATTCGCACGGTAGAAAACTCTCACCATGGCGCGTGAAATATTGGTAAGTAATCACGGAATAGACAAAAGGAATCAAATACGGTTTTTAGTCTAGTAAAGAAATCGGCTTCTTTTCCGATACGTTACAATTGCGGAAGACGGCATAATTCTTTTGTTTTGCGGAGCTTCGTACGCAGTCACAGTATGAGAGCGATTGTTGGCCGGAGAAGCAAATTTCGTAGCATATGAGCGTTTGCTCACATGTGTGGCGCGCCTGCTCCGCGGGTAGACCGGACGAGAGGTGACAGTAACTACCAAGAGACTAGAATCATGAAGCATATAGCCTACTGGTAGTATTTGTGACTTTACTAACATGATTCTCCTCACCAAGTTCTATTCTTTAAGTGTATACTGCACTGTAATCAGCACATCGAAGAGGGGGTTAATTTGCTCTAGTGTGAATTTTTCACCGTGCAAGTACACCAACGCCTTTGGGAAATGCATTTTCTACTGCAGTGAAGACCCATGAAACTTCACTTGAATTATTAAATCAAACTTCGTCCAGGAACTAAAGACAGTTGCAATTATAAATTCTGTGCCAGTGTTCAAGTCATAACAAAACTTTCATAAGACTTTCTTGCTGCATTCGAGTTGGGTATTATAAGGCAAGGTATACTGTAGTCTGGTTGTTGTACTGCTTCAGGAGTTTCAGTGTTTCATAACGACTGTAGTATTACAGTATTATAGTGTATTTGCTACTACAAATGATTATGTCGTGTTGCGTTGAGTTTGGATTGTGTTTTTGAAGGCGCGTTTGCTTTGGTACAGTATTGTCTGCGAGGAAACTCACGACAGCATACGAGAAGTATGCTGTCGTGAGTTTCCTCACGAAATCATTCTGATGAAGCTTTCTCACCGCTAGTTTTTTTAGTTAGCCTGAATTGTCCCACCCCTGGGCAATGTTGCGCTAAAGTTTATAATGTTTATATCCGGAGACCAAGTAATGAGTATGACTTCGATAAAACCTAAAGTACAGTAGACCGTACGTCTGTGGTAAGAAAACCAGTTTAACCTAACCTCTTATTCCTTTATACCGCAGTACTTCTCTAGGCCAGCTTAATGTTTTCAAGTATTATCCCAGGCGTGCGACAGTCTGTACAAACATTGATAATACTCCTTAAGGTTGAAGCGCAAGGGTAGCCCACGAAATTTAAATTTTCTTACGTTTATTGCAATTTGCAGGTCAGTGTCAGGTTGTATGTTGATGAAAATATGAATCGCGCCAGTAACACGTATGGAGTTACAGAATTATAATCATTCAAATCATCAATACAACCCTCCAAGATCATTTAACCCCATTGAGTGACTTTTTCATGAAATGTTATTGGTGTTACTTAAATTTTGCGGGCTATCCTTGCGATTCCACCTTAACAAATAGTGTATACCATACCAAGCCAACTAAACTAGCTTAGATATATCACATTGAGCTAGTAACGACATTTCAGCACTCAACTTCCTCCAGACATCACTGCTTGAATGTAAACGTGCTTTCATGCTTAGGGAATGCGATCAGTTGAATCTGTAAGGTTTCGTGCCGATATACTTTGACTGCGATATTGCTACAATTTCATACATACTAAATACGTTGGTTACTACTACCTTTGGGAATACATATATAATGCTTCCAATATGTATGAACGTTGATTTGCGGTCTGTTTACAGCATGTTGGGTTAGCTAATGAGGTTTACGTGCGTCTTTAGGTTTCTAAATGCGCTTTGTTTGCTTTGGTAGCTCACAAACGGTACAAATATGTGGATGTCTCTAACTATTTTAAAAAATAAAGGGGGTAACAAGACCCTTAACGAAGCCGAAAGGTACTTGTTCTAACAGTCATTGCGACATTTTTTTTGTTCCAGGCTATACCTGGGAGCTTCTAGTTACGGAGATATTGTGGTTCAAAGTTCCAACTTTTTCACAAGTTTTTTTAAGTACCTACATTATTTTATTGTAAGATTTTAACTTTAAACACCTCCACGACCCCCGTACTATTCAATCCATCAATCAGCACAATGTTTTGAGTGCGTTACATTAAGTCCTAACGTTAAACGTGATTTATCACCCTAAAAAAAAAGTCGTTTCCCAGCAACACTTTTTGCGTAAAGATACTTAGTTTGATGTACATTATGCTTGGTTGACTTCGTGAAGGGCCCTGTTACACCCTGTATAATAATACCAGCCTATTACTGTCCCACTGCTGGGCGAAGGCCTCTTCTCAACAGAGAAGGCACGAGCATTGATCACCAAGCTTGCTCAAGACGGGTTGGCCAATTCACATTTATAAGTCCAGGTCTCCTCACGATGTTTTCCTTCACCGCTGTCTGTGATATCCAAGATAAACTTAGAAAAGATAAAGGGCATATGAATTGAAAAAGTTACATTGATATTTGCCCGGATTTGAACCCACAACCTCATGCATGAGAGGCTCAATCTCATTTTTTCTCTTCTTTCTAATCAGATTTTTTACAATAGTTTTCAAATCATTTTTACATCTTTTGCTCAGAATAGTTACAGCACTGAAGAAAATATTCAACGAAAGTCTTAACTGTTCTCTCAAAATGGTTCGCAGCTAACAATCTTTTACTGAATGCGAACATAACAAAATGTATACAAATACATCTTTTGCTCAGAATAGTTACAGCACTGATGACAATATTTGTGTCACTTGTTTAATTTAGTATTTCACAATATTATCTTACATTTGTATAGATTGTTTTTTACCGATTGTTTGTGAATGTATGAACATTGTAGGCTTTGTACATTACCAGATGCTTGTTAACTTTTTATCGTGTTTTACATTTTTTGTAGTAAGCAACGAATTATTGTCGGGCTTACGCTGTTTCCCCATACTTAAGTACTAATACTATAATTGTAATACCAAATGATTTGAAAAGAGTAAACATGTAGTTTCTTGCCGGTTCTTCTCCATAGGAAACGACCAACCCGAACCGTGCACCTTTTTGTCGACGTTTTAAAAGTGCACATCTAGGCCTATGTGAAAAAAATATATTTGGATTTTTCAAAACTGATTCTTGTTAGAAGTATAAAATGTGTCTTTTTAATGGGCACGAAATCATGAACAGATGATGGTGATGAAAGAGAAGAAGAAGATTCAACTATATTCTAATAACAGATACCTATATTTATTATTTTTTCGTTTAACCATAACGAGGTTGTATGTGATAAAGATTATGTTGTTTAACCCGTGTCTTCATAGGACCTCGAAATTACAATCTAATAACGCTAATTACAGTTCGCTTACGGAGACTTACAGTTCCCAGTATCGGCTTACGATTCACGTGTCTGAATATTTAATGCTAGATGCCGTGACGAGATAAGTCTTGGATACTGATTACTTATTAGTTAGTCTGTTTGCCTGCTCTGCTCTCTGGGTTAACAACTAAGCTTGATTGTTAAATAGCTGCTAATTAGGCAATGATGAGGATTTTACTGACTAGACAGCGCGCTGGCTAACAATTTCGACTATCATTACCTCATGCACATAATCATTCTCACAAATTGGTATAAAATACCAAATTGTTTGGATTTGGCACAGTCCATTACGGCTTTTTCAATAATCCAATACAGCGTGTATCAAAATGGTGCGACCATATTTTAAGAATACGAAACCAGCGAAAACTAAATATTAAAAAAAAAAAAGTTTTTAAAAGAAGCTTTTATTTAAATGCTTTAAAATAAAATAAACTTTGAATTAATTCAAACCTAAAAGCTTGGCAAGCTGCCATATCGGAAACTTCAGATTTAGAATGACGTTACTTAGCTAACTACGCATTGTCATCCAAACTAAAAGGGATAACTGTTCCAAAACTCAGTTACAATATTTGACCTAAATAAACATACATAGGTACACACGGCGGCACATGAAGGTGTACATTTCCAGTATAACTTGGCATCGCTTTGTATAGATGTCCTATACAAGGAGAGATTCGCATAAATTGGTTTTGTAAATCTTGATTGGCCGTCGTGCGTACAAACATTGCAAGTTAAATAAAAGCTTGTAAGAATGGAAGAAGTTGTGGAACAAACTCCTCTAGAACAGTAACAGATGTTATAATATTATACCCAATACAATTGTTTGAAGCAAAACCAAATTCTGATAAAACTAATCACATATTCCAATATAAATGTTTACTTATACATGCCATATTTAAGGAGTACCTACCTACGCTATTGAATATGAAATCAATTACAACGAACGTATTATTTAATCCCGTGTATTACATATTAATAAAATTAATTAATATTCTCTGAACGACGCGATACATCAATATGTGCAGTGACCATGAGAGCTTGGAAACCGATTTTTTTACCGAGATTTATCGCGAAATGAATAAAATTTAAAAGTGGATTTATATTTGTGCCGCAATTCATAGATCAGTGTTTATTAAAAGAGATTCCAAATGAGAGAGGGTCTAGACCAAACCGCTTCGTATTTCTACAACGGGTTTTGTTGTTCAATAGGTTTTATAATTATAAACTTTCAATAGCTTGTGTCAATCCATTTATTACATTTTCATCATCAAATTAATACTTATTTTGTCACTTACGGCATATTCTTCCGTGATTATCCATTATTGTCAGCACCCGATCATTCATCGTCATCATCTGCCTAGCCTGTTCCCATCTATGTTGGTGTTGGCTTCCAGCCTAAACGGATACAGCTTTTTTTATTGTATTATGTATTTAATTAAGTATGTTAAACTTCTAAACACTATTTGCATGCCCACTGGACGGTAAAATGTGGAGAACTTGTTAATAAATATGAAAGATCTATGTATCTTTTTACCCATGTTTGCAAAGAAATAAATGATTTGATTTGATTTGAATACCAGTAGTTTACATGGAGCGATGGATGTCTATCTGAGCCCTTCAACCCATGTAAAGCGCAGGCCACACCGCCACCTGGCGGGCGGGCGAGCGACGAGAACGACCAGTCGTTTCACCTCTTTTCATACTTTGGTTGACACCGCGAACTATCGAAAGATACGAACAAAGTATAAAAAAACGGTGTCGTTTGCGTCGCTCGCCCTCTCCTGCTGGCGATGTGGCCTGCGCCACAGATATTATAATACTTCGTCCTGCGCTTAAGACGGGTTGTCAGACTTTCTGGCCACAGACTACCTGTAACGACTGTCAAAGACCTACAAATGACAGCCGGGACCAACGGGACAATTTTCATCATAATTATTGCTGAAATAATGTGACTTTGTCTAGCTAGGCCTTCTAGTAGTACTCACACTCACAGTAAGCTTCGCTTCTACCCTAATAAATTGCCTAATCTCTTCAACACGTATACGATATGAGCTATTCTCGTAACCCAGTGAAGTGTGCTTGCAAATTATAGCACTGTTGATGCGTCAAAAGCAGCGACAAGAAACCATGGGTTCCTAAATATGAATCCGTAGCAGTTAAAATTATTTTGGAAATTATGACAAACAGTTTTTTTAAAACACGTACAACATCAAAGCAAAACAACAATTCAAAACAGAAAGAAGATTAATCAGCGGACCTACCTTCTGTGTCAAGGAGAAAAAAATTGTGACTACACCAAGTAACATGAAATAAGGAGGAAGACCAAAGAAGAATGCGCCCCTTCCTTCACCACAAGCTTCATTAGCAACGTTTCCGTTTCCGGAATAATACGATGACATGAGGAAATCAGAAACAATCAATGTGCGAAGGGAGAGATCTCACAATGTATGTAAACCAAAAATAACGTAAAATAAAATCGTTTACAGCTTCGTTACTGCTGAATTCGATCCGCAGGTCGGGCAAAGTATTATTGCATTTTCCAGCTGGAAGTTTTCATTAGCAGCCTGAACTTTGGACTCTGTCCAGTTGACGGCAATACGGTCCCCTCTATGGTTCTTAAACGAAATGCGGGTGTACCATAGGTACGTATACACCTCAGCCTAACCCTTCCGGGAACTATATCGCATTTCGAGACTGTATCTGTGCACTGTATTGTAAATCTGTCCTAATATTTATAAGCACCATTGTCCCTCTACTAGCCTCATTTTATCAGATTGCTATTTGTGTCGCCTGGATTTGTATTGCTCTCATTGTGTGTAACAGTGTAATAGATTTCCTCCGGCACAATGCGCACTTTAAACTGTTCTCTGGCAGTGCTACAACTTTACTGCTTACTTTGAAACGATCGATGCTGATGAATTATTTAGTTTGGTCGTTTGAAAATTTATTGGAGGTGTGTGCAAAAGTGCTGTTTTATTTAGCTGTCCCGTAATACCCTCTTGTGCAATAAAGAGTTAGATACAGTAAATTGAGACTTTACAAATAGTAGCTAGGCCTAGTCAATATACATAGTATAAAACTCGCTTTTCGAGGCTGCCTGTGTGACCGCTTATATCTTCTTTTTATCTTCAAAACTGCACAATGGATGCGGATTTTCATAATTATTTATTCCGGGGGGTTTATGTGTGTAATTTAGCTTGACGAAGCCCCGGAATCTCAATGTTTTGGTAAGTCACCACTGTTCTGACAGGCAGTGGGGGGCCCCTGGACTCTATTAAGGTGGAAGCGCCAGTGTGACCCGCGAAATTCAAATTTTCTTACGTTTTTTGCAATTTGCAGGTCAGTGGCAGGTTGTATGTTGAACAAAATATGATTCGAATCGTAGCGTAAGAAAGTTTGAATTTCGCGGGCTACTCTGGCGCTTCCGCCATAATAAAGTACAAGCGACCCGCCACTGCCTGTCAGAACAGCGGTGACTAAGACACCATAAAGGCAACAGTCAAAACGGGTACGCAAGTAAAATAAGGTTTTTGGTGAACACTACGACGGGCGAAAATATGAAATACCGAGCTCTAAACAGATAATTTAACACAGAGTAGTAGAGAGGATGCTCAGCTACAAAGCCGGACTTATACTCAAACTCAAAGTAACGGCCATGTACTTGAACATTATTAAATTTTTAAGATTTGAATAAAAATAGAAGAACCCGGAATGACGTTCCCTGAAATGGGCATATTCAGTTGTAGACGATATTCTGGTTTAATTGGATGTTAATGAAAAATTTACATCTGCTAGTGGCCGTGCTGTCTTTGTAAGTAGGATCTTGTCTGTCCTAATAAATATGTCAAAACAACAACAACGAGGTTAGAAGGAAGATGTAAATCTGAGGAAAAAGATTATCTTGAATGCTGATTAGGTACGTCCACAACAATGTTTCCTAGGTCATGCGCTACCGTTTATCTTCTACGGTTATTTTATTGTAAAGGATAACAATGGGCTGAATTATGTTATTTATTGCTCCATTTACGACTGTAAATGTTACAGTTAGTAGCTACTTTTTTAACAAGGTCCAATTTATTTAGACGGCAAAACTCGCTCACCTGATGTCGATATCCAGGTATCAATATACACTTTAAAACAAAAAAGGCTAACGACCGCTTTCGACTCGAGAAACCATAGAGATCTACTGTACTAACCACTGCCCTATAATCATATTTTGATTCTATAATGACATCAAAATTGATCGCTGCAATTTCAAAAGAGAAAAGCGATTGGACTCTGGATTACGGCATCCGACATTTTTATTGCGAATCTGTAAAATCTTTTGTCCAAAAGCTGTAAGTCTATCATTGATGAAACTTAGTACGGACCTGTTACCCTCGTAACTGAAAACACGTTTACTTCAATGTAATAGGTTGCAATTTAAGTTGGTGTTTTCAGTCACAAGGAATACAAAAAGTTATAAAAATAGAGTAAATTGAGAAGCAACCGCCCGGCGCAGCCTAAATTTTGCCGCGTTTCATTTTTGCCGCTATGGGCGTTTGGCCAGCTTGCCTCACATTAGATCGGGTCTTCCTTGTAACTGAAGTAAATGTGTTACCAATGAACACATTGTCAAGGCTATCGTAAAAACCCAACGCATGTAAGTATCAGCTCTTCAGTATAAATAAACCTTTTAATTCCTACCGCTGTACATACCAGAAAAAATACTGTAAAACAAACTGCAATAAAACTGCAATACCAGTCCAACTACGTTCAAAATAAAAAGTAGCATTGCTCTGCTCATATTTTCATTCAGCGAAATAAACAGCGCTCAAGTGCTACTTCGCTTGAAGCGGCATCATTAATATGTGGTGCTGTGTTTTAACCTTAAAGCATCGCAAATTCTGTAACAGGTGGCTACTTATTGAGCACTTAGTTCAACTTGACGAGGAATTGATACTTGACTACGATGAGTTGAATGGCTGAGCGTAGTCTTTGAGGGCAAGGTAGGAGCTATTGAAGCAGGGCTTGAAAACAAGTGGAAATTCTTTGAGACGTTTTGTGTAATCAAATTAACACTGATTAGGAGTTTTCGAAGTTGGGTTTCTTCATTCTATTCTCTACTATTCGCCCCTGCCTGCTTCGCACGGTTTTTGCGATTTTTTAAATGCGAAAATACATCAAAACCCGTGGCGTAATTTCGTATGCTAAATAAGCTTGTGTTTGGCCGCAACTCGCCTGATGTGAAGCATTTACGCGGCCTGGGGTGGTGCACGCTTGCCTAGAAGAAAGTGATTCACTCGAACTTTGAAGAGATTTAGATTATAATGATAGTTTCGAAGAACAACTCGGTAACACGGAGTACACGAAAATAAACTTCATTTTATAATAGATTTTACAGATTTTCTGATCGCAGATTTTCCCCTCAGCTGCCTCTTAATGCTTTCAGTTCAATCAATACCGAAAAATGATTTGTGTACCTCACTCGCAAAGATTCCCCGAAAGTGTGTGAGTTGGGTCTTCTTGTTAAATTGAAATCTGTCATCTTACTGTCAAAACTATTGTCATTTACTGAACACAAGCACATCCCATTTCTGCTCAATTTTTATTAAAAGTGTACTTTCGAGACGAAAATCAAGAGAAGAATGTATGTATTTGTAGGTACTAACTTTTGACAGCAGATCTGCAGTGTCCTACGTCCTAACCGTACATAGTTAAACCATGTAGATTTTTAACAAACACAGAAAAAGAGATAGTTTTGCATTTCTAATATCAGAATGGGTGTTTAGAGGAACATTAAAATTAGAGCTGCTTTCCTCTAAATCAATAAGACAGCAAATTGCGAAATGTAAATAGACGATACAGTAGCTAAACTAGAACATTAACAACCAACGGGATCGGATACTATGGCAATTAAATATCAAACTGTAGCTCAAACTTCGTTAGCGATGCAGGATCGCGCTCAACATGAGTTAGCTGTAGCTATTACAAGTTTAGAGAATGGAAAGGGTTATTTTAGAAATGTTGGAAGTTAGTTTATTCTTCATGTCAGCAAAAATAGCTCTTTTCGTTCACCTGTCAAAAGGTTTGCAACTAAGACATCAGACTGCTTTTGCATTGTCTCTCATAGCTCGTTTGTTTACAAAGTTTAACTGTCAGTGTCAATAATTTATAGCAAGTGAGCATCTTCCTGCAGAGTCTAACCTTCCGTGGACCACCTGGAAGTCTTTGAACCGTCTTCGGACTCAAGTAGGAAGATGTAACTCCAACCTCGTTAAGTGGGGCTTACCGCAATGAAACAGCAGCGGGGTGTGGTTGTGGAGCTGTGTCAAAAACTATGCTCCACCCTACCCTCTCCTGCCTACTCCGACTGCCGACTCCGCTCCTATCCTGCCCTCTTAGCCCAAAAAAATGTAGCCCAAGTGACCTCTGCGCTGCCACCGACGACGCGGTGGAAGTGGCGAAGTTCTGGGCTAACAAAATATAAAAATTGTCGTGCCTGCAGCGACACGAAGAAGAAGATTTATAGCAATCATGACACTGACAGCTCTTGAACGCAGTTTAGATGCTGATAGTGATCAGTGTTATTTATTGTAAAAATCGTCACAAGTTCGTCTTTACAAATTTACCGACGTACCTTGTATAGTAAACTAGATGTTAGTGCGCTATTTACGTCTGCCCTGACTATAATATGCTTATATTCATGCGATATTTACTTGTGTGTAAAAGGATCGTTTGTAGCAGAGAGTTTCGTCCATTAAAAATAATTAAGAAAACGTCTACAACATTATCTAAACATTAATGGGCAATTAGGATTCCAGATCCATCCGAGCAATATTTTATTCATCCCTACAACTTTAGTTGGGATGAAACAAATTAAGGCGTAAACGAAATTCGTATAATTGATTAAAAAGTATTGAGTTGAAAAAGGTCGAGAAGTTTCAGGTTTATGTCAAGCAAGGGTAGAGTCAGTTTTAGTACCAAAAGTCTGAAAATGAAAGTTAATTTAAATTAATCTGATGTCAACGTAAATGTACAACCACGGTAGGTAATTTGGGTTTTGAGAGCAGCAGAAACTTAATATGGCTATCAGAAACCAGGTGTTAGTCATATGTCTCCCATTTTACTAGTTCCGACGACTGGCTAAGATGTAAAGGATCTTCCGGCTGAATGATGGTGATGATGACGTCGGTCATGGTTGCCACTCTCAACAAGGACTAGCCATCGATGCAGGAAATAGCACAGTGTACAAGTGTATGCGTAATAACAGGCGCACTCTCTATTCCTTCACTCTCATAGTTTCTCAAAGACGACAGTCCGCGAATCGTCCAGAGAGAGATCAGGCGGCGCTTTTCGAGCTGCGGGGGTATCATACCGCCAATCCGAGACCCCGAGCCCGTTGTTATATGATATGTTATGACCCATAGGTTCTGCCAATTTCCAAACTCCAGAAATGTAACCAGGCCCTGCAGTTTCGACATAGACAACGATCGCAAAACAACCGAATTCGGTCGCAAAGCCATAACGATGCGGATTTAATGTGGAAACCGACAAAGGCGCGGGTCGCGTTCCGCTCGCATCCACCTTTTTTTTTTTCGGATCGGAATCATCAAATAACTCCTTCCGCTCTGGGCTGAGCAGGAGGGAGTGTCAGACTTTTACTGACTAAAACCCATCAATGTTCCTTCTTTTGCCTTTTGTGTTCCAGGGCCGCGGTATCTCTTTCGAACAGTCCCGCAACCCTGGCAGGCATCGGTCCTTTCGGACCTTTTCCCGTTTGCTGACATATCACTGAGGCGCGCGTGGAACACGAACGCGCCGTCGGCACGGCCTGTCGTCGTAAGACGGACGGACGGCGAACTAGCCCACCGTCCAAAGGCCCGAGCTTGCGTCCACTCTAAATCCGCATCGTTATGGGTTTACGACCGAATTCGGTTGTTTTGCGATCGCTATCAATGTCGAGTCTGAGGGCCAGTAAGGTTTCAATAAGATCATAAAATGGTACTCACTCCGCACAGTAAGATTGACTCTGTCGACGTACGCTGTCTCATTTTCTACTGAACACTCGTACAGGCCCGCATCATCTACAGCTATGTTTTTTAGCAGCAAACTGCCGTCGCTCTGAAACAATACAGAATGTGTTATTAAGATATTGTCAGTAACGTCTCTGAACAAAACATATTTCGTGTAATCTAGAATACATCTATCTCTTGTACGGGGGTTACCCTTACAAAAGATAAATGTACTGCAGAGACGAACACCTAAACATATTTTCTTACATTCTTTTTTTTAAATGGATGAACGAAGAACAAAACCCTTGGGCCGACCATGAAGGTAATATGAACGTTTCGTTCGATAAAATCGGCAAAGTGGCCATCGTTGTTGTCAGTCATTTAACATCAGTATCATCAATAAATATATGTCTTTATCAGTAGACCAGGGGGTCTGAAATGCCCGCTTTAGCAGAATCATAATAGGATATTAATATGAATCCCGTTGAAATTCTTATAATGGTCACAGACGCGGTTAATATTATGAATTATCACTTTGTGACCATTTTACATTTTCTTTCATAGTACATTTTCTTTCTATAACTTGTGCTTAGTGCATGACCTGGTGTCAGAGTTTTATGCCAACCATGGGTCTCTGACTTGGCTTTACATGCCGTCGAGAAATATATTCATATTAGTATCCTGTTTCTGCTAAAGCGGCCATTTTAGGCCCCCAGGAGAAAAGTTGCTATATCAATGAGAAGTTTGTAAGTCACGGAACCCTCACTCTCTCAGTATGTTGACTGATGACTACGTGAAATAGGTAGGTACTTCTAGGTATTAGATAGTCATTCTGTGTTCAGAACTATGAAACCAAAACCTTTCATGAATTTAACGAGCACTTACAAAGTTAAAACTACAAAGCAGAAAGACATAAACTTTACAATGTTTTGTTTTTTTTGCTGTTACCTACAAACATTATTTCGTCCCATTTTCCTCAAAAATTGGGAATCAAACGAGCTTACCTGTTAAGCGAAGTCTTGATTCTAATTTTATGAGTGGTGATCTGAAAAATAATTATTATGACACGAGTAGTATTTCCCTTTCCGTGTTTATACACCGCATTTTAGAAAATAAAAATGAATATTTTTTTAAGAACTGCAACACCCTTTCTGACACATGACAGGAAACTTCACTTATTTTAGAGATCTTACCATTGGGAACAACCTCTGTTCCACAGCTCTGTTCTCTCTATAGAGTAGTTCCAAATACCTACATTCACTATGTTTTCCTGAAAGGTTAACATTGAATTAGGTAGGCTAATTATTGCAGCTTTGGGACTGTTAGCTATATAGTGGTGGGTGGGTAATTATTTTTCAGATCACCACTCATAAAATTAGAATCAAGACTTCGCTTAACAGGTAAGCTCGTTTGATTCCCAATTTTATTTCGTGGTGATCTTCAAATAATTATTATGACACGAGTAGATGTTTAGAGTTGGCTGCAATAATTAATTATGTGATAAAAATACAAATACTTCCTACTTTAAGAATAGGTATTATAGCTTTAATATTATAACTTTAAGAATATTGTGCATGTTGAATTGATAACTCTGTAATCAGCATTGTGTCTGACTTAGTTGAAGCCAGCACTGATTTCAGCTGCTGTTTGTGTTGTAGGTACTGTGAGAGGTTCATTATGATTTAAATATCACTTTCACTTGAAATGTAAGTAACAAACTAAAAATAAATTAGGGCTTGATTTTCCCAATAACTGTTTTATTACTCCGATGGGTTAAAATTAGAGCTAGGACAACAATAGATGTCTTTGTTTTCTGAAGATTGCTCTATTTTTATCAAACTATAATGAGATTAAATACTTTTGATAGGTTCTATGGTTGAGGCCTAATAGTATAATAGCTTCAAATCTCTCAGTGAGTAATTTTATAATTTGTAATCCAGTTGCAGTGTAAGTATTCAATGAATGAGTTTGCAAAAAGCTCATCAACTCAGTTAATTAATGTTGAATTGTTTGAGAGTACTTTCAAAGACTGCAGCTGGTATTATGTTTATT
Source organism: Eugnorisma glareosa (assembly GCA_947578425.1). NCBI lineage: Eukaryota > Metazoa > Arthropoda > Insecta > Lepidoptera > Noctuidae > Eugnorisma > Eugnorisma glareosa. The sequence continues at coordinate 18,510,008 of OX387973.1, read as the reverse complement.
CACTTACGGGACCTTTTGTTAGAATTCTTGCAACCAAGGTATGTTATAGAGTTCCATAGGTTTGTCGTCTCTAAAGGTGATTGCATAGCTATGAGAGTATAATGTAGGACTTTTATACTTGAAGATATCTGAGATATATGATAGATAGTTGGCCATCCAACTATTGTTCAATAGTAGATATTATTATAATTATTGTTCAATATTAGAGTCTATTCGAAACATTGTTTCTACCTAGTATTAGATTCAATTAATCAGAAAAATAGAAATCTCGTGTTGTCGTGGATTAAGCTGACTTTATTCATTAGTACCTAGTAGGTAGTACCTACTGTCAATAAAGCTCAAAAGGAAAATTGCTAAGTGTCTAGTTAGTAGACCCCTATGACTAAATATTATGGATATTAAAGTATTCACTCCTTTCTGGTCGAGCAGAATTTGAGTTGTAATCAATTAATTCGAAAAAGACAACTGGGCTATTTCATTTATTTCAGTTTTTAGAAACCAATTTTTCGACTAATACTTTTAATCTGGTACACTTTGTACTTTATTATTGTGTTTTCCCAGGCACCATGTCACCAGCAACAAGCTTTTGTCTTTTCTTAGAAGAAAAAATATAGTACTTCGAGATCTTTACTCGATGATAAAATATTTGCTTTAATGCAGTAGATTTAGGCAGAACTGACGCAATCATCTTGACTTGTCAGTATAATTTCCTCAAACTATTTTCATATATTATTATGTGTATTACAAAACACAGCAGTGTCTACCTGGCAATGCGTTTCAAGGACCTCTGCTGTCAAAAAACTCTAGTCATTGCTTGACAAGCTTAGAGTTAACTGAATTGAGTGCTTCTGGTGTTCTAATCTGTATATCTGTCTAAATGTATAATGCAATTAACGGATATCTATGTTGTTCATATTCAGGCAACATTATAGAATTGGCTACATTGTTGTAATGTACTACCAATTGCTATGAATCGTAGTGGGATCTTATTTATATTAAGTCTACATGAAATGTATGGCCTTTGATCTATTAATGTTCTAATTACAATCCATTTACCTCTGCACTCCCATGCACCCCCCCCCCCGTTTTGTTTCTTAAATCGTTTCACTTTAGTGCTTACTTTCATAGAAAATTAAGAGTTTGTATAAATCACACAATGTGTCTGCCTATCTCCTCGGGTATTACAGTTGTGATTTTATGGTATGATTCAATGCACATAAATGTTTTCAGTGTCAATGATGAATTAATCAGACATAACAAATTATCTGTTAATTGTTCTCATCATGGTTATTTTTCAAGTCCGAAAATTAAAATACTTTCACTTAAAGTAGCCTTTAAGTTATGTTATAATACAGTCTTGATAATTTTAAACAGTCAAGTAAAGGAAACATTGTTACCATAAGTTTCCCTCCCTAATAATTTTTAGGTTTATGTCGGCAATACTATGATAAAGAAAGGTAATTAATAATGATGGAGTTAATTTTAGTTAGTTATTATTATGGGGTTATTTATTAGATTTAAGTGATTTTGAAATGCAATATAGTGCAAAAAATAAATTTTCTGGTAATTGGAATACCTCCCAAAAACTTATAACATGATTAATATACCCATAATTAAATATTGTACCCACGGGTTGCTATATAAAGCAATGAGTTACTATTAATGATCTTATTTTAGATTTGACCTATACATTGTGATTATAAGAATATTATCTTTGTTCTAAGACATGGGGGACGAGGGAGAGGGGTTTCAGAGTGGAATTAAATTTGCAATTTGATTTGGAACTAAAGCAGGTTTAGTTGTTAATGTTAAAGTCATTTGGACACTGACAGACTGTTAAGACCTCTAAACTTTGTAAGTCTCATGAACCTTTTTCCCTCTCAATACTAATAGTTTTTTAGTATTAGGACATTGCAGTGCATTAGATGTGATGACAAATGGTTTCTTGAACCCTTGTACTCAAATCATTAGTATATAACCAAATTTTTAGCATTTGGTTGATTTATTCCAGTATCACTCTTGATGCGTTGCTCTTTAGGAGCTACTGACTTAACAATCTAGAATCTATTATTGTGTTCAGTGTTGAAAGATGCCTAATGGCTACTTGTTGGATGTTTTAATTGCTAGGCGCAAACAGCCTTATTGATCTTCTTCTTGTCATTGACATGACAATATATTTGACCCAAAAACTGCCACTTCTCTGGTGTTGTTGGAGGCAAAAACCTCTTTGGCTACATCTATTAGTTATTTAAAAATACAACACTCAACACACTAGGAATAAGATTATCTTATCCAGGTCTGGTGTGGTTTTCTCTACTATAATATAAAGAAAATATAATTTTTCAGAAAATTCTTGTATAAATAATTTAATCCTGGGTTCGGCACGGTGGTGGTGAACGTTGGCAGACTGCTATACAGTGTCATTCAATAGTTGATACACGTCTTCTTTCTGTCAGTATGAGACTGGTCATTGCTTTTCTCATGAAAACATCTCAATCCCTTGGTTGGGCAGGTTCACCTTAGATTTAGTAGTCGAACAGGAGCACCCAGTCATTTATATGACCAGTTTGATCTATTCCAGTTATATCTGTTAAAACTGTCATGAGTGTCTGAAACATTTCTTATCAGCTGTTCTCCCATAGAATAATTTTAACAAAGAATCTTGTTCTATTGTTTGAATTCAAGTTTAATGTTTCAATGTGTTATGAATAACAAGTAATTGGTAGCTGAAAGATTAAAATTACAAGTTTGTGGCATAGCCACAGGTGATGAGACAGATTTTACAATTAGCATTATTGTATCACTGTAACACCCATGGGGTGTACAATTTGTGTATGTATGTCAATAGTAATACAATTACACTCATAATTGGTTAGTTGCTATCCATAGCATTGAATGCTGCGATAATATCATACTTGATGCAGAAGCTAAACCACACAGTGTGGACATACCATGCTGTAAATATCTCGTATTTACGAGGATGGCAAGTTGTGGCATAACCACAATCAAAATAGCTTAAAACCATTTTATTGGCCTGGTGTTTGCATTAGATATACATAAGTGTAACATTAGTTTATAATCAAGGTTGCCTCGATATCATATTTGATGCTAAGCTAAATCACATTATATGGACATAACATGCTGCGAGTATCTCGTACTTAGGCATGTGTAATCATGACAAATGTATGACAACTGGCAACTTTACTCGCTGACGGGAATCCAGGTATCAAAGTATGATCCCGCACTTACTGGGAGAGTATAATACAATAGCAAGATTATAACCCACATGGGGTATGCAAGGTAACGCAAGGTCGTCTCGCGACCTTCATCTCATGGATGAAAAAACATATTATTACATTTACCTGACCGAGGTCATGAAAAATGGGACTCACCTGCCATGCCAATTAGATTTTCAGTGTTAGCATTGTTCAATGACTTCGCTAAGGACATCTCGTGTCGCGCACTGATAGGAGGTCATGAATGTAGGACTCACCTGCCATGCCAATTAGGTTTTCAGTGTTAGCATTGTTCAATGACTTTGCTAAGGACATCTCGTGTCACGCACTGATAGTTTACCATCCAGCTAGTAACATGTGATGTTACTGGGGTGTCGCGCACCCACTGGAGGAAAAGAGCTTTAACAAGCTTTCAGCACACATGTAATTTACAGTGTTAATGACTACCGTGATATCTCGTATCCGGAGATCAATTAAAAGCCAGGCATTCTCATACATTCCATCCAAGTTGTGATCAGGAACACGCGTTTATACTCCTGCTTCGCCTAATGCCTCTGTTTGGTGCATATTCACTATCGTGGTCGGCGACGAGCTTAACCTGTACTAGCTCAGATTTCTACGTCTCGGGTTTACGATTTTCACTAACGATGCACTTAAGACACTTCGTGTCACTCAACATTTTGTTTTTTGGTAAAATGTAATTTAAACTTAGTTTTAAATTAATAATTTGACGATAAAACTTTTTTCTTGCGGTGTCGTTAACGCGCGAAAAAGAAAAGTGAAGTTTCCTGTCATGTGTCAGAAAGGGTGTTGCAGTTCTTAAAAAAATATTCATTTTTATTTTCTAAAATGCGGTGTATAAACACGGAAAGGGAAATACTACTCGTGTCATAATAATTATTTGAAGATCACCACGAAATAAAATAAAGGTATAAAAGCCAGACTTGGCGTACCTACACTCGAGTTATTTTGTCGTGTTTGGATACATTCGCTACTTGGTCTCGAATTCCCGATATCCACCTGTGACCTCCCGAGATATCGCGTGACAATACAGAACTACTCGAAGTTATGATACATGGGAAGTTTTTATAAAAAGTCAGTATTTTCAGGCTAGATTCTGTTTTTGTTTGTTTAGGGGCGCTATATTAAACTAGCCGTTGCCCGCGGCTTCGCTCGCGTTTTTGTCGGAAATTATCCCTGTTGTAAATATAGCCTATGGCACTCGGGGATAATGTAGCTTCCTATTAGTGAAAGAATTTTTAAAATCGGTTCAGTAGGAGATTACCCCCTACATACAAACTTACAAACAAATTTTACCTGTTTAACTAACTAATATTATAACTAATATTATATATTAGTATAGTCTAATATAGATTAAAGCGGTTCTAAGATTGGGTGTCTGTTCTCAAGGTTTGACGTCTAGGTATGCATATGTAGCAGAAAGTGCAAAACCAGCACCAGTCAATTGAGTGTGTCTCCAAAATTCAAAGACCGTGAACCTATAAACTGAACCAGCAGGGCTATTGCGTATCTCTGTTGACAGTTCATAGTGATCATCACTTGGCAAGTTTTAATATACAATGAACGTTCTTGTTGGTTTCAACTGACACTACCCGTGCAGAACTATCATTGTGTAACAAAACTCGCCAAGTGATGATCACTATTAACTGTCAACAGATACGCAATAGCTCTGCTGGGCAAAGCAATATTCCTGTCAAATTTCAAGTGCAAGATGACAGGGACATGTCTAAGTGCTAGTGACGTTTAAAGACCTCAGTTAATTGTTATATAAAGGTCCAATAATTGTAATTATAAAACTATATTTACTTTATTTACTAACCCGGAATGGGTTGGCCTACCATTCAATAACTTGCTTACGGTTACGATAAGGATCAACTAAGGGAAATTGGTTAGTGCTGTGCCAGTGGGCGTCGGTAGTTGGACTAGTGACCTATTTAATGCACCGATTTTTAAACTCCAGCGTGCTTTTAGATTCCATTGGCACGGACGCATTTCTGTATACCTATGTACGTGAATACTACGTGTTTACTAACAGGTTTTGACGTCTTAAAAGGTGTTTTCAGAGCTACCTGGTCTTAGTCTTGTAGTTGTTTTATACCATTTTTTAGGGTAAGAGGTTTGGCATGGTAGATTTATATAATAATATCAGCCTATTACTGTCCCACTGCTGGGCAAAGGCCTCTTCTCAACAGAAAAGGCACGAGCATTGATCAGTACGCTTGCTCAAGACGGGTTGGCGATTCCAGACTTTTTTTTTATAAGTCCATGTTTCTTCACGATGTTCCTTCACCGATGCCTGTGATGTCCAAGATAAACTTAGAAAGTACATATGAATTGGAAAAGTCACATTGGTACTTGCCCGGATTTGAACCTCATACATGAGAGGCGAGGCCTTAACCTCTGGGCCATCACGACATTAATGGTAGATTTATGGAGACAAAAAAACATGTGTTCCGTTTTACTCAGTAACTGGGCTGTGATAAGCAATCACTCCATACTGGTACTCCGCTGCATCCGAATAGATAAAAAGTCGACCTCAAGATAGTTGGGAAATCATTAGGCAGATAATGATAAAAACAATGAAAAAAAATCGAAGATTTTTACTGTTCGATAAAAGATTCCGGTAAGTAGGGAAAATAGCACCCAAGCTCATCGAAAGAGTTTGTAAATGAAGTAGCCTGTACCTAAAATGGTAAATTTCAAGGGTGCCAGCATAAGACAAATTCACGCAAAGGAAGAATGACAAACCTTAGAAACAGAGAAGTCATTCAGTCGTTTGACCTAGTGTCAAAGGCATTGTAAATTGATCGATCACATAAAACGACGGCTGTCATTTATAGCCTAACTTACAGCCCGACATAAAGTTGTAAGTGAACAAAGTAGAATTTACGACAAAAGCCATTACGTGATTAATACCCGTAACTTAATTCTGCCAAACATAAATATTGGTGGCCGAACAGCTATTTTGACGGCGAAGTTTAGACAGTGAACTGAGATCAGGTTAACGGTAATTACGTAATACTATGATCTGTGGACCTAGTGATCTGAGACGTAACTACAGATACAGCAGTTATAAATCTTGTGTACAAGCTTGCTCACATAGAGCAGTTAATATGCTTGTCAACCAGGGAACAGTAACTTCTTATTAGGGGGTTTTAGCATAAATGATAAATGATGTTTATTTTGCAAATAGGTTTTTAAAAACACACGTCTCTTTTTTTAAACTATATATGGGGCCGGTGTTTCGTAGAGAAGAAACAGCCGAAACAAACTCAGAGGTCATAGTCTCTTTTAAAGTCCAGACATAATCTTGGTTAACTCACATGAGGACTATGCAGATTAGTGTCTGAGATGGTCTCTTGAAGAAAGAACCACACAGATTTGAGCGGACCTGTCCAGTCAGTGCAAGCATTTGTCAGTTAACGTGTAGCTCGACTTATAACTCAAGGAGCTCAACCACATACACTACTATTCCTTTCAACAATTCTTCATCTTATTTTGCATTATTGATCTTTATTCTGGTTGTAATAAGGTTCGTGTCTAAATAATAACAGCCGCTCGGGTCGACCTTCGGGTTAAGCTGCACTTGCCTGGGTTGGTCCGTGGATCGGTGACCTCGATTGTAGATCTTTGACACTCGTTACAGGTAGTCAGTGGCCCGAAAGTCTGACAACCAGTCTTACCACGGGGTACTGAATTACCAAGTACTTACTGGGTTTTGGAGGCAGAGGTTGGATAAGCAGTCGGTCCATGTAAAACACTGCTGCATCCGGTAACACTGGAAGCCGACCCCAAAATAGTTGGGAAAAGGCTAAACAGATGATGAATAAGGCTCCTGTTGGGTTGCCATTGTCAGGGGTTAAATAAATAAATAAATATCGCTGGGCATTACACACAGCGCCATCTAGGTGCCACACTAAGCAACGAGGCTTGTGTCGTGGACACCAGATAGTTGATACTATTACATAGATACTTTTTGTTTGTAAATACATACTTAATATACATATAAACATCCATGACTCGGAAACAAATGTCCATGCTCATCACACAAACACTTGCTCCTACCGGGATTCGAACCCGGGACCCTAAGAACGTAAGGCAGCCTCACTACCGCTGCGCCAGTCGGGTCGTCATAATAATAATAATAAACGTGACATGACAGTACAGAGTACACATTTCAGTCATCGAACTAAGCTGTCTTCAACACACAATATGATCTTTATCATCATGATTATGTACCAAACACTTTTCCAATTACGTCGGGGCCATCAGTATTCAGCAAAACCGGATGCTGAAAGAAAGAAAGAAAGAAGAAAGAAAATATATTTATTTGTCGCAGGGACATGACGTGCATCATACAAAATGATAAAAACACAAAAAAAAATAACAATAAACATACAAAGCATTAAAAAAAAAAGACGTTCGTAGCTTGCACGTCGTGACTGCGACAAACAGGTTACCACTCAGCATGATGCTGTGCTATGGGGGGCCCACAGCACAGCGCTGGTTTTCAGTGGTCACCCGTGAAAAAACGTACGGAAGCCAAAACAGCTTAAATAAATAAATTTTACATGAATAACAAAATAAAATAAACAGTACTTGGGTTATAATAATAAAACAGCTACCTAGAAATATAATAAACACTACAAAAAATATACATGTGTGCAGGCTAAACAAAATGCATAAATACAGAATGAAGGCGCGTTTTTTTGTCTCGCTCCCACCACGCGCGCGCGCTGCGCTGAATTTTACATGCAGCGGCAGCTCATGTGACTACGAAATGTGAATATATAACGAGATTTACCCACCAATAAATGTATCGGGTAAAATACATTGGTTAACGTTTAGTTACATCCATCAAAAGTTCTACACACAGGGTGTAACAAGACCTTAACGAAGCCGTCAACCAAGCATTATGTACACCAAACTAAGTTACTTTACGCAGAAATTATTGCTGGGGAACGACTTTTCTTTTTGGAGTGAAAAATCACGTTTCACGGTAGAACTCAATTTAACGCACTCAAAACCTTGTGCTGATGGATGGGTTGAACAGTACTGGGGTCGTTGAGGTGTTTAAAGTAAAAATATTAAATTAAAAATATGTATTCAAAAAAAAACTTGTGAAAACGTTAGAACTTTGACCCCCAATATCTCCGTAACTAGAAAGTTCCCACATGTTAACAAGAAGGTATAGTCTAGAACAAAAAGTGATCGCAATGACGGGGTGAACAAGTGCCTTTCGCCTTCGTTAAGGGTCTTGTTACACCCTTTATACATAAAGTCACGCCTTTTGCCATGGAGGTAGGCAGAACCCACAGAACGCCTGCTACTATCCTTGCATACTTCTTTTGCCTCGTCCATGTTCATATATCTGGTCATACACGCACGCCGGTTGTGAGTACAACGCACCCGACTTTTCTGAAGGACCTTACCAATAAAAAGCTCTACAGACAGCTTCAAAAAGTCTTGCAGTGTATAATAACTATCAAAAGGTAATTCAGTATTTTTGTTATGCCATGTCATTCCAATTCAACGCGGAAATATTCACATGAAAAGCAATCAGAGTAATGCCCGTAACTCAATTCTGCCAAATGCCAATATTTGCTAAGGTAATGTTAGTGGCACCGGCACCGTTTAGGCCGAGCTTCGAATTATGTAGGCTTCGGGCGGCCTTGGTTCAAGCCTTGAACTGCGATCGATATGGAGTGGCCCACGTCTGCCGGGCCTGGGTATCAACAGCTGTAACAGCGTGAACCAGAAAAGTGCGGTCATATTTGAAGGTTGGCTACAGCGATACTGCACATAAGAAAGTTGGGACTTACAAAGTAATCGCGAAAAAAAAACAGCTATCCCATACAAAACTTACTCGACCCAATGCATGGGATAGCGATTAAGATGTTGATCCCATATCTTCATAGAGAAAGTTGTTCAGTATGATGACCACATCTATTCAAATAAATAAAATCGAAGTGTCTTTATAATATCAAAATAACAGTTTTTTACTGAATGAATATGAAAATATATACGGCACTTTTAACAAAAACACATTTTTTTTTAAATTTTTGTCGTCTTTCTGTTTGTTCCGGCTTATCTCCGAAAAGGCTGAACCGCTTTTGACGGGAATTTTACTGGCACGTAGCTGAATTTCACGCGAACGAAGGTCGCGGACAAAAGCTAGTTCTTAAATATGACCACGCTTTTCTGATGCATATTGTATGAATACCATGTAAAAGCACTTTATTTAAGGAAATAGTTGTGTAAGTACACGGCATAGCTCGCGAGGGACGGCGCGGCAGGAATTTATATGCAAACGAATAGGTAAAACTATGCCACTCTGTGTCTGGCGTCATGCCCGTTACGGCCATGGTTTACGTTAATCTATGTTAAAGTGCCATGTTTGTTTTGGCTGACATTTATTAGCATAGGACAACAACAGAGGTCGATAAATTGATCTTTAGTCCATTGTAGGCGTTTCGGAATGCTATCAATGTTTTGGGACGAGTCGAGGTCTTGAACAGAGATGTCCCAATACGATAAAGGATTTAACATTCTCAATACACTGTTTTCTACTTCTTTTAAATTCTTTATTAGAAGTTTATTTAATGTAAATCTGAAATCACCAATCCGCCTTGAATCACCTTGGTGGTGATCAATGATTGTCAAGTTAAGCCGCGCTTGTCTGAGTTGGTCCGTGGATCACATGAATACCGAGTTCTCTCCGTGCCTCGGAAAGCACGTTAAGCCGTTGGTCCCGGCTGTCATTTGTAGCTTTGACAATCGTTACAGGTAGTTAGTGGCCCGAAAGTCTGTAACCAGTCTTACCAAGGGCTGTCGTATTATTATACCCAGGTTGTAGAGATCAGCTAGGCAGTCACTCTATGTACAATACAGGTATTCAGCTGCATCCGGTTAGACTGGAAGCCGACCCGAACATAGTTGAGAAAAGGCTAGCCAGATGATGATGATGTAACTAAGGAATAACAAGATATTATCATATCTGAAACTTCTTATACCTATGTTTACAAACACAGTAACCAAAAGTTACATAACCTTTCTTTGTACATCGCTTACATCACTAAAACCAGGCAAGTACTAAGTAGTCACATTATACTTAAACTGGGCACTAATCTATTATCTCATCATGATTGATTTGATTAGCCATTACATCATAGGCATTAGCTATAAAAGAAACGTTATATGGAGTGGCAGGCAGTAAACAAGGTTACAAAACTCTGTTTTTTATCACTTGCGTGAAAAGACTGTATTGATCGTTACATGATTTTCTTTTTAGTCACACATTAAGTCATAGACGTTTGCGAGGTTTTGGTTACGTTTATCAATTACAATTTTGTATGTTTCATTCAAGTAAGCAAGGACGTTAAGCCGTTGGTCCCGGCTGTCATTTGTACATCTTTGACAGTAGTTACAAGTGGTCAGTGGCCCGAAAGACTGACAAAATACTTTATCGAAGCTGGTAAAGCATTTTTCCATTACCCTAAAATGACTATTCTCTTTGAACTGCCGTCCCTCCTTCCATCAGTGAAATGTCTGCCAGTGATGGATTATTTTTTAATAATATTGTAAATTCTTCGCTCCAAATACTTTCAAGTTTTGTTTTTCCTATTAAACTTTGGTTTGCGTACTTAATTCTTGGTTTCCTCAATTTCCATTTTATAGTAACAACTGTGAATTTTTTGAAGAATCTAAACTCACATTTCAATTTGGCAAAAAGGTTACTTCGAAGACAAGTCAAGACGGCGATCTGTAAAGTATCATCAAGGACAAAACGTTTCTTATTCGCTTTAGGGATATCGATCAGTCTGCTTCAGGCCCTAAAATACTTATACAAAACCAAAGCTAAGTTTAGGAGCAGTCAGTTAAAATAACTTGAGATGCATGCAATTCGTTTTGGTAACTGTTATAGTAATTTGAGCACGTCCCAATGCAGAGTTTTTATTAGTTTTTTTATGAACACTTTCACAGCGGCAGCTATTATTTACTGAATGATTGATGTCTCGCAGTTCAAATATTAAAGGCTCAGGGGCTTTTTCCGCGAATTTGAAATTGTGCGAAATAAGGTAACATCGACTTATTTCGGAGGAGTTTAAACAGGATATAAGCCGTGTAGAAAATATGTTCTTCATCAGTGTTTAGGATCATGAGTTCGGGACCCGTCTTGTTGATGGCCTCTCCTGGATTGGCGCCAAATATGTCAGTCCTAGGCCATTCTAAACAAGTACTATCCAGTAAATTTAATATTACCTCAGTGTAATAAAAAACACCGTTCAAAAGAGCCATAGAACCCTAAAAGATTCGATTAGCTCATACTCAAAGGCTCCATTATCTGATTGGCGTAAATTGAGCGTTCCATTTGAAGCGCTCGACAATCTGATAAAATAAACATGGCTTGGGGTAATATTATCAAGCTTAGGTATAGCTCTTGTAAACAGGTATTTATCTAGGATAGGCAATCTACTTGAAGTGTTCGTTTCCCTGTCAAAAGCACTCTGCAAGATATTGTCGTTTCACAAATATTGATTTACGATACGAAAAAGCGAGTGCTATTGTCGGAGAAGACTAATCAAATTCTGAGAGGAACTTAAAAATTGATTAAGGCAGAATTTACAGAAGAAATAGTTCGCAACATCGACACTGCAGAAATAAATTAAGCCTGAAAGTATATCTGCTTTCCAGCACTTTATTTATGCGGGACTTTCGGGTAATTTATGGTTGACTAGGGAACAGCGACCCGACGGCTTTCCTTGCGTAAAATTAAAGTAAAACGGTCCTGTAAACCCGTTGTGAGTATCCGTGGAAATTGTGTTAGAGCCCTTGCAGTGGGTTTCGACATTAGACCTCATTTCAGGAAAGCAACCCCCTTTGAGTTTGTTATTATCATCGAATTTGATGCTTGGCTTTTTAGCATGAATAGGAAAGTAGTTTTATTGTGTACAGGGTCTTTTGAAAGACCTTTTTTCTTTCTTATGACAGGCTCGTGTTACAAGACCAGATGGAGGACGCGACCAAGGCAAAGCAGAACTTAAGCTAGGTGTAAAGATACTATAAAAAATACTGTTAATGCTGCTATATACTGCCAATTCAAACACACACATCTGTAGACGCATCGTAAGTGGTGATAAGGAGAGTGATCATAGGGTTGAGCCGGTCAGAAATACCATTAAGCCCTCGCAATAAAAGCAGTAGATTTCTGACCGGCTCGAGTCGTCTTCACGTCGATAAGTTTGGTCACTCCCATAATGACGGAACGACAAAGAAACAAATGATCCATAGAGACATGAGAATGGAGTTTGATGTGAAACTGCATTAGCAGAAAACGACTTTGACTAAAGTTTAGATGACGAGATGTTTGATACTCAATCACGCCAGAACGGTTGAAAAGATCTAGGTGAATTTTAGCACAGAGATAGATTATAGTCTGGAACAGTTCATATGTAATTTTTTTTTCTTACACTTAGTTACACATTCCCCGCAAACGAAGTCGCGGGCAACAGCCAGTCATCAATATCCGTCAGTACAATAGGCGTTAGAAACCACAAATTACAAAGCAATTTGCAAGGTGGAACCAGTAATTAATGAGGTTCATCTATTATGGGGAATGTTTGGCTTACCAATTAATGGTCGATATTCAGTAATGACGATACATTGTAGCTTATCACAGCTTTGGACCAAATTAGAAATTATAATATGGTTAAACCGGAATAATAAGCGATTCATCAGAATTGATTCAGTTGGATTAAAAAGGGTTAGGCCGACATTGATAGATTCGCTTTTATGTTTACATGATTCAATTTAGTGGCTTCATTCAAATTGAAAGGCTTACGTGAACCGTGTAATATCATGAGGTTTGATCGTTGCGTAGTTAACTGTTCGCAGTTATTATGCCTGTGGCTGGACTGTAGCATCATCTCCATGTTTTTGTCATTTAAGTGCTTGTTATCAGTTTCATGATAATCTGAACTGCCTAGCCTTTTCCCAAGTATATTGGGGTTACCGTCCAGTCTAAACGGATCCAGCTGAATACCAGTAGTTTACATGGAGCGACTGCCTAGCTGACCTTCACAACCCAGTAACTCGTTAATCAAATACATAGGATAAGTCGCCCTTTGGTAAGACTAGTTGTCAGACTTTCAAGGCTACTGATGAAACGTGCTTTCCAAAGCACGGAAGAGTCTCGATAATTAAGGAACTATGCTTTGAGTGATGAATTAATCTTTATGATAGTGCACCACAGTAGATGAAGTTAGAAGTAGTTTTCATTTCCTAACCCAGCGACTTTTTACAAACAGCTCATCATCATTCTCCTGCCCTTATCCCAACATATTTGTGGTCGGCGCAGCAGGCTTCTTCTTCCATACTTCTCTATTGTTCGTCATCTCAGCAGACACCTTCTTTCTAGCTATATCATCCTTCACATAGTCCATCCATCGTTTCTTTGGTGTTCCTATAATCTTATAGCCATCTACATTCATACTTAACTTTTTACAAACAGATGAAGTTAGCATAATGAACTACATATTCTGCCGACAACAGTTACAGAAGATATTGTTCCTATTTTGTGGCTGTTTGTTCTTGTTTGCCTTCGCCTTGTTGGGGCTAATATCTTTCGCAGTCTTTATAAAATCCTTTTTCCCCGACACAGTATTATTTAAAGCAAGCAAACAGTATCATGTGAAGGTTCGAAGGTCACAGTGCATGAAAGGGGTGCTTTAATAAACATTATTTTTCCGCACGTGGAAACGCGTGGGGGCTCGGCAATGCTCGGTAATGCTCGGCATTAATCGTGAGTTATGTGAGGACGTGGTATATTCCACTTAGAAGGTTAAACACAGGATGTAGAGACTATGGCCCGCCGTTTATTTTATGAGGCTTGGCTTCCGAACACGGCCAGGTTTACCCCATGGTTGAGATGATTTAAAACAGTGATTTGATTCGCGATTAAAATCAAGTGATTTTTCAAAAACATCGTTGATTTTAATAAACACCTTTTTTCATGCAACAAAATCAATCAAAAACTGTCAAGGGACTCAGTATTAGTTGATGAACAAGTCATACAGAAAACCTTCCTACCTTTTGCTAGTTAGGAATCCACAACATGTTTAAATGTAAAACTGAAGCAGAATTATAGATAGTAGAACAATTGCTAAGTGCAACTGAACTGCGTCTTCCGCTGTGTTTGGGTGGCATTTTGATACAAGTGGGTAAACTTTGTCATTGCTGCCGAAGCGGAAATCACACACAACATCTTGCCGCAGCCGAGAACTGCAATGACAAATGCCCACGTGAATCAAACTACGTTTTTCAATACACTTACAAAGAAATAAAATAACAAAACGTAAAGTGATATAATTTGCTTTTTTTTCCTCAAGCTTTGCCTTCGCAAGTTGAAGGAGAACCAAAGGTATGAAGCCGCAAAAAGAAAAACAAAAGTATTTGCTGTTTTTTTGATACCACAATATCAAAAAAAAATATTTTTGAATTTAGGACACAAAAAAATGTTGATTTGTTGATAAAAGCAAGAATATTTTAAAAAAATATTAAAAATTCGATCCGATTTAAATCTAATAAATCAGTTTTTTTTTTCATCTTGATTTTGACCTGCTTGCCACTGATTTTGAACGTTTTAGAAGATTTTTTTAAACATTGTTGATTTAGTGGTCACATGCGCTACTGATCCCAAAGTACGTAGTAAGTGTCATTGCCCAGTTGATGGCATTAGGCTTGTCCTTTATTACATGGGACTTAACCATAATTGGCGGTACGTGGGCGCTACCAAAACACCTTTGCCTAACCCTTAGGGATAACAGGGTTATTAGTGAAAATGGTTGGAAAATTAAGGCTAAGTTTAGACCGTTCGAAGCGCGACAGCTTGACGCTCGGAAAACCGAAATAACATTGTTACGTAACACGCGTTGTATTGACAGCCCTACAGAAAGCTTTTCCTTTACGACTAGTTTATAAATAAACTTACCACTCATGAATAAACCATTTACAAACATGGCATTGTATTAAAACAAAAAGAAGACAAAACAATCATTCTCTTCCAAAACTTCATAAAGAAAGATGATAAATTACTCAGATCTTCCTACAAAAGATATAAAAAAGAATTGCTCAAACTGTCATATCTGTCGTAACTTAAAACCGGCCGAAATTGGACTAGATCCTTATTACTGTCTAGACGGAGTTTGATTAAATTTCCCCAGTTATAACATTGTACAGAAATAGACGAATTGGTAGCGTAGCGAGGTACAGTCCTTTAATTGCCATTTTACCTTCGCCTTCCGTCGCTGTCAAAATCAATGATCTTTAATTTTGTAGCAATAAGGTTGTTGTTAGTTTCAAAGGTTGCTATCACTGACAACATAAACATAGCATCACGCCTGTAACTCCAGGCAGACGCGTACCGAAATGTTCACCCACAGTTCGCAAGTAATGTTAAGTCCCATGTAAGGGGTAGGATAAGGGCCCCTGCCAGGGTTGCGGGACTGTTCGAAAGAGATACCGCGGCCCTGGAACACAAAGGGCAGGAGAAGGAACATGGATGGGTTTTAGTCAGTAAAAGTCTGACACTCCCTCCTGCTCAGCCCAGAGCGGGAGCAGTTATTTGATGATGTCCCATCCGAAAAAAAAAGGGGAGGAGCCGAGCTGGTGAAATTATACCTAGACTGTGGCTCTTACTGATAAATTCCTCAGAAATCACTGACAAATCTGTTAAAATGACAGTAATCTTAATTCATCAGCATTCTTCTGCCCTTTTCCCAATTTATTTTGGGGTCCGCGCAGCATGTCTTCTTCTTCCGTACTTTTCTGTCACTCATCATCGCATCAGACATCTTTTTTATAAATATATTTATCTTACATTTTCTATCCTTGATAGTGATCTTTATAATTGTGACAATTAAGTTTCTGTTAGACTACAGCTGTCACAGGTAAAGCAAGTGTGAATGGACTGTAGCGATATTGTGGCCGATATTCTATCACGCGGTCATGCGACAACATAAGGGTCATTGAGAAAGGGGATATTCTCGACCTCGACGACGATCGATCAATTGTTATTTATTGCACTCATGAAAATTGTTTTTCTTTTGGAATTGTTTTCCGAAGTTATGAGGTTACCGGCAATTTTGGACGCATTATGGCGATAGAAACTCTTTTCTCGTGGGACCAATTATCGATATTGGCAAATTGAGAATGAAATATGAATTTTTGTGCTAAGTTAAACAATAATTTCGATAAAATAGCTAACATTTTATCGAAATTATTGTTTACTTTTTACAGGGAGCAGGCCCAGCAGTGAGAAAATGATGATTACTCTATTGTTGAAATTGGAATTGGTCCTTCCTTGGAATGAAATTGATACATTTATAAGTAGAACTGGTCAAGTACGCATAGCAAATTGGTGGTAATCTTAGATTTCCATATTTACCCACACTTGATAAATTCACCAGCGATTGATAAAGCGGCCACCTACGCTTGATAAAGCGGCTTTATTGTTTAAAATAGCTTGAATGTGAATGCAACTATAGGTTAGTAGGTCATCCAGTTGCTCTTTTCCATGAAATTGATCCGCATGGTAGGTCATACGGGGTAGGAATGGCGTCCTCTGTCTTGTTGCAGACTTGCCTTGAAGACATCGTAGCATCACTTTGGGTTTTATCAGAATACCAGCGCTGTGACGTTATTTTTAATGTTACATAACCATGGCCTTTTGACCTCGCACAGGTCTAATTTCATTATTTTTTTTTTAAGTTTTTATATAATTTTGTTGTAATGCTAATTTAACCATTTTTTTTTGTGTTTTGTCCTTTGCGTGCTAATATATACTTTTTTTTCTTTCAGACCTTGGTTTAAATAGTGTCTATGGAGTTTATTGACCTTTCTTCGATATAGCTTTATCTTATTGTTTTTGACTGACCGAATCCTTGATAATTCAAAGTGCCTGTTACTGGTTTACTTATTCGAAATAATGCTTTGAGTTTGACTTTATTGATTTCCAGGTTGGGCCGAGTTCTATTTATTTATTTTACTTTTTATGTTCACACAATAGACAACACAGGAAAAAACATATTATATTTGAGTACATAGGTAGTGCTTTGATTACCTTGCTAGAGCAAAGAAGGAAAAGTTTCCCGCCATACACAAAGCAAAATATAAACAACTAGCTGTTGCCCGCGGCTTCGCTCGCGTTTTTGTCGGAAATTATCCCACGGGCACGTTGTAAATATAGGCTATGGCACTCGGGGATAATGTAGCTTCCTATTAGTGAAAGAATTTTCTAAATCGGTTCAGTAGATCCAGAGATTATCCCCTATATACAAACTTATACTAGTATACAATAAAAATAATGTTAGTATACAATAAATTACTTCTACCTAGACAAATCCTTTTTAAAAGACTCTTTGAAACTTTCAATTAACAGACGGTTACCGAATGTAGATCAAACCACATTATAGTTATTCGCAAATGTTTACATTTACTACCTCAGCAAGCTAGCACTTTATGGTTTGTTTATCAGGACCTGCGTTACTTTGCGGAACTGCTCCATAAATGTAGCTGAACAAGGACAATTCCTTGTTGGTAAGGCGTAGTTACAAATGCTGTACCGATTTATTATCATCAATCTACGGTATTGAAAAACGTCATCCCCAAATAAAAACATAAAACACAAAATCAAGCATGTAATCGAAACGTTAGGTAGAGTTGTATCTAATAGTACACCCACGTTTCACCAGTTCGTTTGAAAATACGCTGCACATGTTTTTTTTATAAAGTGTATAAGAAGACCCTTAACGAAGCCGAAAGGTACTTGTTCTCCCCGTCATTACGACCATTTTTTTCTGCTAGACCATGCCTGGGAACCATCTAGTTACGAAGATATTGGGGGTCAAAGTTCCAAGTATTTCACTTTTTTTTTTTTTTAATGCATGTTTTTAATGCAAGATTTTTACTTTAAACACTTCCACGACCCCCGTACTATTCAATCCATCCACCAGCACAATGTTTTGAATCCGTTACATTAAGCCCTACCGTAAACGTGATTTTTCACCGCAAAAAAAAAGTCGTTTCCCAGCAGTAATTTTTGCGCAAAGTTACTTAGTTTGATGTACATAATGTTTGGTTGACGGCTTCCTGAAGGGTCTTGTTACACCCTGTATAATCAGATTTCCATAACGTGCTCGTGAAAAGGCAAAAAAAAGGCTCGAAAAGGCAGGCAATTGATGTGACTGACATAAGTTCATAATCACACATAAGTGAGTTCCAACTTCTGCGACACTGGCCTCTCTATGAGATGGACTGGATCATAATCTACCGCACCCACTCAGTGGTGGATATCAAGTCTTATAATTTTTGGTTTTAGAACATGCCGGTTTCGTTATGATGTTTTCTTTCAACGTTTTGGGAGCGGTGGTGATGAAATGAATTACAGAAGTGAACTGCCTGCTTAGGACTGAACCCACGCCTTTACCGGTTCAACATCCTCATAAGATGTCATCCAAGCATCTCATCAAAAATTATGAAAAGGGATTGGCTCGCCAGTTTAATTCTTATTTAAGTAAATAAACTAAAAAGTTACAATGTTTTAAAGTAGGTAATTCATGTCAACAATACATGACTGTATGAACGAGGTCTGTCGATAGACATTATGTGAAGGACAGGCTATACATAGCATCGAGACTGCGTGATAAGCCAAACAGTCTAGCCATTTTTACTTGCCATACCTATGTCTGTACGGCTTAGTTAGGTATAGAAGAGTTACGTGCAGTCTAGTTGCTTTAACCTTCGCCATTTTTCCAATCTATACTAATATTATGAAGAGGTAAAGTTTGTAAGTTTGTGAGTTTGTGAGGTTATAGTGGGTAATCTCTGGATCTACTGAACCGATTTCGAAATTCTTTCACTAATAGGAAGCTACGTTATCCCCAAGTACCACAGGTTACATTTACAACGTGCTCGTGGGATAATTTCCGTCCAAAACGCGAGCGAAGCCGCGGATAGCAGCTAGTTTTTAATATGTATAATATCAAGTCAGAAAACTTAACACCTTTTTGCTGCAGCATTGAATATACTATTGCAAAGAAAACTAAAAAAAAATCTAGAAAATTTTCAAGGTTAAAATAGTAAAGTAAAGCTTTGACCAATGTTCAGTAGACATAAACCTAAAACCTTAAAAATATAGTAATTGTACTGCGAAGAGACGAGGAACATGTAGTGAAGAAAGCATATTGCAACCACCTGAAATAAGAGAGATAAAGGACGACCTCCGGCTACGTGTTGGACTAGCAAGACGAATCTAGCTATTGGAGGAAGAACTGCCCGACTCGTCAACCCAGGCCCTGCAGTTACGCTAAGATAGCGATCGCAAAACAACCGAATTAGGTCGCAAAGTCATAACGATGCGGATTTAAGGTGGACGACGACACCGGCGGGTCGCGTCCGGCTCGCGTCCATCTTAAATCCGTATCGTTATGGCTTTGCGACCGAATTCGGTTATTTTGCGAACGTTATCTATGTCGGGACTGCAGGGTCAGGGCAGATTGTACTGGCATGGCGCCAGTAAATTAAGAGGGTGGACCCCACCTAAAGTGGGATTGAGCTAGGAAGAAGATTTTTCAGTTGGACTCCCAAAAGAGTTTGGTCCAAGTAGCTACAGATAGAAAAAAAAAGGACGAAGGCGAGGCTTTTGCCTTGCAGTGGGACGGACAGACAGGCTCATAATAAAATTTGTCAATGCCAAATTATAAGTATCAGTTGATTCATTCTGTGACAATATTGGATCGGTAAAGCAGACAAGCAGATTCAATTGTGTAAAGAGCAAATCAGAAGGAATGTGTAGAAGAACCTTAAACTGATAAACGTATTTTTACTTTGACAGTACATACTCTAAAGCTAATTCACTTTTCGTCAGCAAAATAAGAATCCGAAGAGGTGGTTTCATATTGACGACATTGACGAAATGTGCGGCGTAAAATAACGTAACTTAAAAAAATACTCGTCGCGTCTTCGAGTTCTGAAACACGTTCTGAACATTTTTCACGACGTAAACAAGGTTAAATCATAGTGCTTTAAAGTAGGACAGCTTATATCTGAATGCAGGCGCCATATTTTCAATTCAGAGGAATAAACAAATCTTTAGGAGGAAAAACCGTTGTGTTTTCTATCAGCTGTTTTGCATAAGCCTTTGTGTGGTATTAAAGGCTTAGGCTAGGTTATATTGAGAAGTGCTCTTTAATAATACATGTATAAAGGGTGTAACAAAACCCTTAACGAAGCCGAAAGGTACTTGTTCTCCCAGTCATTGCGATATTTTTTTTCTTGTGGACCATACCTGGGAACCTTCTAGTTACGGAGATATTGAAAAATAAGTATTGAAAATGCAGTATCATACTACGATTATCTATTTACTCTTTCGCGTCAAACTGACATAATTTATTAATTGTCATCACAACGATCATATCTTAAGGTAGTCACTCACTATAATGCTCCCAGCATTACCATGTTACAGTTTCAGAATCGACGCGAGCGAGAGAGCGTCACATCAGTGAACTTGTATTGATGACATTATTTCTAACAGTACAGCTGTGTGTGCGGAAAACCGATCATTACAACTGACACTGTCGAAACAACTGAATCGATGTTACGCACACGAACGTTTACAGTTCGAGCGAATGCTCCTTGATCAGTCAATCGAGCTGGCGCGGTATTGTAACGCAATGTTCAAAAGTTAATTTATTTCATTGTTCATAAAACGCGAATGATTCCGGTGAGTGACCACCTTTAAAGGGCTAAGCATTATTCGTTAGATTATAATATGTATTTCAAGTTCAAGAGTGCAATAAAAAACAAATGACACGTCACGTCACTGAAGTCATGCATGAAATGAAAAGGACAGAAATAAAGGTCTTGTTCTTCTATCAAACGAAGTTCGAGACATGTCAATCGTTGCAAGTCGTATGACTTTGTCATTCTGTGTACTTAGTTTTGGCCGTAGGGTGTTTGTATTATTATGTACCCGGCCTAATGTAGGAGGTTTTGGTGACATGAATTGTTTACTTCGTTTTGTAGCTTTACATTGTAGACACAATTATGGAATAATGGTTGTAGACACTGAAATGGTTCCTAGTCCGTGTTTACATCTTTTTGAGGCTGACTGTACAATCTAGCCGTTTTACTTGTCGAAGTGAATACAAGTTTAAAGCATTGTTTGTAGCCGATTTTATAACCTGCAAAATATTTCCATAATTTAGCAGTGCGATTCGACCTTGGGCCTGAATTGCAAATTGGGCAACAAAGATGTTTTTATGTCGTGTTAGGTCCTGAGGTGTTTTTTGCAAGTAGGTAAATAAACGCTGAGATATACAACAGTTAGTTCGAAGTCCTTAGATCCTTGAATAAAGAAATATCTATACAAATATTATAAAGAGGTCGTTGTTTGTATGTAGGGGGTAATCTTCGGAACTACTGATTCGATTCCGATAATTCCTTCACTAACGGGAAGCTACATTATCCCCAGACCTATACATTTAAAACTTTCCCGTGGATTCCAATCCGTACATAACGGGAGCGAGGCAAAAGCTAGCTTCTAAATAATTTCGGTCCTTAAAGAAGACAACGTTCAAAACTGTTCAAAGTGCAATTAACTGCCTAGCGTTTTTCTGCGCCAAAATGTTTGTGTACATAACATAATCCATCTAACTACCAAAACACTTATGTAGATATTAAAACCTCATCAAATATGTTTACAAAAACGAATGTGTTGAGGCAGCTACTGGGGGAAAACCTAGTTTACCGTAAAATGGCTGCGCAGTTACTGAAAACATACTAAGCGACTGTTCCCCGCTGTAGTTCATGGCATAATATCGTGGCTTTAAAATTCAGAAATTATATAATTTCATTGAGAATCAAACAAGATGGTAAATAGGAACTGGTGGCCAACGCCTTCCCTTTTTTTTTCGGATGGGAAGTCATCAAATGACTCCTCCCGCTCTGGGCTGAGCAGGATGGAGTGTCAGACTTTTACTGATTAAAACCCATCCATGTTCCTTCATCCCCTTTGTGTTCCGGGGCCACGGTATCTCTTTCGAACAGTCCCGCAGCCCCGGCAGGCATCGGCCCTTGCGGACCCATTCCTGTTAATGACATCTCTTTGAGGCGCGCGTGGAACACGAACGCGCCGTCGACACGGCCTGTCGTCAAAAGATGGACGGACGGCGAGCTAGCCCATACGCTCATAAGCTCACCGTCCACAAGCCCGCGGCCAACGCCTTCCCTGTAAGAGAAAAAGTTCTAGTTGATCTGCCGTGGGGCAGTTACGGGCTGGTTTTTTTACTTACCTCACGATAAACCTATACAAGATCAAATTAAATTGGCTAGAGCACGTCCGCAAACATGATCATTAAAGATTTGAAGTTTTACAATCACCATCATATTATTATGGGAACAGCTGGGAACTCAGTGGTGCATGCATAAAACCTTCTTAAAAGAATTTACAAGAGTATTGATTGTGTCCTCACATGAAGTTATTACTAAAACAGAAAAATTAAAAAAGCAAATAATATTCTAAGAGTAATAACATAACATCACGCTTGTAATGCCAGAAGGGTTAGACAGAGGTGTACCTAATAATACACCCATATTTATCCAGTTATGTTTAAATAGGGGGCGAGCCTATTGCCATCAACCGGGCATATATCCAGACTCTGTGGCTGCTACTGAGAAATTCCTGATGGACAAAACCCAATAACACTTTGCTCGACCTGATACACGAACCCACTACCAGTAAATCAAAATAAAATATAGTACCGTACGAGACCAAAGGGCCAATAATTCGACTTGTGGTGCTGCAACGTTGAGAAAAATAAATGCTGCAAGGTGGTGTTTGGCAGGGCCTTACCACAATATGTGTTCGCGGTTGGGTTAAGAGAGATCAAGGATGAGATAAGAGATGAAAGTCAGTTTAATATTAATCAATTCACTGTATTGTCTGTTTCCACAAATATAAGATTAAGATTAATTATACTATGGTGAACGATATGGGATTATGAGCCACGCGCACGGTATGTCGCCAAATTACGTACTGAACTATTGCTGTGTAAATGCAATAATATAATATAATGGAAACATACTGAGCGGGTGGCGCAATAATGATGACCCAGGTAAACGTGCTGTACGGTGGTTGGCCCGTACAATATGGGAAACTGTTTTCAGCAGAAATCATGTTGAATAATAGTCAATAAATCAATGCTGTCTAGCGGTGCGCTGTGGTATGCAGGAGCCACATTTTTGCTCGGAGCGCGGCGGACAAAAGTTAACGCGACGGTAACACCGGGCCTCTAGAAGGAGTGGTTTATAGCTGGTTAAAGCTGCGGTTAAGTTGCAGGGGAGTTTTGAGGAAAACACTTCGGCGAAACGCTCCGGGTAAAATGAAACTTCAATATTAGAAATGTTTTAGTCTGACGTGGCGTAAATTTAGAGTGGACAGCCATCATGATGATAAATTATACATAATATTTATTTCTGTAAATTAATGGTCTATTCGGTATTTAGCAACTTTCGCTCTTTGCCGATCTTTTTCCTTTCCATATATTTAGTTATTATTTTACCGATTTTTTCTGCAGTGCATGTTTTTGCATGTATTGCACCGAATTTATACATTTTCCATATTAAAATAACAGTTTCGCAACTTATTCATATGAAACCATTGCAATACTTTTCCATGTCAAATGTCCACAATCAAATTTAAAAATATAATAAAAACAACTAATAATGAACTCCAATCTTCACCCATATAAAACATCTCGAGCCCTCGTAGCAGCGTAGAAAAAAACGCTACGAAAAGTCGTAGGTACCGCTACGCGGCCCAGCCAGACACCTTCTCTTTCGAACTTATGAATCCGCTTTTTGCTACGCTGCTACGAAACAGCGACCTGCTTAGTAGCAACTTATTTATTACAGGTGGTTTTCAACATTTTTAGGGTTCCGTACGAAAAAGGAGAAAAAAGGAACCCTTATAGGATCACTCGTGCGTCTGTCTGTCTGTCACAGCCAATTTGCTCCGAATCTACTGGACCAAATCAGGTAAAATTTGGTAGGTTGGTGTAATCCTATGACCCAAACACAGATGTGCAAAGTAAATATTTTAGGGGGGGCACATTAGGAAAATAAAAAAAAAGTTTAGCAAACCTTATTGTGTTATATATCAATGAAAGGGCTTGTTATGAGGATCTCAAATATATTTTTGTTATTATTGTAAAATAAAAAGTTTTGATTTTATTCATGAAAGAAGATGAAAATTGATCAATCCCCCCCTGATCTCCGAAACTACTGAGCCGAAAATTTGAAAAAAATACACAATATAGTTCATTGCTTGTAGATTACAGGAAAACCTATAAGAATTCTATCAATTGAAAATAAAAGGGATAAATCAGGAAATTAAAAAAAAAGTTTTGCAGACTTACTGTGTCATATAATGAAAGGGCTCGTTTTGAGGATCTCAAATTGCACGAAACCCTCTCCAAGCGAGTTCAACTCGCACTTGGCCGTTTTTTATTTTTTTATTATACTAACGTTGCGTCTAGCCGCTGTTTTGAATGAATTGCCGCTTGGCCACGAGCTACACGTTCAAGTGATATGCGACGCGTGTTACGACAATTTGTTAACTGACATACGACCCACAGAACAATAAAATCCAAAATGATTGGTTCGAACTGTAAAACGATGCGATCTCTGTAAATGAAACCTGTTACCCCGATCAAACATCTCAAAGCGAACCCACGTAACACTGTAAAAACAATGCTACGAAAAGTTTTAGGTACAGACAGCTACGCGGTCGGGCCTATTAACATTTTTTTTCGTAGTGACTCCGTTTTTAGCTACGCTTCTATAAAACAACAGCATAATGTAGTAGCATATTTATTGGGTGTTGTGTTTAGTGGGTGGTGTGTAGTGTTGGTGGGAGTACACTTGGTCGTTAGCCCATATTCAAGTGTTCGAATGACTTGACTCGAATTCGGGCACCCGGTGCTTTAATTAAACTGGTCATCGCAAAGGAGAATTGGCGTTGGGTGTCCGAATTCGGGTACCCCGTTCATTTAAACTTGTTCGTTCGCCCGATTTTCAAAACTAATCGAATTCGGGCGAACGACCCGGCGAATTTGCACCACAAGGATTGCCATTGCGGAGAAAACAAATGAAAGGAGTTGATAAGAGCATGCCACGAGCAAACGCGATGCGACGGTATTAACGCGAAGGAAAAATGAACAAGTGTGTCGCTTGACGTAAAGCGAATCACCCGAGGTCGTGAACGAGGCGTAACTTCGTAGCAGTCAACTTAAACCAGGTGGCTTCAAAATGTTTATATTTCTTGCCATACTAAAGTTGCGTCTAGCCGTGGTTTCGAATGAATTATGTGAAGAGGCGGAGGAGCTATAATTTATACATGTAGTAATAATATTTCTAGAAGCAAGAACTGAAGTAACTGAATTTTATGAGCTAGTACCAACATGGTGCTTTGCTATTTTTTAAGTTATGTAGGCAGGAAGTGATGTTTTACTTGAAGTTTGGTGGAGTAAACAATGATTTTGGATACACAACAAGATGTAAAACTATTTTGGTACCTCTATTATTTATGGATCATGTTAACTATATTTAATTTCAGTTAGCTTATTTACTATGAAAGAAAAGAGAGTTAAAAAAAATGCAGTCGCTTCATCTCGATGCTAAATTAATACTGACGAATATTTTCAGGCGAATTCTAGACATTATGCCATGCCATTATGCTGATAAAAATATCCAAATTTTTCGTCAATATTGGTAAAATCTTCCATTCCGTTAAGACCCGCCCCCACTTTCTGCATAACGAGATTTTTTCATTTATTTAATTCAATGAACAATTTTACACTGTGTCTGAATGTGTTACATAAGTCATAACAAAAAATGAAATCCAAAATAAAATCCGTTAAGAAAACATGTTATATAAAATAATAAATAACCAAAAATGTTCAATAATTATTTATTTAAAAAGAAATTCATAACTACAATTACAATTTGTTGTTGCTTTTGGTAATTCATCTGTTGTCAAAAACCATTACCAGATTTTTTTTACTTTTTTTTTTATTTAAGTACTTTTTTTGTTTTATTCATTAAAATACATATTTATTCGTCATACCAAAAATTTATCAAAACATTAAGCATTTAAATAAAAATAAATAAAAAGAATTAAAATATAACATACAAAAACCATTAAAAACATCTCTCATACAAAAATATCATTTTAATCATATCATTTCTTTAAAAAAAATATTCAAAGTCAAAACATTAAAATCATAATACATAAAATCCATTAAAAATCATGTCATAGCAACAAGCAATTTATGTCGTACATAGGAAAAAACTAAATTTGGAACAATTTAGGACAAAAAATGAAAAAATCACCCTTACACTAATGCCAGTGAGTCATGAATTCGCGACTCGCGGAGATCGACATACATGCAACAATACTACATGATTTCCACATCTTCATTAACCCTACCCAACCAATACCTTCAAGACATTCAGGTTCGTGGTTAACGGCAACCACAAAGCAACTAACAGTCGACACTCGTAAACACTTTATTACCTTAGTCAACGATAAACTAAACTTTGCAACCCAAGTTATAAGCGGCAGCGGACCAGCAAGGGAACCTTGTGCAACACTGAGAGCATAACTGAATAAGAACTAAGGAGACTAACTTAACACGACTTGATAAAGTTACGAACGCTACAGGGAGTATTAAATGAAAAACGAGCAATAAATACCTGGAAAGTTGGCAAGTATCGTTTATTTTTTACTAGCGACCCGCCTCAGCTTCGCACGGGTGCAATGTTATAAATATAAAACAACCTCTTAAATCATTCTATCTATTTAAAAAAACCGCATCAAAATCCGTTGCGTAGTTTGAAAGATCTAAGCATACATAGGGACAGACAGCGGGAAGCGACTTTGTTTTATACTATGTAGTGATTAACTTTTCCTCGCGGCTTCGCTCGTATTGTGGTCACAAATTATCAAACAGGAACGACTATGACACTCCTGAATAATGGGGGTTTTCGGCGGGTAATGTAGCTTCCCATTACTGAAAGGATTTTCGTAAACGGGTCAGTGGTTCGGAGGATAACTGCGTACATCCAAACATGCAAACTTTACCTTTTTATGATATTAGTGTAGATTTGCGAAGATTTTTTTTTGAATGAAACTTGTAAAGGCAGACCGTAAATAATTATGATGGTAACATTATACGTAGTGGTTGAAGCATGAATGAAGTTTACAATTCAAATGTTATGCAACTTGTTACTGAATGAACGTGTTTCATGGATCATGTAATCACTCAAGCCTATAGTGGCTTTATCATTCACTAGCGACCCACTCGGTTTTTGCGACTTGAAAAATCAGTTTAATATAGGTAAATGTACTTATACACGAATCTTCCGGATCAAATTATCTAAATTGTGGCGAAAACCGTTTCAAAATCCTTTGCGCAGTTTGGAAGAATAAACACACTCATATACCTATAGGTTAAAAACGCGAAAAGCGACTTTGATTTACACATCTATTTATTTTGCTAAAAGTTCGTGCCTACGCCCAAAAAATCCGGTTGTCAAGCCGTTCCACAATTTATTATAGTCTAGGGATCAGATTCCCCCTACATCCTTGAAGCTGAGTCACTCGCCCTGTACCCAGGGCGTCCTATGACAGCAGACTCGCCATTCCTTCTAACTTACAACACCCCGTCTAAATATGAGTCACGTACAAAGGGCAACGCACCCCCAGCTAATGCCATGCACCCCTGCGAATAGTCGTGAAGTCGCCTGAATCATAACCACGGACTGCAAGACGTATGGGAACTGTCTAACTTTGCCAAGTGTAGTAACTTCGCTGAGGCGGATTTTAATTGAAAAGTTTAGTTACTTTTGCGTGACAGATTATTTTAGTCTGAATTGCTGGTTTTTAATCCTCAGCTTAGGTCATAGCTTTTAATGCCTGCTGTGGGAGTCTGTTGTGAACCAACTAAGATCATCAACATGATGGTTCATTTACTGTTCGTGCTGTGCGCCTTTGGAATTCGCTCCCACACTCCTTGCGGGAATAGGCCTTCGTTAGATGTGTTCAAGAAAGGAATAAGAGAACATTTCATGTCAACAGGATAATTGTATATTTATAGTATTTTGCATGTTTGTGTATCTATATATATATATATGTATGTATTACGTTTATTATATTTTATGTATTAGTTTAGTAAAAATAAGTAAATTTAAGTTCTGAAATGTTCGTTTGTGCACATAGGTTTATCCTCCTTCGCAAATCTCATATCAAACTAAGGTTTGCTGTAAGAAAACCTAATTCTGGGTTAAGCTCGCCGTTTTACATAAGTTATATATTGTAATTTTGTGTGTACTACTTTTATATTTTGTGTGCAATAAAGAATAAGAATCATCAACACCGAAAGGATGGTTATTATAGGATGCTATTTCAAACTATGTAGACGTTTTTAAATTCCAAATTTAACAAGAACAACCGTTTATGTATAGAATATACTACAGATAAGCATATACCCTTATCGAGATACTGATAGTCTTCGTCAGTTCTTATAAAACAGTTCTTCATATCACATATAGCCACTATACTTGTATACTTTCCAAAGAAATTGTACCGAAACAACTGGCAGCTTTTTTTTGGTCTTTCGTCGTTCAATAACAACTGGTGCTAGACAAAAAGTTTGCATATGCGATGGGTATTTCTATCTCGTCTTCTTATTACTGCTAGTTCAAGTATGTGAGTCCTTGTCTCATTGTTATACTTATTTAGTAATTTGTCAACTGTACTCTACTCTGTATACGAGATGACAATCTTTGTTGAAATACGTTTGGGCCGAGTTTAATCACAATATTTCATAGCCAGTATTTCAGTGTCAAGCCATTTCTAAACTTCCGATTGCTACTAAACTCAACGATATAAAAAGCTGTGTATATCCCGAATGTCATCAGAAACTCCGGTCCGGAATTCCCGATTCAATTTCCGCGAATACGTTACACCATTGACTTATATGAGGCGGGAAGTTACCATTACGATTTTTTTTCCTGTCTTCCGTTCCGGATCTTTAATTCTCTGAATGTTGGGAGCCTTATAGATACACATTCCCTGTACCGATTGCAACACGGTCTTGCTCAAGTCATGATGGATTGGGGTACAGCTTACACATTCCGAAACTTGCTCCCTTGAAAAGAAAAGTCTGGGTTGCGAACTTCTTGAGCCCATTTATAGGCTGTACAAACAAACTTTATAATATGTTTTAAAACATGGTTATTTAACGTAATTCAGATGAGCAATGTTATCTAGATGCATCTAACACATTGGGAAAGAAAGACATTGGAAAGGAAAGATTATCAAAATATTGACACAAATAGAAGATCTAACTCTGAGACACAATCAAATCTAGTTGGGAAGCTGGCTCTTCAACTTTGTGTTAAATTCTTCAGCAATGTAGGGTTACATGTATCTGTAAATATTCAACGTAAAACATTTCGTGATTTTTACTTTCAGTAACTCAATAACAAATAAAGAATGAAAAAAAAAAATTAAAAAGCGTTTATTCGTGGTTCTAGGCATTACAAAAAAATGTTACTTCTGCCTAACTGTAAAGTAGTTTGTTGGCAGATGTAGCTCCCGAACAACACAACAACAACAACAATGGAACAGTCCTTTAATTTCTATCATTAGTGTATCAGTAGTGTTGGGCTCACTCTTCGAACTAAAAGGTACTCTCCGCAAGCAGCAGCGTATCCCATACAGTAACTGTAGATGTGACAATTAATATCACACTAGTATTCATAAACATAACACATTAGGAATAAGCCATGCATAATGATGATGTACAAACAGAATTGCTCTATCGCAATTTGCAAGTTCATTTCGGATGTATGCGGTCAGCTTTAATGTGTTCTATTAAATAGCCAGTACGCTTAGGTTGGAGCGGTTATTGCTGCATGTAGGTGACCGAAACTATATGGAAGATTGATTCAGACATCATAGTTATGAGTTGAGTTGGTTTAAGTTTTGTCGTCCATGATTTACTAACATGATCTGTGTTATAGGGTCTCGTTCTCGCACCGTCATTAAAGTGGACCATTGTACGTGGGCCATGGCGGCCGTCATTAGTCAGGAATGTTTATTTTTGTGTACCTTGTATTCACGGTAAGTTCGAAATAAATAAGAGTTTACGTTCACGAATAGTAGTTGTGGTTTTTCTTAGTAGTTCTCCTGAGTCCTAACTGTACTTGCCGAACAAAAAGTTTACCAAACGGGAATGAACGCAGACTCAAAAGTTGACGAAACGAGACTCAATGTATGAATACCAAAATATACAAACGGGATTTTTTCGATGCTATTTTGTTTAGTTGTCCAAACGGAACGTACCCAATCGAAGCATCCCACCTCCCTCCAGAAGATTATGTCTCCAAATCTACTTAGAAAATTTCCAAAAGATTTAATTGAACCAAGAATCTCTGTACGCATTATCCAGTTTGTGATTTGTTGCGTCGAAATCCAACTGATGCTGGTGACTTAAATCGGTGATTTGAATTTTTTACTGGTTACTATTGAGTAGCCTTACTTTGCAGACGGGCTTTACATTGTAATGCGACATTTATCAGACACTGATACTGAATTGGCTCACTCTGCCCTTTCCTCACTAAGTTTCTAAAGGGGGAGATCTTCCCATGGTCGCTGGTCTTGTTATGCTTTAACAGCCAATATTGTTCCCACTGCAGGCCCACAGACTACTTTTAAGTGAGAGGAAGTGATAACGATCAATCAAGCTGGCTCAGTGCGGATTCCTGGAACTCACGTTAATGTCTTGGTGTGGGGGTCGAATTATTTCACTGTCGTAAAAAGTCTCAAACGTTTCATAAAGACGTTAATGACTTTAGTTTCTAAAGGTTAAGTCGGATGACGATCTGGCTTGACCTCAAAGGGGTTCATTACACGTAATAGCCACATTAATCTTTAATCGTACCCAAGTTAAACGAAGCTATACGATTTAACGTGGTTTAAAGGGGTCAAATTCGAAATAGCCAAAACATGGCGAGGCTTTAAAACAAAAAGGAAACAAACACGTATTTAAAATAACAAAAGAAAAACATGTTTTTTTTTCACAGACGCGTTGTAAATACAAGGCGTCTGTGTAGAAAAACATTACCATGACAATATTGTTGCACAAACATACAGGCTTATTGTATACGATACGGGACCATTACATCGCGTGGTTGCTTTTAGCACGCTCATTGTCTATGATTAAACGACGGTACACTGAATGGCTTTGTACTCTGATGAGTCGCGGGAATCAGTAATTGTTTGAAACAGCTACGCTACCGGGACGGGTGAATGAAAGGAAAATCTGGATTGGTTTTAAACTGTCACTAGCGACGTAAAAACTTTGTTTACGTTCCGGACTTCTCAGGTTTTAATCTCTTTCGGATCCCACGGAATTGTGTTGTTTTCTGTCTTAACTGAAGACGACAGAGCACAAACTGATTAAGATCATAATTGTATTAAGACTCGTGATGGCTCACACAGCGTCTCGCGAGCGCCGCAATAATCCGATTATAATTGACGACTATCATAACTTGTGCTGTACTGTAACTAACTAATCAATACTTATTTAGTGGTAAATTACTCATAAATACACAATCCTTAGTAAATACCTGTGTATTTTGGCAAAACAAGCGATTTCTAGCGATGAATCAACAGAGCAATTTAAAAGAAAAATACTCAGTGCTAAAGGCAGCAATTTCGAAAATTGCAAACTCGCTAAACCGAACACTGAAATGTTCTCCACGAACCGCTTTATTTTCAGGATCATAAACAGTTAGTAAATACAGCCAGTATTTCAAAATGTCCCGAAATAAAACCTTTTTTATTAAATTGATACATGCTCTGATGTTCCAAGGCGCCAAACATCGCGCCTCATATATCTAAGAAAACGTTTTAGAAAGCGGAAGCTATATCTGGACACAAAGAACGCGAGGGGTCTCATCCGGGGGTGGTAAGGGTGGCTGCTAGCCAGATGGGATATTGATAAAAGACGCGTCCGGTAGGTATGTCTGGCGCTTGGCAAATTATATCGTGGATTAGCTTTACGGATTTTTATAACTTTTCGTATCGGAATGAAGAAATCTCTAATGGGAATAGAACCTTGTCCCGCTCAGGGCGAATTTTATCACGATCAAAAAAGGAGGTGTTTTTTTTTCGGCCCAAACATGTACCGAGGTACAAATTACTATTTAAATTCTTTCCAATACATTGTGTTATTAGCAGTATTTTAAATCCTTCAATATTCGATAGATTAAAAAATAAAAGAATATGAAAAAACACTACCTCGAATCATATCTGCGTTCGAAGAAACGTTCTTAACAGCGCTGGCGGCTGTCAAACTATTCCATCTGTCAAAATATTAAACTCTTTCGAGATCGGTCGATCGATCGATCGTCTGACAAGGGCTAAAATAATCTGAATGACAATATTGTCACCAACAACAACAAAAGGAAAAAGATAGTAAATTATCGGCCCTGGAGCACTGTCTTTTGGCCAGTAGCTAACCAAACGCAAAAAATAATCTGAAATGTGAAATAAATGTATTTTTTAAATTCTTGATCCTATAATGTTTCACAAGAAAGTGTGCCGGGAAAATGAACCTATCTTTAATACAAAACTAAATTCAAAATAGTATATTTTTAGTTTTTCATACGTGTTTAAATGAAGTAACGAAACGCATCATCGGAGAAATGAATTACGAGATTGCCAGATTAAAATTCTTGGGTTGCAAGTTTAAGCATCTTTGATCGACAATTTCAGGTGGTACAAATGCATTAATAAATCCAATATATTTTTTTTCAGAATCTGCGATTTTTTTCCTATAAATTCGTACCTTTATTGTTAAGGTACATTGTTTGGCCACAATTGTATGGGGGAAAAAACACCTCCTTTAAACCGAGAGCTGTCAGCGTCGTCATTGCTATGTAATTTTGCCACTGACAGATCTGGAACGCGGTTTAGACGTGCAAATCGCGTTCAGTATCATTGCTAAATCTATTTTCATCTTCTTTGCAGTTTTCGAAAACTGATCACGATCGAAACATTTAAACCGAGAGCTGTCAGCGTCGTCATTGCTATGTAATTTTCCCACTGACAGATCTGGAACGCGGTTTAGACGTGCAAATCGCGTTCAGTATCATTGGTAAATCTATGTTCATCTTCATTGCAGTTTTCGAAAGTATCTAAGACATAAAGAAGTTTTTCAACCACCTGGGATATTCCTAAGCTAAAGTTTATTTCATATTTTTGTATCGAAGCTGGAAGAATAAAGTCAGCTAGTAGCACGGAGCAATATTGCCTGAAGCAAAAGGCTTGTGACAACAAGCGAGTTTGCGAGTTTAAAACGTCGAGGAGCAGGGGGCCTAAAGTGGCTGCTTTATCAGAGTCTTAGTACGAATCACGTTAAAAATTTAAAACTCTTTTTTTTTAAATTTAAAAATGGTCTTTATGGTTATGACCACAAAGTCCATTTTAAGAGTTTTAAATTTTTAACGTGATTCATATTATGATTCTGATAAAGCAGCCATTTTAGGCCCCCAGCAGAATCATAATAATGAATCACGTTCAAAATTTAAAATTCTTAAAATGGTCTTTATGGTTATGAACACAAAGTCCATTTTAAGAGTTTTAAATTTTTAACGTGATTCGTATTATGATTCTGATAAAGCAGCTATTTTAGGCCCCCATGTCCTTCCTTGTACTCACTGTTGTAGAGGTAACAAAAGTACGTTTTGTAAATTCTTTAACACTATTTTTCCAGTACCATTATGTTGCACAAAATACCACCTCATGGGGATGATGATAATCGAAAGCGGAGGAAATATCGTATTAAAATGAAATGGAGTTGGAAACTTTTGGAAAGATTTCTGGGTATTAGTGAACATTAAAATATGTGCCTTCTGCTATCGAATTGTTGAAGGATGCTATAAATTGACAACAGCTGTAATACTTATGTGACAGCCTTTTTTTACTGATGGTAAATCATCACATGACGCCTCCCGCTCTGAGCGGAGAGGAAGGGAGTCTCAGACTTTTACTGACTAAATCCGTCCATGTTCCTTCTTTTGCCCTTTGTGTTCCAGGGCCGCGGTATCTCTTTCGAACAGTCCCGCAACCCTGGCATCGGTGGGTAATAGCGTAACAGACTCAAACTTCCCTTGCTATTTACCAATTTAACAATATTTATTGCGCCACTTAGGTTGTCGAGCAGACCAATTTTTCAAACATATGAAGATAATGAATTTCCTTCAAACCTTTCCCATCTTGATAGAATACTATGGGTGCTGATATAACATCGGTAAAGCAACCTAGAACAAGCTAAACGTTAAAATTTTCGTGAGCAAAAACAGAGACCGCGCTATCAAATCGGTATCGGTGTGCATCTGACGTTGACAAAGTTTTTGCGGCCATCAACTTTGTAGCTGACCTCAATACACAGTTGGGAGGGTAGTAGTAAAATAAATGACAGGATTTGTGAGGTAGGTCAGGAGATTAGAGCTGTCATCTCGTTGGATGTTGATTACGTCTGATGTTTTTGAAATTAGTTTCGCCTTCTTTTTTCGAGGAAAAATTAGGGATTCTTCCTTTAGTGTTATTTTAATGAATTTGTTTAAGAAATCAACATAACATCGTATCATCTCGCCTGTAATCCCCGAAGGGTAAGGCAGAGGTGTCCAATAGTACACCCACATTTCTCTATGATGATATATATCTCTCATCTAGTTATGAGTCGAACTACACGATCACTGACAAATGCCTGCACTGACTGGACAGGTCAAATCTGTGTGGTTCTTCCTTCAAAAGACCATCTCAGACATTAACCTGCATGGTCCTCATATGACTTGACCTATGTCTGGAGTTTAAAAGAGACAGTGACCTCTGAGTTTGTTTCGGATGTTTCTTCTCAGAGTAGTCAGGTACGAAACACCGGCCCCATCGAGTTTTAAACCATAACATGAAGTGACGTGTAAAACTGTTTTGTAAAACTTTACAGAAATAAATATGATTTATGACGATTTAATAGTAAAATTCGATACAACGCGGTGGTGAAATTAAATCTCAGATCTTTGTCTTTCAAAACTTTAGACATAGAGAATCCTGTTAATTATAAGATGCACATAATCAAGTAAGTTGATACATCATTGATTTATGCAATGGAGATTTCATTCATTGACTCACAATTAAATAAATTCGCTAACAAAAAACTACGCAAAAACAAGCCATGACATACTATAACAAAACTCCAACTTCCTACGAAAAACCAGTTTCTTATTCAAATAGCCACATTAGACAAGATCTAGACATTTTGACAATAAAACAACTATAACACGTGGTTCCATCGAACGTAGCGGAAACCTAAGTAGCAGAGGTAACCAAGGCCGACTAATAGACTTTTTAATGTATTTTTACAATAGTTATAAAAACTGCTTGTGACTGGTTCGTGATAACTACTGAAATGCGAGTGATCTTTAGTTTTTGTTTACCCTAAACCTATTGTTCAAACAAATTTAACTATGGGACGAACCTAGAAATCGCGAACGAAAAATAGCTTCTCCTACATTATGACGGTTTATGTGAGCGCAAATGTACACAGCTAATGTTTTTCGGGGTTTCAGTATTTCTTCCCTTTTAAAAAAAATTGTTCTAAATGATGAGTACAATGACCCCTTAAGAGGTTCTATTCCTCTCCCTACCTCTTTTGGGAATACGAGCATGAAGTTATGGTCATAAAAAGTGTTAGCAGTACACCGCTCGTTGAACGCCACATCGGCTGCGATTGCGTGTACATATTGGAGATCCAAACGCGGCTAAGTGGGATTGGATTGAAGTGGAAATAGCTCGGACCGCACGAGGGTATAAAATTGAGCACATTTATCAAATAGATTGAAAATGGCGGAGTAGTTCTTATTTACAACCTCTGAAATATTGTACAGACTGCAATCGAAAAGGTGAAAATCTTGTCAGTTTTTCGACTGTGTAAGATGTTTACTATTTACACTTCAAAATCAGTGAAAGTCTAGTGGTGTGACCGTCGGACTGCTAACTCAGAGGTCTCGACTTCGAACCCAATAGTAGGTACTAACTGGGTTGTGGAGGTCACACAGGCAGTCGCTCCATGTAAAATACTGGTATTCAGGCGCATACGC
The DNA here is from genome assembly GCA_947578425.1 of Eugnorisma glareosa. Classification (NCBI taxonomy): domain Eukaryota; kingdom Metazoa; phylum Arthropoda; class Insecta; order Lepidoptera; family Noctuidae; genus Eugnorisma; species Eugnorisma glareosa. The sequence continues at coordinate 18,473,463 of OX387973.1, read as the reverse complement.
TTGGAAGCAGACCCCAACATAAGAAAAAAAAAAACGTAATACACGCACTTCTGATTTTTCGGATTTATGTGAGTATTGTATAATTATCACTTGCTTCACTGAAGGAAACCAGCATGCCTGAGAGATATTTCTCGACGGAGTGTAAAATCAAGTCAGATGTGGTTAGATGGAGATAGAGTGTGCAGCGTTGGCTTCTGCGTAGGTTTGAAGAGGCAAAATTTAGCTTATCCACTTACCAAAATGCCAAAAGGCGAGAAGATAAGCGAACTAAGGCTTTACCTTAATTAATTTGAAGGACTAAAGCGATGCTGTCAAGTTATAATTTTTGTTGAATAAATATAATTTCTCTGCAAAGTTTAAAGAATTTTGTTGAATCATCATCTGCCTAGCCTTTTCTGTTGGGGTCGGCTTCCAGTCTAACCGGATGCAACAGAATACCAGTATTTTTTAATATTATCGTTATTTTAAAAACTGATGTGATTTTTAATTTTAAAGTATATTTCGTAGAATTACAAAAACACACGTCAAAACCACATTAAAAGCAAAGTTTCCGGTAGCACACATTTCCATTTACAGCTCAGCTTATCGTATGAAATGAAAAAGCAAGTCCACGTTAATTCCCGAGAGATGTTGATTAAAAATATTACTGAAAGCGAGAAACGAGGGCAAACATTGACTGACTCGTAAAAGTAGATTACTATGATCATAAAACTCGGCTATTTAATGTTACGTACATGTTTCCAGAAAGTGATGTCGATATGATGAAAGCATACGTTGATATATGAGTATTACAGTAGCAAGATGAGCAAAATGGAAAAGTATTAGAAGAAATCTATACTAATATTATAAAGAGGTACTTAAAGTTTGCGATGTTGTAGGGGGTTATCTCAGGATCTACTGAACCGATTTTGAAAATTCTTTCACTAATAGGAAGCTACATTATCGCCGAGTGCTATAGGTTATATTTACAACTTGCCCGTGGGGTAATTTCCGACCGAAACGCGAGCGAAGCCGCGGGCAACAGCTAGTTGGTTATAAGATCACTAATTTAATACGGAATCTCCAGGGTGCTTAATTATTGAATATTTTGAGTATAAAATGTAAAACTGACTTACCTAGTATAATTATTATGACATATCTCTAATTATTGCCTTTATTTAAATATTTTTAATTATTCTCGCTATTTTTTATTGACACGATATAATTCGACAACGCTATTTTAATATGGATTATTATTTATACCTAGGTACTATTTTTATTGACATGACAATAATTATTATTGATATTATTATTTTAAATGAATCTAATTATATTTAATTTTATTAATTGGTTTGTAATTTTAATTATGATAAGTATTTAAATGTAATTGCTAATTAATAAATGTGTACCGCATGCTATTATTATGCCAAGATGTAAAATCTCAATATTTATATGGCCGAAATGCCGAATATAGTGAAACCAATAGATATAAATAACTTATGTTAACTACCTACATTCTTGCAAATAAATGTATCATTGATAGATATAATTTAAAAAAAAAGAACTAACCAATCTCTAATTAATAGAAAACTTAGGGACTTTGGAGATCATAGATATTAATTAGTAAGTCATTGCTTAGGTCAATATCCTGGCCTTTGTCCCATTCTACTTGTGGTCGGCGCAAAACGTGTTCTTCTTCCATTCTCCCGTCAGACGTCACAGCATCATTTACGCCTTTCTCTTTCATATTATTCCTTACACAATCCATTCATCTTTTCTTTGGCGTTCCTCTTCCACGATATACATAAAGGGTGTAACAAGACCCTTAACGAAGCTGAAAGCCACTTGTTCTCGCCGTCATTGTGATCTTTTTTTTGCTCCAGACCATACCTGGGAACCTTCTAGTTATGGAGATATTGAGGGCCAAAGTTCCAACATTTTCACAAGTTTTTTTTTTAAATACATGTTTTTAATTTAAGATTTTTACTTTAAATACCTCTACGACCCTCTTATTAATCAATCCGTCCTTCATCACAATGTTTTGAGTGCGTTACATTGAGTCCTACAGTAAAACGTGATTTTCACCCCAAAAAAAAAAGTCGTTTCCCGGCAATAATTTTTGTGTAAAGTTACATAGTTTGATGTACAGGATTCTTTATTGACGGCTTCGTGAAGGGTCTTGTTACACCCCGTATTATGAAATTGGAATCGATGACAATAAGATAAACCAAGTGAAGGACCAATAGGGAATATGCATGTATTTTTTTTTTCACTTAAATAATTAATATGCAGTACTATCAACCCAAGAAAATAATTAAAAGTTAATTTCAACTACTGCTTGTCGCACAAAAAAAAAATTAAACTCCTGCAATTTTCTACGACAGTTCAAACGTCCATGACTATCGCGGCCATTCATGTCAGGACTTTGATGTCACTTACCTCTATCTGCCTTGTTTAAATCTAATTTTTGCCCCTAGTAGATTAGTTTAACTAAAATTTAAGTGCTATAATTAAGCAAAAAATGCAATTACAATATTATAGTAAAATCTTAGTGAGACTTTAAGTACTTTTCAATTAAAAGTGTTTCTTTGACACATGGATTTTGACGTCACTACCGGAATCGATGCGTTTTGTGTTTGCGTTCCGTTTCACCAAAAACACGCTAAATAAAATATTAAATTGTAAAATAAGTGTTGTATTATAGAATTAAACAAGTGTACCACAATTTTTTTATGGTCCAATACAAGGCATTTTAAAGAAATAAAAAATGTTTTGTATTTCTTGCATATACCCTATCGGTTAACGATTTTATCATCGATTCCAATTTAGAGCATCCCCAACAACAAACAATATTATAATGGAATAAGTTCAGAACTGTCAGTGCGCTGTCTGAATGAAGCAGCATGAATTTTATTTCATGAGATAACCATCTACCAACGACATACAACACAGCAGACCAAACATATAATAGTCCGTAAGTATTAATTAACTAACTGGATAGTTCCTGATCCCTCGCCCTCCTCCATTTAATTGGAATAAGTAGGAGCCTTGAGGATACTCCGGTTGAATGACCTCCCGGATTTGGAAGCTTAGACGAAAATAATAATGAACCAAGAAAATTATTTTCACAACAACACTGGATTAGTAGAAAAGGGAATAGAGCAGATTAAGACGATAACCATTTTTGGTAATTAAAAAAACGTTGAATGGTATTTTGAATTCGATTTCGTTTTGATTCGATTTTGTTGAACATGTAATCCATTCCTAGTTGGTCTAGTGGTCGCAAGCGCGACTGCCAAGCATGAGGTCCTGGGTTCGATTCCCAGGACGGGCAAAGTTTTATTAGGAATTTCTCAGTAGCAGCCATGGATTCTGGATTTGTACTTGGTAAATGGCAATAGGTTCACCCCCTATTACACGGGATTTAAAAATAACTGGCAAAATGCGGGTGTACTATTAGGTACACCTCTGCCTAACTAACGGGGATTACAGGCGTGATGACCATTGCTACATATGTTTGAAAATGTCGTTTGCTGGACAATATAAATAACGTAATGAATATGGTCGAATAGTAAAAAATCATTGAGAATGTGTATCACGCAATTGCTCCCATAAACAGATACTCTCTTAGAGTTAAATACTAAAAAGAAGTAATAAACGACTATTGTTCATCTGTGTAAACTGACACAGAAAGTCACAAGTTCACAATACTAATAACTGTTTCGAAGTGGAAAAAGCCTCAAACGTTTCAATTTTCCCCAGCTAGACTGCCATTTGTGCGGAGTTCATTAAAATCTGGAACAGCCGCTAAACAACTGTCTAGTTTCTTTGTTCCCTAATCTATTACGGGTTTCATTTACCAGAGGAATTAGTGCGAGTTTTATAACTATTAGATAGAATAAAAAAAAAAATTAGATCGCGCTAACATACATACATATAAACTCACGCTTTTGTCTCATGGGGGTGCGCAGAACGCCACCTCACCAATAAGGTCAGTGTATGTCCTTCTAGGGCGTCCCCTCCCGGCGTTACCACTCACATTTGCTTTGTAAATACCTTTTGTTAGTCGCCTTTCACTCATCTTCTCCACATGACCAAACCATCTATGCATCTCGTATTATACTCACTACATTTTTTAAACTGCAACGTTTTCGTATTGCCTCATTCCTCAATTAATCATTCGCTTCAACTAAGTATTTGTACTGAAACTGAACTAGCACCGTCTAGTAAGAATAATTATCTACCTCATGGCTTTTTCAAACAATATTGGGCTGCCAGTCTAATCGGTTGCAGCTGAACAGAAAAAAAATGCATTGATAGAAGAATACACAATATTTTTTCAAAAGGCCATCCCAGAGACATTAATCTGCATGACCCCCATATAGCTTGACCAAGATTATGACTAACTTTAAAAGAGACTATCTGAGTTTTTAGGGTTCCGTAGCCGAATGGCAAAAAACAGAACCCTTATAGATTCGCCAAGTCTGTCTGTCTGTCCGTGTATGTCACAGCCACTTTACTCCAAAACTATTATGACTACACAGTTGAAACTTAGTAGGTAGATGTATTCTGTGAACCGCTTTTTATACAAAAATATAAGATTAAGGGGGGTCTCCCCATACATGGAACTGAAACTAAAAATATTTTTTTCATCAAACCTATTCGTGCGAGGTGTCTATAGAGAGGTCTTTAAAAATGACATTGAGGTTCCTAAAACCATTTTCTCTCAAAGTCAATCGTTTGAAGGATAAACACTTCCAAAGCGGTAAAATGTGTCCCCCCCCCTCTAATTTCTAAAGTAAGAGGAGAAAAATTATAGACCGTAAAAAAAACTTTCAACCAAAATTGGTTTCAATAAGGATTTGATGATTATTTTTTGAGATATGGGGCTTTTTCATCAAACTGCAGCAACAGCTTTGTTTTTCATTAACATACTATGAAAAACAAATTTAGTTTTGTTGATGAATGTAAAACAATACAACTTAAGAACGAATGCCGTCAAAATATTTTTATTATATTGTTTGGTGCTACGGAACCCTGTGTGCGTGTAAGTACGACTCGCACTTGGCCGGTTTTTTCTCTATGATGGGAAACAATAACTCCGTTCAAATTGTTTACCAGTAGTTTTTCTCAATTCAAAAATTAGCACTGGGCCCCCAGTATTGAACTTGACAGAGCATTAGAAGGATGTAATTCATCAGCTCGATCAAGCCACATCTGCTGTACCACTATTAATAGACGGAGCACTGTCCGAATTGAGACATTGGCCAATTTACTTTACGGCGGCCATCTTTGAGAGATCTCGACACAATTGATACTGTTGAATTGTTTTGCGAGGAGATTTTTATAGTTTTTCGTAAATAGAGTAAATAACGTTACAATATTTTCGTATTCGTGGGGTACTATATTCTGTCTAACGCTTCTGGGATTACGTTGTATGTTTTGTTATTTTCGTCGTTTCGACGAAATGTGGTGGTGTGTGGGTGTACTATTGGTACCTACTTAGTGTTATTATGTTAAATTAAAGTCCCAAATTAGTAAGAATTTATCGGTAAAACAGATTTCGGTATAAGATCAGCGATTCATCAGGAGTTTCTTAAACTCAAATCTATCAGTAGGTACCTACAATGAAGTGACACATACACAGCCATACGACAAAACATTTTTATGGAAACAAATCTTTTTTAGTCGTTTGTTAAATCTTCCAAGACGTAAAAGCAGACACGTAGAGAATGGAAGACAATGCAACAAAGCTTGCCGAGATTAAAGATTTATATCACCTCCCAACGGACGAACACTCCGGAATTCAGAGCAACACACACAAACAAAACCAGTTAGAAATTGGTCCACACATCCCTCTGCTCAGAATTTCGTCAACTGATTCCCAAAACTGCTTACGAAACCGCAAATCCTTTGAGCGAATCAATAATAGGCATATCGAGATTGTTGTCCTTCTTGAAACGAGTCTAATAGAGTGAGATGGAACATAGTGGGGAACGTTGATTATCTCCAAATGAATACCAGTTGTATCCAGATTTGTCGAGGCCGGCAGTGGACAGCGGGGACGATCTGCAGTAGATAGGCAGCTATAAAAATTCTAATAAACATAATATTTGTATGTGAAGTGTGCCAGATTGAATTGTTGTTTGTTTGGCTTTATGTCATGTAAGACTAGCTATTGCCCGCGACTTTCATTCGAAAATCTAAAATATTACTTCTCTTTTTGAATCGGATTTTGTTGACAAATTTAAAGGTTTTTTTTATGCACGGAACCCTAATTATTTTTCTAAAATTAAAGTAGACTTAGACCTTATAACATCAGCTATTTGTCAGTAAAAGCTATCTCCCGTTGAAATCGGTCCAGTCGTTTCGGAGATTAGCCGGAACAATCAGACAGACAGAAAAAAATGTGTTTTTGTTTTTTTTAAGACGTTAAAATTTGATACAAATATAGACGAGAAGTTTGGTAATCGGAACGGGAATAGTAACGATAATTAATGATAATGATGTAGCCTTGACAAACAAAAACAAAACGATGTGTATTCTTAACGTCTTTTTATATTGAATTATTTATTACGTCGAGTCTATAATAGGTTTACAGTCGTCACGGGTATTCACAAGCTAACAGCAAGAAAATCAGACCACCAAGGGTATCATATTACCCAGCTACTGGGCTGTGGGGATAAGCCCTCGCTCGATTTAAAATACTGGAATTTAGTGGCATCCGGACAAGTAGCCAACCTCAACATAGTTGAGAATAGGTGAGTTAGAATAGGTTAATATTCAAGTACAGAAACTGCAATACGACAAAACCCGACAATTTCTCCCATGAAATATGGATGTTATTCAAACTTATCGGTGGCGAATCTTTAAAAGCGCGGCACATAACTGGTTTTTCATCCCCTAAGCCGTAGCTGAGTTAAGCAAATGGAAAATGCACGACCCTAATCCTGATTAAGTGCATTGAAGGGAGGAATTACTCTAGAGCCCCTTAGAAAGGATCCACCATTAAAATCCGCCATTGGAAATGGCAATAAACGTATTCGATGTTATATTTGCATTTAATTTTGTAAATTGGTTCCATAAAAATATCTTATACCTTTCGAGATATACGTATTGGGAAAAACCAACAACCAGAAGGTACTTGAATTGAGAAGTTTTCGCATAGCATCTTGAGAAGAAGGAAGGCCAAAATCCGTAGCTAGTATCTATCAGTTTCGATTAAAATTGAACTAAATAGCTTTGATTAGAGTAGAATAGTTCATTAGACTTCCAAAGTTAAGTAATACTACTTACATAACTACCTTCGATTGGCACTTGAACTTCTGAACTTTGTTTCTACATTACTAGTCTGTTTTCCTCCTGAAATTGGGTGAAGTGCTGCAATCTACAGATTGTTTGTCAAGAAACTTTTACTATGTTTACCTTCGGGAATGTAGGACGAAACTTGAAACAGGTATTCACATAATTAGTTTGCTTACGCAAGGGAATGAAGATGAAGTCCAAATCTTCTGGATTAAAACAAAACGGTTTTAGATGATCCTCGAAAATTTTGGAGACACTAATCCACAATAGGGTTGCGGGACTGTTCGAAAGAGATACCGCGGCTCTGGAACACAAAGGGCAAAGGAAGGAACATGGATGGGTTTTAGTCAGTAAAAGTCAGACACTCCTTCCTGCTCAGCACAGAGCGGGAGGGGTTATTTGAAGACTGCCCATCCGAAAAAAAAAGGAGCCTTCGATTGTACTCATCTATCAAGGAAAATCATCTGGCATTGATATGCTGCTAATGCTTTTATCGATATTCTCATTCCTTTTACCGTCAAAATTGTAGGCTTGTAAAACATGTGGTGTCGATACACTGTTACATAAGCCTGCTTTATCGGGACATAATATTTCAACTAGCTTTTGCTCGCGGCTTCGTCCGTGGTTATGAAAAATTATGCTACGTGAATACCCTACGACCTAACATAGCACGTAGTTTACCGCTGTGCGAAAAAACATCCAAATCCGTTAAAAGGTAAGAAACAGACAGACAAAATTACTTTCGCATTTATTAATCAGTACGGACGGTTTTTTTACTGAAAGGTATCAAAAATGTTGGGCCCATAAAATGTCGTGATGGCCCAGAGGTTGAGGCCTCGTCTCTCATGCATGAGGTTGTGGATTCAAATCCGGGCAAATACTAATGTGACCTTTTCAATTCATATGCACTTTCTAAGTTTATCTTAGACATCACAGACATCAGTGAATGAAAACATCGTTATGAAACCTGGACAGAAATCGCCAACCTGTCTTGAACAAACGTGGTGATCAATGCTCGTGCCTTCTCTGTTTGCCCAGCAGTGGGACAGTAATAAGCTGGTATTATAACCAAACGCACTTATTCACAAACAAATGCCGTTCCTATCACCGATTGGTACTAATTTCCTCACAATAGTAATCACACTTCACAACTCAATTGAAACCAGACTCGTAGGCACCAACCGTTTGCTCCAAATTGATTGCAAGTGCAAGGTTAATGCGGTCTACACCGGTATGCTCTGACGTCTATTTGGTCCGGTTCGGTACCAAGGTCTAAACAGGGCGCTGACCCAATTAGCCCCTTCCTGTAGATAGTTTAACGGGCAAACCTCAGATATTCATAGTTTGTACTTAGCTGTTTTGGTAAAGGTACGGTTCAAGGACATGAGACGTAATATAGACCTTGTTGCGCCTCTTAATTAAATAGGGTTCTGACGTCAAAGTACACAATATTGATTGTAGCTACGTGAGCCAGGTTTCAGACAATTTCAGTTAGTCAACTAAATAGCGCAATTTGCTCAGACTACACAAGTTATCAGTGCAAATGCTGGTCACTCGCTGCTGGTACTGTACGTTGTTACATTATTCGATTTTATAAGTATGTAAATAGGCTGTTGCCGGTCCACTACCAATACTACCATACATATTCCTGTATACAGGGTGTAACAAGACCCTTCACGAAGCCTTTAACCAAGCATTCTGTACATCAAACTTAGTAACACTACGCAAAAATTATTGCTGGGAAACGACTTTTTTTGGGGTTGAAAATCACATTTTGGTAAAACTCAATGTTACGCACTCAAAACATTGCGCTGATGGATGATTAGTACGGAAGTACAGTCGTGAAGGTGTTCAAAGTAAAAATCTTACATTAAAAACATGCATTTAAAAAAAAAACTTGTCAAAAAGTTGGAACTTTGACCTCCAATATTTCCGTAACTAGAAGGAGGTATGGTCTAGAACAAAAAAATGATCGCATTGACGGGGAGAACAAGTGCCTTTCGGCTTCGTTAGGGGTCTTGTTACACCCTTTAGACGTGCAATCAAAAGCTGTGTGTAGTGTAGACACTGTAGTGCCTTGTTCCCGAAGCGAAGCATCTCTTAGCTGCCACGGTTTATTTAAACTACTTTGTTTTTAAATTGTTGATAGTTATAATCTTTTACTCTGGACGCTCTTAATGTGCACGTCTTTCTACATCGTTCTCACATAGGTATATGTATAATCTCAACATGAATGATGTAACCAAGATCTTGTAACAATATTTTGATTGAAAACAGTGTCCATGGAGTTTCTTGCCCATTCTTCTCCATAGAGATCTACGCTTTGGAATGGGCAACTACAGTACTTTCACAAGTTATTATGCCTTGTGTCTGTGACTGTAGCTTCGCCTTTGTTTTTCTGACTTTCAAAAGTGCCTGCTAAGGTCTAATTGAAATAAACGCTTTGAGTTTGAGTTTGAAGCCGGCAGGAATCGGCTTCTTAGGTGCCTTCGGGCCTGGTGAGTACTAGGCTTAGTCGCAGGTCTAACAAACATACTGCAATGTATGTAAATCGCTTACATATTGCCAATTCGCGATACGGTCCCGCTACCGTCTGCACCGCTATTGTGTAACTTCGCTAGACTACGAGTTGATTGATTGAACCAGTGAACGTCACTGATATGATTGGATCCCCACCGCCTATATGCCGATACCCTCCCTGACTAGAGGCCTGAAAAGGCCGCTGACCCAATTAGCCTTTCACCGCTGATAGTTGAGGTTTGGCGGGAAGGGCGCATTCATAGTTTTGGGTCCGCTTTAACGAACTCATTCTTTATAAACTTGTGGGTTTTGTGGAGTCGATGGCAAAGGTTTGAGTGGCGATTGTGCCAGCCCAGATATAAAACTCATACTCGAAATTTTGTTTATAGGGTTGCGTACCTCAGTCGGCAAAAACGAAGCTCTTATAGAATCACTTTGTTGTCCGTCTGTTAAGACCCTTTTTCTCAGGAACGCGTGGAAACTAATAAATTAATACCAACTAGTCATTTAATCATTTCTGCTACCCCTTGGAGCAGTGGAAAAATCAAACTTGTAAGTCAACGCGATCAAAAGATATGACCGTTTATGTCGCATTCTTTGAGATTGCATAAGGGAATCAAAACCTATAAGGGTACTTCCTATCGACCTAGAATCATGAAATTTGGCAAGAAGCACATGTAAAGGAAAAAAAACTGAAAACTGTAAATATGTAAAAATACCAACAAGTTTATACGGAGCCCTCGGGACGCGAGTCCAATTCGCACTGGACCGGTTTTTTCACATAATTATGGAGCCCTTACACATGCACGTAACCTCACCTTTCCCCTATAGGCGTGAAGAAACTACAAAACGCCACCTGCTACGATCCATACAATATACTCCCTATCATATGTCCACTCCTTAGATAACCTCCGTCCCGTGTATTACCAGATTTATATGCGAATAAATCTGGTAATACATGCACGCCAGTTACAATTACTGGCGTTTCTGAAGAACGCCACCAACAATTTGCCTGTTTGCGCCAATTTGCGCAATGTTTAACAGCCGCTCAGGTCAATCTTTAGGTTAAGCCGTGCTTGCCTAGGTTGGTCTGTGGATGGGTCACCGCCCATTACATACCGAGTTTCCTCCGTGCCTCGGAAAAACGTTAAGCAGTTGGTCCCGGCTGTCATCTGTAGATCTTTGACGGTCGTTGCAGGTGGTCCAAAAAGTCTGACAACCAGTCTTACCAAGGGGTATCGTATTACCCAGTACAAACTGGGTTGTGGAGGTCAGATAGGCAGTCGCTCCATGTAAAATACTGGTATTCAGCTGCACCCGGTTAGACTGAAAGCCGACCCCGACATAGCTGGGAAAAGACTAGGCCGATGATGATATTTAGAGCTCCTCTGTCTCTTAACAGGCCTGTTTTAAGTTGCACCACTTAGCTGCTTCGAGTAATACATTTCTAGAAGGTGTCATTACAGTTGTGCATATACAGAAGCTTCCATTAGTGTCTCTAGTGAAGGTGTTAGAACACAAGACATAATGTCAAGTGTCCTGCGTTTTATTCCCTGCAGACAAAAGCAAGCACTCTTTTCTTTTAAAACTCGTTTCATCTTAGTTCGTTTTAGAAACAAAAGGTCTCTAAGGAGCTCCCACTTCTCATGTACGCCATCTGCCGTGTGACACAATACTTGTTTGTTAGATACATATTTAATATCTTCGTTGGAAATATTGTGTAGGTATCATGAAAATGATATATTTTTCGTTGAAACAATGTAGAAGCTGGAGTGACAGATTTGGGACAACTGTAGACGATGTATATTTGCTGCTGTCGTTAAAGCTTCAGTGGAAAAAGGAAAGAAAGATATAGTAAGGACCAAGTGTGATCAATTTCTTTTTAACCTTTAAATTACAGAGTTCGACGAAGACAACTGATCAGACAATTTAATAAGAGAGAACGCTTCTGCGGCTGTACACGTGTCACGATTTTTAATACATCGAAGTACTTGACTTTAATATTAATTGTTTTAAGGGCGTACGCTTTCTAGAGACACAAAACATGACCGCCAAGCCAGACAGTAATAACACTTATCGTTATAATAAGAAGAAAGGTATTATCATTTTGAAAGCTCTATGCACCCAACATTGAAGTTTTAACTATAGTTGAAAAACTTTTAAACGTTAGTTTTAATAGCTCCATTTTAAATATGAAAAGGATTGTATAACATTACTATTTTTTAAACGTAAATACGCTGAGCCGTTACATAAAAGGGACGGCTAGGTCATTTGTGGAGTGGCAGACCTTAATAGTAGAACATTAAATTCAGACAGGACAGACAGAGAAAGAGGACAGGTCACCCCTAGCGTAGACATAGTGCAGACCTCAGTTCGCACATTACTAAATTAATTTGAACAATTAAGAAGAACTGTGCCTAGAAAATTAGGAGGTAAATCCCCGAGTCTGCAATTACCAGTACTTCAGATGATTAATCCTAAAAATATTGTAAACTAGCGACCCGCCCCGGCTTCGCACGGGTGCAATGTTATACATATAAACCTTCCTCTTGAATCACTATCTATTAAAAAAACCACGTCAAAATCTGTTGCGTAGTTTTAAAGATCTAAGCATACATAGAGACAGACAGCGGGAACCGACTTTATTTTATACTATGTAGTGATGTGAAAGTTTGTATGTTTGTTCATCAGACACGCAAAAACTGCTAAACGGAATATGCATGAAAGGCACATAGATACTTTACAACCTGAATTGACACAAAGGATACTTTTTCCCCTGGTAAATGACATGGCAAAGCACGCAAAGGAAGTGGTGGGTAGAAACTATTTAAAGAATACATCAAAACAAAGAGAAAAAGATACACACTTAGACATCGTTAGTCCCAAACAATCAAATGTTTTAGACAACTCTATACAAAATTATTCTGTCACGATGACACATTAACTACCACAATTTTTCAAACGTATAATTATCGATAATCGTCCCGACTATTAGTGAGGCTCCCCTAATTCACACTCGGCAAAGGCTTGTAAAGGATTACGATGTAGCCAGGTGTGAAAGGCCATTAGGGACATAAGGAATACGATACCATCATAACACAATTTATCATATTTACATCCGAACCCCTCAAACCTGGAGGTACGTAGACATTCAATTACGTAAATGTACAAGTTAATGTGTTATTATCAATATTTGATTATGAAGTGGACAAACAAAGAAATGTCACTGGCAACAAGAATGGTAGCAATCTAGAGGGGGCGGAGAATAAAGACACGCTGCTTGAAAGAAACACAATATTTCACTGTCTACCTGTGGTTAACAGGCTATTCATTTTGTTTTCAATTTCCTAGCATCAATCCTTGGAAGGACATTGCGGTTTGATTCAATAAAAATGTACACTTTATAAAACGTGCAATCTGCGGTAGTCAACGTGATTTCCCATACGCGGCTTTGCATTTATAAGCTACTAGCTGTTGCCCGCGGCTTCGCTCGCATTTTGGTCGGAAATTATCCCACGGGCACGTTGTAAATATAGCCTATGGCACTCGGGGATAATGTAGCTTCCTATTAGTGATCCAGAGATTACCCCCTACAACCTTACAAACTTTACCTCTTTATATTAGTATATATTTCGCTACTAAACTAGGATTTTGTAGGCTATTGTTCCTTGCCGTAGCTTTGCTTTGCTGGGTAGTATTGAGATTGGAAGCCGAAAATCTAAGCCAACATAAATCTGGGGGTATTTTTAAGGGCGTACCTGACATCTGAAGATATTCAGCATCCGACAGCTTACTGTCACGTTCACGTCCAAAATTATATGACGTCATAAGTGCTTGTCCAATTTGCTGAAAGGCCGTCTAACCTATTTGCTTTCATGATTAAATACAAACCATATTTTTAGATTGGAAACCGTATTCTGTCGTTATGCGGTCGTTAAAAAATTTGCCATAAATAGTCGAGATGCAGTAAATATACCCGTGAGTTTTGCTTCTAGATTGCTCCAACAAGTTTTAAATGCATTTCCATGTTTGTGTAGTTTACTTTAGAATTATAAAGTTGCATGTCAATAATTTCTGAGAGCAGCGGTGGCACAGTGGTGACGGCCCTGACTTACGAACAGTATAGGTCGTGCATTACTTTGTGTAATTTATTTCATCACCACTGCTTTCAAAAACGGTGAAGGAAAACATCGTGAGGAAACCGGCATGTCCTAGAACCAAAAATTCGAAGACATGTGACGTCTACCAACCCGCACTGGGCCCGCGTGGCTCATTCCCTCTCATGGAGAGGAGGCCGTGAGTGCCAGCAGTGGGAATATTATAGGCTGATTATGCTATGCTTATTTCTGGGATCTTAATTAGAAGATGTTGTCTGCGCACAGATAAAAGCTATGTAGATGCACTGAATTTCTGGGTCGATTATAAAGATCTCTGGTATTGACAACTTGCCAACCTATCTTAAATGTCCAAAGGCTTTCGCTCCCACGAAATATTTGTAAAGAAATAAAATACGGCTTCAGAAAATAATCGTACCGAGAAAGTTTCCAGGGATTGGCACCTAAAAAAAATGCTATCCTATTTTTCCTTAGCTGACATTTCACTTTTAACTTTGAATGGAAACTACTTCTTGTTTTCATTTCATTTCCTTTTTGGTGGAGGATCACGGGTGAAAAATTCTCCACAGTCCCGCTGGGCTGGTGTTCATATAAAATACCGTAATTTAGTCATCCTTTATGCTCTAACGACATGGAAAACATACAGGATTTTATAAAAGGTCGTCCTTTGAAATGGGACAAAATCAATGATCCGAATCACTGTGAACGAGGCACAGTTGCTTTTACATATTCACCCCCCTTCATTTGAAGACATCGGACTCAACCCGGTTTTGAACATCAATAGCGGACAGGCATTACGAAGTCATGATGAGGGTTCAATAAAACAGCTTTTTTCGGTTGACAAACAGAATTGATGGAAGAGTAAACAATTTACTTAATGATAACGGATACTCGTAGCTGGAGATCCGTGGACAAATTCATAGAAAAATATTCAATTTTGGAAGTCTATACTCTAAAGAGACTACTCTATAAAGTGTGAGATGGTTCTCCAGAGTCATTAGACAATTCTATATTAACGAAAAACTGCGGTACTTTTCGGGGCATTTTTCATATCACAGTAGTATGTTTGTACAAGTGTTTACATACCTACTAAAACAGGTTTGTCGTGCTTATGTTCTTCACAAATGTAAACACCAATCTGGGCAAATACAGGTCCAACGCAGTTGACCGATCATCGTGGTAGGCATAGTTGCTTCATCATTATTTGGCGATAGTCTGTTTTTTCTGTGGATCTTTTCATACTATAAGATGCTATTTTGTGACTTCTCACAAAATTTTCAGCACTGAAACATTGTTAATTTATCAACCAACCCTGAGTTGGCCAGACATTTTTGAGGACCTTTATTGGAGGGCCTCCGTGCTTAGTTATTCAGAATCAAGCTACTTTCGATTATGATTACTGGATCGATTCTTAGTCGCTTGTCTATCAGCAGAAACGTGACACTGAACTATGAAATGACGAGATTTTTTATGAGCAAACGTAAATGTTTTATGAACATTTCAAATGAATGGTGTAGAGAGGTTTATTATGGGCACTGGCGGATGATTGTTTACCGGAAGACTATAAAAAGGAGCACGATTATGGGAGGGGAAATAATTTGTTTCCTATACAGAGTGGCTTTCGGATCCTCAAAAGGGATGGGAGTTTTATTGCTTATCCCCTCATCAGTTTGGCTGGGTCTCGAAGTATGGAAGAAGCTATTTTGGAGATGCAGGCGGTCGAGCAAATGGATTTGATTTAGGATCTTTTTTATATTACTTTGGATTTCGATATAAATAAGGTTTCTTTATGAACAATGAACTTAATGGTGCAGCATAATATTCAGGAGATAGTGAAGTCTCTAGAATACAAGCAGTAGAAATTGGCATTTCAATAGCATTGCATGAAAGACCTATTGATATAATCTAGATTATAGATACTACAGTACAGGCTGGCAGCAATTACAATCTACGTAATGTTCAACATGAATTTTATGAGCGCCAGACTTATAAAGAACAGGTCAAAGAGATAAAAGAGACAAATAAATATGTAATTTATGCAAACAGTTTTATTTGGCTGCCGAAATAAGGACATATTTTACCAGTAAACGATTTACCATAATATGAGGGTACTTACATTTTATAATCACACAATCGCTCTGACTTCAAATAAAATATTTTGAACAAAACTAATAAAACTTTGTGTTTAATAAAAGTGGTTTTTGGCAAATGTTGTTTGTTCACAAAATAAAGATTTAGGTACAGAGATGCTAAGGTCGACTGAATAACAACGTCGTTTAGATTTTATTTAATAGGTATAAGTGCTTAGTTTTTGTATGCATTTGACGACTTAAATGATTTTGATTGGTAAACAGGTTTTACTTGCTGAAATTTTAGTCGCATTGCAATGGATTGTTAAGACTAGCCAAAACGGGTTGCCGGAAGATTTATCTATTAGATGTACTGAAATGGAAGCGCCAGGGAAGCCCGCGAAATTCATATTTTCTTAATTTTTTTGTTGATAAAAGACGCATCTGATGATGGGATGACGATGATGATGGCCCCTACGTTAAGCGTTAGCAGCAAGTTGAACAAGGCTAAGAGAGTTGATAAATAGACAATGGCTACCGAGTGCCTTACTAATTATTTACCCAAGAGAAGAGAGTGCACCTATGACATATTTGGGCCCATAAATGTGCTCCATGATAGGTCCCGCGTTGATAGTCAGTCTCTGCTGGATGGCCGCCATGACCGAAATTCAATCAGTCAGGAGGGTTCTATATTAATATGTTCTATGTTAAGGGTTTGGTTTCCGCACCTAAATTGGACCATTGTACGTGAGCCATGGTGGCCGTTACTCCAACCAGCCCACCTCCCTCCAGAAGCAGATCAAACTTCCTGGTCTTCTCAGGACATCCTCAAGGGATCTCGGTGTTCCAAGAGTCTCCTCGCGGATCTGGGTGACGCCGGTGCACTCGAGGAGTACATGCGCTACCGTTTCCTCCGCCTCCATGCACGCTCTGCACAGGGGGCTATCAGTGATACCTAGGGTGTGGAAGTGTTCTTCACTTCCACAGTCAGGAGGGACTATTCTTATGAAGCCGAGCCTACCAAAGGACGGTACGCATTTCCGAAGGTTTTTACCCAGACAATCAAAGCATCTAAATAATGACACCCCGTCGTCATCCTATCTATCATTAGTTCATTCCACGAGACGAGGAAAATGATTTTGTTTGTGTTCTTTGAACCCAACAATTATTGATGCACGTGGCATTCAGTGCCAGTCGCTCGGAATATATTGATAGCCATTCGTTCCGCTGCCGTAAGAGAAGATGTGCGTAAATAATTTATTTAGACTTGACGCAGTAGCGCAGAAATTTATGGACGGGCTTCTCAGGACTTATAGTGACAAGATCACAGACCAAACAGAAGTTTATGGAGTTATTTAGACGGAAAATATCTCTCGCGGCGTCGGGGGTGCGCAGAAACGTATTTACGTAGGTACGACGATCATGAGATAGTGGTAAGAACAGTTCACAGTTCTTTGTTTATACCGAGAATATCTTCACGGAAAACAGCATGAGCTTGATAAGTATGGCGGCCTGATAACAGTTGGCGGTTAGCGAATTTACAAGTTTCTTCCGGCCACTCATGGCACTGAGTATACTGGGCCTATTTGGCACAGCCGTGAGACACACAGTATTTTTTGTTCTTTTTGTGTTAGTTTAAGTTATTTTGTTATTTTTTTTTGTGTGCACTTGTGGCATTTGCCAATTAAACTTATTTTCTTTCTTTTCATGATAATGGCAGGAACCGTCGGGTTTTAGTCGGTAGAAGTTCGACATAACTCTGATTGCCACAGACCGATTTGCATCCATGCATGACGATTTCCCAACAGAAAAAAGGGATAAAATCACTTTCTAGGTTTTGGGGATTGTAATTTCAGATTGAGATGTTTTAATAAGATTTCATAATTATTACAGGCCTTTTTATTTTAAAATTAAGACTCTTGTTTGTAGATACTAGATTTTCCTAATGGACGATTGGAATATTTTTAGGTAATAGCACGTACATTGTAGTAAGTACATTGGGTATTTGGGACTTATCTACTCCAAGCTTCTTACTAATAGCTGTCTGCATAATTACAATCTGATTTCTGAAAATCTTTTGCAGGTGTAATCTTTTTTGAGAATGTAATTTGAACAGATTCTTAACAGAGTCTTAACTAGTAAAAATAGTAAGTAGTCTTAAAAGTAAAGAGTAAAAATGGTAGTCTTCAAAGTAATATTAGTTTTTGCGAAAATTACACTGGATAATGGCTCAGTGTAATTTTCGCAATAACTATTATTACTTTAAAATGGGCCAATTATTTTTTGTTGCTGTTATAACTTGAAAATTAGATGATTTACCTCCTTGCATGAATAATGTAAATAACGAACTGGCTAGCTGCAAATTATAGCTGATAACACAGCTCATGTACATGGATTACACCTGAGATTTATGTTTGAATTTTATAGAAGGCATTTGCCCTAGGCTGTGGCACCACAAGGCGTTTATTAAAAAAATATTAGGGGATTATTACAAAGAAATACAAGACTCTCAAATCTTACGAAGGTATACATCAATGTTAAAAAAATCATAGGTAACAACATATTTCTTTTTGTTTACTTACAGTTTATTATTTTTTATAGTTTCAGGGTTACAAATATTTACGAATGCAGGAATTTCCGAACCTATTAATACTTTTATGATAAAATCTAAACTCACCAGAACTTCATGGTGTGTCCGGTTGCCCCTGTGCACCCACTGCACATTGGGCACAGGAACTGTGTCTATACTGCCACAAGGAACAGTCACATTAGTGCCCTTGTCTGCAGCCACATCCCTGATCTCCACCTCCTCGGCCAAAACCAAGGGGAAGGCTATAAAAAAAAATATAAATATTTTTAATAAAAAAAGTTTTAAAATATTTGATATTTTTTTTTAGTTAAAATTAAATGAGTGAATATAATTAAAGCCGGTTTTTATACAAATGCAATTTATTTACCTTCTAATCCAAGGCAGAACACAGACAACAATATACGCTCGAAAAACATTCTAATAAAACTACATCTAGACACTTAGAAAAAATTCTCGAGCTATACTTTATGTAAAGTAAAAAAGATTTATTCCCTATCTATTTGTTTTACATCACACAGAATTAATTAAACGACGGAAGGCGAAATAATAGGAAACAAATTTCACAACAAACGTCTTCACTCCATTGATAAAAGGCATAGACTAATTCTATTTTGTCGTAAATTATGTTGCTATAACTCGTTTGTCGCAGCACAATATTGCTATTAAAAAAATGAAATGTCATTTGCAAGTAAAGCTAGCTGTACACTAGCAAATGTATAAGTATTAAAAAGTTTTTCAATGAAGATCTGCTTAATTTTTGCTCTTTTAATTTAAATAGGGTTTTTTCAATGTTTCTATGAAACTTTTATTCTATTTCCAAAATATAAAATGGAATAAACAATTCTAAAATCGTGAGCACCATGCTTTAAGTCCATAGACTACCATTTATGTTTGCTATCACATTGAAATCACAAGAGAACTACAAATTAAACTAAATTTACTTCTTAGAACCAGTTCAATTGAGTAATTATTTTTATTTTATGTATTAAAATTCGTAAATAATAATACCTCGCACTTTTTTCTAAAAGTGACATTTCATTTTTCTGACAACTGTCAGTTAGTACCTGTCTATGGTTTTACAATGCATGATCATAGACTAAAGTATAGATTTTCTTCGGATATGGCCGCTGTATCGGCAATACAACATCTGCAATGTTTTGTAAATTCATTTTTATAAAATGAAAAAGGTGTTTTTTACTTATGTATAGTGATTAGCGGACCGTGTACAGTGCTGTGATATTTGTAATGGATGCAGAGAACGAGTACGAAATAAAGAGAGTTCGTGAGGCCATACAAACGATAGAGACTATACAGTCCATGATCGACGTTTCAGCTGATAGACTCGAGGGTTTACGGACACAATGCTCGACAAGCGCCGAGCTGACGCAGCAGGAGATCCGGACCCTGGAGGTAGGAGTGCTAACCTTCACAACTCGTTATACTTCAAGGGGAAATGAGCAATGCCCTTGAAAGTATTATACCGAGAGGCCGGGCTTCAAGGACTTTGCTGCACTCAAGGACTGGGGTGAATAGTTCATTGCCGTAGTGGAAATCGTTGCCGTACGCGCGCGCCGCTCCATCTTACCTTGAATGTTTACGTTTTTTAATTTCACGCGATTAAACGATATAGTAGTCATTCTATTGGTATTTGAATTCTGATGCCACTGTTAGGTTGTGAAATATATTATAACATAGAATAAGACACTTTATGTGCTCAGATATTCACAGAAAAGTAGGTTTTTGTGTTAAGAATTCGCATTATGTGACATGTGGCATGTTTTTAGCATTTTGATAAGAAAAAAATGCATTCCTTAAGAGAGAGTAAATAATTGCCAGTTGTTTGGTCAATAGCTAAGGAATCTTATATATAATTAACATTGATCCACTGGTTTCTACTGCCATAGATAAAGATTAGACAAGTTATGTAGTAGAAAATTGCTAGTGATTTGATTTATTCTTGAAGTTACTCTGCATCTTTTGCTAACTTGAACCAAGATTTAGTTTTACTCAGACTTTTCCAATACCTAATAATCATATCAAGTACAACAATAAGTTATAATAAAACAGATCTTTGATTCCACTAAACCAAAATACTGCATTTTAACTTTGCTTATATTTTTAATTTAATCACACTGAAAAAGAAAATTACATTTAAAAAAAATGTAACCTTACTCATTTGTACTCAATCTGAGAAGTATCACAGACAAATAAACTTCCCCTCAAACAATCCTTTGCACCCATTCACCATTCACAAAACAGACCAGCAATATTTCCTGACTCGAAAGTAATGACACATTATAAAGCCATAGTTACACACACAAAAATTTGTCATAACTAGCGTTGCCAATGTGTCATCATCACCGTAGCCTTTTCCCAGCTATGTTGGGGTCGGCTTCCAGGCTTACCAGATGCAACTGAATACCAGTATTTTACATGGAGCAACTGCTTATCTGACCTCCTCAAACCAGTTAGTACTGGGTAATTCGAAACCCCTTGGTAAGACTGGTTGTCAGACTTTTGGGCAACTGATTACCTGTAACAACTGTTGTGCAAAGATCTACAAATGAAATCGGGACCAACAGCTTAACATACTTTCTGAGGCACAGAGAAAACTCGGTATGTAATGGATGGACATCCATCTACGGACCAACATTGGCAAGCACGGCTGCACCTTGAATATTGACTCCTGCGGCTGTTATTACTTAGCCACTAGTTCTATCAATTGGGTTGATAATGTGTCATAGAGCCATACTGTATCAACAATGAGCGGGCTGTTAAGCCAAGTGATTCAATGTTAATACTGATATGCATCATCACACTTATTGAAGTTTGTTTTAATGTTTTAATTTATTGTTTTCACTTCTACACAGCTGGGCAAGGATTTTTAGTAATGATGGTTGAATTGTTTAGTATAGGATTTTGGTTTATTATTATTAAACTGGCTGGTAGGAAATAGCCCTATACTCTTGTGCACTAGTTATTTTTAGGTATCTATTAACAGCCTTATTTCAGACTCATGGTATTAACAAGTTTTTTTAAACACAATATTAATTCTTTTTTTAAAGAAAAATACTAGTACATAATGGATTTCTTGCCCATCTACCTCAACCCTATGTTTATGCTATTAGTCATTACTTTAGTCTTTGACCGATTCATCATTAGTCCAACCTCAAGGCGTGCTGTGCAGATCTTGGATTATCTGTTGTAACTCAGCAGCAGTAAGATTATATCATTAGCGAAATTAAGGTTGGCAATCAACTGTTACACCGTTACTGGACTATAGGTCTGCTAGGTTTTTGACTACCTCCTCAAGGGTGCTTTTAAATAGTTTGGGAGAGAGTGGGTCACCCTATTTCACACCTTTGTCTATTTCGAAATTGTTTATTTAAAGTATTCAGTGGCATTCGGTTAGACTGGAAGCCGACCCCAACATAATGTAGTTGGGAAAAGGCTAGGCAGATGATGATTATGACACCTTTCAGTTAGTGTCCCCGTGACAAAGGCTTCATCCAAACCCTTCCAACTGGATCAGATTCAGTTGTATAATGTTTAGTAAATAAATTAAAATCGGTTTGAAACTCCAAATATTTTAGTTCGTAAACCTACATGAACACTTCTGAAACATCAGAAGCTAAAGCCCCAATTGGTTGTTTCCTTTGGAGAAAAGCAGGCTTGATGGTTATTTTTTTTTTTAATAATAGGCTTTTGTAAGTTAAAGGTCATATTACAAACAGTGTTAATAGGTATAAGGGAACACTATTTTATTTAATTGTTTTATTGAATGGAACAGCAAACAGTCACAACTTCAACTAGTTTAACAAAATCAATCTTTTGCTACAATATCGTCCATGAAGCTGTCCACAGGTGGACATAGCATCATAACATCACGCCTGTAATCCCAAAAGGGATAGGCAGAGGTGTATCTGCTAGTACATCCACATTTCGCCTGTTAATTTTTAACTCCTATGTAATGATTATAATGTCCATGATTATCTAATTGCTACGAAGTTTAGTAGCAGAACAGTCTTTAGTAATAACATACAATCTTGAACCTCCTACAATTAACGTTGTTTGTGTTAGTTTGTATAGTTTGTTGACAAATATTGTTTATAAATAAATTGACAGTGTGTACATTTGTTTTCTTAAACAATTAGTAAATGTTTTATAAAACAAAACAGGTGTATGTTGTGAGACAGGTATCAGTTTTATTGGTTACCAGTTTTTACCTGCAGCTCCGGTCACGTTATGGTCGGAAACTCCCTCACGGGAAGGTCCTGCTTTTTTAAAATATAGTCTATGACACTTTGGGTTATTGAAGATTTCATTAGTGAAAGAATTTTCGTAATCGTATCAGGTGTTCGGAATATTACCCCCTATATATATTATATATGTCCAAACTTACAAACTATACCTTTTGACTGGCCTCTCAGCTCAGTTGGTAGTAGATATGCCTTCTGCGCCTTAGGTCGTGGGTTCGATCCCCACCGAGAACAAATATTTGTGTGGTGAACACAGATGTTTGTTCTCTGTGTGGGTGTTATATTATATTCTTAGTATGTATTTACAAAAAAAAAAAAGTATTATATCAGCTATCTGGTTCCCATAGTACAAGCTCTGCTTAATTTGGGGCTAGATAGTGTTGTGTGGGTTGTCCATAATATTTATTTATTTATTACCTCTTTATTATACTTATTGGTTACAAAGAATCAATTTGAATACATTTGTTTAGAGCTGTGATGTAGTATCTACAGTCATGTGGTACTTCACACCAGCAGGAATTTTTAGGCAGTTCAAAAGTGCCCGTAACTGGACTACTTGAAATAAATGCTTTGATTTTGAATGGTTTTGTCCATACTAATAGCATTAATGCAAAAGTTACTCTGTGAGTGTGTTTGATACATTTTCAAGCTTTAATGGCTGCACGAATTTCGACAAAATCTGATAAACAGGTTGAATTTAACTTAGGTTACTTGGACTAGGGCATAGTATAGTTTTCATCCTTAACAATACATTCCTTTGGAATAATTACCGACCTAATCGCGGGCGAAGCTGCAAGCGAAAGCTAGTGTTTTCATAACGGGTCAACAATATAAGCATAGATTGTAACTTTATTGTTGGAAAGGAAGACATAAATAAATCTTTTTAGGCTGGCGCAGACCTGGCGTCATCCAGCGCAGCGCAACAGACTAACTAGATTCACAGTGGCATTTTTTAAAATATTGTCAATCATGATGTTAGTTAAAAACAGTCGCACGGGTCGATCTTCAAGGTTAACACTGGCCAAGGTCGGTCAGTGGATGGGTTACCATCCATTACACACTGAGTTGCGTCTGAGATGGGACGCCGAGGTGGCGGAACGTGAGAGGGAGAGAACCTCACGTCCCAGCCGCCGCGGGAGACGCACCGAGCGTTGGGGGCCACCGTAGGCGCGGGCTTGTGGATGGTGAGCTATGGGCTAGCTCGCCGTCCGTCCGTCTTATGACGACAGGCCGTGTCGACGGCGCGTTCGTGTTCCACGCGCGCTTCAAAGAGATGTCAGCAAACGGGAAGGGGTCCGAAAAGACCGATGCCTGCCAGAGTTAAGGGACTGTTCGAAAGAGATACCGCGGGCCTGGACAACACAAAGGGCAAAAGAAGGAACAAGGATGGGTTTTAGTCAGTACAAGTCTGACACTCCCTGCTGCTCCGCCCAGAGTGGGAGGGGTCATTTGATGATTTCCCATCCGTAAAAAAAAAAGCCTTTGGTCCCGGCTATGATTTGTAAATCTTTGGAAAATATTACCTACACGTCAAAGTCAATGGTCCAATAGTCTTACAGCCAGTTTTACTAAGGGTTATCGTATTACCCAGTACTAATAAGGTTTTGGAGTACAGTCGCTCCATGTAAAATACTGGTGCTATCTGGTTAGACTGAAAGCCAACCCCAAAGTAGTTGGGAAAAGACTAGCCAGATGCCTTTGTTTTTCCGATCTGTCCGTGTTCTGACGCCCGATATCGTGTCATATTAGAAACCGCGATCATTTCTATTAAAAGATTTCAAATCTCTACCAATTGTTATTAAAAGAATTATTTGTTACGATTCAATGATTGTACGATTCTCGATGCGTGTTTACAATTCGTAAGATATCTAGTAACATAAGATAAGATAAGATATATTTATTTTGTAAAACATGAGTATGACGTATACAATATACAGGTCTTATAAATAAAAGAAAGTAGCTACATGTTTTGCCATATAGGAATGGCGTTCAAAAATATGTTTGGCTTAAATTAGAAAATTCAGTAAACTTAATTAATATAAAAATAAAAAAGGAAAAAATAAAAATGGCTTATACAAAATAACATTTTTAAAATGGCCTAAGAAATTGGGTAAACTGAAGTAAAACTTAGAAGTTGTTATCTAAAAATATTAAATTTACAAGAAATGTACTTAATTTAATTGCCGATGCATTGGTTTTTTACTCGTTTAAAAATTCCGGTAAGCTGTAGTAGCATTTGGCTAATAGAAATTTTTGAAGCTGTATTTTAAAGAGTCTAGTTGGTAACTGTTAATAAGATTGGGGATTTTATTATAGATAATTGGTGCCAAATAGAAAATACTCTTATGCATCAGTGCCGTGCTTGGTTTAACTATTTCCAGCCTGTGATTGTCATGACGACTGCGGATGGTAACTTCTGACATTTTTTTTAAACAATTTAGGATTCTTTTGAACAAAATTAGCTACTTCATATATAAATAAGGAAGGCAAACTTAAAATATTATGCTTCATAAAATATTGTTTGCAGCTATCGGTAACTTTTAGGTCGAACATAGCCCTAATGCACCTTTTTTGGGACTTAAATATTATTTCTTCATTGACAGAGTTTCCCCAGAATATAACACCAAACCTTAATATGGAACCGACAATACCATGGTAGGCTGTAAGAAGCGCATCAGTGCATTGTAGGTGCAAGTTTGTAAAGTGCGTAGGCCGCGGAATTGATTCGCGAAAATTCTAACGGAAACCCTGAGAATTTTACCCAGGATCACACGCTCGGCAGTCATATTTGCGACCTCAGGACCATCGTACAACTATGAGCCGTCGTCTCCAGTATTCAACTGAAAAACATCGTGAGGAAACCAGCATGCCTGAGAGATATTTCTTGACGCCATGTAAAGCCAAGTCAGAGGCCCTTGGGCGGCATAAAAACTGGCACCAGGTTAGGCACTAACCACACGATACAAAAAGAAGTGTTCAACTCGGAGGTTAGGTTCGTTTAACACTGTGTAACCAAACGCTTTCTGTTCCAGGGCAAGCTGGTGAAACACTTCTCCCGGCAGCTGGTGATCAAGGCCGGCTTCGGTGAGGAGTTGCGGCGTGAGCTCGGCGACGTGCCGTGTCTCGCGCAATGGCTCAGGGTCGTTGGGCTGGGCCCCGATTCTATCGAGGTATGTGGATTTGTGTCTATCACGGGTGAAACGTCGTTAAGAGTCACGCAGAAGAGAAGCAGCGCATAAAAGGGATGAGGCCTTTACTCTGCAGTGTGTGGAACAAGGCTGCCAATAATAGAGAGTTTTACATCAAATAAAACTTACCTATTATTTTTTCATCAATATCCGGAATCCATCTTGAGTCAAGCACCCGTCTTTCAGCCTGTAGACAGCGTTTTCCTTTGCCTCTCCGCTGGTCGCGCCCTCTATGCTTACCGTTGGTACTAAGTATTTCAAGCGCGCATCGGGTGATCACCCGATTTATCTTCATTATGGAACTCATGATGCACCAGGTAGACCTTACCTGGATTCCGGATATTGATGAAAAAATAATAGGTAAGTTTTATTTGATGTAAAACTCTCTATTATTTGTTTTGTATCAATATCCGGAATCCATCTTGAGTGATGTGTTTGTTATCACGTGGTGCGCTAATCCCAAAGACGCTATAATGTGCTTTAGGATGTAAAATATTGGGTTAATAAAAATCCATGTCAAAATTATGTAAATGTATTACAATAATAAATCTGGTATGACATACTACTTTGGAGTCAAGAAAAGGTTTCGAAAAAATAAAATGAAAATAATGGGTACTCTTAATGAACAGGATCAAAATAATTAGACAAAGATGTAGAATGATTGGGAACATTTGAATCGTTGTAATTTAACAGTACTCTCTGATAATAATTCTGGAAGGTATGAATCGTTTTCCAGTTACCGGTTGCAAGAATTTGATCAATAGGAAAATTCTCTACGAAATTGAGAGAAGCAACTGCGGATCTTACTGATCCTGGAGTTGCATCAATACCAGCAGCTTTTAAAAGGGAACCCACCTACCCACCAATAACAGTTCTAGACGCAGGTTTAATATCCCCTCTAGCTGTAATAAACAAATGTTTTATATTTCCTCGACAGTTTGAAGTAATACGTAATAATTGTCTTAACCAAAAAATCAAATTTATTTTTTTATCAGGGTGTTCTCTAAGCCTCCATCCAGACTGTCTGTGGTTATGGTTGTCTGTTTTAGAACCGAATGCTGGCCACAACACAATAGAGGAATCTTCATCGACTAAGCTAGTGCTATCAATTCGCAACAGGGTAAGGTCGTGAACCCTACGGCCTGATGCTAACAATAAAAGAGTATAGCTATGTGTCTTGATACTTGAAATATATTATTTTCATCAAAATCATAAGCACTCATATGTTGCAATAAAAGTTTAGGGTTCCAAATAGGTGGTTTAGCAGATTTCTCTCTTGCTACAGAAATAGCTTTTAATATGTGTTTTATAAAGAAATTTGACGACAAATCAATATTAGATGTTATGTGCGTGAAAGTTGAGACAACAGATTTGTGTACCAAAATAGTTCTGTATGCAAGACCTATATCACAGTGTAAATGTGCTAAATATCGAGCTACCTGATCCGCATTAGGGTATTTAAAATTAATCGAATGGGATTCGCACCATCCCTTCCATCTGCGCCACACTGGTCTGTAGGTATTGATTGTGGAGCCTCTCCAGCTTGACATTAAGAATTTTTGTTCTTGATCTGTCCAGTCCGTTAAAATGTCTTGCCACCCGAAATCAGCCATGCTTCCAAGTGTAGGTCTTGCTCTTGCGGCGGATGCGTCCCTGTTCTCGTGTCTATTAGAGTGCAGGCTAGATCTGGAATCAGATAAGGGGGATGTCGCGCTCGCCGTTGAACATCTGCCTGCCAAAATACCTTGCTCCACTTCGGGGCAATCAATATATAGTCTCCGCTGGCCTGGTTCAGGTGTTGGAGAACTCGGGGAATCAAATTTGGTGGTGGAAACAACCAAGCTAGGTTGTAGTGCCACTGATGACAGAATGCGTTGTGATGTTGGGCTTTCTGATCGTTGATGTCCAGTGATACGTACTTTGGTACTATGTGGGCTGTTCTCAACGCGAAGAGGTCTATCTCCGGCGTACCCCACATTCAAAAAATTGTTGTCGTTGCTGTCTTCGTGAGGTGCCATTCTGGACAAGCCTTCTGCCGAGAAAGAGCATCTACCTCGGCATTGAACCTGCCCGGAAAATAATGTGCTGTCAGATGAATGTTCTGTTTGTCGAGAACAGCAAGGAGTTGTCGAGTTTGAAGAAGCAGTTTCTTGGATTTTGTGCCGCCCTCCTTGTTTATGTACGAGACTACTGTCCGATTGTCGGTTTGCAGCAGTATCTGTGCATCCTGGAGTTGCTGCTGGTTCTGACGTATGGCTGCGTAAACGGCAAACACCTCTTTTTTGTTGGCATGCCATGTCTTTTGAGAATCTGACCAGGTTCCCACCATATTTATGTCGCCGAGTTGAGCCCCCCATCCGATGTCTGATGCGTCTGTGGTCAACAATTGTGACGTCACTGAGCTCAAGTGTATCGGCATGGCCATTCCTATGGCTTCACACCACCACTCCATCTCTAATCGAGCTGGTTGAGGGACAGCGATCGACCGATACGGGTGTTTCACCGACAGCTGTCGACTGTAGTATTGCAGAGTACGACAGTGAAGGCGACCTCTCGGAGTCACGAACGTTGCAAAGTTGAGTCTCCCCATTAGAGTTTGGTACTGTTTGAGGGACCACTTGGTTAACTGAAGCTGTTGGTGAAGTGCTTTGCGTAGCGATAGGCACTTTGGTTCCGACAGGGACTTTGCGTTGCGTTTTGTGTCCCATGTAATGCCGAGAAACTCGAGGCATTGTGTCGGAACCAGTACAGACTTTTCGTAGTTGATTGTCCAGCCGAGTAAACCTAGTACCTTTATCGTGAATGCGATGTCGTCTTCCAAAAGCGATTTCGACTGGTTTGCCAAAAGAAAATCGTCTAAATAAACTACGCACCTGATCTTGTGACTCCTCAGGAATTCTGCTACCCAATTGGTTATCGAGGCAAACGTTCTGGGTGCCGATGAGAGTCCAAACGGCAAACATGTCATCTGGAGTAGCTGATGTTGACGTGAATCTTGATGATAATTTAGCCTCAGGAACCTGCGATGCTGCTGTGCGATAGCCACGTGGAAATATGCTTGGCTCAGATCTAGTTTGGCCATCCAATCTTGTTGTTGCAAAAAACTTGGTACACGGAAGTGACTGAATAGTTGAAATGGCTTGGCTACTACGAACTGGTTTAGTTTTTTCAAATTGAAAATAGGACGGAAGGTCTGATCTGACTTGGGTACCAGAAAGAACGTGGAAAGGTAACTGGGCGTCAGTTCTGCAGGTTCTAGTACCCCTGACTCGAGCATAGTTTGGATTTGTATGGTCATATTGGGAGAGGTTTTGGTTCTGTAACATTTCAGAACTGTGGGACTCGGAAGTATTATTGGCGGTCTGAGTATGAATTGTATGCGTGCCCCGTTCAACAGTTGGCATATTTTGTCTGGCGCACCCAGATTGCTCCAAACATATTGAAATTGCCTTACACAGCCGCCTTGAAATGTCCGACAGTCATTCGCGACGCTTGTTTTTAGGGATAGCCTGCGATTGCGATTTCTTACCCTTTGGTTTATATCGGTGGTTGCTTGTTCGGTTTTTGTTTTGGTGTGAAGTGTTTGAGGCCCGTCTTCGTCTTTTATTAAAGGTATCTCGACGAAAAAACCTGTCGTCAGCTTGTTTACTAGTCGATGGTTTTTGATTTTGATAAAAGTTTTCTTTGGAATAAGTTTGTGGTATGGATTTAGTTGATACAGTAAGTTTATCCACCCCCCCAATTTTTTGGAGGTAGGTTTGTACTGCCTCATCATGAAAAAGATATTCTGTACTAGGAGGAATTTTATGTAAGACATCACGATGAAAACCTTCGGAAATTTGGCGCAACATAGCCTCTCGGCGCGTATTTATCAAATCAGCTCTTCGACCGCACACTATTTGTAATAAGTCATCAGTAACCGTACTATACGCGGATTCTTTCGAAAACAATGATTCCACTTTTTGGAACAACGAGTTGGGTGTCAACGATTCTCTAGACTCATTTGACCAATCCACCAATGATTGTAATGATTTGTGCAATTCGTCTTTTTGACAAAGTAAAGCATTCGTTAATCCAGCAAAAGATCTTTCCAATAAATATGAGCGCGAATCTTCTTTCAACATGTCCGATTCAAAACGCTTTAATTCGTCGTTAACATTTAACTCGACAAAACCGGGGGGGTAGCAGATATGTTTCGTTTGCACTAGGGTAAATCGGATCTTTTACTGTAGTACTGACTTCTGATAAAATCTGAAGTTTGTTATTCTTGGGTAAGTTTTCAGGTCGTCGCAGATTTAACTCGTCTGTGGTCACGGGAACGGTTTTAATGTTACCACTTGAAGTTGTATTATTTTCAATAACCGAATGCTTCGTTATGAGGTTTGTTAAATAAGCCACTTGTTGCGATAAAAACTCGAAGTGTGCATAACTCACGGTTTGGGAGTCCCTCCTTACTTTACGTTTCTCAGGGCTGGGTCCACTGCTTGTAGAAGAACTGCTATCACTATCTCTTGCACTCGGTGATGGAGAACGAACACGTTTACGCGATAGTGAACCTTCAGTAACACATTCTGGCTCTAAATTATTATTAGGATTTTCCATAATATCAACGGAGAGGTAAAATTTCACGAATTTAAACTACACACATCAAAAGTGTCTAGGGATCAACATATATTTTTGCAATAACTTTTCTCCTGATTGATATTAATTAAAATTTTCTTTAAGGATTCATCAAATAAAGTGTTTTCGTTTGTCACAGTAACGATAAACCAAGTCACCTTTGCATTAATAAAGAAATTTGCCATTTTCCTAATAAAGGGATTTTTGACATTTGAACCACTAACACAAAAGTTCGAAAAAAAGACTGAAATAACAGTTTTCTTTAAAATTTTATTGGGTAACTTAAACAATTAATAATCCGTGTTTCTACCGCGAACACTAACAACACAAGAACATCGGTTTGGCATACTCAAAATGAGTTCATCCAAATCACGCTGTGGAATGGCCGCCCATGTTCGTTGCAACAACAAAAAAAGGTCTTCTTGCGACTGGATACCCTCCATATTCGGCAGAGCTCTTCTCTGTAGCATATCCCATGCATGCTCAATCGGATTCAAGTCTGGCGACTGAGCAGGCCAGGGCAGGACATTGATGTTAGCTGCGGCGAGAGTCTGTCTTACAACTCTTGCGGTGTGCGGTCGTGCATTATCATGCATTAACTGAAATAAGGGACCGATTTGCACTTGTAGAGGAACGATGACGTCTGATACAATCGTCTCAGCATAAATTTGAGCGTTGAGGTTGCCTCTGATCCAAATCAACTCAGTTCTTCCGCCGATCCAAATACCCCGCCCATACCATGATGGTTCCACCACTATAAGGATGGACTTCCTGGCAGGATTTTAATCGCTGTTGGCGTCCAGGGGTTCTCCAGTGTCGTATACGTCTTGTATCCGGTCTCATACCAAGACGAGACTCATCAGAAAAGCACACGAAACGCCATTGTTCTTCTGCCCAATTTCTGTGTTCAAGAGCCCATTGATATCGTATCCTACGATTGTGCATTGCTATAGGTGGTACCCGTAGCGGTCTTCGGGAATGAAGGTTCACTTCATGCAAGCGGTTTCTGACTGTTTGGTCGCTAATTAAGTTCCCTGAAGAGTGATGAAGCCTCACGGCTAACATCATGGCGGTTATTGTTGGAGCTCTTCGAGTTAAGATTTGAATGTATCGGTCTTGTCTCCGTGTGGTGCAGCGATACCGTCCTCCATGGCGCTCAGCCACGGTACCAGTGCTTCGGTAACGTGTCCAAAGTCGACTGATAACACTCTGACTTGTATTCAGAGCTAAAGCCACAGTACGTTGCCGGGAACCAGCTTCTATCATTCCCACGGCTCTGAGCATTTCTTCCCTGCTTAAATGACGTCGCCGCTCCATAATAACGTTGGTTTTAATCAGTAGTAGGGAAACAGCAGCACTAATAATGTGTTCAATGCGTTGTATGTTTTTATAGGGAAAATATTGACAGCTGATTTTCATCTTTTACTCGAATTTGATTCACAGTTCCTGATTCAAATTATGAAATGCACCAAAAAGGATCCATATAAATTTATAAAATCATACATTTATTACAAAGCCACATCTCAATCTCAAGAAATCCACATAAAAATGCTTGATCCCTAGACACTTTTGATGTGTGTATAATAGTTTTACCAAACTTAATTGAATTAAGTGGGTTACTTTTTCGCGAAGTTTAAATAACGCTATCAAACGAACGGCGCGAAAAACGACGCTATAATGAAGATAAATCGGGTGATCACCCGATGCGCGCTTGAAATACTTAGTACCAACGGTAAGCATAGAGGGCGCGACCAGCGGAGAGGCAAAGGAAAACGCTGTCAACAGGCTGAAAGACGGGTGCTTGACTCAAGATGGATTCCGGATATTGATACAAAACAAATAATGAGGATTATTATTATCTTCCGGGATTCTTTCACTTACGGGAAAGAGGGTAGACAGATTTGTCTGCTCTTAACAGTTTGTTTTCCATCCACCCGCATTCTCCCGTTAACCCGCGATCATGGCGCTTGCAACAGCTTCGAAATATCGGTAGCTCAAAAAGAAGATAATCACGGAAGATATCCCGTAAGTGACAGTTTATGTGTACTGGTACCTAAACCGTGAAAGTTTAAAACAGTGTTTGATTATCTAGATGTACAGGATTATCTGCTAATGGGGAAGACCTGTCAAAGCTCATTGTAGATGGCGTGACTATAGGTAGGTGCCAATCTGATGAATCAGGTCAAGCTATTTTGAAATATAAATTGAAAATAACAGATTTTCAACCAATGACAATGTTTGGAACTAGCTATGCTCTCGCTGTTAGTTTTGCATTTGCCTGCCCCATTCTCGAGTGAAGTGCTGTATAAACAGGCATCGTAGGTTAAGGAATCTAGTTCTGTTATCTGATTAAGCCCGGTTTCTACCAAAGCTTCCTACTACTTCCTCCTTCTCTCTCACACGCTTTTGCTCACACTCACTCCGTACTGTCATCCCCACATGCAGGATTCGACAAATCACAAGACAAGAGAGACGCGACTTAAGTGATGAGACAGACTGTGTTACCGTTGCTTAACGTAAATATTGTAGGCTCAGTGATTGCAAGTTGGCATGAGTAAAAAGATTTCAGAAACTTAGGTACGTGTCTAGAGGCATATCTCACTTACTAGACTTGAGTCACACGATTGTCGATGATCTCATCAATCGGCCTAGAAATGCCTGAGTTAGGCCTCTTTCTTGTTGATGACTAAATTTTGTCCGACATTTTG
Organism: Eugnorisma glareosa; assembly: GCA_947578425.1. Taxonomy (NCBI): domain Eukaryota; kingdom Metazoa; phylum Arthropoda; class Insecta; order Lepidoptera; family Noctuidae; genus Eugnorisma; species Eugnorisma glareosa. The sequence continues at coordinate 18,440,110 of OX387973.1, read as the reverse complement.
TCAAAATGTTGTTGTTGTACCCTTCAAAAGATCCTTTACTTTAAACCAACAAGATATTCGAGGAAATGTTTGCGTGAGAATATAAAGAGGATGTTTGCATTTATAAATAATTTAACGCTTCAGGAAATAACAATTAGTTTTGACGCATTTCAGTAAAATTTCATTTCATTTCACCTATCGCTAAATATTTAGATAGGTTTTGATAAGATAATGATGTTCCGGTGTGGACTTCTTAAGAAGTATATTCAGTTTACTTTCGCAATCAAATAATTATGTTTTATGATCACACTATCCGCTATACATATTTGAGGTATATGAGGTACTGCTATGGGGTTTACCATTTGGCATAAATTAGAGCTCTTCTAACTGGAGGCCTTAAATTCAAGGCATCCACATGATTAGCAAAGCAGTAACCAGCCTCAAAGGCCGAACGAACTGCGAGATGCCGTTGAAAAAAAAAAAAACTAACGCGGACAAAATAATTATTTGATAACGTATACGCATTCCGTTTTGAATGCGACTGCTCTTCTGACTACTTCTCTGTCACATAAGCGCTATCAGCCTATCATAATTTTCCCCCTCCTGGATACTAGCCTACTATGTATGTAAGTATGTAAGAGGAAGCTGTAATCTACCACGCGAGCCAAGTGTGGATTGATAGATGATACGTTTCTTCGAATGTTTGGTTACTAAGACATACTTATTTCCTCGCGTTGTTTTCTTTCTGTGGTTTATTTAGCATCTCTTCTGCCCTACTATGTAATACTTATGCATCTCTGATACCACGTATTTCGAGAAAATTATGTTCTTTCTTACTCATCTGCTGATCTTTTGGTTGCTAAGACACTTGAAACGTTTCTCCGGGATTCGTCGCGTTTTATTGCTTCGGCGTTTCCTTGTGGTCGCCACTGTTGATTCTGGCTTTCAGGAGTTGTAGTGTTTGGGAATAGTCAGGCGAGCTTGTCTCAAATTATTTCTCTATCTTTGATACATAATCAAAATCAAAGCATTTATTTCAAGTAGGCCAGTTACAGGCACTTTTGAATTGTCGAAACAAAGATAACAATTAAATGTAGCTGCAGTCCCAGTCACAAGGCATAAAAACTGTGAAAGTACTGTAGTTGCCCATTCCCTATCGTAGATCTCTATGGAGAAGAACGGGCAAGAAACTCCATGGACACTCTTTTAAATCAGCAAATTGTTACAAAATCTTGGTTACATCATTCTTGTTGAGATGGTACACTATGTGAGAACGATGTAGCAAGATGTGCACATTAAAAGTGTCCGCAATAAAAACAAAAAAGAAAATTAAAAAAATAAAAATAATTAATTCAAATAAGCCGTGGCAACTAAGAGATGACCAGTCACACTGACAGCGCCCGTTCACGAACATGACAAATAGATCAGCACCATTCAACTCAACCATTTTGAAGGAAACTAACATACATACATAAACTCACCCCTCCCCATGGCAGGGGCATGGCATGGCATGGGGGTAGGCGGAAACCACAGAACGCCATCTGCTACGATCCTTACATACTCCTTACTCTATCGTTGATTTGCGACTCTAACCTGTATTAACAATGGTTCCTGTTTCCCAGGCGGTATGTTCTCGCGTGGCGTCGTTAGAGACGCTGCGGGAACGCTCCGACCACGAGATGCGCGCGCTACTCGCCGGCGCGCGCGACGAGGAGGTCCTGCGACTGTGTCGAGCCATGCAGCGGCTCAGGAGTTACATAGGTAAGTGTGCAGTGTGTGTGATATTATATGGGTGAGATAATGACCTAGCAAAATCCAGAAGATAATCACACCTATGCAACACTACTACTTCCCGAAAACACGAGCGATATACCATAATGTGACAAACTCAGGACATTTGAAAACTCAGGAGATTTTACCGCCTGTGTTTAAATGGTATATCAAGTCTAATTTTTGTATACTTTTGGGACGCAAAAGACTGTTTTAGGGTCCTCGCGCACTACGCAGCCACGACACAACTTTTGACCGCAGTAGCTCCGACCAAGAAGAAAGTTGGTCATAGAACTGGGCGTCCGGCCAGTTTTGTTCCAGATAGCAGCCGGTCATGCAGCGAGTCGTGGTCGTGGCTGCGTAGAGCGCGAGGTCCCTGAGATTGTTGGTGATTTCAGTTGTCATTGCCGACTGTTAACAACGAATTTTTTGTATATCTTCAAATTACTAAACTACATCATATTTTTTCTTCTCACAGAGGCACTAGGTCGCGGCGAGGTAGGTGCAGAACTGCAGTTGTTCTGGGATTCATGGGAGCGAACTGTGCGGGCGTCGCCTAGGGCTCCCAGAGCCAGGCATGCAAACCACGAACATCATGGCACGCCGCATAATAAGAAAGGTAATGGCTCTTTCAGGACTAACTAGTGTCATGAGGAAAGCAGACGGATAGAGCTAAAAATATATCTTGTTACCCAGATTGGTGCTCCGAACACTATCAAAATTGCTTCATTGCATACTATCGAGTATATCCTGAAATTCAAGAATTGTGTCTATTGCGATTTTTATCACTCGCAAAACATATTCGATCACTTTAAACTAAACTTCTTTGTATGGATAATTTATTGTTTCCCATTTGTATCATCAGGTGGCGCTTTATTGTCATTAAAATTAGTATAAAACAAATACTGTTTTAAACTTCCACGGTTTGTAACTAAACTTATACTGTCACTTAGGGGATATTTTCCGTAATTGTCTCTTATTTTGAGCTATTTCGACGCTGTTGCAAGCGCCATGATCGCGGGTTGACTGGCACCAGTCAACGATCATGGCGCTTCACGGAATAATCACGGAAGACATCCCGTAAGTGACAGTTTATGTTTAGTATAAAACACATTACAGTTTCAGGTCAAAATTATACTAGAAACAATGCTGATTGGTTCAAAAGCATGCATACGCTCAAATAGGGTTCAAAATTATGTTATTTACCTATAGCTGTGAGGCTTGTTGTTTGTACCAATAATATTGTTCCAGGTGGCAAGTCTCCCCCCACGCCGGTGGCCAAGCGGAAACAGAACAGCACCCTCCCCCCTCCCGCCGCGCTCACCAAGTCGCGCTCGCACGAGTCGCAACTGTCTGTCAGACCCGACGCGTCTGACCTCAGGTAAGTAACAGTAAAGGAGAAGAATATACAGTATACTCTTGAGGCACACAACTAAAAGATAAAATTGTCGTGACGACAGTTGGTGGTAACACTTTGACGTTCTGTTGGCCTTGCGAAGTACCGAGTTTGAATTAATTAATTAATAATTTATTTATTGGCAAATTTACAGGGTTGTGATTCACTGGTGCCTGTGGCAACGCAAAAAAAAGCATTTTACAATTATCATTGTTAGGTACCAATATTATTAAAATAATAAAATGAAATAATAATATAATAAATCAATAGAATTTAAGGCCAGTTCACAACACAACATACAATTCTGTTTTCCATACTGAGGTGAATTATTGAGGCGCTGTTGGCGTGCTTTTGTCTATACTTGAGTATAGAATCTTACATATCGCATTACCAATAACTCTGTTTTGCCGTATGTGGTCTATATTGAATTTTGTTTCTGAACACCAACCTGCTCTGAGCCCCGTGTTGTATTATGGCCCACTGCCTCACACAGAGAGGAAACCAGTGTCTCATTAGTGGGAACGTTATAGGCTAGTCATAATAAATACATTGACCATGCTCATCACACAATCATTTGCTCCTACCGGGATTCGAACCCGGGACCCTAAGAACGTAAGGCAGCCTCACTATCGCTGCGCCATTCGGGTCGTCAAATGGAATTGAATGAATTTGAATTTCAATGACTTTTGCTAAATGGCTGAATTTAAATTTCAATGACTTTTGCCACATATTTAACAGATTTCTCCCTTGTTTGCAGCGACAACAGCCAGTCGTCCGCCGTGGGTACAGTGGAGGTGACTCCGCCGGCGTCCCCGCACGACACGGAGTCCGACAACACTCCGCAGCACAGACCGCCGGCCTACTACAACAATAATGTAAGACGCTCCTACTTTACCGCATTTGTACAGTTTAGTGCTTTAGAAGATTAGAGTTAGACCATGCTCTGTAGGAAGTAGATTTCATTTTTGAATAACCCGTGTGAAGCTATGAGAGTTTTTTAAGATAGCCTGTGTGATATTCCTTTGTAGGACGTAGAGCATTTTAAGATACCCCTTATGATGTTACCCTTGCAAGAAATGTTACCAGCACTATAATTTTTGTATCAGGTACTGGACAGGTATTGACATTACGAGTTCCTTTAATACAAAGCACAATATTATTTGACCAGGATTTAATTTTGTTGTAATGTAATATTTCTGTAGATAGTGTGTTATCTACAGAAAGAGTAATGTCTTGGGTAAGATAGTACAGTACTTTAAAAGACCCTGTTTGAACTCTTGTTAAAATAATGTGTTTTATATGGCACCTTGTGTAGTATTTGCCATGAATAGAATTGTCATCAGCACTATAATTTAAAGTTGTAGGACAGGTTGCAATACAGGCGCTAAAATGTAAAGCGTGTGATACACAGTATGTAAAAAAAAATGTCCGATCTGTGAAGGTATTATTAGGAATCGAGATTCTATTAATGCAATCCTTTTTTTAAAACTAGTTAAAAAAATACCCCTATAAAAATAAAATAAAATGGGGAAAGGAGATCACCCAGATTGGGCTATTTTCAAAAGTGCCAGCCAACAAAAATAAACTTATTATTTAGATAGAGCATAACATAATAAACACTTTTTATTATCACACCTAAGTCGTAAGTCAATTCACCGAGAAGTTATTCAACCTCAAAATATCTGAGATCACCCAGGTTGAGCAAATTTTTTTAGCTTAATCAAAATCAAATAGCCCTAAAATGTGTGTAGGCTGGGTGATCTCCTTTGCAGGAGGGGGCGCGGGCGGCGACGCTCCGATCGCTTCTCGAATAGTGACCTCATAAACAAACCATTGACGATCAAGCATAAATTAACACGAAGATACCTTCACCTTTTTAAAAATTGCTAGTTTGGGAAAAGGTGGTAATTTGGGCACAAAAATCGTGCATTTTAAAATTAATTAATATTTTGAATTTCTTGAATATTTTATGTTTCTTATTTTATTTGGTAATGTGGTTGGTGGGATACTTAATTGCCCCTTTCGGATCGGACAGGATTTTTATAACATATTGTATTCAGGGTATTTCTTACTAGATATTCATTATCGCATAAGGCCATACAGACAAACAGATTGTCACTCATTTGGTCTGTATTCAACTGTTTATCATTTAGTGTCTATGAACTATGTACATGTCTTAGAAACACAGGTAAAGTAATAGTTAAGCAATGGTCATGTTAGGATGTATATACACGATTCTCCGGTCTCCCGCTTGGCAAGGTTGTACGTGACTGTAGACATAGGCTTGTTGTATTTGGGAGAAGGAGGTCGGCCGGGCTCGGCTCGGATCGCTAGCTAGCGCGCCGCCCGCGCTGCGCCCGGCGCCGCCCGGCCGCCTCGGGCGCCTCGCCAGCATCATGGCGTGCGCCTGCGCCGCCGCGCCGCGCCGCCGCGCCCTCCCGCGCCGCGACCTCCACGACCTCCACGACCTCCACGACATGGTGGGTACTGTCGACGACGGGTAGCATTCGGACTCATCAGCGAGTGTGCGTTTACAATAGCGTCTATGCATGAATAAAATAAAAAAGGATGCAATAGACACATTTGCCTACGCCTGCAGGATACCTATGCATGATGTTATGTAAAATTATTACAACCAGCCTATTATTGGCCCACTGAAAAGCAAAAAGAAGAAGAAGATTATGCAAAAGTGAAAAAAGGTAATTTATCCCGAGAGCAGCGAAGGATTCTAGAATCCTGAGCGGAGCGAGGGGTACAAGGACACAAATGTTTTTTTTTCGAGCGGTGTATTGCCTGCTCCACATTCACTCAGTGGCTAAAAAGAGAATTCACTGTTATCGATGAACCAAATGCACTTTTTCGAGTAGCGATAGTAAAAAAGCTTTTTCATGCAAAGATGGCATGATAGTAAAATTGATAACCGTGTTTGCTCAATATCAATCAATGGGATGTAAATAATAATATATTTAAAAAACATGTAATTTTAAAGAAACACATCATACCTCCTAATGCATGCATTTAAATGTGGTTTGTGATTATTACTTAAAAACAAATTAAAACTAAAAAAAATGAGATAAAAAATATGTCAATAGTTAAAAATAAAATTCACAAAGAAGTTTTCGAATAAATATGTATTTAAATCATAAGCGCTAAGTAAGCTACGCTACGCTGACGATCCGAACCAAACCTTACAGTTTGTTCAAGCTAAGAAAAAAACAACATCAATGATTTATAGTCCTACATACTAGCAAAGAGACGCAGTCATATCTCTTGAATTTTGTCCAAAGTATCGATACACAAGATTCAAAAGATATGCAAACTAAATCAACGATGAATTTTCTCTTTTCTTAAACAGACTGTACTTACACACAACATCCTCTAATTCTAACACTCAAGGCGTATTTGTCAAAATGTTCGCATTACTTGTGGTAATGCAAAATATACTTTAATCGCTAATTAATTCATCTTAAATACTGAACCCGCCTTGCTTTGCTAATACAAGGGTCCAGTATTTAACACCGTTACGCCCCAGTTGTTCCCGACATAATTGTCGAGACCAACGGGTCTCTGCCGTCACTTGTGCTTCGCGCTTTCAGCTGCAACTGTAGAATTAATTCTATTTAATTGTAAAGTTCACCACCACGACCACTCTCAACCTTATTACATAGGTCATAAGGGTGAAAAGTGACACCGGTAATGAACTCGATAGTACAAAAGTACCTCGTCGAAACCTAATTAAAATCAATAGTCTGTCATCCAGTTACACTTAAAACGGACCCCAGGATAACGAAAAGGCAGGTGATGACTACTGAAATAACGTTCATTTTGCAATACCGAAAAAACGCGAACTTTTAGCCAAATACGCCTACTGTCAAGCTACAGCAGTTCCAGTGCTCACACACACTGACCCCGCTCCTCCTCCCCCCGCAGGCGGTGGGCGTGGGCGTGGCGCCGCGCTCCCCGCGCACGCCGACCGTGAGCCGCTGCATGGCGCACGACATCGCGCACCGGTTCACCAAGACCTTCAATATGATTGCGACGTGCGACTACTGCGATAAGCAGATGCTGTTCGGCTCGGGGTTGAAGTGTAAGGAGTGCAAGTTTAAGTGTCACAGGTATGGTCTTTTTAGCTTTGATTAGTGTCGATTGGTGTTAATTGCTAATTTAAAAATTACCATTTTTCATTTACGTCGTTCTACTTTATGAGAAAAAGGATTTGAGTTATACATAGAAAGAAGGAAAGAAAATTGTGTTTATTTGGCTTTAAAAACATCTTGAATGCCAAAAGGGCCTCAGCTCAGCATAACGCCAGATGGCAACACAAGGTGTACCACCTGACGCTGATTTTCAGCTGCAGCCCACGAGTGCCATACGGTCGAAAACAAACAAACAATATATAAAAGTCACAAATACAAATAGCAAATAAAATAGAATGTTGCGACTGACCACAGTATTCTTTTTTGTTGTTGTTGTTTTATATAATTAATAAAGAACAACAAGGCAATAATAAAAAGCAAAAATGATTAAATCGAAAAATGTATAAAATCGCTACCAATAATAAAATTGATGAAAATTGATACATTAAGAAACAAGAATAAAAAATAAAAATGATAGAATGTAATGTAAATAAAATATTGTTATATGTCATAAGTCCGTTAAAAGTGCAAAATTATGTAAATAGTAATGATACCTTGTTTCTTTCAGGGATTGCGAAAGTAAAGTACCTCCTTCGTGTGGTTTACCGCCTGAATTTGTAGACGCTTTCAAAGAAAAGTTTCACAAAGACGGTAAGTGTGCCACGAAAATTATAAGTTCATTATTTTTTAAATCAGTTTCTTTCATTCCAACATTAACACAGGTTGTCTGTTAACATGGACAAATGACACCAGCCCCCGTATTCACAAAAGTTTATATTCTATTTCGACTCGACAAGTCGTATATGTCTATCTTTTTTTGGCATAACAAAAACGAGCGAGATAGACATACCGACTTTCCGCATTAAAATTCAATGAGCTGGTGAATACGAGGGCAGGACAGTTTTACCATATCCGCTACGGTTATAAAATACAGTAGTAAATAAATAAATAATTTATTTCGGACAACAATGAGATCCATATTTTGTTAGTATTACACACAGCTTATATTCTAGTGTTAGTAACATTGATATAAAAATTATATTATTAAAACAAAGGATGACCAGGCAGAGAGACATGTTTCCTACCTAATCAACCTCTGCACAAAATGCCTAATATTTGGAGTATAGCTCTCCGCCACAGCTCTCAGGATATAGTTGCGACTACTCCGCACTCTGCACAGCAGCGAAGCCTTTTTTTGCGAATTATGGCATGAAAGCCATCTGTGTGGGCCTCAGCAAACATTTCTGAAGCGCAAGCTACAGAAACGGCGAGTCGCACATCATCCTGAAAACATTATTATATTGAACGCGCAGGACATCCAGCGATCTCTTAGTGTAGTTGACCCATAGATTGCTCGTGTAAAAGCTCTGACAATAGGCCTTAAAAAGGGTAATTTTTAGTAGTTCAGAGCACTGAGCAAATCTACGGGCCAGCATGTTACCTCTGACCGCCAGTGCCGTACGCTCCCTCTCAATATCTATATCATCCTTAAGGTCGTCGGTGATGAAATGTCCAAGGTACTTGAAATTGGACACTCTGTTAAAATGGAGCCCATTCAGCTTTATAATTTCTGGTACAGAGTCTGGACATCTACCAGAGTAAAGAGTTAAAAAGCATAATTATAAAAATAATAATAAAGCATATAAAAGTTATAGAGCATATATATTCACTCTTTGAGGCATAATAAATAAGTCCATGTGAGGCAGCATAAGTATCACTTTGAGCAAGCCAGCAGCTACGCAAGTCATGAGCTTTGAGTAGTGTGCCCCTTGTAACCGTTTCGCGAATAGAATCATTAGTTCGACACTTGAAAAAAATGATAATTGAAATTCATTTTTTACGGATGATTGATGGATTAGGAGTAAATTAAAATCAGTAAATTAGAACAGGGATTATTCTTCAGTAAAAAAATATGATCCTACTTAGTCCGCCAGTTAGATTATCGAAAAATTGGATATGGATTTTTTATCTTATCAAATCAATAAAAAATGGCGAAGATAAATAAAGGGTGTAACAAGACCTTTAACGAAGCCGAAAGCCACTTGTTCTCCCCGTCATTGCGATATTTTTTTTGTTCTAGACCATACCTGGGAACCTTCTAGTTACGGAGATATTGGGGGCCAAAGTTCCAACTTTTTCACAAGTTCTTTTTTTAGATACATGTTTTTAATGCAAGTTTTTTTCCTTGAAGCACCTCCACGACCCCCGTACTATACAATCCATCCATCAGCACAATGTTTTGAGTGCGTCACATTGAGTCCTACCGTAAAACGTGATTTTTCACCCCAAAAAAAAAAGTCCTTTCCCAGCAATCATTTTTTCGTAAAGTTACTTAGTTTGATGTACATAATGTTGGTTGACGGCTTCGTGAAGGGTCCTGTTACACCCTGTATAAACAACAAAGATCATGAGTGGGGGCTTGTGACGTCACCTTTTGGTGAAAAGTGTACCGAAATGTGACGACACACGAGTTTTCGACGCACTGTATGGTCCTCATATTTTTGTTTACGTGTAAAAACAATACATACAAGTCCAAATTTTTTTGGAAATCTATCTGACGGACTAATTAGATTTTTTTGGTCATGTACCCTATTGTAAAAGTGTGTAATTCTTGCAGGTGGTTACGGTTACGGCTACGTGTCCTCACCACAGCCGGGTCGCGGCTCGGGCTTCCTGTCGTCACTGACGCATCGACGCCGGCCGCATGCGCCGCCCGTACCGCATCATACTGTATGTATCTAATTATTATTATTTTATCAACTTACAGGTCTGCCAGGGCTTAATCTCCACTCCACTCCACTCTTAATGTTCATATTTTGACTCGTTTTCCTACATTGTTCTCATTGTTTTCCTTGTGTAGAAGTCGCAAAAGTAATGTATCCAGGATTTTGTAATACCTTGCGAAGTGTCTTGCCCAGTCTTTTCTATAGAGATCTATGTTTTGGAATAGACAATTAGCTTCAACTTTTAAATTAACTTTCAGTATCGGAAAATGGTGTAATTTGAATGAATGCTTTGATTTCAACACATTTAATTAAAAAATGTGTTAATTACCCTTAGGGCGGCCCTGACTCGTCGTCCAACACGTCGTCGTGCAACAGCTCGACGCCGTCGTCGCCCGCGCTGGCGCCGCCGCTGACGCCGCACCACGCGCCGCACAGTGCGCACGCGCCGCACAGCGCGCACGCGCCGCACACTGCGCACGCGCCGCACGCGCACCACCCGCCCACCACTAAGCAGCAGTTCCACTTCCCAGGTACTGGACGAAAACTGCTCATAAACTTGTCAGATATACCTTCTGTATCATCGCCTTACTTACTATCTCTTGCCCGCGACTTTGCTCAAATGAAGGTCGGAAATTATCCCACATATGAAGAACTGACAAATGACTTGTGTGTTTCTAATAACTTACCTACTTATAACTACAACTTCCTACTACTGTTCTTTAACTTACTTACTTATTGATTGTAAAATAATGTCGAAAATAAAAGAGACTATTTTTTCGTTTACGCTGCGTCGGTAACCAAGATTGACGTAAACCACTGAAGCTAAAACCCAAGACCCATAGAAACAATAACAATACACTAATATGTAGTAGATTATACAAGTGAAAAAAAGGTAATTTAATTCGAAGAACTAAGTTAGATCCCGAGGGCAGCGAAGGATTCTAGAGTAGAATCCCGAGCGTAGCAAGGGATTCTAGAGTAGAATCTTGAGCGGAGCATGGAATACAAGAACAGAGATGAATTTTTTTCACGAGTTATGTACTCTATTTTTTTAAATTGACTGCGAGAAAATAAACAGAAGTATAGTATTTATATTTCTCGTGGGTTACTAATAACAGCCACTCGGGTCGATCTGCAAGGTTAAGCCAGACTGGCCAAGGTCGGTCTATGGATGGGTGACCACTAATTGTGCCTGGGAAAGTACGTAAAGCCATTGGTCCCTGCTGTCATTTGTAGTTCTTTGACAGTCGTTACAGTTAGTCAGCGGCCCGAAAGTCTAACAAGCCGACTCCAATAAAGTTGGGATAAGTCTGCCTAGACTTATCCTAACTCGTATGAATTTTGTGAGTATTTATCACATTTTATTATATAATCGGGACTATAATAAGAGAACAAAAGATTAAATAACATTAAAAAAATATAGTGAAATTAAAACAATTTTCAAAATTCAGTGTTATATTCTTGTCGTCACGTTTTATTTATTTTTGTTAAAAATTCACTCAGTGAGTATAAGAGAGTTATATTCACTGTTATCCCTTATAAATGCCCTTTTTCGAGTGACAATGGTAAAATAGTAGATTGTACATCAAGTGCATAAAACGCACGATTTTACGCTATATAAAGTAGAGTTTAAAATGGGTTTTATGGACGAGTTGTACACTCTACTTTTCACTTCGATTGCGAAGAAATGAAACAGCAACATGTAAATATTGTAAATTTAATTAAAATTGAAAGTTACATTAGGGCAATGAGAAATAATATATGGACGAACTATAAAATATAATGATGAAATATTATGGAGTTTTATTGTGTACTTTGGCTGTTGGTAACCTTGCCTTGTTCTTAGAATACTAACGAATTAAAATAAATAGGTTATTCTAGGAAGTTGAAGTTGTTCGTGTGGCTGTTGGGCCGATTGCCTTGGACTTCGACGAAGATTTTACTTTATGATCTAAAAAATAAAAAGCGTCTTTATGTCGCCTACGCACGACATAAAGACGAACTTTTAGTGCATGAGAAGTGAAAAGATTATTTTGTTGTTTTTTGCAGAACTAAAGCCGGTGGTCTCTAGTCCTAACCACGCGTCGCTGCAGTCGCCGGCGAGACAGCAAGACCACAAGGAAGACCTCACGGCGAGCGTCAAAAGTGGTAATTCGTACTTTGAATAATGATCTTCATGAAATTGGGATTTATTTAGGACGGAAGGAAGATTGGGAATTATTGACTTGAATATCCGCCATATTACAAAATTCAAGTTATAACTTTAGTCGAAGTTGAAACCAGTTCTTGTATTATGAATATAGTACAGATCGTTCACAAACTGCTGCGAAGATTTACGTTTAAATTGACTTTTTATTTTTTTGCAAAGCTGAAATATAAACAATGGCGGACGTTTTGACTCTGTTTTATAAAACCGTTTACGTTCTCAGATTTCTTACTTTCAGCATAATTAGAAAAGAAGATTAACATTTTGATTAAATAACTAAACCAATAGTCAGACCTATGTCCATCTAGCATTAGGTGGTTCCAAGTTGAAATGCTGATGACTTAACCATTGTGTATGTGCGCAGGCGACAGCTCGCGCTGCGTGTCGCTGTCAGGCTCGGGCTCCACGGACAGCGGCGGCTGCGCACGCGCCGACTCCATCGACCAGCACAACAAGCACGACTCGCGCTGGCCGAGACAGAATAGTGTAAGTTATACCTCTTGTACAATCTGTAAGCTAAAGGTCCGCCACTACCCGAGCCTGTGGACGGTGAGTAATGGGCTAGCTCACCGTCCGTCCGTCTTATGACGACAGGCCGTGTCGACGGCGCGCGAGTGTTCCACGCGCGCCTCAGAGAGATGTCAGTAAACAGGAAGATGTCTGAAAGGACCGATGCCTGCCAGGGTTGAGGGACTGTTCGAAAGAGATACCGCGGCCCTGGAACACTAAGGGCAAAAGAAGGAACCTGGATGGGTTTTAGTCAGTAAAAGTCTGACACTCCCTTCCGCTCCGCCCAGAGCAGGAAGGGTCATTTGATGATATCCCAACCGAAAACAAAAGATTACTATTTTAACAATATTCATAGTCAAGGAATTGAAATATTGCCAGCAGCCTAGCTAGCTAGTCTCTAATTGTCGTTATTTCCTGATAAAGCTAAAAAAGGCAGTGAATTATGTAATGTGTTAAAAATAAAATTAGATTTTGCTGTCATCTTCAAGACAGTATAATTCTAAGGCGTATAAGGATTTCGGACTCAGTGCCATAGAAACAGTGCAAAAACTATTATCCACCTATGTACTTCACACACACATAGCTATTGGAGTACTAAACTAAAATCACTATTAATAATATTGTTAGTGACCATGACAGTTGATAAACTTAAACTGAAATCATTCATTGTTTAATTAATTCAATCAAGCATTTATTTCAATTAGACCATTACAGGCACTTTTAAATGTCAGAAAAACAAAGAAGGCAAAGGTACAGTCACAGTCACAAGGCATAATAACTTGTGAAGGTATTTTAATTGCGTACATACGAGAATGGACTGAGCGTGCCATACTTAGGTATGAACTAAATATGGACGGAGAAGTGCGAGAGAGACAAAGCAAGTGTGCGGCCAGTAGTTGTCTCTTTCTAGAGTTCTGATTGGTCCACGCCACTGGCTGCCAGGAACGTATAGTTCTGCGCTGTATTACGGGTCTACAGAAAAGAGACAGGTATTGGCCACGTCATCGCTCTGTCTCCTTCTACAGAGTTGTCACTTTTTGGAGGCTAACGGTAAGTCCATTCTCTATGTCTATGGTTGCATAGATATCTGTATGAGAAAAATGGGCAAGAAACTCCATGGAAACTCTTTTGAATTAAAATATTGTTACATCATATCATCATAAAATATTTCCAAAAAAATTCTTCATCCTCTCCAAAAGCATATCAACAAAGTTTTTGCAATAATTCCCTTTGAACGGTTAACTAAACCCAGTACAGCACAGTAGGTATAGTTCCGGTCATTATTCTGATAACGCTCCGAGGGCGCTCTCCTCGCGATAACGAATGATACATGACATCTCAACTCGGTATTGTTGTAATACTCTTGTCACTTTGAACTTCGAAGTTCTGTTTGTAGTCGGTTAGAAAGCTTTTCACGACTGTAATAATAGTTTTGTATTCATGTCTATTGGTGTTTTGTAGATCAGTGATATCGCTATTAACTTGTGAACTTGTCAGTTGTAACTTATGCTTGTATTCGATAATCAAGCTGTCTTCTCGTGTGTATTAATAGTTCTATATACTATCTGTTGAAGTGCAGTCGTTTTGTAGATATGTTTTAGATATATGAAAACTGATAGTTTACTTGTCAGATGAAATATATGTTTATATTATAGGAGTTAAAGCTTTTTTTTAATGTCAATAATGGTCGTGTGAAACTTAAGTTTCGTGTGCTGTGTTTTTTTTATCTGTTTGTAGTTTAATTGTTGAAGTTCAGTTATATTCTAAACAGAATTACAGTTGAGAACGTTGATTTAGTATTTGTAGAGATTTCTGGACCTTTAGTGTTTTCCATGAATATACGAACAGGATCGTGGGCTCTCTTTTTTATTGTTTTTATATAAATGTATACTAATGTGAAGGGCTCGTGGTTTTCAACAAAAAGTTAATTTATGAAGGTGGTTATAACTACCGAAGCAGTACCTAAGTATGTCTATATTTGTACGAAGACGTAGATTGTTTGAGGAAGTGAGTATTCCCATAATTTTGTCTCGTTTTGAGAAATGTTTCCAGATGTATTTTTGTTTTTTTGGACCATTTTAATTTAATTTTTGTGGCATCATCATCATTATTTCAGCCGAAAGACGTCCACTGCTGGACATAGGCCTCCCCTAAGTGTCGCCACATTTGGCTGCATGTCTTATATCAACCCAGGAGGACCGTTAGTCACTCCGAACTTACAAGAAACGTTTTTAATTGACATCAAAATAAGCATAAGATCCTCGAGTTAATTTTCCTTATTTTAATCTTTATATAAACACATTATTTCTCCCCAACAGCTATCTATGAAAGAATGGGACATCCCGTACGACGAACTCAAGCTGTTCGAGGTGATCGGCACGGGTCGGTTCGGCACGGTGTTCCGCGGCAGCTGGCACGGCGCCGTCGCCGTCAAGGAGCTGCACGTGCTCAGCGACGACTGCGTGCCGCTCGACACCTTCAAACATGAGGTATATAGACAAACTAAATCAAAATTAGTTCATCCGTTTAGGAGCTACGATGCCACAAAGAGACTCACAGATACACGTTGAACACCCCTTTTTTTCGTCGGGGTTTAAAAATCAAACAAAAATGGAACACTATCTTAACATAAAGGAGTAATAAGACCACTACACGACTGTGGAATAGGGAAAAATATGGCAAATTAGTTCTGTATAGATGATGTGAAGTGTTTGTTACTTGCATTCAGAATATTTTGTCATGTCGTTTATTGGTCACTTAATACCTAATAACTTCTTTACCTACTAAACTAACTCTTTTACACCGAATTTTCCAACAAACAACCCTTTTGGAATAAAAACATGGTCAACCTTTAGATAACTTTATTGTTACTAATAGGATTTGTTACTGAGTAGTCACATCTCGCATTACTGTAAAGGTGTTTCAACTAGTCTTAGTTAATTGTCTACTTGCTATATTGTATTAAATAAATCCTTGCTTCCCCAGGTCGCGACCTTTCGAAAGACCCGTCACGAGAACCTGGTCCTATTCATGGGCGCTTGCATGAAGCCTCCTCGCCTGGCCATCGTGACGTCACTGTGCAAGGGCATGACGCTGTACACGCACATCCACCTGCGCAAGGACAAGTTCACCGCCAACAAGAGCGTTATTGTGGCGCAGCAGATATCACAGGTATTGTAGGGTTCAAACTAAATTAGAATGTAACCCATTTTTGTAATTTGCGGTGAATTTAGCAAGTAAAATCAACGCAGAAAGAGCGTTAATTTACGGAGACGCGGCGCGTTTTGCGGCGCACTAAATACAAAAATATAGGGTCTATCTATTCATACACGAAATCTCTTAAGGGGTCATTGTACTCATCATTATGAACAACTTTTACTATGGGACCAACCTCGAAATCGCGAAAAAAAATCCAGCTGTTCCCTACAATATGATCGCATTAACTCGTCAAAATGTACTGAACAGCTGATTTTTTTTCGCGATTTCGTGTTTGGTCCCATAGTTAATGTTGTTCATAATGACGAGTACAATGACCCCTTAAGAGATTTCGTGTATGAACAGATAGACCTTATATAGCGATACATGGGAGCGTTTACGGAGAAGTGATTTTACGCGAGTTTGCTTGCGGCCGTACTGGCGGCGCGCGTGGCGCCAGCTGTCTCAGTACTGTACCACTGTCGCAGTGCGCCGCACGTAGCTCACGTGTGCTGGCGGGTGCGGGCGCGGGCCACTGCACGGGCTGCTACTCCGTAAACGGGACAAACGCGCAACACACCGCGTCTCCGTAAATGAGCCCTTAGAATCGCAAACAAAAATAAACTGAGTGTCGACTGTAAAAATCATACATTCAACCATACTACATAAATATGGGAATAACACAGATATATTGTTAAACATTTGTGACAATGTTTATTTGTCATTCAAGTGCAAAAGCGTGACGATAGCAATGTAATGTCTATGCTGAGTTAGCCCAGAACTTAGTATGTTTAGAGCTATCCCTAGTTTCCATCATTAAGGATGATTCCTGAGTACAAAAAATATGATTGATTCTATTTAGCCAGTCAGTTAGGCCGCATTCCGAATTACAAAATAATCACTCACAGCGCTCACATTATATTTTGCGTGCTGTTTTAGATATCACGATTATGACAGCTGAGAGCTGTCATCAATTTGGAACGCTCGTGAACGCGTTCACAGTGAACATAACCCCAAACCGAAACCTTTGACAAGACCTATTTTTGAATATGGACGATATGTTGGTTGACTCTGCTGCACATACAACCTTCCAAGTTCAATTAACCCCATTCAATAACTATTTCATGAAAAAGTCATTCAATGGGGTTAAATGAACTTGGAAGGTTGTATTGATGATTTGAATGATTATAATTCTGTAACTTCATACGTGTTACTAGCGCGATTGTTATTTTCATCAACATACAACTTTACACTGATCTGCAAATCGTAAGAAAATTTAAATTTCGCGGGCAACTCTTGCGCTTCCACCTTAGCAAAACAACACAACCTGTGAACAGAACTGTCATTTTTGACAGCGCTCACGGTGATATTTATTTGGGCATGGTCGGTGTAATCGCAAGATGGCGCATGTCATGACGTCATCTATGACGATTCAAGGGACATCATTATCGCGCTCACGGTAATTCGGAACGGGTTTATGGATGCTCAAAGCGATTACAGCATAATTCGGAAAGCAGCCTTAGATTATCGAAAAATATTGAATACGTATTTTTTTTTATCGAATCAATAAAAATTGACGATGATAAAACGCATCAAATAATCGAAGTGGGGGCTTGTGACGTCACTTGTACGTAAAAAGTGTACATACAAGTGACGTCATGCGAGTTTTTAACGCACTGTATCGTCTTCATTTTCTGTTTACGAGAAAAAAAAAAATACGTGTCTAATATTTTTTGGAAATCTATCTGACGGACTAATTAGATTTTTTTAGTCATTTACTCGATTCCTGTAAAGATCCTTGTATACTTGTGGTTACGTCAATAGTGCAAAAATGCGAGCGTAGGTAACCAACGTCGACCGAACTGGACCTATCGCTTGCCTCTCCGAATCCTTACCAGATGGTCTATCGCTGCTAAAAATAACAAAAAGCTATATTATCTTCAACCCTATTCTCTCCCCAGGGTATGGGCTACCTACACGCCCGAGGCATCATCCACAAAGATCTGAAGACAAAGAACATCTTCCTGGAGAACGGCAAGGTCGTCATCACTGATTTCGGCCTCTTCAGCGTTACCAAACTGTGCTTTGGAAACAAGTTAGTACAAAGGTTAATACAACATTTTGCACTTTACTTACTTTAGTTTATAGTATTAAGGTATGGGCAACAACCGCAAACCGCATCAGCCAAGCCACTCAGCTCGCTAAGATACGACTTGTTTCTATGTAACTTGAAGAAAACGCGGCAATATCGTTTGCTGGTGTTAGTAACAATGAGCGGCTTCAGATTAGGGTATTTTCGGCGATATAAGCTCGTTTTTGGAAGCGGCTATTGCGTATATGCGCGCCTTTTGTCTCACGCGTGACTCGCACGAGCGTTGTCGCGCGTTATAAGCCCGAGCCGTGTTTGATATATAAAGGATGTAACAACACCCTTAACGAAGCCGAAAGGCTCTTGTTCTTCCCGTCATTTTTTTGTTCTTGACCATACCTGGGAACCTTCTAGTTACGGAGATA
Organism: Eugnorisma glareosa; assembly: GCA_947578425.1. NCBI lineage: Eukaryota > Metazoa > Arthropoda > Insecta > Lepidoptera > Noctuidae > Eugnorisma > Eugnorisma glareosa. Next base: position 18,421,678 of record OX387973.1, on the reverse strand, counting down.
TTGGGGGGTCAAAGTTCCAACTGTTGCACAAGTTTTTTTTAAATACGTATTTTAATGTGAGATTTTTACTTTAAACACCTCCCCCCCCCTTACTATTCAATCCACCCTTCGGCACAATGTATTGAGTGCGTTAGGTCGAGTCCTACAGTAAAACGTAGTTTTTCACCCCAATAAAAAAGTCGCTTTCCAGCAATAATTTTTGCGTAGAGTTACTTAGTTTGATGTAGGTACAGAATTCTTGGTTGACGGCTTGGTGTAGGCTCTGTTTACATCCTGTATACTGACAAAACCTACCGCTTCGGACGAAGGCGCCGGAATAAGTGCGTGTTCGCGCGTTTGATTAGTTGAAGCACGGAATGTGCCGGAAGCCGATATGAACTTATACGCGCCGAAAAATACGCTAGTCTGAAACCGCTCTAACGCCGATGACGTTTGCGGTTGCGGCCGCCTTCGGAAATGTACCTTTATCTTGTTTTTATACGGTGCAAGTTACATTAGTTAAGTTTCATTTTATATGTGTAAATTGCCTCTCCTATTTAGTCCGAAAGTCAAGGCTTTTATGTGCTTATGCGCAAGTTGCGAGCACCGAAATAAAGTACCGATCTCGAAATCTTGCTTTCTTCGTAAAAAAACTTTCTGAAAAGAAAAAACAAACTAAACTCAACAGCGATCACTGCTACATACAATGAGGAAGGCAACTGTATAGTTAATCTTGTAACAAGCATCGTCATTGGTAAAAAATCTGTCAATGCCGTTTATATTTCAAAATAGCTTGACCTCATTGGTCAGATTGGAACTAAGCTATGGACACGCCATCTACAATCAGCTTTGACCAGCCTGCCCCATTAGCACGAAACTGCACGACTTGCATGACGCAAGGGGATAATTATATTCTATATTATGGAAGCTCACGCACTCTTTTCTCGGCCGCTCGATTGCAAAGTTTCCGATCAAAATTGATCAGCAACAATGACTAACCCGACATATTTGCACTGTTTATTAAGATTTGGAATATTGATTTGTGAAAGCTTATCAGGCAAAGAATTATGGAATAAATCATAATAATAAGGGCTTGATCCAGAAAGCAGTACTCCTGGACAAGGCTCGTATTTTTAGGGGTACCTCTCTCTGGAGGCCTGACCACCGGTAGCTTGGACCCTGTTCTCCTTACCGGTAAGCTTAATAAGTCATTTATTCAGGATCAAACATTTTGAACGTTTTATACACCCACCAAACTGCGTAACAGTCTGTTAGCGCAATATTTTACCGCATATAGAAAATACATTTGTTCTGAGGAGAAACAATCCTAATTATATAAAAAGAATACCTCAACAAGAGTAATATAACTGTAATTGTATTAACCAGTCTTACCATGAGATATCGTCTTACCCAGCAACTGGATTGTGGAGGTCGGATAGGCTATTGCTCCATGTAAAATACTGGTATTCAGCTGCATCCAGTTGGTATTAACCTTGTATGGGGCAAAATATTTAAAAAATAAGATTATTTCATACAAGTGTGTCAACTACAATGGGTATTACAGCCAACTGTTGCCAGGATATGTTATGTTAACAGGCCGGACAGGTATTTTAAGTGGAAACGGTGCCTCCTCCCATGTGCAGATCGTGACCACTGGGGAGGTTTTAGTGAGGTAAAATTCTCACACTCCTCGGTCTTACAGGCCGGCTTTTGAAGGTTTCCCAAAGAGAAAACAAAATAAGATGTGTTATGTATTGTGTGGTGCGTACACTGTACACTTGTGCAGCCTGCGCGGCGACAGCCTGGGCATCCCGGCGGGCTGGCTGTGCTACCTGGCGCCCGAGCTGTGCCGCGCGCTCACGCCGCACGCCTCGCTGCACCTGCCCTTCTCCAAGGCCACCGATGTCTACGCCTTTGGGTATGTACACCTATTACATTTTTACCCGACTGCGGCGAAGCCCAAAAGGAGGTTTGTGTTTAACTTGTATGTATGTCAGTTTCTGTGTTCCCTCGTAACTCCTAAACGGATGAACCGATTTGGATAAATTTTACGTCGTTAGATTCGTCTTGGTCGCGCAACTGTCACTGATTATACTTATCTAAAATCGGTAAAAAAAGGGGTTTTTCTCCATAAGCAACGACCAACCCGAACCGTGCAGTGTTTCTTAAACTTTTTAAATGGTGGGCACCACAAAATTTTGTGGGCCAATCCGAAAAAAAAAATTATAATAAGGTATGTGCAAGAAATATAAAACTTTTTATTTCTTAAAAATGCTTGTCCATAAAAACATTGTGGTACACTTGTTTAATTCTCTAATACAACTCTTTTTTTACAATTTAATATTTTATATAGCGTGTTTTTGGTGAAACGGAACGCAAACACAAAACGCATCGATTCTAGTAGTGACATCAAATGCTATGTGTCAAAGAACACCTTAAGTTGAAAAGTACTTAAAGTTTCACTAAGATTTTACTATAATATTGTTATTGCAATTTTTGCTTTAATATAGCACTAAACTATTCTATTAAGGGCAATAAATTAGATTTAAACAAGGCAGATAGAGGGAAGTGAAATCAAATGCTATGACTTGAATGGCCGCGACAGTCATGGACGTTTGAACTGTCATAGAAAATTGTAGGAGTTTAATTTTTTTTTTGTGCGATAAGATGTAGTTGAAATTAACTTTTAATTATTTTCTTGGGTTGATAGTACTGCATTGTATTGATTTAAGTGAAAAAAAAAATTACATGCGTATTCCCTATTGTAATCCTGTTTTCCAGTACTGTATGGTACGAGCTCCTATGCGGCGAGTACCCGTTCAAGAGTCAGCCGCCCGAGGCCGTCATCTGGCAGGTCGGCAAGGGCGTCAAGCAGTCGCTGGCCAACATGCAGGCTTCTAGAGATATCAAGGTAAATAACTGCAACACTTTATTAGCAAATAATATGGTTAGCATCGGCTCCAACCAGGCATAACTTTCTTTAACACTAAGTGGATTAAAAAGGACTTCTAGTTTGTTTTGGGGTCTCGGAGATCAGTCAGATAAGAAATGAGGCCGAAATTTGGTTTAAAAAAAAAGAAGAATCTAGATATGTTTACAGAAATAAGCATAATTTAATTTATACTTGGTTGGAAGCAATGTTAACTGCTGAACTATTTGCCTAATTTTTGCCATCATCAATCTGTTTTTTTTTAATCTTATTTCAATTACGAAGGGCTGTCGAAGACATACTCGCAGTGTAGGCCTTTAACGAATGTTTTGTTAATAATCTTATTAGGAAGCAGTTTTAGGATCGTTTGAAATCGTTTTCTGGCACATTTATTAAAAATGTACTCTGTTTTGCGTCCTGTATTACTTATTTTTATTTCTTTTTCTGCATTTCTACGACTTAGTAAAATTAAATTCTTGTCACTGAAAATCTCCTTAATTGTTTCCAGGACATCCTAATGCTGTGCTGGTCGTACCGCTCGTCCGAGCGGCCCGACTTCCCGCACCTGCTGACGACGCTGCAGAAGCTGCCGCGCAAGCGCCTGGCGCGCTCGCCGTCGCACCCGGTGCACCTGTCGCGCTCGGCCGACTCCGTGTTCTGAGCACGACCACTGAGATAGCTCCTGCTGGTCGTATACTCGAGCCGACACACCGAGACAGGGCGAGTGCGAGAATGTATCTAGTCTCGATGTTCCTCGCTTGCGTCCCTTGTCGGCGTTTTGCGAGACTCGGGACGCGAGAGCATTCCTTCGGTCGAGTGTACAGCCACCATAAGAGGTGAAGTGTGGTATAGTTGGTACTAATATTAACATCCGCCGGCTCGATCGAAGGTAAGTTATGCTTGCTAAGGTCGGTCCGTGGATGGACTGTAAATATACAAAACTATGCAGTACGGGAAGGAAAAGACAAAAAGTGGGGCTTACCTTTTTGTCTGGTCCCATTCTCATTAGACCTAAAAAGGTAATTCAGTTATTAACTTATTAGGTACTACGAGCTGATAACTGAAATGTCAAAAGGTACGAATAAAAAAAAAATACGATAGACTTTTCAACAACTATACCACACTGCCCAATTTCACCACGCAAAGTATTCGCTCACAAATGTCATAAATCCAGAAGTAAATAGTAATTATTTATAATTTTTTATATATAATTTGAAGTGTCAAAAAGATTTCTTTCTCTTCAACAATTTGGGAGAACAATTTTCATGTAAAATTATTTTGCAAGTTATTTATACAAGGTGCAGTTTTGAACCTGCAAAACATTTCAGGAGGTTGTTATGAGACTCGTAAATAATCATATAACAATACGATACCAAGTCAATAATCAATAATACTTTTTCTTTTCGATTTTTCAATTTTATTGTTTTTCAGAATAACTCTCTTAATAACCCTCTTCAAAAAAACAGAATCACCCATTGCGATGTATCGCGCGTCATGTCACTGTGTGCGTGAATGCGATGACCAGTGACGTCAGCCTGTACGAGTCTCCGCCCACATTTCTATGATACGAACGCGGCACGTACGTTAAACTACAATGAAGGTCGTTGCTATGGTTACGGGGAGCCCCCGCGATGCTCGTCATACCGCATTTCGATTAAGACTCGAAAATCTGTTACTGCGCATCGAAGGTTCAACCAACGTGCCGCGATCTGTACAAGTTGTTGTAGCTACAGCAACTTATAGCAAATAATTTTACCTTAGATGTAGTTCGAATTTGAAAATCACAATGTAGGTACCTACATTATTGTTTAAAATTTCGCTAAATAATAACTCATTTTTAAGCATCATAACAATGCCGTGGCCCATCTGCCGAGCCTGTTCCCAACTATGTTAGGGTCGGCTTTCAGTTTAACTGTATGCAGCTCACTACATGGAGTGCCAGTGAATCACGTAGGGCGACTGCTTATCAGACCTCAACAAACCAGTTACTTGATAACACGATACCCATTTGTTAGACTAATTGTCGGACTTTCTGGCTTTTGACTAGCCGTACCAACGACCATACAGCAGGGCTGTAAGGTCGTTGACCCGTACCGACCCGTGTGGTACCTAACGACCGTCCGAGAGCTACAAATCAATTCGAACCATGGGCTTTAATTAAGTGCTTACCGAAACACGGGATTTCAATGATGTCCTAGATACATTTAAAAAGTACTTACATCATTATGAATTAAAAAAATAACACAATGGTACTTGCTCAGTTGCGAACCCGCAACCTCATGCATGAGAGGAAAAAGCCTTAACCACTGGGCTATTACGATAAATAATAATAGTAGGAAGTAGATACAACTGCGGCAAAAAAAGATCACGTTGGCGTCGTTAGTTACCTATCAGCTGATGAATAAAATGATAGGCGGAGATAAATAAACCTTACAAAGCACGTAAGCAGATCCTGTTGCACAATTGTGAAACTACGATCGCGAGCGCGTGCGCGGGATTTAGGTAGGCACCTAATAATAATAATAAGGCATGTAGGTACTCGGCGCAGTCGGCGCGCTCTGTAGGTAAATTCAGCCCCAAGGACGGTTTTTATTTGTAGATTAAATTGGTTGATTTAAGATTTTCCTTCCTACTTTTTAACGGGCTGAGGACCGACAGAAATACATCAAGATAATTTGTGCTAGTTAAGTGGGTAGGTACCCATGTGTTAGGGATTTTAGGTGATTCATTTTGTCTGATAGGTATTTTTGGCGTAGTTAAACATTTTAAATCAACTTATTTACACTAATCAAGTTCATTTAGCTAACATCGTATTTACAAATTATTGTCTATGTACAAATAAATAAATAAATTACCTACTTATGTTACCTGGAGATATTGTTCAAAGTTTCCACCGTAACACTCCAGGCACAGTCTAGCACGACGTTGCTGATTTTCCTTCAGCTTACACAAACACATTCGTTTTTATTGTGTCGAAAGCACTGATCACTTTTGCACTTTTGAGATCCTGTACCTTGCGGTAATGAAAAGGATGCTGCATTTCTTTGTGCAGTAGCCGCCACACTGTGGAGTGGTGCACTCCAAACCGTCGACCAGCCTCCCGCGTGCTTGCACGTGGCTCTCGCCGGAAGAATTCCAGGATATCTTCCTGCAAGGCGACAGGCAGGCCTTCGTTGCCGCGACCTTCAGCATGCTGGGGAACGTCGAACTGCCGATGATCGCGCAGTCTCTGCGTAGCAGCCAGCATTACCCTGTGTGAGGGACGTTGCCGATTGGGGAATAACTCCGCGAACATTTCGATGGCTCGAGATACATTGTCTCCACTGATGGCATACAAGCGGACCATCTCCACCAACTCTACATTGGAGTATTGGTCCGTCATCTTTACAACTAGGTAGTAGGTACCTATCCCGACCGTTAATCGAAGGCGCACTTGAGGGGCGGAATTTGCAAGCGTATGCACATACCGGCGTCATCAAATACACTAATAAATTGACCCGATTTATGCGTTTGCGATGGCCGCGGGGGCGTGGCGGGAGAGAGGGAGCGGGCGGTGGTTGGTGCTTTGGATTCATGAAAGAAATGTCGGTTGCGTTTGTTTGTGTGTGTGAAAGCGCAGTTTAAAGACACGTACAGATTGGTTGCGTTTTAAAAAGGGGAGTTCACACTTACCGATTTCCGTAAATAAGAATAAAATGAAAAAAAAATACCTGCCCATTTTATTGTTGATTCGGGTCGAGAATCACTAACATAATTACCTCCTAAAATGTTTTGCAGATCCAAAACTGCACCTTGTATAAATAACTCTTAATTAGGTAATGAGAATTATTTCGCTTAATTTATTTAATTTTTTGTAATAATTGTAAATGACGCGTCGTTCAACGATTTTTTAAATGCTACATCAAAATCTTACTACATAACCATTTAAAAATATAGTTATTTTTTTAAGCGGTACCCCTTTCTTTTTAACAGACTTCAAAAAAGGTGGAGGTTATTTCAAAAACTATACCTCAAAAACTATCAATATATATAGCGTTCTTTCGTGGGGTATTATCGGATACCCCTGGCAGGAGAATCTTAAACTTTTTTTTATGACTACACTAACTACACTATTTGGACTACCCTAGTATGCATCTACCGAGTATGCCCGCGGAGGGCGGCACACGTGTGGAGTATAGGGTTGGGTGCATGATACATGCTGATTTTCACGGGTGCTGCATCCTGCACCCAAGCCTAGATATTTTTGCCAACATGTTTTGTAAATTTACTATAAAATTTATCTTAAAAAAGACCCCAAAAATTGTTCTCCCAACTTGTAAACAAAAAATATAACAAATTGTTATATTCAGTATAGTAACAAACGGGTTTTCGATACTTAGTATAAAACATTTATAAATAAAATGTAAAATATGTTAATATCGTCTATTGTAAGTAAACAATCTTGATCTCTGAGTAATCGATAGAGTAAATTATATTTTCGTAATTAAAATAATAATTAATTCAAGTAAAAAAAGGTAAAAAAAATAAAATGACTGCTTTGTTGATAGAATGTAAATATATGTACAGTGTTACAATTTTGCTGTGATTGAAGAATCGAATGTTCTAGAAAGAAAAGCCATTTCTAAGAAATTGCTGGCAGGAGTTTAGCTTGTCTTTGATCTAGAGATAAATGAGATGATATATTTGACCCCAAAGGTCAAAACTGTCCAAGATTTCAAGATAGTCTTGGACTAACCTCCTTTCAAAAATGACAAAATAATGGTTTTTTTAATTAGGACAATCAATCTGAATGCACTGATCTGAATAATACCATAAATGATATGAAGATGCCTTACTATAGCGTATCTCGACTAAACATGCGAGTAGTTTTAGTTTTAAAAGAAAGTCAGTTATTTTTGTAATGATTACATGTTAATAATCAAGCAATAGATAGCAATCAATGTCTTTACTATGAAATGTGTACTGTGCAGAATAATATAATTGAAGTTTTCTACAGGCCTGTTGTTTGAAACTATGTCTGGAAGGGCTCAGGCACAGTGTTAGCCAACCTATAGGCCTGTGCTCCTTTAAACTGATTTATAAAATAATGTAATAGATACCCACAGATCAGTGCATTCAAAAAAATGTTCTGTCTGTACTAGGCTAAGAGTTGACATCTTTCATACCTACTACTTTGTTTTACAGGTTTTCTTATTGAAATGTCTCTTGTAGTCCCCTCGCGGTGCGACACGAATTTATTTGGTATTACATAGTAAAACGACAGTTATTTTCAATGTAACAGTAAAAATTTAAGCTATAGTTACTGAGATTATTGGAGTTGCGGTTTGAAACTGTCATGATTTGACTGCAAACTGAACAAGAGCGATTCGCACTGATGCATTACACTTCCCTAAATCAGCATCAGATTTTCATAATTTATACTTTAATTATGAAAAATCATCTCAAATGGTCTTCGCACATTACATGGACTTGGCTCACAGTGAAAGATCGAAATGTGGGCTTTATAATTATTGTGTTCTTTGAAAAAGAATTTTCAACATTTTATTCAAGGAAGACTCGAGTCTGTGTAATGAGACTGCAGTTTTGATAACTTACTCGTCAATTTCTTATAATATTTAAATGTCGGTTCCAATAATCTCTTGATAACTATTCTAAAACTAAATATGTTTTGTAAATAAAAGATTTAAACATTCCTTTTCGTAGGTTGTTGAGGTTTAAAACTTGATAGTTACTATTCAAACAGTAGGACATCAGTTTGTATCTTTTAAAAAGTTACCACTTTCTTATATTGTTGCTAAGAGGCTTATCGTTAGTCTAGGTTGAATACAGACGATGTTTGTGCTGTGTTGCGGTTTTAGATGTGGCTGTGTTCTAAAATGGTGTGGGTTAAAGTGAAGGAAGTGATTTGAATTGAGGTTCAGTGTTTTACATGACAGAGTTATCCCTGTCATCTAAAACGGACTGTGCTGTAAATGTTAAATTAACTTTTGACAAGTGTAACTGCTGGATATGCGTAAATTTTTTCATGAAATAAGTGTATACTACAAATTGCTTGAAATAAGTGTATAAAAACCTGTGTATTACGACAATGACCTGTCACATCTAAACCTGCCGCAAATAAACTCTCATCAAATCATCAATTAGTGAAAATTATCATTTAAAATGAAAAAAAAAAAGAACGAAAAATAACAGCTCATTGTTTTATTGTTTACTAAATTATTGTTATAGAGGAAAATTGTTCTGGTCAGTCGACTCCTATTATGATAGTTTGTAAAAACGGCAGTGGCGTCTCGCAGAACTGTAAATATGAAAATTGTGAGGCGCCCGCCATTTGTAATATTTATTTATTAGAAAAGAACAATGGTTGGAATGCAGATGGATGTAGTTTTACATTATCTATTGAGATTTGAAATGATTAGGTTAGTTGCATTTGCCAAAATAAATTTCCCGATCACTGTTTTTCTGTTGTTTTATTTATGTGAATATTGTATGAACAAAAATTGTATCACATTATCTAGAGCAAAGTTTATATATTATTTAGGCGAGCTCTTGATAGTAGGACATATGAATATCAAGAAAAGAGAGGGGGATTACTGCAAATTGTGAATGCAGATGAATTAATATGGGGGTAGGCAGAAACCATGGTTGCGGGACTGTTCGAAAGAGATACCGCAGCCCTGGAACACAAAAGGAAAAGGAAGGAATATGGATGGGTTTTAGTCAGTAAAAGTCTGACACTCCCTTCCGCTCTGCCTAGAGTGGGAGGGGTTATTTGATGATTTCCCATCGGTAAAAAAAAAAAGGCAGAAACCATAAAGTCAAATACCAAGATGATCCAAACATTTTGCACCATATGTAATCACCATAGATCATGTTTTATGGGGAAGAACTTGCAAACGTAAACTAAAATGAAAAACAATGTGGCCTTAACAATATATTCATCAAACAACATCAACATCATACAAATGTTATGAAATATGTCCAGCCAATATACTAGCAATGTTAGTACACATGCTTTTAATCTCATCATTGCTAAGATATTCTGATCCCAAGATTGCATTTCCTAAAGCAATGGTTTCTCTCATAGTGTTGGCTTTTATCCAAATCCTGCCATTCATGCCTGCTGCTAGTTCAAAGGGCCATTCATTCTTCAATGAGTTTAATAATGGGCATTCTGGATTCAAAATCTTTCTGATTAGGTTCAAGGAGCATTTGAACACAAAACCATCATCTAATACACCCAAACGGCCTTTTTTTCCGTGAGAGTCGACGCAAACGATTTCTGGCTCCATGTCTTTGCTAGCTACCAGCATTTTTGCGTATACTACGTCGCCGTTCAATACTTTTGGTCGATTCTTCTTTGTTGCACCTTCGAAGGAGAGGTATGATAAAGATGCGGTACAACTGCCTCCAACATCGACTCGAAAAATGTCTCCTGCTTTCTGCACCACAATTCCTATAACATTCTCTCCGCGAGCTGGAATGTATCGCTTCTGATAGTTATCCACCCAGTATGTATTAGGTGCGCGTTTCCTCAAAGTTCCAGCTTTTGTAATAAAAATACCATCGACTTCTTTTCGTAATCCTGGCCCAAGGATAACTTTGCCTTTTTCGCCAACTGCAGCGATTTCTTCGGAGAAATCTCCTGGTAGAACAACATCATCAACTGATACCTTCATGACTGATTCTTTATATCATTTGTTTGGGAAATAAGATTAATTCATAACAAAATCGAAATTATCCACACAAATAGCTAACCTCAAAGATTGTTTTGACAGGAGGATGAGGCTGTTACCCCGAACACAGGTAAAAAATCCGGTTCCCGTTTCGTTCCGTACGGTAAACCAAAATACATAATAATTTGCTTAATTAAATGTGAATGTAGAATGAATTTGAGAACACTTTTTTTTAATTTTTTAGTCATTTGATGTTTGTGTTTTAGAAATATTCGAAAATAAAAAGCACAACTGTTCTTTGTCGTATTAAATGTGTAACAAAACGTAGCAATACCATGCTGGATATCTGTCATATTGACACTTGACAGTGACTGCATTTTTAGTCTGTGCCACCACTGCACACACGTGTTTTTATTTGGCCTAATGTTTACATCTTTACTTTTACCAAAATCTCGATAAAATGGTAGCGACAGTGCATAGTGATACAATTGTTTACAAAGGCAGCAATTTCTTTCGCCAAAGGTTGTTGCTAGCCACGCTCAGTGGTCGCACAATTAAAATAGAAGAGATTCGGAGTACGCATGATGACCCGGGTCTTCGGGAGTACGAAGTGAGTCTGATAAGACTTCTGGACAAAGTGACGAATGGAACGAGGGTGGAACTTAGTCAGACGGGTACTTCTGTGTACTACCAGCCTGGGATATTGGTCGGCGGGCAAGTTACACACAGTTGTAGCACACAACGGGGCATAGGTTAGTATTTACTTATTCTTGTCCAGAAAACTTCTATTGAGTACCTTCATATTTTGTAGATTGATCATGGATACACCTCCGCTACTGAGAGGACACTCAAAACCCTTAAAGAGAAAGAAAAATAACAATAGAAAGATAATTTTAATGCAATTTTTAGGATACTATTTAGAAATCCTGCTAGCACTGGGTCCGTTCTGCAAGGAACCTCTGAACGCAGTCCTGCAGGGCGTCACACACAGTGATCTGGACGTCTCGGTGGATAAGATCAAGACATCTGCACTGCCCATGCTGCTGAAGTTTATATTAGTTGATGATGGACTGGAGTTAAAAGTTGTTCGGAGAGGTCAGTATAAAGTAGAATACAGTAACTCAGTGACTAAAACCTTATTCGAACAGAAACTTTATTTTAGTATGTTTTTCAGGAAAAAGTTGAAAGCAAAAAGGGGTACTCAATGTATGGCAACTATGAGTTAAGTTAAGCACACTAAACTCAATAACCTTACAAGATGACAATGTGTGAATACATACACTTCTGGTATAATGCCTTAACTGTTGGCCTTTAGTAGCTTATGTTGAAAGTTAATGTTAAGGGGGAAGTGCCGGGGTACTCGTCAAAATTCAAATCTTCCTGGTTCTTCCAATTTGTTTAATTTCACTGGCTACCCTTGCGCTTTCACGTCAAGAAATTAAGCTATTAAGTAATTTTATGAAATAGATAAAAGACCACAAAAACGATAACAAATGATCTCAACAATATGAAAATGCTGTTTTGAGTACCAATCAAATTCTTCCTCTCCCTGTTAGTCATGTTCTATGTGTGTTAAGCTTATAAACATATTTTTTTTCCAGGTGCACCCCCCCTCGGTGGCGGTGAGGTAGTATTCAAATGTCCAGTCCGGCGCAGCCTTCGACCGCTCCAGTGGACGCAATGGGGGCTGGTGAAGAGAATACGAGGCGTTGTGTACGCCCTGCGCGTGTCGCCTACCATGGCTAACAGAGTTGTGGACGCTGCTAAGGGGGTCAGTTACTAGTGTTGACGTTGACACTACATATGAAAGAATAAAAACATTTATTTGCTCTGAACATGACGCACAATCTAGCTAATAGGAGCATTTTGCTATTTAAATTTCAGGTAATGCTGAACTTCATCCCGGACGTGTACATCAACACAGATCAGTGCCGTGGCTCCAATGCGGGCAAGAGCCCCGGTTTCGGCATCAGTCTCGTCGCTGAAACTAATGAGAAGACCTTCTACTGCGCTGAGTCTGTAAGTACATTGCCCCTTTTGTAACCATCTTGTTTATTTGCAGTCTTGCTGATAGACGCACAGGCACATAAAAGAAATAAAACGTCGTATACATACAAACAAGGTGTAACGGATCCTTTGCAAAAATTATTACTGGGAAACCATTTTTTTTTTTTTGCTGTTAAAAATCACTTTATATTGTCGCACTCAATGTAACGCACTCAAAACATTGTGCTGGTGAATAGCATTAAATAGTATAGGTATTTAAAGTAAAGTTACAGCATTAAAAACAAGTATTAAAAAAACAAAAAAACTTGATTAAAAGGTGTAACTTTGACCCCCAACATTGCCGTAACAAGAAGGAAGATTTTTTTTTTATCGCATGAAGTGAAGAGGATAAGTACCTTTCGGCTTTGTTAAGGGAATTTTTACACCGATTATAATAACGACACTGGGTTGTGATGATACACTCTGTAACCTTTTACAGTCATTGCCCAGCCTGAGTACCTGACCCCTCTTTCCCTATTATTCTTTGTAAGAGGATAAGTAATGTGAACACTAACGTCAAGAAACTCCTTGGTTACTCGGTCGAGTCGGGAAAAACCCAGGCAGTTTCAATCAGCGTTAAATTTTGTCTTTTTGTGACGCCTCTTGCACAATACTGCACATGCAAAAGCATAAAAAGACCTGCAACGTAAGCTCCCAGGCGGCTTGACTTTTTCCGACACTTCTAACAATTATCGTCATATTTCAACCAATTTACACGAAACCTTGATAAATTATATACCTAAACCTTCCTCATGAATCACTATCTATTGGTGAAAACTGCTTGAAAATTTGTGCAGTAGTTTTTGAGTTTATGTATGACTAGCGGCCTGTCCCGGCTTCGCACGGGTGCACATTTTTTTTTCTAGTCATAAATAAATAATGTAGCATTCTAAGGGTAAAAGAATATTTGAAATCGCTTCAGTAGTTTTTGAGTTTATTTGTTACCCCATATAAAATACAAATCTTTGCTGTAAAAAAGTGTAAGTGCACGCACTGCTCACGGTGATCGCTCCGGCAGGTACCTACACTATACTCTTCTAGCGCAACGAGCACGTACAAGCTGCGCCGTCGCTGGCCTTTGTTTGAGGGTACGTGGCTTATTGTTATCAGTGTTAAACGAGTACTTTGTTGTTTTTATTATTATGCAACAGGAACTTACCTCCAAGTGCTCTACGGCTGTGTACCACAGAGAGAGTGGAGTCCGGTAATGGTGCCATGGGATCGTACTTCCGGTATGAAAAGTATCTTAGGTGTTATAAACCACACACCTATGTGTTATATCTATATATATTCATCCAAATCTCAGTTTTTGCTAAGCTAGTTTTTGACGATCGAAAGAGACCCCAGTCTTACTTACTGAAATTCTTTTTAGATGCTCAATAAGAAACACAACGCGTCCGGTATCGTTTTTTCTTTTTCGGATGGGAAATTATCAAATAACTCCTCCCGCTCTGGGCTGAGCAGGAGGGAGTGTCAGACTTTTACTGACTAAAACCCATCCATGTTCCTTCTTTGCCCTTTATGTTCCGGGGCCGCGGTATCTCTTTCGAACAGTCCCGCAGCCCCGGCGCGCGTCCGGTATCCTTAATTTCCAAAAATTATGCCTTATTGAACCTCACCTCTGTGCAATGGTAGGTGTGCCTGGTCCCTTACCGCCAGCCTTGCCTTGCACCTACAGTACGGTTCGAGGGTCGTTCGACGGCGGAGAATCTTAACACCGCGATTCAGAAAACGGGCTGTAGACATTCAGTTAGGTGTCACTGAGTTTTGGTGAAAACGGGCAATAGGCATTCTGATAGGTGTCACTGAGTATTGGTGAAAACGGGCATTAGGCATTCAGCTAGGTGTCGCAGAGTTTTGGTGAAAACGGGCATTAGGCATTCAGTTAGGTGTCATGTAGTGTTGGTGAAAACGGGCTGTAGGCATTCAGTTAGGTGTCACTGAGTTATGGTGAAAACGGGCAGTATCCTGCTTCATAACTATCAATTTCCTTCCAGAAATCAACCGACGTCGGCAGCGGCGACATCACACTCCCCGAAGACCTAGGCCGCGAGTGCGCTCAGCGGCTACTAGACGAGATACACCGCGGCGGCGCCGTCGACTCGTCCTTCCAGTGGTTGTGTGCGCTGTGGATGGCTCTCGGTCAGAAGGACGTCAGTGAATGTATTGTAAGTAGAACATTTTTCAATACTAGCTGTGCCCCGTGACCTCAACTTACTCAATCACGCCAGAATGGCTGTAAGGATCTGAATGAAATTTTGTACTGAACTAGATTATAGTCTGGAATAGCACATTGGCTATTTTTTATCCCGGTAGTACGATCCGGTGGCGGTGGTGTTCGGTGGCTTGTAGGAAATCTTCTTTTTCTAGATTGGTCCCCTCTCAAACTACACAATAACCTTCCTGCAACACCTCAAAGAGTTCTTCGGCGTGATGTTCAAGCTGGAGGTGCAGCGATCAGGGTCTGAAGACGAGGAGTCTGATGATGAAGAGGTCACGCCTGCCAACAAGATCAAGATGACCTGCGTCGGCATAGGATACGTTAATATTAGTAAAAGGACGCTGTAATTCTGTAAATAGTTTTAATAAAAAGTATTTTTAAGATTTATTGAGTTATTTTTAACCTGGATCATTATTTTCAAGACAAAAAAAACTTTTAACAGTTTTCCTAAAACAAAGATTCTTGGTCAAAATGGGCGTAAGACCAACAGAAATTAAATATCAATTCATACTATTACACTAAGTATCAAATCCGCCGTAGACCAAGGTAGGGCCAGTTGATAATGTTGTTGCAATTTCCTGTATTTTGTCAAAGATTTGACTACAACAGTCATTTGATTCTAAGGTAGATCAAGAAAATGAAAAAGTCATGAAAGCATTGTGCTACTTGACTAAAACTAAGCACACAGTTTTTAATCTAAGCTAAGCTGGCGAAGACCTAAACTGGACTAAAGACTGATAAGGCTGTGGAACTCCCTTGTTCATCTAGGTTTATTATTAGTTTGATCAAATCTTTGGCAAAATACATGAAAAGGAAACATATTTTAAGTGGTTCTATTTCTATCCGGCGACTTAGGTACTAACACCAGTATTGTTTTAGAATTAAATGAAATCTCGATAACTTAGGTAATTGGTCTGTTCGTATTATGCCCAGACTTCATAGAAACGTCCACATTTGTCGTTTACTGCCGGATTCTCTGTTTCCCGGTCATTATAATATAGATCTCTACAAAGTTCGAGTGAATCGATTTCTTCTAGGCAAGCGTGGTCCACCGCAGGCCGCCTCATCGCTTCACATCAGACGGGTTACGGCCAAACACAACACTATTTTGTAGTTTTTTTTTATTATTAGTTAAGATTTAGATAAACCAGGAAACCCTCAGAAGACCCGAATAGCTACCGGCCTATTTCCCTACCATGCTAAAGACTGCACTTAAACGCTTCTGCAATTGACCCAGCAGGATACCTGAGCAGGCTGGCTTTAGGTCCGGCAAGTCTTGTCCAGCTAGGTCCTTAGACTAGCGGAATATTTAGAAAGCGGGTATGAGGCTAACAAAGTCATGGGTGTTATATCTGTTGAACTCTCGGCAGCTTACGACACCATACATATCAAAATACTATGTCAAGTAAGCATACTAACGACCAGGGCTTTATGCGTATACTAAGCGAACTCCTATACAACCGCCGATTACAAGTATGCTTTCAGTCGAAAGAACGGTCTTCCTCAAGGCAGTGTGCTAGCGCCAACGCTTTTTACATCTATACCAACGACCAGCTTGTCACCCAACATACCCACCGATTTCTGTATGCTGATGACTTGGCTTTGGGAACACAATCGGCGACTTTCGATGAATTAGAGCAAAAATTGGTATTGGCATTCGACTTGCTGTTTCAATTTTATGACAGTAATGCTCTCCGGTCAAAGCCTTCCGATTTTCCTCCAATATTATATGATTTGTGTTGACTGCCTAATAAATCCGATTTATATAGGTTAAGTTTGAATAAAACCAAAACATATAATTTTTATATTTTTATTTGTCTCGATAATCTTAAAGCTAAAATTGTAAAATAATTAAGGCACATTCTGAAATGTATGGAATCCACCATAGTGGGTACATTCAGGGTTTCTCTGCCTAGTACCTACACACTTGTATACGAACTTAGTCTACGAGTATAATATTGGCAGTGTTCGTACAATTTTGATACTAAAGTACCAGGTTTTGACTTAGAATTATAATTACAAGGAGTAAACTGCATTACAAAGAAAAAAGGACTGAATATTTTCCAAATTAGGTCATATTTTGTCTTTAACAAAATTTTGTCAGCCAATGACAAAATAATGCAATGACTAATGACAAAATCTTGTACTAGTGACAAAAATTTGTCATGAATAATGACAAATTTCACATCATGCCTTCGCTTGTGCTTACTCCTATTTACTAAAATATTTTATTTATAAAATTTAATTTACTTTTGTTCAGTCAACGCTAAAGGATAGTTAAATATCACTAAGAATTTATATAAAATTTTGAAAGCATGATAATTAACATAAATATGATTGTATTAAAATAAAGGTACAATATAAGACTGAAATAATAGTTAGAAAATGTGATATTAAATTAAATAGGTACATAATATTTTTTGAATCAATAAAGTAAATACCTAAAAATCACGATTTTATTTATATTTACACATTTTTATTTTCGTTGTATTTTTTTTTCAAGTATCTAGCTGTTATTAACTTTTCTAAATCTTATTTAATTAGGTAGGTACCTACTTGAAATAAATACTCGATAATATGAGAAATCGTTCGTATTTTTTTAAAACCATTTTTTTTACAAATTTATTGCAATTACAACATTTTTTCCGGTGAAATACCTACAAAGCTACATTTCAAATTCCTCACTATAATCAAGCATAGTCGTTAAAATAATCCAATTTGATTCTAATTCTCATTTAATTTTCTATGAACCAATTGAATCCCTGACTTCTTTCAAGCGTCCTTCTCATCGCATCCAAGACCTGCCGACCAGTTACAGATGCCTCCTACAGGGTCGAAACTAAGACCTTTAGGACAGACGTACTCCCATCCTAGGAGGGATCCGTTGTCAATGCGAGCGCAAGAGATGAACTTCTTGCAGGACTTCGGGTGAGGGAAGTTACCGATGTCTAGGCACTCGATTTGACCTGTGGAAGAAAAATAATCGTTTAGATGAATGGGCAAAACAAATTAATTTCCTTATAAAAATGGACCAATGACCGTAAGAAGATTTTTATGCAGAATATCGAGGATATAGTGGCGTAACTTTGAAGAGCTCGAATTTGTCAATAACTGCAATCGTAGTCAGCAAAACGCTCATTTGCATATTATAACGAAAAAAAAGTCTGCTGTTTTTTCCTAGACATAAGTTTCTCTTAAAGCACGCCACTGAGTTATAGATCCTTTGTCACTAGTCACCTCCTTACAGAACCATCATGTATCATTTCAAATTATCGATCGTTGCCGACAATCTTATTTTTCCCTATCTTAGAATGTTGCGTTCTTCCTAAAAAATCTGCGAGCCTCACAACATAGCCAAATCGATGGGTTTGAAAAAACCAAAAATCTTACCATTTTCACGCATCACAATCTTAGTCCCCTCCACGTATTTGATAGCCACCTTCTCATCGCTATCATCATAGTAGTCATAGTTCGCTATCGGTCGGTACGTCTTTTTGGGGACCTTCGCAGTCTTCTCGAAGGGCTGCTTGGTAGACACTCGTCGTGGTACAGGGGTAGTGGAAGATGGTGCTTCGGTGGGGCGCAGGGTGGTGGAGATCCTGCGCTGGATCTTCTTTCTGATGATTTTACGAGTTGGTGCCGTCGCCGGCGTTTGTGGGGTCGTGATCGGTGAGAGGTATTGGTATTCCTCTGTGGAAACATGATAGACGGATTAGAGTTTGAAATAAATTATAGCTAAAACACCTATTGGCATCTTTTGGCAAAAAATGTGTGAATTTAGTATCTCCGTTTCTTCGCAGTAAGTGGTTAAGGTATTTTGATAAGAGATAAACCTAATTATTCATTTAAACGACCAGTTAATGCAATTTACTATATTCCACTTGTATTTCTCAGCAAATATGAACATTGGACCACGTATAATAATTAAAAAACTCACCATCATAAGTCTTAGTCACAGGCGACTCCAGAAGATATTCTCTGGTAAAGTACGAAGGCTCCTGACTAGGCCCAGTATACGAGACCGTCGAGTAACCAGTATTCTCCACTGGCACCGGTATCAGCTTCTCAGTTCTGTACCTCTGAGTAGAAGACCTCTGGACTCCAGTATACCCAGTTGGAGCAGCACTGGTTGAAGCTGGACTGAATCTAGACCCGCTTCTTGTGAACTTAGTTGTAGCTGTAGATTTAGGCACGAAAGCTGAACTTTGGGAGTTCTCCGTTGGAGTATCTGCAAAGGTCGTTCTCTCGAAGTATCTTGTTGATATCACAGGTGCTAAAGTCGAAGAGATTCTGGGAGCATTCAATTCTGTTTGCGTATTATCGTAGGAATTCAGCGTCGTTCTCACAAATTCTTGGTTTATCGTATTCTGGAAGTCCGTTGAAGGGAATTTCGGGACGTAAGTCGGTGATGTCTTCGAAATTAGTTCTGTTGAAGTATCCAAATACGTTTTAGCGGTTGTTCGGGGGAATTCTGTAGGTACTGAGTTCGTTGGAAAGTTTGTCGCTGTTGCCTTTGGAAGGTAAGTGTTTTTAGAATAGAAGTCAGTTTGTGTATCGTACGCGCCTCCGAAAGTTGTTCTGACAATGTCCTGGTTTGTCTCTGTATTAGGGTAGTTTGTTGAAGGTGATCTTGGGCTAAACGTCGGGGTAACTAACTTCGGAGGTTCATAAACATTAGTATTTAAAGTGTAATCATTCGGATTTGTTCCGATAAACTCTAAATTCGCCGTATTTGCTGTATTTACAGTGTTAGGGTAAGCAGTGGATTTCGGAACGTCATACGTTGTAGTAGATATCTTAGGAGCATCAAATTCTGTATTAGTGAACGGCTCATTAGAAGTTATTGAAGCATAATCAGTCTTGTAAACAGTTGATGTTGTTGGGAACTTCGGAGCTTCGTAATCAGTGGCTACTTTAGTATTATCAAAGTCAGTAGCAATTTTAGTAGTTTCAAAATCTGTAGCTATTTTGGTAGTATCGAAGTCTGTGGCTATTTTGGTAGTATCGAAGTCTGCAGCTTCTTTAGTGGTATCGTAGGTAGTTGGGTTCTTGTAAGCTGTAGTCTGATCGTAGTTTACTGTGCCCCTATATACTGGGGTACTCTGATATTCATCATAAGTCGGTGTTCTGCTAATGTCGCTGTACTCATTGTACTCTCGGCTCGTGTATTTGTATTCTACGGTACTTTGAGTCTTTCTGGTAGGTTTGAGGTCTTCTTCGAAGTCGGGTATGCTCGGTATTGGTGCAGTGATTAGTTGGTGTGCTGCTATCGCTAAGGCTGTTTCGGCACTGAATTCTGAAAAGGAATTTGTGGTGTCACTGAAGTGCTTTTGCAGAGAGATTATGGTTTAAGGCATTGGTGACAGCATTAATCTGTGTAGTTTTGCGTTAAAAGACTTATTCACAGTGTGCAAATTTTATGTACAAATTGAGTAGGAGTTAATTCCCTTCAACCAATAAAATCTTCATAATTTCTTCAAGAAAATGGTGAGCTTAGGTGCTATTACATCAAAAAATTATTAACATTGTACATTCTAATTGAAATTGTTTATTCCTTTCATCGAATGCACTACCAGCAGGGCTATTGCGTATCTCTGTTAACAATTCATAGTGATCATCACTTGGCGAGTTTTAATATACAATGAGAGTTCTTGTTAGTTTCAACTAACGCTACCCGTGCAGAACTGTCATTGTATATCAAAACTCGCCAAGTGATGATCACTATGAACTGTCAACTGAGATACGCAATAGCCCTGCAGGAGGGTTAGGCAGAGGTGTACCTAATACCCATATTTCGCCTGTTATGTTTAAGTCCCTTGTAGTAGGGGGCAAACCTATTGCCATGAACCGGGCACAAATCCACTAACGATGCAGTCTCGTATCATAACTCCTTATCCTAAATGCTTGTTAACTAATAAATCACCTTCAGCAGTAGTCTTCCTCTCCGTAGACGTTTCCTCCTGACTCTTCATCTTTATAAGGTCGTTCAACTGGTTCTGCTTAATAGTAGCGCTGTACTTCTTGCTTTGCCTCTTGTTCTCCTCTTCGTTGGTAGCCGACGGGTTCTGGTCTTTGGTATCGTCCTTCAAATTGACTAGAGGACGACGTTGGATTTTGTTGGTCTTTCTGGGTGCCTTAGGTTCTAGAGTTGGGTCTTCAATAGCATCTGTTTAATTTGAAAAATTGACTTTTTAGATATAAATAATAGACCGACGCATCTTTATGGGTCGGAACGATGCAACATTAATTCTATATCGTCGTCGTCTTGTTTGTAGCTTGGTTTTGAATTACTACAAATACTGCTACAAATACTACTACATGTATTGATAATGTGTTTTGTTGCTGCGATTACTTAGATAAATCCATTGTAAATTACCTTCCTTCTGATCACAGCGGGCAAACCGTTGCTTTCGAGTCCTACACACCATTACAAAGAATCCAGATAAAATCTAGACTAATAACACCCAGTAATTTGAATAAATTTAAAAATAGCTTAATTAGTAATTTAGGCATTCCGAGCCATATTATTGAAAATGTTAATCAATTTTATGAGGAATTCTTTTCGGTAGTTTACACAGAGTTCAATAATACATTAAAAATGAAAACCAAATCTATTTGCACAAAGTTTATGTTCAGTGACTGGGCAAATAAAGGTATTAGGAAAAGTAGGGAACGATTGTTTGAGCTGTACGGCCTTAAGCCTTACATCAACTCAGAAACTTTTAATAAATATGTTACAGCTTACTCAAAAAATTTTAAAAACTCCTGTAAGGTAGCTAAAGCCTTATTCATTAGCAACAAGATTAAATCCGCCGATAATAAAATAAAGACGGTTTGGAAAATCATCAATAGTGAAACTAACAGAAATAAAAAATATAATAATGATATCACTCTAGAGACTTCACGTGGTCTTCTTAGCTCTAAAACTGAAGTTGCTCAAGAATTTGTAGATTTCTTCACTAGTATCCCTCTTAAAACTACTGAAACCTTAAATTCCTCACCCTTGTTTTCTATTGATTTATTAAGAGCGAACGTTTCACCCTGTACGGTTGAGTTTCAATTTAAACATATAAACCCCATAGCAGTCATTAAAGCTTTTAATGAAATCAAAGTCAAATTAACCGAGGATCTATGGGGTATGTCAATTAAAGTTTGTCAAGCCATTATTGAGACTACAGCACCGTACTTGGCCTTAATATTTAATTTGTGTGTGGACCAAGGAGTCTTCCCGGACCTTATGAAATACAGTAAGGTAATACCACTTTTCAAGTCCGGGGACAGTAAAGACACCAATAACTATAGACCCGTATTCGTATTGCCGATTTTCAGCAAGGTGTTTGAAAAGGTAATGCTTAATCAAATGCTTAACCACTTTAACACCAATAAAATCTTGCATGAGAAACAGTATGGTTTCACCAAAGGACGTTGTACGACTGACGCCGGTGTCACCTTATTAAAACACATATTTACTGCGTGGGAAGAGGCACAAGATGCCATAGGAATTTACTGTGACCTCTCAAAAGCATTTGATTGCGTAAACCATGAAACCCTACTCTTAAAACTTGAACATTACGGGTTAAGGAAACTTGCGCTCAGTTTAGTGAAATCGTATTTAAACGATAGACATCAGCAAGTACAAATAAATGGTGTCAATTCAATGGGTTTAAAAGTAAGTATGGGTGTACCACAAGGTTCGATATTGGATCCTTTCCTCTTTTTGGTATATATTAATGATCTACCCCATGTATTTAAAAACCAACCACAAATGGTGTTATTCGCTGACGATACTTCTTTAATATTTAAGATAAACAGACGTGCCACAAATCTCGACGACGTAAATAACGCCTTAATGCAGGTCCATAATTGGTTCACCGCTAATAATTTAGTATTAAATGGGAAAAAAACGAAGTGCATAAGATTTGCTCTACCGAATGTTAAAAGTAGTGATAGTGGCATAGTATTGAATCAAGAGAAACTGCAATTCGTCGAAAATACTGTTTTCCTGGGGATCACGCTCGACTCAAGGCTACAATGGGGTCCGCATATAACATCTCTTGCAGGACGGCTCAGTTCAGCAGCATATGCTGTTAGAAAAATCCGCCAATTTACTGATGCAGATACCGCGAGGCTAGTCTATTTTAGTTATTTTCATAGTATTATGTCATACGGTATTTTACTATGGGGACGGGCTGCAGACATTGAGTCTATATTTATTCTGCAGAAAAGAGCCATCAGAGCCATATATGATCTACGTAGGCGCGATTCTCTAAGGGAACTGTTTAAAGAAATTAACATCATGACAGTACCTTGTCAATACATCTATGAAAACATCATGTACGTTAGGAAAAATCTGCATTTGTTTAGTAAAAGAGGTGAGAGACACCACTATAATACTTGAAACAGGGACCAACTAGTACAGCCAGGTTTCAGGCTAGCTAAAGTAGACTCATCTTTCATGGGGTACTGTTTAAAATGTTATAATAAAATACCTCCCCACATTCAACAACTGAATGAGACAAAATTTAAATCTTGTATAAAACGCACACTATGTAGGCAAGCATATTATAAGTTAGGGGATTACATCGATGATAAAAATGCTTGGCTCAATGCTGGTCCTGCTCCACAACCATAGGGGCAAACTAATCAGAAGCTCATGTGAAATCATTGTGGAAGCTGCAGAAGATTGTAAAAATATCTTTGCATTGTATAGATTCAATCTCTTAGTATTATATAACTGCATAGTACATGAGTGAGTACTATGTACTGTAAAGCTACCATTTACATTTAGTTATCCTTCATTGACTCGAATGTGCTCTGGTGGCTGAGAGAATGTCAGGCTCACTCAAATGTCTCGCTGATAGTGGCGGGTGTGTTGGGTCGTTTAGTTCCCTTCAATATGGTTGAGCTGAATGGAGCTGATGCATGCGTCATGTTCGTGAACGGGCGCTGTCAGTTGGGACTGGTCATCTCTTAGCTGCCACGGTTTATTTTAACTACTTTGTTTTTAAATTGTTGATAGTTATAATCTTTTACTCTGGACGCTCTTAATGTGCACGTCTTTCTACATCGTTCTCACATATATGTATAATCTCAACATGAATGATGTAACCAAGATCTTGTAACAATATTTTGATTGAAAAGAGTGTCCATGGAGTTTCTTGCCCATTCTTCTCCATAGAGATCTACGCTTTGGAATGGGCAACTACAGTACTTTCCAGTGGCGTAGCGTGCCGTGTCGGGGCCCCGTATAAAAATTGTTTTGGAGGCCCTTATATGGAGGTAAAGATTTTTCACAAAAGAAAAAAAATATTGTGAGAAATATTGTGTTATATTTATTTATCACATAATTTACCCATTTTACAAATAAAAATCGAATTTTAAATATTCACTCTCCTTGCCTTTTTATCGGCAAACTGATTTATTAAATCATTTATGGCTGATGATGATTTTAGTTTTTCTAAAGTTTCTGCCTCTATGGACAATAGTGAGATGTCTGACAGCCGTTCTTGTCCCATCGAAGTTCTTAAGTAATTTTTTATTAGTTTTAATTTTGAAAAACTTCTTTCTGCCGTTGCGGTTGTAACTGGAAGGGTCAAGAATAAAAAGCATGCTGTGATTACCTCGGGAAAACTGGATGCAAGACTATTGAATTTTACTAGCAATAATTCAATGAGTTCTTTAATGGAATAAATTTTTTTAATTTCAGAATTTAAGCATGTTTTTAGAGCCTTTAATTGGTCACAAAGATTAAGTGAGATGTCTTTACTGTATTTAGCAGACAGTTTTCCGGAAGCGTTTAATATCTCTTCGCTTGAAGAAGATAGGAGTTTCTCCGGTTGTAATATTTCGAATATACTACTCAGGTTGCAAAGGCTCTGAAATCTTTCTTTAGTTTGAGAAATTAATATATCTAAACAGCAATAGTATACATTGACTTTGAAATAGGATTCCGGGTCGGAAATTCTCTCATCTTGTGAAAACTCATCAAAAAAACGCTTCGTTATCTTTCGCCTACTGTTTTTAAAAACAGTTGTTACCCCCCACTTTTTTGCTAAATCTTTGGATTCATTTAGCAAACTATTAAATGAATTCTGATTTCTTAATTGGCACAGTCTATTTAAAAGATTACTTAATAAAATACTAGATTTCTGTAAGTCATTATTTTCATGCTGTAGAGCTTTAGAAACAGGATTAATAATTTCAAATAGTGAAGAAAAAAATGTAACGAGCACTAAGAAATCAAAACTCTCTAAAATATTAATTATACTTTTACATTCTTCACGTTCATCTTTTTTATTTGAAATTAAATTTAGTTGGTACAAAGTTTTCATGATTAGTAAAAAATTTTTCTTTACTGCTAATAAAGCGTCGTTCCTAGAAGACCATCTGGTAGGACATACCTTTTTAAGGGTAATCAAATATTTTTCAGATGAATCGTCACTTAGCATAGCCCAGCGTTTTATACTATTGCCAAAAAAAGTATATATTTTTTCTAAATTATCGAAAAAAGTCGATACTTCACGAACATGTCTCGCAGCATCGTTCAAAACCAAGTTTAAAGCGTGCGCAGCACAATGAACATAATCGGCATTTGGAGCATGCTCTTTTATTAGGGTTTGTAATCCTCCATACACACCCGACATAACATTTGCTCCATCGTATCCCTGTCCTCTACATTTAGTCAAATCAATTCCATATTCTTTAGTCAAATTTAAAATGACAGTTTTCAGACCTGCAGCACTGCAATCGGTTACTGCTATGAATCCTAAAAAGGACTCACAGATTTTTATTTCTTTAGGCACATTATCATCATTTTCTGTAACCGAGATATATCGAAAAACTACAGATAGTTGGTCAATTTTTGACAAGTCTTGTGTTGTATCCAGAATTATTGTCAGAAATGGAGCTTTTTTAATTTCCGAGATAATACTGTTCCTAACGTTAGTACCAAGCAAACTAATAATTTCGTTTTGAATCGTAGGGCTTAAATAATTTATTTCACCTTTCGGTTTTAGAAAAAGTTCTTTTAAAGTTGCATCATAGTTAGATAGCAGACGTGAAATTGCCATAAAATTGCCAGAATCAGAATCATGCCCCCTCAAAGGTAGATTACAAGATACTAAAGTAATTATAACATTAATTATACGATGCAGTACATCTCTCCAGAATGTAATTTTACTATCGATTTCACTTTTCAATAGAGTATCGATGGTATTTCCTTGCAACCAATTATTATAAGAGAGTGAGGCACTAATATGCTGCTGTGACTTTTCATGGTCAAGAATAGTTTGTGTGAAATTGCTTCTAACCGAAACACCGTTAACCCAAGCAGAGGAGTACGATTTGTTTTGACGATCTGCTAATAACCAACAGAAGTGACAGTACGGTTTGTTTAAAACGTTAGAATAACATAACCATGGTCTTATAATTTTTATGCCTGCCTGATTGAAATATGAATAATAATAAGCTGAAAAAGGTCGGTTATTTTCTGAAACTTTTGGAAATGGTCCTTGTGGTTTAAATGGACCCAATTTAAAAATTATTTTTCGTTCGCATTCAGTTAAATTGTCACCAAAATTTCCTCTATCTGATGAAATTATATTACAATCTGCATTATCTGCAGATATATCAGAATCGTTGACTTGGGGTTCCTCGATTTCTGGATGGACATCCGATAAAGTATGTGCTTGGCTTTCTTCTATTTCCGGATGGATATGTGACGAAGAACATGCTTCAGAAGAATCTAAAAATAAACGAGTAATTGTTAAAAAATAAATACGAATGCTTTGATACTAAACTAAAAAGAGTTATATATAAATAAATAACGTTACTAAGGGTCACAGTTAGAGAGTGTTCAGTTCAGACGCACACAGATTCTACGCGGATTGTGCTCGTACCTATTAGTAGATACAAAATCACCTGCAGCCCGTCCGTGCATTACTATACACCTGCGTGCTATTTAAACGCAGCGCGTAGTGTAGTGGCCATACAAAACGAGAACCCGAAAGCGAGTCTGCACATCTGAAGTTCTCAACACGCAATTAACGATACGATACGGACTGATAAACAAACAACAAAACAAATCGATCCTATAGATAAGTTAGAATTTTGTTTTTTTTAATCAAGGCACGGAACCCTAAAAACAGTATAATTGTGAAAATCGAGGGGGGGAAAACTTTTTGTGACGGACAGATGGACAGACCGAAATTAAAAGATTTCCTTGTTTATCACTACGGGCCCCTAATAAATGGGTTGGGTAGTAGTGTAGTACTTACCTTTCCAATCTAAATCACTCACAGTATCTTGTCTCTGAAAAAATGAAGAAATTTTGGGCACTTTTTTTATAACCTCGTCCCTTTTCTGTTTAATTTTTCTTTTCTCAGCGCCGCTGGGATAATCTCTTTTCCTTTCACTCATTTCTTTTACAAATCGTTACTAATACTGCTAAACCAGAAGAACAATATTGTTTGTACTGAATTACAATGTAATGCACATTTATATAAAGCGCGTAAATAAACAGTGCACTGCACTCCGTGGTTTAACATCCAATGCAAAGTACAACAACGTACACGTACATCGCGATATCGATGAAGGATTCCCGGGGATTCCCCGCTGAGTTGAAGATGAAGTAAGTAAAACGGGGAAGTCCCGCAGCCCGCCATAACGATGTAGTGTTGCCAACTTTTGAACGCACGCTTAAGGCGGGAAAAAAAGGAATTGCTTTATAGAATTTTGTCATTTGTAAAATAAAATAAATTAGAAAGTTTTTATTCTTTTTCCTTACACACTTTGGGGGCCCCCGTGGCCCGGGGGCCCCGTATAATTGATACGGCAAATACGGCGGTAGCTACGCCCCTGGTACTTTCACAAGTTATTATGCCTTGTGTCTGTGACTGTAGCTTCGCCTTTGTTTTTCTGACTTTCAAAAGTGCCTGCGAAGGTCTAATTGAAATAAACGCTTTGAGTTTGAAGAAGTTAAACCGTTTTTAAACTCAATTTTAAGAAAATAGATTGATGCCTATCAGATTTTGGCTCAAACGAACTTGCGCAAATTGTATGGGTCTGTTTGGAGCAAGACATTTGAATGTCGCGGCAACCAACTACACGCGGACAAGAACTTGGGTTGCGTTGCGCAAAGCAGGTGACTCATATTCAGTCGTACCTGGCTGGCTACGGATGATGAGACTTACCGATATCACCAATGTCTTGTAGTGACTCTTCATCTTCATACACATTAGTCACCGCTTGAGGCGCAGCAGCAGTTGGTACGGCTGTAGTCGTAGGAGCAGGTGTAGTTGTCGTAGTGGTGGTCGTCGTAGTAGAGGATACTAGGCGACGACGACTGGTCACGCGGAACGGGCGGCGGCTGACTAGCGTTGATAATGAAGATGTTGAGAGGGGCGCTGCTGTTGAGGTTGTTGTGGCTGGAAAGATGTCGGGGATGTTAGTTGTTGCTAGTGGTTTGGGGTAAATAAACGGCGGTGTAACAAGACCCTTAACGAATCCGAAAGCACTGGTTCTCTCCGTCATTCGATATTTTTTTTGTTCTAGTTCTACCTGGGAACCTTCTAGTTACGGAGATATTAGGGGCTCAAAGTTCCAACTTATCCAAAAGTTTTTTTTAAAATACTCGTTTATAATGTAAGATTTTTACATAAAACACCTCCAAGATCCCCGTACTATTCGATGCATCCATCATAGTGTTTTGAGTGCGTTATATTGAGTTTTACGGTAAAACGTGATTTTTCACCCCCAAAAACAAAGTCGTTTACCAGCAATAAGTTTTGTGTAAAGTTACTTAGTTTGATGTACTTAATGCTTGGTTGACGGCTTCGTGAAGAGTCCTGTTACACCCTGTACAGATCTTTGAGAACAAAATTAAATAAAGGTCTTCCCCAAACAGTGACAGACGAATGTGACAGTTACACTCAAAGTGCAGATGGACAGACTCATGTCTTACGGCCGTTTACAATAACTTACTAACAGTTAACGGAATGCGGCAGTATTTTAACTTTCATTGAACTTGAGATATAATAATGTAACAATTTTATTTATCATGCTGTAGATATGAACAATTTATCATGCTGTAGATACGCATCGTCCGTACTTATATGCATGCGAAATACAAAGTGTTAATACCATTTTAAGCTCTATTAATTCCATTCATTGTCATAATCATAAATGATGCAGACAAAAGTTTGCAAAATAAACATAAATGCAAGGTCTTTGCAGACATTTGTTAAAACAAACAAGTGTGGCCATTGTTCGGGCTCAGACCGTGAAATGGCCGGACGCGTGCCGGACGGACGGACGGACGGAGATACAATGTATCGTTTCAATTTATGTGAACCTGTGGCGATTGTGGGAATAGTTTTTACTGGGGCTTTGCTTGTAGTACTTAGGTATCTTTTATTAATCAACAATTGAGAGCCAATTTGTAAAGCAACACTGTTTTCTTTTATATTACTTCTAGCTTTTCAAACAATAATAAAATGGACCATAATTATGTAAGTATAAGACTTTCAATGCCAGAAAAAAAAAACGAAATATTATTGTTAAGTTACCTGAAAATAAATTAATGTTATGTGATTATTTTAGTTAAGGTGAGAGCATGATGGGGAACTAGAAAGTATTTTAATTGTCTAAGCTATTGACATCTGTGATTCTCTGTATGACGATTCTTTCCATTGTAAATTTAAACGCCTAAAAATTGGAATGAAACATTCTATCAGAACGAACGAAGCCGAGGCGTCGGCTAAATTGATACAATCCCAATTAAGTTTGTCTACCTAACTGAATGCAAGTAATCGGTTGTTTGTAATCGATTCGTCGCGATGTCTACCTACTAATAAGAGGGTCGTGAGTGAATGTGAAACAATATATTAAGAGCATTTCATTGGTAATAGCATCGATACATATATGGCACTGATGACGCAACGTGAGCTCGTTCTCAAGACACACTGCGACGAGTTCACGCGTAAGACCATGATTAACTGCCTCTTTGGTAGCGGTCGCAAGCGTTACTGTTGAGCATGAGGAACTGGGTTCGATTCCCGAGCAGGCAAAGTGTTTTTGAGTTTTCCAAACCATTTATTTCAACTAGACCATTAGAGGCACTTTTGAACTGTCAAAAATCAAGAAGGTGAAGCTACAGTCTCAGTTACTAGCATAATAACTTGTGAAAGTACTGTAGTTGCCCATTCCAAAGCGTAGATTTTTATGGAGAAGAATGGGCAAGGAACTCCATGGACTTTCCATCAGGCATTTCTCAGTAGCAGCCCAATCTAGTTTCGTGTCCGGTTGATGGCAATATGCTCGCCCCCTATTACTAAACATAACTACCATAATGTTGATAACGACATCGTCGGCGCCAGCGCAGCTTCTGCATCGTATCTACTTTCTCAATTACCACCACCATCCTCCTTCACCACTATTATAGAGATAGATGATGAAACGATCTCGGCTGCAGCAATTGGATCAAATTAATCAATGTCTTGTCTCGTCTCAGTGTGTCTCGAGAACGAGACTACGTTGCGTCATCGATACAATCTTATTTGTATCTGATATAATATCACGCCTGAAACCCCGCAGGATTAAGCAGAGGTGTACTAATAGCACACCCACATTTTGACAGTTGTATATAAGTGCCATGAAATAGGGGGAAAACCTATAGCCATCAACTGGGCACAAATCCAGTCTCCGTGGCTGCTACTGAGACATTCCTGATGGAAAAACCTAACAACACCTCATGACCTCATGGTCAGCAGTCGTGCTTGCGACAACTGGACCCGGTGGTCTAGACAGCGGTGCACGGACAGTGTTGCGGTGGTGGCGGAGGCAGTGTGACTTTTATATCGTAATCAAATCATAAAGTAATTAACTAGAAGCATGTTACCGTACAGCAATTATTTATTTATTTTAACGTACGGTAGCTATTAGCGATGACACGCCAACTAACTACCGAACTACCCACATAATGGTATGGTGTTACTCGTAGTAGGTAGGGTAATTGAGTAATGTCTGATCAAAGATTGGTGTTACTTTACAGATAATTGCTATTTGGTTGACAAATAATAAAAAATCTTAAAATCTTTCCTGTTGGTGTCGGTCGTATTGAAGATTGTTAAGTAACCCTTGTCATTAGAGGTATATTGGTTTTATTTTTAATCGACTTCTAAAAAGGAGGAGGTTATGTATTCGGCCAGTATCTTACATTCACTTTTCTTGCTGACTGCTCAACATTACAACTCAGTAGAGGTATTTAAATAGATAAGTATCTTGTCTACCTAAATCAAGCTGAAACCTTTTTATTTCTTGCATTTCACCGATTTCTTCGTGTTCTGATCCGATTTAGATGATTCTTTTTTTCGTTTGATAGTACGCTTGCGTGGTATTTTATTTATTTAAACTTCATGTACAATAGTGGTACATAGGCGGACTTAATGCCATAAGGCATTCTCTACCAGTCAACCTTTATATTAATTTTATTAACTTTGCTTCGGTAGGTACTTTATGAGTTATCCTGTATACCTAATATGAATTTTTTCTTCTTCGTCTATGTGGATGATGATTACACTAAAGAGTAGTCTTGCGTGGGTTAAGCGTTAGCATACTATTATCAAAATCTGCTTAGCCTTTTCCCAACTATGTAGGGGTCGGCTTCCAGTCTAACCGGGTGCAGCTGAATACCAGTATTTTACATGGAGCGCCTATCTGACCTCCACAAACCAGTTGACTGGTTGTTAGACTTTCGGGCATCTGACAGCCGAGACCAACGGTTTAACGTGCTTTCTGAAGTACAGAGGGAACTCGTTAGGTGATGATGATTACCCATCCACGGAAAGGCCTTGGCAAGCACTACTGCTTAGCCTTGAAGATCGTCCCTTGCGGCTGTTATTATGTAGCCAGGAGCCCTTTATTGTTATAATATCAATGGTGTTAGCACATCAGCAATATACTTTTTCCACTGCAACCTTATTTTCCAAGCGTGGTACGGTCGCCAGCTCATCAAGCTTCCCAAATCTGTAAAATGTTCCCAATTGACCTTGAACCTAAAGCTTTAGCGATAAAGTTGAAAATCTATTAGAAACATTTGACTGATTGTATTAGCTTGATGTGCTGGCATCTGCACGTACTTATATGATGGTAACATCTTACCACTCGATGGGCGGTATACTCAGATGCATAAGTTTATTACGCCGCGTTTAGTTTTTTACGCGTGTACTGCAATGTACAGACCAATTATTTAATCTAAACTTGTAATCGTGAAAATGTAAAAATGTAAGCAATCCGAATGAGTATCGAGCTCAATATATTATGTACTTCGTTACTTCATAACAGGTAACTATAGCTCTTCTTATCCTTGTTTGAGAATAACAGACTTATTGAAGTGCAGAGCATTGATTGAAGTTTTTTAATATACTGCCTCAATAAAAATAAATAAATACGTAACCTGCAGATCCAGAAATCAGTTCATTATCTTATACTGTAGGTATCTGAAATGATTCAGTAGTAGTCGCCTTTAATCTAACGTAAGTAGTAGTCTCAATGTCTGACGTTCGTAAGTTACAATTACGAGTAATCAATTCACCACCTTTATTCTCTTGCCCAAAAAAAAAATGTCGTGATGGCCCAGAGGTTAAGGCCTCGCCTCTCATGCATGAGGTTGTGGGTTCAAATCCGGGCAAGTACCAATGTGACTTTTTCAATTCATATGTACTTTCTAAGTTTATCTTGGACATCACAGACATCGGTGAAGGAAAACATCGTGAGGAAACCTG
Source organism: Eugnorisma glareosa (assembly GCA_947578425.1). Classification (NCBI taxonomy): domain Eukaryota; kingdom Metazoa; phylum Arthropoda; class Insecta; order Lepidoptera; family Noctuidae; genus Eugnorisma; species Eugnorisma glareosa. The sequence goes on along the minus strand of OX387973.1, from coordinate 18,389,047 downwards.
GACTTATATAAATCTGAAATCGCCAACCCGTCTTGAGCAAGCGTGGTGATCAATGCACGTACACTCTCTGTTGAGAAGAGGCCTTTGCCCAGCAGTGGGACAGTAATAGGCTGGTACTATTTTATTATTATTCTCTTGCCCTTATCATAATTCATTTGTGGTCGGCGCAGCATGTCTTCTTCTTCCATACTTCTGTATTACCCGTCATCTCATCAGACACCTCCTTTTTTGCCATATTTACCGGTAATCAACAAACAACAGAATTTTAACTATTTCTGAACAACCCGTGGATACTCACTTAAAGAGGGTTTTCTGAAAGTTTAATACTTCGCTAATAAATGAGCTAGAATAATGCCTCCTAGGCACGGACAAAAATACACCAGTCGAATAGCAATTTAAACGACAACTGCACGACACAAAATAAAATACACATCACACGCACCGCAATTAAAACGCACAAATCAAACCATCACGCAACACTTCAACAATGATTGATCTGGAAGCCTATTAACCTGAATGTAGTCGTAAGGTTGTATTTCTACCAGTAATGTGCGAAATAGCTAGGCGACGCGCTAGGAAAAATGCAGCCTCGCACAGCACTGGTGAAAAGGACTAACGGAGCTAGGTGTTTGTACTACCGAGTTCATTGAGGGTTTGCCACTTTCACCCTTATGCTCTAAGTAATAAGATTGAGAAGTGGTTTACCGTCAGTGAACTCGGTAGTACACACCGCGACACGTGAAGCTATACATTTTCAGTATAACATCGCCTCGCTTTGTATAGATTTCACGTACAATGAGAAATTCGCGTAAAGTGGTTTTGTATAGCTTGAATAGTCGCCGTGCGTATACAGGGTGAAACAGGACCCTTCACGAACCCGTCAACCAAGCATTATATACACTATGTATATCAAACTAAGTAACTTTTCGCAAAAAATATTACTGGGAAATAACTTTTTTTTTGGGGTGAACAGCGCCACTAAGCAGTGATAGCCTAGTGGTGTGACCATCGAACTGTCAAATCATAGTTCGAACCCAAGACACGCACCTCTGCTTTTTCGGATTCATGTGAGTATGTATAATTATCACTTGCTTCGGTGAAAGAATCAGCATGCTTGATAGATATTTCTCGACGGCATGTAAAGTCAAGTCAGAGGCCCATGGGCGGCATAAAACCTCTGACACCACACGATAAAGAAAGAAGACAGCGCCCTACACAAGTACACACCCACGCATCGCCTAGAAACCTCACAGAGCTCTCGTGTAACACCAGCCTAAACGTTAACCTGCGGAAAGTCACGGCGCTAACGCGTTTCTCAACATTATCTAGTTAGCTCCGACACCATGGAACATGCGTGGCTCAACCAGAGCGTGGGAAACGCAAGGGTTTGCGTTCATGTTGCGTTTTTATGTAGAATAGGCACATTTTTATCAGTATAGCTGTCATGGTTGAACACGACATTCTTATAATAATTGCATAAGGCATTAGCAACTAATGAAGGAATTTTCCGAACGTATACTGAGCGCAAACGCTGTGCTAACGCAGCGTCAACGGGACGTATACGCGGCGTAAACAGGACAAGGTTGTGTCGAGGGTACTTTCGACGAAACCAGAGCCAATCGTGTTTCATAATACTACAGTGACTTTAACATTTACAAAAAGTTAAGCTCTTCTGTGCATATCGCCTGCACGTTACAGAAATAATGTATGGCTCAAAGCTTAAAGCTAGGTTCTAGATCTAGGGCCGACTCGATATAGCTTGCTATCAATCGTCTAAGAACAAGAAGAGTGTATTTCTGACGCAACCTGACCAGTGGGCGGCGAACCAACTTGCTGAAAGATATTTTCACCTTGGCACAATCCAGTACCTACGCGAAAAACAATAGCACTAATGCGAGTACAAACGTGGCATGAAATTCGTCTTAAAACCACATGATCATATACGTTCATTAGGGTTCAGTGAGTGCAATCAGTTCGGTCTAGTTTCTCACGCCTTAGTAACTATGGGACGATTGCGCGACAGCCAGACAGCAGCCGTCATGCGTAGGGCAACCTTGATGCAGTTGATGTCGTGTTTGTGATGATATTGCGACATTGATGTTATTGTATGAGAAAACTGAGTAATGGGTATTGTGGTGTAAATGAACCCATTAGATAAAGTAAAGTAACATTCTATTTGCGAAAACGATAGCAGTTATAGCCTAGTGGTGTGACCGTCGGACTGCCAAGTCATAGGTCTCGAGTTCCAACCCGAAACCCAAACTGTGATTTTTCAGATTCATGTGCGTATTTTATTTTTATTTTTATTCAAAGGGAACAACAAACAGCTGCAATATAAAACATAGAGATAACAAATATACAAAACTTATTGACAATATTGCAGCCCACAACGCTGTTCACAAATTAACTACAGGATAAGTAATAGAGAAAATAATCGCTAGGGTTACAATTAATACAAAAAACAAATAAAAATATGTAAAACAAAAAATAAGAGAAAAACTGTAAAGATGTGTATAAATAATCAAGAAAGCTCCTTAAGTATATGACTTTCAAATTTATAAGGAGCACATGCAAAAATATCAATATGTTCAAAGGACCTGTTGTAGGAATCGACCATTCTGCGAACAGGCGAACGCAAGCCAGAGTTGGACTTGCAAGTGCCAACTGAAAATAATCTGCCAGCGCACACCTTTCGCTTATGGACCGTCCTAGGAACCGCATAACATAACATATTGGACAGTTCAATACAGTCAAATTTATTTCGAGCAATATTATATAAATTCATTGCTTCTAAGTACTTGCGTCTATTTTCAAGTGTTGCGAGCTTATACTTAGCAAGTAAATCTTTGTATGGCAAATAATATCCATGGCAGCTGTAGTGCATAGTACGCAAGAATTTGTATTGAACACACTCAATGACTTCAACATACTTTTTGTAGTAAGGATTCCAGACGGACACGGCATAATCCAGTTGGGAGCGTACAAGTGACTTATATAAGCAAATATAGGAAGAAGGCTTTTTAAAATCGACTGTTGAACGCATTACAAATCCGTATAGTTGATAGGCTTTAGTAACAATCTTTCCTATATGTAGGTCTAAGCAAAGCTTAGAATCAAGGATAACACCGAGATCGCGAATAGAATCCACTTTAAGTAGGGGGGCATTGCACAACGTGTATGTATAGTTTAGTTTGTTTTTATTTTTTGTGAAGTGTAGGAAGTTGCATTTGGGTAAACTTAGTTGCAATTTATTTTCCTGACAATAGCAGGTCAGTCGGTCCAAATCTTGCTGCAGCAGAAGGCAATCACTTGATTGTCGTATGGCTCTATATACCTTGAGGTCGTCGGCATATAATAAAAACTTGGTATTGCGAAAGCATTGGCTGATGTCATTTATATATAAAATAAACAGAAGGGGACCAAGTATAGAGCCTTGAGGCACACCAGAGGTCACCTGTGCGATGTTAGATTGGTGACCATTGATTACAACCCTCTGACTGCGATTGGTAATATACGACGTAAACCACCTCAGGAGATTACCACGAATTCCGTTGAACGCTATTTTATTTAGTAGTATTTCATGGTCTACTTTGTCGAAAGCCTTACAAAAGTCCGTATACACTGCGTCTACTTGTACACGGTTGTCAACACAATCGAACAAAACTAGAAAATAATAATAAATTAGTATTTGTCGACCGACGCTTAACGAAACCGTGCTGTTGTTGAATTATGATGTTGTGCAGTACAGGATAAATTTCGTTATGAACTAACCTTTCAAAGAGTTTCGACAATGCAGACAGGATGGAAATGGGACGATAGTGTTCCACACTGCGTTTGGATCCACTTTTGTGAACAGGTACAATGTATTGTATAATTATCACTTGTTTTGGAGAAGGAAAACATCGTGAGGAAACCAGCATGCCTGAGAGATGTTCATACACGAAATCTCTTAAGGGGTCATTGTACTCATCATTATGAACAACTTTTACTATGGGACCAAGACCTGGATAGTGAAAAAAAACAGCTGTTACATAAGATAATGCGAACATATTGTAGGGAACAGCAGATTTTCTTTCACGATTCAGGGTTTGGTCCTATAGTAAAAGGTTCATAATTATGAGTACAATGACCCCTAAAGAGATTTCGTGTATGAATGGATAGCATTCAGTAAAAACCATTTATTTAATTTAAATTATGTATATTTTAAAACCCAATTTCCCCTAAGCTTTCGTCCAAAGTAAGCCTAAAACATTCATAAATGTGTTGGATTATTAATCCAGTTCGATCCATTACATCCGCAATCAGTAATTTAAAAACTACAATTTCTATTGTAGTACTTGTTAAATTCTCTTCATACCACTCTAATTTCAAATTATCTTTTCTGAAACATATATGTATATACTAGGTTTATTTAGTAGTTGGCCACATCCTCCTCGTTAAAACTCTGTCTGGGAAACCAGAGAGAGTTGACCATTACACCAACAGGATAAATATCACCTATAATGCTTTCAAAATCACACAGTCATCTTTTCAAATAATCTGTCACATTCACGTCATTCTTGCCAGTATGACGTGTAGCTAATGCAAGTGAGTTGCTATCGCCAACGGTTACACTTGACCGATCGCTTTCACTCATCTCTGTTTATAATTGCTATTGTTATTGCCACTATCGCCAGTCGCTTTCTGTCTGTATACTTATTACCGTTTCTAGCTGTGGCCCGCGACTTCGCTTGTGTTATGTTCGAAAATTAACCTACGGGGACGTTTTGAGTATAGCTTAAGACACTCAGGGATAATGTAGCTTTCCATTAGTGAAATAATTTTCGGAAACGGATCAGTAGTTCCGAAGATCTATATCCTAACATACAAACATTACCTGTTTAGAGTATTATAATAGTAAAAGGCTGAGATTTTACACAAGAATAGAGCTTGTTTTATGCAGATTCTTTTGTGTTTTTACAGTTTTTAAAAGTGTGGATAATTATTGTGGTATTGTAATAGATTGTCTGGCTTCTTTTATGTTTGTTTTTGTGGTTGCTGTGGTTGACTTTCGATTTTGGAGTGCTGAATTGAATTTTATTGATGCTTTTAATTTTTATGTTGTTCCGGATTCGATTATGTTTCCTAGATGAATTTAGGTAGCATTTAATTATTTTCAAGACAGTTTTACGAAGTTTTTAATCGCTAAATATATTACGTAAATAATTGTGGAAAGCTTTGATGGTATCTGGGTTGGAAACAGATTGGTATTGGGCTCTTCAAGGCTTTTTTTTGTGAGTAAATCACAAGTACGTATCTCGACGTCCTTTCCTCTTAACTACTTATATCCGTGAAATTACCATTGTGAAAGCATCGTGAACGGATAAAACTAAATAAAATATTCTACTTTTGGCCACCCAATGCTGGTTTCTTCCAAATCTCTCCACTTTTGTCGGTGTTGTGTCATGGCTATCCAGTTAAAACCGATATTAAACATTTTAACGCTTCACTGTGTTTAAATCTCACAGATCGACATCTCTATAAATCTCTCACTCTTGGTTACGCAACGCTTAATATCCGTATAGATCAGCCGCGAAAGGAACCAGCTGAAGAAATGTTAATTACTGCGATTACTCTCACGCGAGCTCGAGTGATGAGTCGCGCAGTTTAGGTGTAGTGTTGCGACACGAATGGATGGAAACGAGACATTATGAGGTAAGATGTTGGATAAAATTGATGGGATTCCGAAATGAAGTGGTCAGCAAGGTCACTGATGTTTATTCGGTTTCGTAAAGAGTGGCATTTTTAAGTCAAAGACACTTTATCAAAGGCTGACGTGCAGTGGACCCAACAGCTTAGTTAGAAAAGGTGCTAGAAGTGAAAGATATGCCAAAAGTAAAAGACCTGTTGTACCCAATAATGCATGTTGCGTTTCCGGAATAACCAAATGACATTGATTGATGGAAGCACGAATATTGTCAACAGCCGGTAAACCATTCCAGTTTGAGGCTTTTTTGTGAGAGTTTATGTATCAAACCGAGTGTAACACGGGTAAACAAAAACTCTCCGTGGTACTACTGGATCGCTTGGTAGTTCTACGGGTTGCTTTTTTACCCATGGTACTACTGGTGTACTGGCAACAAACGATTTCATCTAGGGTTTTAGATGCTGTGTATATAAGTTGGCTAAAATGGAGAAGGAGATCCAACAAGAAGAGAAAAGATGCAAACACAGAAAACTGTAAAGCACACAGTGCTGCTAAGACAAATTCGATAAGCAGAAACAAACCTCATCATATACGACTCGAAAAAACAGATGTGTTAGTTAAACAAATAATCATTAGAAATACTTATCAATTCATATCTAAGCCGGTAGTAAGCCTACATGTCTAAATATGACAATAATTCCGACAGTTGTGTGACAGAATGGTGTCACGGTGCTGACGGAGCCTTGGCTTTGGCAGAGCGTATGGTAATGATCTAGAGATAAACATACAGACATACAGTCAATTATTGTGTTGTTTGAAACTGTCAATCAAAGTGATGTGATAGCACAAGAATATGTTTTGTTAATACTTATTTTTTACAACAGTTAGGTATTAATTATAGGGTGGTATTATACATAGCGCAAGAAACAGAACCCAGGATCATGAGTAATGTAAGAAAAAATACCTCAACTAACAGAGGGATATTGAGAACACTGTTTTAAGCTTTCACGGTTTAACTAAACGTATACTGTCACTTACAAAGAAATTATACAACTAACTTAAATATAAGAATTTCAATCGAGAGGATGGCTACAAATTGTCCAGTACGTGGAATCCAGTTTTGAGTAAGCTCAAAGGTAGCAGCTGGTATCGTAATAAGGACTCCAAAAAACCTTGTGATACTGTGAGTGTGTTTTGCCGTGACGATAGTTCCAGTAGTGCGCGGAGCTAAAGACAGAGAAAGAGGGTAGACAGATCTATCTGCTCTTAACAATTTATTTTCCATCCACCCGCATTCTTCAGTCAACCCGCGATCATGGCGCTTGCAACAGCGTCGAAATATCGGGAGCTCAAAATAATGGACAATCACGGAAGATATCCTGTAGGTAAGTGACAGTATAAGTTTGGATATTGAGAAGTATCGAAAACTATGGCCGGTGACGCTGATAAATAATGTCGATGATGATATATTGACAATTCGAAAAACGGAGGGCCTACCGTGCTAGAAGCAACATAAATTCCTTTGTACGATCTCTGTTTACTAAGCCTGGAAATAATGCAATTGGACGTAGTTACACGAAAAGGATCCAATTCACAACATGGTCAAAAATGAGTTAAATATACCAAACTGATGCTAAATATCAAAACTATCGGCCAGTAAAAAAGCTCCAAGCAAAAACATTTGTTTAAACATTTTTATCAACAAAATACAATACTAAGCTTGATTATACTATTAACAATAAAAAAGAGTTATTATTCCACATACACATCATACTTTCAATTAATTTTAAAATGAATGAAGAAATTTCTTCAAACTTCAAACGTCTATATCTACAAAGTGACTTTGTGTGGATTGGATCCTTTTCGTGTAACTTCGTCCAATTTTGTCATTATCCTTTAAGAAACTCAAAAAGCATCACAGCCTTTATAAAGAAGACACACATACCAACGTATGTTGATAAACGTAAACATATTGAACTCGCGGTCATTGCTACAAAAGATCATAATTAATTTGACCCTGCCAACAAACTTGCTAAACAAATACATCATTCAGCATTTGAAATCAAAGCCAGCAATTTCAGAGGGTCGAACAAATCATTTCGAGCTGGTCAACTTAGCAAGCAGATGTTAAAACGTTCACGGTCAAGTCGTTGCCAAACAATGGATGCAACTGATCGTTTCGTTAGCCATCATTATTTCAATGTATGAGGTATAGCAACATCATTTTAGACGTCGTTCCGTAGCGCATTTGGGTTATTTGAGCAAATAATCATCCGACTTTAAGTACAACTTTATTTACATACAACAGGTTTCAGGTCAACATTTTTTTAAATACTTTTGAAATATGAAGTACAGTTCTCATCACATCTTCTGGTGATCCCCAAAAATAATAAACCAAGCTATAAAGCTGTACTAGTTAGTTGCAGTAATATTTGGGATACATCATTTCCATGGTTATTACTAATGTCGATTTGCACGGCTGCTGAATCCTGGCCAATCGTTAGATGTACAAACCTTGCCGTATAATCTCTCGGTTTGGACCATGTACCAACAGTAAACCCGTATACTTAGATCGAAATAAGTTAAAGTAGGCCTACCCAATTTCTGACTTATAGGATAGCACCAAAAGCTGCCAGTCCACAAGACATACTATTATTTTAGCAGGAGAAAGTTCTGGGTCACCACACAGTGCCGGCGGGCGCATCATTAGGCCGCTTACATAACGAGGCACCCATTGTTGGGTGGAAAGTGTATGAGAACGTTAGTGTGACATCACCTTATGTATTTAGGCTTTATTGTTTTTGGCGCGGCACGCCACGTGGGTGACGAAAGATCTGGGGTTACATCAGTTGGAATCTCTGGGTATTTATGTATGAAACAGTGCTGTGACTGATGGGATGACAACTCATAGGAAGGAGATGGAAACATGTAATTTGGAAAATATCTCAAGATGTCTTAAGTCTGTTTGTCTATAGTTGATTTGAAATCAACCCGTGAGGGGTTAGCTAGTGTAATTCTCAAATGATGACATTGGGATTGAATGAAACAGAATAGTTATCGCAAATGTGGCTGTAATGACTTCGATTGATATGGGTCAGGCTCGCTGTCTGGCTGGTATTATTATTATTTATGACAAATTGGTGAGTCTGGAATTCTGTATGCTACCAATTAGCTTAACGCTTCCTCTATTTGCTATTTTGGCAAAAGAAGAAATAGCACCCTCCTTTGTCAATATACCTGCGGGAGTTATAGGCACCAAAGCAAGTTTAAAAGGAAATAACTTCGTGTCTCTGCACACAGATTTATGTTCGGATAAGTTGCTCGATAATGTGCGCAAAACTCGTTATTTTATGCAAAGAGAAAACTCGTGACAGGAAACGTCAAGATATGAAGAAAGATACAAGGCCGGCAGGATATCATCATTTTAAATATATTTACATTTCAGATATCCAATGTTGCATTTATTACGATCTGAATGAGTTCCATTCACTGGATAAGTAAGTTATTAAGACTTGGCATTTGAAAATACTCTTTCTAAAGCTCGGTTGAATTTCAATGCTCTGGGTAATGCCATCCCATCAACAATTCCAGTGTGGGAAAGAGACAGAGATATACAGGTCGTCTAGCGCCATCTCTTTCCCACACTGGAATTACAACTACTTTAAGACATGGTAGGCTACCAGATCTTCGAAGCAACAAGAAAGGTGCTTGTCGGCTTAACATAGTCTCATCAACATCACCTGCGTTTTCTCAACTAGGTATATGCGCGAGGATTACCGGATCGAGTATATCCGGATCCTGCTAGATACATATATATTACATGAAACGACTGTTTTTCCGACCTCCACAACCCACTTACTGGTTAGCATTATACTCCTTGGTAAGACTGGTTGCTATGCTGATGGACTATCCTTATACTGATGACTGCTAGAACAGTCCTACATCAGTGACCAAATGGCGTGATTGCTTTAAATCAACTCACTTGTCTTTTAGAAGGCATTTACTGTCAGATCTTTAATTAATATGATCAACCATTCGATTTGCCACCAAATCAAAACAACTTTCTACTATAATTTACTTTTGATTGACAGCGAAACCTCGTCTAATGCTAACAGCCATATATTTTACTGAGAATTTTCTTCTCACATCCAAGTTTTCCTCAGAACATTGCGTGATCTTGGACTTGTAAAGTAACTTAGTTACGCGCCGCTACCGGTGTGCCAGTTACTGTTTCACACTGAACTATTAAACTGATTTAAATAATTATTTATTGACTGTCTGTCTGATTTATAACTGTTGGTGAGCAATATTCTTGTTTACTTAGGCCTACTTGCACGAAAAACTTAACTCAGAGTTATACTAACACGAGATTATAGTGTCCATTTCGTATGATAAACTCTGAGTTAAGTTTTTCGTGCAAGTGGGCCATAAAGTACCAATGTAACAGCAGCATCTTGAGCAATGATACGATAGAGATATGTATGGAAAATTGCGCGGTTTTTTTAAAATAATTCTTTACTATTTAGTGCAACGGGTCAGCATTACATGTCACATGATCACGTCACCTTATTTTTACTAGCTGATTCCAAAACGAGGCGATTTCCGTTACGGTGCTCTTAAGTTTGCGTTGTGGGATGGAGTTTCCCGAACGGGTCGAGTTAACGGGATGTTGATCCCGTGCAGTACTAGTACTACTAGTTTATTGACTGAGCGTTGACCAGAATACTTTGAAGGGTGTGGTGTTAATGCTTCTAAAGCACCTTGTGGTTTCCCGTGCTAAAAAGCAGTGAAGAAAAGAAAAACACTTCAAAATTGATGGAAAACTTGGTGTTAGATTAGGTAGATAATTTGTAGGTAATATTTACTTTGCATGTATCCATATCCTCTAGATTTACTTTTGCGATGCAAACAAAGTATTTCAATCCGGTCTTTTGCATGGGCAGACTCTTACAAAGCTAACTTTAGATCAATTCCATAATAATACCCAATAAATATGTAAACTAGCTAAATCTCCACAAGTCTGACATCAGTACGATCTATTTTACATAGTCAGAAGATAATTTTTGAATTTATTTGACATCTGCAAAGGCCTACTGAGGACAACGTCCCCGGAATGTCTAGGTCGTAACTCTAGGCTATATACTTGTTTTAGTTTATTTTAGCTCTTAGTACTGGCTGAATGGAGTGTTTTGTGATTGTGATTGATTTGTGAAATGGGTGCAAAATAAAAGAATGAGTGACTGTATGGAAAACTAAGAAACCGATAAGATTTTTTGACACTGCTAGAGTATACCTATGTCTTCAGCAATTGTTATTCTGTAGTTTGATTGTATGTAGGAGAATGTTTAAGCAATGCCTCTTGAATGTTTCTGATAGATGGTCTTGGGTGTAAAAGATTACATTTCACGCCTACAGATTTCCATAAAAGGTATTAAGTCCATGTTCGGATCGACCCTATCGTCATTTGTCTTTTTACCTCTTTAATTTATACTTTTTGATTCTTTTGTTTTGTAATATGTCTCGTATTCCGTTTTATTTTGAGGTCGATGATGTCATGCGGTTGCATTGCTTCCATTAAATGAATAAAGTAAACAAATATTTTTGTTCGTTTTTTCCGATGACTCTCAAAATTAAGTTTCAAGGTAATATTTTAAATATTTATCTAGAATTGATATCTAGTTTCTTTTTCCTACGTTTTTCTTGCCGCAGTAAAGAAACAGGTGCGTAACTTGTTGTGGAGCTAGTTCTAGAAAGTTTATGACAGCGATCGAGAGTTCATGAACTTGTGAGACTTATCAATTTTACCATCAACAAAGTTGCCATGTTTTATGTTATGATAAAACCTTTACTCAAAGAAAGATTTATTATGGAAAAGACCCATCATCCTTGGAAAGCTTTAGAATATAAATCAGACAAGTCTTCATAAGAATAAAAAATAAGAGTTAATATTTTTGATCAAAGATGGAAACGAACCAGCCACCAGCCCGCTAGCAGCCAGACGCTTGTTCCATTGCTATTGAGAAAATCTTTTCCCGGCAATGGTATTATTAAAAGAAAGAGAAATAAAAATAATTTAACTGTCGCGGAAACACACATAGGTAATAAAAAGCTTGAATTCTAATCCTGTATCAATTCGACTTGAACTTCAATAAACCATCTTTTCAAACTATACAATGGAACCTGACTTTCATCTATCGTGAGGATAGTGAGAGTGAACGATTTCTCTTGCTCTTTAGTTCGGGTCATGCTCTATGGTATCAGTTTATGTAATACTGGTCAAAGGTGAGAGGCGAATTTATTTGTGGGTAGAATTCAGCAACGTTTTGTGCTTGATATCAGTTTTCAATATTTTTGGCTAGAGTAAAAGCGTGAATAAGAGTTTATGATAATGACGTAGACTGCCTCGTTGGTCTCGCGTTCGTAAGCGCCATTGCCGAGCTTAAGGTCCTGAGTTCGATACTCATGTCGGGCAGTGTTATTGTGATTTTCTCAGAAGCAGCTATGGAGTCTAGATTCGTGCCCGGATGATGGCAATTTGCTTGCTCCCTAATACTTGGGACTTAAACATAACTGGCGAAATGAGGCTGAAATATTAAGTACATCTCTGCCTAACCCTTCGGGGAGTATAGGCGTCATATTATGTATGATAGTGACGTCTGGGCCTGGGGTGAATCGAAGAAAAATACGTGTTGTGTCGACTCCTAGTTACGCGAGACAAGGGCAGGAAGAGTTCAAAAAGTTCAGGTGAGGTCTCTTAATGTTACTCAGGGGATACCTAAGTTTCGCAGAAAAAGTATAAAGTAAGGGCTTGCTGCCTTTTAGTCTATGGGTTGAAGATAAAGCTCAAATTACAGACCAAGCAATTGGCAGTTTGTAATCTTAGACTGAAATTGTAAATTGTAATTCCAGTAAACGTAGTATGTAGCTTATAATTTATGCTTTCGAAGATGCCTGATGAGAATGAATCATTGTAAAGCAATTAAGGTATTTTATTCTTTGTTATTAATTGTAACATTATTGGTCGCACTCAAAGCGATTAACGTATGTTCAACCTTCTCCATGAATTTTCATGGAGAAGGTTGAACATACGTTAATTTGAAGTGATTTGAATGTCAATCATGTGCCTAGCCTTTTCCCAATTATGATGGGGTCGGCTTCCAGTCTAACCGGATGCAGCTGAATACCAGTATTTTACATGGAGCGATAGTCTATCTGACCTCCACGGCCCAGTTAGTACTGGATTGGGTAATACGGTACCCCTTGGTAAGACTGGTTGTTAGACTTCTGACTAACTGTAACGACTGTCAAAGATCTACAAATGACAGGGACCGTGACCAACGTCTTAACGTGCTTTCCGAGCCACGGAGGAAACTCGGTATGTAAAGGGCGGTCACCCATCTACGGACTAACCTAGGCAAGCGTGGCTTAACCTAAAGATCGATCCGAGTGGCTGTTATTATTTAGAATATCAATTGTTGGTAACACCCAACAAATCAGACACCTCATTGTTGTAGTTGATAGTGGGCGTTCATTATGCATGATGCTTAGGTAAGTTCATGCATATGATGATGGGCCTAAAGTATTGCCACCCACTAGTGCATGGAATGACCTCCAAAAATGGCCCGGTGTTGTTGTTCCGTGTATATTAGTTATACCAGGATAAGCCAAAGTATTTTGATGTTTAAAGTAAGATATCGCCACCAGTAGTGTTCTTAGTCAACTTTCAATAATTCCAGTCTTTCAATAATTGGCAATACCTTATTTTGTCTGTCTATATTCGAACTATCTCTAGGTAAAATAAAATGTGAAAGAAGACTGCCTGGAAAATGATTATCTTGCTATGAAGACCCTAAACGTAGCTCTGAGTTTTTCAATTAATCCCTTCGTCGATAAGCCAATGATCCACCTCTTCCCTTCTAAAGTCTATAGTTAGCACTTCCAACTATCATTACACCATGAAATCGTGACGACCTTCGATTTCCACTCTATGAGTAAGGGCTCCGGTACAAAAGAACCGTTTGTTTTAACATGTTTTACGTAAATCAGCACGTTACGAAATGATTAGTAAACTGTCTTATTTTATATAATTTGTGGGAAAAATGTCTGCAAATTTGTCTACAAATAAGGAATTGCAAAAAAAAAAGTCTATGAACATATTCGCTAAACAGATTTGAAACTTAAATAAAACTGATAAATGAAAATTCACTCAATAGTAATTATGAGTGCACGCCAACCCTTATTCAGTTTTAGAAAGTATACTCGTAGTAGCAATGTCAAATCATGTTCTATGTAAACCAGCAACCAGCTTCACCGCAAATTTCCCTTCGGCTTTCCATGGATGGAAACTGTGATAAAATCTACAGAAAATAAACACAAATAACTAAGAGCAAAACCGGACTCACCGTTTGCCCCCCCAGGCCGCACTCGCACAAACCTCCGAGTCGGGCGCTCAGTACGCCGCACGCCGCCGTTGAACGTTGGCCGACGCGAAGCATTTTCAACCTCATTCTTCGTAGTCGCACCTTTTTTCTCAAGCTCAGCCTCTTTTCGCGATTTGAATTTGGAGTTCCCGCGTCTAGTGAATCTGTTTGTGGTGGTTTCTATTTTATCTGTGGCGGATTCCGTCTCCGTTGTGTCTGGTGGCGCTGTCGCTTTTGTACGGCGAAGGAAATTGCGCTTTGCAGCCTGTGGACAAAAATAAACGGTTAGTAAAGTTTTATTTTATTTAATTGCAAAGGAGTTTTCCTGTGTAGTGTTGTCTCGGGCTTGACCTGAAAGGAATGTTGTTTATTGCTAAATGTAGTTACTACGTAGAACTATTTCGTACTATAGCTTTGTTTGTATTCCTATTTGTAAGGTCGTCACAATATCCTTAAGTTATCAATATGTGAACATTATGCAAAAGTCTAGCTTGAACTTTGAATTGCGCAATATTTGTACAAGTGAAGGCACCATAGTAAATTAAATAAAATTAAAGCTTTATTTGAAATCGAGAGATCCAACAAAATAATGATTAATAGTTAGTAAGTCTTGTTTTTCATAAAACTAACAATATACCTGGCGTAGGTAATTTGTTAGTTAAAATATGTTGTTCCGCAATTAAGAAATAAGCATTTATAGAACTTTAACGCATTAGTTAAAGCTATTAAAACCAACTGATGAAATAAGGATAAACATTTATTTCTAGAACTAATTCGCAATTTCCACACTGTATTTACTTTTTACGAAATAAGTCATGGTTTGTCTATGGCCAAATTAGTGTTGTTGAGATTTAATGGCGCGAATTACTTCGAAGGTGACGTTTGATTGTGGTCTAGGGATTATTTCAACTCATAGAAGTTGTAATACAAGACACTGCGGTTTCCTTTGCGGTTGAAATTACTGAATCGAAAAAAATATGACCCACATTACCGCCTACTTTATTTGTTCTAGTTTTGGATTAAATTACTCACATCCGGAGTTTAATGTTTAGATTAATGAAACATTAGCATTATTACTCGCAATGTATCCGCTATTACCGAAAATTAAATTAAAGTGATTGTTCAAAAATGCATTGTTTTATGTACCTACCTTCCTACCAGCAATGTGTTGGTCATGAATGTAATAAAATTTTAATCTTACTTGTTGATACTTTTTTATAGGTACTTCCTCCCTATCCTATAGATAGCAATTTAGTTTTCTAATACAATATATTTGTTACCTGAATATCTGCCAACTTAAAAATAATTTATATTTATTGGACCGGTTGTAAGAAGATCTACGCAGATTACTCTAGCCTCTTAATTGTTTTATTAGTTTGGATACTGGGTTGTGACGATAATATTTTCAGATTCGCAGTAATTTAATAAAAATGGAACTAGTTCCTTTGTCAAGAAAAATAATCGAAAAAAAAAATGATTACCATAAACTTGTTTTTAATCCTCACAAATCACGTGTTGAAACTTGAATTCACACAGAGCTAAATATTTAAAAATATACCAAATCACCATAATTTGAAATTCTAATGTAATGTTTTTAAACGTAACGTAGGACAGACTTAGTGGTTGTAAATAAAGGTTTTATTGGCTTTGATTTTTTTAATGGAAAACATTGGAAAATTCCATCGTTTTTTATAGCTTTTGGGCAACGTGATTTACACATCACGTAGATACCCGAGTAGCTTTAAATACTCGGCTAATTAGGTTTTCTTAAGTGTCTCGTATTTTTTTTTGTCTCTGGGATCTCTTGAAGATCTAGGTATTGGGTGGGGCACGATTGTTGGTATACATTTCTAAATACTTATATCCAGGACATCTCTAAAACAATATCGCGTCCTATCCTATTGTACTATTTATTTCCATACTAATATTGTAAAGAGGTTAAATTTGTTTGTAAGTTTGTATGAGAATTTATCCGATCTGATTCCGAAATTTCAAGATTCTTTCACTAACGGGAAGTTTCATTATCCTCGAGTGTCATAGGCTACGTTTCCGTGATCGGGAGCGAAGCCGCGAACAAAAGCTAGTCATATAGTATGACATAACAGAGTTTGCTGAATATTACCTTAGCTACCTTGGGCATTCTTTTTCCCCCAAGTCAGTGAAAACCAGTCAAAAACTAGTTTGAGTAAAAAATAACTTATTAGTTTACGTAAAGAATTTCTATCTCATTTAAATTTTAAATGAGCGTTCGTAGCTTCATAATATTCTGTTTTATGTTCTCAAGTTTTCTATATGGTTTTTCTTTTCTCGTCTTATAAATTAGTTATTTTTTTCTGTAATTTATGTAACGTTTTGATTTATCTCCTATTTTGGTTATATTTATCTTAATTTACTCATTAAAATTATATCTACATTTAAAATTGTTGTATTTTATCTACCTATCAGTGCGATACGAACGCAATTTCACAAATATTAAAATTTTATTCCATTCCAAATGTAAATAGATAAAGAAAGGTCATAACGTTACATAAATTTCATAACTGACAAGGCTGCATACCACAACTTCCAAAGTTATAAACAAAAAAGAAATCGCAAGTACGCGTCGCGCTGCTGATTCCGAATCATAAACAATTTAAGAATACTTTTAAATTCATTCATATCACCAATTAACGCGGTATGATTTAATCATAAGGTGAAATCTGATCTTAATTAAACATATTTCGGGCAGTATCAGGGTTTTCTTGTCTGTGGTGAGACACGGTCGGTTGGCGCGCAAACTGAGCGTGACAGCTAGAGGTTTGTGATGACCGGAGCGGAAACCTCTGTCATTGTAGTTTTATTTGTTAGATTGAAATTCGAAATTCAAAAATTGATTTGTTTTGACATTTGTACGCAATCGTAGATGCTAGAAATAAACGTTCATTATTATTACACTTTAACTTTCGCGTTTCAAAATTTTTTATGGAGTTTTTTTTATAGGGTGTCATAGTTTTTTGGTTAGCTGTATGTAGTATTAAATAATTCATCAATAAAGTAGTATCGTCCGTCGTTAATACACCACTAATTCTTAATAGGTAAGTAGTAATTTTAGTTAATTTATTACGAGTGTTCGAAAATTCGTATAATAATCTTACCTGTTTACTTCAATTTCTCTTAATTAATTAGTGATGTATGGCTTACGATAACACAGATACCCATTCAGTATGAACCCATACCTCGTAAATCTCTTAGATAACAGGTTTAAGACACTCCTATTACTCAACCCGATAATAAAGGTTATATGGTAAACCTAAGGTCTCTACTGACCCACTAAACCTAGGTACAAAGACATACGGGTACATAATTGGTTGTCAAGTCGGACGATTGAATAAATAAAATATGTTTTGGTATGGTGTATGTCCACTGTACACAAGAGTAAAAAAGGTTACTAATTTTGAAAGGAACGCATCATCGTCATTCCTCTGCCCTTAAGCCACTTATTTGGGGTCAGCGCAGCAAAGTTTTTCTGTATTTCTCAAAGGATTGACGATTACTTGGATTAGCACTATCATCATGAATTCATAAGTAAGGCAGTGTGCATACTTGGTAAAGAGACTATTAGTTAGATAAGCTAAAACAAGTGCGCGATCGACTCGCGTGGAGAGGGTTTCGTAAGTTTATAGATTTCTTATAGATTTTCCTGTAATCATAGGCAAAGAACTATTTTTTCAAAAATTTTCGCCCTTTAGTTTCGGGGTTAGAGGGATGTTCAATTTTCGCCTATTTTCTTAAATAACTTCAAAACTATTTATTCTAAAAATATATTTAAAAAAAATTGAGCCCTTTCATTTGATTTGTAACACGATACGAGGGTTCTGATGTCCTACTCAATCAAATTACTCGAAAACAGGTAGCTGTTCCCAACGTTCCTAGGCGTGACAATGATGAAGCATGTTCATGTACCTGACTCAATTGATTCATATCGTGCCAACAATTTAAATCGTAAGGTCTTATACCGTTCGTCATTGGCACACCTTATTTAATTAGCATTTTCTTACTGACTCATTTTATATAAATGCAGTATAAATGCACCACGTGGCTTTAAGTTGTGTTAAATATTTATGATGCAAAAACTTTTGTACCATATGCTGCTTACCTACAGGAATTTCTTAATCAATCAATCAAAGCATTTATTTCAAGTAGGCCAGTTACAGGCACTTTGGAACTGCCGAAACAAAGATAACACTGAAAAGTAGCTACAGTACAGCCCCAGTCACAAGACATAAAAAACTGTGAAAGCACTGTAGTACTTTTTATAAAAGCTCAGTCCTTATGTGTTATTGGTTATGTTATGTATGACTTTTCAGTAATAAATAAACTAGGTAAGTATAGTCTTAATACGGCCATGATATGGCTAGAGAGGGGTGACTACTGAGATGACTACTAAAGTAGCCCCCAGATACAGACCCCGAATAAATAAGGATTAAGACAGGAGAATGATGTTGTACTTACAGCCTTAATACGTAGATATAGTTACTACTTATATACGTTATACTAGCAGGAAAAAAGTGCATCAGCAAACGACACTGGTTTCTAGATTAATGGCCGCCAATCTAACCTTTTTACGTCTCAAGTTTTTGTGATTTCAGAACCGTTGCACATAAGTTTCAACACATTTTAACAGTGGTAGAGGTAATCATGTCACATACTTACCATATTTAAAAATATGAATGCACTTGCAGAGTCTCTCATAAAAATTATGTCGCAAAAAATATGTCGTAAAAACGCGGATTGCTCTAATGTGCTCTTAACCTTAGATCGTGACAGGCCCATTAAGGTACCTACTTATGTCGCGAAGTAAAAATAATGGAGGCAAAAATGTTAAGTATTTTAATGATGTTTTTATATTAATAACTGGTTCTATAGTTGTAGGATTAAGGTTTTATGTGTTATTTTACATATTTTGTTGGAATTTTCCTTATACATATATATAAAGAGATCCTTTCGTACATTTTTGTGATAGGTAGAGTAGATTTGATACGATTTTAAATTATATCAATTTGATACTACTGCACAACAGCTCTGCAAAAAATACTTAGATACATCGAACTATTTTATCAATGAGTGTTATAAGCAGTGTGCCGACCTGTTTGCCTTGTTTGGCCATTAGTTGATCCTTAGACCTATGTAGGTATAATAACTCTTTTCTTATACTTATCTACAGATGATAAATTGTTCCTCACCCCTTTGCCAACGAATTCCGTCCACTCTATTTCTTGAAAATCAGTGTTTTCACTCAGTGTCTACCATTTTTGCCCTCTGCAATTTCAGCATGCCTTACAAATAATTCTTCAAACAAACCTTGTCCTAACGACTAAAATAATCGTAGGTAGGCGTACAGGTGGGATGCTCAACATTTGTAACATAATCACACTGCAACATCACTCAAGGTGATCAACCATTGATCATCTCGGCACAAATTATAACATACCTACTCTTGTAATTGCGATCATACTCGTTCTTGTGCCCTTGGAATATTTTATCATGAGTGAAGATTTAATATTCCAATTTTAAACTCAGTAGGCTGAGAGGTAAACAAGATTTTTATTATATTTGCGCGGCAATTTGGGTGAAGTTTATTTGTATTTCCGTGTCGATGGTGGTGTAATGTAGGTTATGACGAAAGAAAAGTAAAGATTGCTCTATGGTCACTTGATTCTTCGTTCTTCTTCTAAATTCATTCGTTCTAAATTCTTCGTTCGAAGAGCACTATGTTAAGAGCTTGGTTTCGATGATTTCTTTTTCCTGTTAGTTAACATTGATGTCGTAATGATTATGTAAATTGGCGGTAAAGCTGTCACTTTAAAACTGACTTCAAAAATGGAGAATCATATTTTTCCCTGTAGAGCTAATTCACACTATTCAAGTTCTCTTTAAAAAATATATCCTGCTGAGGCCACATCTTCTACATTTTTGTTTACCTAATTGCCATCTTTTTGTATTCTTTTATTTGGTCCTCAATGATTTATAGTACTATACGCTATTAAGCATTTAGTTTATTTGATAATAGGGCAGATTACAATAACTGGTTCCTCAAAGGTATT
The DNA here is from genome assembly GCA_947578425.1 of Eugnorisma glareosa. Taxonomy (NCBI): domain Eukaryota; kingdom Metazoa; phylum Arthropoda; class Insecta; order Lepidoptera; family Noctuidae; genus Eugnorisma; species Eugnorisma glareosa. Next base: position 18,368,858 of record OX387973.1, on the reverse strand, counting down.
TGTAGATACTTAATGGAAGCAGGTTATGATAACTATCATAGGTATCATAGTGTTTACTGGCGATCGTCGCATTCCTACTGACATACATACCTATATTTATTTAATTATTTTAAGTAGGTAATAAAATATTTAGTATTTTAGTGATATTTGTAGTTTGTATTTATGGTCGCATTAAAATAGGTGGAAAATTTTTAACACAGCGTTCAGTACGTCTAACCAATGATATCCAAGCAAAAAAAAACACTGATTTAAGTGATTTTTAATTTTTTTTTTAAATTATAAATTGCTGTCGGCACTCTGGAATAAACACGTGTTTTTTTTGCTTGGTTATCTTTGGTAAGACGAACTGAACGCTGTGTTAAAATTTGACCATTTATTTTAGTAGGACCTTAAATAATATACATAATAACCTTACTTGTAATATAAACTTAGTCTATTATTTATTCATGACCATAATAGTTAACTTCGCTAACACCGTAATTGCGACTGACTGAAACTAGTCAGTTTACATGATCCTCACTTTAAATCTGTCTGCCTAGTTTGCCGCAACGGCCGGCTCTAATTGCCTAGATTGTGGTGAGAATAGGACGTCCAAAGACAAAAATTGCCATGAATGGTCAAGTGAGTAATTCTCAGTCCATTGCAAAACATACATGATCCTGAATTTTGAAATTATTTGTTTAAATAAGGAAATATTTTGTCTGAAACTGCTAACATAAGTTCTTTGTAGCTAAATTAATGAATTCTGAACGACAAACAATAAGTAGGTATGTACTCGTAGTAGATACCTCTACACGTTCACTGAGTTACGAACTATCATTAATCTCTGTTTTATGTCATCCGAATACGGCTGTACCATGTAGTTCTTATTTTTTGTTTTAGGTCGTGAAGTCACGTTTGATTTATCTGAACGACAAATAATATTTAACTGACTTACTTTATTATCTTTAAATTTCCGTAAATCGTATGGTACGGACGGCAACGATTTGCTAGTATTTTTATTATTCGTTTTATATTCATCATCTTCACAACATTGCCAAATATAGATGGAGAACCAATCAAAGGTAATATCTTAATGATATAGGCAAACTAAAATGAAACCACATTTTAATCTGAAGTCCAAAAAAGTTAAGGCTGTATGGCCGAACAACAGTACCGTACTTACGAATAAAAAACACGGAAGCTTTTTTGATTGCAAGTTGATTGGTATCTTAACAAGCTATACTGTGTTGTTTCAATTATGTTTATAGAACCATCGGAGGCCCTAGCACGAACGAGCGACGTAAACGTAACGTAAATTATTATTTATTTATTTAAGAAGTTTAGATAAATAATTACGTTATGTACAATAGCGGTACATAGGCGGACTTAATACCTCAAGGCATTCTTCGTGGTTCATGTTCAACCTTTGGGTTAAATAAGAAAATATTGTCGTAGGGTACAAATATGATATCTAAAAAAAAAACTTCTTGCTTCGAACGAAACCAAAATTGAAAATACTTGTCTGCCTCGTTGGTCTAGCTTGGTTCGATTCCCAGGTCGGGCAAAGTGTTATTGGATTTTTCCATCTAGAATTTCTGAGTAACAGCCAAGAAGTCTGGATTTGTGCCTGGTGGATGGCAATAAGATAGCCCCCTATTACATGGCACTTAAACATATTTGGCGAAATATGGGTGTACTATTAGGTACACCTCTGCATAACCCTTCGGGCATTGCAGGCGTGATGTTTTGGAGAACTGTCTTTGTCTATTTATTTTTGACGGTTATGAAGTTTTACAATAATTTGTAGAAATTATTTGATTTTGATTTGATTAATAACAATGTTTTTATTTACACCTGTCTATATTATGTATCTATATTGTGCTAATGGCAAAAAATTAAACCATAGTGCTCTAGGATTGTTTTCAGTATTTCTGATTCGAAAATGATTTGAATTTACTTTATCCGTTCGTAGCAAGCTTACTGTCAATTAAATCTGTAAAATAAAATCATCTGGGCGCCCTTGCGGTGCCAAAAAAGGCGCGAAGATTACGTGGCTCATGGTGAGCATGGTGTGGTGCTTTTGTTAAGGAATTTGGCCTTTTATATGATGTAGTACTAAAGATAATAGAGGAGTAATTATTGTTCTGTTAAGAACGTTTATCATTTTAATCTGACACATGAAGTCACTCATGTAAGCTATCAGTTTTGGTTGGTTTACGAATTTGAAATCGAATTTCGAACCAGCGGTGTCAGGTATTGTCATGCTCCATTCAAGAATACTTACATAAGATGTAGAGTTTACTTCAGTTTCGAAATGCTTTTCTCATTTGTTTAACAGCAATGGCTTTAGGTATGTTGTTTGTATGTTAGTTAAACTAAGCCCACCTTAGTTATCTAATGCACCTATAACGAGGTATATGGCAGTAGGTATTCTAGGTATGTGTGGTTCGGGTTTCATGGGCTAGCTTCCTTGTCGTAGAAGGTTCTCTAATTTAATCTGTGTTACATACAACTCTTTTCTAAAAGAGTGATTTGATCGATCGCCATAATATCGAAAATATTGATATAAAACATGTTGAAATCTCTATCTCTCTCTCTTGTCTTGTCTATTACCTCATAAGACATGTTTTTATTTTTCACACGCAGGTAACGTATGGGACCCCAAAATATGTGTCACGGCTCGTTACTCAATTATTTGTAACATCCACCACTCCATTCGCATACCAAAAACCCTCACAGACTACTTACTAAACCCTCACTGGGTGCTAAACCGCCAACATTGGCGAATCTCCTGATTCAAATGACGTCACAACTTAACTACCACCGCCATCTTGTTTTTAAAAGCAATTTCCACTGACAATTTCACAAATGTTGACAGCGCCCTCCTGTCAATGTCAATAAAGCGCGAAAAGAGCACTGTAGCTACATCCATACAACACGTATAGAACACATGTAAACACAAACGTACTACTAGGCAACCCTCATAAATGTATGCTCATCGCGAACCAACGACTTGTGAATCGAGTTAAAGGTCATTTTGAGTGCTGAATAACAATTTTATTGCTTTACGATATACGGAGCAGGAATGTTGAGTGGAATCTTTGCTTTTCCTGGTAGCTGGCCGCTTTGAATTGTCTATGGAATCATTGGGGTTTTTTTATGAAGACAAATGTGTTTTTAAATTGTTGTGGTGCATTAAATTTTTCTGTGAAGGTTGATTGCTTTGGAGGGAATAGGTAGGTAGGTAGTAAGTGGTGGATTTCTGGATGTATTTTTCGTGTAAAATAAGGTTTGCCTTCTGTTTTGTATAACGCTGTCGCACCGGTAACATGTTTTGTTTCTAATCTGAAACTTCTTATTTCAAACAAATGACTGTATGTATTTTGTTAACAGATCTTTAACCTTTCAAAATAATAATATTAAAATCTTTATGAATTATAAAAAACACCGTCTTTACGTTTTATCTTTTTTAACTAGGAAGTATTTAAAAAAGCGTAGCTCAACTCACGACTACAGCTCGATTTCAAAATCACCAATTCCTAATGCATTAATTTCGAATTATAATCACATCCATCCTCAAGTGTTAAGTGTCTATGTATCAATTAATGCGCAAAAATCTAAAAATATTTGTCATTTGTTTGTACGTGATGGAACGGTTGGCCATGAAACCAGTGGCTTTATAACCACTTGTAATAAATACGTAAAAACATACGTCCTTGTGGTGTTACCTAATGGTAATGGTGGTCGGTACTACTCAGTGGGTCATTTAAGAGCTTGTACTTATTTTGTAAAACAATTAAACTAATTGTTAAAAGTTGATGAAATTGAAGTTCATGCTTGCCCGTCAATTAATTATTTGAGCTAGCAAGCTAGTTTAAAAAGTATGAATCATTATCAAAGAGGTTTTCCATCTGCTTGGTTTTGCTTATTCAATTGTAAATTTTTAAACCAATTTTATTTCAATGTTTAAAGCCAAAATTAGGAAGTTTAGGTTAATAAATAAGTACCTAATTATCGTCCTCTATAAAATGCATGAACATGTATCTAAATATTAGCTACATTTTATGTATCATGCATGATTGTGATTGCACAAAGTAGCCATGACACCCATGACAGTTTCTCATTTTCCCGCGCAGATTGTGACAGCTAACTCTAATAATGTGAAGTTTTGTCGCAACATTTTACTCTATGGTATTCAGAAGTTAATAAGTAAAGTTTTTTACTGATTGCGGGATAGGATGATCAATTTAAATTAATATGCTAATCTCGAACGCTCAGTAGTGTATCACTGGTTAAGAAGCCTTAAATCTTGCTAAAAACCGTATAAAAAAAGCTGAATTGTCAAGACTTGCTCAGAAAAGACATGCGCAAATCATTCTGAATAAAAAAAAAACCCGATACATTATCCAGTGTCAATGTGTTGTTCTAATTACGCATATATCAGTATTATTTATTATGTTTGTAGGTATCTCTTTAATTGGACTCACTATAAACTAGATCACAATCCAGATAAAAACAAAAAACATGAAACATAACACCCAGATTGCCAATCGCCCATGGTAAAAAACGTTCATGTTGAATGTTCATTCCCATTTTAATAAAAAAAGGTTTTTATATAACTCGTTGCGAAACTACGCAGTTCATATTTCTTATTGAGATCTCGTATTCGATTTGTAGAATATTTATAATTAATATGTTAGAAAATCAATGTTTCGTAAAACTACGAGAATCAATCACATTTTGATGATCAACGCCAGTTTTTATTGATTGTTTGTTAATTTAATTGGGCCATCTCTGTATTTTTTTCTATTCATAATGATTCTCGGAATATAATAAGTGTATTAATTATTTTATTCGTATCCAACGCATATTATTATGTGACAAATTTGACACTTCTTCTAAATCAATTACAGATTTTATTTTATTATTTGTTAACTATTTTCTCGAACACTCCTCATCGATTAATCGAGAATCGATTGTACGATTCTCGTTTGTCATGCTAGCCAGCATTGCTTAGATGCCATGCGTGGGCCTTGGTCGCTTTGTTAGTATTACATAGCCCACACATTAGCATAACGGCCACATAGACATTGTGTAATTTAATGGGATTAAATTCCTTTACATGTGGCCTGTATACGTTTTGTTTGTCCTTTGCCAGTTATATCAAAGACGGTCACACTGTTTTATTTTAAAAATCGCAAACGTGTCTCACTCCTCTTTATTCTTTTTAAGGTGGAAGCACAAGGGTAGCCCGCGAAATTTTGCAGGTCAGTGTCAGGTTGTATGTTGATGAAAATATGAATCGCGCCTGTAACACGTATGCAGTTACAGAATTATAATCATTCCAAGTTCATATAATCCCATTGAGTGACTTTTTCATGAAATAGCTATTGAATGGGATTTTATTCCATACGTGTTACTGGCGCGATTCAGATTTTCATCTACGTACAACCTGACACTGGCCTGCAAATTGCAATAAACGTAAGAAAATTTAAATTTCGCGGGCTACCCTTGCGCATCCACCTTAAACTAAAGTTGCAGATTTAAAAACCAAAAACTCTCGTTTTTCTTTGAGATTAGTAAATATGACGTAAGGGAGCACATAAAGCTTTTGTACATACACGATTACACGTCCAATCCTACCTATCCCTTTTCGTAGAGTTTTTGCCTCAGTTCCACAAAACTTAGCTATCTCAGTTGCAATAACTTAGTTTGGGCATTTTTATGGAGCTGCCTCTAGAAAACTTTGATCCATAGATACTTAGTCAATGTGTCTTTGTGAAAACCATAAATTATTTAGAGTCATAATCCTGTCTCACGTCACGTAGTCATGACTCACTCCTTCATCTGTTTCGGAACTGAGGGTCCACTTACATGCGATTAGGTTGCCCAACCCTGTCACCAACCACATCTGACCATATCCGACCATGTGATGATGTGCAACCAACACTGTTATAGACAGATGACATTCTTGTAGACCTTGTAGTTTATGAATGGGATTTTTGTTATTATAATTAAAGAACCGCAATCTTATTAATAATTCCGTATTGGGAAGATCTTTATGTAATTTTATTTTCGGGACAGTGTTTTTCTGACAGAAATTTTACAACATAAAATTACCAATATAATTCCCGAATGGTGAGACAGAGGTGTAGCTTTAGAATATATCCACAATTTGCACGTTGTGTACCTATACCTACTAACTGAAAAGTGGTCAAACATGGCATTTTAGAATATTTTATGTTTTAAAAAGAATATTGGATGTTGTATTGATAACCACTGTGTTCAACATTTTTAAATATTTTAAATCGGCAATTACGACATGACAGTCTTTCTTTTTTTTTTTGCTATCCCTCCAATACGCTTATTTACTTACTACGGCCATAGCGTAAAGCCGGCTATTCAAACAGAGGCGTGCCAACTTTCGTACTGTTTGACCATGAATAGAATTTGCATAACGTCTGTCGCAACGCGTCAAAAATGGCGGTAAAACCTGAATGATGAGCTTTCTATTTAATTAGATGTTAGATAATTATTAGTGTTCACGGCTTCCTGCTAAGCCGATTTGTTGAGGAATGTGACATGCGGAATGATGTCTTGTTTAGGAATGTTAGTGCGGACATTGAAATCGCTTTATTCGTGCCATAAAAGAGTACAAGATTGCGGTAGTACCTTCGCTCGTATACCTCGTCAGTACTGACAGAACTATGTAGTATCGGGTTGAGAATAGAATTCGATTACTCGAGAAATAATAATATGCAATAGCCTACATTTAAAAGAGCCTTTAATTATTAAAACAAACAAAGAAACACCGGATGACAGCAGCAAACTACATTGCGATACACGAATGCATAATCTGTGATCAACATCGTAAAAATTTTCACACGCATTTTATGACGACAGCGTTACTTAACTGTATTCAAGTTAATTCGTTTACATTTATGTCTCAACGGAAAATATCTTCTAAAGTACAGGAAATGGTCTCATTACACAAATATGCTACACTGACCATAGATATTCAACCTTCTTAGAAACTCTTTAAGGAAATCCATAGACTAAGCTCACTCAAATTAACATTTCAAGTAGGCAAAGGAATTTAACAAAAGGTCCTGTTCAGCCTATTCGGGGCAAAGCGAACATTACATAAGTCATTACCTCATCGGTTAATGTTACGAGAATGTGAACCAGTTTAATAAGCGAGTTACCGGTTAATTTGCAAAATTACCGGCTACAATGAGAACGGAAGCGGAAATGTGAAATTGTGGCAGCACTATCAATCTTTTTTTTCCCGTGGTTATTTGTAATTAACATAAAATTGTAATAAGATGGTGCTCAAGTTAAAATTACTTTTACCACGATTACCGGAATTTATGATAACTTCAGCAATAATTAAATTAGTCTTGTATTTTTTTACCTGTTAGTTAATGTGCCACGCTTTATTTTATCGCAGCTCTAGCTTTCTTTCATAGTCCCGCATGTTTTATGAAAAATACAAATAAATATCAAAATTATCAAAAAAAAAACATCTTGAACCAGGTAAAATTGTAGGTAACGCATGGTGTCCTGTTTCTTCTAAAATTAATAAAAAAATCAAATTTTACTACAATATTTACTTCTACATGAGCTGCTCAATCACCTGTAAATATTGCCCCGACCAACATCACCAAAACTACGAGTATACGATCGGGACCTCGTTATGTCATTACGAAACTCGTCAGTAACATCGAGGTGTTATTTACATATTATATGAAGTAATATGAATGGAGGGCCTGTGTGTGTACTCTTGTAATATATCAATAAGCTTTGGTATAAGTGCCATCAGTGCCATAAAATAAAGACATGAGTACTTTTATTTCATAAATTATTATCTAAACACTAGTCAGTCTTTTGGTTTTATATTTCTACAGCCAGATCACCTTCCAGTCTATGGTAATATTACGGGAAGTTTAAACTATTTTTCTGGGTGTCAATCTAAAACATAGTGACGAATAGACACGTATAGTGAAGTTTCTAGGTAGATGCGAGGAGAAATATTCATAGTTGATGGGCAAAATAATTGGAGAGGCACCAGAAATAGAAGTCAATTCAGCATATGCGGTGGGCGTATTGGGGGATACATAAATAATTTTGACGTCCAAAAAGCGCTCCTTCCCAACTAAATTCGAAGAAATTACTTTAGATTATGATTTACGATCGATACGTTGACACTCCATTCATTCCCACATCTAAGTCCTACTCAATAAGCTAGCTCAAGTACCCACCTACTTATAACCCACGAGATTAGCACAAAAACCTGCCAGTATTAATGCGAGCTTTGATAAGGTGATCGATAGAAAAAGTGCTAAAGATATCTAGTTATGTTTTAGTTCTCCGAAGTATGAGGAAACGAGTGCTTATGATGTAATTAGGTGTTTTCTATATCTTTATTAGGAAAGAAGTTATGTGTCTTGGGTTTTACTTTAACGATTAACAGTATGTAACCTGTGGACCTGTGGAACTCGCGCAAAAAGGGTTCTGTACCATCGTAGTGGGGAGCCCTCTTTAATTTGAAATTTATTTTTATTACGTGTTGTTATAGCGGCAACAGAAATACATATTCTGTGAAAATGTCAACTGTCTACCTATTACAGATCATGAGATACAGCCCGCTGACAGAAAGACGGACGGACAGCGGAGTCTTACTAATACAGGGTCCCCCTTCGGGTAAGGAACCCTAAAAAGGATATCATATGCCTACTAATAATAAATATCTAAACGATAGTTTTGGATTTGTTTCTCATTTAAAATCTTATATCATTATAAATTGGAATCACGTTAGAACGTAACACTAATTAGTAATAATCAGAAGATTTATCGATGATCGTTTTAAATGAATATAAATCATATCATTAAATATTTAATTTATATTAATTGGTCGGCCTTTACCTCGTCAATAGTTTAAGTTTTATGTTTTAGGTCAACTAGTCATCTATTAAAAAATAAATCTCAAATTAATATGTCAGTATTGATTGCACGCATTTCGATCTATCAAAAAAAGTTTGGTGATCAAATATAAGATTCTCTTTGAAATTAGAAAAAATCGTTAGGTACATAGTTAAGCTATCCTATAGTAATCCCAAGTAATTACATAAAACAACCTTTGGGAGTCGGTATTAATAATTTATAGGTAGTAAACATAATTTCACCTTAAATAACGACTAGCAATACTTCTCCAGTAAGATGACCCATGTATGTGCGAAACGCAATCATTAATTCGGATCCATAGACTACTTAAAAAAGCAATCAGATTAAAAAGAAAAACAGTAATTAATAAAAGAGCGTTGAAATCAAAACGTGTCACCATCAGCATCTGACGCAATCGTTAGATAATATCTCGCTAAACAAGTCATTGCTCAGAGAAAGTAGTTTTCTCCGCTCGGATGCTGCGCGTCAATCTGTGGGTGAAATGTGCGCGCAAATTAGATGGATTGATGGTTTGTTTAGCATGTAGGTGCTATATGAGTAGCTGTAGTAGTATTTTATGATAATAGCTTTTCTATTTCGAAGCAATAAGTGCGGCTTTCGTAATGGATAAGAACACGAGTATTGCTACCGATGCGATTTTCCAATCTATTATTTTGTGATAGCATAATATGGTGTGAATATTTTAAGATTCTCAATTTTGACATTATTTTTCGGACTTGAAAGCAAATTATACTGGTTTTCATAACAATATACTCTCAATAAAAATCTATGCCATTAATAATCACTATCCGTTCAAAGTTTTATATCTCTACATATAGGACAAAATTATAATTCGAATAAGCGTAAAATACAGATAGAACTAAAACTAACTATGCTGTAGTGCACTATCCACGAGATAATACTGTTAGACAAGGCATGAACTACCAACTATAAACAAGTTGACAAAACTAAAAATGATGACTCGTTTCTCTTATAAAACCACAGCGTCTTACGCATTACCAGCCTTTTATTAACAACAACTGAACTCACAAGATTTCAATATAGTATTATATGTAGTGAAATCGACGGCCAGTAGCATCGTGCATCGCAAGAAACCGGCCATTCCTCTCCGATGCTAACAACTCTCACAGTTCGCGTGGGAACCAATCTTTATATACACCTATGTATTTATGTAGTCTAGACATAATAAATTACGATCTACTACAGTGATTGAACATTATAATGTTTGTAAAAACATCCTTAACGAAGCCGAATGGCATTTATTCTCCTCGTCATTGCGATTTTTTTTTTGTTCTGGACCAGTCCTGGGAACTTTCTAGAAATGGAGATATTGGAGGTCAAAGTTCCAACTTTTTCACATGTTTTTTTATTACAAGTTTTTAATATTATGAATTTAATTAAAATACTTCATTGGTCCCTTTAGTAATGTATCTCAGCACAATGTTTGGAGTACGTTACATAGAGTCCTACAGTAAAACGTGACTTTTCACCCCAAAAAAAAGTCATTTTCCAGAAATAATTTTTGCGTATAGTTACTTAGTTTGATGAACAGAATGCTTGGTTACCAGCTTCATGGAGGTTTCATTTACTCCTTGTATACCTGCAAGTCTAAGACAAAGGATAAGGAAAAATCATGATGGAATATTATGCTACCAAAAATCAATCGTGTTGAAATTCACGGTATGAATACGAAACTATTTGAAAGAGAATACTACCCCTCTGAATTTACTGAAGGTGGAAACAAATGTTATAATTATGTGATTAATGATAGTCAAAAGTCCCATGTAATAGGATAAGAAACTATTGTCAATTATTATGATACTAATGTATTTCTTTTTCATTGTTTCAGGAAAACATGGAAGGAGGATGAAGCATAACTGCGGTAGCCAGATTCGTCTGGTGATGTGAAAATTAAATTATGAAGGAAGGCATGGGGCCTTGAGTAAGAAGTTTGAAGAATATCGGCGAAGACTGAACTGACGAATTTTCTGCTGATTTTAAGAACAATAACGATGAAGAATATGGGCAGTTTTATGAAGAATTTTAGAGAATGTCAGGGTATATTTAAGAAGACAATGATGATAGATATTGTAAAATAAATCAAGTCAATTTGCGTGTTTCCTTGATTGAACCCTGAACCCTTATTAATTACCCTTCTTGAGTAACTATACCATCTGTTGTAGGATATTGAATTTAAAGTAAAAAAAATAGGAATGTTAACAGAGAAAGATGTAATTCGATATTGAAAGTCGTGATTGGAGGTATTACTTTTACTCCAATCGCAATAAAAACAACATAATTGTGATCAGAACTTTCACTTTACGAAGATAAAATTAAATGCAGCAGGTATCAGAGACCCAGTTTTACATAATATTGACAAAGAATTTTATGAAAAAATCAAATACATTACACTTTTTACTGAAAAAGGAACTCCAACTTTTTCAAAGATATAAACCAAGCATTTTATGGCAAATTAGCAAACAATGGTTTAATATAGCTACTAAAATTGAGTACTTCTAAGGTCATATTTCTATGACGAGCAATTTAAATGACAATTTCTGCTTACGAGTATTAGAAAAAAGCAACTGTACCCAATCGGGAAGTAGGCGAGCAGTTTTGCTTTTTACGTAGGATCTGGATATGATTTAACACAACAAGTCATCGGTGTAAGTGGATAAAGTATGATGTTATCTTTCAAAATTGTACGAGGACACAATGCTGATTCTATCCAACAAAGACAAAAGACCTCTGCCTTCCACACAAGGAAAATAGCTTAATTCTATACAATCTACTTGATATCATAGCAGCGTCTGCTAAACCGGCCCACAAGTGGGTCGTGGATGATACAACACTCGTAATTTATTAGCTGGTATTAGAGAACTCGAGACTTTGTCCACGACACAAGCCTCGTTGCTTAGTGTGGCACCGAGATGGCGCTGTGTGTAATGTCCAGCGATATTTATTTATTTTATTTATGTATTTACTTTACGTAAATGGCTACAGAATTATTTTGAAACGGAAATAGAATGAACTTTGAACCCACAACGAATTGATAAAAACAAAATACTGATAATATCATCAAAAATCATGCATCGGTACGGAACAGAATATTATGTCCAAGTTACTAGAAAAAGTCAGAATTTAGCATCTAACATTAAAATGTGAAATCGGTGAAATCGCTTGTTAAGACCAACATAACATCATCTATGTTAACCAAACACTATAAAGTTTACCACACTACAACCTGTTTCGTCCCAAAATGAAGAATTGAAGCCACAATATTGACTACTTTGTATCATCTCAACTCAACCGTGATTCAAGATTCATTCGTCCTCCTATTCCGTGCTCACACTGTAACCTGGTGGTATCCTACAGCCTACACTTTAAAATGAATCAATTAAAAGTAAGCGCCAGAACCCCTGGACCAAAAGAGATATTTGATGTTTAGAAAATACCAAAATGCACTACCTTTTTGCTACTATTTGGTACCTATCTTCAAATATTTACTACCTCGATGGACAGCGAAAAAACGCGTAAAGAAAGTGGTCAGACATTCTGACGTCACGAAAAAAATATATGTTGAGGTACTAAGAAGGTAGTAAATATTTACAAAGAGAAAAAAAAAGTTATGCTGTCGCAAAATTACGAAAAAAAAATGGTCCGAACCACCTGACGTCAGAATGTCTGACCACTTTCTTTATGCGTTTTTTCGCTGTCCATCGAGGTAGTAAATATTTGAAGATAGGTACCAAATAGTAGCAAAAAGGTAGTGCATTTTGGTATTTTCTAAACATCAAATATCTCTATTGGTCCAGGGGTTCTGACGCTTACAATTTAAAGGCATGAAACTTGTTAATGTTCCGAACAACAAAAGTTTTTGTTTGAACCAATACAGAAATACATTCCACATATTAGTTGCTAAGTTCCCTGTGGCAGGCACTATCAGAATGATGAAATCACCGACCATGTAATTACGATGAATGAATATACAAAGACAGTATGTACGCAGGTTTGTATACGAGAATCACGAGGATCCAATATCGTAAGATGCGCAGGAGTCACGACTTTTCATTATTTATTACTGTAAGTATATAATGTGGCCTAGGGTTTGAACTCTGCAGCTGCTGATGACAAGATAGAAGCTAGTATTACATCTCAAATTTTGATGATACTAACAATATTTTTCAAAATGAGAATTCGGTATTTAGAGATACGAAGTATAGTAGTAAGTAGATCAGCCATGTTTGTACTTTATAGAATACTGAAAATGCTACTGTAACGAACTGAAAGCAACATCCCAAGTTCAAAAACCATGAAAGACGATTTTTGTACTTCTTTCCTAGGTACTTTTAAAAGCTGTAATTGCAATTTCACACTATACATATTTGTTGCAATTTCTCTTGCAATCCTTACTAAATCCGTATTGCAACTACTACTAGATATCAATCACCGTATGATTAACTAGAACCTACTATCTATATAAACCTAGCTTACCTAACTTTAGGTTTCATTTAACGGCTGTTAGTTCGAGCATAAAAGTGAAGGGCACTAGGTATATGCTGACAGTCTCATGTGTGATTAAAATTCTAATGCAATGCGGGTCATTGCTATTAGATTATATGTTTTAGGTTAATTAGGTCACCTGTGAACATGAGAAAGCTAACTAGAAAAATAAACTAAGCTTAGCCTTAACCGTAAAATTCAAGTATCCGTTTTACTCTATTGTTTTCAGTGTACCTGGACAGATAGAATTTAGATCATACACATTACAGGTATGATAGCAAAGTGATATTTCAAGACAAGCTTTGGATACATTACATGAAGAGAACTACTCTGTGAAGTCCTAAAGAATTTTAATTATCTATACTTACAACATTTATTTCTAGTGATTTCGGCTGATCGTTGTCTTCAAGTCAGTGAATCGACCAGGGAATCGTGAAACTGTTTTATATATATCTATAACTACGAAATAACCGTTTGTCCTACTGCCGCTCTGCGAGAATCTGTTTTACGCCTGAGGGCAACACTATTATAGATTTACTATGCAACGTTGTTTACTTTCAAATTTTAGTCTTAGCATTTATCTGTCCTGGGTTTCAATACTGATTTTCTATAATGACTACCATTCTGAAAGGCATAATCAATTACATCCGTTCACGTCTTTCAAATATACTGACTGATGATTAACTGTTGTAAGTTCTGTCAAAAATTCACAACGTTAGATTTGACAGTAGATAAACCAATCAGAGACTTTATCTTGCTATGATGCTTCCAGAATCATTGAGAAATAATAAGTAAGTATGTATGTACGGAATTGGAATGGCAAAGCATTCTATCGACTGTTAGTTATGAATGAGTCAGACAGGTAACAATGAGTACCTACTTGTGAATGAATTCAAAGTCTTTGCACGTTGATAAAAAGCCTTTTGGCCTTTGAATGACGTTGAGGAAAACGCGGTGTTGGTAAACATTTGTAAATTCTATTAAAATCACAAGATGGCGGCGGTAGTCCAGATATTTGCCACACGCCAGAAGATCCTTGTACAGTATTACATTCCATTGCAAACGGGTGATACTAAATCATTAGTTATCTGTGGTGACTTTAATGTTAATATTTTAGACAAAAATTAGAATAGCAGTAGATTCTTACATCTTTTTAAATCATTTAATTTGTCAAACGTGTTTTCGGAACCAACTCGAATTACTACAAATACTGCTACATGTATTGATAATGTTTTTTGTTGCTGCGATTACTTAGATAAATCCATTGTAAATTACCTTCCTTCTGATCACAGCGGGCAAACCGTTGCTTTCGAGTCCTACACACCATTACAAAGAATCCAGATAAAATCTAGACTACTACCACCCATTAATTTGAATAAATTTAATAAACTTAATTAGTAATTTAAGTAATTCCGAGCCACATTATTGAAAATGTTAATCAATTTTATGAGGAATTCTTTTCGGTAGTTTACACAGAGTTCAATAATACATTAAAAATGAAAACCAAATCTATTTGCCCAAAGTTTATGTTCAGTGACTGGGCAACTAAGGGTATTAGGAAAAGTAGGGAACGATTGTTTGAGCTGTACGGCCTTAAGCCTTACATCAACTCAGAAACTTTTAATAAATATGTTACAACTTACTCAAAAATTTTTAAAAACTCCTTTAAGGTAGCTAAAGCCTTATTCATTAGCAACAAGATTAAATCCGCCGATAATAACATAAAGACGGTTTGGAAAATCATCAATAGTGAAACTAACAGAAATAAAAAATATAATAATGATATCACTCTAGAGACTTCACGTAGTCTTCTTAGCTCTGAAACTGAAGTTGCTCAAGAATTTGTAGATTTCTTCACTAGTATCCCACTTAAAACTACTGAAACCTTAAATTCCTCACCCTTGTTTTCTATTGATTTATTAAGAGCGAACGTTTCACCCTGTACGGTTGAGTTTCAATTTAAACATATAAACCCCATAGCAGTCATTAAAGCTTTTAAAGAAATCAAAGTCAAATTAACCGAGGATCTATGGGGTATGTCAGTTAAATTTTGTCAAGCCATTTTTGAGACTATAGCACCGTACTTGGCCTTAATATTTAATTTGTGTGTGGACCAAGGAGTCTTTCCGGACCTTATGAAATACAGCAAGGTAATACCACTTTTCAAGTCCGGGGACAGTAAAGACACCAATAACTATAGACCCGTATCCGTATTGCCGGTTTTCAGCAAGGTATTTGAAAAGGTAAAGCTTAATCAAAGGCTCAACCACTTTAACACCAATAAAATCTTGCATGAGAAACAGTATGGTTTCACCAAAGGACGTTGTACGACTGACGCTGGTGGTCATCTTATTAAAACACATATTTACTGCGTGGGAAGAGGCACAAGATGCCATAGGAATTTTCTGTGACCTCTCGAAAGCATTTGATTGCGTAAACCATGAAACCCTACTCTTAAAACTTGAACATTACGGGTTAAGGAAACTTGCGCTTAGTTTAGTGAAATCGTATTTAAACGATAGACATCAGCAAGTACAAATAAATGTGTCAATTCAATGGGTTTAAAAGTAAGTATGGGTGTACCACAAGGTTCGATATTAGGTCCTTTCCTCTTTTTGGTATATATTAATGATCTACCCCATTTATTTAAAAACCAACCGCAAATGGTGTTATTCGCTGACGATACTTCTTTAATATTTAAGATAAACAGACGTGCCACAAATCTCGACGACGTAAATAACGCCTTAATGCAGGTCCATAATTGGTTTACCGCTAATAATTTAGTATTAAATGGGAAAAAAAGAAGTGTATAAGATTTGCTCGACCGAATGTTAAAAGTAGTGATAGTGACATAGTATTGAATCAAGAGAAACTGCAATTCGTCGAACATACTGTTTTCCTGGGGATCACGCTCGGCTCAAGGCTACAATGGGGTCCGCATATAACATCTCTTGCAGTACGGCTGAGTTCAGCAGCATATGCTGTTAGAAAAATCCGCCAATTTACTGATGCAGATACCGCGACGCTAGTCTATTTTAGTTATTTTCATAGTATTATGTCATACGGTATTTTACTATGGTATATACTACTACGTGCTGCAGACATTGAGTCTATATTTATTCTGCAGAAAAGAGCCATCAGAGCCATAATTATATGATCTACGTAGGCGCGATTCTCTAAGGGAACTGTTTAAGGAAATTAACATCATGAAAGTACCTTGTCAATACATCTATGAAAACATCATGTACGTTAGGAAAAATCTGCATTTATTTAGTAAAAGAGGTGACAGACACCACTATAATACTAGAAACAGGGACCAACTAGTACAGCCAGGTTTCAGGCTAGCTAAAGTAGACTCATCTTTCATGGGGTACTGTTTAAAATGTTATAATAAAATACCTCCCCACATTCAACAACTGAATGAGACAAAATTTAAATCTTGTATAAAACGCACACTATGTAGGCAAGCATATTATAAGTTCGGGGATTACATCGATGATAAAAATGCTTGGCTCAATGCTGGTCCTGCTCCACAACCATAGGGGCAAACTAATCAGAAGCTCATGTGAAATTATTGTGGAAGCTGCAGAAGGTTGTAAAAATATCTTTGCATTGTATAGATTCAATCTCTTAGTATTATATAACTGCATAGCACATGTGTGAGTACTATGTACTGTAAAGCTACCATTTACATTTAGTTATCCTTCATTGACTCGAATGTGCCCTGGTGGCTGACAGGCTCACTCAAATGTCTCGCTGATAGTGGCGGGTGTGTTGGGTCGTTTAGTTCCCTTCAATATGGTTGAGCTGAATGGGGCTGATGCATGCGGCATGTTCGTGAACGGGCGCTGTCAGTTGGGACTGGTCATCTCTTAGCTGCCACGGTTTATTTTAACTACTTTGTTTTTAAATTGTTGATAGTTATAATCTTTTACTCTGGACGCTCTTAATGTGCACGTCTTTCTACATTGTTCTCACATAATGTATAATCTCAACATGAATGATGTAACCAAGATCTTGTAACAATATTTTGATTGAAAAGAGTGTCCATGGAGTTTCTTGCCCATTCTTCTCCATAGAGATCTACGCTTTGGAATGGGCAACTACAGTACTTTCACAAGTTATTATGCCTTGTGTCTGTGACTGTAGCTTCGCCTTGGTTTTTCTCACTTTCAAAAGTGCCTGCTAAGGTCTAATTGAAATAAACGCTTTGAGTTTGAGTTTGCTAGTTTGGGCACATATCACTGTAATGTTGCTTAACAACAAATGAGAATATGTACGTTTTTAATGTTGAAAATTGCAATGTTTAATGCACTTAGAAAGGATAATAAATCACTTCGTTTACGCACTGATAAATATGCAGTTAAGTTTTAGTAGGTAGGTACTTAGTAGGTTTAATTTAGACATCCAGTTGTTTGTAAAGTGATTGACCAAGATTATATTTCCGCAATTTATGAAATATTTTTTTCTTGTAATCTTTTTTGTATCTTTGTGTTTCCAATAAAGTTAAAATACGAATATTTCTGTTTAAGAAACACACATTTTTTTTTTTTTTTTTATATTTTTATACCTTCGATGCGCAATTTCTAATGAAATGTCCACACCACAATGTATCTATGTATTTTGACACGACTCTGTGAAAACCTTTTGACTATGAGAGTCAATTGTCTTTCAATAATAGACAACTATTGTTCTGAACACGATAAGAAATAGCACAATGCAGCTTTAAAAGGTGACGATAAAAACATCGATTACGGTAATCAGTAGGTAAAAAGATCTGAGAAAAGTATTCGCTTAGAACTAATTTGTATAATTAATGAAAATAGATTATTATTTTTTTTAAAAGCGCGGTAGAAACCAGAATAAGTAGTTAAATATACTAAGAACTGAAAGTCAGTATAATGTTTTGAGAACTTTATCCACTACAGTTCGAGGACGCAGTATTTTTTTTTAATTGTACGCGCACTGAAATGGCATTTAATTTTAGATATCTGTCAAAATCTGTTCACCACAATTTATTGTTCTAAAAAGCATTTTTGACGACCAGAGACGATGACTTTTTCAAGTACCTAGGTACTAATAAAAGGCCAACCATGTAACTTAAACTAAAAAATAAATATAAATAATCACTTACTTACCTGTGAATCCCAGTCTTGATTCAGCACAAACAAGATAAAAAGTATGCATTTGTGTTAATTTACGTTAAGTTTTAAATTATATAGATATTGTGACGACTCTGTTGATAAAAGGGGTGCAAGCACAAAATATGTCCGTCAATATTGTTACAACTAAAATAACATAAGAAATTAATTCTAATACTTTATTACAAACCTTTTTCTTTGAATGTTACAATATTTCATTCACATTATTACAAAAAACATCCCAATCCTAACCATTCATATGTACATTTAATGGTAACGATTAATAATTATTAATATAATAATAAAACCTTTAAATAAGTGTAATCTAATCATAACCTATGACATTTTGTAAAGTGAAAGTCTCTTCTACCAAAACGAACTAATAAATACAATTATTTGGTACAATAAAACTTTCATTAAAACCTAGAATATTATTAAAGCTATTAAAATCTCTAAGAAATATGACTATAAAGATGTTGTGTACCTATATATATAAGTTATCCCATCAGTGTAAAAGAGTATTTTAAAAATTATCATGTTAAAATATTACGCCTTGAAAAATCAACGAATGACAATTTTAAAACTTTGCATTTTTATGACGGTCTTATTTTCGGATTCGGACGAAACGTGTTTGCATTATTATAAACCAATTAAACAAATAATATCAGTCGTTCATGTTATTATGGCCAGAGAAACCGGATCCTACCAGTGGGAGCCGCATAAATCTAGTAAGAACTAGATTCAGCCGGACTTTTAAGTGTCTCCGGTGACGGGGGGCGTTGTTGTTTTTCTTGGGAAGAAGGCTGGTCTAAAATTAGGTCTGATTGGTTTGAAATAGATTTTTCTTTCTGTTGTCGTCTTTGGACTTTCTGTCGTGAACGGTTTAGCTGTAGTGAAGGTCTTAACTACTTTGGAGGAGTTGTTTTTCTTCTTAAGATCTACTGGGACGTTTTGAACTCTGTTTGCACTGAAACGTGATTTAAACGGACTAAAAGTGGTTTTGTTTGCTTTCTGACTTAAATTCGATGCTACAGTCGCGTTTATTTTATTAACTGTTCTGGGAGCTACGCTTGGTCTAGTAAAGTTTGAGGATTTTATGATTAGTCTTCTAGGGAATCCGAATTTGGCCCGTTTTGTGTCTATGGGTGATATTTTAACTGTTGTCGTTTCTTCAGGTACTGTTTCTGTAGTTGAAGGTGCTTCTGTTACAGTAGTTGTTGGGTCTTCTGTGGTAGCTTGTGTTGTAGACAGCATATCTATGATCGGACTTGAATTTGACAGACTTTCCGTTGTTGTGGTCGTTGTGGGCGTAGTCGAGGAAGTAGTGGTGGGTGTCGTAGAAGAGGGAGTAACAGTTGAACTTTCAGTTTGAGGTAACACTGAGATATTGATTATCGGATTTTTCACTGTAGCCACTTCAACAGCAGAACCTCCGTTAAATTCTTGGCCTTTAGCAAAAGTAAGAATGCTACGGCCTGACTCAGGTTTCAAGGGAGTTATTTTAACAATGTTCGCTTCGTCTCCTTGGGTAGGTACTGATGCAGAATATACGACAAAAGGATGATTTTTATCATCATTTACTTTCCGCGCCATTAGTGGGTTCTCAGTTTTGAACAATCCTTCTAAAGATAAAGTGGATGGGTTAGTCAGCATAGAACGAGGTGTTACTATTTCGAAACTTTTGGCTGCTCTTACTTTTTCATTTTCGTATGCTGCGGGAACAAATTGCCAGGAAGCGAACAGTGGTCCGTCATGTTCCTCATCAGTTTTGTTTTCTTCATTTACGTAACTTAAAAAGTCGTCGTTGGGTAGATGTTCCACATGATCTTTGTTTTCATCGGCCTTAGAATCAGATAATTGCTTGATATGCCTGTAGGCTTCGTTAACACTCTCCGACGCAACTAGATTTTCTTTGGGCGCGTCAGGGTAAGTTTCAACTAAAGCTCTCGCATTTCTTGTCTCGTCAATAAGTATATGATTTTCAGGAGGGTGCTCTACTGGATATATGTGACCGTATTTTGTCAAATAAATTGGAATGTCATCTTCGACTATTTTGATAAGACTAAATCTACTGACTTCACCAATTTTATCAGTGACTGGTTTCTTTTCAACCATGATTTTGCCTTCTTCAATGTGAGTGGTTTCATTATTTTTGTTTATGTGGTGCTTATCTAATTTTGAGTTCACTTCAACCACTCTTGTGATGGAGAATAACTTGTCAAATTGTGTCTTTATGATAGGGGGTTGTGGCGGAGATGGCTCCGTTGTAGTAGTTATGGGGATAGTCGTAGGTACTAGTTCAGTTGTTGTTTCTGTATTAGGTACCGTGTACACAACAGTATTTTGTACGATTGTCGTTTTTATTTCTGCTTCAGTTTGTGAAATTGTAGTAATATCTTGTGTTGTAGGATAGTTTGTGGTGCCTTCTGTACTCTCTAAGTAATCATCAGTACTGTTGTCTACTTCCATTTGGTAAGTTGCTGTTTCCATGTCCATTTCATCAGTATTTGCTGTAGATGCATCCTCAGATGTCGTGGGCTCTTTACCGTCAGTCGTAGAAGTTACTGTGAGATAATCATCATCAAATGATGTAGTGTTTTCACCATCAGTAACTGCAGTGGTCGTAGTTGTTATATCATTAGATTCCTTGTCAGCTGCTTGAGTTCCATTACTAATAATAATTGGTCCTGTACCTTTAGGTCTAGGGGCAGCCACAGGGGAATTGTAACCTGGTGGGAAGTTTTGCACTCGTTTTTTACCATCAACAGCTGGTTTGTTGCTAAATCTAGTTATTATTCCAGTTCTGTTTAGAGAACTTGAGAATCTTTTCGGAAGTTCTGTTGTAAATGTAGAAGTTCTGAATGTGTTTGAGTTTACTACGCGGGGTCTAAAACCAGGTCTCCTTGTTGTGAGAGAAAACTTTGTCGGTGTTTCATTCTCGTCAACTACCTCTTCATCATAATGCCCCTCTTCTTCTTCATCTAACAACTCCTCAGAATTAGCAGCTTCTTCTTCAGAGTCAGGTTTCCTTGTGAAAAGCTGGTTTGGTGGTACAAAAACGAACGGATTATCTGATTCTGGATCTTCTTCAAGAAGTTCCTCGTCATTATATTCTTCTTCATCTTCGAGTCTTTGAGTGGTTCTGGGAGTAAAAGGCTTTCTAGTAAATATTTTAGAAGAGAATGGTCTCCTAGTACTTCCAGATGGTCTGAACAGTGGTCTGTCTGCAGTCGCAGGACTTGTGTAAACGCCAGGATTGTATTTTCGGCTAAACACTCTGGTGGTAGATGGTACTGAAGATTCCGTGGACGGTGTGTATAACTTCTTACGTGGCCTGTAAGGTGACCTACTTCTGCTTGTTGATGTGGTCGATACAGTAGTGCTGACAGTTGTAGTTTCTGTTTGAGAGTCATCAGTTTCAGTTCCAGTTGTGTTTTTGTTTTCTGAAATGTCCACAGACTTTCCTTCAGATATAACTGTTACCTCAGGTTTTTCTTCCGTTTCAGGTTTTGAGTTTGTTTCAAGTTTTACTTCACCTTCAGGCTTATTGGAACTTTCCTTATTTTCTCCTGTAGTCTTAGCATCACTGTCAGTACTTGCTTCAGTAGCAGCAGGTGCGGCTTCTGTAACTGTTTCTTGACTGTTTTCCGTGTTTTGAAGTTCATCCGTTTGATAATTTGCATTAGGTTCAGTGTTAGCGGCTACTGTTGTTTGTTCGACTATTTTCTCTACGGGTTTTTCTTCATCCTTTTCTATCACTTTTTCTGTAGCCTCTTCATTACTTTCTTTATTTTCACTTTTTAATGCCACCTTTAATTTCTTCTCTTTGTAAAATTCGGTCACTTCCTCAATGATTGGCTCTGATACAGTTTCAGTAGTTGTGGTAGTGGGTCGAGTCTTTTCTCCGTAGTTTAGTTCTTCAGTAGTAGAGCTTCTAAAAGTATTTAGTAAACCAACAGACTTGGCTGTTAGTTCGGTGGCATTTTCAGCAGGCTTCAGTTTCTTACGAATGATTTTGCGAATCCTCTGAGGGCCAGGTGCGGTAGATGTTTCAGTAGTAACAACTGGTTCTGGAGCTGTAGTTGTAGAGGTTGGCCTACGTCTGATAATTCTGAACCTCTTTTTACCAGAATCATCAATTGGAACTGTTTCAGTTGGAACATTCACACTATCGGCTGCACTTGGGGTTCTGAATTTCTTAATAATAACTCTACGTTTAGGTGTTTCTTCAGTTATTTCACTTTCTTCGTCATCTTCGTGCTCTTTTTCTTCTCTGGCACTTTCCGAAAGTAAAATATCATCAACTCTACCTTCTGGTTCATCGTCATCATCATCATCATCATTGGACAAGGTTTGCTGTGTAGTTGATTGACGAGACGGGAATGGTAACTTTCTCGCTATGATTCTTGGTGTAACGGTGGCTGTTGGTCTGGATCTGCCAAAAGGCAGACGAGGTGCAATTCGTTGGGGCGTTGTAGTTTCTTCAGGTGCTTCAGTATTTTCATCATCCTCTGCGTCAGGTGAAGCAGTTGATGCTGACGATCGTGTAAAAGGTCGTGGAGTGAATCTTGCAAAAGTTGGTCTCCTCTGAGCAAAAGAAACAGAAGCTAGTTGAGCAGTGGACTCTGTTGTAGTACTTACTGTGAAGCGGCTTCGTCCACGCGGGAGAAGGTTTGGTCGACTAGTCTCTACGGTAGCAGCAGAACTTTCACTATCGGGTATCACATCTGAGGCAGTGCTAGCAAGGGGCCTACGGAAACGACTGTCAGTTCTAGTACTGAAGCTAGAAACTTGTCTTGGAACGAATAGTGGTTCCACATCAACCGGAGTCAAAGAAATTACATCATCAGGGTTTAAAACTTGGGGTTTGAATGATCCCCTCGACACAGGAGAAGCTGCGGCAGGAATAGAGTCGTCACTACGAGCAGTTTGTGATGCTTGGTACCTACTTCTAAACCTCCTACCGACCGGGCCGGCTTCCCTAGGTATCGCTTCATCGACTTCGCGACTATCCGGAGTAGTGGATCTAATTTTACGAGAGACTTCAGCAGAATCGTCTGAATCCGAAGATATTTCGTTCGGCCTTGACAAAGGTCGCCGACGTTTCACAAAAGCATAATTCCTGGGACTCACCTGGGTGGTGCTTGATGGGGCTGCTGTACTGGGAGATGGGGTGGTAGAGCCTCGTCGTCTAATCAAAGTTCGTCGAGTGGGGATACTTGGAGGTGCTGGAGTTGTTGTAGTGGTTGTAGTTGTGGTTGTGGTTGGGGTCGTCGTTTCGACTACAGTAGTCTGAGCTGGCGCTTCAGTCTCAGGAGTTTCGATTTCGTCGGAGCTCGGAGAGTTAAGCAAGGAGGATATTTGGACAGAAAGGACAGTAGTAGGGTCAGGACTACTGGTTTCTTCAGTGGCGACGGTAGTGGAACGTACTCTGAGAACGGGGGCTTCAGAGCTAGGCTCTTCAACGGGACGGGAGGTAGAGCGAGACCGTACGATAGAAGTATACTGGGGTTGTGTTGATATTTCTCTTTCTAATGCTGTTTCTTGGAGTTCAACTTCTTCTTCAGAATTTTGGTATCTGAGAAAAAGAAAAGGATATTATAACTACAAGAAAAAAGATTTTGAATTTTGGAACGCGCATTGTAATTATTCTTGTAAAATAATACTTACTGTACAGTGGTGGTCTCCACAGTGGTAGGTCGCTGTCTTCTGATTGTGACGTATTCTGGCTGATTTTCTCGTCGTGCGCTCAGGATGTCCAGCGAGTTTGGTGTGTCCGATACCGAAACGAAAGGCTCTGAGCGTTCGAACAGAGCGTTCCTGTAAAACAAGTAGTATGAGCCCACTGCAACTGTTGTGCATTATATTATAGTTTTTAAATGAAGAATGAAGATATTTCTACTATGCTGACCCATAAGGGTGACGTACCACATTTCATCGGATAATTATTTAGTTGGTCAAAACGGCTCTTGTTTTTAAAACCGGCGAACACTGTGGAGTCTAATTATGTTCTGAATTCATGGTAATAGTTTGTGAATCGTTTCATCCTGTAATAATATAATTTATCGACTATAAAACAGTTTAAACTCACCTTGAAGCAGTATCATCAGCGGTATCCGAAGTTGTAGGTCTCGCTCTACGAATATTTACATACTGCAGTGGCTTGTTAGTTGTTCCGACCCTGGACTCTGTTTCTACAGACTTAGCTCTGAGGATCTGTCGCACTACCTCCTCTTCGGATTCGTCTTCATTCTCTTCGCTTTCCGGAGTTGCTTCAGTCGGTTTGGATCCACGTTGACGGTTGATCGTTGTGTACCTGTGTGATAGTATAGTTTATGAATATGTAGAAGTAAAACAAAATATGAGTGGTTCATTCTCTTAGGAATCCAGCGGCGGCAAGCAAGTGCAGTAAGGCAATAAGTGACTTACTGTGGTCGGTCCTTCCTTATCAGCTGGTCCTTATCACTTGATGGTTCTATTCCAGCATTCTGCGGTCCCCGCCGACTGTTCTGTCCAGAATTTTCGAGGATGCTGTTAGGTCCAGTATATCTGAAGAAGACATTATTTATATTTTTTATCATAGAAGTTCACACATTCTACAAAAATGTTTTAAATACTTTCTTCTACACTTCATCACAATCATCAGCCAGCAGCAGTCCACGGCTAGAGTTCACCTCCCCAATGGAACGATCCTTCTACACCATTTCTATTGATGAATATTGATTCATTCATTAAATAAGTACCTGTTCTGTCCACGTGTCCTCTCTAATACTTTCTGGTACAGCTTTTTCTTTAAAGGCGACGGTGTGGTTGTGATGCCGCCGTCTGTGCTAGCCTGGTTGTTTTCGCCAAAATGAAGCTGTTTCTCCAACTGTTCGATACCACCTGTGAAATTAAACAGTTTTAATTCATGATTAAATTGTGTTTATGCTATTTATTGTTAGCTAGTAGTGACGAACAACTGCCTAAAATGTTTTGGCAGAATAATTTTCGCACCATCTTGAGTTTTACTGAAGAAGATTTTAAACAAGAGCTACATAACAGTGAAAGCTTACGATATAGTAAAATAGTTTTAGTTTACACTTCGTGACGATTTGAAAGAGATCGGTATATACGACAACGGGTGTGTTTGTAACGCGTAGATTTAAAAGTGTTGCATTACTCACCGACTTTCTTGATTAGATCAATTAGTTCCTTGAGAACCCTGGGATCCTCAGCATCTTCATCGGTTGGCTCCTCAGGAGATTCGTCTTCGTATTCCTCTTCCTAGAAACAATCCCATTTTCATTTAGAAAATAATGTGTTACATTAAATCTGACTTGATCCGACGAAAGAGGTACATATACATTGCTACAAGGATGTATTGGCGCATGAATAACATTTATCAATAGGGGGCCGTGGCTTACTATGGAAATCGTTACTTCCGATTTTGGCCAAACGACAAAGATCCCTCTACAGCTTCTATAGTGTTTTGTTTACGTTGTGATTTTAAAACAAGTATTTTTTTCCCTTATTTCAGAGCACATGTTGAGTGAGATAACATAACATCACGTCTGAAATTGATGGTTGACTACTTTTCAATCTTATTACCGAGGGCATAAGAGTGAAAAGTGGTCGACCCTCAGTGAGCGCGGTAGTGCTTAGATACACTGACTGTACGTTCTACGTACATTGACCCTAGTTCTGGCTGACAAGGCGAATCAATAGTTTCACTTGTCACAACTACTACTTACTCAGTACACGAGAACACGCGGAACAGTCATACATGTAAGAATCACCAACCTTTACGGTACGGTGTAGGACACTAGTAATAAATAAACTTTTGGTTTACTATGTGAAGTGTTTTACATGTTGGACACACTCGATACTTAACACACAAACAGTTATAGTGTACAGTTCAGCAACTAATCTGTCCCGTACAATAAATGGTCCTTCGAGCCGGATCATTTAATGTGCGGGACTGACATTTTGCCGGTTATGTGTAAGTTCCTTGTAATAGAAACCGGGCACAAATCCAAACTCCGTAGCTGCTACCGAGAAATTCGTGATGAAAAACCTAATAACATTTTATCCGACCCGGGAGTCGAACCCAGGACCTCAGGCTCAGCAGTCGCACTCGCGACCACTCGATTAAGATCCAAATGCCATACACCTTTGTCCAAAGAGTGTTGACATCAACCATTTACCTCAGGCTCAGGAGTAGTAGACGAAGTAGTCCTGAACAGCGAAGAGCTCTTGGTGCTCAGTCTGATAGGCTTCCTTGTGGTTGTCGTGGTGGTGGTGGTGCTGGTGGTGACGGGCCTGGTGCTGGGGGCGCGCGTGGTGGGTGCCTTGGTGGGGGGGTCCTTGACCTTGCACAGCACGTTGCGGGCGAAGTCGCACGAGTCTGCTGCCTTGTTGAAGAAGAGACCTGGTGGAGAAGAGGAGAGTTAGATATTGTTTTTGAGTAATCTTTGTAGTGTAGTATAAACGTAAGCGATAATAAAGGATTGTCAATTCCTGCTGACCCCACCAGGGGGGGCACAGGCGGTGGGGTCAACGGGAATACACCTTGATAACGATATACCTTAGCAAAAGTCAAGTGATTAAAGTACCAAAAACAAGGCAAGATTTGTACACGATTTAAGGGACATTGGGACAAGCAAGGAAATTTTTCAAGGGATATTAATTGATACTGATTTTTTTTTTTGTTATTTATTGTTTGATTTTATTTGTTTTTTAGTATTTATTTATTGTTTTTGTTTTCAGGGATTTTATTTATGGGTTATATTACACACTAACATAGATTTTAAGTTTTTTGTAACTAACCCCCATAAGGAACATTGTTGTCTGAGTAAATGAAATATATATTTAAATTTAAAAAACAAATTAACTAGATATAAAAATCGTCAAAGTGCATGGAGAAGCGGATTTTATTTTAATAAGCTACGAAAACTTGAACGTGGTAAATAGGAATCTGGTTAAATTAGACACTTTAATGTCCAAAACACTGGTATTTTATGTTATATTGCCGAATTATAAACTATGGGTGGTCTTACCAGAAGGACAAGTGAACTGATGAGCTACGATGCCAAGGTTGGAAGGACCGGAGTCGAGACACCAGAAGTACTTCTTGCAGTCGCGGGGGTGAGAGTAGAAGCCTTCGTCAACACACTTGAAGTCTGGAAGAAATACAATTACATCATGATAATCTTTACTATCGATATTACATTTCGCAAAGATCATTTATATGAGGTTAATAAGAAATTCAATAGGGCAAAAGAATGAAACTATAATCATTCAAAATCACCGTTACTTTGAGACCAGGGGGTTACTGTAACGTCTTTAAGCAGGAGTCATCCCAGTGTGGGAAGGAGACAGATCTATACAGTTCGTCTTTCTTTTTTTTTATCGATGGGAAAT
Source organism: Eugnorisma glareosa (assembly GCA_947578425.1). Taxonomy (NCBI): domain Eukaryota; kingdom Metazoa; phylum Arthropoda; class Insecta; order Lepidoptera; family Noctuidae; genus Eugnorisma; species Eugnorisma glareosa. The sequence goes on along the minus strand of OX387973.1, from coordinate 18,340,866 downwards.
CATCAACTAACCCCTCCCGCTCTGGGCTGAGCAGGAGGGAGTGTCAGACTTTTACTGACTAAAACCCATCCATGTTCCTTCCTTTGCCCTTTGCGTTCAAGGGCCGCGGTATCTCTTTCGAACAGTCCCGCAGCCCCGGCAGGCATCGGTCCTTACGGACCCCTCCCTGTTTGCTGACATCTCTCTGAGGCGCGCGTGGAACACTCTCGCGCCGTCGACACGGCCTGTCGTCATAAGACGGACGGACGGCGAGCTAGCCCATAGCTCACCGTCCACAGGCTCGCGCCTACGGTGGCCGGCGCCGACGCCCGGTGCGTCTCCCGCGGATACAGGTCGTCTAGCGCCATCTCTTTCCCACACTGGAATTGCTCATGCTTTAAGGAGTCATGGTAGGCCACCAGATATCAAACAAACTTTTATACTTTCTGATTCGAGTTCAATGGGGCGGACATAATGTCTCTGATAGTTATACTCTAACTACGAAAAGATCAAATAAGAACCAACACAGTACCTGATCCGGGGTCGGGGGTGGTCGGTGGTTCCGGAGTGATGATGTTCCAGGCCGGAGTTGTGCTAGTGACGCTGGTGCTGGATTTGCGTCTGTTGCTCCTGTTTAAACATGAAATACAGTTAGAAGACATCACGAAATCCCTTGCCACTTAAAAATGCTACAATATTACCATCCCTTGTATTTTCTTAAAGACTATACGCTGTGACTGTATGAAATTGTAAAGGTTCAACCTAACCCCTCGACTAATCAATCGCATAGTTAGCTATCATGATATACTGACCAAACACAAGGACAATAGAGGTTAGCATATCAACTTACTTGGAAGCTGGCTTAGGCGTGGTGGTAGTAGTAGTGGAGCTCCTCGGCCTGCTCTTCCTCCTGGTGCTGGTCTGTACCTTCTCCTTAACGTCGGTAGACCTGTTGGGGAAGGGACTTTTGTTATTTATAAGGACACATTACTGTTTTTACCTGGAGTTCCAAAGAAGTTTCTTGAGGAAATTCAATATTTCAGCAATGAGAGAAAGATTATAACCGTCTTCGAGAGACTAGCATGCGTGGCATTAAACATCGTAGAAACGAACGATGAATAGAAGATTCTAGAGAGAACCTGTGCGATGTCAAAAATTAAGAAAAGGAATGTCACTTTGTCCTTAGCTGACATTATAATTAGTCGCAATACACGTGCTACCGCGTGGTTAAATTGCTGGCAAACTGCATTACAGTTTTGAAAGAGACAAATGCCAATTTAATACAAGTGCTTACCCAAGTTTAGCGAAATAGGATTCCTTCGCAGCTTCAATGAGGGGGTAGGGCTTGCCGTGACATGCGCCACGGAAGTCATCGTTGTCGATAGACCAGAACATAATACCTGGAATACAAAATATATTTGGTTTTAACTTAACAGTGCTATATAATAGTTAGCCTATTTACTTAACTAAACTCTACAATTTTGGCATGCTGTATATAAGTTGATGACTATTCGAGCTTCAAAATCTGTGTACCTAAACATTAACATGCCAAACTGCAAAACAGTTTGTTCATTAATCTCGTTTGTGGTCCATTGTGGTGTTAGCATCTATGAATAAAACCTGGTATGCCAAAGGCACTACGAAAAGCACGTCATTTAAGAAAGCAATTATTCAACTAAAGTATGCAGTTGTGCAGGCCTGTTCTATTGTTTTAAAAAAATACGTTCAGAAATCATAGTCCAGTAAAGTCTACTGACCTCCAAGTCCATTCTCAGCGACATATTCAGCCTTCTTTCTCACAATATCCACGTCATCGTAGCCGACCCACTGGTTGCCCTTGAAGGCGACGGGACCCATCGCCTCGGGGTTGGGGTGCATCACCGTCCACTCTTCATCTTCCTCCTCTTCGGAATATTCCTCAGAATCCTCTTCAGATGCCTGTCGGCGCTTCTTCGTTTTTGGTTTCAGGGATTCGCAGATCTGGAAGAATTTGTTGAATTGAAAGTTTTTACTAAAAGATTGTCAACAGTAAATTTCGGATTTTTGTATAATGCTGACATGAAAAATAACCTTAAAAAGCAATGCTGATTGACATTGGAACAGAATTCTAGTGACGAATCACCGACCAATCGACCTACCTTAACGGGACCACAATCTCTTAATAAGAATGTCGTTCAATGACAAGCTGTTGATGTATTGTTTGTGTTGAATTTATCAGTCCCGTTAATCAATATTAGAACTTGTTTAGTCGCAGAAAAAAATGGTGACGACGATGCCATGGTCAGCTAAGTTGATGGCTCCATAAGCCTTAACTGCCATAAATGAACTATTTAAGATGAATAGAGTACTGTTTCATACCTCATAATAAGCCAAGTACCCCTTCTCCCTGGTAGCGTCTCCCTGTTCCCCGGGACCGTCAGCAGGAGAACCGATCTCCACGGCATCAGGGTTGAATAGCGTGTAGGAGCGTCCGTACGTCGGGATACCCAGCACCAGCTTGGATGGGTCAGCGCCGCTCTCGATGTAGAACTTGATCGTGTAGTCCTGGAATAAGAGAGGAATATAGGATCTGGTGAAAAAAGTAGCGCAAAAGGAGGTCTATACACAGTTCGGAATTTATCAACTTAACCAGCTAGTCACACGACGGGGTGGTTCTTCAGCGTATACATAACGTATCACAGTATCCGAGACGAAACTAATAACCTCTCAGGGGTGGATGAAGCTAATTAATGTGTGCCATCCTCTTCCATTAACGCCGACATGGGGGACTATGGCACCGCACTTCCCATCTGCCCCTTTTTTTTTGGGACAGGCTCAGGGACGGATAACGATGACGGAGAAGTCACTTTCTGAGTGCTCCTTACATAATCAGTTCTAGAATGATCATCTCATGTCAAGTTATTAATGGACTGGCTTTTGTAATTTTATGTGAAAGATGCAACGAAACATGTAAAACGTACTCTAGATCGGATTTATAACTTCGGATTTCTTTATCAGGGTTTCAGATACCAGTCTTTGACTGGTAGCAGTGCTTACACATTGCAATGCCGTTGACCTTGGTACCATATTGTCATTGTATGGCTACCGGTCTTTTAAGGTCAAATCGTGAAGACATTTTGAAATGCCTACGTCTAGCAGCCGTCTACAATAGGCTGATCTGATTGATTGAAGGTTCGACCGGTCTCTGCGAGTCGGCGAGTCAAAGACTGCCTGTGAATTTCTAAGCTCCTTATGACAGTTTTGGCAGCCACAAAGCTTTGAAAATTAAATAAAAATTATGCTCACCTACCGATCGATCAAAAAGAGCAGTGCTGTGGACACAAATAGAAATGATTCTATCTAATTTTGTCAGCGGAATGAAACGACATTCAATGATTAAATTTATTTATTTATGATTCCATATGTTTTACAAAAGCCAACTTTTTCTCGAGTCACTCTCTCAAATAGGAATATTTTGTCATAGTCATCATCCGTCTTTGGCCCATAGGCTGAAGATTTTGACTTGTCTAAAGCCTTTGATTCTCTGAAGCTATGAGGCACACATTCCATCATTTTCTATATTTTTTTGCGAATATTTATAAACGTATCTTTTCCATAATCAGCCTATAATGTTCCCAATGCTGGGACACACGGCCTCATAACTATGAGAGGGAATGAGCTATAATCCACCACGCGGGCCCAGTGCGGGTTGATAGATGTCACATCTCTACGAATTTTTGGTTCTAGGACATGCCGGTTTCCTCACGATGTTTTTCTTCACCGTTTATGAGAGCAGTGGTGATGAAATAAATTACACAAAGTAATGCGCCTGCCTGGGTTCGAACACACGACTTACTGTTCGTAAGTCGGGGCCGCCACCACTGGGCCACCGCTGCTCTCGTATCTTTTAATCTATGTTAAATAAATGTATTTTATTTATTTCTCTACTTACAATATTAAGTTCATTATCCACGCTGTACTCGTTGGGTTCCTCCAGAGGGTAGAGGGGCGCATGGTGGTTGACTGCTGGCTCGAACGCGGAGTGGTAGTCGTACGACAGCAGGTTCATCCAGTCCAAGTATCTGTAACACAGATTGGTTACATTTAGAACTATGTAGATATACCTAAGAAATGATGTAGGTTTATAACACAGCATTAATAATATAGTAATTTTAGGTGTTGAGACTTTTTCAGGATCAAGAGTAAGTTCGTTGATTGACGAGATCTAAACCAGAGACTTCTGGTATAAAAACGGATTGATTAATTTATTAAACTGAAATAATATTCGTGTTGAGGAAAAAACCATGTGATACATAACCGCGGTAGAAAAATTTCGAAAAATAAGAATCGTAAGAATACACAAATAGAAAAGCAGGTATGTGTAGTGTGTAGGTTAATCAAAATGATCTAAAGATTAAAGTAGCCTTGGGCATATCCGTCCGAGTGGCACCGCTTATTATCACGTATATCATGCAGTAAATGACATTTTGTGACTTATGGATCACGACCAACGGTGTATAAACTAAAACAGTTCAACGCGCAGTAACTGAACGATGTGAAAGGTAGCAGTGTCCATTGCTTGCTAAACATATATCTATGGTGTATCTATTCATACACGAAATCTTCTACGGGACCAACCACGAAATCGCAAAAAAAAAAATCAGCTGTTCCCTACAATATGATCGCATTAACTCGTCAAAATGTACTGAACAGCAGATTTTTTTTTTCGCGATTTCGGGGTTGGTCCCATAGTGACCAAAGTTGTTCATAATGATGAGTACAATGACCCCTTAAAAGATTTCGTTTATGAATAGATATACCCTTAGCCTACCGTTAGTTTATCGTAAAGTAAGCATCATCATCATTAAGGGTCGCCCAATTCATTTAGGGTCGGCGCAGCATGTCTTCTTCATCCATACTTCTCTATTACTGGTCATCTCAGCAGTCACCTCCTTTCTAGCCATATCATTATTCACACAGTCCATCCACCGTTTCGATAGATTTAGGATATATATTTTGGTAATGTAAGTACTTCAAGCGTTGAGTAGATGTTTCAACTTCATTCTAACAGATTACTATGCCTGCAGATACCTCATAGACTAAATATATTTTTTTATATTTTTTAAGTAAGAATGGTACCCTAATCATAAACCAATCTAAATTCAATCAACTCCGATCTTATCGAATGCGAAACAATACTAGAACGTATTGGTATCTCAATCAACGTTAACACCTGACACACCATGATTATCATCTCAAGATCGGCATGGGAACTGGCGATCATTAAATATGGTCCGAAACTAAGCTACCTTGACCTTTCAAACTCAATCGGATTCCATAGCTGGCATATTTTGTTTAACCAGTTCGCCTACGCACGTCTTCAGCAGGCAAATAATTACATTATTATGTTCTTATTTTATCCTTATGTTTGTGTCTGGACATTTGGCAATAGGCTCGCAATGTAGGTGTACCATAAAGTGCATACAGAGAGGAAGCGACACGACACATAAACAGTTAATACGTATTCAGTATATTATTCTGAACCATAGACATTTTTTGGCACAACATTATGTTATCTTTTCACGCCTAAAGCACTGAACTCATCATCCTGAACTTTTGCATTTATGTTGCCAGGTGTCCAGAAACGGACATAGGATACCTTTCATCCCGAAAAAAGTACTGGGGTCCTAAAATAACCGCTTTAGCAGAATCATAATAGGATAATAATATTAATTATGTTACAATACGTAAAATGGTCACTAACTACTACTAACACTAACCATTCATAATGTTAACTGCGACTGTGACCATTTTAATAATTTTGATTCATATTAATGTCCTATTATGATTCTGCTAAAGCGGCCATTTTACACAACTATAGAGTTCTTATAATAATAGATGGCGCCACGTGCCTTTCGAATCATTAATCCCGAATTGATAATCAATTTCTAAATTAACACGAGTGAAGCCGCGGGCAAAAGCTAGTAAAAACTAAACAGCTGTTTCCTACAAAAGTGCAATACCTTCACGGAACTAAATGTACGGAACAGTAGATTGTTTTCTATGTACTGAATATGTGGTAACTGTTCGTGCGTCGGTGTCCCTTCCACCCTGATAGCCTACGAGCAGGAGTAATTCCAGCGTGGGTAAAGAGATGGAGCTAGACGACCTGTATAGCTCTGTCTCTTCCCACACTGGAATTACTTTCCCACACTGGAATTACTCCTTCCTTAAGACATCATAGTAACCCCCCTGTGTACGTGTAGCAATTTTTGTAGCGGTTATTAAAGTTCAAGTGTTTCTACCGACGTATGACCTTACATTAGCAGATAATTATGTATTTCCTGTATGAAACAAATTGGAGATTAATTTATGTGGGTTCAAAGACGGTCCTTTGTTTAGTGTGTTATTAAATAACAGTGTTTGTTTGTAGGCGAATAATGATGTTAGGTGCGTGTGTCATTAAGTTTTTATTGATGTGTTAATATGGGTGCAGGATATTGGTGGGATATATAGCAATACGACTGCTCTTGACACACAATCTTACAGAGTTTCGATTATGATAATATTCGGACAAAAATACTAATCATGCTATGAACGAAATAAGTATATTTTAAGTTCTAATAAGGTACCTAATGCTTTCTTCATGTTAAGCCAAGTGATAAGCTAGCTAAAAGTGTGCAGAAGTTGTCTTGAAATGCATCATGGTTTGAATTAGTTCAACTTTTAGAAAACACGCAATTCATTGTCCTTGCAGTAAAGCAAAGCCTAGTACCTTTTAGTCAGTCTAAAACAATGGTGATCACGAAAGTGCAGGCACCGACAAAGCACTAATATCTCTACTTAGCGGCAATTTTCATCACTCGCTACTTAATTTATCGTAAAACTTAAATCGTAAACTAAGCCATTGTTTTCTAAGACTTTGCGTAAATATCTTAAGACAAAGCTAAACGAAGGAACCAGAGCGTTGAAGGACGGTGGAGCAGAATTAACACATCTCATTGTTTAGAACTTTGTAGGGCTGCCAAGATTTCATGGCAATTCGGATGCAGTAATCTTAGGTGCTTCAAAGGTGACAGTGTAATTTTAAGGCATATACACTGTAACTACATAATTGAAACTGAGTAAAGTCTTTACTACGGTGAAATTTTTTCCTTGCATCTCATACATATTCAGGTCTTTATACAGGGTGTAAACTAACCCTTTACAGAGCTGTCAATCAAGCATGTGTATATACTCGTATCAAAATAAGTAACTTTACGCAAAATTGATTGCCGGGAAATGATTTTTTTGGGGTGAAAAATCACGTTTTACGGTAGGACTAAATGTAACGCACTGAAAACATTGTGCTGATGGATGGATTGAATAGTACGGGGTCGTGGAGGTGTATTACAGGAAGATCTTACGTTAAAACATTTATTTAAAAAACAGAACTTGTGAAAAAGTTGGAACTTTAATAATCTTCTCTGTCATAAAACATCCCTTCATCAGATTTCAAATTACATTTTGTGGGAAAAATAATCAATATCAAAATAATGTTAACAGCTAAGCGATAAAAAAACCAAGCAAACACTGGAACTGCAACTTTTGGGAAAGACCATGATGGCCGTAACTGATTAGCATCAAACAGTTTTTTGATTTGTACACTTTAACAAGTGCAAAATTACCCCGAAGAAGTTTCGTGTACACATCACACGAACTCCCAAGGCCTTCGACTTACATAACCCTTCCACCATGGTCACTATAGCAATTCCCATTGTGTATTCTGCATTGTATGCTTCATTCAAATCAGCTGGCAGTTGCGAAACCTCTAGTACTAGTACTTGCTAACATTGGAACTGTGAACGAGGCATGTGATGAGAATGTTGGTGTGGGATTCGAAGTCAATGGGGTTTTAGTGTATTTTAATGGTATTTTGGATTGAAAGGGCATATGTGCAGATTTTTAAAAGGGTTTTAATAAAATTGAAATTGTTAATGTTCTAGAAATGATCGCAATCATTGGTCTAGCATTTTCCCAACCATTTTGGGGTCGGCTTCCAGTCAATCAGATGCAGCTGAATACCATTATTTTACACGGAGCGACTGCCTGTCTGACCTCCACAGCCCCAACACCACAACTGGGTAATTATGTGACCCTTGGATCATCGAAATCGCAGCATACTTTGATAGAGGAGGTCAGAAATGCACGCAGAAATTTTCTTTAAAACAACAAAATCGTAATGATTTCCAATGCTAATTCTAAAACTTTAAAGGCTAATGAGTCAACCAATCACTACATAGTACAAAACAAATTCGCTTCCCGCTGTCTGTCCCTATGTATGCTTAGATCTTTAAAACTACGCAACGGATTTTGATGCGGTTTTTTTTTAATAGAAAGAGTGATTCAAGAGAAAAGTTTATATGTATAACATGGCACCCGTGCGAAGCAGGGCGGGTCGCTAGTACTTAATATTATAAAGAAGTAAAGTTTGTAAGTTTGTGAGGTTGTAGGGGGTAATCTCTGGATATACTGAACCGATTTTGAAAATTCTTTCACTAATATGAAGCTACATTATCCCCAAGTGCCATAGGCTATATTTGCAACGTGCCCGTGGGATAATTTTCGACCAAAACGCGAGCGAAGCCGCGGGCAATAGCTTGTCTATTACAAAACTATTAACCGAAGACTTCATTCAATAAGTTCATTGGAATCAGATTATCAAAATCCTTGCAAGTTGTCGACTGAATTCTTGGTATTCGTTTACAAAATGTGAGCGGCCATACTGATGAAGTGTGTAACTCAGTGGTAACGTGTTTAACGTTGGTCATAAGCCTGCGCCCGCGTCGGTTTAGGCTTCACATTTATTTACATCATTAAAATTCCGATTTCGATCGTGTGACATTCTTGTTGGGGGCATGAATTGTGGGTTGGACTGAGTTGAAAGCGGACAGCGATTTTACCAGAGGTAGTTTCCAGAATTATCCATGCTGTTATTATATCGAGCAAATAGTAAATTCGTTGTCTTTAGAACCTACTCTAGAAGCATTTATTTATATTATTTACTAGATATTGTCCGCGACGTTCATCACGTGAAATTATTATAAAAATATTACTTTCATATTTTAATCGGATTTTGTTAACAATTTCATGGGTTTTTTTAATTTATATTATTCATTATCACATACATTTGTTTTAACAGGGAAGAAACAGCAGCGGGGTGTGGCTGTGGAGCTATGTCACAAACTATGCTCAACCTCCTATCCTGCCCTCTTAGCCCAAAAACATGTAGCCCAAGTGACCTCTGCGCTGCCACCGACGACGCGGTGGAAGTGGCGAAGTTCTGGGCTAACTAAATATAAAAATTGTCGTGCCAGCGACACGAAGAAGATGAAGAACAGGGAAGACCCAAGCTAACAAAAGTAGTCAGTAAAGAATAAGACGTAAAAGACGTCGTAGTAGTCGTAGTGGTATTTTATTTGCACGGAACCCTCAGCCCGTCCTAAAATAAATAAAAAACCTAAGTATAACTTAATATAACCTTATAACATCAGCTATCTGCCAGTAAATCCCGTCAAAATCGGTCTAACCGGAAATAAATGTTTTTTGTACAGTATAGATTTTCCTATGCATTCACTTTATTAACATATCAACATGTATGGATATAGGTACGCCTAACCTATTAATCTCAGGAATAAATCAATTCAACGTTCTATGAAGAAATCAAAGTATCATTCTTCATTCACACTTCTTTGGTATTTCAAGGACCATATTTTCAAATCGTTCCCCAAAGCTCATCACAATGCTCAATCGCCTATCACTTTCACCACCGCCGATATATTATTAAGCAATACGACATTGAACTAGTATATTAAGCGCAAGTGTCGTGATGTGTATGACTGGTGTATGAATGTATGTATGTAATGTGTGTATGGAGCAACGTATTTGCATGTGACAATTAAGTATTTGCAGTGTGTAGTGTTTGGTAATTTGTACAATGTCATGTTTGCTAGCTTTCGGTTTGTTTTGCAATGATTTAAAGGAGTGTATATTTGTTAAACAATTACAGATCTATTAAATTGAATGTCAGACACAAAATAGAAGTCAAATATAAATATTTCTGCATAATTTTTAATACTAGTTTGAGGTCGTTACTAATTTTTGTAAAAAAACACATTAGCTTTAGTAAACCTTGAGCTTATTTCTTTCTTTGACCATTTTGAATATCCTTCTTTATTGTTTTTAATTTTGTGAACTACACAAAGAAGGTCATCTTCTTTGTCGTGAAGGATTTACTTGCTCACTCCACATCTACCTATCACCTTACAGTACCTTTGTGCTTTCCTGTTTTTAAGTATTTTCCCGTATTAAGTGTTCTAAGTAAATATGACTAAATCAATCAAAAATTAAATACATAGGCTGGCGATATCATCAAATTCGCGGGAATCATTTGGATGAGAGAAGCACGGAGTCGAGACAAATGGTAGAAAAATGGCGAGGCCTATAATATCCAGCAGCTCCTAATTCTGAAATGATGATGTTAAGCCCAAATAAAACAAAACTCACTGATTCAGCGTCTTCACATCAAATCCCTTTTGTATATACTCAATCCCGGCCGGCACAGCCATGGTCAGCAGCAGCCTGGGTTTGCCAGTCTTCTCGGATTCTCTGTCGAACTGCTCGCGGAGCTCCTTCACCAGCTTGGCGTAGTTCTCCCTATCCTTGGGTTTCCCTCCGTCACGGAAGGCTGGGTACTCCCAGTCCAGGTCCAAGCCGTCGAAGCGGTTCTGTCTGAGGAACTGTGGAAGAAGATAGTCTAAGTTTAGTACAAATAATAATTGGCATGCGTGAATGAGGGCTATCGCGTGTGAATTCGCCGCTAGAGGCGCTAGTGTAACGCGAGGTCACCGAAATGTCAGTCATGTCATAGAAAGTTCACGCGTTGCGTGCTTTTTTATCACGTATTTTGACTAATATTCACGATTGTAGTTTAGTTAGATTGAGCTATTCCTGATTAATTAAGGCTTGAAGATTTTAAGTAGCAACCTAAGATCTTATTTGCTAGTACTTGGAGGTAAAATGATATTAAAATGTTTCATGCTTGCCAATTTTAGGGAGCATATTGTAAATGAATGTATCTGAAGTTAACGCTATGTTGTTATACATAATAAAATAAACTTTTTATGAAGTTATTGGTACTGTAAAGTATAAAATAGAATTATTAACATGACCTTATGCGACAGTGACGCCATCTGGTGAGCTTAAAAACGATAGCCCTCATTCTAGGACCAGCTTTCAAAAGTAGTTTAGTTTTAAACGAAGAGACCACCCCAGACATGGTCCTGATACTACGGATTACTACGGGCTATGGAAAAACGCTACGAACTACGCGCCGTAGTCAATTCCGAATCATAAATACTAAAAAGTTCTATCCATTGCAATGTAATTTTTATCTTTAATCTGAGTTTTTTTTTCAGTCGTACATCAACCTCATCTAAATCCCATCGATTTTTTTTTTGTTACGCCACCCCTAACTAGCCACTAGGAGTTTCTCCTGTACCGTGGATGCGTTTACAAACATTTAAACTCATAAACACAAACAGCCAGACCCGGAACAACTATCTGTGGGCCAAGCAATCGCTCAACCACTGCGCTAACTGTGTCGACTGAAAAATTAAATCGAAAAATGTACGTGTACAAAATAATTATCATTTTTCATATAACATTTAACTTTTACTAGCCTACATTTACCTTTGAGTTTTATATCCCTATAGTTACCGGTAAATCCCTTGTTGAAAGTGTTTATAAGGAACTTATTTAAAACAAAAACAAAAAAGCAAGTGAAAGTACATTGTTGCAATCAAAAGTATTCATGAATTCGAATATCCAAAATGTAGTTCACCAGCCAAGGTTACGATGTTTTTTCGAGAGTTGCTTTTACGACAGTCTCATACTTTCATTGTATAATGTACTATTTGCATAAAGAAACAATATGACGTCACATACAGTTCTTTCATAGTTAACGTCTGACAGCAGCCACAAAACAACAACCTTATCACAAAAGGAATAAAGATCATTGTTATTTGACAGCCTTGTCCAGCAGCAGCAATTGAACAAGAACCTTATTGTAACTGAAATAAAGAGTCATTTTGCCTAATCAGTGAGCAAATTATCTGTGAAATTCTGTAGTAATGACACTTTGGATTAACATCATTACTCATATTTACGTTAGAAAACCTCGTAAAATGAATAAAATGCTATTGTGAGAAAGGAAGAATAGCCTTTAGTAGTGCAAACATTCTCAGTCATGACTACCGTATAATTCGAAATACATTGTACCCACATTTTCTAATCTAATTTCACGTAGAAAGGTGCAATGTAATTACAGGTCTATGGAGAAAGTAATAGACTCGCAAATGCAGAGATGAGAGAAGCTTTCGATGTGCAATATGTCCGATCTGTTGAATGAAGACTTTATCGATGAAGAGAAAATTTTAATGACAACCGACTTTAAAGGTAATGTGATTTGTGTTTTGAATTATGTCTTTTGACAGTTTGATGAAGATGAACAGAATATTGTAAAGTAAATAAATTATGACAGATAAGGTCGTTTAAATAAACATTTGAGATACAATCCTCATAAAGATTCTTACGTTTATAGGTTTCACGGTTTTTGTAGAGTTTTTATTATCATAATTATTTATTGTAAATATTATTTAATTAATGACTGCCTCGTTGGTCTAGTGGTCGCAAACGCGACTGCTGAGCATGAGGTCGTGGGTTCGATTCCCGAGTCGGGCAAAGTGTTATTGGGTTTTTCCATCAGGAATTTCTCAGAAGTAGCAACGGAGGCTGGAATTGTGCTCGGTTAGTGGCAATAGGCTCGCCTCCTATTACATAGGACTTAAACATAACTGGTGAAGTATGGGTGAAGTTTTAGGTACACTTCTGCTTAACTCTTGGGGAATTACAGGCGCTATGTAAATAATTACACGCAAAAAAAAAAACAACACTATATTTTTTTGGCCATTACTATGTAAATTGTCTTCTAAAGTAACGTAAAGCTTCAGGTATAGATTTTTGTTGAGCAGCTGACATTTCCTTTGACCCCGAGATTTCCATAATATGAAGCATTATTAGGACTGTGTGTAAATATGGTGCTGTTCTACAAAAATGGAGCTCTTAACATCGAGTCCTTCCTATGTGTCCTGTTATTTGCTCGTTACAGACATTGGTAGTTGTTACTACTCGCATAGGCGCCAAACTTGTAGCCAAATTCTGGACCGGCTTAATTTAGGTTAACATCGACATGTTAAGATGAAAATTAGGGTTAGCGTGCATGTAAGTCTAGAATATTCACCTTGATGGCGTTCCTGACGAACTCCTTCCTTCTCTCCCTGGAGCCAACCATGGGAGAGAACCTGGAAGAGCCTTCGTTCCATCCGCCGATAGCCAGCATCGTCTTCAAATTCTTGTTGTATGTCTTCAATCCAGTGAATTTGGCGTAACCACCTGCGATAAAGAACGAAGTGAAATTGACGCCCAACTGGGACTGTGTGGATTTCTTCGTATTACGTTATAGGAATTTTGAAGATAATTTAACGAATTATAAAATAATAATTAATAATTTTGGACAAATCGTATAATTGGCGCCCAGCAGGACCTGTGTTGGGTGCCAATAAGATTTGTAAATAAATATTCTTGAAAGTCTAGTAAGTCTAGAAAACACGAGTAATATCTAAAACTAACTCAACAGACTTAGAAACTATTAAAATATAATCGAAACAAAAATGAATTCATTTTATTTATAGTTATGTTTGTTTTGGCGCCCAACGTGGGACTAATTATTTTACTGTAGGACAAGAAAAAAAGAACCAGATTTTAGATAAAAAAGGAGCTGTAATTGATAAACAAGCTAACGACCAATATACTAACCTTTCTCAATATCCTGATATTTATCAAAAGGTTTGAACGTGTTTTCCTTGGTGAATCCTCCGAAGGCATAGACAAGATGCGTGCAGAGGTAGGGGTTGATGTTCTGGGGGTTGAACTTCGCGGTGCCGGGCCGGTACACCGACCAGTTTGTATAGTAGCACACCACACGGGGCTCGCTTGCTGAGGCTGAAACAAGAATGAACGAAGGTTATTATTTGGGAGATGGTTATATAATACGGGAATCCGTAGAACTAAAGTGATTTAATGGACTGGAAAATTATTATACCTGTTTAAGGCAAATCACAGAAGTTACAGCTACGTATTCAAAATCAAGTTAGTTTACCAATAGACCACCAGTTCTTTTGAAGGTATTTGTGGAACCGGTGTCATGCCGAGGAGGGTCTATTAAACAAGTGAGAATAATAATAAGGGAGAAATAAGCTTGTGTCAGCAGTGGGAACATTATAAACCGATTATAATTAATGACTTGCACACAATATGCGAAAAAGCATAAATACACTAAATATTTTAATAACCTAACAAACATATTCTGCTATTTAGAACATAAAGTACCGAATTAACACAAAATTACACATTAAAAATTGGCATATATCAGTAAAATAAAACTACTTAAATATTGACTAGCTCTAAAGATACAACCGTTCATATAGTTGCGTAAACCAAATACATCGATGAGTCTAACAGAACTTATCTAACGATGTTTAGATAAGGGTGGTTACTATGACGTCTTAAAGCAGGAGTAATTCCAGTGTAGGAAAGAGTCAGAGCTACACAGGTCGTCTAGCGCCATCTCTTTCCCACATTGGAATTACTCCTGCTTTAAGACGTCATAGTAAGCCCCAAGGTTTACTTTTATTGTAGTGTAACCGATGATTTAAGAGCTACTTTTGCTAAGGTCATCATCGGGATCATCACTTACCTCTTAGCTAATTTAATAACGATTCCAAGGATATAACTGGTAGCGAGCTAGCTAACGTAATTTCGGGGATATCGTCGTTTTAATCAGACGCGCCGAAATCGTGACCACCCAGAATGGCCTCGCAGATGTGCAAATTAAGCGCAATATGGCCGTCCCAGATGAAGAGTTTTTCCAGTATCATCTTCAAATGATTGCATTTAGCAATAAGTCTGCCTATGTACCACTAATTGTACATGTATAGTTTAAATAAATCAAATTGATAAAAGTAGAACGATATCTTAACGAGGTTTTAGTCTATCACCAAGCTATTGTAATGCAAACTCTTCCGAATCATTGCTGTTGTGTTTAACGTCAGTACGCACAACGACCAATTTATAAAAAAACAAATTAAGCTGATCTCTCATTGTACGGGAAGCTCACACAAAGCGAGGTCAGCACGTTTCCCTGTAGGACTCAATGTAACGCACTCAAAACATTGTGCTTTGGATGGATTGAATCGTACGGGGATGGTGGAGGTGTTTACAGTAAAAATCTTATTTACAGTGAAAAAGTTGGAACTTTGACCCCCAATATGTCCGTAACTAGAAGGTTTCCAGGTATGGCCTACTAAAAAATTATCGCAATAACGGGGAGTACCTTTCGGCTTCGTTAAGCGTCTTGTTACAACCTATAGAATAATTATTATTTCATAAACCGAACACTCCACAATATCTACCATGGAGTCATAGATAAAAGACTACCTAAGTTTATTCCTACAATTTGTTGTACAGTAAAAATATGTAAGTATAAGAATTATATTTTTCAACTTTTCCCGGACATGGAAAGCAGAGCGTCAAGTGATGACGTGAGGCGTGTAATAACTAACGTTATGTTTTTACAAATGGTAGGTTTCGCATAATAGTGCATGCATTTACTATTTGTTACCTACATGTAAAGACATTCAAATAATCTCTTTGCTTACTTACATGCAATATTCTCATCTAGTTTTCTTATATTGGGACTTACGAGATATTTTCGGTGATCTTTTATTGAATTCAGGTGGCCTACCATGAAGCAGATACAATTCCAGTGTGGGAAAGAGATGGCTCTAGACGTCCTGTATAGCTCTGTTTCCTTCCCACACTGGAATTACTCCTGCTTTATGACGTCATAGTAACCCCCAGGTCAGTATTTGGATGCTGATTGGAGTGGTTAAATGATGTGCGTAGATATAAAAAAAGTTATTTTCAATTCAAGCCATTGTCTTTAATATGTGTTTAAAATACGAAACACTGCGAATTTACGAATTTCATCCGAAACTATTCAGGTAATGAACCAAAATAACCGATTTAAAACCATAACCAAAATAAAAACATAACTCCGCAATGTTTCATCAACCATAGATAAATATAATCTGCTCACTTTTTATTTTATTTATGCCTAGAACTGTTGTTTCTAGAAATAAAACGATAGTTTAGTTGGCAAATAAACTTTCCGCACGGCTGGTTTTCTAGACTTATTGAATAACGGAAAGTGCAACTTTGGTACAGCTTGTCTATGGCAGAGGCTGACCGCCCGGCGTTGCTCGCTAATCAGTATGACTGACGCAGCGGAAAATTATGAAGAAAATAATATTTTATTTTGTGCAGTCCGTCCGTGACACCTGCAATAGGATTGGTTAATAATTTTATTAAGTTAAATACCTATCCGTTTATTTAAATTGTGTAATTTGTGAGGTCGTGACTAAATAAAAGTCGCACGGGTCGATCTTCAAGATTTTTATAAGTTATTTGTAGACCTTTGACAGTCGTTACAGGTAGTCAGTGGCCCGAAAGTCAGACAACCAGTCTTACCAAGGGGTATCGTATTCTGCCGGGGCTGCGTGACTGTTCGAAAGAGATACCGTGGCCCCAGAACAAAGGACGATGAAGGAACATGGAGGGGTTTTTGTCAGTAAAAGTCTGACACTCCCTCCTGCTCCGCCCAGAGCGGGAGGAGTCATTTGTTCTGTATGAGAGTTGTGTTGCAACAGTTGTGTTCTGGATGAGATAGGCAGTCGCTCCATGTAAAATACTGATATTCAGCTGCATCCGATTAGACTGGAAGTCGACCCCAATAAAGTTGGGATATGTCTAAGCAGCCCAACTGCTTAGACATATATCCCAACTTTATTGGGGTATTTATCACATTTTATTATAATATCAGTAATATAATAAGAGAACAAAGGATTAAATATAAACATGTACCCTCTTATTAATAAACACGGAATAAAATTACACCAGGAATAACAAAGGAATAACCATACATTTTCAAAGGTTTAAACTTGGAATAACTTTATTCTGTGTTTATTAATAGGAGGGTAAAAATGTATCGTAAAATTAGAACAGTTTTCGAAATTCAGATATTCTTGTCTCGTTTTATTTATTTTTGTTCATAATTCGTGCTTGTTCCAAATTCAAAATGTTTTTTTTTCACTCAGTGAGTAAAAGAGCGTTTTATTCACTGATATCGATGATTAAAATGCCCGTCTTCGAGTGGCAATGGTAAAAATGACATTGTCACCTTTTTTTTTTTTTTTTTTTTTTTACCGATGGGAAATCATCAAATAACCCCTCCCGCTCTGGGCTGAGCAGGAGGGAGTGTCAGATTTTTAGTGACTAAAACCCATCCATGTTCCTTCTTTTGCCCTTTGTGTTCCAGGGCCGCGGTATCTCTTTCGAACAGTCCCGCAACCCTGGCAGGCGTCGGTCCTTACGGACCCCTCCCTGTTTGCTGACTCTCCTTGAGGCGCGCGTGGAACACGAACGCGCCATCGACACGGCCTGTCGTCATAAGACGGACGGACGGCGAGCTAGCCCATAGCTCACCGCCCACAGGCCCGCGCCTACGGTGGCCGGGGGCCACCACGTGGCCCCCGACGCCCGGTGCGTCTCCCGCGGCGGCTGGGACGTGAGGTTCTCTCCCTCTCACGTTCCGCCACCTCCTTCGCTAGCATGACTGCTTCGCAGAAGGAGGTGACGGCGTCCCATTCCGTCTCGCTCCGGACCATGGATTGAACCAAGGCCAGAAGCAAGAGGTCGCCGCCGCCGATCGCCGCTACGAGGACACGGCGGTGCTCCGCCCATGCGGGGCAGATCTCCACCGTGTGCTCCACCGTGTCCTCCGGTCGATCCTCACAATGGTAGCACCCGGGCGTTTCCTCCCGCCCGATTCGGTGCAGGAACCTCCCGAAACAACCGTGTCCGGTGAGGACCTGCGTCAGGCGGAAGGTGAGGGCGCCGTGGCGCCTCTCTAGCCACTCCTCAAAGAGGGGACTTATCGCCACTATTGTGGCGTGCCCTGCACGGGGTTGCGATAGTCGCTCTCTCCATGTCGCCATGAGATCGCGCCGGAGGTCTGTCCGCTGAGCGACAATTTGCCGTGGCAGCGGAGTTACCCCCCGGCGTAGTGCCTCCACGCGCCATTCGTGTAGGCGCGCGAGGACTATCGCCTCCAGATCCCATGGCGGCAATCCGGCAAGGAGGCTCGCCGCCTCGCCGGAGATCGTGCGGTATCCCCGGACCAGCCTTACGGCTATCACCTTTTGGGGCGCGTTCAGGTAGTGGGCGGCTCGCCGCATGACATTGTCACCTAAGTTCGGCTTAAAAACAACTTTAAATTGTTTAATAACCCTTTAGCAAAATAATCCTTTCAACTTGAAGCTTTACCCGGATCTTTTTCCTTATTCACAGAGTTTGTGTGCTGATTTGAAAGACCACAAAAAGTTTACTCATTCACTTTTGGGTTTCCAAGAATCGATTACAGAAGGATTCATGATCTCGCAATGTGATTTTTTTATTGTAACTTGTAAGTTAAACTCAAATATACTAAAAATACTTGTGTAAATAAAAAATAAAACAATTATTTCCATGGATAGGCAGCCACTATAGAAAGCCATCTTCTACAAGCCTTTACCTACAAAAATACTCCCATTGCAGCATTGCTTCGTTTACGTTTTAAATGTAGGTATAAAACTTGTTCCACTATGCAAATTAAAATTCATTTATTTCGTGAACACAGGAAGAAGTTATAATAAACTAGCGTCCCGCCCCGGCTTCGCACGGGTGCAATGTTATACTTATAAAACTTTCTCTTGAATCACTCTATCTATTTAAAAAAAACCGCATCAAAATCCGTTGCTTAGTTTTAAAGATATAAGCATACATATAGTTTTGTACTATGTAATGATGAGATCCGGGGGTCTAAAATCGCCGAATAACCTTACAAATTTAAAACTCTTAAAATGGACTTTGTGTTCATAAATATAAAGACCATTTTAAGAATTTAAAATTTTGAACGTGATTCATATTATGATTCTGATAAAGCTTCCATTTTAGACCCACCGAGCTGTGTCTCGCCAAAAGGCATACAAAATATCAAAGGTTTTCTTTTTTTTTACAAATTCATTTTAGAACTTCAAAAATAGGAACAATCACAATAATTATAAATCATATCAAAATTATATAAAATTATTTATATATCCGATCCCCTATCGGATAAACTAGCAAAATGTAAGCAAGCCTATTGCCATTACTATTATTCTTTTTATACTTTTACGTAGCTCGGCTTTATGCCGGATTAATAGGATAGTATGGGCCGAAGCCAAGTACTACCCCGCGAGAGTGGTGATATGATGAGATGATGATATGGTCGGGTTGTGTGATGATGAGTGTCCATTAAACTGTGTCAGTGCGGTGATTGTGGGTCGAGTGTGTGAGATGGAGATTACTGTCTCATTTTTTTCTGACAATCCTGCAAGTATTCATGATTGCGGCCTTTTGTCATCAAAAGGCACACTCACGTGTACAATCATGTGTATGGAGGTAAATCAAGTGTTTTAAAGACTGGTGGGTCCGTTTAGGTATAACACCTGTTGTTGATGTCCCAATAGGGGCTACGGAGACATTTTTTATCGGCCTGCCCCAAATCCAGACTCCGGGTGACCAAAGTATCAATAACTAGCTGTTCCCTGCGACTTCGCTCGCGTTTTGGTCGGATATTATCCCTCGGGCACGTTGTAAGTATAGCATATGGTACTCGGGGTTAATGTAACTTCCTATTAGTGAAAGAATTTTCAAAATCGGTTCAGTAGATCCTGAGATTACCCCCTACAACCTCACAAACTTTACCTCTTAATAATATTAGACAATAGATAATCATTTAATTAAACCAGATTAATATTGATATCTGTCATTGACACTGTTGGTAATTAATATTTAACCTCAAAACATCTGCCACTGTATTTAAAATCATACGTACGCTAATCATCTTTATGTAAGTAACATAAGCTATTAATAGAAACTATCATACACAGTTACAATACATCGTTTGTCAATCAACAATATAATTAATTTACAATTATTTGTTTGTTGCAAGACATGTTAAAAGTAATATTTGATGGATGTGTGGCAATGCGGTTGTGCTAGAGTTGTTATTTAATAAAAACGATGACGACATATTGGATTGCTGCCATCTCGAATGTTGATTGACGAGAGAAAAAATATGGTGTTTTGTATGGATGTTCATGGGGCCATATAATTGTATTTGGAGCATTGATTTAAGAGCGGCCAACCCGTCATACTTTTCATACAAACGCTCGTACGTGATTATGCAGTTGTTACACATATATCTTTGATTTTTTTGAACTAATAGGTATTTTGTGCACTATATCTAGGTTTCCATGGGAGTAAAAAAAAATGTAGAAACAAATTCAGTATAAGCCTCCAAAAATGGCTGTTTTGCACAAATTTTACCTGAACTTTTGCCGTTCATAATGTACTCATAAACTCTAAAAATAAAGAAACCATCATGATAGAAACCTTGCACATGTAATGGAGATTCTTAATGATATATTTATATTTATTTCACACACTTGTAAGACTTATTCAAAAACACGTATGTCCTGGAACAAGTTTAAGAAATTTTCGAACACAATTTTTCGTTCAATGTCATCGCGTTAGGCGGTATGAGGTGCACGGGAGGTGAGTTGTGCGGGATCGGGCGGGGTAAGACGGGGGAGTTGAAAGAAAATCGCCGCTGTGGCTCTGGATGAAACAACAAGTTTTTCGACCATGTGCGCGTTGACGATAGACGGGCCGGGAAGAGCCCTCTTGAAGATTAAAACTAATCTAAGAGAATATGGTGAAAGTGACTTGTTGTCTGAGGAACTTAACATTACGCCTGTAATCCCCGAAGCGTTAAGCAGAGGTGTACCTAATAGTTCACCCTTTTCGTCAGTTATTTTTTAAGTCCCATGTAATAGGGAGTGAGCTTATTGCCATCAACTGGGCACAAATCCAGACTCCGCGCTTGTTACTGAGAAATCCCTGTCTGTCTGTTGTCTTTAGAGGTGTTCTTGTAAATTCTGTAATTCGTGTCTTATTCCTGAATATTTTATCATCATCATCATTTCAGCCAAAAGACGTCCACTGCTGGACATAGGCCTCCCCCAAGTGTCGCCACACTGACCGGTCCCGTGCAACTCGTATCCAGCGGATCCCCGCAACCTTCATAGTCGAGGGTAGACGGGCTGCCGGGTACTAGGGGCCATCTTTGTGTTGCGCTCATCATAAGGGGGGTTTTGCCATAATCGCCACGCATGGCAGGCGTGTTGGCGATCGCAGTACGGTTGTTTCAAAAACACAGAAAATGCTGCTGCCCATTCTCTGGTAAGTCCCTTAGTTGCCTCTTACGACACCCACGGGAAGATATGGATGAATATTTTATGATTTAGATTAAACAAAGAAATTATTGTACCGTATTTGGTTCCCAAATTATGTACTTACGAAAAAGTTGGTAGGAATGGTAGGTAGGTGGCCAATATTCACTATTAAATTCAACTAGCCCTTCAAATAGTAGGTAGGAAACCAACCACTTACGGTACTTAAACCTACAATCCATAGCCGTAACTGTGCCGTAACACAAACACTCTTTTCTGTTTCACTCAGATTGACCCACCGTCAAATCAAACTCGAATTATAAGTACACTGTCTTTTGTTCTTTATTTTGTATACATCAAATTAAACCTATTGACCCCTAGCTCCAAATGACGACACTGAGATGAAGTGTGTCGGCGCGACTAAACGCATCGTCACAGTTGACCGAGTAGACAGTGAGCTATTGCGTGTTTGCACGCTCTTTAGTCAAGTGACAAGTGCTTGACATCTTGGCTTGAGGATAAACTGGTTTCTGTGGTCAATAGAGTAGGATCGTCTAAGCTTTAGACGTGTTCTTGGTGATGTTTTATTTATTAGATGTCTGGTTATTATGTAAAATATCTTTATTTTGCTTTTTTAATCATGAGGTCTTCAGTAATTTTCTGTATCTTAACTTAATTGTGCTTTTACATCTATCTGTGTATCAGACTGATAAATTGAGATTATTAAAAACTAGCTGTTGCCCGCGGCTTCGCTCGAGTTTTGGTCGGAAATTATCCCACGGGCACGTTGTAAATATAGCCTATGGCGCACGGGAATAATGTAGCTTCCTATTAGTGAGAATTTTCAAAATCGGTTTAGTATATCGAGAGATTACCCCCTACATAAAAACTTACAAATTTTACCTCTTTATAATATTAGTATAGAAGTATAGACAAAAAATATAAAAAAACAGCTTACTTTAGCTATCCCAAATTAATCATATGAACATACGATAAGCAGACATTTCACAATGACATTTTACCTTAAAAGGATACTGAACTTGTATGAGATCAATACCCTTTAAGGATTAAATGTCGTATGAACCCTAAGTAAACAGCAACATTTCAAAAAGATAGATAATCTTCAATAAAGTTACCTGAATAAAACTTGGCTATGCAGTTTACTAGACCTTGCAACTGGAAGCTTTATTTAAAAGCACGGAGATAAGTTCAAAACGGATTCATCTTGTGACTCACAATGCAAATTCTTGTACAATGAGTAAAGCCTCCAAGACTATGTATGCATGAATCTACCTAAGTATCTATTTATAGACGTCTGCTGTATGCACTACGCATTGGAAAACCTTTTGTCATTTGACTTATGTACACATGTTTGAAAATAGAACCCACTTCCTATTTGCATATTTATGAAAATCAATATCTAAATTTTAATGTTGTCGATGGACGGTGGGAAGAGAGATCTTTGTCCGGCAGTAATGTAATAGTACTCAATCAGAAAATATTAAAAACTAGTGCCACAATCAGGAAATAGTACCAAACATTTAAATTATGTGTAATTATTTATACCTTTTTTGTTTAACAGACGATAACCCTAAAAGCTACAGACGAATAAATCAGAGAAGGAGAGTTTACACCCAGTACTTATACCTCAATAATTCAGAACCAATGTCATAAAACCTGTAAGCTTTTTACGAAAACATGTTGGTATATCTGTAAACATGTATTAAAAGGTCATCATTCATTGGCTCCCACTGACGGAAGATGTTGGGAGGGGTAGCTATAACTTTTTAGGATTCCGCAGCCAATGGCAAAAATGTAACCTTTGTAACGTTGTCATTACGCCTCCTGTCCGTTCGACTAAATATCATACTGTCATTTTAATAAGAGATTCATCAATATACTCTTTCCTTATAACCATTCTTTTTTTGAATCGGCGCAAAGGAGGTGTTTTTTTTTCGGCCCAAACATGTACCGAGGTACAAATTACTATTTAAATTCTTTCCAATACATTGTGTTATTAGCAGTATTTTAAATCCTTCAATATTCGATAGATTAAAAAATAAAAGAATATGAAAAAACACTACCTCGAATCATATCTGCGTTCAAAGAAACGTTTTTAACAGCGCTGGCGGCTGTCAAACTATTCCATCTGTCAAAATATTAAACTCTTTCGAGATCGGTCGATCGATCGATCGTCTGACAAGGGCTAAAATAATCTGAATGACAATATTGTCACCAACAACAACAAAAGGAATAAGATAGTAAATTATCGGCCCTGGAGCACTGTCTTTTGGCCAGTAGCTAACCAAACGCAAAAAATAATCTGAAATGTGAAATAAATGTATTTTTTAAATTCTTGATCCTATAATGTTTCACAAGAAAGTGTGCCGGGAAAATTAACCTATCTTTAATACAAAACTAAATTCAAAATAGTATATTTTTAGTTTTTCATACGTGTTTAAATGAAGTAACGAAACGCATCATCGGAGAAATGAATTACGAGACGATTTATTGTTAAGGTACATTGTTTGGCCACAATTGTATGGGGGAAAAAACACCTCCTTTTTTCTTCCTCCATACTTCTGTATCAGTTGTTAAAGGTGAAGCAAAACAACGTGAGGAAACCAACATGCCTGAGAGATGTAATTTCTCGACGGCATGTAAAGCCAAGTTAGAGGCCCATGGGTGGCACAAAGAAACCTGAACCAGGTTAGACACTAACCACACGATAAAAAGACGTTGTTATTTCACGAGTCACCTCAATTTACTAAGAGACTATTTAATAAATAAATAATAATAAATAAAATCATTTTATTTCGGACAACTAAGTGATCCATAAATTGTTAGTAACAGGTTTGCACTTAAACACTATTGTTAGTAACTTAACTAAAGACAAATTAATGAGAGGACCACCCATAGCACTCAATAGCCTTATTAACTAGGACCAACTATTTGCACTGTATCGATGAATATTGGAAAGAACGTGTATTCGGAGCGCAGCTTAACAATAGATGTTTTGTGCAACTACGGAACCCTTCGCCGAGTAACGACACGCATTTTGCCCGTTTTTATGTATTTCTGATAAAAAGAAAAAAGAGTTTTGAAGGTCAGTAGCCTGACACAAAGAAATTACAACTGCAAGTACCAGGAATTTATACATGGGAAGATAAATGCAGACACAACATAAAATAGCTGTCTGGCTGGGTGCGCATGATTTAGTATCCGAGCCCCGAAAATTCAAAAGGAAGAGTTGTGGTTCATATGAACTTAATGGATTATATTGAAGTAGCTGTTGCCCGCGGTTCCGCTCGCGTTTGGTCGGAAATTATCCCACGGACACTTTGTAAATATAGTAACCTATGGCATTCGGTGATAATATAGCTTCCAATTAGTGAAAAAAAAACAAAATCGATTCAGTAGATCCAGAGAATACCCCCTACAACCTCACAAACTTTACCTCTTTATAATATTAGTATAGATTTCATGCGAGTAATTATGAAATAGCGTACTATGTATTTTTAGGAGTTCATTCAAGGGCTATGTGGAGTTGTCCCAGGTGTGGGTGGAATGAATAGATTTTCTGAAGTGTACCATAGATTTCTCTTGAACTTTGTGATCTTGGGACAAAACCAGCGACGATATGGTATATCAACCAAAAAAAGTTTTTTTTTAAACGAAAGATTTAATAAAAAGCAACAGGACTTCTATATTAAATCTTCCGTATAAAAAAAAAAAAAACAATAAATATATGTACATGACTCATGTACTCATAAGTTATACATCAAGTAAGTTTTAGGTCGTCACTCTCTGCGCCGGCGCGGCGCAGTGCGCAGTGCGCGGGAGTACGTGGGACTAATGACCCATTGTTCAGGATTCACTTCCAGCCAACCACGATTGTATAACATTGTAAAATACTATCAGTGTTATTAGAAACATCTACCGTTGAATTATGAACCTTACCTTACCTGATTTAAAGTTCTTTTACGGGTTGAAGGTTGATCCTTGCACTTCTCAGAGCTTTGCCATTATAGAAACTTATAAAAGTATGTATGACATTGAAAAATACTATCGTACTGTTGAACTATCGACTTTAGCAAGTCAAGAATACAGTTCATTTTTGAGGGTAGAAGGTTGTTTCTTGGGTTTCTTGGAGAAGCTTTATTGAAGGTACTTTTAAAACGGATGTATGTATGATGTATGTGGGATTATAAATGATTTAAGACTTTGAAAAATAGAGTTATTGCTAGTTAATAACGATTAATTTCGTGCATGTTTTACTACTTCTAGACCGGTAAGCATACAAAATTATTGTTTCTAAATATCATGCTCGCTTGTACATGGAGGATGGATGTACATGGCATTAATTGGAGTTACATTTACCTTTACTTATTTTGGCCGTTTTGATGACAATTTGCTATAAAATTCTTTATTTAAGTACTAAACGTAGCCGATAGTTTCCCAATCATTTTGTAAAGGTGTTCAACATATAATGCTGAATTTTGTTAAAGTCTGTTCAGTAATTGAAGTGTTAAGAAGTAACAAAAAACAAACGGACAAACAAAATATTAATTTAATTAAAAAATGGTATTTACCTGTTGATCCTAATGCTATAACTGCTAACAGTAGTGAGAGCCATGTTGTGACTTCCTGTAAAGAAAAGAAAAAAATCATTAGAACAGAAAAATATAGAAACAAACTTATGTTACAACTGAAAAAAAAGAGATGTGAAAATAAAATTAAAACCGTTGTTTGTCTGTGAGGAGGGCCTGCACCTAACGGAAATAGGCTTATACATCCTACAAGAAAGGAGATGTTTCATTTTTGTATGGGACTCTGACATGTACATTTTATAAAAGCTGGGAAACAAACCTGTGAATAGAATAAAGTAACATTTTTTTACATAATAGTTTATGGTTTTTATGCACGCAATAAAAATTAAAAATGTTAGACGTTTGTCGTGAGTGTTATGACAGCTATGCCAGGTTGTAGAGATGACGTTTGCATAACCTAGAAATTGTTATTTGACAATAATTGTACAAAGCAAAAGGCGTAGGAACAAAACATAAATGAGAGAACGTAAAATAACATCGAAAATCACGAAAGTCGAGACGAACGAGACTCGACTGACAGACGCTGATGGGTTTTGTCAAAACCAAAATGTCATTTTGAATTTTTCGTTCAGAAGTAGGTACACTACAGAAAAGTAGTATCTATAATTTTTTTAACAATGAAATCATCACTGTTGCTTATGATTAGTCGAAAATGATGTATAAGAGTATAATAATGATTGTTTATTATAAGAACACATACTTTTCGTATTTATCAACATCGACGTGAGATTAAGTTTTTATGTGACATGATTTCAGAACGAAAGCAGACAATGCAAACAGTAAGACGCCATGTTGAATACAATATGGCAATAACTGAAAAACTGTTACTTTTCAGGCACAACAAATCAGGTTTAAATCTCGAGAGAATATTTTTGATAACTTCGTGGTATTTGTTCCTTTTTTCGATAAATGTACATCTTATGGCCGAAAATGAAACATCTCCTCTAAGGATACTCAAGATCCCTTTAATGCTTGTCTAGTATCACCCAAAAACTTCATTTCAATCAGAAAGTAAATATATGACAACACTAACACAACGCGGTCTTAGTCAATCATTTACCAACGAAAGAACACAAAAACCAGACAGCCTATAGGCAATAATTTCAAGAACTTGAACTGCGCACATGAACTCGACCACATCATACAATACATACTTCCTTGCAATACAATAAAGCAAGAAAAGAGTAAAGAAAACCTTCATTGTGCATTGTTTGCGATACAATGTTACTTTTGAAATGGACTAAAAAGATGCGCAGGCGGCGGTCGCGCGTTGATGTCTTTTGCATGAAGAGTTATTAGTGTTGCGACTGCGGTTGAAAGGTGAAGGTGAGGTTTTTGCGGGCGATGATTTATTTTTATATCATTTTGTTTTCTCGTTGGCAACAATATACACATAACATCACGGATGTTCGCCGAAGGGTTAGGCAGAGGTGTTTAAGTTATTGGGCGAGCCTATTGCCATCAACACAAATCCAGACTGCTACTGAGAAATACCTGATGGAAAACCAAATAACACTTTGCTCGGCCTGGGAATCTAACTGAGGACCTTATCGTTTCTTGTTGTAGTGGCTTTTTGATGCATACATAATATATTTATTAACAGACGCTTATAAGCTGATAAAATGACAAAAAGTAATTAAAAAGATTGCCATATTATATAGGGTGACTGGTAATTAGTGAACGATACTTAAACACGTGATTGTG
The DNA here is from genome assembly GCA_947578425.1 of Eugnorisma glareosa. Lineage (NCBI taxonomy): Eukaryota > Metazoa > Arthropoda > Insecta > Lepidoptera > Noctuidae > Eugnorisma > Eugnorisma glareosa. Next base: position 18,313,064 of record OX387973.1, on the reverse strand, counting down.
CTCATGATAACCAACAACTTTTACTATGGGAACAAACCTGAAATCGCGGAAAAAAAATCAGCTGTTCAGTACATTTATGTTTGCCTAATGTACTGAACAGCTGATATTTTTTTCGCGATTTCGGCTTTGCTCCCATAATAAAAATTGTTTGTTATCATGAGCACAATCACATGTTTAAGTATCGTACACTAATTGCCAGTCACCCTATATACAAGGTGAACTGCATAGTAAAGAGTCTCTTCGCGTCGCGACGGTTCAACCAGTTTCTCGTATCTTCATTAATTATTAATTAAAAATATTCCTTTCCGCCATCTTTAAATTCACTACGAGTACGTTCTTACTAGTTGTGAAGGATATGTCCAAAAGCTTATGTTAATTCCTGACTTTAATTGAGCTACTATGGAAAAAGTAAGAACCGCGTTTTGTTCATACAAATTAGATTAGATACTTGCATGTACTATCCACAAGTCATGGCATGTGCATGGTCTATCCAATGTATCTTAACTTTTGAGTGGACTTATGTATTAGGTGACCTAAGCCGTCCTGTTGTTATTTTATCTAGCTTTAATTCATTGATGTATTTATTTATTACGTACTAATATTCTTTTTTAATTTTATTATTAAAACTTATCTAACTTTATTTAGTTTTTTAAGACTTATTTATTTTAAATTGAACTGCTTAGTAAGCAATCTTCTTGAATTCCGATGTTGCCACAAGTTTTGTGACAACTTTGATATGACTTCCCATATCCCTAATATTATTGTGTCGGTCCATCTTCCAAACACCCCCTGTATAGTAAATTCAATCTCTTCTTAGCGTGTCGATGGCAGTCTAAACCGAATCAGCCCATAAATCGGCTATGAGTCTGGCACTTTCAGTAGCGTCTACCAGCTCCTGTAATGTACAAGCAACAGGACAGGCAGAATAGAATAGAAATTATTTATTTGCATTGAAACACAGGTTTTGCAGGTCACGATGTTAAGTGTCCCATCGTTTGTGGAACAACACCAAATTTACAGTCTAGGGCCGAGTCATGTATTAATCTCCACCTGAACAGGTTTTCTTTGCTTCTATTTAAAGACTTTCAAGTCAGCCATGGCAGCTCGTGTCTAAGAGGAAGATTCTGAACAAGTCGCCCAAATAGGTTGGGTAACAAAATTCTCATTAAATCTAATCAAAACGAATCATATGTGCTTGAATATATGGAATTTAAAAATTAGAAGAGTGTTTCAAGAGCTTGCCATATGATGACTGAAATACAAGGAAACAAGTTCATAAAGGTCAGTAGTGTCACATAGTGTAAACACAATGCACTAAAAATGGGGTCAATTGAAACTGCGCCTAATTGTAACAAAGAAATTGTTGCAGTTTTGTCATAAGTGCGAAACTATTTCGTTATATAACCATTCTGAAATATGCTGAATACTGGTGTATATTTCGTATGATACTTAACTTTAGCTGTCAACATAATAACTATTATTATTTAATTTAATTTAATTACTTAATTGACGGTTGTTAAAATGTAATCGTACAATTTTATGAAATTGAGAAAAAATGCATCAATTTGTTCTTGTTTTTCTTTTTCTACGCTTCTCTGCGTATTGCATAATTATCACTTGCTTCGGTGAAGGAAAATTATAGTGACGAAACCAATCCAGTATGCCTGAGAGATGTTTCTCGACGGCATATAAAGCCAAGTCAGAGGCCCATGGGCGGCATTAAACTCGGACACCAGGTTAGGCTCTAACCACATGAAAAAAAAACATTAAATGTTAGTTACTGGTTAGATAACAGAACAGAGATTAAGTTTAGGAGCTTTTATAAGTGAGATTTTCTTTTTCTTTGTGATCTTAATTTTAGGAATGTTTCCCCTATTGAAGATCCAAACTTTAGAGGAGTTGAGGGTAGGGGGTTGAGAGTAAAGTGTTTCGGGGCTAAACACTGCCTAAAGAAGCACACAAAGCGAAGTCCTACTTGATGTCACAAAGCCTCAATAGTTGCACCACGTTCGTTTGTTGCTTTAGGAATTCCTTCAAAATAAAGTTCTCAGACACTTAAGGTGGCCCTTAATTACAAATTCCATCCTCGCCGATCGTTAACCAACAATGTACCATTAACCACACACGAGCTCCTTACTAGTCACCACGCGAACACTCCAATTAAGTTATATAGGTTGATGTAACCGTTATCAGCGACTGAAGGTTGGCGAGGTGGCTGACCAACCAGGCGCAACCGTTAGGTAACAGTATTGTAACGAGCTATGAATATTCAATTGTTTTTATTGGTTGGGAATATGGGACGTCTGTGTGTTTTAGTTTAGGAATGTTGGTATAGTGGTCACAAGCGACAATGCTGGGGGCCAAAAATGGCCGCTTAAGCAGAATCGTAATTGGACAAAAATATGAATTACGTTAAAATTCTGAAAATGGTCACAGACGCAGTTAATATGAATTTTCACTTTGTGACCATTTTACGAATTGTAACTTATTTCATATTATTGTTCTATTACGATCAGTGATCGGAATAGGTAGAGCTAATGTTCCTAAAGTTCAAGCAAGGAACAGAAACGAAAAGTGTTCCTTGCGCCTAAAAATGTTTTTCCGAATATTTTTTTCTGAAACTCGGAAATGTCTCGAAATCAGATAAGTACATTTAATAATAATGTTATTTATTAATCAGTACCGAAAACCAATTGAATTCATTATTTTTAACCGACTTCCGACAACAAGGAGAACGTTCTCAAAAACTTACGTTAGTTAGTTGTTTACGTTTAGTTCCAATAATTGTACAAAATGAATAAACGGTATGAAAACCTATAATTATTTTTTTTTACCTTGTTAGTTCTAACTATTATAGCTGGTATGAACATTAAATTAGCCTCCGCACTTACTTACGGCGTTCAAACGGAGATAAAGAGATTACCTTTATTCTTTAAATAATAAAAATCGCGCATTTTTTTTTTAACCGAATCATTAAATGATTTCGATAGTTGTTTTACTCTATTAATTTTAGTTGTACTTAAAAATGTTCCGACATTCGGAACAAATATTCCGAAAAAAACAATTAGTCGTAAGGAAGTCTCCACTTTCATTTCTGTTCTTTGAACTTTAGGCACATAAGCTCTACCTATACCGATCACTGATTATGGTTCTACCTAAGCGGCCAATTGAAGCCCCCCGATGAGGTCCTGACTTAGATTCCCAGATCGGGCAAAGTGATATTGGCTTTTTCTATCAGGATTTTTTTAGTAACAGCCTGATGTCCTGGTCACTAAAAAAAGTAAAATGTGGGAATGTTGAATTACGCTTCTGTCTCAACCTTTGGCGATCAAGTGTTTTGATCAGACTTATACTGTCACTTAAAGGATATCCGATAAGTGACTATAAGTTTAGTTTTAAACCGTGAAAGCTTAAAACAGTGTTTATTTTGATTACTGAATTTATGTTGTTTTTATGGGTACATTGTAAATCCGTGATCGTAATCTTGTTTACAAATTATTGTATGTTAAAGTCTGAGTAATTATATTTAGTTTTTTTTTTTTTAAAGAAAACTTTGCCCCACACTAGGAATTTCTCCTGTATCGTGGGTGCGTTTACAAACATTTAACTCACATACACAAACAGCCAGACCCGGAACCATTACCTGTAGATCATCCAAATAATTGTTCCGTGCGGGAATCGAACCCGCGACACGCAGCGCAGCAGCCAATTGCTCAGCCACTGCGCCAACCGTGCCGTCGAAGTTGCGACTTTAGATTGCGCGTCAATGTCCCATGCAACCTATCTTTCGATTTTTATTTTCAGATTTTACAGAATATTGGTTTTATCACCTAAGTATCTGCTATAAGATTACTCTCATAGTTTATACTATACATTTTAACGCATGTATTTTATTAAACTTCTATCATAAGGAAAAATCATCTTAAAAAGATATAGGTAATAATATTACGTTAGAAGCGTGTAACGTTATTATATAACTTTAATCTTTGAACTACAATATTGCCATACAGTTCAAACAGTATATTCAGAGTGTGTCATACAGCTTTTATCGCTTGGATAGTAAATAATAGAAAATACAGGTTGCAAATATATAATACAGCGAACCCCAATTAGTGGTACCGCTAAAATCGCCTTTATTACAATATACAGGCGATGTCAATGTTAAATTGTGACCACGAACATTACACAATGTAACTCGATAAGTCAGTGACTCAAAAACATCTTGAAATATAGCCCTTCAAGCACACATGACAGTCGTACTACAAGCAAAAAATATTCCCCATCCATTATTCATTACAGCAACATGAACTCAATAACTCAAAATTCCACTGGTAACCATGGTTAACCGATTAACGACACGTATAGCTAACGGTTACTTGACAGTTACCCCTTGGCCACAAGTTACACTCGTGTTGCGACAACGACTACGCAGAAAACAAATGAAAGAAACAGAACATGCTAGATGGTCCGGCGACTTTAAAAAGCTGTCTGGGTCTCACTGGATGTGGATTGCGCAGAACAAAAAATACATTTATTTGCCCTAAAAGGACGCATGTCCTACTCCTGGACAAACGTTTCCCTCCACATTTTCCATTTCTCGCGAACCCGCGCGTCCTACTTCCTGTTCAGACGGAACCTGTCCAGTTCGTCCCGCCATCTCCTTCGTAGCCTGCCGCGACCCCGCCTCTCTGTGTCAGGGCACTAGTTACCTGCTACTTTGGCCCAAAGTTTGTCGCATACGGCAAACATGTCCTGCCCAGTCCCATTTTAGTTGGGCAGCCTTTTGAGCCACGTCAGCTATATTTGTTTTAGGCATAACAAAAAAAAACAGCGAATTGAGACGCAGCGTGTGAGAGGCCTATGTCCAGCAGTGGACTGCGATTGGCTGAATAGCTCCTATGATGCCACGAGTCACCTCGGTGAGTCAGTACTCGCGCGAATGAAACAAGTGCCGCAAGCAAGAAGCAAGTGGCGTCAGTTGAGGTCGTGCACGAGGCGTCACCGTTGGGTAACCGCTACTGTGGCGCAACGACGGGCACCACTGAGTAACTTGAGTTAGATAATGTAATTACTGTTTACATACTTGCTGAACATCGTCTGATAAGGTTGTGGAGTAATGCGATTGTGATATGATAGCTTTGTTAGAAGCATATTATCAACATAATTATAATTCTTTGTTCGTGGATTTTATACAGAGTGAGTTTTGTTGCTGTTTTTAATTACTAATTGGGAATAAATAGCTGCCTGAGTAACGAAATGTGAGTAAAAGAGCTCTTTCTGAACTGTAGGAATTAGGAGAAGAGAGTGGTTCTGGAGGCCAAGCGAAGTGACTACGGTAAAAACGTCATTATGACAAGTGTTTGTGTTGAAAATCGTTGTGAAAATACGAAACAATTTGTAAACTATACAACACTTGTCTAGTCAATTATCTATTTAATTATTTATTTATTTGTCAATTGTTTTAAATAGGGGCGTTAACAAATTAATAGTCGCTGATGGAAACTACTTTCAAGTACTTTCTACAAGTTCGGATTTTTTAGGCCAAAGTGGAATATGCTAGCCACAAGAGAGCACATGAAAGAGCAGCACACCAAAGCTCTCGACAATCACCCTACTCAAGCCATCGAATGCAGTCGCTGTGGACGAAATCGGCTAGATGGCATCGTCATCATAATCATCACCAATTCTGGTGGCACTGCTTACCTTTTTACCGGTATTAATATAGTTTTGTATTTTTGTTACCCTTAAAACCTACACCTTAATTTTAGTATAAAGCTAAACCAGAATCTAAAATCTAAAAATCCCTCAAACGATCTACAAGTTTTACCCAACTTATATAGAAGCCAGAGTTTACATAATAAATTGCATACTCTATTGTTATTGCTGTTCTATGTTCGCTTGCATAACGTTCGCAAGCGTTTAAAAAGCGCTTTGCATAGAAGAACAAGGAAGTATGGAGTCGAATGACTGGCGTGGTGTAATGTTGTTAACTGGTGTGTTAGTATATGTGCGGTAAATGGTCTTTATTGGAGTTAGAGGTGTTAGAATTGAGTGCGTATCGAAAGTGTTGGCTGAGGTAAATGATCTAGTATTGGATTGGATTTATGTACTACTAGCACTTCGCCCGCGACTTCGTCCGCAAAATTTGTGATAGCTTGGCTTAATATGCATGATATAAATATAGTTTATAGCCTGTAGCACCCACGATTAATATTGCTTTCTGCCAGTGAAAGAATTTTTAGAATTGGATCATTAGTTCCGGAGATTACGATTAGGTATTTGTTTGTTAGTTTGTAAGTTTGTATGTAGGGGACATTCAAACTTACAAACTAACAAACAAATACCTCTTTATAATATTAGTATAGATGACTGTCGACTTGCTTATTGGTAACCCTCACTGGCAAACAGAGGAAAACTAATTATACGGAAAATCTTTTTTTTCAGACGATTTAAAAATGCTTCTAAATGGCATTTTATCTCTGTCCCTCTCATTCTATCTTTTTCATCTTCTTTCCACATAAAAATCCACTCAAAATTATATGTATGTAATATCATCTGAAACGGATGGCCGATGGGGCCGAAAAGTTCTGGAGTGGCGACCGCGAACCGGAAGACGTTGCGTTGGAAGGCCTCCCACTAGGTGGACCGATGACCTGGTGAAGGTTGCGGGGATCCGCTGGATGCAAGACGCACGGGACCAGTGAATGTGGCGACATTTGGGGGAGGCGTATGTCCAGCAGTGGACGTCTGTCGCTGAAATGATGATGATCACCCGAAATATTTCCATAACTTTCAAATTCTTACGATAACAGAGTGAAAATCAAACTCTACGTACGAATTTACAGGTCACACATCATCACACATCTTAACCTTTCGTATGCCGAGTATATAGACACAATTAAAAAGCCATTGTGTCTCGTGTAGATCTACGTTCCGGCACACGAAGGGTTAATCACCGCAAATAATAATTATTTCCAATTACATATACCCATTATTAGGATCAAAGTATCCCAGAGCTAGCCAGTCGCATTACCAAGCTGCATTCAGTTGCCTCATCTGTTACACGGGAAGTTGCCCCACGTTGAGTAGTGGCCTTTAATGGGCTGCAGTGGCCACTTCTCATTGATTATTGTGGCTATCACGCCGACTTCCTCTGAGGCAAGCAGGGATACAGGGGGACAAATCGATGGGAAATCATCAAATGACCCCTCCCGCTCTGGGCTGAGCAGGAGGGAGTGTCAGACTTGTACTGACTAAAACCCATCCATGTTCCTTCCTTTGCCCTTTGTGTTCCAGGGCCGCGGTATCTCTTTCGAACAGTCCCGCAACCCTGGCAGGCGTCGGCCCTTACGGACCCCTTCCTGTTTGCTGACTCTCTTTGAGGCGCGCGTGGAACACGAACGCGCCGTCGACACGGCCTGTCGTCATAAGACGGACGGACGGCGAGCTAGCCCATAGCGCCTTGAGTGATATTATAGTGCAGTGGCAGAATTTGTTGGCGTTAATTTACTTAAATCGGTGATTTGGTTAAATTAACGAGTCGTTTTAAGCAGTTTCTCAGTCCAGATAAATTAATCATTAGAAAATCAAATGACTACAAGATTTTTTTATTGATTTCGAGATAAAAATTGTCGCGATTTCCTGGGTTGGATTCTCAGTTTGAGAAGAGTGTTGTTGGGTCTTTCTATCAAGAATATCTCAGAAGTAGACCAATTACAAGTATTTAAAAAAAAGTAGTTGCCAGTCGAGCATAGATCAAACCTTACCGTTTACCAGAACAGAAAAATATGGGTTCGTGATAAATAGACCTGACAGATAATTTCATAACAGCTTGTATAATCTTATATAAGTTCGTGATAGGTTATTCTTAATCTTCTGCTAATACTCGCATCTTATATCGTCCTCATTCTTTCTTCAGGCATTCTTTTTATAAAGGTCATATTAATTGTGTAATTGTAGTAGTGACAGGGTAACCGCCTTAACGCCTAGTTATTAAGATGATTCTTAAACATAATCTTGATGACCTGAATGATGAAATTCACCTTGTCAAAGGTCAAAAATTCCGTAACAGGATTCTTTGTTTATAGGCTAAAGAAAGGCGCTTCGGTAGTCAGTGTTATCTTAATATGAAAAAAAAGTTACATTCGCATTTAGGAACAAATATTTGTGACTTTTTACGTTTTTGCAGTAGTTTTATATGAGGTGGGACGCCCTCAGGCTCGGTGGAGTGACGATCTTCTCAGGGTGGCAACTGGATGAGAGTTGCTGAGAATCGAATTGTGTGGCGTGCGATTGAGGAGGCCGATGTCCAGCAGTGGACTGCTGTAGGCCGATGATGATGATGACTTTTTTGCGTCATTTGTAAAATGTAAACTTACTAAATAACAGCTGGTACGGACCAACCAGTGCAGCAAGATACAGTGATAGCAAACCGACCATTGTAACACATACATAGCTAAAAACTTCGCTCAATAAATAAGTTACTTGCTTTCATTCAAGCCAAAAATAACTAAGAAGCGAGCAATACCCCTCTATTCTACTGTCAAAGCGAACTCCCATAGATACACATTATTTGTATGTGAAAGTAAAATTGTATCATATTGTTGGCACAAACTATTGTTCCGTGGGAACTTGCGGGTATTATGATATTTTTTCCATTTTAACTTTGGCAATACTGCACGGTGAATTGAATGGTCCAAATTTTAGTTCAAAAGGGTTGCCAGTGTAGTTTGAAATTTCTGTTAAAAACATTTCAAATAAGCAACATTTGTAAGCGAACAATGTGTTTTTATTATTTAGTTTACACTGTTAAATAACATCACGCTTGTTGCCCCAAAGCGTTTGGCAGAGGTATATCTATTGTACACCCTTTAGCCAGTAATGCTTCAGTCCCTAGGAGGCGAGCCTATTGCCATCAACCGGGTACAAATCCATACTCCGTGGCGGCCACTGCGAAATTAAAAATCCAATAACAATTTGTCCAACCCTTGAATCGAACCCAAGACATACCCAGCAGTCATTGCGACCACTACACCAACGAGGCTACGAAGATTATGTAATACATAAACTCCCTTCAGGTTGTGACACGAGAAATCAAAAGTGTATGTAAATGTATTAGGAATTAAATTAAGGAATAGAAATGAGAAAAAACCTGACTAGACTAAATAAGCTAAGAAGTACATACACATGTGTATACCTACTTGCACAAACCGGTCTCCGTACAGTACAACTAGATACCGAACCTATTTAAAAATGTAATAATTCTAGTCCATCTTCCCACTTATTCTAACAACATATTTTGGACTGATGAATTTTATTCAAAAATAAAATACATCAGTATCATTTGTTTAGGTAACTGACGTCCGACTGCCGGGAAAAGAGGCCTCATCTAAATAAGAAGGAATGGACTTAGATAACTCTGGTAAGAAACTCCTTTTAGGGTCTTCCAACAAACTCGGAAACAATTTTTGTGGAAGAAACCTTTAAGGCCATGAAGAATAAAGATAAAGATCTTCATCCCCATAAAAAAGGGAGGGTCCTCCCACCGGACGGGTGTTCTGTCTGGTAGGCTGCACGCAAGTTGTTGTCAGGCTTTTCTATATAGTCTTAAGTCGCGGATAACTTTAAATGCGCCATTTAGAATTTTTGATGTTAGTTCTTCATTTGCATCATAGATGGCGCTGTAGTACTTTTTGTAGTGACGCCGACCGCCGGCCGAACCTTTCTGTTTCTAATATTCTAGGCGCACAAAACCTTTAACGTCAACTTCATCTGAGTTAAAAGTTACGAAAATCCCACCTAATCTATCTTATCTCATTTAGATTGAAAGGTACATGAGTCGGTTTAAGTCCACCGGACTCTAAGGCAAGAATCCAACACACGTCAGTTACGCAACGGCCGCGGGATCTATTCCTTTGCGAGGTAGCATTCTTCGGACGAAAGCAGTCATTTCACTTTCAATACGCACGACTGGTTGATACTTTTTGTTTTCAACACAATCATTAATTTTATTGTAACTATTTGTTTTGTTTGATTCGCTGTTTGACAGATGTGTAATTAATCTATGGTTGAAAACATACATACACACATTTATATTTAGACTTGGTGGGCAGAGACAAAAGAACGCCAGCAGCCACGATGATTGGAAACATATACTAGCGATGTATAATAAACAAGACAAATATTCCGTGATAAAAGAGTTTGAATACTCGTAACTACATAAGCAACTTCTGAGCATGAGATTCTAGGTTCAACTCCCAGGACAGCAAACTGTTTTTGCTTTTCAATTTTTTCATTAAGAATTTTTCAATAGCAGCTTCCAATAGGCAGCCTTCAATAGGCTCGCCTCTTTTACATGGGACTTTAACATAACTGGCTAAATGTGAGTAGGTATATACTACAGGTAACCCTTCGGGGAACAAGGCGATCTAATGTTATAGATCACAGGCGTGGTGATATGGATATTATACTTAGATGAGTTGATTATATATTACTTATGATACTTACTTATTACTTACTTATGATTATATGTATATAAGGTGAATCTATTCATACACGAAATCTTTTAAGGGGTCATTGTACTCATCATTGTGAACAACTTTCACTGGACCAACCCCGAAATCGTGAAAAAAAAATCTGCTGTTCAGTACATTTTGACGAGTTAATGCGATCGTATTGTAGGGAACAGCAGATATTTTTTTTGCGCGATTTCGAGGTTGGTCCCATAGTAAAAGTTGTTCATAATGATGAATACAATGACCCCTTAAGAGATTTCGTGTATGAATAGATAGACCCTATATATATATATATGTGTATATTACTTATGATTATATACTTAGATGATTTGTTGATCCTCATATTGATAAACATTTGTTTTCTTTTGTTGTTTTCTTCACACGCTCTCGATTTGATAGTTTATCTTAGTTATTATCTAACTATTACTACAATTTTTGTTACGATTACGTGAGTACAATCTGTCGCCAAGATCTTTTGGGTGGAGAATCTGGCTAGATCAACAACGGAGTTTTACCAACTGCAGAGTCTTTGGTTTATCAACTATGCAATTTGGTGTACGTATTGGATTGAATAATGTTTATACGGCCTAACTCAAGCAGATGCCATTTCATCCGGTTTGTCAGATAGATGTTTACAAGAGATTACTTAAATACATGATGTTTAATAGGCAAATAGCTTTTTACAAACAATTTTACCTCATTTTTTTTTTACTAGATGGGGCCGATGTTTCGTACCTGTCTACTCTGAGAAGAAACAGCCGAAACAAACTCAGAGGTCATAGTCTCTTTTAAAGTCCAGACATAATCTTGGTCAACTCACATGAGGACTATACAGATTAGTGTCTGAGATGGTCTCTTGAAGAAAGAACCACACAGATTTGAGCGGACATGTCCAGTCAGTGCAAGCATTTGTCAGTTATCGTGTAGCTTAACTCAGCATAACTCAAGGAGCTCAACGACACGACGAACAATACCAAAGAAAGTATATTATATAGCAAAAAACTTAGCTATTGTTTTCAAAAATAGTTCTTAATTCCAAGTGTTTGCAGTGCAACACATTCTTGGCTGCTCAAAATTTTTCAAACACAAACATATTTGGTTACATCTTCACCTACCAGTACCACTGTTAAACATTATCTTTATCAACGCCCCTGTCCACTCTGGAGCTACTTTCTTCGTCCGGTTCTATTATTATTATAATTGTATGCTGTACAGGTTCCGGACTGCGACATGCTTTCCTTATTAATGGAAGTTTCACTTATTTCTCCATTTCCTAGTTTAAGTTTGACTAGACTCTTGAGAGGTGTTTAATAAAGTACCTACAAATTCCTCTTAGATTGGGAATTAATTAAAAAATAAATTAAATTAAAAAAAGCATTTCTTGCCAAAAAATTATTTAGACTTTTACACGTGCATTTTTAAAATCCATGGTAGGTTAATAATCGATTGAAAAATAATCAAAATCTTTCAGGCTAGCCTGAAAGATTTTTATTATTTTTCAATCGATTCGATCTCTGGTTGTGGAACCAGAGATCTTTATCCAACGTAAGTACTAAGCTACTAATCGTGTATCTGTTCTACAAACTATTATATTCATTGTTTATTCTTTAAATGGGATTACAGTTGTATCGAGTTTATCGTGAACAATATTTGAAATCTATTCAGTTTCCTAGTTAACAAGATTATAGCTCGTGAACTATTCAAGCCAGTCAGTAGGAGAGCGGCTCACGGCTCACTCCGATGAATTCCTTGCGCTAATATGTCACGGTCATCGCTCTAGATACAGTAGGAACAACTGTGAAACTAGTGAATTGTACCGTGGGAATAGTTGTTAGACTACAGTTAACTGGTATAACGGGTCGTCCTTTAGTAACGAGAGGTTTGAATAGGGGGGAAGGGGTCAGAAAAATCACGATTACGGGGAGAAGATATCGCTCGAATTTTTATCAAAAAAATCCGTATTCTTATTGTTTTTATTTAAACAGATTCCAAAAATATCTGATCTTTTCAATCACACGTGATACTGGGGCAGGGGAAGAAAAACTCACGATGTATCACCAAGGGAGAGGGAGGGCTATACAAGTGGCCTAATAAACTTCACATGATTAAAGGATGGCCCCTAAGTAGGTTATTATTATTACTGATCGAGTTAGTTTTAGGGACCTCGCGCGCTACGAGGCCACGACCACGATTTTTCGCATGACCACCTGCTATCTTGAATAAAACTGGTCGGACGCCAGGTTGTGCGACTAAACTTTCTTCTAAGTCGAAGCTTCTGCGGTCGAAAGTCATGGTTGTGGCCATGTCTTGCGCGAGGTCCGTTTATCTGACTTGGTTCTGACAGTTAAAAGGAAGTACAATAATTGATGAGAATTAGCAACAACAGGTTAAATCCGGTGGATAGAAAACAACGAATCGGCGAACTGGATACCCCATACCAGTCTAGTTGGATACACTTTCTTCGCCGAGGCCTATGTCCAATTGTGTAGCAGTGGACTCTAACTGCTATATCCTGATGCTGACGATGCGCAAAATGCGATCATTTCCTTTAGCAGATCCTTCTAGTGGGTTAAATTGTGTTTAGCTGGTCCTTCTGGTGGTAATACGAACTTGACCTATTCAATACTCTTTATATAACTGTGATATAACTGTTGCATAAAGTAGTGGTCATTGGAAGGCCAACGTTTGAAAGGAATTATTTTTTTAGATAATTATTTTGTAACTTACCACAGCGTTTTCTTATTTAACCCAAAGGTTGACTGGTAGAGAATGCCTTATGGCATTAAGTCCGCATATGTACCACTATTGTACATGAAGTTAGCGTTTTAGTTCAATCAAGTTATTTACATTATTTACAAACTACAAATCTATAATCTATAATAGTAATAAAAATATGTACTAGTATCAAAAGGGTTACAGGGCGTCAAAAAATTCGTCCACATCGCTGTCAACAGGAAAAGTGCCCAGAAGGGTGGCAGCATTGCCACGTTGTATGGCAATGCTGATTCTTTCAGTTTGAATAAATAAATCTTCACGAGTTGACGCAACAAATATTAGTGAATTTCTTTTGTACGTCGTGTTATAAGAGCATATTCGAGTCAACTCATGCCGTGTCACTTTATGGTGTACTTATGGAAGTTATGGACTACCTTATAATAAAGATAAAGAGCTGATTGCTCTTTGCGTGCCATAAATAAGATCTTTACGCTCTTATTCTTGCCGAAGAAGATGCGTAATTACGTCATTTGTTGTGACTACTGGATGAGTAACGGGCACGTTTGTCTAAGGGCATTGACTTTTATGTACTGGGTAAGTACACGTGGTTTTGATGATTAAATTCAGTTGACGTCGATCGTTCTTACGGATAGATAAAAGTACGTAGTATAAGTCTGACTACTAGTCTTTCTATGAGGTATTGAATTACCCATAGAACTTGATTGTTGGATCATCAGATAGGTAATAGTCGCTCCATGTAAAATATTGGTGTTCAGCTGCACCCAGTTAGATCGCCCTATGTTGGGGGAAGACTAGGCAGATAATTAATAAAAATAAGAACCCTTTTTTCATTAATAAAAAAATTTAACAGTACTGTAGTGTTAGATTGTTTTGTAATAATGAACTAATCTTTTTTTGTAATTATCTGTGGAGGCTTATAATTACAAATTTAGTTATATATTTTTGTTTTTTTTTTTAAGTTCTTAGTCTGTAAGCTTTCCTAAAATGTAAAAAATAAAAATGACAATAAGATAGATAAGCTGAGACACCTAATACAGAAGGAATCTGACAAATGCATGCATAGCCTTGCTTTACTAAAGAAAGAGGGTTTTCCGTAATCGTTTCCAAGGCTGCTGAGCATGAAGTCCTGGGTTCGATCCCCGGGTTGGGCAAAGTGTACTTCTGTTTTTCCATCGGGAATTTCTCAGTAGCAGCCACGGAGTCTGGATTTGCGCCCGGTTGATGGCAATAAGCTCTCCCCCTATTATATGGGACTTTAACATGAACTGGCCAAATGTGGGTGTTCTATTAGGTACACCTTTGCCTAACCCTTCGAGGTTTACACACATGATGTTATGTTATGTATGTACACGGCTCTCCAATTGTGCTTACGCTGTCATTACGCCTACCCCACTTCCAGTTTAAACTAAACGAACCATTCACACGTACCACCAGTCCCATGAGCAGGTAAATATGATCTGTAGCGAGCATCCACTTTCCCCAGCACTAGGAAGTGCAAGCTGCCATGTTGCCATAGTGAAATGTAGTGAAACTGCCATTAGGCACGGCTAGTACTCTGCGAGACTGTGACCACATGTCCTGTTCTGCGTGAGCTGTGTTTTTGATGGATTTGGTTTGCAGATTTTATGTGTAGCGTCTGACGTTTTCAAGGAATGAGAATTCGGAAACACATCTATGTAGTCTTTATTTTGCTTATACAGCCTAACAAGGCTTTGCAATCCAAAAAGGTTGTGTGGCTTGGTGAAAATGTCTAGTCAATGATTCTCCTTCGAATAGGTACATAGTATGTATATAAGTATAATTTATATTATAAGTTTGTATGTAGGGGGTAATCTCTGGATCTACTGAACCGATTTTGAAAATTCTTTCACTAATAAAAAGCTACATTATCCCCAAGTGCTATAGGCTATATTTACGACGTGCCGTGGGATAATTTTCGACAAAAACGCGAGCGAAGCCGTGGGCAACAGCTAGTAATAAGTAAATATTCCACATTTGTAAATAGTTAATATGGTGTAATGGGGTTGGTATATCCGTATAGACAAAACCCCCTTTTAAAAATGCTTTGCAATCGTTTCTCGTATTTCTATACTCCCAAGAGGATTGACTTCAACTTTTCGATAGCTTATGTCAATCCAATCTATTTTATAATTTTCCATTTTCGCTGATAAAATGTCACTTTGCCTATGCTCTTTAACCCAATTTTCTCCAACAGCCGTCATTTAGCTACTTGTATTCCCTATCCACGTATATCGGTTTAAACAATTCCTGAATCTCTATTCTCCTATCTATATCTTTACCAGACTTATGAGGGAATGCAGGTGGTCTTTTCTCCATATAACAAACGCTCTCGCCTGTTTTCTTTCTGGTTAATGACTATAAAGGTATGATTTTTTACAGTTAAATAAATATGTACCTCTTCTATGTCCCTATGTTTCCTTTTTGATGATACATAATCTGTATCAGCATTAGAACCTTTACAAAATGTTCAAAACCGGACCGCTTGAACCGCTGTCAACAGAGGCCTAGTGTACAAATTAGACAACTATTAATGAAAAAAGAAAAACACAGGGACACAGTATATATCCTTCTTATTCAGTTTATGAAATATCTTTTAAATTGTTCGAATATTGGAGAAGGAAATAGTCGAGAGCTATACCTCCAATTATTTACTTGTCGGATCTGTAGTTGTCTTTATCGCACCAATGTCGAAATAGCGCTCGTTGAGCGACAGCGATAGTTGTTTCAAATACCTACCGCAGTTCCTCTTAAGATGCATCTTTCGTAATCATTAGGTCCATAACTCTTTACTAGCAATCTTAGGTTCCCTCTTTTGTTCTCCATTGAACAACGCCTTTACAATAATGGAGTTTCTTATCAGATTGCTTAGAACTAACACTTAGGTTTTGCCGACGCGGAAAACGGACTTCCTTCATCAGTTTAAACATACATTAAGAATGTATTAGTGTGACAGACAAATTACATACACGAACCTTATAATGTCTACTTCATTAAAATCTTAAATTCACTGACAAACACCGCTACAGCCTAAACCTCTGGATCTAGAAGCATGAAATTTGCTCAGGAGTTGCTTTGTTGAGTCAGGTTCTATTCCCGGGTCGGGCAAGGTGTTATTGGGTTTTTCCATCAAACATTTCTCAGTAACAGCCACGGTTGATGGCAATAGGCTCGCCCCCTATTACATGGGATTTAAACATAACTGGCCAAATGTGGGTGTAGGTATAGATTCACCTGTGCCTAACCTTTTGGGGACTACAAGCGTGATGTTATAATATGTTACGAGTTGCTTAGCTTATTGTCAGTTATTGTATAACGAAAGTTTAAGGAAGAGCCAGGGCTGCGGGACTGTTCGAAAGAGATACCGCGGTCCTGGAACACAAAGGGCAAAAGAAGGAACATGGATGGGTTGTAGACAGTACAAGTCTGACACTCCCTTCCGCTCCACCCGGAGTGGGAGGAGTCACTTGATGATTTCCCATCCGAAAAAGAAAACAAAAAAAAGGTTTCAAATAAAGGATGAAAGTTTGCGAATTCTACCGAAGGGAAGCTCCTGAGTCCTAACTGTACTTGCCGAACAAAGTTTACCAAACGGGAAGGAATATACGCATACTCAAAGTTGATGAAACGAGACTCAATATATGTACTCATGACTCAATATACTTTCAAAGTAGTTACCAAACGGGATTTTTCTGATGCTATTTTGTTTAGTTGTCCAAACGGGAAAGTTACCAAACGGGACGTACCCGTCCTATCAAGTGCGCGGCTTGTACCAATACATATAAATACTTATAGGCCCCAAGCATTGAGTACCAACACGAAACTAAGGTACTACTAATAGGTATATTTGGAGAACGGATACCAAGCATAGCAACATTCTCCATAGAGCCAACATCTAACGTTCACTAACCATTGCATCATTGTATCTAGAATCTAGAGTCATCCTTTATCTAAAACCTTATTAAGCCGGCCTTAAAGAGAAGTAACACGACTTTAATATCGGAATGTTTAGTGAAACATCCTGTCTCATAATATGCCATGAAAAAGCTCAAAATATTTTATCGTTTCCTATTGCCATTAAAGATAGATCTAGCTTATCATAACTTGTTTGATTTTATAGCTTTTTATATTCGATGATTCATATTAGGTAGCTATTTATAGGTATTATGTCCAATAGCAAGTTTCTCAATAGCTAGTACTTCGCCCGCGACTCTGTCCGCAAAAATTATAATAGCTCGGGTAATATGCATGATATTGACATAAATATAATTTATAGCCTATAGCACCCACTAATAATGTAGCTTCCTGCCAGTAAAAAAATTTTTAGATTTGGATCCCTCTACATAAAAACTTACGAACAAATTTTATCTTTGTATATAATACTAGCTGTTGCCTGCGGCTTCGCTCGCGTTTTGGTCGGAAAATTATCCCACGGGTACGTTTTAAATAGAACCTATGGTACTTGGGGATAACGTACTCGTAGCTTCCTATTAGTGAAATAATTTTCAAAATCGGTTCAGTACATCCAGAGATTACCCCCTACAATCTCACAAACTTTATAATATTAGTATAGATTAGTATCTAGACAACTTGTGCAAAAGGTGTGGTTCACAGAACTTTTAATATTATAAGCTTCTAGTGTTTTCATTATAATACTATCGATGATTCATACATGAGTCACTATCTCCTTAGCTCTAAGTTTATGATACATCATAAAAATACCTATCTACGTACAGTGTTGCTAGGATATTAAGCACTTGAATGACATTTTCAGTATGGGGCTGTTTGTAAATGTTCGTGAAATTGTCTCTGGAATTTGTATTGAAAAGAAGATGGCGGCCCTAATTCTGAGTATAGTATGACCACTTAAAGTGTGCAGCTCAAGGTGACGTTGCATGCATTCGACGACCCGACGCAGCGGTAGTAAGGCTGCCTTAGGTTCTTAGGGTCTCGGATTCAAATCCCGGTAGGAGCAAATGTTTGTGTGATGAGCATGGACATTTGTTTCCGAGTCATGGATGTTTATATGTATAATAAGTATGTATTTACAAACACAAAGTATCTATGTCTATCTGGTGTCCACGACACAAGCCTCGTTGCTTAGTGTGGCACCTAGATGGCGCTGTGTGTTATGTCCAGCGATATTTAATGTCAAAACAAATTGCATCGATGTCTGAGTTTTCCCGGCTGCACAGGTAAGTTGGTTGAAGAGTATGGCCATAAGGTATTGCTAAAATGCTATTACGTTAGTTTGAAATAGCTTTCAAGTTCCCTTATTGAACGTGAATTACTTAATAAGTAAATAGCATTTGTTTGCAATGTTATGAGTGTCCATATATATCTAGTAGACTAGTAAAGTTAGGAATGTTATTATATTGGAGTACCGTCCTTTATTACATCTAAATCTCTATCAGCGTGGACATTTTAAAGTTGTGTTTTATTTGAGTAACTAGCGGCTTCACCCGCGTGGTTTCGGTAATATCCCACGGGATCGTACTACCGGGATACAAACTATCTTATGTGTTAATCCAGGTTATAAACTATCTGTGTGCCAAATTTCATCCAAATCCGGTCAGTAATTATTGCGTGAAAGGGTAACAAACATCAAGCCTCACAAACTTCCGCATTTATAATATTACTAGCGACCCGCCCCGGCTTCGCACGGGTGCAATGTTATACATATATAATAACTTAAATAAACCTTCCTCTTGAATCACTCTATCTATTAAAAAAACCGCATCAAAATCCGTTGCGTAGTTTTAAAGATCTAAGCATATATAGGGACAGACAAAGGGAAGCGACTTTGTTTTAAACTGATAGTAAAATTACTGGTTTATATTTTGTTCAAAACAATCTACTGTTATACTAATTGTACTATTGTATTGCCCTATTGTGCTCTCGATACTGAAAATTCGTGTTTTCGGTTACGAAGGCAACCATTGTACACGTTATGATGGTCTTCTTCATTCATTTTCTACTAGCTTAATTAGATTTTCGGTCTGTTTAGCATAAGGGTATTATCTTATGAAGTTATGAGATTACATACACACATCAAAAGTGTCTAGGGATCAACATATATTTTTGCAATAACTTTTCTCCTGATTGATATTAATTAAAATTTTCTTTAAGGATTCATCAAATAAAGTGTTTTCGTTTGTCACAGTAACGATAAACCAAGTCACCTTTGCATTAATAAAGAAATTTGCCATTTTCCTAATAAAGGGATTTTTGACATTTGAACCACTAACACAAAAGTTCGAAAAAAAGACTGAAATAACAGTTTTCTTTAAAATTTTATTGGGTAACTTAAACAATTAATAATCCGTGTTTCTACCGCGAACACTAACAACACAAGAACATCGGTTTGGCATACTCAAAATGAGTTCATCCAAATCACGCTGTGGAATGGCCGCCCATGTTCGTTGCAACAACAAAAAAAGGTCTTCTTGCGACTGGATACCCTCCATTTTCGGCAGAGCTCTTCTCTGTAGCATATCCCATGCATGCTCAATCGGATTCAAGTCTGGCGACTGAGCAGGCCAGGGCAGGACATTGATGTTAGCTGCGGCGAGAGTCTGTCTTACAACTCTTGCGGTGTGCGGTCGTGCATTATCATGCATTAACTGAAATAAGGGACCGATTTGCACTTGTAGAGGAACGATGACGTCTGATACAATCGTCTCAGCATAAATTTGAGCGTTGAGGTTGCCTCTGATCCAAATCAACTCAGTTCTTCCGCCGATCCAAATACCCGCCCATACCATGATGGTTCCACCACTATAAGGATGGACTTCCTGGCAGGATTTTAATCGCTGTTGGCGTCCAGGGGTTCTCCAGTGTCGTATACGTCTTGTATCCGGTCTCATACCAAAACGAGACTCATCAGAAAAGCACACGAAACGCCATTGTTCTTCTGCCCAATTTCTGTGTTCAAGAGCCCATTGATATCGTATCCTACGATTGTGCATTGCTATAGGTGGTACCCGTAGCGGTCTTCGGGAATGAAGGTTCACTTCATGCAAGCGGTTTCTGACTGTTTGGTCGCTAATTAAGTTCCCTGAAGAGTGATGAAGCCTCACGGCTAACATCATGGCGGTTATTGTTGGAGCTCTTCGAGTTAAGATTTGAATGTATCGGTCTTGTCTCCGTGTGGTGCAGCGATACCGTCCTCCATGGCGCTCAGCCACGGTACCAGTGCTTCGGTAACGTGTCCAAAGTCGACTGATAACACTCTGACTTGTATTCAGAGCTAAAGCCACAGTACGTTGCCGGGAACCAGCTTCTATCATTCCCACGGCTCTGAGCATTTCTTCCCTGCTTAAATGACGTCGCCGCTCCATAATAACGTTGGTTTTAATCAGTAGTAGGGAAACAGTAGCACTAATAATGTCTTCAATGCGTTGTATGTTTTTATAGGGAAAATATTGACAGCTGATTTTCATCTTTTACTCGAATTTGATTCACAGTTCCTGATTCAAATTATGAAATGCACCAAAAAGGATCCATATAAATTTATAAAATCATAAATTTATTACAAAGCCACATCTCAATCTCAAGAAATCCACATAAAAATGCTTGATCCCTAGACACTTTTGATGTGTGTAGTTAAATATTTCTTTAGGCAATTATAACATTTCCAAATATGAAAAAAGTTTTTCGCCTCGTTGGCCATTGTAAAGTCAAAGCCTGTAAACTCAATCTGTGCAACATTTGGGAACAAATATTATCCATTTACTAAGAAACATAATCGGATACATATTATATCCAAAAAGTATTCAAGAACGTGTCCAAATTAAGTTGAATTTATTCGTTCAAGTTGCCGACCGGTTGGGCAAGAGTTACACATAGGTAGAAACGTACTGAAAACCTTTACCGACGTAAACTATTTAGATCGATTTCGTAATACATGAACCACATAATTTATCAATGAAAAAGTCATATTAATTCAATATTTATAGAAAACCTTGTTGAGTTTCCGCTTTGCTTTGGTTATGTGTGTACCTCAGCAGTGCTCATTAGCAAGCTATTAAACAGTTCTACAATTTATCACCAAGGATTTTAACATCTATTGCTATCTATTCTCTATATGAAAATTG
The DNA here is from genome assembly GCA_947578425.1 of Eugnorisma glareosa. Taxonomy (NCBI): domain Eukaryota; kingdom Metazoa; phylum Arthropoda; class Insecta; order Lepidoptera; family Noctuidae; genus Eugnorisma; species Eugnorisma glareosa. The sequence goes on along the minus strand of OX387973.1, from coordinate 18,291,700 downwards.
AAGTGGTTTTAATGAATGCCTTTGTGATTGTGCCCGCTGTGATATTTTGAAATACCTAATGGGTTTTCATCCTGTTTGCCATTATTTAAAACATTTCTGTATATCTATTTAATTTTGACTAACTTATTCAGTAATATCGATGTTTTAATTTTGTGTTGCGAGGGTCCGTTCAAAGCATGATCGGAGCGCTAGTATCGTATACGGTATAGTTACAAATATTACAAAACGAATGTCATAAAGACTCTAATATATCTCAACAGTCCACTAATGGCGTTAGCATCGGTTGTGCTTGTGATATGCGCACGCGCAAGTGAGGCGTTGCGCCAGAGCCGCTCCAGTTACTGCGACAGTCGTCACGCGACGACGAGAATTCCGCAGATCTGTTAGTTGAGTTAAATGTTAGTCTTGATAGATGATTGTGTATCATATTGTGCCAATAGCGGATCTTACTTATTATTATCAAAGGCTTTGGCTTCTAGCTAGCTGATTCACTGAGAATTTGGTAGTAGTAACTGTTCCATTGACTACTCTTTAACATTGACAATTACCTACCTGAAATACTCAAGTATTTTAGTACCATTAGGAACCATTCGTCGATGACGGCAAAGATTTTCATGTTGCATCGACCCTGAATACATTAGAATAAGGCCAGTTTCTCTTTAAAACATAATGATGCATGATGTTGCTTCGTTAGATTTCGACATCCATGATAACGCGGAGTTATGCTGCAAGCAGCAACAAGTTAACGACCTCCAAAACACTAGCTAGTGAGACATACATAGCGCAGCAGTTAGATTACCTAAGTATACCATGCATAGCGAAGGTTACAAGCGGTCAAGACCACGAACGCGGCAGCAATAGGCTATGTGCCAAAACCAAACTCCCATAGAATACCAAACTCGAATTCCTAATTCAAAAAACCAAGCCCATTACGCTAAATACCATAGAAACTCGACAGTCACACCACACACAATTTCTTTCACCATAGAACAATTAAAATTCAAATTCGAAGGCAAAGGCATCCCTTACGACATCCTCTTGACACTATAACGTGTTGAGGTTGCAACTCGATGTTAACTCGCTTTTGCGAAATGTTTGTGACCTTTTGATGACACCTGGTAAGTGGTAGACTGGATATAGAAACTTTTTAAAGACTTGCAGTTTGATATTTGCGGTTATTTGAGTGACGGCGTGATGAGTCATCTGTCATCTTTGTATAATATCCGCCTTAAGGATATTTTATTCCAAGAATCGAAGTATTGTTATTTGATTGAGTAATGCCTTTCATAAACTTCAGGTGGCTAAATAGTTGGCACACATTAATGTGTGTACTAGTCATGTCTGTCTCATCACCGTTGGGCTACGAAAACAGTTAAGCAGTGGGTGCTAACAGCAATAAACGCCTTTTAGGGTAAGCCCGGAAGGAGACAGTATGAACTCAGATATCTAAAAGCAGTTGAGCAGACAAGGACAAGTGGAATGAAACGACAGCAGTGGCAAACGCAAAATAAAGCGAAAACACTTTCGGTGATCAACAGTATATGGCCTGACTTAGAACCTGCCAATTTTCAGCAATGGACTGCAATCGGCAAATTTAATGTACCAACTTTTCAACCAACATCCCCAGCAATGAACTTTTTAATATCTAACAAGGCTTAAATAAGACGTAGGTCACTTCATATAACATTACATAACTAGCACGTAATGTATCGCGTCAACTGGCCTTGCCCCGCGGCTCCTGTTACATTTTTATCGCATTATGTCACTGATACGCTTTGGCACTTTTAATTTATACTCTGTGGTTCTTAGAATAGCACTCGTGCTCGTGAGTTGTTGGCGGATCTTTAAGTTTTTTTTTTTATTGAAGGTGTGGTTTGTGGTAAAGACACCATCGGTGTTAGACAAAATGCAGCCAAGCCAAAGCAAAAGTGTAAAGCCAGGTTAGAGGCCCATGGGCGGCATAAAAACTCTGACACCAGGTTAGGCACTCACCACACGATAAAGAAAAAATAGAGGAATTTCGTTGGAAACGTTTGATGTGCACTACCCAGATTTTACGAAAAGTGAACCTTCAACACTTGAGTAGACGTGGTGATAGCTGGTAGTAAGTGGAGGGAACTCTTGCAATGTGGTTGCCGAGAGAAATTGTAGAAGGGGCGTTAGTAGACCGACAGCGAAGTGGATGGACGGTCTAATGAAGATCACGGGACAGATCTTGATGAGACTCGCACCAACGAAACACGAAAGACGGATACGATACTCTTTCTTATATAATTCTACATCCTCACTCACTATACATATACACAATCCACCCTACACTTTCCTTCATCCTCACACAATACTAACCATACTAACACTATATAGATTCAGAAATCGCATCTTAAATTGTTAAATATTTCGCGACCACTGTTTGATAAAGCATTAGAATGTTATATAACCCAAGGGTGGAGACCTGGTGTCCTGAAATACAGGCCCCAAGCCTAGTTTAGGCACCAGTCTCCCAAAATATACTTACTGTATCCACTTGTTCCCTTAGAAATCATGTTTTTAATGTGTATTGTGGCGAGAAAATAAAGATTATTATTATTATATTACAGGTGGATTGTACGAGAATGCCAATGGTCATGTTGATGAATCTTCCAACGACCTCAATTCTAAATTGCCTGACTTGAATGTGTTCTTTGGTTCCCTACCGAAGTTCAAAAGCTTGTTGCGATCTCATTTGAACCGATATCTAAACGGCTATAATTAGTTTTTATTTGGATATTTTGTCTATTATGGTTATTATTAGTGCTTTATAGCTTTATTGTACTTGTGAATGTCGTATCGGAACCCTAACGCGTATACTTATAGTGTAAAATGTATGTGCTGTTGGTGTACCTATTTTAAATAAATAAATCATCCACAGATCCCTTTTCACCCACTGTTAAGCGTAAATCTTTCTTCGGTTGACCGCAATACATAAGAAAATCACTTTTTTTTTTAATATTTTTCAAAAACATTCAAGGTAAGAATATCAGCAATGAAACTTTCATGACATAGTCTACTTGTTTTAAGCAATGCGGAAGTCAGTTAGTAGCACTAGGTGCTTGGCGAAACCAGCTTGAATTAGTTATTGTTATAAGTGAAAGATGTTGAAGGTTTAATACAAGAGTACATGCTTAAGTTGACAATGAAAGACAGTTGGAAAATAAGAAGAAAATATAAATGTAACCATTGAATTACTAAGTCTTTTCCTACCATCTTAAGTCACGCTGCAATACTATCTATATCAGAAAAAACACAACAAGTAAATGCGCAAATCATTGAATTGCACACAATTGTCTTCTAAAAATAGTCGAGAGCCATCGGTAGCTCATAGTACAGTCAGCAAAGTTAATTTAGTAGCTACAGTTACTCTCTAATACATGCTCTGCGGGAGCTGCGTTGATTCGTTGTTGAGATCGTTCATTAGGTGTTTAAAATGTTATTCACATAATTAACACGAAATAAATGACTGACACGGAAATAAATGAAAAAACCGAACCAGTGCGAATCGAACTCGTGCGTGAAAGGTTTCGTACAATCGTAGTAGGGAAGCTCCTTTAATTTTTAATTTATTTTTATTATTTGTTGTTATACTGGCGACAAAAATACACATTCTGTGAAAATTTCAACTGTCTACCCATTACGGATCATGAGATTGAGATAAGTTCTTACTAACAATGTTGTAGTAAAAGACAAATGGGTTGTTACAATATTCCAACGAAAATTGTATGGCCCTCTGACAGATATAGACGGACGAAAGGACAGCGGAGGCTTAGTAATAGGGTGTAGTTGGTTACTCTTCGAGTAAGGAAGCCCAAAAACTATGAACTGAGAGCAAGGGTGGTAGGCAGATTATGAATAAGTGACGCAATGGACTAATTTTCCAAACCGCATCCTGCTAGCAAGGGCGTTTAAGCTCAGTACCCGTCAGGCTTCAAAGCAAGAAGGTACGAGCTTGCCCAAAAGCCTATCTCTAGGGATGCAGTTCTTAGCTGCCTGCCAAACTCTTTCGCCAACAGTACTATCTAGTAATAGTTGTTGTGGTGACGTCATCTGCGCAGGCGCGACTGGCAGGTGGATGCCAGCCGGTTCCGGTTCGCTCTCACTTTCATTACATACGAGCTAGTCTGTGTTGTTGACTCGGACTACTCGGAGTAAGCAAATTGTAGGTGTATGGACATTGTCTAGTATGTTATGTTGGCTTGGGGCCGAATACATAAATAACAAATAAATCGGATTTAATTTATCTTATTGTTGATTTTGCCTTTGAAGTCAAAAGCTGACGTGTATTGAGATCTTAAGAATTGTAGATATTTTTCGACGAGAATTCTGTGTAGTTGTGGAAAATGAGGAAATGGTTTATAAAAGACTTTCAAATACCAGCTTAAATATCGTTTGAGAAGATCAAAAAAACGTAACTAACTGGTCTAGGCCTAACAATTCTAAAATTAGAAAGGACTGCTATTCCTTATTCATAGCCAACTCCACAGAGTACGAACTTGCATTTCCATAAATAAATACTAGGGCCGTAGCCGTCCCATTCATAGCCTGTTCGCCCCACTGGGAGTTCCCGTCTCATGCATGCATGACACTGCACGTATAGGTACCTACCTACTTTATGTCAAATACGGAAATTGAGACCATGCTGCCATAAAGGACAGACATTCATGGAGTTACATACTTGCTGGACAGGTCAAACGGCGATAACCATGTTCTGTTACGTCAAACTGTCATGGCCCCTGCCATGACACTTTGACGTAACAGAACAGATGTAACAGAAGTTTAATGACATAGAATTTTTATCAAAACATTAGTATGTCTATTCATGATCAAAATATGAGGATAGATTACTGATATGACCTCCACATAAATAGGGATAAGGACAGGCCAATGATGATGCATTTCTACAAGTCTACCTTAGGGTGATGCAGAGACAATACACAGTAGGTGCAATAACAGAACTAAAATACCAGACAATATTTATAACTAAAACATATAAGAATAAGTACATATTTACACACATATATAAATTATAAGAGAGATAATCAAGAAAAACTACAACAACTTAATTCTGAGACGTATGACGATTCTCGATTCAAGCATAATCGTTACCTAAGCTGACTAAAACCTCGAAACAGAAGCTACAATTTGTCATCGTCCAATTCTCCAGCAATCAAGGTCAATTACATCACGTAGTCATTCGGACACTGGTCAGGGTCAACTTAGACCATCTACATGTATAATTAAACTATTTAATCAAACTAAACATGTATTTAGTCGATTTATCGTCTCGATGCACAATTATTTCCGAATTAAAGACTGAATAACAAGTGTGTCCTTGTCGCGAAAAAAATAGCGAATGGTGCATTGTTTATGCGCTGTCAATGTTATTTAATTATAGAATTGATTCTTGTCTGTAACGGTATTCATTGAATTTTTATTACATAGCTTTGCTTAGGAATCTAGCGGTTACATAAATATATCAATTAATTATTTGTGGCATAGAATCTTTTGTTTGATTATTAGTATTTCCTGTCGCAATTAAAATCTATTACTATTTTGGTTTCATTTTATGAAAATAGCCGGTTTCTTTCTAGGTTCTAAATAATTAAATTAACATCAACGAAATTGATATCAGGACAAACAATAAAACGACAAATGAGCAAAAAACTGAAATGTATGTACTTAGATCACTTTTTTTCTCATTTTCGAACCACATCTTATAAAACCGTATTGTTTTAATCCCCATTCAAAGCTCACGGTGATACTTAAAAAGCATGTATTAATCACAGCTTTCACGAGGGTTTGAAGGCAAGCAAATAGATAATAAATAAGGCTGAACATTGACAAATGAGTTTAACTATCGTGTTATGAAGGTAGGTGTCGAGATTAACAGACTGATACTATGGGGAAAAGCCGGGAGAGAAACGAAATAGATGCCATCTTTAGATAAAAATAACTATGATGTTTGTTAAAGGTTACAGGCATGTAGGATTGTAGGCACGTCGAATGACAGATGATCGCTGGGCAAATTTGACATCTGAATGGTTGCCAAAAAACAATAAGCAACGCCGTGGAAGACCAAGGCGAAGATGGTGAGATGAGCTGCTAGTAAGGCAGCCATCCAACGAGGGAACTGGAGGGAAGCCTTAGCCCAGCAGTAGAACAGCATACGCTGATACATTAATCTTACTTCTTACTAATCTACACTAATATTATAAAGAGGAAAGATTTGTATTTTTCTGTGTATGTTTGTAATGAATAAACTAAAAAACTACTGCGCCAATTTCAAAAATTCTTTCACCATTATAAAGCTACATTCACCCTGACTAACATGGGTACCCGTGCGAAGCCGGGACGGGCCGCTAATACTTAATAAAATGCAAAAGTTTGAGAGGATCCAGGATGAATGTTTTTTACTCTTTCACACAGAAACTACTGAACGGATTTGAATGAAATTTAGCTCACAGATAGTTTAGAACCTGAATTAACACATAGGATTCGTTTTATCCCAGTAATATGATCCCGTGGGACAGTTATCGAACTGCACGCGGGTAAAGCCGCGGGCATAAGCTAGTATATAATAAAAGTAATTTAATTATAGTATATAATAAATATTAAAAGCGTAATCAAACAACAACGACTTAGAATATAGATATAGCTGGCTTCGTAATTAATTACTATATGAAATAAGCTAACTGTCACATAGACAAATAGACCTTGTCGTTTTATGATATGAAATGCAAGTGACATTCAACTTTATGGTGTATGTGTAATAGGGAACATATTTCCTGATAATATCGATTAACCAGACTATTGTGATATGCAATTACATTTAAATTACTACTGTTCGTAACAAAAAATATCTTAATATAAATATTCCGAAATTCGTAATCAGATTTCAAAAGAAACTTTAATTTTTATATCATTATCCGCCACTTTGTCCACGAAATAAATATAAAAGCATAATTCGAACAATTATTATTATTTCAAAATTAGAGCAGCGTCTACACGCCAGCCCACAGACAATACAATACAAACAGCCAGTTACAAAATGGCCATTGCTCAATGAATTTTTCGCACGCAGAGTTCATTCGTTCATAATAATACTACAATTGAAAATCAGCTTTAGGCTGCACAAAATAAAGAAATTAACGTAAAAAGAATGAAGAACAATAGATTACAATTAAAATAGTAGTAATTGTCAATAAATCAACTAAATGTTTAATTAGAATAGTTACCAATGTAATCGATTAGCAAATGAATCGATTAATAGTGTTATAATGTTTTTTTTTAATGCGTTTTATTATGCAATGGCTATCGGTCAATTATTTATTCGGCCTTTACGCTTTTACTAAGTACTCTCGTTGATGTAATACTCTGGAAGATTAATCATTATAACTTTAAGTGTAAATTATCACTTGCCTTACTATACATTTGCTTAAATATTATTATGCTGGTTTTTAAACTATTTTTGCTGCACTGAGTTTTGTAAAATTTACATACTTTGAGTCAGTTTTTCTGCTTATGGTACTTAAACCGCTAGGTCTAAAAGAATAAAAATTTGCTCAAGTGTTCTTTAAATGACGAAAGGCGCAATGGAATGATGAAAGATTTATGTTTTTCGTTTTTTTGATGGTATCCTATCAAACACACAGCTTGTGCTCATAAGCGATGTACATACATTTTACCACATTTGACAAAATATATACAAAAATCTTGTATTAGGTATCATGTTTTAGTATTAAACATCTAATGATAGCAATGACCTAAAAATACAAGAATTTAAATTGATATTTCAAATCGCGACATACGACAATCTAGTTACATTAGTCAATTAAAAGCAAATCTAGATGGGCAGCCATTTTAAATTATTTTATGTTAGTAACTGTAGGAAATGCCATTTCATACGTATGCCAATCACTGGCCGCTTGTAGCAAATATTTGTTTTATTATATAGTGTTGATGATAGAAAGTCGTTTCCTTGACGTTTATTTAACGATTTAAAAGATTCTTTATGAATTTACTTCTATGTACAGGCTTTCACCAGTATACACAGGACACGAGCCTACTGCAATGAAAAGGGACAAAATCAGACTTCAGATCATCAGACAATCAGTGCTTAAAATTTTCTGATAAGGAGCTCGTACCAAACCAGTCAAGAAGTAATCAGTCAGTCATCTTCCCTGAATTTGTTTGATCGCTGTATTCTTCGCATAAAAAGGCCTCAGGGGTCAACTGGATCTCATCAATGTGTAATGAAAGTAGCACATACCTGAAAAATAAAAAAACATGCCATTAGTTTTCATTCACAATTTCAAAAATTATTACCGCAAGGCAAGCACATTTATAAGATAAATTTACTTGTACAACGCTTCATTAACAAAATAATAGAAACAAAAACAAATCATTAATTCGTAACCGCCAATCAAGTCCTTCGATTTTGAAAATGGAAAGCCCATTCGGGCGCGGTCGACTCATCTCGGCCGCGCCCTATTACATCACATTGTAATATCGCTTTCTACTACGTAATTTCGTTAACATGGTATGCGTTGTCCAATACAGGTGTTTGGTTATAACAAAACTTGATTTTGTCATGATTAAATTCAAGGCAAATATGAGAATTATGTAATGAGTGTAATGACCCTAATTTACGAAAGAAACTTGTTTTGTGTCAGCCCTCATTGATTAAAAATATCGACTATTTGACAGCTGAGAATCGACTAAGTTATTTAGCAATATCTCAAATTAAAGATATATTTCATAATCCAGCATTATAAAATCTTCACTCCGTAAGCAATTGCCGTAGTATTTAAATTTTACGCTACTCATAGTAAAATTCATTTTGAAACAGCATTCGCAGGTCATCCAAAAATGGAGAAACCAGAAAAGTATATGCACTACCATAGATACGGAACTTAAACACGCAAACCTTTTTGCTACTTCCACATTCTAATTTCAAAGCGTTGAAATGAACCCATACATAGCCAACACTACCTTTAGTAATTAGTCAACTTAAGAACAAAATAAGGCTAAGTGGCAAAAAATTACAACAGCTTTTCTTGTAGGCTGAATGGTGATAATGTGGCCCTTTAAAAGTGGAGAATAAAGACGGCAATGTCTGAATAGTGATGCGGCGCTTACACATAAATATAATAAGAACTGTGTGCAATGCTGTCTGTGTGTTTAGGGACATCACTATCCGGGTCGAATTGCAAAATGTGTGGCGTAAGTGACACGAAAGTAAAGTTTTTCTGTTAAAAGAATAACGGTTTGATCATTTATAATGTAATCCATTGTTACAAGCGTTTCTTTAATAGTTCTTAACATTAAATGGAGTAAAAATTTAGAAAGATTCTATGAAATCTCAGCAAAAAACACACGCAAATCTTCGCAATATATGCTATCGAGAAAAAAAAAAACTTGTTCTTCTTTTAAATACTTTCACGGAAATTATGTTACATGATTCCTTGAGCGTCCCAAAGAGGTGTGATGCCTATCTATGGTTTGATTACGACGAAGTCTTCATTCCTTAATCTTATTAGCCTAGATACCGGATCGACTCTCACTTTAGCTGTATAATTAAATTCCTTATTTTAACGTACGCATTAAGAACCTGGCCTGGATGCCTACACTCACATAACATAACATCACGTCTGTAATCCTAGAAGGGGTAGGCAGAGGTGTACCTAATTAGTACAACCTCCATATTTTACACCAAGTTATGTTTAAGTTCCATGTATCAAAGGGAAGGCCTATAGCCAACCGGGCACAGATCCAGACTCCGAGGCTGCTACTTAGAAATTCCTAATGGAAAAACCCAATAACACTTTACCCGACCTGGGAATCGAACCCACGACCTCTTGCTCAGCAGTCACGCTTGCGACCACTAGACCGAAGAGGCAGGAGCAAGGTTTCCACTTGAAAATAAAAACGCTGCATTCACAGCATACTCAATGTAGAAGTTATAACCCCGCTTCCTCTAATAACTTGTCCTACAAAACGTTTACTACCAAGTTTCAAAGAAAAGAATCATTGATATTCTTAGAGCAGCGCGTGCAGGGTTACCTCGATACTTGACGTTATTGGCTAATTAATATGGCGGCTACACCTAGGTTTCGTAATTAGCCCTCCAGTGCCAAGTGTAGAAATAGAAAGTTATACTTGAATATTAAGACATTTTTACATTAAATAGGCAGTTGGCTAATCTATCATTCAATATGTTATTAATGTTGATCTTATACATACTCAGTTTGAAAAAATCACCAGTAGCTATGTACTTATTACTGTACGCTGCACAGCGTCAATAACGCAATAAATATTGATACGAGTACATTGTCAAAATGGAACGCATGGCAATAAAATTATTGTAAGTACAACGGAAGTGCGGAAATCCAGCTTTCGAAAAAAAAAAACTGACGGAATCACTGATTCACTTTTGTCCTCAACTGTCCTTATTTCCATAGATGAAAAATTGAAATGAAACAGGCTGTTTATATGAACACATTGAAATCACTACGTCAGGAAATAGCGAGACATATTCAAGGAGAACAAACAAAAATAAATATATCTCAAAACAGGAAGTAAACAAGCGACTTCAATAATTTATTTATATCAATGGCCAGTGTGGTATGGTGTCGTCCACTTAACATTCCTGTTATATCGAAAGTATATGTTATGTTTAACAAACATAATATTTTCTTTTATTGTTTCTCTTTCTTGATGTTATTATCGTTACCAATAGGAAATTTCAGAAAATGTTGTCGGAATTTAACTTTTGAAAAATACTTATAGCATATTATTTCATATGTTTGCAGATTAATCTACATCTATCTGTCTATCTATCTAAATATGCTTATCTAAACTTAATATTAAAAAGAGGGAAAGTTTGTGAGTTTGTATGGGGTAATCTCTGGATTTACTGAACCGATTATGAAAATTCTTTCACTAATAGGAAGCTACATTTTCCCCGAGTGCCATGGGCTATATTTACAACGTGCCCGTGGGATAATTCCGACCAAAACGCGACCGAAGCCGCGGGTAACAGCTAGTGTCCTAAAATATATTTTTCAATACACTTTCTCGAAAACTGGTTCTTATCGTACTACGATTAGGTTCAACATGCAATGTATTTCACACGCGTGGATTTTTAATATTTTTCCGCACACGTGCGGAAATAAAAATTTCCACAGATAAGTTCAATGACAATAGCTATAATCGGCATTGATGGTTTTTTTTTTAATCTCGCCAAGGAGTTAAGCGTCTTTACGGCGTACATATTTTTTGAGTATTTAAATGGTTTATAAATAGAATATCATAGATAAACATGATTATTTATAACAAATATTTACTTTTATGAACCAATTATTATTTATTTGTGTTCTAAATTCAAAAAAATTTGAATTCTTTCTTTCATAATTTATTGTTTTTTTTTTCATATTAGGCTGTATAGCGGCATCAGACCTTTGCTTCTTCTTCAACCTGGCGAAAGCAAAGCGCGGAAAAAAAGCAAATTAAATCATAGTTTCCTAATTATTCCTGACAAAAATACTTTCCGTTCTACTATTTTATTTCTTCGAAAGTGTATTGAAAAAAGTCGTTTGATACGCGTGGGGATTTGTTACTGCAGTTCTCGGCTCCATAACACCCTCGCTTGCAGCTCGGGTGTTAGTTCCGCGCTCGAATGCAATAACAAAGTTTCCCCACTTATATCAAAATGTACTATTATTGAACTCTAAAATCCTTTAGCTGCTGTATTGTTTCCTCTTACATGTCTCCAACGAGATGTAGCAAAAACTTTAATGAAAAATTCTTCTCAAAGCAAAAAAGATCATCATATGCCTTTTCCCAACCATGCTGGGGTCGGCTTCCAGTCTAACCGGATGCAGCTGAATACCAGTATTTTATATGGAGCGACTGTTAACGGAGCGACAAACCCAGTTAGTACTGGGTCCTACAATACTCCTTGGTAAGACTGGTTGTCAGACTTTCGGGCCACTGCCTACCTGTAACGACTGTCAAAGATCCAACGAAAATCGTGCTTTTTGAGGCACGTAGGAAAACCGTTATGTGATGGGTGGTCATTTGGTCACCCATCCACGGAACAACCTAGGCAAGCGCGGCTTTACCTGAAGTGGCTTTTATCATTTTTTAGCAGTGGTAGTATTACTTACTATAACATGTTATTAAAAACGAAATTGATTCAAGAAATTAAATAGTGATAGAAACCCATAATAAGCCCATCATTAATTAAATTACACAACATTTTCTTTGGAATTCGTCAAAGGAATTATGAAAGAAATTACAGGTACCTAACGCAATTTTATTCATAATTTTAAAACTATAATTTCACGCAATTATGACACTTAATAAGAATATTATAAAAGTGATAATAGCTTATAAAACAAGTGACATAATAATGTCAACGGCGACCTCGATTTTTGATTAGTCGTTCAAATTTATAACTTGAGAATGTAGTTTTAGTAACAGATAGCCATTTTTAATGATGTTTAGCAATACAATCTTTCCATCGATAGTTGAAATATTTATTGAAGAAAAACTTTTCAATAAGTCAAAAAAGTATTTCAATTAATTTCAGTTATATTTTCGTATTTAGTGAAAAAAATATGTATATATTATATATATAATTTTCATGCGAACCGTACTTATAGCTGTACTCTAATACTTTAAAAGTAACAGTGGCACAGCCTGTTTGTTCGTAAATCAATGTCATAAGAACACGCCATTCAAACATTACGCTAATACTTACCATTGTCTCACTTCACATTGAACAATAGAAGGTACTGATCCCATAGCATAAGACTACAGAATACCTTCCACAGATTTGGTATTACCTAGGCAGTCTATTATGGCCAGCACATTCCGAGAACGGGACGGAACGGCAGTGCATTTTATCTTTACCGCGTGTTCTATGGTGGTGTACTATAATAGGTCATCTCGGCCAATGGCTGGTTAACATTATTCCAGTAGCATTCCACCACAGTGATCTCATCCAGCGCTGGATTGCAACTGGATCCAGTGAGTGATCCAGTCCAGTAACTGGAATCGGTGGTCTAATTTTCAATCCTATTCCAGCTCAACTGGAATCGTTGAGATGGTCAATTCAGTGCTGGATTTAACTGCACAGTGAACACGCATTGTTGTTTTATGTAAATGCGCATAGTTGTAATTCCTTCATCTATACTAATATTATAATGAGGTCATTCTTTTTTGTAAGTTTTTATGTTTCTATTTAGGGGGTAATCTCTGGATCTACTGAACCGATTTTGAAAATTCTTTCACTAATAGGAAGCTACGTTATCCCCAAGTACCATAGGCTGTATATACAACGTGCTGTGGGATAATTTCCGACAAAAACGCGAGCGAAGCCGCGGGCAACAGCTAGTTCCTAATAATGTAGAGTAACTCGCTGGATTACTGAACTGAAATAATGTGAACCGAGCAGTAAGCCCTTCGAAAAAACAGGCTTAATGACATGTATTTTTGAAAGATTTTGAGCTTTGTTTCACATATACTTAGAGATTAATTCAACTTTCCATTGTTGATTAAGTATGTGAAACTGCAATACCTACGCTTGAAATATTTAGGTGACACATAATAATGTTTGTCACCAGTTCTATCAACAATTTTCTGATGTGGATTTTTCGTACATCCCATTGTCGATTCAATGACATTGTTCAATTGTATGACCATCATTTTGTTCATCACATGATGAGTTCATGAATAAGGGCAACAAATTAATTTTAAATAAACATGTGAATCAAAACTGTTATCAATAACATGATTGTCAATCTTGTGCACAACCAAGATAGTTTAAAAATAACAGAAAATAAATGGCTATACAGGGTGGAATTTTGTAGTGCCACCTGGAGGGAAAGTACTCTTAATACTGCAGATAAAAAAATACTCAAAGGAAACATTCCTTTATTTTTGAATAGAAAGCAAACTGCATTCAAAGATTTTCAAAAATTCTCTTCTCCCACATCCGGGAATCGAACCGGCTAAAATCTGAAAAAATTATACCTTGTACTTTTATTGCATCGATCGTTAGGGTCAATTAGAACGATGAAATCTCTCTAACAAACATGATAAATTAAATGAAAGGAAAACCAGGAAATCTTAAATTAATGTAATTATTTAAAAAAAATGCTAAACTAACTAATTAGTTGCTCGAAATGGACTCCATTCTCTTGGATACACAAATTTATTCTTTTAACGAATTCATTTCTAGTAACCTTTAATAAAGTGTTGTGGTAAATATTATAAATCGTATTCTGAACTTCAACACTCAACTCGTTGTCATCGCATAAGATTTCATGTAAATTTGATTTTTTACATATCCCCACAAAAAAAATCTAATCAAAATCAAAATCGAAATAGTTTTGCTGAATAGTTTGCCGTCTCTTCTTGAAACCACCCGTATTCTTTAAATTTTCTACCATTCTTTTCAATACGAACCGAGTTGGTGCCTGTCGGTCTTGATATCTCTCTCCATATCACCGCAAGCTAGATTCACGTTTTTGTTATTTAAAAAATAAGCTTCCATTAAATCAAACTGTTCTTGATAAGCCATTTTCACCGTGAGTGATGCTCTGTGACCGTGAGACAAAATGTGAAATGAGTTGTAAAAACAATCAAATGTGAATAACAACTGTGACAATCTAATTTTCAAATTATAATCTAACATTCCATATTTAAATTACCTCATACACGCAGCTACGAGTATGTCGCAAAGGAGTCTGCATTACAAAAGATGGATGTTAGTTAAAGAGCTTTAACTTGACTCATTGAATTTGTAACTTCAAATTTCCTGGTTTTCCTTTCATTTAATTTATCATGTTTGTTAGAGAGATTTCATCCTTATAACTCTAACGATCGATGCAATAAAAGTACAGGGTATAATTTTTTCAGATTTTTGCCGGTTTGATTCCCGGGTGTGGGAGAAGAGAATTTTCGAAAATCTTTGAATGCAGTTTGCTTTCTATTCAAAAATAAAGGAATGTTTCCTTTGAGTAAAATTTTCTATCTGCAGTATTAAGAGTACTTTCCCTCCAGGTGGCATTACAAAATTCCACCCTGTATACCTATATTGCTTATGCTTTGAATGATGATCACCGAATACAAAATAAAGTAGGCAGCTTTGACTTTCCGGTGACCAGACCAGTGGGGCGGAGCAGTGAGGCCAGCACCAGTAGGGCAGGGTAGATGGGGTCAACGAAACGACGGTTTTGATTTTTCCCGTTGACCCCACCAGTGGGGCAATGCCAGTAGGGTCAACGGGAATACACCAATTATGCAAATATTTATTGTTTACGATGATGGTTCAAAAGATATAAATGGAGTTGCAAAAACGTTATTTTAGCAATCTTAACGTGCTTTCTGATTTGCTCGAATTTTGACGATAATTGTTGTTACTCGATATGCTGTATTTAATTTGATTGATGACTAATAAGATTTGTTTGTTTAGAGGAACTTTTGAATTGGCAAGAACTAAAAGATGAGCTAAGTCATAAGAACATGGCATAATAACTGAAAAGACTGAAGTTAGCATCTCTCATCCCTTTTCAAAATGTCTGCTTACTCCAAACTCATAAAAAACCTTAAAGATAAGTCTCAACAATTTCCCATGCTTTTTTTCACCAATGAAGCGCAACGTTCGACCGACGCAAGCGCAGACGCTCAGAGCTCGTGTCAATCAGTTTAACGGTAGATTTCACTCAGTTTAGCATAGCCGTGGTAATTGTTGGCGCAAGTCGACCCTTAGGTTATGTGTTGCCTCATTTTTGAAGCTTCAGGTGGATAATTATACACTTTGTTAGGTAATAGTGTTGTTTGCCAGAAGAAGTTGTGAAATGGGAAGGTTATTTTACAAAAGTAAACAGAGAAAACTGACTTAATGTAGAACAAGTACATAAACATAACACCACGCCTATCCAGATGTGTACCTAATAAATAATATAAGCCCCATTCAATAGCTATTTCATGAAAAAGTCACTCAATGGGGTTAAATGTACTTGGAGGGTTGTATTGATGATTTGAATGATTATAATTCTGTAACTTCATTCGTGTTACTGGCGCGATTCATATTTTCATCAACATACAACCTGACACTGACCTGCAAATTGCAATAAACGTAAGAACGTGAACGTGTGACACTTAAAAAGTACCTAACATACCTATGCCTCAGCTGCAACGACTTCCCGTACCAATAAGGGTTGGCACACATGACCGACTTTACATCATAACTGTCGATGACTAAACGTAATGCTATCAATATAATTTAATTACCCATTCAATTTGAAATAACTGTTACAGCCTACAATAAGAAAAAACCGGCGAAGTGCGCGCACCGAGGGTTCCGTACAAACTTGCTTGGTTTTTGTTATTAAGGCGCCTCCCCGAGCAAAACGCAGCGGTAGCCGTGTTTTGTGCATATTTTGGGAGCTATCTACTCTTTACCCAAAATAAATACCAACTTATAAAATAGACATGAAATTTCTGCATATTCTTGACTCCAAAATGGTAGTTTTGGATTTTTTTTAGTAGTAAAATGTAAAATTAATCTCCTCACAACGAAACCACAGAAATGAGGCTGGATTATTGATGGCTTGCATCTCCTCGTAAAGTAACCATCATTTTGATTTCTTTTTACACTAGATGGTAGGCAATTTAATAATAAACATTATGCTAGTTTTATTTTTTTCAAAAGACCTAAATTTGATTTTATAAAGATTTTATTCCAAAATTTGAGCGTACTCGCTACGTATATTGCTATTTTCTATCTCACGATCTTATGCTGGGTGGCGTGCGGTGAAAAAGGACGAATGCTCAAGGTTATTTGGTCAGGGTACCGCCTTAAACCACATGTTTACGGTTTTCAGATTCTTTCCTTTACATGAGCGTAAGATATTGCCTCTTGCCAAATTTCATGATTCTAGGTCAACGAGAAGTACCCTATAGGTTTGGATTCACTTGTGAAATCGCAAAATATGCGACATAAACAGTCATTATCTTTTGATCGCGTTGACTTACAAGTTTGATTTTCACAATTGAAAGAGACTGTAGCCCCTAGTATTTGATACCAGCTGTAGCCCGCGGCTTCGCTCGCGTTTTGGTCGGAACTATCCCACGGGCACGTTGTAAATATATAGCCTATGGCACTCGGGGATAATGTGGCTTCCTATTAGTGAAAGTATTTTCAAAATCGGTTCAGTAGATCCAGAGATTACCCCCTACATACAAACTTTCAAATTTTTCCTCTATAAAATATTAGTATAGATAAATTTCAACTTGATACCTCAACGCGTTCCTGAGTAAAAGGGTCTTGACAGACAGACAGACAGACGGATAACAAAGTGATCCTAAACAATTCCTTTTTCCTTTTGGACTTCGGAACCCTGAAAAAAACAGTTACAGTTCTTTCACAGTTAATTTCTTTCTGTCTTTCCATCATAGTCAATATCCCAAGCTTACCTTACCTTAGTATAAGATTGCCTTTTTTTTTGGTTATCACTGTCAAGTCTGTCGAAATTACTATAATCTTTAGTTTCGTAAACATAAGGTTGCTGGGGGCCTAAAATGGCCACTTTATCGGAATCATAATACGAATCACGTAAAAAATTTAAAACTCTTACAATGGACTTTGTGGTGATAAACCTTAAAGACCATTTTTTTTTTTTTTTAATTCATTTATATCGAACACAAATGATTCATATTGTTGTTAGTACCACTTATCAACTATGTTAGTAACATTTGCCATATAAATTAAATTAAAATAAAGTACTTTTTTTTTTTTTTTTCATTTTATGTATTTTAAATTTTTAACGTGATTCATATTATGATTGTGATAAAGCTCCCATTTTAGGCCCCCTGATGGAATGCTGCTGACAATCTATACAAATAAATACAATTGAAGTCCCTGTTTGTAATTTCAAAATAACAGCTTTTTACTGAATGCATGTGAAAGTATAAACGGTACATAGGTTTTTTTTATTTTTTAAGTTTCTGTTTGTCTGTGTGTTTGTTCTGGTTAATGTCTGAAACGGCTGGACCCGTGTTGACGATACATTTACTGGCAGATAGGTGATGTTATGGAGTAACTTAGACTCTTATTTTAGAAAAAGAATTAGGGTTTCGAGCAACAAAATGAAAACCCTTTAAATTGTTAGCAAAATCTGATTCACATAGTGAAGTATTTTTTTTTAAATAATTTCACGCGAACAAAGGTTACGGGCAACAGCAATTAGTAAAAAAGGAATTAATTGACAGTACACCATTAAGGCGGTACCCTGACCAAATAACCTTGAGCATTCGTCCCTTTTCGCCGCACGCCAACCAGAATAAGATCATGAGATAGAAAATAGCAATATACGTAGCGAGTACGCTCAGATTTTGGAATAAAATCTTTATAAAATCAAATATAAGTCCAAAACTACCATTTTGGAGTCAAGAATATGCAGAAATTTCATGTCTATTTTATAAGTTGGTATTTATTTTGGGTAAAGAGTAGATAGCTCCAAAAAACTGCACAAAACACGGCTACCGCTGCGTTTTGCTCGGGAAGGCGCCTTAACACAAAAACACGAGACTACACAAACCAGTTTGTCAATAGCAATTAACTCAAAGTAAGATGACAAGTCTCAAGACAAAGTTTCAAAACTGTATCTATTGTTCTCTAAATGCAAAAAGTATCAATAACAAGAAGCGTTGAGTAAAAAAACATTGTTTACAACAAATTGTAATGAATTTCTTTCTTTCTCACTGCGCAGACGCAACTCTTCACAGATCATTGACTGCGAAATCCATCAATGAGTTTCTGTGTTTGAAATCTTTGATGAAACGCTGCTGTAGGGTAGGCACTAATATATATTTTATATTATTTTATATTATAAAGAGAAAAGATTTGTATTTTTGTGTGTATGTTTGTAATGAATAAACTCAAAAACTACTGCGCCGATTTCAAAAACTGCTGTTACTCTTGGATTAATCAATAATTAAGAGGGAAAGAAAGACAGTTTCGTACAAATCGAGGACACGGTTCCGGCCATAGAGGCCCCCATGCAAATACTAACCGAAGTATCTGTCAGGGTCCGGTGTGTCCACAGTCGATCCGAAATCTATCCGTACTGGTTAGCCTGATTCCTAAGTAATCCATGCGAAAAGGCCGTGTATGTTTAATTTATGTTTATTAAGCATGTTAAGTTACTTATGCATGTATTAGCAATACTTGGCAATACCATGACCAATCGTAATTTCCTATTTATTGGCAACCCTGCTGAACACTGCAATGACTCACCTCTTGTTGGTAAGTAAAACAAGCCATCGAACCTTTTAAATGGTCCCTTTTGAACGCAGCCTTTGTCTCGAGATCTTTAGGTAATCTTTACAAATAGCAAGCCACTAATTATTACTTATGACTGTCGCGCTGGTCTAGTGGTGGCAAGCTCGATTGATGAGCATGTGGTCCTGGATTCGATTCCCAGGTTGGGCAGTGTGTTATTAAGATCAGGAACAGTAGCAGCCACGCATTCTAATTTTGTGCTCAGTTGACGGCAATAAGATAGCCCCTAACTACATAGACTTAAATATAACTGGTGAAATGTGGGTGTACTATGAGGTACACACGGCTACACATCAAGCTATACATTTCCAGTTTATGCTGATCTCGCATTGTATAGGATTTCCGTACAATGCGAAGTCAGCATAAACTGGAAATGTATAGCTTGATGTGTAGCCGTGTGTACACCTCTACTAATGATATAATGTATTTAATTACTTAAGACACCAGTAACACAAGTGATTGATGTCGTAATTAAAATCATGATGGGCATTATAAGTGTACTTTCTTTTTTAGCGGTAGAGTAACGATGCTGAGTAGATAAGATGTCGTAATTAGATTTTCCGGAAATTAGCTGTCATTTTTTGTTGGTTTGTCGAATCTGCAAGCTGAAGAGGCTTTACGTCCTGGCCACAGCTACTGGCGGCGCGGTGCGCGGTGCGGCGGGCGGCGCGGCGGGCGGCGCGACTTGCGGTGGTAAGCCACAGCTCGACTAGCTGCGACCGCGGCGGCGTCAGCGGTGGACGTATTTAGAGAACGGCTAACTATTAAAATGGCCTTATCAAAAGTGGCACGGTATTTAAATTGTTGTTTTATTTCGTCCTACAATGTTTTATAACATGTTTTGATATCTATATTACTGGGGGCCTAAAATGACCACTTTATCAGAATCATAATAGGAATCACGTTAAAAATTTAAAACTCTTAAAATGGACTTTGTGCTCATAACCATAAAGACCATTTTAAGAATTTAAAACTTTTAACGTGATACATATTATGATTCTGCTAAAGCTTCCATTTTAGGCCCCCTGATCTACTCAATATTTCACTAATAAATTGTTCAGTATCCATTATTTATATAAGCTCAACGCCCGATAAAAACAAATTTATTTGTTTCGATCGTGCGATGTTGAATACGTCCACCGCTGCCGCCGCGCGCGCCGCTCTGAGCTGTGGCCTCCTCGATACTCGCTAGTACATTTGTTTCAATCGCACACCGCGCAGCCCGTCGCCGCCGCGTGCCGCGCGGCGCTCACCGCGCCGCAGGTCGCGCCGCAATTCGCGCCGCCGGTAGCTGTGGCTTACTTCATAGAGAATTTAAAGAGTGTTATTCGGCTTGCAGTGTCCCTTTGGGCGACACTGCCGTTACTGTTTCGTGAATTCGTATGTAAAAGTGATTTTCCAAAAAGATTTTTTTAAGAAATTTCCTTTTACATACGAATGGCTGCTAGGCCATGCCCTCACGAACAAGGTCACTTACCCGGTACTTTTTCGTTTGGGCTCATTTGCCTAATACGATGGTACAACTCCCGTCCCGCCATCTCTTAATACGTTCCGAGATATAAAGCTCACAAAGTACAGTCAAATTGTCTTAATCGCATTTCTGAAATGCGCCATCGCCAGTTCACTGCGAATAGACGTTCATACGAATTCACGTCAAAAACCAATACCCGGAACATCTTCCACGACAAAAACACCATTCGTCACAAAACCAGTCAATCCTCACTCATAATACTAACCACTAGGTTCACGACGGATACGGAAGACTCCGAGAGGATATCCACATTTCTATCTAAAAATGTACCGCGGGTGTAACGCCCTGACATTAAGTGGTACTGGTCTGACTTGATCTACCGGTGTGCAACGGATACTGTGGCTACCTGTGTTACTGATTGATATCGTACTATTGATAATGACACCCGTGTGATAATCTTTACTTGTGACTAAGTTCCGTGGTTCTCTGACATTAACGTGAAGTATAAACCACTGGGACAAAATGTCTTCTTAAGAAAAGATGTCCCAGTATATTTCGAAGGGATTTTTCACACATTTCAGTCAGCCGGTCAAAATGGTTTAGTTAAATCTAATACCCTCTTTTTTAGGGTGTAATAAAAAATGACGAAGATAAATAAAGTGTGTAATAAGACCCTTAACGAAGCCGAAAACCACTTGTTTTCCTCGTCATTGCGATTATTTTTTTGTTCTAGACCATACCTGGGAACCTTCTAGTTACGGAGATATTGGGAGTCAACGTTCCAACTTTTAGACAAGTTTTTTTTGATATACTTGTTTTTATTGTAAGATTTTTACTTTTATCACCTCCACGAGCCCCGTACTGTTCAATCCATCCATCAGCGCAACGTTTTAAGTCCGTAACATTGAGTCCTATCGTAAAACGTGATGTTTCACCGAAAAAAAAAGTCGGTCCCATTAATATTTTTTGCGTAAAGTTACTTATTTTGATGTACATAATACTTGGTTGACAGCTTCGTATATTATTTTACTCATTACAGTATTATCATAATACTTTGAGAAAATAATTAGGTCGGTAGTTAAATATAATATTAGTTGGAGTCATTTCCTGAGCGGAATCGGTAAGTATATAAGTAGTTTATCAATATTCTAATCCCTCTCACTTCTCGATGGCCGATAGATTGATATAATTTTCATATATAGCGTCCAATATAATTAATAACTCGCAGATTCCTTGGATGTGTTTCACAAGGCGTGAGTTCGGAACGCGGTGCGCAGGAGTTTCGCAATCAGCGCGCACCGGCTCGGCTGCTGCGCGCGCCGCTTTCACACGTCGCTTGCTGCAGCCGTGTTTGTGAATATTGAAATTTTTTTTATAAGTAAGATGGAAGCTGGGGAAATAGATTTATCTCTTGTACTGCCCAGGTCAACGGAAACAATTATTCAAGTGACGAATTAATGATTAGAATAGGGATGATTCCTGAGTAAAGTTAGATTATCGAAAAATATTAGATACGTTTTTTGTTTTATGATAAATAAAAAAAATAAATGATGTTTATTTTGCAAATAGGTTTTTAAAAACACTTTTACACGTCTCTTTTTTTAAAACTAGATGGGGCCGGTGTTTCGTACCTGACTACTCTGAGAAGAAACAGCCGAAACAAACTCAGAGGTCATAGTCTCTTTTAAAGTCCAGACATAATCTTGGTTAACTCACATGAGGACTATGCAGATTAGTGTCTGAGATGGTCTCTTGAAGAAAGAACCACACAGATTTGAGTGGACCTGTCCAGTCAGTGCAAGCATCTGTCAGTTATCGTGTAGCTCGACTTATAACTCAAGACTTATATATCAAATCAATAAAAAATACGAAGGTAAAACGCATTAAATAATTGAAGTCCTGGCTTGTGACGTCACTTGTCGGTAAAAAGCCTACCGACAAATGATGTCAGGCGAGTTTGTATCGTCTTCATATTTTATTTACGTGTAACAGTACCATAACCTCCGTAACTGCAAGCAGCTATGATGTTAGTAGTCTCTTATTATCTCTTATCTTATATAATTAAATCTTATCTATAATGCCTCATTTTTTTTCTTATTTTTACTACTATATAATATTGTTTTATTGTTAATTTTGTTTTAACAAACTTTTTCTTTCTTTCTTTCAAAAGCAAATTTCTTTCAAGATTGAAAACCTACACGAAAAATTAAAAGAGAAGTACAGTACTTTTGACCAAACCCTCATAAAACCTCCACCTTTTACGAGGATAACTAGGTACAACCAGAAATAATATAAACTTCGACTTGGAATTACCTATAAACAGTCGCATTAGTGTAAATAATGTACAGGAACGTGACATTAGTTCCCCTGAATTCGCTAACTCCATTCTCTTCCACAGAGTAAAGATGAATTTCGTCTTTAATCGAGATATCGATACCTTAAGGCTCAAAGGGCGTAAACGCTATTTTGGCCAAAATGAGATTTTAATGCAGTTATACTTAGTTTTTCGCCCTCTTTCGATTGGTATATTTAAAATACCGATATTCGCAAAAAAGTGGCTTATACAGCCATAACTTTTAGGTCGCTTAACATTGATTTTCCCTAAATTTGGGCCGTAAATGAAATATATTTCATTTTTCATTAGCGCACACGTCGTAACATGTAAACAAATTTAAAAACTTGGAAGTATATCCGGTGATCTGTCTCTTTTGGCGTTTACGCCACTAGCTATTTAAGAATTGTTGTTCGTACTTCTCTTATACAACCAGAGATTTTATCAAGTTTGGTGGTTACGTCCCCGAAATAAACTAAAATATTTAAAATTTGGCTTATACGCCCTATTAAAATAACACTCCTGATTGCGAAAGCATGTTGTTATATACCTACTATTCACGAAAATATTCTGTGTACAATTTTACTCTTTACGAGTAACTCGCAAGATGCTTTTTGCTTCACCTGGAGTGAGTGTGATGGCAAACGTGGTAGCAATAAAATTGCTAGCTGCCTAATAAAATATCTTGTTGAAGTGGATAGAAGAGGTGTGCACAACCTTTTATTGTACTGTGACTCATGCAGTGGCCAAAATAAAAACAGTGTTGGTTGTATTCAATCACTTTTTAAAAATTTCTATAAATCTGGAAGTCATACAGATAAACTTTTTAAAAGTAGTAGGGAGTAAAAAGGGCATTACGGGCATTATTAAGTACTTAAATGCCCGTGGATTCGGTCCATGCTGTAATCGAAAGAGAAGAGAAAAGAATAATTGTTTGGAGTCCATCACAATGGGCGACCTTTTTTGTAGCAGCCCGGAAAAGGCCGAGACCCTATACCATGTCAATGTCATGGAATATTCAGATTTAGCACAGTTGGCTAACCAAACGTTTACCCCTTGTACGTTAAAAAATATTTCCTTCAAAGCAATAAGAACAGCTACTTTCAAAAAGAAGAATCCAGTTAAAGTTCAAATAAAATATTCCATGAAAGAAAGTGCGGTAGAGGAACAAATACAATTATTTGAGAAGACACAAAAGAAAGGAATCAGAAAATGTTTAAATCCTTTTCGTTCGGGATGCTTATGCTAGCCCGTTATAGTTAACAGTTTTTACGTTTCTTGTTTCTATGTTTTTTTATATATCATAATTATGTATGACATCGTTAATTTGGTAGAATAATGCAATTAATTTGCTTTATTAGTGGCTGTGTTTTGTTTTATAGTAGTATTATAAATATTAGACGTAATAACGACAGAAGAAACGTCTTATTACATTTAAATTGCGTTAGATGGATATTAGATTCCTACATACATAAATGATAAAAAGTGTAATACATTTCTATATTGTTACTAATAAGATAGTATTATAACGACTATTATTGCACAATGATTATTAAAACGATGACAGATTCTATTATAATTATAGCTGTGATAACATTTTTGACACAATATTATGTTTTTATTTTTTAATGCTGAGTTCTGGACTGCACTGCAGTTGTCATGAGTAGGCGTAGTACTAAAAGAATCAAGCAAATTACCTGATCGGTAAAAATCAATTTAATTACCGGAGCTTATAATGAGAAATTATTGATGAGAAATGCCACAATCGTCTCTTACACCACATATTGGACAAATGATTTGTAGCTTGCATCGTTTGTTAGATCCTAGAATAGAAAGAGATTGTAACTTACGTCATGAATTTTTAATTGATTTTGTATGAATTGCTATTACACCCGTAACTGTTTGTTCAGGAGCTTTTTTTTATTGGCGTAACCGACTGCCATATTTAATGTTTAAGGGTGTATACGAAGTCTATTTTTTTATTTGTTAGATTTAGTTAAGATATTATTCTACCATGTTCTTTATCTCAAAATTCTAAGAACTTTTGTCTTTTGCATTTTTTTTATAGCTATAACCACAAAAAAGTTATGTCGGAAAAATGTTTTGTTTTTTTGTTTTTTGGCTCTCCTGTAAAGTCGTGTTTTGGTGGATACGCCCTTTGAGCCTAAAGGTATCGATATCACAGTGAAACCAGTAGAGCCTATCACTATTCTTGATTATGAGCTTATTGGAGCGAATAGACCGCAGCCGGATTGCTGACAACCATTTTGTAGCCATTAAATCTAATAAAGTTAACAAAGAAAGAAAAAAATTGCTGCGGGCAAAAGAAAGTGATTTACGCAAAGGTGAATACAATCTTTGTTTGTGCTTTTTGCTGTATTTTTGATAGCTGATGTAATGAAGTTATGATTCACTTTATTTTTTTCTAGTTATGCCTGCGACTTCGCCAATGTGGAGTTCGGTAATTGTCCCACGGGATTGTGCTACCGGGATAAAAAAATCCCATACGTTGATCCAGGTTATAAACTACCTATGTATGTGCCAAATTTCATCCAAATCCGTCCAGTAGTTTTTTGCGTGAAAGATTAACAAACAAACATACATCCGCCCATTTTGATCTTCTCAATTTCTGGGTAAGGCATAAGAACATAAGCCATAAAAAACTGAATGAATTTACCCAGAGAAAGATAAGCGTAAGCCAGGGTCATTATCGGAAGCGTAGTAGACAAGTATTGATCATTTCTGCAAAGCAAGACGATGCCTGATAAATAATATCTTTACATGTTAAGACTATTTTTTTCTGACTGTAAGTACTAATTTCAAGGAATCGAAATTATTCTGATAAACTAGGCAATAGCTAAGCGACCACCAATTACATACCGAGCTTCCTCCGTGCCTCGGAAAGCACGATAAGCCCTTGGTCCCGGCTGTCATTTGTAGATCTATGACAGTCGCATTCATTCGCGTCATTCTATACATCAAACTAAGTAATTTTATGCAAAAATTATTGCTGGGAAACGCCTTTTTTTTGGGATGAATAATCACGTTTTACGGTAGGACTCAATGAAACGCACTCAAAACATTGTGGTGATGGATGGATTGAAGAGTACGGGGGTCATGGAGGTTTTAAAAAAAACTTGTGATACAGTTTGAACTTTGACCCCCAATATCTCCGTAACTAGAAGGTTCCCAGGTAAAAATATCGCAATGACAGGGAGAACAAGTGCCTTTCGGCTTCGATAAGGATCTTGTTACACCCTTTATAAAAACATGAATATTCTCCAAAATTTCGCAAATAGATTCTCACCATATAATCTACAATAAATATTACGAAGCATAACTTACATAACTGCACATAAGAAACTTTCTTTTGAACACAACAATGATCACTCCGGCATGGCCTTCGGCATATTTTTAAATGCTTAGACATAACTAAAATAGCTAACTAAGTAGCCTTACGTAAGAAGATGTACAATGTTTGATATCTAATACTAATATTGAATGATGTCGTGTATATTTAGATTTATATACATGGTTTAAAACAAACAGTTCCGTAACTGATTGTTGGACTGTTATAAAACGCTTAGACCATCTGCCAAGCCATTTCAGAACTGCTCCACCCCAGGCTGCATCAATGCTTCACAACAGGCGATTGCGGCCAATCACATAAGCCTATTTAAAACAAAATAAAAATGTAAATTGGGGTCGGCTTACAGTCTAGCCATAGGCTTACATGCAGCGGCTGCCTATTTGATCTCCACTACCCAGTTAATGGGAAACATTAGATACCCTTAGTAAGACTGGTGGCACTCACGCCAAAACAGAAGACTTTTCAAAGGTTTTTTTTCTAAAGCTTTGTGATATACTTAACGGCTAGATTATTTATACAGCCAGTTATTTTATATGAAAGCCACAAAACACCTTCCCATTTCGAAAATAAAACATTTTCAACATTTAATTTAATTGAGATACAATGTGCTCCACTGTAATCCTAGCATTAAGTAACTTGTGTAGAGAAAATAAATGATATTTATTATTTATTATTATTGTGTGTTAAAGGGTATCAAAACGATTTTCATTCAATTTGTTTTCATACATAAAAGATTCGATTCTATTCATTTGCGATATCTAGTCGATTCTACAGTAGACTTTCACATAATCGATTAATGTTTGTATAACTTTTAATATGCACTTGTAATCGAATGATGGAATCAATTTCGATTTTATTGTTACCTTCTTTAATTATTAGCATGTGGTATAAATCCATAATGTATTTTTTTTTAATTTATCACGATGCGTTTAAAAAAAGTTTTGTTTTGCCAGATTGCATGTTGACAGTTTCGTTTTTTCATCAGAAAAATCAATTTCAATACTTATAATGACTTTTTAACAGTACCATGAATAAACCTGGGTTCGATGCCAAATTCAATTATGAAGAAAATGTTGCAATTTCAACGCTCTGAATAAGAAATGAGTATTGTAATGACTGAAAACATCAGGACTACTGGTAATATACTTTTTTAAATAAAAATAAAATGTCGACTACCTTGAACTTTAAAACATAGGTAAATAAATATATTTTAAATAATTTTCTCAATTAATTATGGTAAAATTTCTCGTAACCATTAAACATATTTAACATGTTTTATTACCACATTAAAAGTCAATATTTACCTAGTTATTAGAATAAACCAAGTCACACTTTATTCATTATAATAAATTATCAATAATTATTTTTTTTACTTGCTGAAACATAAAAAAACCTAAATCCTGTTTGAGCTCATCTTCCATTTTGCAATACGTCGACTGGTTTTAATAATGTCAAAGTTGACATTTTAAACACTTGTTCGACCTTGCAAAAGGCCACATCCCTATTAGCATACCGTCTTGACATTTCATTCTGTATTTTAATGTTCAATCGTAAGGTCGCTTTTCCTTTCTTTGATGATAAAGTGCTATTTATAAGTCCCTTGTCGGTCTTAATTTGAATTTTTCCGCGTTCAACATAAGAATGTCACATGTACAAAATTAGTCGAATTGCTATACAATTAGTCGATTATGGATTGCTTTTAAGAATTTGATACAAGGTTGTATGAGTATAATTAAATTATTTATTATCTAATTTCCAAGTCACTATTTACGTAGGATAACTCAACGAAAAATCTACCAATACGGTAAGGTATAGCAATAAAGATACTGCGAAAACGCATATAACCTTAAAAATATAGTATTATTGTAAGCCTCTCGTAAGATTAACGTAAGCGGGCTTACCTCGTCGACAAGAAAGAGTAATGACCAGCTTTATATAAGTGAAATTCACTACAAAATGTCAACTCATAAAGTTACACATCTTATTACAAGTCGAACTACAAACTACAATAACACCAGTTCAATATTACTACAAGTCCAAAACCGAAGCCCACAGACCTAAAACTTCGACATGCAACTCAAATGTCAGGGGTGAGAGCATAGCACGACTTTGACATTAACCAACAGTGATTTTTAATAGTCTATGGTCTATGCGCGTAGTATTCCACTATAGCGATTTAAAGCATGCAGTTCATGTTCCTAACTATAAAACTCGGATTTTACGTCGTTAGAGAGGTGTGATAGATGATTTTGTTACATGTTACATCGTCAGATAAGATGTGTATTTTTAACCGACTTCAAAAAAGGAGGAGTTTATATGTATCACTAAGACTCCACTGACCGTCTGTCTGTCTGCCTGGCTGTCACTAGGCTGTACCTCATGAACCGTGATAGCTAGACAGTTGAAATTTTCACAGATGATGTATTACTGTTGCCGCTATAACAACAAATACTAACAATAGAATAAAATAAATAGTTAAGGGAGGCTCCTATAACACAACAAACCTTGTTTTTTTTTTGGTAATGGTACGGATCCCTTCGTGCGCGATTCAGACTTATACTTGGCCGGTGTTTATGTATTCTGCGACGATACATCCTTACGATGATAATTGTTAAATTAATTTTACTAGAAATATAGGATTTCAATGGAGGGAAAATAAATGCTATCAAGTTATCTCCCATATTAGGTTCGGCATAATAGGTCGTCGGTCATCGCACACTCATGTTACCTAAATGCACTGACGCATCCGGAGGTCTTTTGCATTGATCAATCGTGGTTTTACCAAAACACAGATCAAAACTTATGATTCTTAAGTCATAGTAAACTTTGAACATGAACATCGCCGTGTCGGCTCTTCACCTTTTGACTGCTTAGTATTACCACGGCAAGGTGATGCTCGGTAAGGTGGTGGTGGGGGTGGTAGGTGGCTAAGTATTCTAAAATCAATATCAAACGCTATTTATGCAAAATAGGCTGATAAACAGCACAAACAATTTTTCGTTTCCCAGAAATAATTTTTACGCAGTGTTTTGTACATAGTTTAATTTAATGTATGCTTTTTTGACGGCTTGTGGTGGGTTCTTAAGTCCCTATATTACTTTAAGTTTAACACATAGCTATAGTAGTTAATAGTTTAACGCATACTTTTCAGGGATGTTCGCCGAGTCGCAAGTAGACTGTTTCTATACGACTATGCGAAAGCGGTGTACATCCCTGGTGCGCAATGTTCGGGCCAGCTCCAGCGGCATCCTGAAGGTATTCGCGCAGAGGTTTGATTGCCAGTACCTCAACCATTGCTGTATAGTTCATTTGCTGAGCAATCAAAATATTTAGTATTAGGTAAGAACCTGTAGTGATGTATTTATTATGTTGTAGCTATTATTTTATTTCATTTGTTTGTTTTTTTTTTGTTTTTTGTTTTTGTGTATTATTATATATTTATATATATATTTTATTTATTTGCATTAGTTAATCTTGTCTATTTCAATTTAATTTATTCTCAATCAATTTATTCATCTGACTAGACTACATAAATGCTACTAACTTAGTCATAAGATAATTAAATTGTTACTAACAAAATATGGACATTATCTGGTCTGAAATAAACAAATTTTATTTTATTTATTTTATTATTATTACAATGTGTTGAATTTTATGATCCTTTGCCGATTGAAATAAATTATTCTATTCTATAGCTTCATATCTAAGTCACAATTAGCGATACCAGTAATTTCCCAAGGAGTGTGGTGAGTAATCTGGACAGGCAAGTACTGGCAGGTGGGCGGGCCGAGGCTGGCGGTTTTGCACCTTCGAGTGCCATCGAGTAACCTGAAAACCACTGTTGTTTGTCCACATGTCTACCTTTTTACTGTGCCCTCGTATAATTACTACTGTACTTACAAAAAAAAATAAACCCATAAGAATTTAATTAAACTATATTTTGAGCAAGGCTCTATTTAAAAGCGACGGCACGGTTGGCGCAGTGGCTGAGCGATTGTCTGCTGCGCTGCCTGTCGCGGGTTCGAGCCCAGGGGCCTTAGTCTGCTATTGCAATAGTGTCAGAATGGTCTATCATTGATTTAATAAGGCCCCTAGCCCACGGCGTATTGAAGCGCGTTCGAAACTCGTTTGACGTGCGTACAAAGGGTAATTCGTCTGCGCGGGGCCTTATTAAATCACTGATAGACCATTCTGAAACTATTGCAATAGCAGACTAAGGCCCCAGCACGGACCAAATATTTGTATGATCTACAGGTAGTTGTTCCGGGTCTAGCTGTTTGTGTATGTGAGTTTAATAAAAGATAAAAAAGTTGAAGAATTTTTTCTAAGCAACACGAACTTTCTGACTGATGAAAAGTCGCTTTAAAAATTATTTTGTATTGAGGGAGCGAGTTCTAAGTTATTTAGAAGTTTCTCTTACATCTAAACAGTGGAATTACAGCATTAACTGCTAACTTAAACTAATCATAATAATAAAGAGGTACCGAAGTAACGTGTACAGCGCTTATATACTCGTGCGTCCGTGTGAAAGTATACACTCATATCTCACGAATGAGCGGATTATTGTAGAAAATGGACGAATCATTACAGCGCGCGGCGCGCTCACTTCCTCAGTTTCTTTATATTTTGTTATTTTTGTTTTGCTTGCGTAACTGTCATGGCTGATGTCCTCGAGAGGAATGCAAGGTTGTATTGTTACGTGTTCCATAGACTGTGGTATAGATAATTTGGGTCTAAGAACGCTGGAAAAAAATAAACAGCGCTCCATACATTTTTGTGTTCACCTAAAATCTAAGTCCAAAACTCATCTGGTTCAAATATTTCGTCTATTTCAGACTTAGATTTTAATTCAGTGATTTCAATGTTGGTCCCATAGTAAAAATTGATCATGATGATGAGTACCTATTTTCGGGTAAAGGGATAACAACATTTAAAAGCGCCGAGGTTATAAATCTCAGAATCAGGCGTTACTTTGCGGAAATCCGTGGCAATAGTGCACATGACGATACCCCGAGAAACAATTCAACTATCTTGTCAGTCAGCTTGCTTGCCTTATGCTTTTCGGTAGCTTATATTGTGTGTGTACTACTGAATAAATAAATAAATTAATAAAAAAAATGTCTAGGCTTTCCAGCATCGTGGTCGCTGATAAAATGACGCTTTTTCCAGGCCGGGGGGGGCCTAAAATGGCTGCTTTATCAAAATCGTAATACGAATCACGTTAAAAATTTAAAACTCTTAAAATGGACTTTGTGGTCATAACCATAAAGACCATTTCAAGAGTTTTTGCTAGTATGATAAAGCTTCCATTTTAGCCCCCCTGGTCAAAGTTAATCGTAAATTCTGTTTAGATTTTCTCCGAAAAACTGCAATAGCAACGCTGCCACTATGTTGTATCCGGCACTAGATTTCACCCACTACAAAATTATAATAATTCAATTTGCAATTTCTGTTAACCGATCGCTCTAGGCCATGTATCCAATTAATATTTGTCTAAATTTGCAGCAGTAATTGAAGGAAATGAACTGGAATATATAAATAAGAACTTAACCTTAGGTCACGCATCGGCGCGTGCGCAGTCGAGCTACGCGCGTTGGATCAACTTGTGCTTTTATTAGTACTTTATTACGGGTGTGAGAGAAACCGATACAGCAATTTGAGTTATTTCTGCACAGGTTAGTAATGACATGATTTATTTGCTAGAATTGCAGTACATTATAGATGGTCAAGTTTTTTACAGTTGCTCAAACAGTTCGCTTACATGACCTGGAAGTCTTTAAATAGACTCCAGACCCAGGTTGGTTGCAGCAAGGAAAACCTGCTCAGGTGGAGATTCATTAATAACTCTGCTCTAGAGTGTAAATTTGGTGCTGTTCCACAATCGATGGGGCACTTAATATCGTGCCCTGCGTGTCCTATTGTTTGTTCGCTACAGGAACTGATGGATGCTACCGAAAGCCCCAACTAGTAGCTCAGTTCTGGCCGACACTATTTAGATTGCCATCGACACGCTAAGAAGAAGAAGCATGCAAAATTATAGATTACATAACAAAAAAATTAAAGCTAATAGAATTGATGTGTGTGATTTGTCAATTTATAATAGGAAAATGTCGACGTGAATCTTCACTACATAGTATAAAACAAAGTCGCTTCGCGCTGTCTGTCCCTAAGCATGCTTAGATCTTTTTAACTAAGCAACGGATTTTGATGCGTTTTTTTTAATAGATAGCTTGATTCAAGAGGAAGGTTTATATGTATAACACTGCACACGTGCGAAGCCAGGGCGGGTCGCTAGTTAAAGTTAAGTTATTTATTCATAGAATAAAAAGATTTGTCTAAATGCCATTTGAATAATGCCATTTTAAAACGATTGATTGGTAGTTCCGTATATTATTTTGATAGTTTCGGAGTTAAATGTAAGATTTTGTTAGCATCTGGGTATGTTGTTAATTTATTTAATCGAAAACAGTACCTAACAAATGACAAGATCTGGATTTCTAAAATACAGTTTGATTTTTGAGAAAACATCGTCAGATTAAGTTTTCTTTGGTCAACTTTTTTGAATAGTGTTATACGATGAAAACAACATTACCTACCAAAATAATATTGTCACTGTCAGTCTTTAATTCGAAATTTTATTATGACTATCGCTTTTTTATAGCTCAGTAAAATTAATCGTTGGATGAAGTCATTATGAAAGTGATAGTGCGTAAAACACAGTATTATGAAACCACTTTCCTGCTTCGTTAGTTCTGAACCATCGCAACAACTTTATTTATAAGTACTTAAGATATTTAAGCATTCGACTGCTTCGTTGATCTAGTGGTCACAATCGAAACTGTTGACCATGAGGTCCTGGGTTCGATTCCCGGGTCGAGCAAATTGTAATTGTTTTTTTCTATCAGGAATTTCTCAGTAGCCACAGAGTCAGGATTGGTGCCCGGTTGATGGCACTAGACCCTCTATTACATGGGAATTAAAACATAACTGATGACATGTTGGTCGTATACTATTAAGTACACCTATGCCTAACCCTTCGGGATTATAGTCGTGATGTTATATATATAAGCTAGAGATTATTGTGCGTCTACTTCTTCCTCGCTAGCTTTATAGGAAACAGTTTTCTTTTTGTGTTATACAGGGTGTAACAAGACCCTTCACGAAGCCATCAAACCAAGCATTATGGACATCAAACTAAGTAACTTTACGCAAAAGTTATTGCTGGGAAACGACTTTTTTTTTGGGGTGAAAACTCACGTTTTACGGTAGTACTGAATAAAACGCAATCAAAACATTGTGCTGATGGATGGATTGAATAATACGAGGATCCTGGAGGTGTCTCACCAAAAATCTTACATTAAAAACATGTATTTACGAAAAACCTTGTGAAAAAGTTTAAACGACTTTTTGTTTTTGGGTGAAAAATCACGTTTTACGGTAGGACTCAATGTAACGCAGTCAGAACATTGTGCTGATGGATGGATTGAATAGTGCGGTCGTGGAGGTGTCTAAAGTAAAAATCTTACATAAAAAATATGTACCTATTTTTTAAAAAAAAGTATGTGATAAAGTTGGAACTTTGACCCCCTATATTTCTGTAACTAGAAGGTTCCCAGAAATGGTCTAGTACAAAAAAAGATCGCAATGACGGGGAGAACAAGTCCCATTCGGCTTCGTTGGGTCTTGGGTCTTGTTACACCCTTTATTTAATCATTTTTACTTATAGCAGGACGATTAGACATTGACAGTTTTGATATTCTTTCTTAAACTATTCATATAGCGGGGAACGCAAGCATTGCAGGCCACTCGCACAAATTGAATATTCATTAGTTTGTTTCAATAAATAACGAACCATTGCACAGTTTTCAGATATAACAGTAGTAATATCTTTCATTTGAGACATCGATGTGAAGTAGGCATTTCTCCTGTACCTACCTAAGGTCACAGTCACAGATCTCAAAAGGGCATAATTATAAACATGCCAAATTAAATCTGCTATAATAATAGTAATGATTTTTTAGCAATGAAGATAGCAATACTCAAAAACCAATTTTTAACCGATTCTATTCCGAATCTCCATTCGATTCCGATAGATTCGATAACATTGCCTGTCGATCTGATCGTAATAGGTACATACATTTCAACATCTTACCACAACGGATAATAACTATGAATGTAGTAAATTCCGAGTTAGAGAGGCAGTTTGGTTAACTAGGTGATCGGTTTTTAGCCTAGATTATATTATATTATATTTTAGAGGCAGATTTATGGTTACCAAATGGTGCATTGTTTGATTTATATATGGGAACTTAACTTTGGAGGCTTCATATAAATAAGCATACAGTGGGATATTTTGAGCTTATTTCTACAATTTCAACCGGCTACTACCCTCTAGTTATTTTAACATTTACGTAACTTAATGTGCACCATAATTTATCTATACTAATATTATAAAGAGGTAAAATTGGGTTGTGAGGTTGTAGGGGGTAATCTCTGGATCTACTGAACCGATTTTAAAATTCTTTCACTAATAGGAAGCTACATTATGATCCCCGAGTGCTATAGGCTATATTTACAACGTTCCCGTGGGATAATTTCCGACCAAAACGCGAGGGAAGCCGCGGGCAACAGTTAGTTACTTATAAATAAGGACTTTTGACAGTTTCATAGGGTGTTAAGCTATACTTCTTCTTAGCGTGTCGATGGCAATCTAAATAATGTCGGCCCAGAACTGAGATACTACGCTACGCTTTCGGTAGGGTCCATTAGTTCCTGTAGTGAACAAACAACAAGACACGCAGGACACGATATTAAGTGCTATGTCATTGGAAATCTTTTAGAGGCAATCTTTAGATGTACATAAATAGAAAAGAAGTTACACGGTGTTGCTGTTTTTTAACATTTTAGTGCACAAATTAACTTAAATCTTGTAGGTATTTATTACAAAATCATGTCATCAGAATCACAATATCACGCATCGTATTCTCAAATCAATAACGAATATGCGTAAACTTTTTCTCAGCGAGAAATATCTCGACTATTACGATGCGCACACATTTACATACAAGCGAAGATATTTCCAATTGTCACGCAATTTTAACCCACAAAATATGTGGGACAGTGTACAAATATTAAACAACATGGGAATATAACATTTAACACGTTAAAAAATAAAGGCTAAAATCGCGTGTGGGTGCGATTGTCAAATATTACGCAGGTCATGCAATGTTTGAATGGGTGAAGTGGCCGGTAATGAATTTGGTAACGCCTGGTAAGTGGTAAGCTCACGCTATAATCCTAGGCTGTGAGAGGTAAATGGTTTTACAAACAGAATATTTGATCGGTTTTGCTTTGAGAAAGTTGATTTCATTTCGCGGCAGTCAGTAAATCGTAAATTCGTAATCTTTGCTACTGCTGAAAAAAATATCAAAATGGCCAATGACTATTTTAAGGCTGGGATTTATTAAATTCGAATTGTCCCACCAAGATTGTCATGAAAAGGAAACTATTGGCTGTTTATATTTTAGTCTTATCTGTAATAGGGGCAAGCCTATTGCCAATGATTGAAGAATCCAGGCTTATTAAGTAATTCCCGATAGAAAAACCAAATAACACCGATCTGGGAATTAAACTCAGAACCTCATAGACAATAGTAGCGTTTGTGACCACCAGATCATTAAGGCAGACCATAGTCAAGTTCAACATTTTCTTTCTTTTAATTTTTTATATTTTTTTAATATTACTAACATTTTCGATTTAAGTCAAATAAACACGCACACACCATATTTAAATTCTAAACTCGAAAATTAACTTTCATTCTCCATGTCGATTCGTCAATAAGGAACCTATTCTAGAAATCGCTCGACATTGCAACTGTTTCGCAAAAATGCCGGCGAAAAGTGAAAGAATAAGTAATCGATCGGTAGTCGAATCACGCCGCACTTTCTCGCACATCTGCGTAGAATGTATAGTGCTATGAGGATACACCCCGAGGTTAGTGCTACAGTTTCTAATGTGACTGAGTTGGGCATGAAATGACTATGTAATATTCTTAGGAACGGCATTTCGAATCATTACAATCTTTATTCTCCAAAAAAAAAGTAGTTATGGGGATTTCTTATTTTTTTCCGCAATGCCAGGCTTTATTCTGGCCTAGAGATGGGCCTATTGCCATCAGACTAGCACAAAAGAACGTTACCGCTGGGAGAAATTCCTCGAGGAAAAACTGAATAGAATTTTCCTAATGAGGTATGTAAAAACGAAAGCTGCGTTTGGTGATCGAAAGGTTTTTATTATCTGCAGTTATTATAAAATTATAAATACGTATTCAATCACAGTAAATGTTTGTTTAGTAAACTACAAGCAATTACTTGGCTTTAACTTTGTAACAAAACGTAGGTCACCTTTTTAAAGCTATGCTAGGAAAGCATTGTTGTTACACTAAGTTGATAAAAGAAAGAAAGAAAGGATAAGTATTTATTAGCCCGCACAATTAAAACCCTAGGAAAAGGGCCGGCCAGGACCTTAGATGACCCTTTTTTTTCGGATGGGATATCATCAAATGATTCCTCCCGCTCTGGGCGGAGCAGGAGGGAGTGTCAGACTTTTACTGACTAAAACCCATCCATGTTCCTTCATCGCCCTTTGTGTTCCAGGGCCACGGTATCTCTTTCGAACAGTCCCCTTCCTTTTGCTGACATCTCTTTGGGCGCGCGTGGAACACGAACGCGCCGTCGACACGGCTTGTCGTCATAAGACGGACGGACGGCGAGCTAGCCCATAGCTCACCGTCCACAGGCCCGCGCCTATGGTGGCCGGGGGCCACCACGTGGCTACCGACGCCCGGTGCGCCCCGTTATCTATCAAACCTCCCGTGGCTGCTGGAACGTGAGGTTCTCTCCCTCTCACGTTCCGCCACCTCCTTCGCTAGCATGATTGCTTCGCTGAAGAATGTGACGGCGTCCCATTCCGTCTCGCTCCGGACTATGGATTGAACCAAGGCCGAACGGCCTTAGATGACCCTTGCTTAACATAATATCTCCTTATCACAAAGGTGACATAACAACCAATACTATTTACTCCTCCTTCAAAAATACAGAAGTCCTTCAGAGTCCATCACAATATCTCACAAACACAATCACATGGTATGTAAGGTCGCAATTGTTTTGGTTACCTTCTTCAAGAAACGAGATAACATCAACACTTAGATATCTAATACGTTCTTCTATTGTGCACGCCAAAAACAACCTTGTGTTGAACCAGCAATGGACAGCTTAAGATTAATTATCGCTTAAAACTGTTTTAAGCCTATTCTGTGTTTGTTTTTCGTGAGAATGACCTTTTTGTTAGTTTTTTGTTAGGAACCACTGACCCGTGTAGTATTTTTACTTTTAGTTTTAAGTTGTTAGCTTGTTACCCATTCATTGTTTTTTCACAATTGAATAGAAACGCCCTTCTGGGAAATAAGGGGCTTTAAACTAGAGGCCTACGCGCGAGAGGCCCTTCTGTGTGAACATGGCATTTTAATTAATGCTAGTGTCAACTGACACACTTTAAGAAGCACCCAATAAGCGGCCGTGATTTAAAGATGAGACCGCCTCGTTGGACGAGTGGTCGCAAGCGCGACTGCTGAGCATGAGGGCCTGATTTCGATTCCCGGGTCGGGTAAAGTGTTATTGGGTTTTTGCATCTGGAATTTCTCAGTAGCAGCCATGGAGTCTGGATCTGTGCCCGGTTTATGGCAATAGGCTCGCCCCCCTACATTATTGCTTGCACCCTATTATATGGGACTAAAATATTACGAAAGAAATGTGCTTGTAGGTAATATTAGGTACGCCAGTGCCAGTGATGTTATCTTTGCATAAAATTGAAGTGTCTGTTTGTAATATCAAAATAACAGCTATAAAGTACTTTTAACAAAAACACACATTTTTCCATTTTTGTCTGTCTGTCGGTCTGTTTGTCCCGGCTAATCTCCGAAATGGCTGGACCGATTTTGATTAAACTTTTACCGGCAAATAGCTGATGTTATAAGGTCTAACAAAGGCTATTTTTATTTTAGAAAAATAATTAGGATTCCGCACAAAATTATTAAATACTTGAAATTGTTAACAAAGTCCGATTAAAAAATGGTAATTTTTAAAATAATATATTCACGCGAACGAAGGTCGCGGGCAACAGCTAGTTTAACTTATAGATTTCGGTAGCTTAAATCATTCTCATAAAGGGTGTAACAAGACCCTTAACGAATCCGAAAGGCACTTGTTCTCCCGTCATTGCGATCATTTTTTTGTTCTAGACCATACCTGGGATCCTTCTAGTTACGAAGATATTGGAGGTCAAATTTCCGACTTTTTCGCAAGTTTTTTTTGAAATACTTGTTTTTAATGTAAGATTTTTACTTTATACACCTCCACGACCGCCGTCCTATTCAATCCATCCATCAACACAATGTTTTGAGTCCGTTACATTGAGTCCTACCGTAAAACGTGATTTTAAACTCCCAAAAAAAAAGTCGTTTCCCACCAATAATTTTTGCGCAAAGTTACTTAGTTTGATGTACATAACGCTTGGTTGACGGCTTCGTGAAGGGTCTTGTTACACCCTGTATACTTATGACTTTTCCACCATTGTAAGCTATAACAGAATTTTATTTTATTTAAGCCTATTGGTCTATCTACTTTGATAATGCATTCGTGCTCTTAAACTAATATTGAGGTTATCTATCCATCCGGTATACATTACAATCGA
The DNA here is from genome assembly GCA_947578425.1 of Eugnorisma glareosa. Classification (NCBI taxonomy): domain Eukaryota; kingdom Metazoa; phylum Arthropoda; class Insecta; order Lepidoptera; family Noctuidae; genus Eugnorisma; species Eugnorisma glareosa. Next base: position 18,252,390 of record OX387973.1, on the reverse strand, counting down.
TGCAGCTGAAAATGACGCGCTTCCGAAACCCGCAATTGAAATGCTAGTGTAGATTTTATTTGCTTTTCTTGTTACTTCGCCAATCATTCAGTAGGAATATAATAGGAATCATTATAAGTAATAGCTGGAAACTGCAGTTTAGATTGATATTAATATAATAAGGACAACAACCGGAAATAAAATCAATAATCGTGCAAAAAAATTTAAGGATTGTTTTTGGTCTATAATAATTGTTTCCTGCGACTGATATACTTGGCAAACAAAAGTAGGTATAACTCACGCACTTAGAGCGATTGATTATTCTTCATAACCTTGTTCAAAAGCTGATTTGAATGTCTCATAAATAAAAACTGGACTAGTCCACGAAGCACTAGAAGCAGAGGCAGGTCTAGCGCTAGATGGGTGGATGAGATAATGGAGATGGCGGGTCAAAGCTGGCCAAACTTAACCAGCAACAAAGATTACTGGCATTCTTTGAAGGAGGCCTTTACCCGAAGGGAGTCCGCACAAACTACGTAATATTTTTTTATACTGTATTAAAAAAAAAACTACTAACTTTGAAACTTTGTAACATCTTTTAGTTTTTTTAGTTTTAAGCCCTTAGATTATAATATGTACGGAATTAAATAAAGCTATATTATTATTACATAAAAACCTGAAATTTGCACTCCTTTGAATAGAGTGTAGAGTAGTTTTAGAATGCTTTTAGCAACCATATGTATGGACATCAAAATCTTTTTCTAAGGTCATAAATAAGTCAGTTATCTTCTGGCTCACACATACATAAACATGGCACGTATCTATCTCTATCTAATTACATTCTTTTGTGATCGATTACAATTACTCAATCGATTGTCAATCATTACGATAAAAACATACCATTGTTTGCACACCATACATTTGCAATCACTTAACATAACGTAAGCCGACATTCATTCATAAAATCTTTCCGACTTGCAACGAAGTTTCTTGTAACAGTCGAGTTTCATTTGACTACTAGACTAGCACTTCGCCCGCGACTTTATCCGCAAAAATTGTGATAGCTCAGCTCATATGGATGATATAATAGTATATTAAATATACTATTATATCATCCATATGAGCTGAGCTATCACAATTTTTAGGGACTAAACGAAGCCATAATATACCAGAGGTGGTTTGACTCCCGAGCGTGCGATAGTCAATGAAACCGAGGGTATATTAAGTTGGCGTTTAGGCTTGAGGTGCAAACTGTACTTTTCACTTTGAGTGCGAGAAAAATAGGCAATTTAATACAAAAACATTTAATAAATATTCTTATACCTCCAGTCCATAAAACCTTCGTAAGTTTTTAGGTAAATCTTCCCCGATTTTGGCGGAAAAAGATTATTTATTATGCTTTTGCTCTTTGCTCGACGTCAAACTCTTCACTGTCACTGGACATTCTTAATTTTATTTAAAACCGAACAAATCAATACACTCAAAAAAAATCCGAAATTTTCGTGGTCAGTTTTTTCTTCTAAACCAGTCACAGATTAACAATTTAAAACACATGGCGCCACCTTCTTTGCGGAAAAACCATGGAACTAAAAATCTCAACATTTTCGCAATGAAGATGGTCCACACTCAATAGTATATATTTACTGGCTGTTTGAGTATGTCTATGTCACATGAAGGAAATTAAAAAACTAATTACTTTTTATTCCCTAGAGACTAAAGTGGTCACTTAAGTCCCGCTATAATGGGCGTAGGGCTATAATGGTGTACTTTTAGAGCATGAGAAGTGAAAAATTATATTTTCACTTCTCATGCTCTAAAAGTAAAAAGTAATTAGTTTTTTTAATTTCCTTCATGTGACATAGCTAAATTCTGCAAAGGTGTCGCCATGTGTTTTAAATTGTTAATCTTTGTCTGGTTTAGAAGAAAAAATGGACTGCGAAAATTTCAGAATTTTTATTGAGTGTAAATATGTTCGGTTTTACATAAATTTATTAAGAATGTCCAGTGACAGTGAAGAGTTTGATGTCGAGCAAAGAGCAAAAGATAATAGATATTCTTTTGCCACCAAAATCGCGGAAGATTTACCTTATAACTTACGAAAGTTTTATGGACTGGAGGAATTAAAATATTTATTTTACGTTTTTGTACTAAATTGACTATTTTTCTCGAACTCAAAGTGAAAAGTACAGTTTGCACCTCGAGACTAAACGCCAAATTAATATACCCTCGGTTTCATTGACTCCCTCGCACGCTCGGGAGTCAAACCACCTCTGGTATATTATGGCTTAGTTTAGTCCCTCGATATAAAATATACTATTATAGCCTATAGCACTCATGAATAATCTAGCTTTCAGCCAGTGAAACGATTTTTAGAATTGGATCATTAGTTCCGGAGATTACCCTCACATAAAAACTTACAAACTTTATTATTAGTATAGAAAACGGCTCCAACTGGACTTCAACTAAATTGTCAAACCATGTTATGTGGTTTTGTGCCCAGGTAGGGCAGGCATAACTGGAAAAAGATTAGTGTAGTATAATATACGTCTGCCCATCCCCTCCTTCCTTACTGCCCGTCTTCTCTTTGAGAATTACAGGCGTGATTTTATGTTGCATCAAGTTCAAAATGATGGTGAAACTCGAAAAATTCTGCAAGCAAGCATACTTACACGCTAAGACTTGCAGGTCAGAGGTGATCGCAAGCGAAAGTCCGATGCTGCATGATTGCTTGATTAGAAAAGTGGTCGTGGTTCTGCTTGTTTTAAGAACCTGATTCTAATTGCTATCTTTCGCAATCTTCTTTGTTTTATTCACGCCATAATAAAACAGGTTTGTAGGAAGCTACGTACGTACTAAACGTTTTTTCACGGGTGTCCAATGAAAACCAGCGCTATGCTGTGGGCCCCCCATAGCACAGCATCATGCTGAGTGGTAACCTGCTTGTCGCAGTCACGACGTGCAAGCTGTTAACTTTTTTTCCACCATCCTGTTGTATTTATGAATATTTGTCATGAGTTGTATGTTCATTGTTTTTTTTTGGTGATTTTGTATGCACGTCTTGTCCCTGCGTCACCTTAATATTTTATCTTTCTTTCTAAAATACGTGCAAATGCAATTAGTGAACTTGTTTCACACATTATTTTACAGGCAATAAACAAAAGCAATTGATACCATATACCCCGGAAAATTCAGCTAAGTTTCGACTGAGTTTCCAAAACATAAAAAAATATGTTTCTCCAAAGCGATTAACTAATACAAAACATCCTTATTCTTATTACATAAACGGCATAATCGACAATTCGCATCGAGTATTCCGGCCTCGTTCGTATATGCCGACAAAACAAATAATTACGATATCCCTCGAGGAAATATTGATAGAAAGCCGAATGTTTGGGCTTATTAGCTAACACTAATTACTAGTACAACGCAAGTAACGTAATGTCGATTGCGACACGACTACGAGTTAGAATCGGTTGGGAGAATCGAGTGGGTGAAGATCGGTGAGTGGTTGAATTGAAGCTATTGTTGTTAAGTAGAAATATTATACAGGGTGGAAGGGTAGGAATTATATATGGATGCACAAACGGATACAGCGTGTTCGGTACATAATTCTGACCCCCCCCCCCTTAGAACGTTTTCGTCGGCAAATTAAAAAAAAAGTGCAGTTCGATATAAAGGGTGTAATAAGACCCTTAATGAAGCCGAAAGGCACTTATTGCCCCCGTCATTGCGATCATTTTTTTGTTCTAGACCATACCTGAGAACCTTCTAGTTACGGAGATATTGGGGGTCAAAGTTCCAACTTTTTCACAGGTTTTATTAAAAGAAAAGAAAGAAAGAAACATATTTATTATTAAAATTTATTTATTAAAATACGTGTTTAATGTAAGATTTTTACAGGACCCCCGTACTATTCAATCCATCTATCAGCACTATGTTTTGAGTCCGTTAGATTGAGTCCTACCGTAAAATGTGATTTATCACCCAAAAAAAAAAGTCGTTTCCCAGCAATATTTTTTGCGTAAAGTTACTTAGTATGATGTACATAAACCTTGGTTGACGGCTTCGTTAAGGGTCTTGTTACACCTTGTATTTTCACCGTAGCAAGTTCAGAATGACTTTCTGTATACGCGGCAACCGTCTGCGTCGGTGTCCATTCCACCCTGTATACCTGATTATTTATTTATTTATTCAAACTTCATGTACAATAGTGGTACATAGGCGGACTTAATGCCATAAGGCGTTCTCTACCAGTCAACCTTATTATTCAACCTGATTATTCTTGCATTTTACTACTTCTGCACACCCAGATGAGGTTATATAAATCCAACTATATGTTCAAGATGAAGACTTACGATTAAGTTTATGACTGCAAAACGGAAAACTAAACATCAGAGGTTCATAGAGGAAAACAGCAACATTTCCTCCCCATCATCATAAAACTGATAAAATTCCTCCATTTCCTTGCAAACCAAAGATTTCGCTGGCAGTTCTCACGATTGCTCGCGATTGCTAGCGGTTGCTACAGACAACCAGCACCCGTAGTTAATGGTTGCGTAACCATAGTTAACTGAATTAGTGCAATTAGTGGTCCTTAACGTCATTAAGATGGTTTTCTAATCAATCTTTATGGATTGTTTTTAATTATGTAGATAGCATGAAGTTCTCAATTGGTGTAATTTTTGGGATGTCTTTTATTCTTGTTGCTACAACGAAAAATCCGTTTCACTTTAAAACAATTGGGTAATTTTAGTATTCCTAAACTAATTTAAAAAAGCAGCGAAGACTACGTAGCTAGAAATAATCATTGTCTGGCTAGCCTTTTCCAGTCTTTTTCTAGGCTTCTAGTCTAACCACCAGTCTGTGGGATTCACTGCCGGCTTCTCTGCTTCCTGATCATTATAATCTAGATCTCTTCAAAGTTTGAGGAAATCGATTTCTAGGCAATTGTGCTCCACCCTAGGCCGCGTTATCGCTTCACATCATGCGAGTTGCGGCGAAACGAAAGCCTATTCAGTATAAAAACAACAATAAAAACTGAATGCAGCTGAATACCAGTATTTCACATGTAGTCACTGCTAGTCTGATCTCCTCACCCTAATTACTGTGTAAAAAAATACCCATTGTTAAATATTAATATTTACTCAAATAACCAAAATGCCTGTATTATAGTTTGCCGACCAATCCATTGAAATTTTCCATCGACGCCACTTTTCAATACACACGACATAAAAACTTGTCAAAAACATAAAAAATAATCGTATTTTAAAACAACTTTTAGGTAAAGCTTTATATATTACTGAAACCAGTCCAAATAAAGGAGACTCAAGGAAGACGACCTCTGACGTTAATACCAGTGTTTCTACGTGAGGCTTATGTGGGCTGAACAAGTTTTAATTCTTGAAAACACCAGTTCTTAATTATTGTAAAGGCAGGTGACTTTTTATTTATTTTGTTTCGATATTTTGGGTTTCCATTAATTAGTGTCCATCTGTATTAATGCCTCATATATAGAGAGGTAATTTTAGTGTCTATTATTATTTTGTTACAGTTATTGATTAGAGAGACGTTTGTTTCTTAAAATTGCTTTAAAATGAACAGTTTGAGGCTGCCTTACGTTCTTAGGGTCCTGGGTTCGAATCCCGGTAGGAGCAAATGTTTGTGTGATGAGCATGGACATTTGTTTCCGAGTCATGGGTGTTTCTATGTATAATAAGTATGTATTTACAAACAAAAAGTATCTACGTATCTATCAACTATCTGGTGTCCACGACACAAGCCTCGTTGCTTAGTGTAGCACCTAGATGGCGCTGAGTGTAAAAAAAAATAACTTTAACTTTGAGTTTAATTTATTGTTAGTATTTTTATGATAAAAATCTGAAATGAATAAATAACAATTCTTGGCTCATGAAACATAATTAAATAGATAAAACCAATCTAAGTAAAAGAAAGCAAAATAAAAAATATGTTTATTAGCTAAATATTAAATACATTTATAAATTACATAACATAAAGTAACTAACTTAACAATAGACTTAAAAAATGGCGTCAAATAACTTAGATTTTTTTACTTACTTAGATTTTTTAACTCAGAGTAAACTAATCTTGTTTATATTTAAAATAACGAAAACCATCCTGAAAGTTATTTCAGTTTGGTTTTTGAGGTTTGTTATTTTGTTGATTTGCTGTTTTTAGTTGTTATTTATTGTTCGTTTGTTTATTTTGGTTTTGTTGTTATTTCATCTTAACAAAGCATGGACATTTCTTTATTAAATCCAAGTTTAAATATAAATGCACCCGGAAGGTCAATGTGCTTATCCACATTATTAGTAAATTCTCAAAATGATGGCGGAAACCGAATCAAAATCTCTTGCGTAGAAGAACAGCGTCGTATTTAGAAGACCAACGCAGCCAGACCAACAACCAATAAAACAACTTTATATTTTAATAACTGTTGCCCGCGGCTTAGCTCGCGTTTTATTCGGAAATTATTCCACGGGCACGTTGTAAATATAGCCTATAGCACTCGGGGATAATGTAGTTTCCTATTTGTGAAAGAATTTCCAGAGATTACCCCCTACTCACAAACTTACAAACAAAATTATAATATTAGTACAGATATTTAATAGGTACAGATATGACTAAAATATTTAATGTTTTCGACACGACGTAACATTAAATACCACAGCTGTCGAACCTGTCAATACGAAATAAACATCCTCTCCACCTACTACACATCGTTTTTATATCTTACACAATTCTCATTATTAGTTTGACATTCTACACTTGACAGGATGCAATTCTGACTCACTAAAGTTAAAAAATGCATCGGAATCTGGTATATAGCTATACCTCTGATTCAGCATCTAGTTAGATGTTTGGTAAGCGGATCTTTAGGTGACGCAAGTTGACGCTTGAACTTTAGCGTGCTCATGTCAAATGGAATATTTTATTGTTATATGTGTTATTTTAGTTCTAACAATCATTTCGATAAATAGTTATATTTTTTGTGTCGGGTTTCGTTTATTTTTATTGTTCGTCATCATACTTTTAACAACCCAAGTAAAATTTTAAATGCAATGCGTCTAGAATCATGCTCATCACTGTTTTCATGGTAAAAGATAGTGTGACGACGATATCCCTACACCCTTTTTTTTCTTTAAGGTACGAGTTCGTAGCCGACTGAAGACAGCAGCAGCAGACGACGCGACGTGTCGCTGCGACACTACTGGTTTCTATGTATTTCTATGAAATACTGAAAAACCAGGTGGCCCAATATCTTACACTGTATGATACATCTCACAAAAACTATATTATGAAGTTTTATCTCTCTATACTTGTGTGAACAAGTCATCGTTGTCTTCTTCTTCTTCTAACAAAAGTAAATCGCTATCACTACTACTAATCCCAAACAGGTCAGTCATCTTGTGACATGAATCCGGAAAATCAGAGGTCTTGGGTTCGCACTTGAGACCGTATAAATTATAGAATTAAAAAGTAATATCTTTGTTCAAAACTAACTATACACATTATTACGATTATAAAGTGTATATAAATTGTCTGAAGTGAGCTTTGACCTATAAATGATGTGAATTATGTCAAACGTCATGACGGAAATATGTACTTCTATTGTATTGTTAGAAGTGTTTAGTTTCTAAAAAGATAAATTGTTTTTTTTTTAACTGCGCATTCTTTTTTGGCTATGGTGAAACCCCTCTAGTTAGCATAACCAAAGAGTCTATCACATTAGGCCCTCTGGTTCACTGAGCCAAGCCGTTTAGTACAATAGCTTACTAACTAGTATTACGCTGCTTGTCCCAAAGGATTAGGCAGAGGTGTAGGTACTACCGAGTTCAATGACGGTCGGCCACTTTTCACCCTTATGCCCTAGGTAATAAGGTTCAAATATGGTCGGCCGTATAGTACATATAGTACACCTGATACCTGTAGTAACTAGTATTATCACTAACATAATCTACCAATCAGCACCACCTACAGTATATTAATAAATATATACTTGTTGACATTGCGGCGCAGGCGCAGCCTTGAGGCCAACCGCTGCATGCTGTGTAATGTGTAACCCTTTACTGTAATGTAAGACCTGTTCTATAGACACTGCAGTTTAGTAAGATGGAGACTGGACTGATCATGTTTCTGCCCTTTGTGATGAATAAATAGGTATCGATATTCTCATAAAATGATGCAAAAATATAGGATTATAAAATCCTTAGATATTTTAAGAATAAATTTAGAAATAAATAGTGCCTTTTAATGTAATCTGCGACCTAATAGAACCACTCATTGGATCCCATTGTTTAATACTAGGGGACCTCACAGCAGATCAAGAAGAAGATGCAAGGATGTACTGCCTTCCTGGTTATTCTTATCGAAAGGACTGGCATTAGCGGAAGATAGAATTGTGTGGACAAAGGAGAGGGAGACCTTGGTCCAGTAACTTGTGCATCTTGTCACCGTTCATTTGACAATGCTTGGCTTGAAATTATGAACTCTTTCATAAAATGATGAAAAAATAAATGGGAGAATCAACATTTTCGTCTTGCTTTATTAAGGTGAATGTTTAACACAGTACTAATTAAGCGGTTGGTTGGTGGTTGGTGTGGAAGTTTGGTTTAGTTTGTCGTACATGAAGAAATAGTAAGTAATTTTAACGTTAGCTAACCAAAAACCTGAAACACGAGCTACTTTTATGTTCATCGTACCCACTAACTTACAGAACTTCCCATCAAGACAAGTATTATTAATCATCCACTACCCAGGGCGTGTGTTTTCTTTTATGTAAATTGATATTTGTATGGTGAACATAATAAAGAATATTCTATCTATCTATAAGGTCCTATTAAAATAGTTGGACGAATTTTAACACAGCGTTCAGTACGTCTAGCCAAAGATATCCATGCAAAAAAAAATACTGATTAAAATGATTTTATTTTGACCTAATGTATGTGTTTGTTCTAGAGTGCCGCCGGCAATTTATTATTTTAGGTCAAAATAAAATCACTTTAATCAGTGTCTTTTTTGCTTGGATATCATTGGTTAGACGTACTGAACGCTGTGTTAAAATTTGTCCATCTATTTTAATGGGACCATATATTATGTGGATCATAAACCATCAATCCATCAATCAAGATTGACAAGTGTAACGCTATCCTAATTTAAGTTCTTCGATAAAACACGATCAATAAGTTTATTAAACCACAGAGTAAAAAACATCGTTATGAAACAAGTCGTGCACGTTAAGTCTGTACTAGTTTTTATGTTCAACCTTTTTTATTCTATTGTGTCTAACGAATTTGATTGACCTAGTGATGTATTTAATTTGGGTACCATGAAATTACATCGTTTATGGTTGATTGTGGTGGTATTAAATTAGTATCACGGTTGGAAAGACCGAATGACGCATAGTCAAACATGCTTTGAGATTAAAAATCAGATATTAGTTTCATTTTCGACATTAATCGTTAAAGCTAAAAGTTTTTCACAATATTTTAGTTGTTGCTACTTCAAGGTTCAAAGTGTTTGGTTCGAAATTGAATACAACCACAATTTTCTCTGCACGATTTAGTCATAACCACCAAAAAACCCATCTACAGCAATACTCGCCTTACGTCATATTATATAACTCATCTTAACACGTAACAATGAGTATAAAAAGCACTAAATAAGACATACAAATAAAAAATAATTTGAATAGCACCTTTCAGGTGAGCGCGTTGAACTCTTTTGTATGGCACAGCGATACTGGTTGTATGAATCGGTGTATTTATCTGCTGTGAAAAGTTGAAAACTCTCACTCCACGAGTTTTATCGTAAAAAGCGAAAGTTTTTATAAAAGAAGTCGATACTCTATGGTGTTTTATTACTGTTGTGACCTTGAGTAATCGCTTGTGTTGGAAATTGATGGATATTAAATTTTATGTTTGGTTTTAAGGGCACAGTAGCAGAATTGTGAAATTGTTATTACTTTTTATAATGGATAAGTATGTAGTCAGTGGCCCAAAAGTCTGAAACCAGTGTTACCGAGGCGTATCGTATTACCCCGTACTAACTGTGTTGTGGAGGTCAGATAGGCAGTCGCTCCATGTAAAATACTGGTATTCCGCTGCATCCGGTTAGACTGGAAGCTGACCCCAGCATAGTTTGGAAAAGGTTAGGCAGGTGATGGGTAGTCTTAATAATAATATCAAATTCAACCTCTGTAACTAGACTGAAATATAGCCACTGGGTCGGTAGATTTACTTTGTAAATAGTTCTGCAAAGCCACTGGTCATTACAAAGTGTATTCTATCTTGTCAACAAGTCAATAATATTGTACAAATACTATATCTTTACTACAAGTACTATCTGTGAGAAGAGCCGGAATAGCGGCGCGACGGGGAATGTGCGCCCGCGCAGGCCGCACAGCCAAGGACGCGTCGCCAGTACTCGTGCGCGGACCGAGCGGAATTGTGCGTTGTATGGATGCTAGTAAATGTAAAATATATGAGCGTTGCAGTAGTTATATTTAGTCTATTGGTTAGTGCCCCCGCCAAGACAAACTAAGCGAAACGCTTCGTAGTTTTTTATTTAAATTTACATAGAGTAAAAGAAAATGGAAGGTAATGGAAAGGGAAAGCTTCAATGGTAGCCCAGTCTGGACGAGTTCCCAGTTGATGGCCATGTCACTTGTCCATTAAAGTTACGGAACTACAGCCATTTATGCGCCATTTTATGTGTTAGATTATGTGATTGCTTCTTAAGATAATCAGGTAACAGGCTAATTGACAACATTTGAAAACGTCTTGTTACTAATCGTGATTTGCTAAATTAGATATGTATATATAACTAAAACACAAGCCACGTTATAGGTACATATGTTAATGACTTCCTGGATCCAACGGTTATTTTAGAAAAACAAAAGATGTCTTGTAATTTAAAAAATAATAATACCTAAAATCCTTAAATCTAGGAGTGTCTCAAGCAAAAAAGTACGTTTGACGTTGCTCATCAAACACTTCCTGGATTTTATTTGTAATTTAGACAAAATATACATATTATTTAATTTTAACAACATTTTAAATGGTTGAGGCCTAGAAAACATGTCACGGTTCACCCATATACCACTCCATAATTACGAAAATTCTGCCATTTTCGTAATCAAGCCTTAAAATTAGAGATAATCAAGCACTTGAAAAAAAAATCGTCGATTTTTACTTTTTTTTTTTACATTTTAATTTGCTTAAGCTTATTTGTTCTAGAAAACATATCACGCTCAACCCATATACCTACCACTCCATAATTAAGTAAATTCGGCCATGTTAGCCATTATTAAAACAGGTACTGTCCTCATTAGTACACGCTAAACCAGTTCCCTAATCCGTGTTGATCACTTGATAGCATGTCGTTTGACCTTCGAAGCTTCGCCACAACTAGAAGAACCAGGTCTTATCGTCGTGGTATTTATCAATAATAGGCAGGTGTTCGTGATTTTATAATTTTGAACAGAGGTCGTATCTAGTTAGTAGATAGTCAAGACTGACAGACTGTTTCGATGTTAGGATTCAAACATATATAGTCCCCGAAGAGTTAGGCAGAGGTACCTTTAAAAGTACACCCATATTTTACCAATTATGTTTAAGTCTCATGTGAAAGGGGACGAGCCTGTTGCCATCAACCGGGCACAAATCCAGACTCCGTGGCTGCTACTGAGAAATTCCTGATTGAAAATCCCAATAACACTTTGTCTAACCCGGGAATCGAACCCAGAACCTCTGGTTCAGCAGTCGCGCTTGCGAACACTAGACCAACGAATTCATAATAAAAAAAATAACAAACAGACAGACTATTTCGATGCATTTATGCCTAGGCATCGAAATGGTGATTTTTATATCGGCGACATTGGTTTAAGGCGATTATAGCCTCGAATGTCCTTGAGCGTTTGGGCGGAGCATAGGCGAGCCCAGTGCCTCACCCCGCGCGCCCGCTTACCTTCCCGATGTCAACGAGTATCGTAGCGCATGCAGATGCGGCGAGCGACGGATTTTCTCTTAGGCAGTTTTATGACGCTACCTACTGAGTGCAGATAATACGTACATTTATGTTGTGAGTATGAATGCTATTGTACAGTTTAGAAGAACATAACGGCTATATTGACCAAAATATAGGTCCCGGCTGAATGCTATATGATAGTCTTATAAAAATCACTGCTTTCTACGACATACCTCATTGAGCGACTTTATTTAACTCATATTTTCGGAGAATTGTATCTGTTAGAACGAACAGTTGTGATTGTTAACAATTTGGTCAATGGTTGATTTATTCTTCGTTAGGTTATTATGATCGCAAAAGTAAACACGTGAACACGAAAACACGTGAGGGATGATTCCTGAGTAAAAAAACATGATTCTATTTAGTCCGTCAGTTAGATAACCGAAAAATATTGGAAACGTATTTTTTGTTCTATCAAATAAAAAAAACCGGCCAAGTGCGAGTCGTAATCACACGCACATTGGGTTCCGTAGCACCAAACATGTCACTCATTCATATGTTGTATTGTTTTACACTCAACAACAAAACTAAATTTGTTTTTCATGGTATGTTAATGAAAAACAAAGGTGTTGCTGCAGTTTGATGAAATAGTCGCATATCTCAAAAACTAAACATCAAATCTACTAACAACCAAATAAACAAACTAATTTTTAAAGTTTTTTTGAAAGTTTTTTTACGTTCTATAATCCTATATTTTTTTCAGAATTTTCCTCCTCTAACTTTAGAAATTAGAAATTTAACATTTAACCACTTTGGAAGTGTCTATCTATCAAACGATTGACTTTGAGAAAAAATGGTTTTATGAACCTCAATGTCATTTTTAAAGAACTGTCTATACACAGAACACTGAACTGTGTAGGCACCTCGCACGTATAGGTTTGAAGAAAAAAAATTTTTAGTTTCAGTTCCATGTAGTATCCGACCGTAGTTTCGGTTTCGGCCGGTTTTGGCCTAAAATTCATGTTTCGACCAAAGGTTCGGTTTCGGCCAAAAAACAGCCGAACCTTTCGGCCGCGCCGAAACGTACAACACTTTCTTTTACAATACAAAGTGTAATCTTCTAAAAATTACGAGATTTATGTTCTAAGTTCTACGCTCTAATTTGCCTCCGAAAGATGATTTTTAGTGTAATAATAACTTACATTTGCAGTTGACAAACCTGTGCTCCGATACATTATGTTTAGGAAAATATGTTACCCAAGTACATTTTATAAGTTGGTCGACTATTCCTTGTAAACTTGTAAAGCCGCTGTGCTAGTTTTGCTTACATAGAAATTTTTCATCGGTTACTAAAAAAACAACATTTTGACCATGTAGGTATTTCACGTTTGTCTAACAAAAATTAGCACTTTCTGGCTTAATATTTTACAAACGAATCCCTTAAGAGGGCCCTTCCCGGCGCGTCTATCGTCAACGCGAGCATGTTCAAAAAGCTTGTTGTTTCATCCAGAGCCACAGCGGTGATTTTTTTTCAACTTCCCCGTCTTACCCCGCCCCGACCCCGCACAACTCGTCCCCCACGCACTTCATACCGCCTAACGCGATGACATTGAACAAAAATAGTGTTCGAAAATTTCTTAAACTTGTTCCAGGAAATACGTGTTTTTAAATAAGTCTTGAAATAAATATTTGTCCTTAAGATTTTGCATTACATGTGCAAGGTTTCTATCGAGATGTTTTCTTTATTTTTACAGTTTATGAGTACATTATGAACGGCCAAAGTTCAGGTAAAATTTGTGCAAAACAGCAATTTTTGGAGGCTTATACTGAATTTATTTCTACTTTTTTTAATTTTTTGCATCCATAGAAACCTTGATATAGTGCACAAAATACCTATTAGTTCAAAAAATTCAGAGATAGATGTGTAACAACGGCATAATCACGTACGAGCGTTTGTATGAAAAGTATGACGGGCTGGCCGCTCTTAAGGTGGTAGCGTGAGGATGGCCCGCGAAATTCAAACTTTCTTACGTTTTTTGCAATTTGCAGGTCAGTGTCAGGTTGTATGTTGATGAAAAATGAGTCGCGCCTGTAACACGTATGTAGTTACAGAATTATAATCATTAAAATCATCAATACATTCCTCTAAGTTCATTTAATCCTATTCTGTAACTATTTCCTGAAAAAGTCATTCAATGGTGTTAAATGAACTTAGACTACATGTTTTTTTGCCGAAACCGAACCTTCGGTTTCGGTTTCGGCAAAAAAACATGTTTCGGTCGGACACTAGTTCCATGTACATTTTTATTTTGTATAAAAACCGTAAAGCGGTTCTCAGAATACATAGTACCTATTAAGTTTCAACTGTGTAGTCACTTGTACGTAAAAAGTGTACATACAAGAGACTCACGCGAGTTTTTGACGCACTGTATCGTTTTTATTTTTTGTTTACGTGAAAAAATAAAAAATACGTACTTATCCAATATTTTTTGGAAATCTATCTGACGGACTTATTGGATTTTTTTAGTCATCTACCCTAAAATATAAATGCAAGCAGTAAAATCAAAGCCCGCTTTCTCATATCTATTCAGTCAGTTTTTTACTTATCGGTATTCAGGACACAAGATATAAACATTTTTTTTTTTTACCTCAATAATTTCACCGGTTGCTACGACTATCGGGTTTTTACGACCAACGTAATATGAGTAATTCCTTCAATGTCGTTATAAGAGATTTTGACATTATTCTTTACTTTGTAGACAAGAAACTATTGAAATTGGATATCCTTTCTAGAATGAAATGAAGAAACATTGGTTTTGTTGCTCGTAAAGAAAAAAAAAAAAATCAATTAAACACGTTTATTCAGTATACAGTTCGTTTATTCACGTATACAGATTAGAAAATACAACTACAAAAAAAAACTGTAACTTAACTAAGTTACAGTTTTTTTTTATGAAAGTATTTGTTGAGCTAAGTGTTTATTTAACTAACTAGTTTAATAAACACTTAGCTCACCAAATATTTTCAAAAATGTTTATAAATGTACAAATGTTCAACACAAGTATTCAATAACATAGCGTCCACTCGCAAACAAACTATCACTTCTATTACTTACTATCAACGTCCAAGCGTAAACAAACAGCCTGAGTGTGCTATCTGCGCTATTTAGTCTTTGCCACAAAAATGCAGTTCGGAGCAAGCCGACGTGGGACACAACCTCCCCGTGCGAACGATAAAGCAAGACTGGCCGGCAGTCGCCGGGCAGCTGCCGGCCGCGCGTGTATTGGTAAAAACACGGTTTTAATTATTTATTCCCACTTAAATCATCATTACAAAAAAAACCAAACTTAATTTTTATAAACCATTAAATTTGCTATAATTTGGCGAAAGAATCCTCAAAATCGCTTCAGGCGTTTGGAAGTAGAAAGAAAATTCTTGCGTAAAATAAGAGGAAGGATATGATTTTTTATTGTCAAAACTAAAAATAGTAATAAAAAAATAAAACTTAAAATTTATTTGTAAACATATGTCACATATCATATATTTTTTTTTGTAATATTTGGACTATCCATTTGGGAGAAGTAGGCCTTCAAAGAGAGGTCTACTTTGTAGTTTGGCGTAACCATTCGCCTTAAATCAATACTACTTTAGATGAACCGCCCAAGACTAAGATAGCCATTACCATTATTAACATAGCCATTATTGAAATTATCGACAAACGGCCATCTTTGGGTCAAGATATTCACACATAAATAATTGTTAACTCCTTTAATTCCCACTACCTTAAAACATAGACAAAATTACTGTATATTAATAATTATTATAGACACTAGTTACACAGCAAGAATTCTCTCATTTTTAACATAACTTGTGATACATTAATTGCTGACCTACATAACTTATCAAGAATGCCATTATATAACAATAAATACGTATTGAAAACTAACCTTTAGTCCTGACTTTCAAGCTACAAGCTCTGTTGCTATGATGCCTCCAAATGTTATGCCACAATAGGTCATAGAGTTTGAACTTGTGACCTTTTGGCGGTTTTAGTACGCTTTTAAGTTTCGGTTATTGTTGCTAACGATTTATTTTATTGAATTGGTAAAAACTGATTGATTTTTTACAGAACCTTAACTAGATTTTAAAAAAAATGCTGTTTTTTGTATCGCATCACATTGAAGCGACTGGAATGAAGTTTTTAAAAAAACTTTTCCAGAAAATTGAAAAAATCTGGATAATTTGAACGTTTGTTATTTCTATGAATATCTGAGATCTATTGTACAGGACAACGTTTATTAGGCCAGCTAGTAATACAATAAAATTGAAGAAATAAATCGTAGAAAAACGTACCTGTACCTTAAAATTAAATCAGCGTACAGACATCAATTGAATACATTTATATTATTTAAAGTAAAACCTGACTAGTAATTTTAATAGCTTAATCTATAGAAATAAAACATTTTTTTATTTGAAATGTTAATGAAAATCCTTGACAATTCGCGAATGTACATTCGTTATCTTAAAATAACAGAATTAATATTCACAATATGTACTTTATGCTTTGGGTACTTTATTCTGTATTATTTTGTAGACGACATCAATCAGACATAATATTAGTAAAGACTACTGGGGCCTTAGTCTGCTATTGCAATAGTGTCAGAATGGTCTATAATTGATTTAATAAGGCCCCTAGCCCACGGCGTATTGAAGCGCGTTCGAAACTCGTTTGACGTGCGTACAAAGGGTAATTCGTCTGCGCGGGGCCTTATTCAATCAATGATAGACCATTCTGACACTATTGCAAAAGCAGACTAAGGCCCCTGGTCACATATAGACTGGTTGCGAGTAAAGAACCTGACACATCTGAAGACCCTCATCATCATCATCAGCCTACGGCAGTCCACTGCTGGACATGAGTCTCCTCAATCGCACGCCATTTAACTCATATCTTTAACTTTAACTCGTATCTCAGCACCTCTCAACCAGTTGCTACCAGCCATCCAGCGAAGATCGTCACTCCACCGAGACTGAGGGCTTCCCACCTTATGTTTGCCGATTTGCGGTCTCCACTCAAGAACCCGTCTACCCCAACGGTCATCGGTTCTACGGCTAATATGACCGGCCCGTTGCCACTTCAGCTTACCTATTCTGTGAGTTATGTCGACAACTCTGGTTCTCTGTCGGATGACTTCGTTCCGGAACACCCTCATTGGGGAATACCCTCATTTTCCTACATAAGAATCCTACAGAACAGCACTTTAAAGCTGATTCCAAATAGGTACCAGTCGATATAACGTTTTCGCTGCAAGTCAGAGAAACGTCATAGCTCTCGCTTTGCTACCAAAGTAGAAAAGTATTTACGGACCTGAAATAAGTCTTACATCGAAAGTAAAAGCCAGTTCTCTTCAATCCGTAAACGTTTCGACGTAGACATTGAAGATAAATCGGTTTAGAATTAAAATGATAATCGATTTGCAATCGTTTCTCGGGTCCAAATGAGTGAGCATTACGTAAAGTATGTTCAAACCTGTCTGTTCTGGTTAACATTCCGAGCGCACGCACTGGTATTATAAGTTAGTCAGTTGGTAGACGAATGACTGACTTTTAATGTAGCTTTATCCTTGTTGGGTCAGCAAAGTTGCAGTTGACAGAATTATGATGAAATTCTCATTGGAAACCAAGTTAGATTAAGTCAAAAGTTTTGTACAAGTTATTTTTGATGTGCTAATTCCCGTAATTAAAAACGTTGAAAATCTTGTCGAAATCACATGTCTGCGATCAAACACCAAAAATGTATACCAACGTGTATCGTTACAATTTTTGATGGATTGGCAATGAGATTACATTTGCAAAAGTCCTTAAAAATATGGATATTAAAAATGATAAAAAGCTTTAAATAAGCATCCATGAAGACAGACTACTTAAAATCAAGGCGTTCTCCAATTATTGCTTCATGATTTTTCAGACCACCTCAATTATTTTTATCGAGGACTTCCCAGTTCAGTAAGAAAGTATACAAACCTGATAATTACCGAGATCCATTAGTAACTCTCATATTAGTTTAACGACTACTTATAACTTATTTACGTAATGTAAGCGCTTACATGTGCTGTTAGCTAATTAAGATCCATTTTAATTAAGTTTATGTAGACATTAGCTTTTTCTAATTTTATTTTGCATATTTTTTTCCGGTAATTATTTCATAGGAAGTATTTTACTACAGAGAATCTTAAGTGTGAAATTCGTGATTATCTGTGCCACTATCGAACAACCTACAAGTGGAAACTTCAATTAGATATAATAGGCAATTTCAGAAACATATAGGTACATTGCCTAAACTCACAATTGGTGTATAGTGGTCCCTAAATGGTAATCTCAGTATTCGAAGTCATGTCGTCTTACAACAATAGAATATAGTCAATGCGAATACACGTAGGTATGTTTGCTGTCAGAATTTTCTTATTAATTTTACTTGTAGTTCACGTATTCCTCTTAATGTCATCATCGAGACAGAATCGGATACCTATAAAAGTTTATTAAGGTGGAAGCGCAAGGGCAGCCCGCGAAATTTAAAATTTCTTACGTTTATTGTAATTTGCAGGTCAGTGTCAGGTTTTATGTTAATGAAAATATAAATCGCGCCAGTAACACGTATGGAGTTACAGAATTATAATCATTCAAATCATCATTACAACCCTCCAAGTTCATTTATCCCCATTGAGTGATTTTTTCATGAAATAGTTATTGAATGGGGTTAACTGAACTTGAAGCCTTGCGCTTCCACCATAAGTGTTTAAGGCAAACTACCCAACTGCCAAATGGAAATATCCTGTCGTCGATTTTCAAATTTTCACTAGGAAAAATTCTCAGTTTATGTTGATATGACAGAACAAGTTTATGTAACGATAGGCAATTTAAACAATAAATTTTTTCAACAGTTGTAAAGAAAGGCCTAAGATTTAATTACCGATTTGTTTCCTAACCGCGCATAGCCAAACAGAGAAATCGCAAAACAAATCGAGTGAAATTCCAGTCGATTTTACTGAATACTACGATTGTATACCGATTATATTATTAACCAGTTTGTTACCCAACCTAGCCGGACTCAGATGAATTCCTCGCCTTTCATAAAAGTGATCAATTTTGACGATTACGTATGACTTATGGAAATAAAGGCTTAAACTGTTACGAAACTTGACTAACGCACATTAATTAGGCTGTATCACACTCATTTACTGGCTTTCTTGCATACACTTTAAAAAGGAAAAGTTTTTCTATGGTTATTTATTTTTATAAACCATTAAGTGTTTTCTTTTAATTTAAAAATAGAACTTACCATTTTAAATATCGTATAAAACCCACTCGTCCTGTCAAAGTTCCCCATCCTTATAAAACGTAAGTACACAAAGAATCTATCGATTGTACTTATAAAACACTACTGTTATTCACATTATTCACAACATCACATGCGAACTAGATCCAAAGCACATTAATAAAAAAACTATATTGACACTGGCCGTGAACACGCGATTTAAAAAAAAGTTAGGAAAAGTCGCGTTCGAAATTCAAGTTTTGGCGGGAAGCGTTCACTCGCGCGGGCTGCGCGCCACAGACTGCCAACATGGCCGCCTATTTTTTTGACGGTTCACACGAGTCGATTCACTTTCTACGACCTTACGGCGTATGCGACTCGTAATTAAACATAAAGATTTACGTAACACACCGATGTAACCCGTGTCAAATTTGATTTCCGCGAATTTATCTGTTTTAGGACACCTGTCATTGCGGCAAAAAAATTGAGGTTTTGGTGCTTATTTCCCTATAGTTTGCCAAAATTGAGGGTAGTTAAACATTAAGTACGGTTCAAACTCCCTATAAAATACTTTTCACGCGTTAAGCCTATGAATGGGTTTAATTGGAATTACCAATCGAATATTCCGTAAGAATCGTTAAGAGCGGCCAACCCGTCATACTTTTCATACAAACGCTCGTACGTGATTATGCAGTTGTTATACATCTATCCTTGATTTTTTGAACTAATAGGTATTTTGTGCACTATATCTAGGTTTCTATGGTAGCAAGAATAAAAAATTGTAGACACAAATTCAGTATAAGCCTCCAAAAATGGCTTTATTGCACGAATTTTACCTGAAGTTTGGCCGCTCATAATGTACTCATAAACTCTAAAAGTAAAGAAATCATCACGATAGAAACCTTGCACATGTAATGGAGATTCTTAATGATAAATTTTTATTTCACACACTTGTAAGACTTATTCAAAAACACGTATTTCCTGGAACAAGTTTAAGAAATTTTCGAACACTATTTTTCGTTCAATGTCATAGCGTTAGGCGGTATGAGGTGCGCGGGAGACGATTTGTGCGGGGTCGGGGCGGGTTAAGACAGGGGAGTTGAAAGAAAATCGCCACTGTGGCTCTGGATGAAACAACAAGCTTTTCGACCATGCTCGCATTGACGATAGACGCGCCGGAAAGGGCCCTCTTAATGGCAGATATCTTTGGTCAAATAGAACGCGTCACCCATTAATACGTTTTGTCTATTATTTTAACACTCTGATATTATAATATCCCTTCATTAACAAACCGTACAATCTTCTATACTCTATTTTCCTCCTATATACATATAAATTCTAGACTCAGAACGAACACATTTGTCACATACTGTTATATTGTAACAAGCTCTCGACCTTAGATCAATAAGTATGGATCCGGTTCACCTAACCTTCGAGCTAGATCGAATGACTTAGTGAACTGTAGGCTACAATCCAAAACTGACCTTTATAACTTACTAGCTGTTGTCCGCGGCTTCCCTCGCGTTTCAGTCGGAAATTATCCCACGGGCACATTGTAAATATAGCTTAAGGCACTTTTTTTTTTTTTTTTTTACCGATGGGAAATCATCAAATAACCCCTCCCGCTCTGGGCTGAGCAGGAGGGAGTGTCAGACTTCTACTGACTAAAACCCATCCATGTTCCTTCCTTTGCCCTTTATGTTCCAGGGCCGCGGTATCTCTTTCGAACAGTCCCGCAACCCTGGCAGGCGTCGGCCCTTACGGACCCCTTCCTGTTTGCTGACTCTCTTTGAGGCGCGCGTGGAACACCAACGCGCCGTCGACACGGCCTGTCGTCATAAGACGGACGGACGGCGAGCTAGCCCATAGCTCACCGTCCACAGGCCCGCGTCTACGGTGGCCGGGAGCCACCACGTGGCCCCCGACGCCCGGTGCGTCTCCCGCGGCGGCTGGGACGTGAGGTTCTCTCCCTCTCACGTCCCGCCACCTCCTTCGCTAGCATGACTGCTTCGCAGAAGGAGGTGACGGCGTCCCATTCCGTCTCGCTCCGGACCATGGATTGAACCAGGGCCGGACGCGAGAGGTCGCCGCCGCCGATCGCCGCTACGAGGACACGGCGTTGCTCCGCCCAAGCGGAGCAGACCTGCACAGTGTGCTCCACCGTGTCCTCCGGTCGATCCTCGCAGTGGTGACACCCGGGCGTTTCCTCCCGCCCGATTAGGTGCAGGAACCTCCCGAAACAACCATGTCCGGTGAGGACCTGCGTCAGGCGGAAGGTGAGGGCGCCGTGGCGCCTCTCCAGCCACTCCTCAAAGAGGGGACTTACTGCCATTATAGTGGCGTGCCCTGCACGGGGTTGCGACAGTCGCTCTCTCCATGTCGCCATGAGATCACGCCGGAAGTCTGTCCGCTGAGCGACAATTTGCCGCGGCAGCGGAGTTTCCCCCCGGTAGCTTAAGGCACTCGGGGATAATGTAGCTTCCTATTAGTGAAAGAATTTTGAAAATCGTTTCAGAAGATCCAGATATTACCCCCTACAACCTCACAAACTTTACCTCTTTATAATATTAGTGAAGATGAGTATTATCTATACTCATCTTCACTACTATGACTATACAGCCTCAGTATAGATAAACATGTTAATATAGTTATAAATAAAAACTTTGATTGCACCCATCAAAAGATGAGACTTACGAATTAAACGAATGTTGTTTTGCTTTATTATACCGATATGTTTTACTGACATGCTTTACGCCCAATTTGCTAACAACAGGACACAAAAGTGTAGATAGAGGGTCATTTAATTTATTTTTAAGAAAAATGGTGCCCATCTGCATGTTTGCATTAAATATTGATTTCAGAAGTGTGGCAGAAGAAAGGGTTGGCCTATACCCATTCAGCACTGGGTCATTCCGAGACCCCCTAATCTGAGAAACATGATGGTTCGTATCATAGGTAACGTATTGCTCATGCTTGGGTAGTGAAAAACGACACCTTTTTGGGAAAAGCCACTGTGATATGCTTGTTTATGTTTATTATACAAATAGGTTTTTACAAACACTTTTTTTAAACTATGATGGGTCCCGTGTTTCGTAACTGACTACTCTGAGAAGAAACAGCCGAAATAAACTCAGAGGTCATAAGTCTCTTTTAGAGTCCAGACATAATCTTGGTCAACTCACATGAGTACTATGCAGATTTGAGTGGACCTGTCCAGTCAGTGCAAGCATTTGACAGTTATCGTGTAGCTGTGGGACTGGACTAGCGAAATGTATTTAAATAATGTATGTATGTTTGAACATTCTTTCTTTATGAAAAAATAATGAACGATTGGCGCCAGTCAATTAAAGTGATTTATGTTTTAGCCGCGAATAACCACGAATAAGGTATGTCAGGTCGTCAATACGTAGTAGGTAATAAATATATCAAGGTGATATGAAAGAGACACTTGAATTTACGAAATTATTGAAATAATTTCATTATAAAGTCGAATGATTAATTCAGTAAAGTGTATCCGCTTTTCTTTTCCCGGTGTTTTATTACGACTGGTGAACTTCGAAAATTACAATAGGTGTGTATTTTTGGATTCATAGACAAAATTATAATAACCAATTATTTAGATCAGAATAATCAAGGAATAGTTAAAAATATAATCATTACCATCCTCATCCGCCGAACCTTTTCCCAACGTTGTTAGTCCGGCTTCCAGTCTAACTGGATACAGCTGAATACCAGTATTTTACATGGAGCGATTGCCTATCCAAAATATTAGCAATTACTAGCAAATATTACCCTGTAAAAGATTTAAACCATCGGCTAGTAGAAAAAGGATATAGTAAGTATGCGAATAGTGTATCTATATTTGCAACTGAAGAATATCAAATTCAAAACGTAGCCCAAGTATACCCAGGCACATGTACAGAAAGCCGCGCGACAGTGGTAACAAAATCAGCTTATGTTGACCACAAATTCTATTGCATTTGCAACTCCATACAAAGATCAAGCTCAACTGCTCAAAGTGTTACCGCGGTCTACTGGACAAGGATACTCTCGATTCAATTAAACAATAATTATGTTTCAATCCAACCAGTGAGTCTGAGAATGATCTCAGAAAATACTGCAGTTTTTAAATATTTAACAATATATTTGACAAGTTTTTTCGTAAGGCGCGCCGGTCTAGCTCGCTACCGACTGCATTCCAGTCTTTTCGTTGAACCGGTCATGCGTGATCTAGGACATATGTTGAAGGCTTGTGTGACGGAGAAGGGCACTTGGTAGTGACAGACATGTATTTTTAAAGAACTACATATCTCAAGTAGGTACGTGATTTTTGCCTGCTCGTGAGCCAATTGGGTTTCCTGTGAGCCTGCGGAAGTCTTTGTTAACTAGTCATGATTCTTTACTGAAAATGTTTTCTGTCGGTCAACTTTTGGTAGGTACTTTTTTATTGCTTCAATTCTTCAAGAGCGTGGTGATTATAAGGACTTTTTCAAAGGAGGTTTTCAATTCGATTAATCAGCAGATAGCAGTGCTTACCTACCTAGTTAGAATGTTTACAAACCTTTGGTGAAGAAGCTACACCTTCTTAGAGTGGAAAGATTTGAAATTGACTGTGTTAATTTCACATTGGGTACAACATTTATTTCAAAACAGTTACAACACAAGTAACAAGCAATTTCTCCGGATATTTTTTTTGTAATTTCATTGACAAATAAACTTTCCTTGGGCGTCGTATTCCGCACACGGCGCAGACGCACAACAAAGAGAATTGCCGCAGTATCAGACCAAGCAGAAGGTCATCTCATAACAATGGACTATTCGGAACTCGGAACTTAGTCTCTCACTGCGTTTGGAGACCCTGAGCTGGCTTTGGAGGAAAAAATAATCAACAACCTGCGTTTATCTTTCCATCTTGGAATGATTGTGGAGCCATAAAAAATCTCCTCTTCGGAAGGTTCTGCGTTTTAGAAACCTGGCACTATGTGTGTAAAAATTGATGCTTATCATAACTGCTGAGCATGAGGTCCTGGGTTTGATTCCCGGGTCAGGCAAATTGTTATTGCGTTTTTCCATCAGGAATTTCTCAGTAGCGGCCACGGACTTGTGCCCGGTTGATGACAATAGGCTCGCCCCCTATTACTGGTGTAAATGTGGGTGTACTATTAGGTACACGTCTGCCTAACCCCGGGTATTAGAAGCGTGACGTTATGATGTACTTTTCGATCATTCAGGTAAACCACAACGTAGTTGAGAAAAGAAATTAGATGGTAGTGGTATTCCTGGACACCATTGCCTGGTTTTCTTAGTGACACTCTTGGCAGAGGGGTCATGACGACGTAGTGACTTCTGTTGGGGCAGATGTGATTCGCCACGCGATCATTCGTCACTTACGGAGCAAAAAAACTCCCTAGAAATACTGTGGCATAGAAAAATAATAGGTACTCGCCTGGACTCATGATCTGAAATCTCATGACTGAATGTTGGAGATAGCTTAGTCGTCAGTATGTAGGCCGAGTTACTAATTCCTAAGTTGATATGCAACTGGAAACATGACAGACTCGCATTATATCACCCGGTGTATCTTCTGCGCTTACCTCCTCTACGGCATCACCCACCATGTTTGTCTCGACATCCGTGACGAGACTGAGGATCAGATGAAATTCTGAACAAGTCAGTGAACTCAACAAGACATTATGAAATCACCGCTTGATTTTGAAAAATCTTCAAAATACATTGTTTGGATGAAATCAATCACAAAAATTTGTATTTGAATAAAAAGAATTCATCAAATGTATAGAATCATTTGATGAATTCTCGCGGGTTTTCTCGTTATTGGGTAGGCTAGGCAGACCTACAGTACTTCTCCTGCTATGATCCTTACTAATGGGGTGTAACAAGACCCTTAACGAAGCCGAACTGAAAGGCGCTTGTTCTCCTCGTCACTGCGATATTTTTTTTTGTTCTAGGCCATACCTGGGAATCTTCTACTTAAGGATATATTGGGGGTCAAAGTTCGAACTTTTTCACAAGTTTTTTTTTTAAATGCATGTTTTTATGTTAAACACCTCCACGACCCCCGTACTATTCAATCCATCCATCAGCACAATATTTTGAGTTCGTTCCTTGAGTCCTATCTTAAACGTGATTTTTCACCCAAAAAAAAAAAATCGTTTCCCAGCAATAATTTTTGCGTAAAGTTACTTAGTACTTTTGCACGCGCACCCGGTTGCTAGAGAACAATTCTTGTCTTTCTAGTCAAGAAAAGTAAAGCAACATTTGTGTAATGTAATTAAGTACCTACAAGTTGTATTTATTTATCACTTCTTAATATAAAACAAAGTCGCTTCCCGCTGTCTGTCCCTATTTAAGCTTAGGTCTTTAAAACTACGCAACGGATTTTGATGCGGTTTTTTTTAATAGATAAAGTGATTCAAGAGGAAGGTTTAAATGCAAAACATTGCACCCGTGCGAAGCCGGGGCGGGTCGCTAGTTATAATATAAGCTTTAAGCAATTTACAGTAGTCAGTAGATCATTGTTTTACATTATATGACAATATAAAGTTGAGATGTTCAAGAATGTAGATAAATAGTTTACTGAAAACTGAAGTACTGAAGTAGATCGTTTGTAGTAACAAAGGGTTTTTCAATCATGATTTGTGGCCAATAAATATCGTTATCGTTTGAATCGTTGAGAGGTATCTAGCTCACCAGATGGCGCCCTTGTCGCTTATGGTCATGTCAATAATTCTATTTTATAATATAAAGTAGGTACCGATAACTTTATAAAAAGTTTATTTTATTACGTATAAAAACATAGTGTAAACTTCAGATCATTTAATTACAATATTCTCCCTAAAATTAGCAAGCATGAAACATTTAAAAATCATTTTACCTCCAAGTACTAACTAATAAGATCTTAGGTTACTACCTACTTAAAACCTTCAAGTCATAATTAATCAGGAATAGCTCAGTCTAGACCACAATCGTGAATATTAGTAAAAATACGTGATAAAAAAGCACGCAAACTTTCTATGACATCTGAAATTTCGGTGCCCTCGCGCTATACTAGCGCCTCTAGCGGTGAATTCACACGCGATAGCCCCCATTGATGGCAATAGTCTCGCCCGCTATTACATGAGACCTAAACATAAATGGCACAATGTGGTTTTACTACAGGGTTCACCTCTACTTGATCCTAAGCGAATTGCAGGCGTGATGTTATGTTATGATGTGACATTATTATTCGTGACATGGGTAATGTAGGTATGGTTTTATACCATAGACCAATCTTTAAATTATGCAGGCTGTCAATTTAGGTCTGGCTGCATTCGGATTATCAAAGGATTTTGAATTCAAATTATTTAGAAAAGAGGAGTTGGAGGTTTTTTCAGTTCAGTTTTAGTGATGTGAATGTATGGTCCATAATTTAAAAAAAAATAGCAAAGTGTGTGAAAGGCCTTTTATTTCAGATAAGTAGTGTACCAGCTCGTGTACCTTAACACTTAACAGAAAGAATTTGAACGTTAAGTACCCATGAATGCACACACAGCTACCTACAAAACTATTCAAAACATGGATTTTTTCATTAATTTTTTCAAATTACTAATTTAGATTCTATAAAGTCCGTCCATCAGTTCTGCCTAATGTCCGTCAGACCGGACGCTGACGGCACTTCAAACAAAAAACCTGCGACGGAAACGAATATTATAACTATTATTATCACCATTGCGATTTACTTTCAAAGCACGCGTTGTATAAATTTTGCATAAATATGGAGGTTCTTGAATAAAATTCATAATTTATTCATGTTTTTATTTTAGAAATTATTCTGTGTGACATTATGAATACTTTCTTTGATTCATCATGTGAAAGGCGGTCATCATTCATATTTTTGTTTTCTTTAAATTTCCATTACGAGTCCCTTGGCTTGACTCAGGCACAGATATTATAATACTTCGCACTGAGGCAACTTGATGACACGTCAGTGGCTAGGGTCTCGTCATTCCAACACCTCGGCAAGAGGCAGTTGAAGAACGCGGTGTTTACCTCTCCTGGCCCTGCAGAGGGTGGAGAACGGGGACAAAATTCATGAGAATTTCCACTCCTCGAGAAGTACGTCAGCTTAAGTAGGTCAGCTTGAGGAAATTGGATTGAAAGTAAGTAATTCACAGGTGACCGATCAGAGGTGTAAAATGGCCGCTTTAGCAGAATCATGATAGGATAATAATATGAATTACCTACGTTACAATTCGTAAAATGGTCACAAAGTGTCAATTCATAACATTAGCTGCGTTTAGGACCATTTTAAGAATTTTATCGTGATTCATATTACTATGATTCTGCTAAAGCGGCATTTTTAGATCCCCTGGGGTTTAAACAGGCCGCTTGGCCGTAAAACTTATCCACAAAAGGGACAAATGAAAGGCATGTGGCTGAGATGAGAATGCCGGGGATGTGTGGTGTTACGCGGATGGATAAAATAAGAAACGAGTAGGACACAGGTAAGAGGAAATCAGAAAGTGGCGTGACTAAAAAGTTGGTTAGCATGGTATGGGCATGTGATGCGCAGGAATGAGGAAAATGTGGAGTTCTGAGTATGAATGTGGATGAGTAGAGGACGACCAAAGAAACTATATGGATGGACTGGGTAAAGGATGCTAAGGTAAGAAAGGAGGTATCTGATGAGATAACGAGTAATAGAGATAAGTATGGAAGGAGAAGACATGATGCGCCGATCCCAAATGAATTGGGATTTAAGTACTTGTTTGTATTCAAGTAAAACTTTAACTGATGTAGTCAGCGCCATCTCTAATCTAGTCGATAAAGTAAACTAAAAATGTATACTAAGTGTTGCTATCTATAATGAGAGTCAAAACAGAATTTTATAATAAAATGATGCCATAACAGATTTTGCTGCCTTTTGGATAATTAGACAACTTATTATATTAATGTTTGTTTATGTAATTGAATTAATTCATTCTTTTGATATATATATAAAAAAAAAACTAAATGAAATACACCAGTTCCACTTGTATTTCAAAAGCGGCAACATTAAAATACAAGTGTCAAACGAGGTATCGAAGAGTGCGGACGGCTGTTCATCAATGTTTTAATAAAATTATGAAAATAAACGAAACATTCTAAACCAATTTACATTTTATATTAATATTCCGATTCTACATTATTGAAATGGTGTGAAAAACGCTTTGTATCTGTGAAGTGGGACGAGAAAAACCAGCAAAATGGCAAAGTGAGTCAAAAAATTATTCTGTTTGGAATCTAAGTGGATTATTGGATAGTAACTCAATACAAAAGTGTCGCCTACGCTATGTTGCGGTTGATTAGACACGGCTGATGAAATCTCCGGTTACGGATGTGTTTAGTCTTCAATAATATTATGGGAAATATAATCATAGGTCTATGATTTATGATTAGGCGATGTTTTCTCGTCTGCTTAGCTCGTATTGAGATGTCGCAACGATGTTTAGGGTCAAGGAGATTTCATGTTTTGAAATATATTTTTTTTATCTATTAAATTTGATCCTGCTCATCAACAAAAAACATTTGACACCAATAATACTTACACCCACTTACAACAGAATAGTTCAACCAAGCTTTCTTTTAAAATAGGTATCAAATAGAAATTACCACTGTGCATGTGCATAAATATTTAACCTACCAATAAATGGTATAATATTCCAGGCTAAGAAAGGATAGTCCAGAAATAATTTCGATAATTATCAGCAATACTAGTGTAACTAAGACAATACTTGTATACATGTATGTTTCAATCATATAGATAATAAAATTACTATAGTGTCTCCAGTACTTCTATTTATTAGTATTAACAGTTTAATAACAAAACAGTTTAATAAACATCCAAATTAGGTGTTTTGATCTTTGTTTTGTTATTTTCTGAACTCAAAAACGTGCCTTGGATATGCAAGTTGCAAATTCACTGGCTCAAAATACAATATCTCAATTTTCTCTATTTTTTCAATATGTTCAATGATAAGCATTAACTGTTGTTTTCGTTTGCAGGGAAATGATGATAGTGTTTGTGTACGACACACTGTGTTGTACCTCTGAAGAAGATGACCCTATCAATGCTGTGCTGTACTTCCATCCTGGATGGGTGTCTGACACACAGCGGCATGCGCTCGCAGGACAGGTTGGTACAAAGTCAATGCATTTATAATAATAACCTGGTTTGTGGAAAGAACTTCTACAAAGAATCAATAGGAATGTTGTTGGCAAAGGCATCAAACTCAAACTCAAACTCAAAGCGTTTATTTCAATTAGACCTTCGCAGGCACTTTTGAAAGTCAGAAAAACAAAGGCGAAGCTACAGACACAGACACAAGGCATAATAACTTGTGAAAGTACTGTAGTTGCCCATTCCAAAGCGTAGATCTCTATGGAGAAGAATGGGCAAGAAACTCCATGGACACTCTTTTCAATCAAAATATTGTTACAAGATCTTGGTTACATCATTCATGTTGAGATTATACATATATGTGAGAACGATGTAGAAAGACGTGCACATTAAGAGCGTCCAGAGTAAAAGATTATAACTATCAACAATTTAAAAACAAAGTAGTTAAAATAAACCGTGGCAGCTAAGAGATGACCAGTCCCAACTGACAGCGCCCGTTCACGAACATGACGCATGCATCAGCTCCATTCAGCTCAACCATATTGAAGGGAACTAAACGACCCAACACACCCACCACTATCAGCGAGACATTTGAGCGTGACATCAGCGTGACATCAATGAATCAATAATTTCAGTAAATGGACCAATGAGTTGATGACCTTCTTCTTCCTTTTTTTTTTTTATGGATGGGAAATTATCAAATAACCCCTCCCGCTCTGGGCTGAGCAGGAGGGAGTGTCAGACTTGTACTGACTAAAACCCATCCATGTTCCTTCCTTTGCCCTTTGTGTTCCAGGGCCGCGGTATCTCTTTCGAACAGTCCCGCAACCCTGGCAGGCATCGGTCCTTTCGGACCCCTTCCTGTTTGCTAACTCTCTTTGAGTCGCGCGTGGAACACGAACGCGCCTTCGACACGGCCTGTCGTCATAAGATGGACGGACGGCGAGCTAGCCCATAGCTCACCGTCCACAGGCCCGCGCCTGTCGCCCGTCCATCTTATGACGACAGGCCGTGTCGACGGCGCGTTCGTGTTCCACGCGCGCCCAAAGAGATGTCAGCAAAAGGAAGGGGACTGTTCGAAAGAGATACCGTGGCCCCGGAACACAAAGGGCGATGAAAGAACACGGATGGGTTTTAGTCAGTAAAAGTCTGACACTCCCTCCTGCTCCGCCCAGAGCGGGAGGAATCATTTGATGATATCCCATCCGAAAAAAAAAAGGGTCATCTAAGGTCCTGGCCGGCCCTGGTCCTACGCCCGGTGCGTCTCCCGCAGCGGCTGGGATGTGAGGTTCTCTCCCTCTCACGTTCTGCAACCTCCTTCGCTAGCATGACTGCTTCGCAGAAGGAGGTGACTGGTACACCTCTGGAGATGCCAATACCCAGCAATTGGTCTGCTATAGGTGAAGTTGGTTGAATCTCAGATACCAGTTGTCTTGCCTTGGATAGGATTTCTTTTTTTTTGGCTTTACTGATTTAACGTTACGGGCATTTTTAATGGTTTTGTCAATTCTAAAATGCCTTTAAATTGCAGGTCAGACAGACAAATAGATTAGAAAATAGATAAATTGTAGATTATCAGCTTAATAGATTTATTTCATCATTGACCTTATAATTTTATCTCTTTAATTTTTATATTGATATTCATTTTACTAATTTAAGCCATAATGTAACTGAATAAATGAATATTAAAAAAAAAAAACTATTTTTAACATAATGAAACATAATTATGTCTCACTTCTTGATGAGCTAGAAAAATATTATTAGAAAATTCTATGACATTACATACATATTCAACTTCTTAATAAAGGAATGCAGCAAATGATTTAAATTGCAATTTAGCTTATTTCTTAGAATATTTTTTCAATTAGTAATTTGTCAAATAACACCAGTGTAGGTCCTCCTTATTTAATACCTCAAGGTCGGGGCGCGTTGTAGACGGCTTAGCCCTCACTAGCAATATTCATTCTTAATCTATGACCGTACGGCCTGTAATTGGCTTACCTACTCAATTTGCTAGCTTATATCGTATGCCGGAGAATTCACAAGGGAGTTTAAGGTGGATGCGCAAGGGTAGCCCGCGAAATTTAAATTTTCTTACGTTTACTGCAATTTGCAGGTCAGTGTCAGGTTGTATGTTGATGAAAATATGAATCGCGCCAGTAACACGTATGGAGTTACAGAATTATAATCATTCAAATCATCAATACAACCCTCCAAGTTCATATAATCTCCAAGAGTGACTTTTTCATGAAATAGCTATTGAATGTGATTATATGAACTCGGAGAGCTGTATTGATGATTTGAATGATTATAATTCTGTAACTCCATACATGTTACTGGCGCGATTCATATTTTCATCAACATACAACCTGACACTGACCTGCAAATTGCAATAAACGTAAGAAAATTTAAATTTCGCGGGCTACCCTTGCGCATCCACCTTAATAATACATATTAACTACAGTTAGTTAGCAGTGTTAACTGATTAGAAAGTTTATTTTAACTAATCAGCCTGTAGAATGTACAACCTGTTCAGAAAATATCGGATAAGGGAGCGAGCATAGTTTCAAAACTTGTTTTAACGGTCTGAAATGTAGACGGACGGTAACACGTACAATGGTCCACTTTAAGGACTAAGTGCGGAAACCAAACCCTTAACATAGAATGTAGACGGACTTGAGTAGTCTGGTTAGACCGAAATTTAATTAGGTAGCAGCAGCGATTGTAATTTGGCCAAGTGTAGTAATGTCTGTTTCCGATATAGGTATCCAAAACAGACTAATAGTTTGCTAAATTTCATTTCGAGACACTTCTTCGGAAGCAAATGTGCTATGGGTACCTACGTACTCCATAGCTTATTTGCTTCTCTATGTAATGGAATTAAAGGTGTCTGCTACGTTACTTGTAGTGGCAATAGACTAGGGCTGCCATATGTCCCGGTTTTGAACTCTGTGTTCCGGGCAATAAGCCAGCAGTCCTGGTTCTATTCGTTGGACTATAAATATAAAAGAATCGCAAAATTTCGAGCTCCCTCCACTCGCATCATTGTTATAGACGTTGCTTCAGTATGTGTCTCAAGAAATGTCTTAACCGCTTTTACCTGCTGTACTGCTCGCTAACTAGCTCCAGGCTGGCACTGTTCATCCTCCCTCTCCCAAATACAAATCCTGGCAGCCTGGCTACACCCCTGCTATAAGTAGATATTAAAATTGACTTGTGTTTGCGCCAAAAAACTCTACGAATAATCTCTTCATAAACCCAGAAGCCCTTGAAACATGCGCCCACATCATATCCATGGTTACTACTATTACAAATGTCCCGGTCTGCGTTTCAGCATTTTTGGCAGCCCTACAATAGACTTCTAACTGTTATTTGAAGACCTTATATTTATATCCCACGATCGTCTCTAACGAAGAAAACATAAATTTTCGAAAATCCTAAACACTTTAAAGACGCTAAATATTTAGAGGATCAGAAATAGTAGCAGATCCATTCTTCGTAACTTGTCTACTTCTAGCTCTTTGGAGCAGTAAAACTTGACTCGAAACTACTTTAAATGTATAAAAACGAATAGATATTCAAATTGTATTAATGCATCTCGTCTACCTCCACATTCCAAAGAAAATTTTCCAAATCACGGAAATACACGCGTATTAAATTATTATGTAAATTTGCTAATTTATGTAAAATGCCGAATTATCGATCGAATCCTCAAAAGGTAACAAGCGAAGGTCAGATGAGCATGCTTATTTATAGATCAGAGACCGCGTCAATGCTTTGTATTTATCTTTTCTAGAAAAAAAAACACGTTGACGTGTCTGTATTTTTTAACACATAGTGTTTTCTCCGTATCTTAGGAAGTACCCATTTACTTTTAGTACCTAACTTTTAGTACGTAAATAAGACACACAAAACCCTGTAGCTGGAACAAAACTACGCAATGGATATGAATGCGGTTTTCACAATCATATTATGAAGAAATTATTCCGAAACTAATATGTTACCTATTCACGCCTTAACGGTGCAGAGGTAGATCATTTCTTCGTCCTTAAGACATAGAATACTTTGTACGAGTATAGTACCTTCCTGGGTGAAGCTGCGAACAAAGCCAGTGCAAAATAAAGGGGTTTGAAGATCTTGGTCTACTAGTTCTAAAGACGATATTTTCACCAGGTCGTGGGCGCAGCACACTGCATCAAGACGTTGTTCTCCCAGCCAGTCGCCATCACGCTGCAGAGTGGCAAGTTCATCATCAGGGAATATGGAAGATACATACTGGTAAGTGGGAAACGAATGAGCACGGAATAATCATTGGAAATAGCCCCTCATCACAGACAAGACAGCAGGACAGCTGATTTACCTCACATCGACTAGTAATGGGTTATTAACTTCACTCCTACAAATGCGTATTCATTGAAATCATTCAAATTTCAATTTGAATCAGTAAACGTTTGTTAAACATCCTCAGAAAAAAGTCCTAAGTCCCCCATGCTAGTAAGGGTCAGTACGGGCTCAGCATCGACTCTGGCTCATCCGCTCGCCGTTTTAGCAGATTCCGACCCGAGGCGAGTGAGTAGTGTGCGATGCAGTATGGATTTCAATACAAAGAATCTAGAACTACTCGTGTTGGGGCGATGTTGACCCCTTGCAGTGCTTTGTAACTGTGCCAACAACATCTACCGCCTTTTTCCAAATATTATGCGGTCGGTCTTGTAGGACGTGTGGCATCCCGAATAGAACAGCTGAAGACCAGTATTTCACATATAGTGACTGCATATCTGACCTACATGACCCAGTTAGTACCAGGTAATACGATACCCCTTGGTAAAGACTAGTTGTCAGACACCACGGTCACCCATCCACGGGCCAACCCAAGCAAGCGCGGCTTCACCTGAAAATCGACCCAAGTGTATGTTATTATTTATAAATCATAAATCATATTTATTTCTGTCAATTGGTTTTACAAAACACTTTTACACGTCGATTTTAAAACTAGATGGGGCCGCTGTTTCGTACCTGACTATAACTCTGAGATGAAACTTCCTAAACAAACTCAGAGGTCACTGTCTCTTTTAAACTCCAGACATTGGTCAAGTCATATGAGGACCATGCAGGTTAATGTCTGAGATGGTCTTCTGAAGAAATAACCACACAGATTTGAGTGGACCGGTCCAGTCAGTGCAAGCATTTGTCAGTGATCGTGTAGCTCAACTCATAACCCAATAGCCACGGGCTCCTCCATTGTGCTTAGAACTGTGTATTGCCCTTCAATAAGATATGACGATTCTGTATTCTTATTTCCGATTCTTAGTGCTGCCGATCTCTTGCGCTAACATGAATTTATTAACTTCTTTCTCCAGGCAATAGGCAGTGACAGGAACATCCCAGATTGGGTGCTAAAGAACCGCGCGAACCTCCTCACCTCCATGATCAAGGTGTACCACGGTGACCTGCAAGTCCTGGCCGGTCAGATGGAGGACCAACGACGGCTCTCGGAGAAGCTATACCAGGTCTTCGAGACTTATTTGCCGGTGCTGCAGTACGGGTGCCATATCTTTCAGAGGGTGCCTATGTTGACTTTGCCGAAGGTAAGCATTTTTGTCACCAGGTGACCTGTACGTGCACCGCGGAGGCCGGTTCGAGGTGGCGCAAGAAAAAATAACCAGGAAATACCTATATGGGGAGCCCTTTGTCCAGCAGTGGGGCATTCAGGACTAAAAAGAATAAACGGATGAGTCTGTTAGTAGGGACCGTAACCGCGATTTATGATGACCGGGGTTTTGGGTTCGAATACCAGGTGATTCTTAGTGTTTCCAGTTTTGTATTCTATAGCGTGAAGAAATAAGCTAGGATCGCTAAACTCCGTGTTTATCTCTAACACTTATTGTAAATAAACTTCTATTTTTTCTTTGCCTGCACCAACTGTCGACATTACATAACATCACGGCTGTAACCCACAAAGGATTAGACAGACGAGTACCTAATAGTACCCCCACTTTTCCCTTGTTTTGTTTTATAAGTCCCATGTAACCTAGGGGGCGAACCTATTGCCATCAATCGAATCCAGACTCCGTCGCTGTTACCCAGTCATACCTGATGGAAAAACCCAATAGCACGTTGCCCGACCCGGGAATCGAACCCAGGACCACATAAACAGCAGTTACGTTTGTGACCACTAGACCAACGGACCAATAAATTAACCGTGCAACCAATTATGGAACTATCACAATACTACGTTTTTCTGTTCCATTCACCTCCGTCAATAGTTACGCAATCATTCGCTCCTTCTTCATTTATAATAGAATCAATAACAAACAAAATCGCTTGCTAATTATTATGTATCGATACAATGAAACACTAGTTTAAACTGTAGAGTACACACACAATAGGACCGTTTTGCCATAGAGTATATTCAATTCATATTATTTTTACAACCAAAAAGTAATTTGTCCGCTGTCACGTGACATACCGACCACAGACTAATATATGGGCCGATATACAACACTAATCAGAACCCGCATCCTTGATAGCTATAGCAAGGTACCAGTGGCGAAGGTTCTATACAACTCGATTCCTGCCGGCTTCCCTTTGAAAAATGGCACAGTTAGTATTTTATAGACAAATAATAAAAACTCATTAAAGATATGTACTCCGGCTTACCTCTTAAAAATAGACCCTTCGCTACTGCAAAATCGTTTTGCTAATCAAAACCCGCATCCTTGATAGCGATAGCAAGGTACAGTTACTGCTTGGAGGGTATTTACTCAACGCTTATCAAGCGTCGCGCAAATATTATGAACTGTAGCACGAACTGAAGTGAGTGCCACTGTCCTGTCGCTACATATTATCTAATATGGTAGCGGGGAATGAAGTGTAGATTAAAATGGCGCTGATTGATACAAAAAATGACACACTGTAACTGCATATCATAACGTATACAACTATCAATAATAATTTGTTTTTAGCCTGCATCTCCACAAGAAAGGCCTTCGCAGGATTTTTATTGCAAAAATAGTATCATACGGTGATCATGGGTCATCTTACATCTCATTTTCAGAAGTACGGTCGAACAAGCTATTTGGTATACACGCAGAAATATTCACAATCCTAGTACACTGACAATAGTGTTTGCAATTTTATTTTATAAAGCTTATGCCATTAAGAGTCAGTTTCTTAATGAAAAAAGCTTTATTAAATAAATGTTGGAAAAGTATACGCTTCGACATTGGATTGTGAAAATTTCCGCATGTATACGAAATAGCTTGTTCGACCGTACTTAGGAATATGTTTTTAACCGACTACAAAGAAGAGATTCCTCATTTGCGTTCTCTTTTGGGTTCCTACAAGTCTTTTAACACTAAAAACTTCCTATCATGCACACCACAATATCACAAAATGGACTATGAACACTTTATTACCTCCGAATGAACATAACACCCTCTTACCTCATTGTTTTGTCTCTTTCAGAGTGCAACATCGGTTTACATGGAGTCCATGCAAATACTAGAACATTGTAGGAAAAGCAAAGGCGTGTTAGGCGGCGTCATCTTATACAATAACAAGTAAGTTATAATGCTAGACTTATCCATGGTTTGGTTCTAACCGAATGACAAAAAGTCCTTAGGTTATACATTATTTTACTCGCAGTCGCACTGTCAAACTACAAAGTGTAAGATACAGATGGGAACCGCGGGAGAGCGCGGGGTCTCGGGGTACCGAACCCGAGCTGCGACAGCACCTCTGCGCGCAGTCCCACTCACTCAGCTCTATTGATTGAAAATGGGGTCTGCGTTTGTGCATACGCAGACCCCAGACGTTTGAACCAATGCAGTAGTAATCAAGCGCATGATCAGCTCTCAATAGCTCTGTAGAAATAGGCAATTTAAAACACCTTTTTTTTTTAGAATAATCTCTACCCAGCTGCCACCTGGTCTGACCTCCTACTTAACCGTAGTAGACCCCTACAGGATAAAGTCTCCTGCCGAGACCCTGGACACGGAGACACCCTTGCCCCTAGGTGCTCAGCTCCTGGTGGTCTACGTGGGGAAGAAGCTGTACGATAACCTGAAGAGGCAGGGGGATAAGTTACAGGAGTTCCAGCAGAATGGGGAGGAGATGATCGCTAAGTTTAAAAAGGTCAGTAATTTTAGTTGGTCCAAAAAATAATTCTTAACCATAGCGTGTAACAGAAAGGGTATAATCATATGAAATACTGTGGTACGGACCATCAAACTGAACAACTTTCTCTATGGGACCACCATGGAAATCGTAAAAAATAATCAGCTGTCCTATACAAAACTTCAATACCTACTCGACCCAAATGTATGGGACAGCTGATTATTTTTTTACGATTTCGATGGTGGTCCCATAGAGAAAGTTGTTCATAATGATGAGTACAATGACCCCTTAAGAGGTTTTGCGTTTATTATGTTACACGTTGTATATTTGTAATCACGTTCTCGAAAACGGTTCTAACGATTTCGATAAAAGTTGCAATATAGGGGTTCGCGGGGGCGAAATATCGATCTGGCTAGGTCTCATAACTGGGAAAATTCGTTTTCTCTATTTTCATCCGAGCAGAGTTCGGTCGCCCAGATACTTATATAGTATTTAAATAGTGTTTTTAGAGTTCCGTACCTCAAATCGGCAAAATGGAACCTTTGTCATGACTCTTTTTCTCAGGAATGCGTGGCGGTATCAAGCTGAAATTAATACCAAATACTCAGGTCTGCTACCCCTTGGAGCAATGAAAAAATCAAACTTGTAAGTCAACGCGATCAAAAGATAATTATGACTGTTTATGTCGCATATTATGCGATTTCACAAGGGAATCAAAACTTATAGGGTACTTCCCTTTGACCTAGAATCATGAAATTTGGCAAAAAGCAAGGCCTTACAGCACAAATAAAGGAAAAAATCCAAAAAATAAAAAAAAGTTGAAAATTAAAGGGTGTCCCCATACATACATAGTTGACGCCAATTATGATATATTTTTTCATGGTACGGAACCCTTCGTGCTCGAGTCCGACTCGCACTTGGCGGGTTTTTATTTGTTAAATCTGCCTAAAACCAAGTATGTAACAGTTGTATTAGGTGGCGTACTATAGTTTCTGCCTACCCACATGAAAAAAAGCGTTAAAAACCCTCACGTTTGTGTTTCATTGATATTTGAGTACTGCCGTCTCGTTCGTACTGTAAATCGTATCTATTGTTCCATGCAGGATATGTGAACTTACTCTCCTCGCGTGATCGTAGCACAGTGACGTACGATTTAAATCTTTCCTTGTGTGTGGCGTGGAACGGAAACAGCACATATTACATTACCATAGAGGCGTTATGGAGTAATGGTCGCACTCAGCAACATTGCTCTTATCAATGTTACAGTATTTTTATAACTTTTCATTGATAACTGCACGGTGCACTCAACCGTTATTGTTTTTATGACTACGCGTGTAATAAGTTGACTTGAATGCACAAATGCACTTTTATCATGTTGGAATCGCACTGCACAATGTTACGAACTGACCTGTATGGGCAGAGGCTTCCCTGTCCCATTTCCTCACAATGGGGGCTATCGCGCATGAATTCTCCGCTAGAGGCGTACGTGTAGAGTAAGGTCTTCAGAAATGTCGCATGTCATAGTTTTTAAAACTTATTTTGACTAATATTGACGATTGTGGTGAAGATTGAGCCATTCCTGATTAATTATGATGGCAGGACCTTACTAGCCAGTGGCGCCATTTGCTGGGGTCAAAACGCATAGCCCTCATTCCGTCTTGCTTGTGCTAGCCATTTCTTTTGGTAGAAGTCAAGCTTCCAGGAGGATATTATAGTTTGCCAATAATGCATAAATCTCTTCACAGAACCAAGAAGCCGAACGCGAGAAACAACGCGAGTTCCCCCAAACTGGCATGAAACGAGACAAATCCCTACTCTTCACCGCCGTCCCAGAAGAGGACCACTCCATGATATCTCCCCCCAGCAGGGAGGAACGGAACCCTGACGAAGAGAGGGAGAGGAAACCACCCTCCATGCCAGACGTTGTCCCTTTCACGAATAAACCGAGACAGAGACCAACAAAGCTTTCACTCAGTTTCAAAACACAACAGTCCCTAGACGAAGAAGCACAAGAGAATGATAAGGTCTTCACCGGTCAAACAAGTGTCTGCTCCACACCCATGGTAGAGTACAAAAGACTCCACGGCAACATGCTCTCAATCTGCCAAATCCCAGAGGCCCAGCAAGACAACGACATATCAGATTTAGAACCAGACGTCCTGAAAACCATAGATAATTGCAACAAAATCAACATGGAAAACGAGAAACGGGACAACAAAATAGTTTTGGATATCAACTGTATTGCTGACCGTTATATCAACAAACCTGAGCCAATCAGAAAATTGGCTAGTGTCACAGATCTACAAGAAACTATTAAAAAGTTATCGAACCGTGCGACTTCTAAATTCAAGTTGAAAAAGTCGAAAAGTTCCCTGAATGATGAAAATCCGTCCCCCGAACATACTCCTAAGAACCCTAGCACTATGACCATAAACGATCCTTTATTCCCCGTCTTTAGAAACGATGGGGTTGCCATATCAGAGTCCCTTTTCAACCAGTACCTAGAACAACACTATTCGAAAATGAAAAATGATTCCAACGACAATATGTTTACTTTTAATATGAAGTTGTGTGAACAAGAGAAATTTGAAGATTTTGACTCGGAATTGAACAGGTCTCCGCAAAGAACGCCGAAAAAGATAGCAAAAGATTCGACGAAGACGTTGCCGACTGATCAGTCGAGAAGGAAATCTTTGTCTTTACCTTTGAAGTCTTTAAACGAGAGTACAGATTCTCAAATAGGTAAGACCGCCGTAAGAAACTTCACATACGTAACGAGTATAGATTTAATGAAAATAAATCAATTAAAAACTCATCATTTCAAACCACTAAAGTTAATTGAGTGATCAACGCTTGTATGTCTTGTTTAATCATAAATCAAGACATAGATACTCATTACGTCTATGAAGTTTAGCTCATTAATTTGATTTGACCTTGTACGAGTACATGACCTGTGTCGTACTACCTGTTCTATCTGTTCACAGGTTCAGAATCTGAAGCGACAAGTTTCAAGAAGAAATTGACTGGGGTACAGCTGACCCCTCTAATGGAGAAGCTAAGTCATTTGGCGTTCTCTGACAAGTCCAGTGGGTACAGCAGCCGGGTGATGACGCCGTTGGAGCTCCGGGAGTTTCTGACGCCCGCTGCGGAGAGGCAGATCACGTTTACTGATAGGTGTGTATACCTACTTTTCTTACTATAGAAGTCTCGTCTCCATAAAATCTCTGACATTGTTGAAAATCTATTAACGAAATTTGACATATTAAGTAGCTTGAGTGCTGGCGTCTGTACCTCGCTCGGAATTATAAGACATAAACCGACCAACAGTACAACTAATATTTTTGACATATTATTTACCCACTGCAACGACGCCTAAAAGGGTAATTTTAAAAGTAACTAGCAATTTTCCAATCGCAAAAATATTAACTATTGCCACGGGAAAGTTCTAGTGAGCAAAAACATTTTTTTTTGTATAGTTTATATAAGTTTTGATTGCTTTGGGACAAACTCAAAGCATTTATTTCAATTAGACTATTACAGGCACTTTTGAACTTCAGAACAACAAAGAAAACGAAGATACACACAAGATAATGTAATCCGATAAACCATTTTAATCTATTTTCTAGGCCAAAAACCCAGCGCCAAGACTCCGAAAGCGACGACGACTCGGACAGCGATCTGGAGCTTCTCCCGGAGTACAGCAAGCACGCGGTGAAATGTGCGCTGTTTGTGAGTGGGCTGCACAATATGGCGCTGTTGGCGCTTATCGACACCGAGGCGGCCAATAATGTTGATACTATTAATAGTTTGGTAAGAAATTGATATTGGTAGAAATTGTAAATAAAACATTAAGTCAATGTGGGTAGAAGTCATATGAATGCTCTTGATTTGTAACAGCTATAACTTGGTCGAAACGTATTGTATCTTGGTGGCCAAACTGGCCAAGACGGTGAAATGCTCATCATCTTCCACAGTCTTGGCCAGCTGTCATGTGTCATATTCAAGATCAAAAGCGATAGTCGTCCCCTTTTGACAAGTTTTTAGCTTCTATCACTTGAAAGCTAATACCATAACCATACTCGAATACATAGTAACAGTTTCCTTAAAATATTTGGTTACATATTTCAGTGGGAAATCTCACTAAACGCGCTAGGCCCGATCGAGCAAAAGTGCATAGAGCCCCTCGCAGCTGGGGGCGAGGTCACCGACTACAGCTACCTGACGCTGGACCCCGACTGGGGCACGGTGCGCAAGGGTGGGCCGTGGGCCGCGCTCGACATCGCCACCATGGGCCTCATACATAACGACTTCGCCGAGGATACGGAGATGTCAGAGTTTATATTGAGGTAACTTTCTATCACATGATTTATGTCATACTTAGATCAGTGGAGCTAGATTAGTGGAGCTGGTTAGATTTTAAGTTGCGGAAACTATAATGGTAGATATTTTAGCCACGCAAAGATTTAAATCTTTAGATGTCTCTCACCGTGCTTAGATTGTGCTTATCTCACACATCCCGTATGGAATTAGTTCCCTTCAAAATCATTGAGTTGAATGGTGCTGATCCATGCGTCATGTTCGTGAACGGGTGCTGTCAGTTGTGACTGGTCATCTCTTAGTTGCCACGGCTTATTTGACTTTTAACTTGCACATCTTGCTACATCGTTCTCACATAGTGTACCATCTCAACATGAATGATGTAACCAAGGTTTTGTAACAATATGCTGATTTAAAAGAGTGTCCATGGAGTTTCTTGCCCGTTCTTCTCCATAAAGATCTACGCTAGGGAATGGGCAACTACAGTACCTACCTACTTTCAGTTTTTATGGTTATCTTTGTTTCGACAATTCATAAGTGCCTGTAACAGGCCTACTTGAAATAAATGCTTTGATTTTGATTTTGGAACAGTAGATAAGATTGAGTGAGAAAGAAAAAAAAAACAAAAATGATGATTCAAATGTTATCGTCAATGAAATACAAACGAGAACATTTTTTTATGCGGCAGGAAATGGACTTTTTAAATCTTCGTTGTCATGTAATATTTGTGCAAGACCAAAGGTTTCGTATTTTTTCATTCTAATTCTATCCTTACTTTGCTAGCTATGAACGAGAAAGTGCTCTATGATGATAGTGTGTGAGAATCTATCTGCTCGGATTGGCGTGTTTAAAAGTGTGTACCCAGTACCAAGAATCGAACAAGTATCCCACGAGGCTCAATACTTTACACGTTATTGTTTCAGGAGCGACGAGAGCGTAGTAGTAGGGTCAGTATGCGGCGGAGCTCAAGTGTACTACCAAGAGAAGGGAGGGCGGGGGGCGGGGCCGCCCCCTCCCTCCGACGTGCTGGCGCTGGCCCCGTTGCGCGCGCGCCGCCGCCTGCACCGCGACCACGCCACGCTGCTCTTGTAAGACAACACGTGAAGAATGCCATCCGCAGGTAAACCAGGAGTCTTAGGTTCAGTCATGCATAGCATACTTACAATATCGGAGATTTATATGCTCAATCGTTGACAGTAAAAAAGTGAGGTTGCCTTTGCATTTAGCGTTTGTCGACGTTCGCTACAAACTAGCATGCAGCCCTTTCAGTTATATTACCTCTGGATTTCCTTTACCGTCAAAAAACAGGAATCTTTTTTCCCGTTAATTGTGTATTTTAAAGCGTGAACCACAGCGGGTGTGGGTCGAGAGTGCGGCGGGTATAATTCCGTGTATTTTTAAGGACGCTACACTCCCGAGCAGCACTCGCTCTGTATGTTACACGCTTTATCTATGGACCTTAGACTAAGGTCCATAGATACGGTCCTTAGGTCCTTAGTTGCCTGATAAAAAGGGAATTAACAAAAAAAAATACGTATTTGCTGGTCGGTTGCTGCCACTCTCACACTCTCTACTCTCGCAACATTAAGGTTGTTGCTGTCGGAGGTGAGGTAACATAACTGAAAGCACTGCAGACATGATTTTTGTAAGTTACATGCGAAGGGTGCTCAAGATACGCCAGTAAAATTCTGTGTTGGACGTATGTGGTCGAAAAATTTGCAACATTAATGTTATATGGTATGGGATCGTTTTTAATTGAGCCGTTGAATGAAACAAAGGTGTTGTAT
This sequence comes from Eugnorisma glareosa, assembly GCA_947578425.1. Classification (NCBI taxonomy): domain Eukaryota; kingdom Metazoa; phylum Arthropoda; class Insecta; order Lepidoptera; family Noctuidae; genus Eugnorisma; species Eugnorisma glareosa. The sequence continues at coordinate 18,208,733 of OX387973.1, read as the reverse complement.
AGAATGAACAGGTTAGCATAATGTATGTTTGTTAGGTTCTGAAAAGTCTGGTAATTCGTGCAAGATTGCCTTAAATAGTCGCAATGTTTCGCTAAAGCGTATCATTTACACAAAATTACTTGTGTAAATTATTAGTTTTTGCAAATGAGGTTTGTTTGAAAAATATTGACAGAAACTATGCTAACTATTGTGGGTATTTTGAACGGAAAAAAGAAAGCATTTCTAATCACCTGAAGTAAAACTTTAATCAATTAATCATTAAAAGACACTTTAAATGCTATTAAACGTAATGACACTGAAAATCGAATAACTTTTCTATAATTTATTAATCTAATGCCCGTTTTCACTAACACAAAGAGACATCTAAACAAATGCCTAAATCTAATGCCACTATTCAAATTTCAACTTCTGGCGCTAAGCGACGCGTTGAAAATTCAACTTTGCGCTTTTATTTAAGCATTCATTTATAATTATGTAGCCTAATGTTAGTAAAAACAGGCATAAATAATATTACTGAAACAACTGTTATATTGGATAGGTACATTGTATTGTAGTCTTTTTAAATTTCTCCACACAATAATCACATATCTTAGTTCCAATGTAGTTAGGGACGCAGCAACATAAAGTACCTACATAATACCAAATAATCTTAGTACCATAAACCAAATACTGATCCATTTATGAAGCTCTTGAGTCACATTTTATCGTTCAGTTATACATAGGTACTTGCTATTCTATTATTACATAAGTTTATGTTATTTGTTTACGTTAAAGTACACATTTCGTGATATTCTGATATTGATTTTTATCACAAACAATAGTTATTATATTAGATTCATGTTTAACAGGTTACCTTACAGGAAATATCCTTTAGCAATGTATTGAATTATTTAGTTAGTTAAACCGCATTCTCATATATACGAGATGAATAGCAGAAGCAGCCGCACCGCAATGGCGTTCAATAGACTGTTATACCTGGTCCAAAACAGTGTAACTATGTTGGGGTCGGCCTCCAGTCTAACCGGATGCAGTTGAATACCAGTATTTTACATGGACCGGCTTCCTATCTGACCTCCACAACTCAGCCACGAGCTCCTCTCCTGTATAATCTATTAAGCTGAAATCCCAAAAATGTGGAATTAATCTCGACTGTGAAAATGCGGTTCTAAGCCCCCAGAGAGACCAGACTAAATATTATCAACCGATGAAGTACAGCAAGGGTACAATGCCAGTGTTATTATACAGCCTAAGTCGCATGGGGCAGTTAAATTAGAATGTTGCCCACTTATATGAGTGCTTGTAAATATTGCCAAATTGTTGTTTAGATGTAAGAATAATAATTAGTCGAAAGTTTTTTTATGAGTGTCACACCGGTGTCTGTATTATGAAGTATTCATTATCTTTTTTATACATGAACGCTTATTTTCATAAGCAAACACATATTGAGCAGCTTTTCCAGTGCTGTTTCGCACCAAAATATGATATTGTGCCAGAATACTTAGTGCCATTTGGTTAGCCATTAGAATTTGATGTTATTAGATATTTTGTTATATTTTTTAGTGTGACTGTTGGTATGATCCCATCAGAACGAGGACACAAATACGTACCAAATAATCTAAAATATTAAAATTCGCGCCGTTTCGTTCCTGCGGGAAACGCGGCATGTTTGAAAGAAAACTAATCCAAATGACAGTAGAATGTATTTGCCTCCCTTTATTAGAACTCGAACATAACACGATATGTGAGCCTTTATAGTATCACACCTCTGCCCACCTCTACGACGAAAAGGCGTTATGGTAGTCACCAAATCGTATTTGTCCTATACCGATTGGGACATACCAACTTTGTTGTAACGGGTTTGAAAACCACTAGGGTTATGTAGGTCCATCTATGACAAATATAAAATTATGTAATACAAACCTTCCTAGCTATTATATTTCTTGCAGTAGTGTAGTAACTGAATCATAGTGTAATCGTTTCGAGCTCATTCTACTCTTGCCACTAGGAAATAAGTTATTCGGCCAACTCTAGATTAGTGTTGCTATAGAAAGCGGTGTTGCCAATTTAATATTTATTTTCATAGACAGCTGAAAAAAATTCTAGTCCTTCCAGAAATTATCTTGTAGTCTTAACTTCGCTAAATACAATGTAATGTGTCGGTTATATACGATGAATGTCCGTCATTCTTTCCAATGGATTGAATCTTGTTCACAAGATAAACTCAAGGAATAAAGTGTGGTTTAATCCTGAATAATTGACGGCTAGTCATCGTAAAAACAGCCTGTAAAGAAAAGCTGGTTGCTATATCGAAACTTGTATTTTCTATACTTTTTTAAATTATGTAGTTTAGTCCTGTGACTAAACAGATTTGTCTAGTTTAATCAGCTTAGCTATAGTAAGTATATATTGTTGTAATGTTGCTTGCCAAGTACCTAAAGTGTACTCTTATTTTAGCAGTATTATATGTATGCATTCCAGATTTTTAAAAGCATCTTTGATTTGAAGCAGTTTAACAGTGTAAACTTTTACAATGAGACTAGATAAACTAGTTGCCCAATTTGATTGGTCATCAGTGTATTTTATTTTAACAGCATTTCTGGCTTACTCCAGAAATCTAAAATTGCTCTTAGGGAATCTAACTTATACTTAAATCAAGCTAAGTACAGTAGCATCTCATACAAAAACAAACCGTATAATCGTCTAAAGTTAATGTGCATACTGCTACTAATGACTGACCAAGCGTTTCATACGAATATGAACTTTAACTCTAAATAAATAGCGAACATAAATCTGCTACTGTATACTAGCTTGCATCAAGTTACAAGTTCGCTAGATGTGGGATGCTTAGTTAAAATACTGCCTTTGTACTCGAATGTCGAAGTGCACTAATTGACAAAAACTAAGTCGTTTTGATACTTTTTATTTAAGTTGTTAGCAGCTTCAAATCAAACATTGCAATATTTGATCACATTCCACGTCCCGTAGCTTTAAGTAACACAATTCCGCCATAATTGAAATCGCGTCCAATGCAAAGTAATGCTAAACAAACGATAATACGTTGCCATGAAATTGTTTTTAATGTTATTTGTATATTTTTTAAGTTTATTAGCGGTTAGCGTAGTAGCCATGGTGAGTGCCAACACGACACAATTATGTGGTATACATATTTATAATAGTAATAATTATACATAAATAATTGTTAAGAATTTTAATAAAAATCTGATAGTGAGAATTTTGTTAATATTATTTCAGTAATTTTGTACCCATTCTATTCTAATACTACTTTGCATAAAAACTGTATTTTGCTACTATCCTACTTTTTTTTACATATTATTTGAAAATACGCACTTGCCACATAGAGTTGAAAACTGGTTACTGCTGTTGATTAACTGCCTAGTGTGTTGAAATTCCCTATTTTTAACACACCTAGAAAAAAACATTTATTTTATAGTACTTATTAGATTAATCCTACAGTACGCTATTACATCAATAGTCAAAGATTCAATGTATTTACAGTTTTTATGCAACCAAGTCTACTATTTAAAAGTAACTAAATACCATCAAAATTACATATCAATTAACTAATGAAATTATACTAAAAAAAATATATATTTATATATACATAAAAGCAAGGTATACAAGCATTCAATGTCGGTCTGTCTGTCAGTAACGACGCTGACGTTGGGTCAGGCAATGATTTGAATTGCATCAGACCCTTTCAAGAGAGGTTGAGTTTATATTTACTGAACTTGGCAACTGGTTTGCCTCACAACTCCCGATGAAAACAATTTTGTAATTACTATGTCTTGGTACGCTAAAAACAAGTTAAATTTTACACTGGGTGCCAGAGCTCATCGATCCCTAGTTGTAACGCTGCATAGTACATAAATGTTTCTTACACACATACATTTATATGTGGAGAGAAAATTTTACTTCTCTTTGATACAACTACACAATAAGCTTGCTCGTTTCTATATTACTGATATAGCTATTTTCCCGCCCCACCCCAATTATTTACGACGATAAGCGTATCATCTTCCTGTATGTGCACTTTATCCTGCGCAACTTGTAAGTACTGTGGGATTCAGTACACAGCTTTGAATATTCCCAGACCCCACGCAGCGTCGGTCGAGAGAAAAGAAAGGATAAAATGGATAGAGAAGGTGGGACGAACCAAAGTGAATGAAGAAGAACCATAATGACGTTACAAAACTATTGTTTATTAACAAGTCGTACAACACAACTCTACTCTAGAACGTGAGATGCCAGACTCGATACAACCGAATACATAATAATACATATGTAACTAGCAACACGAGAAATGCAAGGTCACGTCGCCGCAACGCTAGAATGTATGTACGGTAGTCGGAAGATAAAGAATATGATCTATGCGCGCGCGACTTCTCTCTTCAATGTCTTCGCAAAGCTTGGGCTTCCTACTTAGCGGCTAACTCGATCATATTCTTTTCGCTTCGACAAGCCGGTGCCGTCGGCTGCGACAACACGGACGCCCGGCGGCCGGCGGCCGGTCCCGATTCCGGCGAGCGCCATTTCGAAAGGACTTTTCAATCAAACATTTTCAAAACTTCAACACAGTTAGTTTCAAGGAACTTCATCCTTTACTTCTTGTTTCAATACCTTTTCAAACAAACAAAATCAATATTAGACTTAGTGTTAAATCTTTATTAAGAGCTAGTTTTACATCCTAGAGGCAACTATGCCCGCGCGGGCGTTACACGCTAACTTATGCTAGACCCTTTCATCACATAATAATTAACACAAAGGAGCTTCTCTCTTGGGGCCGCGCGGCCGGCGCACGCCTGGCTGCGGCCCGCCTGTTACAGAATGTATACAAACGTTAACATTACGCTACACTATACCGGCCGAACAGTATATAAATGCATAGGAGCCGGTCGACACATAGTTGGGATCTGTTGTTGTATCAAAATGCTATGCTATGTCTGAAGTTGAACTCAGCATCACGCACTTACTAATAACGACCTGCAAAGTCAAACACGGGAGTAACTATGTGTTATACCACAACAGTATGGTGCTAGGAGTGAGGTGGCAACATCACATCTATCAATTTATTCTGTTACATCAATGACTAATTACCATCACATTATTTTGTTTGCTTACACTAAATATTATCCGCGAGCGATTACAATGGGCCTGGAGCCAAGTACTAAACAAAAAAACACGAGCCGTTATGCAAGTTTGCCGATGCAACTGGCCAGTTAGTACTCTTATCGAAGGCTGATCGCACGAGGACAATACTAGTAAATCCTCAACATGCAGGACACTTTGTAGAATAAATTGATAGAAAACAGATATAGCAGACAACATTTAGAAACTTATTCCTAATTAAACTAAAAACAAAGATTCAAAGACAGACCCCACTTCATACAGTCACATACATTATGTACAGGAGTTTTGTAGCAAATTACCAATTGAAATGGAAGAGCTTGGGTATGCCCATTCTTTGGTATATGAAAAGGTTTCTTTGAAATGAATAAGTACATTTTTTCTCATGGCTATTGCAAAGGTTTTGAACTAATACACAAAATAATCTAAATAATTGAATTTGTGTTGAGTCAATAGAAATTATAATCCATTTTAAACTGAATACACCGACTCAAGCTAACCTACTGTAACATAAAGAACGAATTATGACTGTGTCAAAAATAAAATAATAATATGTGTAATTTACATTATTTTTGTACAATTTAGCTTGAGCTTCAATGGTCATACATATTCTCACATCAAGGGGGTTATTAAGCTGTACTGCACATTTAGCAAGTCGATCAAACAGGGCTACTAAAACTATCATATAGAAATGACAACAGCTATATCATCTAGCTCACCATCCCCGTAACACAGAACTACCTAGTTCCTATCTACCTATTGACTATTTACATAGTTACTATATTAATTTTACTATACAGCCAAAAACGGTAAGAAGAAAGGATTTAGACACACTTGCTGCAATTTGTGCAGATGCAAACCAATAAGTGTCCAGTGTCACACATAATATCAAGACTTTCTTGTAACTTACTCATTTAATGTCACAATGACACGTCCAAACTGTAAGCTTTCAAGATTTTATCACCCACCACCGAAAAATAAAATTAATAATTATATATTTTCACACATCTCTCAAAATAGATTTCTAAGTTTATGACTATATTTCAACTAGCATAAATAGCTAGTAACGTCTAAGTTTGAGTAGCCCTGCATGTATGGTGATCCAAAGAATTGGTTTACCAGCAACATGGTCCCTTACGCGTTCTAATAAGCGCTATTTTGGCTTTTAAACTAGCAATATCGAAATGACGCCTAAAGCCTTGTTGGCACTTTTGTCAGAGAACTAGTAATTTTGTCAAGTGACTTTACTTCTGTAAAAAAAAACAAATATGACAATTTTGAGCAAGGAATGGGAGGAATTAGCAGGTACTTAACACAATTTCATGCTTTTATAAACACAATTCTGTATACTGTCAACCAAAATGAGCCACTCTTGAAGAAATAGTTTAAAAGATATTATTTCTGTGGGGCACTTTATCTTATTTTAATGGGCGATGCATGATCCTGTGGTTATCTTTTGGTAGACGTTTGAAAGAAAAAAAAAATAGTTAAAATATTTTTTACAAGTATTCGAATTTATCCCAAATCACTTGACTAAATTACTAGTTTGAAAGTTTGTTTATGAATAAGTTGTCGTGATTACTGGCAAACCAGTCATCTGGGTTGTTAAAGGAGCGGACAACGTGGGTCTACCGCTCCTGGTGGTAATAGGACTTACGCGGCGAGTAGGAGCGCTCGCGCTCGTAGCGGCGGCGGCGGTAGTGCGGCGAGGGCGAGCGGTGTCGGTAGCCTCGGTGGTAGTAGTCGCGCTCGCGGTAGCCGCCCGAGCGGTAGTAGTAGTCACTGTCAACGAAAATTGGAATGTTATTGAGGAAAATTGTAACACTATTAGAGGGTACTTATGTAACGCCGAAACGTATATGGGACGCGTTGTTTTGTTGAATGCGGGACCTGAAAGGTCCAATTCTGAAAGCGACAGCATCCGCAAACAAGTTTCTATACAGTGTAACATAGCAACCAGTAGTGCCATTGTGGTCTGTCCTAGGGATTAGGTGGGAAATTTTGCCACTGCGGATTCCGGTTACGACGCTTCGGTATCGCACCATAATGAGCAGAGCAAATAACGCGACAGAAACAACTAATACAGTCTGCTGATTCAACAAGATAAAATTGAGAACATGTACCTGTTCAAAGTTGAATAAATAGTAGTTTTAAGAGCATCTTAAATTATTATTGTGTTTCGTAGTGGCACTATTTGCATAGAACATTTCACAATGTGTTACAAGTCAACACAGCATACAGTGGTAATTTGCGAGTTGCCATGGCTGGCCTGGGGCTCCAGGGAGCTTGACCGAAGCAAGGAAAACCTTCCACAAACGATGGGACACGATCCAGGAGCTGATGCGGCTACCGAAAATACTAAACTCGTCGCCAAATTTTGAGCTGACTCAATATATATTGTCATCGACACGCTACACGCTAAGAAGACGTGGTCAATGACCCATGAAGTATTTAGTTTACATTTACTGTACATTACTAGTCCTTTATACTTTACCATTAATTTTCATTCACTGGTAAAATCCAAGATCTTTATTATAGTGAAAATACAGTTATTATTGAGTTGCTACTATTACAGATAAATAATATGACTGTGAAAGGATTGTACGGACTTCTCTTGACAATTTGGCTGAGTTAGCAAGAGGTAAAAAATGGTAAAACTCACTCTCTGTCGCGGCCACCACCACCACCACGCCTGTCGTATCCATTGTCCCCACCTCTGCTTACACTGTAAATTACATAGATTCGTTCATTTATATATATGCACACAAATGTACAAAGGCTGATTTATTGCTATGGGCATTTCCTACTTGTCAACCTTTGAGTAATTTAATGCAGAGATAAACAGCCGAAGGCAATTTTTGTAACTAAAATTATAATCGAAAGTTGAAAATTCATTACGAAAAATTTCCAAAGTCGATTTCTGCGTCAGTTTTATTTTTCATTGGAAACCTTTCCTTTAGTCATGGTAAGAATATGAAGTAATGTACGACCAGGCCTTAAATAAATCGCCAAAGCTTTAGGACAATTTACTCTAAATCCGGTCATAGTATTATGATCTTCCAACACATAGGAGTCACCCATTTCACTGTTAAGTATGTGTGAATTTCTATGTTGGATGTAAAATAAACCGATTTGGTTGACGCTGTAGTAAATCAATAATGAACTTAATCATCAATTTACTATACCATGAACAAATAAGTCAGATCACAACTACAATAGAGTTGAAAATAGCGTACAAAATGTAATTCACAGTGACGTATGCTATTTTTAACTTTATTCGCTTTTTTTTACATTCAAAAGTGCCTGTAATGGTCTAATTAAAATAAACACTTTGAGTTTGATTTTAGTTGTGAATTACTTCATTATAAAATTAATGCAAGCTGCACGATTATTTTTCTGATCGAGGGCTCTGACCTTAGGAGGTGCTTAACACTTGTACGGCACATTTTGAACAACAAAGCCGAAATGAAGCAACTTCTACACACTCGGCTCGTCCCGAACGGAGAACCGTTCGGCATCGACCATCGCTAATGTCATGTTTAGCGGCTAACAGACAGAACACACAGTCTGTTCTAACAGAGCGAACACTAAACTTATGCAGATACTAGCCTGTTGCCCGCGACCTTCGTTCGCGGGAAAAAAAAAGAAATACTTCCCTTTTTTATTCGGATTTTGTGAACAATTTCAAGGGTTTTAATTTTTTTGGACGGAACCTAATTATTTTATAAAATAAAAGTAGCCTTTGTTAGACCTTATAACATCAGCTATCTGCCAGTAAAAGTCCCGTCAAAATCGGTTCAGCTGTTTCGGAGATTAACCAGAACAGAAAGACACAAAAATTTTAAAAATTGTTTTTGTTTTATGTGCCGTATATATTTTCTGTTATTTTGATATTCCAACAGACATTTCAATCTATTTATTTGTATAGATATCAGATGCAGAATCAGGCTATCTTTGGGGAACAAATATAACATAAATCATCGTTTGCTTACGTAGGTTTCCCCATATAAATGCCGGGTGTCGGTGTGTGCGCTCGCTGCGTGATCGAGTAATCCACGCGGATGCGACGTCCGTCAATCTCCATGCCAGTGCATTCGTTCTTGGCCACTTTGGCGTCCTCCTGGTTCTCGAAGTAAACGAAGCAGAAGCCTCGGGAGCGACCGGTCTGTAATGTGGTTTAGTTTTAGGACCGTATTGATTAAAAGTTTTTCAGGCAAAACGCTAGAGTAGCCCCGAAATTAAAAAATCTTAAGTTTTTTGCAATTTGTAGACCAGTACCACGTTGTACGTTTACCAAAATTTGATTTATGACCATTACAAAAAACCCAAGAATGTTTCGCCGACTTCCTTAGCGCTTCCTTGGTTGAAGCGCCAGGATAGCCCGCGAAATTAAAATTTTCTTACGTTTTTTTGCAATTTGCAGTCAGGTTGTATGTTGATTAAAATACTATTCAGTTAAGGTGTCGTCATTTGCGAAGTACTTGCTTGAAGTGCTTCACATGATGCTCGCACTGTTAAAAATATGTATATGAAAGGTGCGCACTCTACAGCGTGACCATTGAGAAGTGGCAAGATGGACAAGCACAATTTATTTATTTATTTAATTAAAGTTTCCCTGGATTTGATATCTCCTGGTGACAGCTTAAAAAGATGATGCTTGCATCTTGAGAGCTCCTTATTCTTCATTCTTTGCTCATTTTAAGACTAATTAATAGATACGCGCCCGTTGCATTTTGAGTGTGCGTTTATTTTATTCAGATGCCTAGATTTGCGCATGATCGCCACGGGCCTCTTCAACAAACTTGAAATAATCCTCCTGAAATAAAAACAATTTCAATGAAACTCACCTTAGCATCGATTACGACTTGTACTTTATCCACGGGTCCATATTTGGAGAAGATGTGATTGATCTGCTGTTCAGTTGTGTACAGACTCAGTCCAAACACGCCAAGGCATCTGGACGGCGTAGGATTCTCCTGTTGACGGTACATGGGGTCTATTTTCTTGGAGACGAGTCTCACTCTTTATAATGCTTTGAAAAACTACAAAAGATATTGAGTTTTGTTTTTTCTTTTGCTTTTCATTTTGAGTAGACAGTCCAGTATTTACTGTGGTACTCAAAAGTATCGGACTGATACTGGTATAACAGATTTTAAAGAGACTTTAAGAAAATATTATTCAAGAGCAAGACATTTGATTAAAGATTAACACAGCCTAGAAAATTTAAAGGGGATACTGAAATTGAATACAAAAATTAATATTGTGCTGGTTTTATATTGAATTTAATTAAACAAATTGAGCTATGGCCATTATTATTTCCTAATCAAATATTGCTAAAGGTGCGTTTGGTTTAATGAAGTCGCCTTTTACAACCAAACATGGCTCATAGTCATAATAGTTCAAAAACAGCATGCATTAATAAAAAAACTTATGAATACTTAAAACTATGCTTACAACTAAAATTTTGCCTCTTGGCAAAATTTGCAAATGGCTTTTTAGGGGACTGTGTGATTAAGGGATTAATCACAAAATATTAGCCAATTGCTGTTTGTTCCGACAGTATCTTTGTATATTAGTCGGCCTTTACGTCAGATGCAAACAGTTGTGCTTGCTACTGACATTTTCTTTGTTGCTTCAGTACACAATGGCCATTGTTTATGTACTCTTAATTCATATTCATGGAAGTTTAATTTGAAGGCTTTATCAATGAGCCCAAGTAACTTTACACATCTCTTTTACAATAATGACGTCGTCGGAGGTCTTATCGCTCATAGCAACAGAAACTAACGTAGCTCATTCATAAATGTCCAAACATGGGCCACTGTGTACAAGCTTTCATTTAGCATGCGGGGACAACTTAAAACTAGGGAATAGTACAAAAAAAGGTATTCACATAAACATCACTCCTCACCCTGTCGCCCATGTGCCGACGGCGGGAGGACATGGGACTGTGACTGTGGGAGCGTCGATAGGAGCCCCGCGGCGAGTACGAGCGGCTGCGGGAGCGCGAGTACCGCGAGGAGCGGTACCCGCGCCGCGCAGAGCCCGACCGCGACCGCGACCTGGAGGCGGACCTAGCGTCAGCGGGAACGCTCAAATTAACATGCAAGAACACACAAAGCACAGGAAGCTAAGCTGCTTTTTGGTGACTGTGGATTGGATGTTGACATTTTTAGCAGGTGTATCCAAACCCAAGTTACTTTTTGTTGATAATGTTAAGATATTTTGACTTTTGTAGCCCACAAAAAATTGCATATTATGTTGCTCCATAAAAAGTACCTTTGGTGTTGATGCACCTTTAGAATTGGGGACAATCATAAAACAGAGATAAAAGTTGCATCAATCAATCAATCAATTCAATATGAGTCTGCTACCCGACATATAGGGCCCCACAATTCAGCTTATTACTTGAATAGACATCTCCTATTATGTAATAAAGCCACTACTGTCCCACTGCTGGGCAATGGCTTCCTTCCATTCTTTCCATTAAAAGGTTAGATTGATCAATTACAAGTTCTCAATGAAATGAGACAGACAAAGACAAAAATTTGTTCGGTATTATTTTTAAATGTCAAAATCCAATGTTAAAACAATTTCAAGTATTTTTTGTATTAAGAATAAAGCTTATTCTAGAACATACTTACATTATGTAGAGGTCAACCAAAAAGCCTAGTATGTTAGCAAACAAAGGCAATTGTCATAGTTTCCTGCACACAATTTTATTGATCACACATCAACCAACATCTTGTTTATACTGTGTTACTATAGTTTTTAAGTAATTGGACACACCATCTTTACAATAACAGGGACAATAAAGTGTGGCCAATTGATTATATGGGTTTTGAGTGATCAATCAATAATATTCTGAGTAAGAAACAGCATTGTTAATAAGCATGCTTATAGGATGCAGGGGTTAAACACACATTAAACATCTGCCTAGCCTTCAACTATATTGGAGTCAGCGTTGTATCTAACCAGATGCAGCTGAATACTACTATTTTACATGGTGGGGCTCTCTATTTGACCTACACAACTCAGGGGGTATACACATATCTTCTCCCCAGCCTTTCTTAAGGAGTTGGTTTCCAGTCTAATCAGATGCAGCTACATACAAGTATTTTACATAGAGCGACTGCCTTTCTGACTTCCACAACTCAGGGGTTAGATATACAATAGAGGATTATTATTCAAACTTGTATTTTGAAGCTCTTGTGTGTGCATAACAGGATATTGTTGTTAATATTGTGGTATAATAGGCTAGTTCTATGAGTTTTACTGACCTATTATTAGCTTGGGCTGGTTTAGGTACATTTATGTTACGGTAGGTACATATCAACTTCTATTGTAATAAAAGTACAAGTCATGAAAATATTGTTATTGTTACTTGAGATAATTGATCAAACAAATGATAAAAGTTATTGATAAATTATGGTTTGTTCATTTGTTAATCAATTAGTTCTATCTAGATTGTTTTAACATTGTAGGCCTCGTTTTATTAGAAAGTTAATAATGCAGTATATATTGATGTTTTTCTGTTCTATTAAGATTAAAATTGAATTAAGTTGAAACTTGAATAAAAGTAATTAATCAGGAAACTGCTAACTCAAATGAAATGAGTTGGTAGGCAACTGGACATTTGAGGACAAACATTTCAACTATGTAAATAATAATTAAATGCTACTTTATTTACTACTTTCTTATCACTCCCCACGCGCCCCACTTCCCCCCAAACATACAACATTATTGATAAAACTGTTGCTACGATATTTTAGTGACTATCGAACAAACTAAGTAATAAAAAACAGATGCCTATCGACTAGCACATTTAGTATGCGGAATCGGCACGAAAATATCAGCAAGGTCGTCAACTCTAGCATAAATGACTACAAAATTTGCACTTCCCGAGTCGCATGTAAACTATGTTTGAGTCTAACGATACACACCATTGCGCAACACACGCGAGCGTTACCCTTGAGATCGAGGTTATGAGTATTTGTTAGTAAAACAACTTACAATGCCGTCTAATCGTTAACATTGTAGTACTATCAAACAAGCTCCCTCAACCAACAATTAGTAACAGCAGACTTACGGGCTCCTATATTTTCTGCTCGATGCTTTTGGCGGGGGCGGCGTCCTAGACCGGCTTCGGCTGTGGCCTCGCGACATTACGGCGGGCTTCGGTGCCGGCTCTCGAGACCCGTTACGAGTCCTCGAGCGACTCCTCTGAAATCACCCAAGCGATATTATCGTCATTAAATATAGAAAGATCCGCCGACAAAATAAAACACACGCGGCGGGAATGCGAGTCGGACGTGACAAACTACGGTTAATAATAGTACCTCTCGATCCGACATTTTAACCGACGTGATGAATCCGATGAACAAAAAGAAGATTACAACGTATTCAATCTATTTTTGATGTGTAAAATTCGAATAAAATTTCGCGAGCACACCTCAATCGCGTACAGCAAGAAACGAAAAACAAAATGGCGTGGGTTAGTGTTGTCAACATAGGATGCTAATTATTTTGATAGCAAAAATAATAGAGTTTAGTCGATTTTACTAGGGCCTACACTTATTAGTCATTTCTGATCGTAAAAATAATTTATAATTCTATTGTTGATGTTACGTTTCTAAACGAACTGACAGACTGTCAAGTGGCATTATCCACATCACATTGCGGAATGTGTGGTGTGATTCGCTCAATATTTAAATTCATTTAATTTTTGCGTAAAAAATGACTGACAACGAAGTACAAAATGATCCCTCAGAGGACCAGCCTCAAGAGAAGACTGCTAAACAACTAGAGAAAGAAGCAAAAAAGGCTGCAAAGCTGGAAAAACTCAAAGCCAAGTTGGATAAAAAGAGCGCTACGCCAGCTGTGCAGAAAGATAAACCAGAGGTAGGTGTTTGAGCCCTAAGATAACGCTGCAACAATTCCCATTAGCTATGACACTCGAATGTTCTTTTGTTTTTTCATAATTGACTGTATTCTTTACCGCTTTGTTGTAGCGAAATTCTTAAGTTAATAACTTGAAGTTTGAAGCCTGGATCGGCAAGTGAAAGTAATGCCGCAACATTGTTAATCACGTTACATCTGTCTAATTTTCATTCAACGTGTAATGATCTGTGATCTGTATTACGTTAAATGAGACTGCTTTGATTGTATCAATCTTTCAGAAATCTGAAAGTGACTGATACCATTCAGACTTATTTAATATTGATATTAATTTGACTTTCACAGTTGTTATTAAAAACCGCCTTTAATAACACTAAGCGCTGTGTGAAACAAATTTATACGTCAATATTAATCTTGATTTACACCAACCAATTTCACCAACTACATTTTGATTGCAATCACAAAAACCATGTTTTCATAGCATAGTATGTAAAATTTGTCATTTAGATGCATTTGCAACATGTGACAGATACATACTGCAGTTAAAACAACAAAATATTTCAGTATTACTAAACACAAATAGTGGTCAAAACTGTCTTTACAGTTGCATCAATTTCGTATTTCGTTTTCTATACGTGTTGTGTACAGTTCTGCGTATTTTTCTTTTAAGTTCGTTGTGTTCGGTAATATGCCTTTAAAACGAAAAAGGGACCCGACCTTCACAGCCAGTGAAAAGGATGCCCTAATCCAGTTGGTGGGTCAACACTTTGAAGTGCTGGAATCAAAGAAAACGGATACTGTGAGCATGATACATAAAAATGAGGAGTGGAAAAAGGTTTCACATGAATTTAAAGAAGTATCCAGCATATACCCACGAGACTGGATAGTCCTCAAAAACTGTTGGGAAAATTTAAAGAAACGGGCTAAACAGAAGCAAACATTGCGAAACCAGCATTTTTTGAGAACAGGTATGTATTATGAATTTTCATTTTGTAGAATATTTGTTTATCCTCAGATCGTACTTTTCGTGTTACCATTTGAATAAACATTTTTCATTCAAAGGAGGAGGGCCATCAAATATAATTGAAGACCCGACAGTAGAGAAGGTGCTGGCACTCATATATAATGGTGTAACCGGTTTTCACAACAGCGACGATGAAGATGGGGTCCATGCTTTAAGTGAGAATTCATTTCATTATCTTGTTCTATACCTTTTAGAATACTTTCAAGACATCATGGTAAACAAAACTGTAAAAATTTCAGGTTCAGATAGCAATAGTGTATTGGAGACGACACAGCCAGAAGTTTTGTTTGGTCTAACTGGTATGTATTCTATAGAGATATCTTACATCTATATATATATCTAACGAGCGTCTTCTCAGAGAACAAGAAGATAATCTTAGTTCTACATACGTAAACTCATGCCTACTTAACATTCCTACATGTAAAATAATAGGGGTAGGCGGTGACTATAAAGTGCCATCTGCTACATTCCTTTCACACTCCTTTTGCTTTGTCTGTAATAATTAACATCATACTCATCAGTTATTATTTTATAAGCTTATAATTGAAGAATGAACTAAATTATAACAATTTAAGTAAGAAGCCTAGTTGGTATTGAATCTATTATACATATTATTTTTAGTCATCATCATTCTCCGGCTCTGATCCCAATTTATTTAGAGTTGGTGCTGCATGTCTTCTTCATCCATACTTCTCTATTGCTTGCCATCTCATCAGTCACCTCCTTTCTAGCCATATCATCCTTCACACGGTCCATCCGTCGTTTCTTTGGTCTTCCTCTACTTTTATAGCCTCTTATTATTTAATTTAGTAAAATCTTTTTTATCAGATACCAGTATGAGTGAGTCAGATAGTCAGTTGCAAGAAAGTGCTGTGGATGAACCTGCTCCAACCACATCAACATCTGTATGTATGTTTTACTCTGCCTAATTGAATGAGAATCATAGATTATTTGTTTGGGATTCATACATGTCAATTTATTCAGAGATGTAATTTCATTTTTCTGTACAGGACTGGTCCCCGTACAATGCAACTAACAGAGATCCCCGAGTTAACTCGATTCTGGCTAGGTCACCAAGCCCATCAGTACCAAACACTCCTCTAAGGTGAGCAATAAATCATTTATTTAGACTTCCTTAACATCCCGTGTTTGTCTGTCAAATTGTAAATGAACAAGAATTAAAGATCACTAATGCATGATTGAACTTAATAAGCTAACGAAGTTTGATTTTATCCAACTAACAATTTTGGACATTTTATTAGTCTGAATTGAAGGTATTGTATTTTTATTATTATGTATTTTTTATTTTATCAAAATATTGCTTCCCAATTAAGTCTGCCAAGTTTATACATAAATTAACTTTAACTACATTCGGTCTTTAAACCCAAACAGACACCAAGTACGTTTATTTCTTGTTATTATCATGTTGGAAAATCGACAACTGTTAAGTCTGCGGAGTGATACGCTAGCAAATTAAACTTGAAGCTGTAGAATGACTTTCTTCAATTGTAGATTCTTGTTTATGTCACAAAACCTGTTCTAGTTCTTTGACATAAACATGAATGTACTAAATATTTAATATTTTAAGTATCTACAATTTTATTTTTAATATCGTTTTTTTTTTTCACATTTATATTTCAGGGGCCAAGCAGCACCACTAGCAGTGGTTACGGCTTCAGGGCTTCCGGTTAGTTCCAGTACACATCGCTGGAGGCCTACAATAAAACAGGAAAGAGAATCTCCCCTCAACACACGAAGACTCGACTTCCTATTAAAGTCAAACTTGCGAGCTGAAGAGAAGCATGATGTCGAAATGTCAATAAAAAGAGAAATTTTGAAGCAAGAACAATTAAAAACGAAACAAGAGCAAATTAGACTAGAGATGTTAGAGATAGAATTAAAGAAATTTCGAGAATAATAATAATAACCTCGATGAACATCTTTCGAAGCTCTCCCTAGTCGGTTGGATCAAGAGCCTGATTCAGAAGGCAGTACTCCTCGAGACAATGCGGGCTGCATTGTGATTGTGGTGTTTTCCTGTCTCTGGAGCCCTAACCACCGGTAGCTTGGACCGAAATCTCGACACGGGCGGACCACTATTTTTTTTTAATGTATAAAATGAGATGAATAATTGAATAAAATATAATAAGTTTATTTCATAATCGACATATTTTAATACATAGTTGTGTAGAGGCCTTCTTTTAAGTATGAAAATACCTGTAACAGAATACCTCCCTCTTTCATATTTCTATGCAAACTTAGTAGAAAGCCTGTTAATAAAAGAATTAAAAACAAAATAGGTAAAATAACAAAAACTTACACTAGAGAATTTAAAAAGAATAGATTTTATATTTTAAGTATTTCGTACCGTCTATTTTTGGCCAATGTTTTATGCCGCTGTTTTTATACGTTATGATATTTTAAGACTGATAGCTTATACATTACTAACTTTTGCCGCGGCTTCGCCCGTCTGGAGTTCGGATTTATCCAAATAGAATCCATTGTTCTAACCTAGGTACTTGTGCGTAGACGTATATAGGTAACAGATAAACATAGTTTCGCATTTGTAATATTATTAGTAACATTAAGTAGGTTATTATTTTACTGTAAATAAAACACTTCTTAAATAAGTTGAAATATTGTTTTATTACCTATGTAATGTTTATTACATACCTGTCACCTTATTCATTTTAAAATATAACCACACGCACAGGTTTAAAATTAAATCACTACAGTGCCGTCCTCACCATTCATTCCACTCGACACCACCAGAACGACACCACCGGTGGCGTCGTTTGGAATCACTATTCCGTTCGACAGTACCCTAGTGATGTTTTGAATAGCAGGCTACTTACGTAGTAACCACTAGTAAGTACCTAGTCTATGATACTGCCAAAACAAAGAAGACAATTTGATGTTATTATTTCATGAAATTATGCATAGGCTTTTAACTATTTGCCTAACAAGTATAATTGTTGTCACGGACTTAAAATAATTATGCTATTATGAATTTTACTTCTTCAATTGATTGTTGTGGGAAAAAATGTTTGGCCAATAATTTCGCTGTACCCATGATATAATGGTACTCGACTGCTCGGTTTGTGTAGAGATATTCATCACATGTCGTTTAGTTTGCGTTCCGACGGATATGAGAATGTCCGGTGCATCGTCCTCACTTCTGAGTTGACTCTTTCTCTGGTATCACCACTAAATATTCTTGAGTACACCTACTTATGATATTTTGCAGGACATCACTAATAGTCGGTAGTGTCCAACGGAATAGTGATTCCAAACGACACCACCGGTGGTTTCGTTCTGGTGGTGTCGAGTGGAATGAATCGTCCTCACTATGCGTACCGTGTCCAGGAGTACTGCTTTCTGAATCAAGCTCCTGACCTAGTCGCACAGTGACTGATGCAAGTAGGTACTCGCCGTTAGCAAGACGATAACGACCGGAAAGTATAAGCCAATAAAATCAATAGTGTATTTGTACCACAACACAATATTCCACAACAATTATTATGATATGGACAGCTTGAACTCGTTTTAAAAGCTTGAACGCCAAAATCGAGCGTTCAGATGTTAAACTTGTTTTAGCTTGAACTGCATTCACTTTCTGCTGCTGAAATCAAATTTAGAGATATGCATTCAGTTCACGCGCGTTTTTTGGTGAAATACGCCCAAGGTTTAGCCCAGATATCCTTAGGTATTAGAATGTTTACTATCCATCCAAACCGTTAGAAAAAAACTGTCATGAATTACTTAACTCGCTATTACAAATGTATTAACCAGTACCTAGTAAAATTAAATATGACGAGATGAATCAATTTCATCGTAAATAAAAGAGATTTAAACCGTTAGAGTCGCCCTCCCACGTTAAGAATTTAAGTACTATCGTCACTCACACTCACTGAAAATCCTATCTATCTTACAAAGCTGGATGTGTGAACTTGCCGTGTTCAGTGAAAACAAATAAATAATATAAACTCAGCTTATCCCATTCTATTGTGCCGAAAATCTATCCTCACCCGAACTTATTCTTAAAACTCATTCCCTCCCTCAGAAAAAGGTGAAGGAAACAAAAGAGAGTGCGGTGTACACAGCGGAGACAGCTCCGGGCGAGAAGAAGGACATCACGGGCGCCATGCCCGACGCGTACAGCCCCCAGTACGTGGAGGCAGCCTGGTACGCCTGGTGGGAGAAGCAGGGCTTCTTTAAACCAGAATATGGAGTGAGTATATCTTGAAATTGTAAACCATTAGAAACAAACACTGTTTAAGCTTTAAAGTTTACAACTAACCTTACATAGTCACTTACGGGATATCTTCCGTGATTTTCAACTATCGTGAGCTCTCGATATTTCGACGCTGTTGCAAGCGCCATTATGATGATGCTAAGAAAGAGGGTAGATAGATTTGATGCAGCTAATAATTTGTTTACCATCCACTCGCATTCTCCAGCCATCTCGCGATCATAGCGCTTGCAACAGCGTCGAAATAGTGGGAGCTCAGAAAAGTTAAAAAATCAAATTAAGTTTTTTTTAAATTAGAAACAAGGTTATTGAATTGTTTTATGTGATGCACTTTTTTTAAACTACTCAATGCAGCTAAAATTCTAATAGGTGTAGAAGGAGGCCTTGGCCAAAGAGAAATTTTACTCTCCTAAGGGTCGATTCACACCGAGACGCGACGCGACGCGAAGATACTGAAACAGGCCAGTGATTTCGCGCTGTGCCGTGCGCCGCCGCGAGTGCTCGCAAATAAATGTGTCTCTTTTTGTGTAGTTAATCAAGTTATATTTTGAGTCGCTGTTTGCGCACGCGGTTGAATTGACCCTAACAGGATACACAAAACACATTGTCCCACTGCTGGTCAAAGATCTTGCTCATAGCTTTCCGTTCTGCCCTGTCGTTGCTTTAACTTTTTAAATCAATACTTTTCATTACTTTCTGTTTACAGAGGGAATCCGTCCTCGAACCGAATCCAAAGGGCAAGTTTGTAATGGTGATCCCTCCTCCCAATGTGACGGGCACTCTCCATCTCGGACATGCTCTCACCAATGCTGTTGAAGATGCACTCACGAGGTGGCACAGGTAATTAGAAATCAATTTATTACTGTAAGGCGTCCGAAACAATATAGGTTAAGAGTCATGTTTCATTTATTTTATTAGACTTTCGTAAGTTAAAAATCTCAAGATTCGAGGTTATCTAATAGGTCGTTATTTGTACCGTGTGGGAACTAAATGTAGCCCAGTATTGTCACAAACATGCAAACACTATTACAACATCTGGGCACACTCAGGCGAAGCCCGCGCGATTCGTGGGACGCGGCTCTGCGCGCGTGTGTTAATGATTAGGAGAGAACACGCTACGTCTACTTGCCTATTTCATACAAAATGACAAGGAGCGAGCTAAATACACGTGGGATTCGCTTTATTTTGGTCAGAGCTTTAATTATACATTTGCTTACAAATTGTTACTCCAGCCAAAGATTCCAATTTTTATCAATTACTCATCTCAATCAACAGAATGAATGGTAAAACGACCCTATGGAACCCTGGCTGCGACCACGCTGGCATTGCCACTCAGGTAGTGGTGGAGAAGAAGCTATGGCGCGAGGAAAAGAAGACCAGGCACGACCTGGGACGGGAGGAGTTCATCAAGAAAGTCTGGGAGTGGAAAGAACAGTTAGTAAACCTTGCTATAAAAAAAGAGTCGGATTTTTCCCATTTGTGTGGTTAACCACACTTTGAATACTGCACTCTCAGTGCCAAATCGTTAGAATGTACGTGCGGTTGACTGTACATTAGGTACTTACTTTCCTACAGCCACTATGAATAATAGTTAAAATAATACTTCGAATTGCACAATCCAAGAAATATAAACTGTTTTGAAGTTGTTGGGATCTGAAGGATGGCGTAAACTAAACGTGATATTGCAGGGAATAATTGCTCATTTATTGATAGATAAGATAGATAGATAAATCATTTATTTAGTGAACACAAAAGACACAACACACGGAAGTACAATTATAAAATTTACATGAACATTCTTTAAATACCTATAAAAAAACAAGGTGCCAATTTACAAAAAGGAAAACATAATTTATGAAATAAGTATGGTAAAACATAATTTATGAAATAAGTATGGTAAAACATAATTTATAAAATAAGTATGGTAACACCATGACAAACTTCAACTAAAAAACGAGTATTTAAACAAGGTGCGGTGTGTGCCCCAAAGTTGCACCAAATGGGAGTCCAGCTCAGCATGTGTCAGGCATGCACCTGACGCTGATATTGGTTCCTGCCTTACATTACAATTTTGGACATACAAATAGTAGCTAGTATTAAAATATTAACGTTTATGCTTCGACTAGATATTGACTTTAATTATCTGTTTCTATTTCTATAAGTAAGAAGGAACAAAATTAAATAAAAAGCTTTTAGTGCAACATTCAAATCACACATTTATTATCGTTTTAACATGATTTCACATAACCGTCTCACCTATACCACACAATACTTTGGAATATAATGCATTGTACATTCTTTCTACATAAATTACAAAACTAGCAATAGTTACACCATAAAACTCAACACATTCGAACAAATAACGGTCACAGTTTATAACATAGCATGATATTTTAAAGAATAGATACTTATTAAATCAGACTGACTTACAGTAGGTCCCTTCACTTGATACTATTCGACTTGTTCTCTTGGTGGTCCGGGCTCGAATAATCCTCAGCCCCTATGTCCTCAACCTCTTTTTTTGAGCGTTGAAACCACAGGCAAAAATTACAAACGATCGCTGTCACGTGACAGGCAAAGGAAATATATTCAATCAGCCAAATTCACAGACAAAAATTAAAAATGTAGTAAACTAAATGAACTTCTTGCAGAAATGTGTTTAAATACAACCTTAATTCCCTAACAGACGGCCGTCCTGAAGAAGGAATGACCCCATTGCTTTCCGGCCATTCGAGTATATTTGTGTGGCTCTATACAAAACAGATAGTTTTAGGTTCTTGACCAAACTAACACCATATTGACACAACAAAAAAAAATACATTATGATATGTGTCGGTTTTTTTTTTTTTAAACAACTAGTACGCTTAGAAACTAGTACGAAATAAATTAAAAAAAAAGAAATTACAAGAAAAAACGAAAAAAAATAAAATACAACTAATACAAAAACTAAATAACAAAGATCATGAAAATATAGTAACGTTGTTAATACATTGTATAATCAATTCAAATAAGTATATAATTCTTTAGGTATTATGTACATAAATCAAGATAATCCCGTTAACGTTCATAACAAATAATAATAACAAAACAAACTAGAACAAAAATTTCTAATCTACGTTTAAAAAAAAAACATGAAAATATAACTTAATACATTGTAAAATTGATTCCCATTAAGTATAATAAATTCTTAAAGTAATTGATTGAATAGGTATATGAATAAAGTCATCCCGTTAAAAGTCATCGCACACCCGTCAGCCTAGCATCGGGTCATCATTGGCTCGCATCATCTGCTCCTTGTCAACCAGGCTTCAATCAAACTTAGAACCGAAACGATTCTCGCGCGTCGCGGTGTCGACGACGCAACGCGGCGACGCGGCGGAGAGTTGATCGCGCCCACACGCTTACGGTTGAGCGTACGTTTGTGCAATGAGCGTCTAACAAGATTATTGGGGTAGTGTAGGAACCTGAAAATAGAGATATATTAGTAGAGTTCTATTGGGACTAGTACAAAACACAATGATTCATAGTTCAATTACGACATGATGATGGGAATAAACTAAATAAAGAAAGGATTAATAAAAATATATAGACGAAAGAGAAAGTTTAGAGGGGGAGAGTGAACACCGCTTGTATTTCGGCATACGTCATTGTTACTGACTACCGCTTGTACTTCGGCCTCGGTCCACTTTTTAGGGGGCGTGAACACCGCTTGTACTTTGGCATACGTCATTGTTACTGACTACCGCTTGTACTTCGGCCTCGGTCCACTTTTTAGGGGGCGTGAACACCGCTTGTACTTTGGCATATGTCATTGTTACTGACTACCGCTTGTACTTCGGCCTCGGTCCACTTTTTAAGGGGCGTGAACACCGCTTGTACTCGGCATACGTCATTGTTACTGACTACCGCTTGTACTTCGGCCTCGGTCCACTACATATACTTACAAGCAGCTCCAGAGTAGCTAGATGCAGCCCGTCACGTAAGATTTATTCTGTAATCATGTAACTGGGAAGGATTTGGGGAGGAAAAACCGTATTTGTTATGAGTTTGGCAGATAGTCTAAGTAAGCAGGTCGGTATTAGTTATAACGTAAGAACTGTATATTAATTTGAATCGGAACAGTAACTAACTCTTTCATCAGCCTCGTTACTCGTAAAGTCATTGTCTTCGCCGTCAGTGTCATTACTAGGTGCAAAAGTTATCCAACGTTTTAACTGGTCTGCCGGATAAATACTTTTATATTTACGTTTTGAATGTCCTTCAATACTAGAGACTTCGTACCGATCGTTTTCTAGAACCGCAGTTATTTTTAAGGGACCCCGAAACTTTGGGCATAACTTTTTACTTTTTCCATCTGCTGGATTGTGATGATTGGGAATCATGACTAAATCGTCTATTTGAAAGAATTTCGTTGGAGCCCTACCGCTATCAAATTTCTTTTTCATATATTGTTGACTCTTTGCGGTGTTCTCAAGGGCAGCCGAGCGTATTGCATCTCTAGATGGACCCGATTCGGAAGTATCTATTAAACCGGCTAGCTCATTTAAAATGGGACCCTCCCCAGGACAGATTGTGCGACGTCCGAATATTATTTCAGAAGGAGATTTTCCCGTGGTTTTATTGGTAATATTATTTAAACTCCATTGCAATTTACCTACTCTGACATCCCAGTCGCGCTCCGCCTGATCATGATTAGTTGCGGCTAAAGAATCGAGAATTGTACGATTATATCTCTCAATCTGCCCATTGGCTCGTGGAGTTGCTACAGCGTTCAGTACATGCCTAGCACCTATTAATTTTATAAAGCTTTTGAATGCCGCTGATGTAAAACTAGTACCGCGATCGGTGATTATTATGTTAGGACTACCTATTACGTCAAATATTTCCTGCAGAGTCTTGATAGTGGTTTTAGTTTTTACATCTTTTACTGGTCTTATAAAAATAAATTTACTGAAACCGTCAATTACACCCAGTATGTAAGAATTCCCCTTTTTGCTCCTAACAAATGGTCCTAGATGGTCCATGTGAAGAGTGTGAAATGGGACGTTACCTTTGGGGATTGGATGTAAGTAACCAGTAGGTTTACTAGCAGATGCTTTATTGTATGCACAATTAAGACATGCTTCCACATATTTGCGAACGAACCGTTTCATTTTTGGAAACCAATAGTCCTGTTTTATTTTATCTAGAGTCTTTTCGACCGCAAAGTGCCCCATCTCATCATGACATAACTGACAAATACGCCATCGTGCCCCATTAGGTACAACCCATTTTTTTTGATCCCCTACTATTCTATAGATCTTGTCATCCTGAAGGAGGAAATTAGTGTGAATATCTTTAACCTCCTTTTTGTTACTTTTTAAGATTAGTTTGATGTGTTGTAATTTAGGATCCGACATTTGAACAGTTTGAAGCCAATCGGTGGCACTGATATTCATGACATCATACTCCCTAGCATCTAATAGTTCACGCGAGTCTCGATAAGCAATAGGATTTCGGCTTAATGCGTCAACATGTTTCATGTTGTCGCCTGGCCTGTATTCAATGCTGAAATCATATTCTTGTAATAATAACCACCATCGTGCTATTCGGGGCATCAAGTCACGCTTTGTCAGTGTAGTCCTCAATGCGTTGCAGTCCGTGAACACTTTAAACTGTATGCCAATTAAATATATACGAAACTTCTTTAGTGACAGGACAACCGCAAGAGTCTCCAATTCATAAGAATGAAGGTATTCTTCATCTTTAGTTGTTTGTTTGCTAAAGTATGCCACTGGCCTAGGGGGAGATTTTTCGTCAGGTTTTTGAAGCAGAATTCCGCCTACCCCTAATTTGCTGGCATCGCAATGGACCTCCGTTATGTATGTTGTATCATACAGAGCCAAAATGGGGCGTTCGATTAACTTAGTTTTTATTGTATTAAATGCTTCCTCTTGGAGACTACTCCAAACCCAAGGGATATTTGCTTTTGTTAGAGAAGTCAAAGGTTTAACAATACTCGCAAAATTTGGAACAAATCGTCTAAAAAAACTTGCGAGACCAACGAATTGACGGACCTGATGAACGCTGCTTGGTGTCGGGAATAAAGCTACTGCCTCGGTTTTTCTACTACCGGGCCTCAGGCCCTCTTTAGAGATTTCATATCCTAAGTAGTCCAACTTCGTTTCAAAGAAGAAACATTTTTCGATATTTAACGTCAATCCGGCTTTCCGGAGACAATCAAAGATTTTCCTTAATTTTTCTATACCTTCGTCTACGTCAGTAGAGGGTGTTAAAATGTCATCCATATAGGGTAAAGCTAGGTCGAATCTATCTTTCCCTAGGGCTTTATTTATCATGTGTTGAAATACGGCTGGTGCATTGACTAAACCAAATGGCATTCGCGTATATTCGAAATGTCCGTCAGGAGTTACGAACGCTGTTATATGAGTCGAATCTTTTGCCATCGGAATCTGGTAGTAGCCCGATTTTAGGTCTAAACTCGTAAAGAATCTTTTGCCGTTAAGTCGGTCTAGTTGGTCATCTATGACTGGCATAGGGTACGAATCCTTGACGGTCTTTTTATTAAGTGCCCTATAATCTACACATAAACGATAATCATTATTCTTCTTTTTGACAAGAACAATTGGGCTTGCGTAAGAAGAATTAGATTCTTTAACGATATTGTTATCAAGGAGCTCATTTACAAGTTTTTGAACTACTATGCGTTCGCTATAAGGTAATCTGTACGGTTTGTAAGAGACTGGAGAGCTGTCAGTAAGTGTAATATGCATTTCTGAAATAGTCGATGTTCCCAGCTCGCTCACGTTTAAAGCAAAACAATCACGATACTCATTAACCAACTTTAAAAGTAGTTGTTTCTGTTTGTCAGTAGTCTCAGAACCTATTTTTAGCATGTCCATTGTCAGGGGATCAGGTCTGTTATTGCTAGGTTTGTCAACAGTCAGTTTGTAGATCCCTAATTTGTCAGCCCTTTGGAAATTACTATAAATGTCAAGAGAGATCGGTAATAAATTAGCCCTTGCAATAAGCTTTCCCTTATGCAACGCATGTTTATCCCCAGATAAGTTTATGACTAATATCTTTCCCAAGCCATTTTTAACCGCATATAGACCTTGCGGTATCACAATTTCTTCCCCCGTCTTGAAACAAGTGTTTCCTGGTAAATATATTAGCCCCGTGTGTTTACTTTCTAAATGTATATCTACGCCGACTAGCCCATTAATCTCTACATCTGATTCAACGTAAACTTCCGATTTCTCTGCTTCGGCCACCGCTGAATATAACACCAAATTACTATTTGTTTTGTACACTCTAACCTCAGATAACTCAGTTAGAGTCTGACCAACCAGTACGTCTGTGTTAAGGAATTCATTATGTACAATATAAACTTCTACTACGGCAGTAACAAAGTCCACGCTTATCTCAACGGATGCCTTACCTAACGGTAAAACTACACCAGCTGCAAAGCCTTTTAATACAGGGAGTCCGACTGTCGAGATGTCTAATTTTAATTCGTCTGCTGTGCTCTGTTTGATAAGTGTGCACTCGCTACCGAAATCGACAAATGCAGTTTTAGGTATGCCGTTTACAGTTATATTTTTTGTATAAATATTATGACTAGTTTTACTAGCTTCGATCAACTGTACCTTATTGACGGGATTTGAAGGATTTTTATCTTTATCTGCATCACGCTTGCAATGTTCAGCTAAATGGCCCATTCTGTTGCATTTTGGACACTTTTGGAGAGCCTTTGGACATTTAGGAACAGTGTGTCCAAGTTCTGAACAGTTGTAACAACGGACTTTAAACGATGGCTGTTTATTGTTTCGTATGCTTTCTTTAGTTTGCATGGGGGTTTTCTTTATTTCCTTTATACTTTTACAAGAAATATTCCGTAAATACTTGAGTAGCCTACTCGGTCGCTTAAAGTCTGAGCCTAACGCATTCAGACGGATATTATTATCATATATTCCCTGTACTATACAGTCCACTGCGTTTTTCCCTTTAATTCCACAATGATTTACAAGTTTTGCTTTATCATAAAAGTATTCTTCTAGGGTTTCATCCCTCCTACACTTCCTGTCTAACATTTCGATGAGTTTATCCGCGTAATTTTGGTCGTCAGGAAAACTTTTCAGTAACTTGGCCTGCCATTCCTTCCAGTTAAGCTTAACCGACGGTAAGCCTTCATACCATCTGCGTGAAAGACCAGCGAGCTTAGGTAATGCGTTATAAATAATTTCTTTATCATTCCAGTAATATATGCGAGCAGTTTCGTTAACTTTCTTTAACCACGATGTCATAGTTTGATTTTTTTGACTCGGATCAAAGTTAGGAATAACATCTTTGGCGCCTATGAAGCTACTATCATTACGTTTATTTAGCGCGTCTATTAACTTCTCCATTACACTACTTTCTTTTGATTTAGAAGTAACGCTTTGCTTTCGGCCTTTAGTACGGTTTGATTTCGCTGGGCTACGTCTATTGCTGCTATTCGATTCGGAAGAACTTGATATTGTTGTAGTACTCGTTATTGAACTTATGCTAACATGTCTCTTTTCTACGTGTGTGCGTTCATGGCGCGAGCGTTTTTTATTTTTATGCAAACGAGAGCGCGAACGTCCCCTGTATGCTTTGGAAGACTGTGAATCCATGCTACGTGACCGCCCAATAGAACGAGAAATTCTGGTGCGGCGCTTTCGCATTCGCTTCGGCGATCTATTTCTATATCGTGAATGTTTAGTATTTGAACAAGCCAATGTTGAGCTTCTAGAGGTGTCCCTATGTGTAGTTGATCGCGAGCGTGTCAGAGGACGTTTGGGTCCGCGATATCGAGCCCGCGTGTTCCTCTCCTTAGATCTACTCCTACGCTCTACTACACGTGGAGGTGTACAGGCCTCTCTAGCAGACGTCCTATCCGACATTGTCACAATCTTTGATTATTATTGTCAAGTCACGGTCAAATCGGTATCAGGATAGTAGGAAAATATTGATATGATTAGAATAGCATTCATACAACCTTAGTAGGTACATGTGAAAGAGAAAAAAAAAAACAAAAATATGACAAGGTATATAAAAGACAACAAAAATCCAGCGAAATAAATTTTTCAGTAAAGCAATAAACATAGTTATTCTATTAAATATCATCCGAGTAATCATTGACATGATTCTATTGAATTCCTTTCATGTGTATTTATTATCACGTTCCACTGTTTGCTGTGTATAGGTGCATTTGTTAATAAAAACTAACAGCAAGATACATCGGATGACACAAAACCAATACATATCCAACCAAAGGAAACATCCACACCCATCCCGGAGTGTAGCCCCGGCAAGGTGAGAGTGGACATCTTGCGGTGTTCCTCCAATACCTCCATAGAGTAGCCATGGCAAAGCATTTACAGGAACACCCCACAATGTAGAATATGCATCCGTTCAATGATCAAAATCTGCATCTCCGTAAAGTGAACATAAAAAGATGCATGCATGTTGGAACACATAATACTACCGGCAAGATACACAAAGCCCTCTCAATCCATACCTACGTCTCCATAGAGTAGCCATGGCAAGACGCATGCATGTTGGAACTTCGTTATACCGCTCCGAAAAACATGTGTATCCCGGAGTGTAACCCGACAGGATACACAATGCCCTCACCACCCATGCCTGCATCCCCATAATAATTTAAACATGACTAAAGCACACAGTGAAACATGTATTTTTTTTTAATTTTCTTCTGTCCAACATGTGACCGTTATTCTATTCAAGTAGCAGGTAAATTTTGTAACTAAAATTATATTTGTATTAAATATGGGCGCTGAATTATCCCGCTTTTGATTTATTAAAATATTAACGTTTATGCTTCGACTAGATATTGACTTTAATTATCTGTTTCTATTTCTATAAGTAAGAAGGAACAAAATTAAATAAAAAGCTTTTAGTGCAACATTCAAATCACACATTTATTATCGTTTTAACATGATTTCACATAACCGTCTCACCTATACCACACAATACTTTGGAATATAATGCATTGTACATTCTTTCTACATAAATTACAAAACTAGCAATAGTTACACCATAAAACACAACACATTCGAACAAATAACGGTCACAGTTTATAACATAGCATGATATTTTAAAGAATAGATACTTATTAAATCAGACTGACTTACAGTAGGTCCCTTCACTTGATACTATTCGACTTGTTCTCTTGGTGGTCCGGGCTCGAATAATCCTCAGCCCCTATGTCCTCAACCTCTTTTTTTGAGCGTTGAAACCACAGGCAAAAATTACAAACGATCGCTGTCACGTGACAGGCAAAGGAAATATATTCAATCAGCCAAATTCACAGACAAAAATTAAAAATGTAGTAAACTAAATGAACTTCTTGCAGAAATGTGTTTAAATACAACCTTAATTCCCTAACACTAGGTTCATCTATATTCAAATATTGAATTGACCAATGGGAGCACTGATTTTCAAAACTTAAAACAATCCGTTGACAATGGATCTAAAATGAACGGGCACCCATCTCGCTCACGCGCGTGCGCGTCTTATAGCGTCGTCTGCTCGCACACTATAAAAACTACCGACATCGGTATTTATATTTCATTTCATAAAACCAAATTGACCCTTATCCCATCGACTTAAGGCTGTACCTAAAGCGAATTTCTACTGCAAACGAAACCCACAAATCCCACCATTCTCTCCCCAGAAAAGGCGTCCGCATATACGAACAGCTCCGCTCGCTCGGCTCCTCCTACGACTGGTCCCGCGTGCGCTTCACAATGGACCCCTCCATGTGCCGCGCCGTCAACGAAGCCTTCATCCGCCTGCACGACGCGGGTGACATCTACCGGGCGAACAGACTGGTCAACTGGTCCTGTACGCTCAAGAGCGCTATATCTGATATTGAGGTGGACAAAATTGAGCTCACTGGACGGACGTTTTTGAGTATACCGGGGTATACGAATAAGGTGGGTTGTTTTTTTACTGTTTTATTAGTAAACTAGCTCTTTGTTCGTCTGGTTTAAAATTTCGACAACAGCGCCACCTACCGGGTCTATCTGTAACTAAAAACCATCCCAGTGACCCCAAAAGTACAAAAAAAAAACAAACTGTGAAGCCATTTATTTGGAGAAGAGTTAAGAACACGAGCACACCGGAATTTTGTATATAAATAACTAGCGACCAGCTCCGCACGGCTGCAATGTTATACTTTACTAGCTGTGCCCGCGACTTCGTCCGCGTGGACTTGGATCTTTCTCAGCCTATTACTTGCACAGGCACTTTGTTACGGGTCTATCTATACTAATATTATAAAGAGGTAAAATTTGTTTGTGAGTTTGTATGTATGGGGTAATCTCTGGATCTACTGAACCGATTTTGAAAATACTTTCACTAATAGGAAGCTACATTATCCCCAAGTGCCATAAGCTATATTTACAACGTGCCCGTGGGATAATTTCCGACAAAAACGCGAGCGAAGCCGCGGGCAACAGCTAGTTTAAAATAAATCGTCTTTAACCTGCGCAATCAACAAACACCAAAACAATGATGTAATGTAAATTGTCATACTAACAAACAGGCATGGTCAATTTGGTCATGTTCATGTTGCCTTTTATAATAACAGGCTGAGATG
Organism: Eugnorisma glareosa; assembly: GCA_947578425.1. Classification (NCBI taxonomy): domain Eukaryota; kingdom Metazoa; phylum Arthropoda; class Insecta; order Lepidoptera; family Noctuidae; genus Eugnorisma; species Eugnorisma glareosa. The sequence continues at coordinate 18,177,767 of OX387973.1, read as the reverse complement.
TGAGATAGACCTAAATCGCGGGTACCCGGTAGCGGTACATCAACATCATATTCATACAGCTACTCGTAGTTTAGAGAAGGGATGCTTTTACGTCATCAATGACCAACGACACGATACTTAGAATTAATCTATTAGTCGAAACACTTTGCACATTCTTTCACGGAAAATCTTAACACCGCGATTCAGAAAATGGCATCAAATGTACAACGCCATCTATCGAGCTGCAAAAATATAATGCTTAGAAAGCAATCGAACACAAACCCTTTAGGGTAGTATAGGCTATGTAGATTTTCAAAGCAGCGTTATGTAGACTAATCTAGAGTACCTTTAACTTTTTGAATAACCCGGTGAGTCGATTTAAAAGTTGTCTTGTGAGCACATTTATTCATTAGTACCACTTTGGCTCAATAGATGTCGTTGCATGTAGCTTAAGTAATAATGATAAGTTCTTCTTGAATACTTTAAATTCATATATTTTTTGATAGAGCACCGATTACAATAAAACAAAAACTAAAACCTTCTCTAAGTTACGCAAAATATTTGTGCATTGAATCTCATTGGTTAAAACATTGGTTTTCCCAACAACATGACCGCCCGCCTCGCAGCGCGCGCGGGTCATTATTTTGATGCGGAGTTATTTTAAAACTGTGATATCTCCTAAGACATTCATCTACATTGAATGGGGTAAAGGGCAATTTTGGTCACAATTGAACGCTAAAGATGACTAACATATTTATTTTGATAAGGATTAATATTATGTCGGTAAAAACACCTTCGCAAATAAAGCATTATTTTTGGCCAAATTTTAAAAACATAAAAATGGTTGTTGTTGATCAACCTTAAAAGATAGGCATGTTCTGTTGCGGACTTTTTTTTTAGATCTTTTTAAGAGAAAAAGTTCCCTGATACATTATTTTTGTGCAACTTTAACCGTTTACGCAGCGCACGCAACGGAAGCTCTCAAAAATAATAAATTTTCCCCGTTTTTGCAAAATTTTTCATGTCTGCTCAGCTTCTATTAGTTGTAGCGTAATGATATATAGCCTATAGCCTTCCTCGATAAATGAACTATCAACCAGTAAAAGAATTTTTCAATTGGAACCAGTAGTTCCTGAGATTAGCGCGTTCAACCAACCAAACAAACAAACAAACTCTTCACTCTTCTTTATAATATTAGTATAGATAAACCTCCCTCTTGAATCACTATCTATTAAAAAAAACCGCATCAAAATCCGTTGCGTAATTTTAAAGATCTATGCATACATAGGGACAAACACACAGCGGGAAGAGACATTGTTTTATACTATGTAGTGATGGCTAGAGTCATCCTACGTCTGGCGCCGCGTCCACTTCACACTAGATCCCTCAATGAGCCGCGCAGTCAGTCTTTTGTAATTTTATTGCTTTATTAATTAACTATCTTCGCCCACGACTGTTTTAAGAACCACCCAGGACAGCTCATAAGTACCAAAAAAACATCAAAATAAGTTGAGCCGTTTAGAAGAAGTATTACGAGCACATGCACACCAGACTGAAAAGACGTGTTTCGCCTCGGTTTGGTTCAGACGACGCTACGCGACACCGACACCGCGTCAGCATTAAGCTCTACTGACTGATTCACGCCGATTTTGCCGGTGATTTTAGTCACTCACTATTTTTACGCTCCTGTTTATCTACTATTTCTACCGAAAAAACCAAAGATACCATCTTCAGAGTCATTGGAGTCCCTACTAACTATTAACCCTTGTTACAGGTGGAATTCGGAGTGCTAGTCTACTTCGCATACAAGACGGAGGACACGAATGAGGAGATCGTGGTAGCGACCACTCGTATCGAGACCATGCTGGCTGACGTGGCTGTGGCCGTCAATCCTAATGATACAAGGTATTTTGTTACTTCTGGGGAGTTACTATTACGTCTTAAAGCAGGAGTAATTCCAGTGTGGGAAAGAGACAGAGCTATGCAGGTCGTCTAGCGCCATCTCTTTACCACACTGGAATTACTTCCTGCTCTAAGACGTCATGGTTAGCCACCAGATATATATATATATAAACTCAAGCCGTTTTCGCATGGGGGTAGGCATAAATCACAGAACGCTACCTGCCGCTACGATCCTTAAATGTAAACTCACTTATTTTTTTTACATATTACGCTATTTATATATTATTGTCAAACAAAAATCTAAATTTGTTATTTAATGTGAAACGAGAACAACTGCCAGCAAAGTGTTTTGCAGTTTGGCAGACTTTTTACATGTTATTGTTACACATATAAATTTTGAATATATAAATAAATAGATAAAAAACATACTCCTTGCGCCTGCTGCTTCGTCCACGTTCATACATCTGGTCTCACGCGAACGTCGGTTGCAAGTACTACGCACCTGACTTTTCTGAAGAGCCTCATCAATCATTATCTACAGTGGGGAAGAAAAATATGAAATTAGTTCCGCGAAGATGGTTGCCGAAAACTTTGCCGCGAGATGGCGCTAAGCGTTTTGTCTTGTTGCAGCTTGGTCGCTTTTTATTCAAGGTGACACAATTATTGGCAAAAACTACAGTCGCTCGCAGCAAAGCATCCAGTGAACCACCTCAATAAGTAATTCACAGTATCATTGGACAATATTTGGTTTTAAATTTGAATCATTAATATCTAAAATGTACTGTATAGCGCACGACCGAAAGTCTATTTTCCAATTATAACCCGTACCACCAAAGAATAGTACATATTGATATAAGTGGGGAAACGAGCTGCAGGCGAGGGTGTTATGGAGCCGAGAACTGCAGTAACAAATCCCCACGCGTATCAAACGACGTTTTTTAATACACTTTCGAAGAAATAAAATATTAAAACAAAGTATTTTTGTCAGGAATTATTATGAAACTATGATTTAATTCGCTTTTTTTCCGCGCTTTGCTTTCGCCAGGCTGAAGTAGAAGCAAAGGTCTGATGCCGCTATACAGCCTAATATGAAAAGAAGAAGAATCAAATATTTTTACATTTAGAACACAAATAAATGTTAATTTGTTCTGTCAATTTTAATATTTTATTGAAATTAACTGTAGATTTAAGTATTGAGTATACGAGTACTATAAGATGCTCTGTGGAGTATACGCTCCAAAGAGTAGGAGGTTGTTTAGTTTTGGCTAATTCTTGAAAATAGGCCAAAAATACACTTTCCGAAAATGTCTTCCCTCATTTTCTATTTATCCATTGTATGAAATTGTCATAGGAATTTAAATATTTCTCCCGGGATTTCGTAGTTTTGTACGACGTTATTAGCTTCTATTTTTATTGTTTCAGGTGTTATTGCACACTTTCAGAACTCGACGTAAAACTCATTATTTTTTGCAAAATACATTACAATGTCCGTACCTATCACAAGAACAGGGAAGTAAATCGCGCGCTTTTGTTTTTTTTAGTTACCGCGCCTCCCCCCGCACCGTACAGCCAACATTTACGGCCAGTAATTTATACACTTTGCGTTCGATTTCAATGAACGATTCATGTTCCAAATTCAAATCTCATTACTGCTCGCTAAAAAGTTTAGACCCTGCGGCGGCAGGATAAACAATTTGAAAAAAGAACATGTGAAAATTGCAGACGCCATTGGCGCAGATTTAGTTTTTTATTTTCCTCGTAGGTGTAGTATAAAGCACTATGTATCACTCGAGAGAAAATGCGATTCCCGATCTCGGGTGTTTTAAAGCCCTCGCCTACGGCTCGGGCTTCAAACGACACCCTCGACGGTAATCGGTCACTTTCTCCTCTCGGTGAACAATGTACTATTATAACACTCCTTTTTTGGGCGTGTAAAAATGGCGGCGCTAATTAGGCATTAATTTGTCTCAAGGGACAAGTCCCCTGCCGGGGCTGCGGGACTGTTCGAAAGAGATACCGTGGCCCCGGAACACAAAGGGCGATGAAGGAACATGGATGGGTTTTAGTCAGTAAAAGTCTGACACTCCCTCCTGCTCCGCCCAGAGCGGGAGGAGTCATTTGATGATTTACTATCCGAAAAAAAAAAAAAAAAAAAGGGACAAGTCCCTTGCCCCTATTTGGGGTCAGACGTCGCAGCGTCATTTGCGCCTTTCCTTTTCATATCATTCCTCACACAATCCATCCCTCTTTTCTTCGGCCTTCCTCTCCCTCCCTATCCATCAACATTCATGTCCATCACTCTTTAAGTCACATGCGTTTCATCCCTCCTCATTACATGTCTATACCAAGACAAACGACTTCCTTTCAATTTTTGTCTAATCAATGCCTCTCATGTTGCACATTAATTCGAAGCATTTTTTCTTACTGCCATTTTTATTTGATTCCTTAATGGCGCAAGTAATATAAAAAAAAATTAAAGCTGGTGACTGAAAGATAAGCTGAAATCCAACCATGCATTGCTGTGCACTGTTTCTCATTATATCCGTTTGGCAGGTACAAGCACCTGGTTGGTAAGAAGGTAGTGCATCCGTTCATCAGCCGGAAGCTGCCGGTCATCGCCGACGACTACGTGGACATTAACTTTGGAACCGGTCAGTATATATATATCTAACATAGGGCACGATTTCGCAGTGAGGTTAGCTTTTCGTATGTATTTTTTTTGGCAAAATTGAAATAGAACTTTGCCAGTTTTTCATACGAATTGTTAGAAATGTATAAACCAAACAAGTTATTAAGTGTCATTTAAAATTATATAATTCCGCATAGTTTGGGCCCCTGTCGCCTTTTTTTGTACTTTTTTTTTATCAACAGTATAGTATTAAGGTTAGTGTATTTATCATTAAATTAATATATCTGGAGCAGGTGCGGTAAAGATATCGACAGCGCACGACGTGAATGACTACGAGCTCGCCAAGCGTCACAATCTGCCCTACATCAATATCTTCGATGACGAGGGCAAGATGCTGCCTAATTGTGGGGCTTTCACTGTAAGTCGTTTATTCAAAATAACATAAAACAAAAGTATATTTTATTTCAACAAAATCAAAGACGGAAACCGACTGAAACGGATTTACCTAAACATGACTTTATTACTTTCTAGTAACCCGCCCCGGCTTCGCACGGGTGCAATGTTATATAAACCTTCCTCTTGAATCACTCTATATTAAAAAAAAACCGCATCAAAATCCGTTGCGGGGTTTTAAAGATTTAAGCATACATAGGGACAGACAGCGGGAAGCGACTTTGTTTTATATTATGTAGTGACTAGCGACCCGCCCCGGCTTCGCACGGGTGCAATGTTATGCATATAAACCTTCCTCTTGAATCACTCTATCTATTTTAAAAAACCGCATCTAAATCCGTTGCGTAGTTTTAAAGATTTAAGCATACATTGGGCCAGACAGCGGGAAGGGACTTTGTTTTATACTATTTAGTGACTAACTTTGCTATGACCTATTTTGACCGAAGCCGAAGGTGGTGTTTTTGGCAGAATGTGGCGTTTTTGGCAGAATGTGGCCGAAGCCGAAGCTTGCATCTGTCACTAAATATTATCCATCTCTTCTTGGACTGAAAGCGAATTCTTACTTTATATTATCTACTACAGGGTATGAAGCGCTACGACGTGCGCCGAGCGATGCCCAAGGCGCTGGAGAATGCCAAGCTGTACAAGGAGACGAAGGAACACGCCATGGTGGTGCCGCTGTGCAGCCGCTCCAAGGATGTCGTGGAACCAATGCTGAAGCCGCAATGGTAAGTACAGCCAAGTCACTATTAACATTTGAAATACGAAAACCGCCCTTGCTGCTACGGCATAAAGGCCCTGTCATTGTCATTTTATTGCCAGGATGTATCATTGCCTGAATTAATGATAAAAAAGTGACTTAACGACGCGGAATGGGGGATTGTTCATTTTTGAGAAGCTTTTAGATTTATACTTCAACATACTAACTTTATTTGATGTCACCTTGCGCTGCACTCTTTTACCCTACCCAGTACCTCATCTGTCTTTAAAACCCAGAACTGACCCGCTTCATTACCACAGGTACATAAAATGCGACAACATGGCTGCCGAAGCGATCAAGGCAGTAAAAACCGGTGAGCTGAAGATCATCCCGGATGTGCACGAAAAGACGTGGTACCATTGGATGGAGGGCATCCGTGATTGGTGCATCTCTAGGCAGCTGTGGTGGGGGCATCGGATACCTGCGTATAGGGTGACGCTGCCTGAACCAGAGGTAAGATGAATGAAAAGATGTCTCTGAAGGAAATGGTAGCAAACCTTCGGTAGGAGGTTATTTTATTCTAATGACAGTTAGAACTCTTGAGTTTCACATAGAAACTAGACTCCCCATCGTGAATTATTAAAGTTTTTTTTTACATTTTCCACTTTTACATTTACAGGCTGTCGTTTTGCATCCTGGTCAAATTCAAGGAGGTATCTATACTAACGATTCTCGACCCGAATCTATAATAAAAAGTGTATTTTATTTTATAAGGAAATCGGTAAGCTTTAACCTAGTTTCCATACTGTCCATAATTATACTGTGAATAAACGTTTGCGTTTGTGTGTGTGACGGCGCGTTTATAGGGCTAGGAACAGACGGGCTGCGTTTTAATACGGGTGCTTTACACTTACCGATATCCGTAATTTTTTTTTTAACTACCCTTTTTATTATAGATTCAGGTCGATAATCGTAAGTATAGATACCTCCTTGAATTTGACCAGAACGACGACCTGTATAATTGTTAATTATTCGTGGGTTAGTAGTTTCTAAAGGATTTTTTTTTTCTATACGCTTTGCTAAATCCATAACTTGTTCCGATTGATGAACCAATGAAGTTGTTTTTGGTGTTTTAATTTTTTTGTAATATTATCAGAATTTGATGCTAATATTTCAATTTGCTTCGAAGCGCCTACATAATCTCCATCGGATATACGCTTTACAAACGCCCGGCGGTGTCTTCACCCAACACCAATACTTTATCTTTTATTTTTGAAATTGGATTTGAACCAGAGCGTCTTTAGTTTTTTTTAATAATGAGTTGGCCACTATCGATCTTGCTGAGACTTGGTGATTTTTTTGCAAGCCGGACACGAAGTATCCGCAACTCGCCACTTGTCAAATTGGTTTCTTTTTGCCGATTTTCTTAAAAATGAAAGTAAATTCATAATATGTGCGCTCGTAATAGATAAATAGAGTTTTTTTTTTGTTTGTATGTTATTAGGAGGTTTGGGACTCGCTTACAAAAATGGGGGGCGCGCGGTCTTGTAGATTGATTGCTGCGGCACCAGCGTTTTTGTTAACCACCCTCGTGGGCACCTCGCCTCGTAAAAGGACGATCTACATAATTATGCTATGCCACGTACGGAATTTGCAGCTCACAATCAAGATCACTCGAGAATAAATTAATTGAGTTCGGGCATTACCGGACTAAATGGTTTGATTTATGATGCGTTCAAGGAATTTGGCCGACAGGTTTAAAATCCGAATATAACATGAAACATTTTATAAATAATCAAAATACTTAAGTAATTAATGATTTCAAGTGTAAAAGTGGTGAGTTGTCGTGATAAAAAAACTAACCGGTGGACAGTTTTCAATTGCAGGATCGATCCGACGTAACCGTAATTAGTAACCATTTTGGAACAACTCATGGGTTTTATGGATGCTTATATGGAAACCTTAAAAATCATATCCACACTAGAATCGCTTAAAGACTTGGCCGGTAAAAATTATCTAAAGCAAATAATTTGGGCACTACATATTCAAACAGTTTGGGTAAACAAATTGCAGATATCGGCAGTTCTTTGGACACCATAGAAGATTCGCTTAGTGTAATGAGGGCTATCGTTTTTGAGCTTATCAGATGGCGCCTTGTCGAGTAAGGTCCTGTCAATAATTCTATTTAGTACTTTAAAGTACCAATAACTTCATAAAAAGTTTATTTTATTACGTATAACAACATAGTGTAAACTGCAGATACATATTTACAATATTGGTCCTAGGTTGCTACTTAAAATCTTCAAATCATAATTAATCAGGAATGGCTCAATCTAGACCACAATCGTAAATAATAATAAAAATACGTGATAATAAAGTACGCAACGCACCAACACTATGACATCTGACATTTCGGTGACCGCGCGCTACACTAGCGCCTCTAGCGGCGAATTCATACGCGATAGCCCCCATCGATCAGTGAGACTGCCTGGATTCGATGACAACGGCGAATTGATTATGAATAGATTAACGCACAACTTTGACGTACTCAATAAACGTATTCCCAATTTGAACGTGTGGGATAAATATTTAGAAGATATTAACGCCTGGTTGATGATTTATCTACGAGTAGATTATTGTCGTCCCAATCGTATCCGGATACTGACAATCATGTGCCCAATACTGGAAACATAAACACCGTGCACAGCACCGACCCCGGGGAAAGTTAATTAAAAACAGAGTTATAAATTTATAAGCCGTTTCTGTACTCTTTTGGTAAAAATAAATCTTATACGATAAAAAACAGTAAAAAAAGTTTTCATTGCAGGCTGAATATTGGGTTATTATTCTTGGTTATGAGGATTAAAAAAAACAAAATTGTAAATCTTGTCAGGTAGGTATCGAACATACAAATGAGTTTTTTATGTTAATTTTATAAATAAACTAGCAGACCCGCGCAACTTCGTCTGCGTCACATAAGAAAGCCAGGATTAGAGAGAGTGGGTCGTAGGCACCTATACTACAATTCTAAAGGAGCTGGAACTTTCTTTGTTTTACGTACATACAGCTACACATCAAGCTATACATTTCCAGTATAAGCTAACCTCGCATTATACGGAAATCCTATACAATGCGAGTTCAGCAAGATCAGCAGATCTTGAAGTGGTACCTTGAGAACCATTGAACAAAATTTGGTGCTTATTTAAAATCACGCGAACCAAACCAGGAAATACATTGTTTGTTTTTCTCTAATGGGTAATATTTATTTGCAGATTGATTTTGTCTTTTTTTTACTATATACCTACCTTAAGAGTATTTAACATACAGAGATAGAATTAATGTGAAAGCACTAATTAAAATTAATTATGTCTGTCTCCGTCTAACAGTTTCGCATGTTTGGCAATTTTGGTAACAATTGAACGTTTAAGATGATTAACATAATTATTTAGAAAAGGACTAATACTATGTCGGTAAAAACATATTCGCAAATAAAGCATTATTTTTGACCAAATTTTAAAATCATAAAAATGGTTATGGTGGGTCAACCTTACAAGATACGCATATGCTGTCGTTGACTTTTTTTTAGACCTTTAGAGGAATAATTCCCTCCTACATTATTTTCGTGTAATTTTAACCGTTTACGCAGTAAAACAGACCGTTTTTGCAACATTGGTTGTAGCGTGATGACATATAGTCCTTCCTCGATAAATGGGCTATCCAACACTACATGAATTTTCGAACCAGATCTTCACCGAATTTAAACGGGACCACCGCGAAATAATATGCTTTCAAACAAAACATCAAAATCGCTTCAGAATTGGCGAAGATATCCCTGAACAGAAAAATTCATACGAATTGATAACCTCCTCCTTTTGGAAGTCGGTTAAAAAGAAAAAGTTGATTGCCCTCAACATGTCAACATTTTACCCCCACTCAGCATATGATGTGAGATATTATGAGTTCTTGGTAAAAGATCACACACCTATTTTTCCTTATTATGTTTTTTTTTAAGTTCGCGTTTAACGTCTAGGAAACTATGCGGAATACGAAGACTGGTTCTAAGAAGGAAAACCCGCAGCATACCTCCATCATAGAATTTGATTAAATTATAAATATCGTAGTCGGTTCGTATAAAAGATAGCGACTGGTAAATATTATTCCAGTAACCAACTTGCATTTATCTAGCGTGTCTGCCCTCTGAGTTAGTATAAAATATTGTCAAAAATGAAGATTATTTTTGTCTCAATTTTCGTTTGTTGTGCGATATCAACGGTATCCAGTGTTTGCTGTCCCCGAACTACAATCTCCTTCACTCCCCGAAACGATCGTGAGGACTGCAAAAGTGTCGAACGCTTTTCCATATATTCCCCTAATTCTCGTGTGATTAAGTTCGATTATCCTTACGAACTAGAGCACACCAGCTGTAAAGCAGAGATATGCAATGATGGCGTCGTTAGAGAAGGCACTTACTGCGGGATCGGAAGCTGCAACATTTTCGGCTGCAACTGCGACGGCGGGTGCTTCAATGGCAACCCTGTACAAAACTTCAAAAACCGTCATGGTGGCAATATTTTGGACACGGTTATTTCTTAGCAACGTCTGTGATCATCTAGCGTGTCAGCCTACGCTACATTTCCAATTATTTGCGTAGCATTTGAATTTGTATTTGTATGCCAATAAAAGTTTTTAATCTTGAATTTTGTGTTATATTTTCCTCATGATGGTCGCAAAAACTTCAGCCGAACGAAAACATGAACAGCGAGCTCTAGACATTGAGGCTCCAGAGAGAAAACATAGAACACTGGTTTCTATGTTTATGTCTAATTGCGTCGAGGTGGCTGTGATTATAGATTTGACTGGAAATGTCTGGTTCAAGGGCGTCAACTTGGCTAAAGCGCTAGAAATGGAGGATCCAACAAATGCAATTTGCTGGTATATTGATAAAATAGAAGGAGGAGCTCGTGGATATATAATAACAGCCGCTCGGGTTGACCTTTAAGTTAAGCCGTGCTTGCCTAGGTTGGTCTGTGGATGGGTGACAGCCCATTACATACCGAGTTTACTCCGTGGCTCGAAAATCACGCTAAGTCCTTAGTCAGGTAGTCAGTGGACCAAAACTCTCACAAACAGTCTCACCAAGGGGTGTCGTATTACCCAGTACTAACTGGGTTGGGGAGGTCAGATAGGCAGTCGCTCCGTGTAAAATACTAGTATTAGCTGCATCTGGTTAGACTGGAAGCCGACCCCCACATAGTTGGGAAAAGGCTAGGCAGTTGAATCTTATAACCACGTTTGTGAATGAATGTGGGACGTTCAAGTTTGTAATGCGTTCAAGAACGCCGAGGGCAGAAGCATTGACCGAGTGGATTTATGCTCCCGTCTTACCTAAAAAATTTTACTTCAACATCGAGTTACCAAGGAACGCCAATTCACAATTATCAGGAAATCGTCTATGTAAAAGTTAAAGAAGGCCATTTTACTCAAAATATTTATATGACGGTCAAGGTAAATATAATTCTGAAAATATCCTTATTATATCTGCTATCCGCGGATAACAAAAACTAATAAAAATATTTGGAGGTACTCGATAAATGTTGATTATTGCTGACGAAAGTGGAAAGGGGCCGCTGGTAAATTTACAAATATTATCGTAATTCTAACGTTACCATTTCTCACGATTTCTATCTATTATTAGTTGCAATCTTGGGTCTCTGCGCGCAATTTAATATCATTAACGATACCGATACCGCTACCAATTCTTAGCGGTAAAGGCCTTTTTCAACAGTAACTAATGTTGAACAAGTATCCTTAAATATTTTTCTAGTTATTATTAGATATCTTTAGATAGCTAACAAAATGAGGATTTGGACAATAATTTGCACATTGAGTTTCATAGAAACGTTTCGAAGAAAAATTGCCTTCATTAACATAGACGATTTTCTGACATTTGCGAATGAATTTTAAGTCACTACACTCAAGAGTGGTTTTCTTGAATATTTTTACGCCCAGTTATCTGTAAAAAAGCATCAGTTACCAATTTCAAAAGAAATCTTAGTCTTAAGATTCGGTATTTTAGAAATAATTTAAAAAATTGGATTTTTTAAATTACTTGAAATATGCATTACATCGACAGCAATGAACAAAAAAATACACCAAATTGGCGATTAATGGATGCACGCAGGTCACACTATTATGCCAGAATATGAATTCGTCGAAATTGAAGTTATTCATAAACAAACAAAAAATACTCCAAATAAAACTAAAAAAAGACAGTCGCGAGTGGTGTTTTTTTTTTTACTTTCTTCTCCACTCCTCTAGGACTTCAACAAAAAAAGTCCCATGAAATCCGGGCACTATTAACTTCGTTCCATCTTATTGTCTAATTGCACTCGAATACACATCTATTTAACCACAAGTGTAGAATACATTTAAAATTTGAAGAACAAAAGATATCAATTCTAGATTATCAGCATTAAATGTTGGAAGATGTACCGATAAATTATATTTGCACGCATTATTTCCCGCCAAAAATGCGAAAAATCATGTCTTTTTTTAGAAACCATTGTATTTGTGGTGAATTATTTAGGTTAAGCGAAAATGATGAAGCACTGTAAAATTATTATGCCAATAAAAAGTTTTTTATTCTTGAATTTTTTTTTGTAATCAATGATATTTTACTAAAATATCATTGTTTGTACTATACTTTTGCAATGGGGGCTATCGAGTATGAATACGCCGCTAGAGGCGCTAGTGTAGCGCGGGGGCACAGAAATTTCAGATGTCAAAGATTTTTCGCGCGCTGCGTGCTGTTTTAACATGTATTTGTACAAATATTCACGACTGCGGTCTAGATTGAGCCATGCCTGATTAATTATGACTTGAAGATTTTAAGTAGCAACTTAGAATCTTATTTGTCAGTACTCGGAGGTAAAATGATTTTTAAATGTTTCATGCTTGCTAATTTTAGAGAGAATATTGTAATGAACCTGAAGTTTACACTATGTGGTTATACGTAATAAAATTAACTGTTTATGAAGTTATTGGTACTTTAGAGTATAAAATAGAATTATTGACAGGACCTTAATCGACAGTGACGCCATCTGGTGAGCTCAAAAACGATAGCCCTCATTAATATAACAAAAGAAGTAATCAAAAAGAAAAGCTCCATTTAAAAACGTGAAGGTTTTAATAAAGAATATTCATTACTACTACATAGAACACAGTTTTTATTTTCAAGGATTTTTGTACAAACTTCCAGAGAAAAAGTATATTTATTATAAAGCTACGTACTGAGTAACGTTAAAATAGTTTTGTCATCGAATCTACCAAATACAAAGAATCGACTAAACACCTTCATCTCCACTCGGTGTTACCAAGGAGTTCAGCGAAGCTGAAGGCCCTCACGCGAGCAAGACAGCACCACGCCGGCGCCACACGCGCTCCGGCCGCAAGAAGTCGCGCCGAATCCGCGCGCGCCGCCTGACTGATTCCGCGCCGGACGGAAGCGGTACAGCTGTATGTCGCTGCATACGCGTGGATGTAGTGGCTTTGTGGTTCATTTGCATGGCGTTTTGTGTACACTGTTTTTTTACATAGAATTCTTAATTTCGTCGTGAAAATGTTTCTTAGTATAGTCACAGCAATCTTTCCGCCAGAAACATGGTGCATAAGATGTTCATACACTTGAATAGCTCTCTGTGTCACAATTAACTGGTCCATAGTTTTTACTCCATAGTTATGTCCAATTTGTAATTGTACTACTAATTATAAAATAATCATAACTTACTACTAAATGTCATGCTTCACTGAAAAACAATAATATTAAATGTTTAATTGTCCATTTCAAAATTGGGGTGTAATATAAAATTCAAAAACCATTTTAATACTTTAAAAAATCACAAAATTTGTGTCACAACTCACAAATAACTTGAATCACGTACTTAAACTCGACTAAATACACTCTCATACTCTTAATAATTATGCTAGCATGGATTTCTATTTTAGTGTTGTTTTTAATTTTTTTAAATATTTTTTGTTAGCACACATTTTTTTTTACTTAAATCGTTTTTTTTTTGTAGCATAAAAATTGTCTTGTGATAACTTCGCATGTAAAAGATATTTTTCAAAAAGATTCATGCATAAGGTTGCAGAAGATTCTCACATATTATTTTAAAATTGCCAAGGATCTTTTGGTGCGCAGCCAAAATTCGACCGTCTTATCGTTTCAATACATTTCGCAAATATTTACCATCCGCGCCTACCTGTCAAAGTCATTCGAGTGCCAAAAGACCCTTGTAGCACTAATGGGTGCAAAAAGACCCTAAACGAAGAGGACAGCACTTGTTCTTCCCGTCATTGCGATCATTTTTTTGCTCTGGGAACTTTCTAGTTACAGAGATATTGGAGGCCAAAATGTTTAACTTCACAAGGTTTTTTAATGTCATAATTATAACTTTACTTTAAATGCCTTCGTGAACACTGGTACTGCTCAATGCATCCATGAGCACAATGTTTTGGGTGCGTTACATTGACGCCTACCGTAAACCGTAATTATTCACCAAAAAAAAAAAAAAAACCACCAATAATTTTGGCGTAAAGTTACTTTGTTTGATATACAGAATCCTTGGTTGACGGCTTCGTGAAGGGTCTGCCTACGGCTTACGCCTTGTATGATTAACTGCACTTGGGTATTATACGATACCATAAACTAAATCCCTTTTTCTTCCTTTAGACCAAAGACCAAGAGCTCTGGGTGTCCGCTCACACGGAAGAGGAAGCGCTCGCCAAAGCGGCCGCGAAGTACAACGTCCCTGCCGCTGATATACAGCTAGCGAGGGATGAAGATGTGCTCGACACCTGGTTCTCATCCGGCCTGTTCACCTTCTCTATATTCGGGTGGCCGGATCAGACTGATGATTTACAGGTATGTGATATAACGAATGTAGCACAATTATTTACTTGAAATTAGGTCTCTCTATCAGTATCAATCTATCAATACATAGGCTTAGATTACTTGATAGGCTATCATTTGATTACTAACTTACCGAATTTTATGTCAATTGGAGAATTATGTACATTCATACATAAACTTAGGCCTTTTCCCCAAGTGGCTAGGCAAGAACCACAGAACATCACCGGCTAAGATGCTTACAAACTCCTTTCGCCTAGTCCACGTTCATTCATCTGGTCATTCACGCACGTCGGTTAATATGTATATCGCTAAGTCAGTCAGCACGAAATCATTTATTTTTTACTAGCTGTTGCCTGCCTACCTTCGTTCGCATGAAATGATTGTAAAAAAACATTATTTTTCGTTTTGAATCGAAGTTTGTTACCAATTTAAGGTTTTTTTTTACACGGAACCCTAATTCTTATTTTAAAAGTAGTCTTAGTCAGCTATCAGCTATCTGCCAGTAAAAGTCACGTCAAAATCGATCTAGCCGTTTCGGAGATTAGCCGGAACAAACGAGACAGACAGACAAAAAAAATTGGTAAATAATGTGTTCTTAATAAAAGTGCCGTATATCACTATCACTACATAGTATAAAACAAAGTCGCTTTCTCTGTCCCTATGTCCCTTTGTATGCTTAAATCTTTGAAACTACGCAACGGATTTTGATGCGGTTTTTTTTAATAGATAGAGTGGCTCAAGAGGAAGGTTTATATGTAAAACATTGCACCCGCGCGAAGCCGGGGCTGGTCGCTAGTATTTTTATAAGCATTCAGTAAAAAGCTGTTATTCTGATATTACAAACAGACACTTTTTATTTGTTTGTATAGATGTTTACATTAATTATCTCCAACAAACAGTCATTAGGTACTTAACAAATCAACATAATATCATCGCGCCGGTATTTCCCCGACAGGTTAGGCAAAGCTGATCATAGTAGGTACATAACATTTCGCTAGTAAACTAATTAATGCGTAAATATCAAAAGATTGTCAACTAAGGTCACTGCGATGGTTAGTGCCAGTCTGTCTGTTAGTCAGCTGATTGAGGACCGCCAAAGTCCGTCAAAGTTTTTTTGTTCTTTAATTGATACATTAATCTCATCATTGGGAACTGGGAAGTCTTTAGGGTGCCGTAACCACCGGTAATACTATTACTAAGGCGCCCGCGGTCTGTCACATGGTTGTACCTTTTGGACTGTCATAGGTAGACAATTGACACTTTGAAAGCCGCTTTTTCTTTGCATTGTATAGATTCAATCTCTTTAGTGTTATATAAAGCCCATACTGTGTGAGTACTATGTACTAGAAAGCTACCATTCACTGGAAACCTACGTCCTTTCTTGACCTGAATGTGCCCTGGCGGTTGAGAGTATGTCATGCTCACTCAAATGTCTCGCTGATGGTGGTGCGTGTGTCGGATCATTTAGTTCCCTTCAAAATGGTTGAGTTGAATGGTGCTATGATCTATGCGTCATGTTCGTGAAAGGGCGCTGTCAGTGTGACTGGTCATCTCTTAGTTGCCACGGCTTATTTGGATTAATTATTTTTATTTTTTGAAGTCTTTTTTGTTTTTACTATGGACACTTTTAATATGCACATCTTGCTACATCGTTCTCACATATTGTACCATCTCAACATGAATGATGTAACCAAGATTTTGTAACAATATGCTGATTTAAAAGAGTGTCCATGGAGTTTCTTGCCCGTTCTTCTCCATAAAGATCTACACTAGGGAATGGGCAACTACAGTACTTTCACAGTTTTTATGCCTTGTGACATTAGCTGTACATTGCATTGCTGTGCATTGGCTGTAGCTACATTTAATTGTTATCTTTGTTTCGACAATTTAAAAGTGCCTGTAACTGGCCTACTTGAAATAAATGCTTTGTTTTTGATAGCCATACAAAAAATTTTTTTTTTTTTAAATATTGTACGGTGGTCTGACTCTCACTTAGCCAATCTATTATTATTCTGGGTACTTCAAACATTTGCTACAACTGGTAATTTTTATAGGCATTCTACCCGGGGACGCTACTAGAAACCGGACATGACATCTTATTCTTCTGGGTGGCGCGGATGGTGTTCTTCGGACAACGGTTACTTGGGAAACTGCCCTTCAAGTAAGTGAAATGTTAGGTGGTCCAGTTGGTGGATGTCGCATGTCTTCGAATTTGTTGGTTCTAAGCATGCCAGTTTCCTCACAATTGCCACAGTAATAGGAAAACTTTACATACATCATCTGGCTTTGACCGACTATGTTAGGCTCGGCTTCCAGTCTCACAGGATACAGCTGAATACCAATGGGTCTAAAATGGCCGCATTAGCAGAATCATAATAGGAAAATAATATGAATTACGTTAAAATTCTTAAGATGGTCACAAAGTGATAATTCATAGTATTAACTGCGTTAGTGACTATTTTAAGATTTTTAACGTAATTCATATTATGATCCTATTATGATTCTGCTAGATTGTCGCTCATCCACGGACCAACCTAGGCAAGTAGACAAGCAAAGCCTAACCTAAAAATCGACCCGAAAACTTTACATAAATACAAACAGAAACTAGGTAAGTAGTAGGTAGGCAGAAATTAAGTCATAAGTCATTTATTCGGAACAATATACATTGTGTAGAATTAAAAAAAAGATATATATATACACATTCAATTTCGCAGTTTTTGTTAAACAACAAAGCCGATGCGGAGTATTCCGCTTCCACTACTATTGGTTTGTATAACAGTACCATTCAAACAAAAAACATGTCAAAGATAATAAAAATTACAATTTCAAAACGGTAATAATGTGCAATAAAATAAATTAAAAAAAAAACGAATTGTGGTAAAAAGATTAATAATTATGTCATCTAATTTTCTGCGAATAATCAATAATTAAAATAGAACGTCAAATATACATAAAAAGAAGATAAAAACAAATTGTTATAAAAAGTTCGACACCGTCCGTCCGTCGTCCGTTGTTATTTACACAGAACGACACACAATCTTACATTCTTCGCTTTCGTATAAAATCTAACTCCATCTCCCACAGAGAAATCTACCTGCACCCAATGGTACGCGACGCCCACGGCCGCAAGATGTCCAAGTCTTTAGGCAACGTCATCGACCCGGTGGACGTGGTGCGAGGGGTCACGCTGGAGACCCTCCACGAGCAGCTGGAGGAGTCCAACCTGGACCCCAAGGAGGTGGAGAGGGCGAAGCAGGGACAGAAGCAGGACTACCCGAATGGGATACCGGAGTGTGGCACTGATGCGCTCAGGTATTTAAGAGTCACATTTACAGAATCAGAATCATTTATTCATAAACATAGGTATAGGAATAACAAGATCCTAAAAATTAGGTTGTGTAAAAATGTTTTGCCAATTGACATACAAATTATTAAAAAAAAGAGGATTATACAAGTGGGTGCCTACTATTAAATTAAAATACAATTATAAACGTATTTCAGTACCATAATAAGATTGTGTTAACACATGAAAACAATTTAAATTTTATTATTCATAATCTTAACCATCATATTTCATTTCATGTCAAAATTTAGAGTTAATTCAATTCGGAGGATTAAGATTAAAATATTAAAATGTATTTCAGCATTAAACAGTTAAAGAGATTCGTCATTAAGGAACTCGTCTAGAGTATAATAACATTTTTCAAGCAGTAACCCGTTAAGCGTTTTTTTAAACTTCTGCAATGGCATACATTTTATTTCATCAGGTATTTTATTATATATTTGTGGTGCAACACCATAGAAGCTTACCTAACACGAATCTCCGAAGGATTAGGTGTACCTAATAGTACTCCCCAGTGGCGAAGGTTCTATACAACTCGATTCCTACCGGCTTCCCTTTGAAAAATGGCACAGTCAGTATTCTATAGACAAATAAATGACTCACATTGAAGATATTCGGCCAGAAGGTGCTTAAGCCTCAAATTTTTCAAGTAGCCGTAGGTTATTTTGTTTGTTTTTACTATTTTTTTTTTCTATTATTTTAGTCGTGTAATTGCAAACCAAGTATCTATACGAGTATTCTTCTTGCTTCGATTAAGCGGTGAGTTTTCTGTTTTTGTGCTCACACTATATTTTTATTTTTATTATAAGTCTATACGTGAGGATTTGTAATTGGCTTTCTGGTGACTATGGTTCCCTTTTTGTTTGTTTTTATAAGCTGTAAGTCCTCCATGTACTAAAATAAATAAAATAAATAAAATAAAAATATGTTCTCCGGCTTACCTCTTACAAAAATTGACCCTTCGCTACTGGTACACCCACCCACATTTCGCCAGTTGTGTTTAAGTCCCATGTAAAAGGGGGTGAGCTTATTGCCATCAACCGGGTGCAAATCCAGAGTCCGTGGCTGCTACTGAGAAATTCCTGATGGAAAAACCCAATAGCACTTTGCCCGACCTGGGAATAGAACCCAGAACCTTATGCTCAGCACTCAGCAGTGGAGTTAACGACCACTAGAACAGCGAGGCAGTCAAACGTCACATTTAGAATTTGTTTTCTTTCTTTCTTCTTCCAAATGTTAAATTAGGAATTGGGAAATGAGATAATTTATCTATCTTTTTGTGCAATTGAGAAATAATTTTAACCGATTACTTATTTACCTTCTGATACTGCAGTTCAGTAAGCGGTCGTTAAAATCAAACATCGAATTTTACAGCTTTCTTCACTACATAGTATAAAACAAAATCGCTTACCGCTGTCTGTCCCTAAGTATGCTTAGATCTTTAAAACTACGCAACGGATTTTGATGCGGTTTTATCTAATAGATAGAGTGATTCAAGAAGAAGGTCAACTTTATCGCTAAAGCGGTTGAAGGTTGATTGGAAAAAATTGCCAGTTTCGTGTAGCTTGATGTGCTGGCGTCTATACAATAAAGTATATTCTATCCATCCCTGCCAGTCATACCTGTCAGACAACAGTGTTCTTTATTTGATCACATTATAACTATGTAGTTTATATTTTCAGGTTCGCCCTGTGCGCGATGGCTCAGGGCCGCGACCTGAACCTGGACATCCTGCGCGTGCAGGGCTACCGGTTCTTCTGCAACAAGCTCTGGAACGCCACCAAGTTCGCGCTGCTGTACTTCCCTAAGGACACCGTGTATGAGGTCCGTATCGAGTGGTCGAAGGAATTATAGGATTTATCACTTTGTTGTAGAAGGAATGAGCGATAAAATGTACTCTCTCGCTCATTCTTCTTTATATTTCAATCTATCAGTTATATAAAATTGTTGGGGGTTGCTTACTTAGCCAAAGACTACAGTACTTTTATAGTATTCTTGCATTATTTGTCCTACGCATGCTACGATCTCAACTTATTGTTCGCCAGCCTGCACTTCAGATGTCGCATTTAATACAAAAATATTCGTAATTTAGAGTTGTCATGAACTAGTAGATATTTTTTTAGATATTATGTACCCTATCACTATTTCGGCCTCTTTAACCTAATAGTTTACTGGCAGAGAATGCCTTGTGGCGTTAAGTCCGCCTATATACCACTGTTGTACATGAAGTTTAAATAAACCAGGAATTCAATTATTAAATTAAATAACATTTACAAAGTCATGATTCCACTGCTCTTATCCCAATTTATTTAGAGTTTGCGCAGCACGATATCACTCATTTACAAAGTAGCTTGTCATTTTCATTCTGACTAACACTATATTATCGCACCCAGGTGCACGACCCCAGCCTACCCTCAGACCTGGCCCCAATGGACCGCTGGATGCTGTCCCGGCTATCTCTCGCCGTCAACAAAGTGAACGCCGGCTTCTCTTCGTACGACTTCCCGTCTGCCACCACGCACTGCTACAACCTGTGGCTCTACGACCTCTGTGATGTGTATCTGGTAAGTTTAACCTTTTAACAGGTGTATCAGTTAGTTATCTAGCTGAACTCACAAATTTTTGTCCTTATAGTTACATCAGTCGTCTTCATTATTCTATAGATAAAAGGTTTTAAAGAAAACTGAAAATGTTGGGACATGTTGGGACTGGCTCAAAATGTAACAACCATTATTTCACACAGTTCTGCGATTTAACCACACGTCTTTGGCTGTTACCATTTCGTTTTTATTTTATTTATCAACTTACACCTACCGTTACAGCTAATCAATGCGGTTAATGCGCCTTAGCCTAATTGCTCAACTTAATCCGTAACTTAATTGTTACTTACAACTAATATCTATAACTAATTACAAACAAAGCATTCCTTGTGAATTCCCCCAGAGAACTACAGAATAAGTCCGTACCACTCGCTAAATGGGGCTATCGCGTATTAATTCGCCGCTAAAGGCGCTAGTGTGTCTATGTGTGCTATCGAAATGTCAGATGTCATAGATTGTTCACGCGTTGCGTGCTGTTTTAACGCATTTTTAAAAAAATATTCAAGATTGTGGTCTAGATTCCTGCTTAATTATGACTTGAAGATTTTAAGTAGCAACTTAGACTCTTAATTGTCAGTACTTGGAGGTAAAATGATTTTTGTTTGTTTTATGCTTGCTAATTTTAGGGAGAATATTGTTAATTTTTGAACCTGAAGTTTACACTAAGTTGTTAAACGTAATAAAATGAACTTTTATGAAGTTATTGGTACTTAAAAGTTTAAAATAGAATTATTGACAGGACCTTAATCAACAGTGGCGCCATCTGGTGAACTCAAAAACGATAGCCCTCATTGACAATGATTTTATGTCATAGCAGTAAAGACAGTATTTTATTATTAAAGTGTTACCTACCAGTCCTACCACTGACATAAGAATGACTATGCTAACTGGACGATACTGAATTTTGGGTGTTAGTAATGTGTTTCTTTCGTCTTCTTCCTCAGGAATACCTCAAACCCGTCTTCACCTCCGGCAAAGAAGCAGAAAAAGCGGCCGCCCGTCGTACTCTCTACACAACCCTGGAGTTTGGGCTCAAGCTGCTGAGTCCCTTCATGCCGTTCGTGACCGAGGAGCTGTTCCAGCGCCTGCCGAAGAAACACACCAGCTGCCCGTCCATCTGTGTGGCTAGCTATCCTACTGTGAGTCACTTACACGCCGAATTTCATCTGGCAACCCATTCCTAATATGTTTGATCATGTATTAATAGTTCCAAAAACTAGTTTTCATTCGGTTAACAGTTGAGTGAAGGTCGGTTTTAGGTGGGATCTTCAACCACCCAACAGAACTTCTGGCAAATCGAATGTACCGTTTTGAACAAGTATTAAAAATGCGTACAATAACACCACATTCACTTTTTAACACAACAGTTTGGAAAAGAGCGCATCCCTTGCCCGATAAAAAAGTTCTTGAATTCTCAATGCTCGCCACGATGCCGAGATATGAAAAAATAAAAGTAAAAAAAGTCTGTAGATTTCACGTTTTCTTATTACTAAAGACATAAGAGTGAAAAGTCGACTGTCAGTGAGCGCGGAGGTACGTTAAGTCCCCGTACAGCCCCGGACATTTTTTTAACGCGTTCGGAAATGTTTGACGTTCGCTAATATTCTCAAAAATGTGTTCGTAAAAACCACAGGAATTCACTGAACAACTGATACAAATATAGTTACTACCATTTAAAGCTCCTCTTTTGTGCATCTCCTAATATCCTTAATATCTAAGTTCTTTCAATTCCCCAGGACGCCGACACCCCCTGGCGATCAGAAGACCTAGAATCTGATGTGGACACTGTTCTGAAAATGGTGCATCTTATAAGGTCTACTCGCTCGGAGTACAACATAACCAATAAGCAGAAGACGACGGCCCACCTCATCATATCTCCGGAGTTGAAGGTAAAATAATAGAAAGAGTGGTTTTGTTTTTGACAGTCCGAATCAGCACTTTTTAAACGTCAAAATTATTTTGACGTTGTAAGACGGCCCTCCAAAGTCTAACCTTGACCACTTCGTCGTGTTTGAGCGATGACGAATTTTCTATTTTATGTTACATTTTATTTCTATAACTTTACGATGATAGTATAGCTTTATTTTACATAGGAGAATGTTGTGTACACATGTAATTGGTACCTACATAAGAACCCTAACCTGTATGTATAATTTATTGTTTGAATGTAAAATGTATGTACTGTTGGCGCACCTATTTTAAATAAGATATTTTATATTTTATTTTATTTTTAATAAATAAATACCGGTTCGGGCTTATTTTGGCACACCCAACCAGTGCCGAACTGCCGAATCGGATGTTACCTGTCTTGTTTCGCTACCTAACATATCTAAGCCATGTTGCATAATGACTATCTTTGTTTTTTTTTTTATAGGTGGAAACCCTGAAAGGTCTGTTCAGGAGTGTGCAGTCGCTAGCCAACAGTGAGCTGTCGGATGAGAAGCCTCCCATTGGATGCTCCATACTGACGGTGTCGGATAAGATAGAAGTGCATCTCGTTTTGAAGGTATGTAACGTCAAGTTACGACTTTATTCTACGTTGGGGTAATCAGAGAATAAAATTCATTATATGTTGACGTTTAAGTCATTTGTGATAGTGACCACACTTATAATTGCTATTAATAAGTGTAAGGTTTTGGCTTCTGCAATTGGAGGTTTAAAGTCAACCAAAACTGTTGACGCAGCCCTTTTTCTAGTCTCATGACTTGAAAGGTTCAAGTTTCTGACATCTATGGTCGCCCTAAACACCCCTACTAGTTACCACAACAAAACATTATTCAAACTGGTGTTGCCAGACCGCAAAGTCTGACATCTATGGTCGTCCTAAACACCCCCACCAGTTACCAACCACAAAACAATATTCAAACTGGTGTTGCCAGACCGCAAAATCTGACATCTATGGTCGTCCTAAACACCCCCACCAGTTACCAACCACAAACCAATATTCAAACTGGTGTTGCCAGACCGCAAAATCTGACATCTATGGTCGTCCTAAATAAATCTTTCCCTAATTCCAGGGCCTGATCGACCCCGAAAAAGAGTTAACAAAGCTAGAAAAGAAGAAAGAAACCCTCTCCCAAACGATTACCAAGTTGCAACAAGCAATGGCTGCCGACGACTACGCAACCAAAGTGCCGGCTGAAGTACAGAAGACTAACTCTGAGAAATTAGCGCAATCGCAGGGAGAAATAGAAAGGTTACAAGCTGCTATGGAAACCTTGAAACTCATGTAGATTAGAAAGAAAGATGTACACAGTGCTGATATTACTCTGCCGTAAGGAAATGTCAAAGTGACAGGAAGATGACTGTGACATTTGAATGCTAGATAGGGATGGAGCTATGCAAAGTATAGCGCCATCTCTTGCTCGCACGGTCAGATGGTTTTATAGCTGCCAGTAAAAACAGGAAGGACAATATCCATTGCATTAAATATTTCAACTAATTAGTGCAATGGATGTTGTTTAGTATATAAATAAAATGGAAAATGACGACAGGATTTCATTGGCCCTGTGTATGATTAAATACCAGTATAGTTAATAGGCGTAACTACCTCTTAAGTATCTTGTCTACTGAATATGGCGCAAACTTTTTTACCATAAATAATAGTTTTAAATATTAGAGTTCAAAATTTAGAGCCCTCCAGTAATTTTATCTACCAGAAAAGGACCAGTAGTGGCCTTGTACTTTTTTTGTCGGAAATTGCATTTTCTCTACATCCATTGTCTTTACAAATTTCTAGAAATGTTACCTTGAGTCAAGTGACACCAATGTGTGGTATTGTTCTAAGTGAAATGTCTTTTATTTATTGCAATAAACTATGCTTAATACAATATTAGCTGTGTGTTTTCTTTGTTTCCCGTCTATAAATCTCTATTTCACTAAATTACCCTATTGTTAAAGACGTGTATAATGAGGAAGGCATGTCAAAGCTGATTGTAGATGGCGTGTCCATAGCTTGGTCCCAATCTAACCAATGAGGTCAAGTACAGTCTGTCTATAAAGTCATGAAAAAAAATGAGGGCGCTACGGTCGTGCACGTAGCAACCCTGTATAGTGTGACTGAATTGATTTTGATATTAGCACATTATTTTATATTAGAAGCAAACCTGGTTTTAATGAAAACATAATTTTTACTCGTAGACGCTTTTTTAAACTGGATAGAAAAGGTAAAATCCGTAGATCTTATTAAAAAAATCTACAGAAACCATAGACAAAGATGCGACCTTCATTATAAATAATAATAATAGGTACCAGCCTATTATTGTCCCATTGCTGGGCAAAGGCTTCTACTCAACAGAGAAGGCACGATCATTTATGTTTCATTACTGTTCTGCACGGGTAGCGTCAGTTGAAACCAACAAAAACGGTCATTGTATATCAAAACTCGCCAAGTGATGATAACTATGAACTGTCAACAGAGATACGGAATAGCCCTGTAGGTTTCCTCACGATGTTTTCCTTCACCAATGTCTGTGATGTCCAAGATAAACTTAGAAAGTACATATGAATTGAGAAAGTCACATTGGTGAAGGAATTTATCATACATACGAGTATCATTGGTGAAAGAAAAAGGCCCGGATTTGAACCCACAACCTCATGCTGAAGGGGAAAGCCGCAACCTCTGGGCCATCACGAAATACCTACATTAGTTTGCATAAACGATCAGATAGCACAAATCTATTGGTCTCTGTTGTTCAAATAAAATGAGTAAATAAAAGAAAAATGTTCATACATATTTTTTATTATTATATGTTTAAACTTTTTTTTTATTAATGAAAAATATCCCATAACATAATAATTCACTTTCATCGTCTGATTCCAAATATTCTACGTTAAAAAGTATTTTCACTGTCAGCTGCGTCACTAACAACGTCTTGGCTAATGCTGTCATTGCTGCTGCTATCTTTGCCTAGCCTAGGCGAATGACTAATTACTCATCTATATCTTGATCTGTGTTTGCCAGGGTTTCCAAATTTGCCATCATTTTTATAGCCTTCATCTACCATATGCCTCACTTTACTCTGTTTCCTGAAAGAAAGATTTATATTATATATTATATTATAGTACTATTATAGTCTTAACATCGTGTATTTAGTAAATTTATAACTTCTGGTAGATAAAAAACAAACAGTAACACGATTACATACCTGTCATAGCTGCTGTTCGAGCTTATACATCATCCAAATTTGATATAATTTGTCCAGGTTGGTGTTCTAACAAACATCACTGTTATACTTTAAAAATAATTTCCCGAGCTCCACTCCAATTTGTTTTCCTCTTAGTTCACACGTTTCGTCAAAGTTTTATCCACTTAGATTTGAAAAGCAATAAAAAATGCAATAGATACAAAATAGTAGTTAAAAGTAGTTACAAAATAAGTTGTTGACAGCTGATGACATTCGATGTACTATGATTTAGTGTTGCCCTACTTTTGAATAATGTTAGTTCCTCAAACATTGGCTGCATTCCGAATTACGCTGTAATCGCTTTGAGCGTCCATAAACCCGTTCCGTATTACCGTGAGCGCGATATTGACGTCCCTTGAATCGTCATAGATGACGTCATGACATGCGCCATCTTGCGATTACACCGACCATGCCCCAAATAAATATCACCGTGAGCGCTGTCAAAAATGACAGTTCTGTTCACAGGTTGTGTTGTTTTGCTAAGGTGGAAACGCAAGAGTTGCCCGCGAAATTTAAATTTTCTTACGATTAGCAGATCAGAGTAAAGTTGTATGTTGCTGAAAATAACAATCGCACCAGTAACACGTAGGAAGTTACAGAATTATAATCATTCAAATCATCAATACAACCCTCCAAGTTCATTTAACCCCATTGAGTGACTTTTTCATGAAATAGTTATTGTATGGGGTTAATTGAACTTGGAGGGTTGTATATGTGCAGCAGAGTCAACCAACATATCATCCATTTTCAAAAATAGGTCTTGTCAAAGGTTTTGGTTTGGGGTTATGTTCACTGTGAACGCGTTCACGAGCGTTCCAAATTGATGACAGCTCTCAGCTGTCATAATCGTGATATCTAAAACGGAACGCAAAATATAGATGTGAGCGCTGTGAGTGATTATTTTGTAATTCGGAATGCAGCCATTATTTTCATGACTTTATAGACAGACTGTAATTTTAAAATATAAAGTGACATTGACAGATTTTCAACCAATGACGTAGCTTGGTACAAGCTATGCTAGCGCCATTAGATTTGCGGTTGCCTTCACCATTAGGAGTAGGAGCTAGTGGCTAAATAATAACAGCCGCTCGGGTCTTGCCTAGGTTGGTCTGTGGATGGGTGACCACCCAATACATACAGAGTTTCCTCCGTGCCTCTGAAAGCACGTTAAGCCGATCTTATACAGTCGTTACAGGTAGTCAGTGACGTGAAAGTCTGACAACCAGTCTTACCAAGGGGTATCGTATTACCCAGTACTAACTGGGTTGTGGAGGTCAGATAGGCAGTCGCTCCACGTAAAATACTGGTATTCAGCTGCATCCGATTTGACTGGAAGCCTACTCCAACCTAGTTCGGAAAAGGCTAGGCAGATGATGATGTTGTGTGTCGGTAGCAGCAGTTAAACTTCGCTAACGGCCCTTACTCCTACGAAAAATTGGTCCTCTAGTTCCAGTTAGTAACATGCCAAAGACGTGCAGTCGATTGGTACGCCATCGATACACAATATCTGCTAAGCTTGGTAACGAATGGCTGCATTCTGCATTCATAAGTATTGCTAATCCAACGTTAATTTGATGGCACTCCTTATTCCGTCGCGTCGTGCAAAATATATATTAAATAATTCAAACGTCATAGATTTCTGAACGACTACAATGACTTCTGCGAATATGACACTGACGTAATAGAATTGCGATTCGGTTACCGAATTTCAATCATTTTCAACGTGTGCAGGCGCTGTCCTTTTCACTCTTAGGGAAAATGTAACTGGCTATCCTTCTGTCGATTTGAAATTTGCCATAAAATCAACTGTACGGGAACGCAGTCTGAGGTTATTATTGTTTTCCGTTTTGTGTTTATCATTACAAGAAAATACAATATTTCCGGAAGAAAAGCTTTTGTAAAAGTCATTCATTACTGACTACTTTGAACTTGGTAAAAAGCAAGCACCCATTAAGAAGATGGAGTTTCCTACCCTTGGTGAACACTGCCAGTATCAGAACTGCAATCAAACTGACTTTCTGCCTCTACAATGCAAATGTGGCAAGGTATGCTGCCGGGAACATTTCAACGAACACTGCTTGTCGGGTGAATGCGAGTTGGCGCCAAAACCCAAGGAAGTTAACCTCAAAAACGATGACCAGATATTCAGATGTTCAGAAACAGGATGTAGGAAGGGAAATCTACATGAAATGTTGTGTTCAAAGTGTAATAAACATTATTGTATTGAACATAGGTTTCATCCGTAAGTATTCTACATAATCTACAATATTGTCATGTCACAGAAGAGCATCGACTTGCCCTTTCTCTTGTGTGATTGGTAATCAAAAATGCATCCAACCATTGACAATGTGTCATAATTATTCTTCACCTCATTTCATTTCCTTAATGCACTTTTGAGTTGTCTCTGGAATTTTGTGATCTAAGTCCACAGATCATCATATATACATAATATACTTCTAAGTCGTATGCACAGAGCATCTTATATATACTGTATGTACCTATGCAAGATGTGTCAAGGTGTGCTTTTTTCTATAATTTTTCAATCTGTTATCTCAGTATTTTGTATTTAACAGCACTTGTCCAGAAATAGATGATGAAACAATGGCAGCCAAGGTAGAGCAATTTGAAGCTCCAAAGAGACAGTTCAGAGAGGCCAACAAACATTTACAAGAAAAGGTAAACTACATGTTCTCATTTTGTAAACCATGTCACATTTTTATACATTTATCACAAAGCTAGCTGGTAGAAAATGCCTTTTGATATAAGTTGATCTATGTATCATTACTGTAAATGAAGTTATTCATATAAAAATTTAATTAAATGCACCAAAATTCTAATTGCTCTCCTGGTATCTTTTACAGATCACTGAAAACATCCGCAAGGCACTCCAATCATCTGCTAAAGTGAAGACAGCCTCAAAAATTCACCTGATGAGAATAAAACAAAAAGCAGTTGGCCCTAAATCCATCCCACCTTCTGACAGAGTATACTTTGCCATCAAAAAACCATTAAACATGGAACCAAAGCCAATAAGAATAATTCAAGAAGAAGATAGTATCACTAAGTTTGATTCTGTGACTTTAGATCCAGATTTAAAAAATACTGTACCAGTATTTATCAGTTCAAAATGGAGTCTGGGTCGTTCGATAGACAGTATCTGTGATTCTTGTAATATTAAGAATGATAACAACAAAATCAGTTCTGTAAAGCTTCGGTTGTTTAGGCAGTTAGATAGCTACTGCATAAGTCCTATAAAGATGGATGCGGAAGTATCGGAGCTGATGAAAGCTGAGGTTTTATTAGAAGGTGACAAATTAGTAGTGGAATATATTGATAGCAATGTGTTGAGTGACTTGGAAGATCATGCACAGTTGTTCTTAAGTTGACGAGGGTGTAAATAAATATATGCAGACTGATTTTTGAATTTCGAATTGTTTGTCCTTTTTCTTTTTAGCCATGAGCCCTAGGAGCATGAGGCTGGTGGAAGAGAAAATATAAGTAAACATAAAAAACATGTTATTTTGAAATGATTTTATTAAGGGGATTGCAATCCCTAGTCGAAAAATATTGAAGGACAGAACACCAATAAAACAACATTAAAAATAAATAACCATATAATAATGTCAACATAACCTAAATTACAACTAAACACTTAAAGCGTTACTTCACTACTGTCTTTACACTGTGACTGACTTCTCTGGTATGTGATGGAGTCTACGAGGGGCATCAGCTGCGCGGGCGCCGATTGGTTGGTGTGTCCGGTGGGGGGAGGGGTCGCTGCCAGCTTATACTTCTTCACCACCCAATTACAGTGTCCTGTCCGCGCAATCAACGTGATAAAGTCTCTTCGGTACTGTTTCGTCAATATCGCGTATAGGAACGGGTTTGCACAGGCGTTTAGGGGGTAGAAGAACACTAGGAGCACTTTGCCGTGACTGACGTCAACTAGTGGGGCGCCTGCTAGCGCTGTGATGCCGAAGAACGCAACGGGCGCCCAGCAGAGCAAGTCTGTTCCGATGAGGAGCGCCATTTTGTTCGCAATCCGTCTCTCAGCCGCTGCGGCTGCCCCCCTCCCGCCATAGCTTTCCCCTCCCCCTAAAGACCTGTATATCTGTACGTAGCACACCACGATCGTGACCCACGCCAACGCGCTCACCATAAAGATCGCTCCCTGATACACGGCATCTCCCACATCCTTGCTCTCAACCGGCAAACATATTGAGGTAGACGAGTAGTCTGACACGCCGATCAGCGGCAAGCCTGCCATCAAAAAGGAGTACAGCCAACCGCCCATCATAATTTTCGCAGCGGCTGACAAAGAGATCCTCCTTTCTAAATAAATTGCATACGTTATCGCGAACCAGCGCTCCAACGTAACTATAGTAAGAGTAATGACGGAAAGCTGTCCAGAGAATACTGATAGGAAGCCAGCGATCTTGCAGCCGACGCCGTACTGCCAGTCGTAGGCGTAATTGAAGAACTCTCCGTAAGACCTGAGGTCTACCACTGCTAGCATAAACAGGTAGAGGCCAGTACAGAGGTCGGAGAACGCGAGGTGGCACATGAGGAACCTCGGGACTGTTATCTCCGTGTGGTTGGTTAGTAAGACGAGAAGAACGGCAACGTTGCCTACGACTGCGGCTGTGATGACGAACCACACGCTTGCGCGGAGCCATGACCAGCCCATCACGTCTTCGCAAGGGTTGAGTGCGTCTGGTGCGGGCGTGCATTCCACCTTCCGTGGGCTGAAAAATATAAGACAAATTAGTGGTTTAACCTGTCTTTTAAACAATATCAGGGATTTGAACTCAGATTTAAAACAGACCTATGTATAAAGGGTGTAACAAGACCCTTCACAAAACCGAAAGGCGCTTATTCTCCCCGGCTTGCGGGAGTTACGGAGATATTGGGGGTCAAAGTTCCAACTTTTTCATGAGTTTTTTTTTTAAATACATATTTTTAATGTAGGTACCTAAGATTTTTACTTTAAACACCTCCACGACCCCCGTACTATTCAATACATCCATCAGCACAATGTTTTGAGCGCGTTACATTGAGTACTGCCGTAAAAAGTGATTTTTCACTCCAAAAAAAAAAGTCGTTTCCCACCAATAATTTTTGCGTAAAGTTACTTAGTTTGAGGTACATAATGCTTGGTTGACGGCTTTGTGAAGGGTCCTGTTACACCCTGTAGATTCAAAAATGCAAGCGAGCTTGATGGTGGGATCACTAACAGACCCTTGAGGTACTCCCAGTCAAAATATCTCCCACACAAAACCCAGACGCGAGGCTTAATACGACACGTAAGCAGTTTTACGTTCCAGTACCAAGTCTACCGATTGCAAAACTTCATACTGTCTACGACAATGCTGGTAGCAGGTACCTAACAATTCTAAAAGAAGTCGGTTAAAAAGCCAAAGGTGATTCTAGAGTCCCTATCAACCCAGTTTATGCACTGCATAGACCTCTTCTAATCAGCTTTCTGACAGCTTATTTAGGACGAGTTCGTAATACTCACTTAATACTAAAATTCCCGCACTTCGCTGATATGGTAGCGGCCCCCAGAGTGTTGTTGACGGGGTCATGGAACTCCCCCTGGTCATCCTCGTCCTCCCAGCTGCCGGAGTCAGAGAAGTACTCATCCATCATGTTCGCGTCGTATTCTTCGCTCGTCGTGGCTGTTGATACGTCATCTTCTAGCGAGTCTCTGGGGAAAGGTTTTGTGGTTACTTTATTTGATTTGGAAGTTTTGTTTCGAAACACCATAACATTAAAAAAACTTAAACAAATACTTGGTACTCCCACATTTCGCCAGTTATGTTCAAGGCCTTTGTAATAAGGGGCGACCTAATGCTCAGCTATCGCGCTTACAACCACCACATCAACAAAGCAGCCAAAAAGTTTTATTTCGAGTTATCAACAGTTCCAGATAGACAAACAGGGATTTTTTTTCTTTTAGTTATTTGCTGTCATTGGTTTTGGAAGAGCCTTTTCTGATAGAGAACCTACTTTGTTTAGGTGCATAGGTGCATGTGCCTAAAGACTCGAATCATCTCTGCTATGCTTGACGGCAGAGGGCTGCGAAAAATGATTAAATCTCGAGTACGATGAGAATTTATATTATTCTTAAGGTTATAGGTTGGTCAAAATAATTGAAAAAGGTCTTACGTGGTGATGTTAGAGTTGTTCTGAGGTGGCAATGTCTTGATCGGCTCCAACGATCTTCGCTTTCGGAACCGCGGAGTCCTCTGCTGACCGCCGTTCGCGCATTTCTGAACAAAACAATACGGAATGTAGAAAAAACTAAAATACTTTAGTATTTCTTTTCTAGAAGTCTTTAATTGTGCTATCAAGATCTCAAACACGAATGTCTTTTAATCTAACTGATCAATCCATCTGATGTAAAAGCTTCTAAAACTTAGTAAATGGACATAGGTCTTTCTGACCGGCTGAAATCAATAATCCTCGTCGATAAGTGTGGCTACTTCCTGACCGAAAATTGTTGTGGAAGATGGATTAGTACCCACCTAACTAATGAAGTCTTGATCAGAATTTGATTGTCTAGTAACGTTTTAGACATCTGTGACGTAGCACCAAGCACTTCAGGTTGATTCCCAACACATTCTACTAAAGTACCTAAGTATAGTCAGATTGTCTTACCGCTTGCATGAGCGCCACTTGAGTCTCGAACAGCTTGTGCCGCGTGGGGTTGTGTCGCTCGGGGAAGCGGAACGCGCAGCAGTGGAAATGATGTGTCAGGTACGCTTTCTGGAGACTCTGGGGATCGAAATATGGAGTAGATGATTTATTTTGTGGCTAATTTCATATCGAGATAGAGAGTAGAGTAGTGTGAAGGACTCTTAATAAAGCTGTCGTAAAACTAAATGTATTTATTTACAGAAAAGACCTGACCATTTAATACCACGCTTGCACAAAGCGAGTCCGCATAACCTAAAAAAAAGAACTGTCTATTCTGAACAACTACACCTCTGCTTTACCCTTCGCGATGCTAATGTTATGTTATTCGTTCCCATAGTTCGTTGAATTGAATTTCGTCAAACGCGTTTACCTTTTACGAGTAGGTATACTAAGTAGAGGTGACTACGACAGGAAACAAGCGGTGGGGTGGCTTACCTACGGTGTGTCAATGTTTTGCCAAAGTAGACAAGGCGGCGAGTCGACGACATTGACCTTTCTTTGTAATAAAAATGGGTAGAAATATCTCACCTGAAATTCGTAAATCGATGGGATGTATTTCAGCGAAGGTGTCTTCTCTATTCTAAGGGTTTCCAAGTTTTGTAGACCTGCGGTGGGCAGGAAGGTAATAGCGGTGTTACTTAAATCTCTGAAACAATAACATAAACATAACATAATCAGCTTACAATATTCTCACTTCTGGGACACATACCAGCTCCTCTCTGTGAGAGGAAGTGGGCCGGAATCCACCATGTAGGTCTACTGCGGGTTAGTCTGATGGACACAGAGCATCATATATATACCTGACGGTTGAAAGCATGTCACATAATATCTGATGTGACATCCTTTCAACCACCAAAATGTCCCAGAAATAATAGAATTTATTATTTAACCGAGCAGTCTCAATAAAGATAAAACCCATAAACCTTTTTTTTTTTACCGATGGGAAATCATCAAATGACCCCTCCCGCTCTGGGCTGAGCAGGAGGGAGTGTCAGACTTTTACTGACTAAAACCCATCCATGTTCCTTCCTTTGCCCTTTGTGTTCCAGGGCCGCGGTATCTCTTTCGAACAGTCCCGCAACTCTGGCAGGCATCGGTCCTTTCGGACCCCTTCCTGTTTGCTGACTCTCTTTGAGGCGCGCGTGGGACACGAACGCGAAGTCGACACGGCCTGTCGTCATAAGACGGACCGACGGCGAGCTAGCCCATAGCTCACCGTCCACAGGCCCGCGCTTACGGTGGCCGGGGGCCACCACATGGCCCCCGACGCTCGGTGCGTCTCCCGCGGCGGCTGGGACGTGAGGTTCTCTCCCTGTCACGTTCCGCCACCTCCTTCGCTAGCATGACTGCTTCGCAGAAGGAGGGGACGGCGTCCCATTAAAAAAAAAAACCCTTTACCCTACGCTGATAAAATTTTAGTTTTACTTAAATCATGTAATAAGTACTTAATATCAGTTTTAAAGTCAGTTTCCCCGTACTCCATTATGGGGGCTGGACCTGCTACTCTTATTTTCCTGATTCTGTTTTAGGCAGTTTTATAGGACTCTACTTTACGTTGAAAAGTAGTACAATTTACGAACGTCCAAAACGATATGAAGAACTTACAATTGTCGGAGGAGTAGATTTGACGCGAAGGCATTCTCGTCTATGTGTTTCAGCTTTGTGTTGCCTCTGAAACTTCTGAAAAATAATACAGCGTGAGTTAACAAATCTTTATCGTTCTCACATATATGTATAATCTCAACATGAATGATGTAACCAAGATCTTGTAACAATATTTTGATTGAAAAGAGTGTCCTTGGAGTTTCTTGCCCATTCTTCTCCATAGAGATCTACGCTTTGGAATGGGCAACTACAGTACTTTCAAAAGTTATTATACCTTGTGTCTGTGACTGTAGCTCCGCCTTTGTTTTTCTGACTTTCAAAAGTGCCTGCTCAGGCCTAATTGAAATAAATGCTTTGAGTTTGAGTTTAGATTTTTCGGCATCCAAATAATTCGATTTGCCGTAATTACAACTTACAGTTTAGAAATCTGTGCATTTTTGAACGCAAATGCAGGAATCTCTTCTAGCAAGTTGTAGTTCAGCGATCTGTTGACAAAAAGAAAAAAATAAAGCTACTGTCAATTTAGGTAGTGAAAGTAATTGCTAAATCTCGAAGTTTAATCATTCCCGACTTGATGAGGACTAAATAACATAATCATCATTATCTTACATAATGACTAATTCTATACTAATAATAAATCTACACTTCTATACTAATAATAAAAAGAGGTAAAATTTGTTTGTAAGTTTGTATGTCCCTCCCTACATACAAACTTACAAACATATTTTACCCCAACCCCTGGTAGTCTCTGGATCTACGGAACCGATTTTGAAAATTCTTTCACTAATAGAAAGCTACATTATCCCCGAGTGCCATAGGCTATACTCGTATTTACAACGGGCCCGTGGCCCGAGAGCAGCGGTGGCCTAGTGGTGGCGGCCCCGACTTTCGCACAGTAAGTCGTGGGTTCGAACCCAGGTAGGCGCATTACTTAGTGTAATTTATTTCGTCACCACTGCTCTCAAAACGGTGAAGGAAAACATCGTGAGGAAACCGGCATGTTCTAGAACCAAAAATTCGTAGACATGTGACATCTACCAACCCGCACTGGGCCCGCGTGGTGGATTATAGGCCGTTCCTTCTCATAGAGAGGAGGCAGTGTGTCCCAGCAGTGGGAACATTATAGGCTGATTATGCCCGTGGGATAATTTCCGACCAAAACGCGAGCGAAACGAAGCCGCGGGCAACAGCTAGTAATAAATAAAGGTAGATGTTTCAGGTACAAATTAAACCAAACATAAATTATCAGATATTAGTATCTCTACAGTAAAGACAAACATTAGTATTGTGGATACTCTATATCCA
Source organism: Eugnorisma glareosa (assembly GCA_947578425.1). Taxonomy (NCBI): domain Eukaryota; kingdom Metazoa; phylum Arthropoda; class Insecta; order Lepidoptera; family Noctuidae; genus Eugnorisma; species Eugnorisma glareosa. The sequence continues at coordinate 18,142,455 of OX387973.1, read as the reverse complement.
CATATCCACGTTATACATAAGAATGTAGGTGCCTAATCGACCTTTCCACGTCCGTACCTAGTTGCTGCCGCAATAAAGATAATAATTTTCACTTATGGCTGCAATTACTTGAGCAAACTAATTAAGACTAGATTAGAGATAGCGCAGGATAAGCATCCAGCTATTTGCAAAGATACTATGTAGGTACAGAGTGAGGAAATATTGAAATTGTCGAGTTCATAACAGAAAACATTTTGCTGTCTAGCCTTAACTGAATGATATGTTTGAAAATTGTGATATTTTTAAACGACTTTCTTCAAAAAGGAGGAGGTTCTCAGTTCGGCTGCTTTTTTTTAAATTTGTTCTTCATACAGTCATAGGTCTCCATCATTTATGAACCGATGTGTAAAATTATTTTTTTATGTGAAAGGATAAGCTTCCTGTTTGGTCCCATTCAAATTTTATCAAAATCGATTCAGTAATTTGGTTTTAATACGTGTTTTTTTTTATAATAATCGGTTCAGTAATTTGTTTTTTTTTCCTATAATACGTGTTTATTTCTTCTTGGGCTATAATCCACATATATTGACCCCATGCTGGTTCGTTAATAACCTCTAGTTACAGTGGAAAAAATTGTTTCTTCACAAGAATTTGCGTGGTATACTACAACTAAAAAGGGTAAAAAAAAAACTTTCTGCGAAAAAAAACCGACATCAACTAGACAAAGTCACCGACTTCCGAAAGTAAAGTTATTTATTTCTATTTTTCTCAATCCCTATTCTAGTTATAATTCTGGGGATTTTTTCTAAACGGCGCGGCGGCGATTTTTTACGGCGCAAGGGATTTTCACAAACCGCCCGTAGACGTACAAGAGCGTAAAACCCAAAACCTTCAATTTATTCTTGTGTGGCGATAATAGTTGCTGTAGTCAATAGTAGTTGGTTTAATAATAACTGGTGGTATTCCTACAACTGAAACTGCTTCTCCTCGCATAGACGACCAATCCATTGACAGGCATGGCCATCAGTATTATCCATGTAATAACGAAACTTAGACTAAAATTTTGGCAAGCCAAGTAGGTATACGAAATAAAATAGCACATGTTGTGTATGTACCTAGGGACTTACACTTGATCGGCTCTCACGCGCAGTGCGTGCGGTGACAGTCGCCTTATGTGGTTCCCTTCAAGATCTCTGAAAAAGAGCCAAGAAGGAAGCTGATGTTAGAAAATAACAGGAACAGTAGCATACCTAATATCGTTTTAAAAAAACAGTACCAGGCATTCAAAAAGCCTCTCCAAGGTAAAATTTTGCATTAAAAACACTTGGATCAACTCGACCACGGTCACTAACGAAGGTACAAACTGTTAACCGGTGGATGGAGGGTGTTCAATATTGTCCACCCTAGTTTGTGAGGCAGCTTGTGTAATCAACAGTGATTGGAATAGGTAGAGCTAATGTGCCTAAAGTTCAAGGAACAGAAACGAAAGTGGAGATTTCCTTACGACAATTTTTTTTTTCAGAATATTTGTTCCGAATGTCGGAATATTACTTAAGTACAACTAAAATTAATAAAGTAAAACAACTATCGAATTCATTTACTGTGTCTGTTTGAAAAAAAGTGCACGATGTTTCTTGTTATTATTGTTTAAAAAAAGGTCCTTATCTTCGTTTGAACGCCGTAAGTAAGTGCTTAAGCTAATTTAATTTTCCTACCACTAACAAGGTAAAAAAACAATTTATAAATTGTTTTTTTACCTTGTTAGTGGTATGAAAATTAAACCTAAAACCAACCAACCAACTAACCCAACTAACTTCACTTTACTTAACTAACTTTATTCATTTTGTACAATTATTGGAACTAAACGTAAACAGAAATCAAAACAACTTGCGGTAAAACGTAGTCCATAAAATCAAGCCAAGGTTGTCATGTGAAGCAGATCCAATAAATGATAAAACAAGTATAGGTAAAAAAAAACAAATCAAGAGTCAATTAAGCGTACCTACATAACTAGAGAAACTACAGGAGTGAATGATGCGCGACGACGACGAGGAAAAAAATGTTTAGTCGTAAGGAACACTTTTCGTTTCTGTTCCTTGCTTGAGCTTTAGTTACATTAGCTCTACCTATTCCGATCACTGGTAATCAACAACTCAATTTTCATTGTGTTGTGTCGTTCTTGAACGACCCCTAGTAGCCCCTAGTACCTAGTAGCTATACACTCTGGGAACCATTTTACCGTACTGCTAAAAGGCTTCTGGCGTTTGGTGGCTTCTCTTCAGACCTGGAGGTTATACTCACATAGCTTGCAGATATGCGAGCGAGTTGTTATCCTTCTTGTTGTCGTGCACGTGACTCAGGTTGGGCACCTCCACCAGCCCAGATGTTGTGATGATGCTGGATAATTGACAGATTTAAGGTAACACATGGCAATTAACGAGTTGATTGTTAATTTTAAAATTTAATTCTTTTCAAGCCATTAACAAAGTATTGTCTAAAGGATCAGTCCGACTGACTGGTACGGAAAAATTGCGAACTGGTTGCGAATACCAGACAGGTCACTGTGCTAAATCAGTAGTAGATAATAATTAAAATACCTACGAAGACATCTGAGTTTAATCATGATATGGCTCAATAAATCTTGTAGGATACTTAGATTCATTGGTATACCGATAGCCCTTGAAAAAGGCCGCTATCACGTAGATAAGCCCTATTTGCAGATACAAGCGATCAGTAATCTACATACCTACATATTTTATTAATGAATAGGTAATAAATACCTACATATTATTAATGCTGGTGTACAGTCGCGAGCTAACTAAAATTGTACAGATTATACAAGTGTAAAACAATTAGGCATCTGTGGGACCGTGGTGGGACCACACACACGAGTCTGCATTATGACAATACAGGTTGATGAAAAAAATGAACATCTGGGTACATAATTGTTAGTTCTTGTGGCTGTACTCATGGCAAGAGTCATGTCTTGTTATGATAACGAACAAAACAATAACAAAATTAAATACATACGTACAATGTGCGCAGCTCGGGCAGCGATGGTAGAGGCGCCACGCGGTGCAGACGAGGTGCTTGCGTTATAAAACTGCGGAAAACAACTTGTTATAGAGGGACTGACGTATGTGGGTATGACAGAACCAACTTGACCAAGCTAGTTAGACGTCATTTTCACGTAGAATCTCTAAATACCTATGTTTTTAGTAGAAGTAAAATCATCACGAAGTTAAGATAAGAAACATGCCTTGGACTTCAGCCCGGTGGCGTTAAATCATACTTCATAATCCCATGCAGCCATAACGCAAGACGCTACATTTACTATTTTTTGGATTGGATTTTGCATTAAGTACCTAATTCGGATTGGGACCAAATCTTCTCAGGATGAACATAAGAACATAGAACTTATTTCTACCTCTCCAGTCGATATTTCTATCGCACTTTATTTTTCTATCCCTCTAAAACTCATAGCGCAATTCTTAGTACTGCACCTGAACGGCATCACCTGACCTATTTTTATTAACCGACTTCAAAAAGGTGGAGGTTATATGTTCGTGTGTATGTTCTTTTTTATTTTTTTTTTAATTTTTTTTATTTATGTTACCTGATGTCTCCCCCGTTTGTGGACCGATTCTCAAAATCTTTTTTTTTTTATTTGAAAGATTATACTTCTGAGGTGGTCCCATTTAAATTTGGTGAAGATCTGATTATGATCTTCGGAGATATACTATGGAACTCTTCAGAAATAGACGGCAAATCTGTCGTGATTGCTTCAATCGCTTGGATGTTTATTATTTATACAACATCATGACGTAATATCACGCCTGTATGCTGTGAGGGGGTACGCAGATGTGTACAATACACCCAGATTTCCATTTATTGGGGATAAGCCCATTACCATGATATGTTTTGTTCATCATCTGCATCATTTTCCAAACTATTTTGTGATTGGCTTCCAGTCTTACCGGATGCAGCTGAATACCAGTATTTTATACACTGTTGTGTAGCAATAGCCACGACATAAGTGTTAGTAAAAAATAATTTCTAAAGCTATTGAGACATTTGCGTATGGTCATCATCATCTCATGACGCTGAGCTGATGAAGGAAGGTACAACTCTTTAACGGTTAGGAGTTAGGTGATTTCTTGTTCGAGAATAATGTATGGATAATGCGACTTGTCGATATCGACAAGTGAGTGAGTGCTAGAAACTAGAAGTATTAATCATTTTAACAGACCTTAAGAAAATAACTGTTGGTTGTCATTTAGACGCGTATTTAATAAAGTAAAATAAATTCATGGCGACATGGGAACAACTATAAATGGAATAAAAAAAAACACTTTTGCAAAAAATAAAACCGACTTAAAAAAAACACAATAAAAAAACAAAAATAACAAACGAAAACACAAAAAAGTGAAAAATAACTTTAGATTCAGAAGCCGGTGACAAAAACACCAAATCAATCAAACAATGGTCACCGACTTGATTTGATTTTTTATTGTTTTTTTTAGGGAGATTCTTACAAAGAATTCCGATCGGGTCGAGTTCAGTCGAAGCTGATCCCTTTGCCGTGCCCATAACTGTGCATTGACCTCAATGCGAACTGTTCCCTTACTACGACATTTTGTAGCACAACTATTTGTTTGTTTGCCGACGTTGGGTGCAGCATACTGTTTCTATTGCGTCACGAAAGTTTAAAACCGTGTGGGAGTTTGTTTGCGTTGACGCCCAACGTCATTATAACGAAACTGATGCTCTGGGTCAGGTTTCTGGTACTTTGCCAAAAGACACTGTTATACTTTGTGCTTTGTGCCTGTCATAATAAGCTAAGAGAGGCAGACACCAATGTGGATCGTCATTCATTTGTTATTGTACGTAGAACTCAAATAGGACTACATGATCATCTCTTCTAGATTTGGTACTGAACGTACGATTCCAGGCTACGAGCTGGTGATACTTCAAATTAAAGGGCTTTCATCGACTTTGGCTATATCTTATGTTTACATCTCGTGTCACGGTGTTTGTGGTCGCACTCCTCGAAAACGGCTCGACCGATTTCTTTATGTATAATTGGTAGGAATGAGAATAGGTCGTAAAGTATATTTCACACCGCTAGGTGATTAGAGCGCGAACGAAGCCGCGGGAAAAACCTAGTATATTATAAAATACTGACTGCCTTATTGGTCTAGTGGCTTCAAGCGCGATTGCTGAGCATGCGGTCCTGGGTTCGATTCCCGGGTCGGGCATAGTTTTATTGGGTTTTTACATCAGGAATTTCTCAGTAGCAGCCACGGAGTCTGGGTTTGCGCCCGGTTGATGGCAATAGGCTCGCCCCCTATTACATGGGACTTAAACATAACTAGTAAAAAGTAGGTATACTATCAGGTACACCTGTGCTTAACCCTTCGGGAATCTATTATTTTCCTGAATTCAAATTCATTTGAGAATCCGAATGCAGGTATAAGGAGCCTTGTTTAAGGTTGGTTGTAAGTAGGGATGCAACGATATGTCTATTACGATACCGATACGAATGACGAATGCGTCGTAATAGCGAATACGATAACGAATGCATTACTATTATTTTATTTACATTTAATAAAACAATACGATTGAGTAAACTCAACATTTATTTAAATTTACCACCTAAATGTATTTTGTTTTATGTATGTATATGTATTTATTTAGATATTTTAGTTATATTTTTTAGTTATAAATATTTTCATTTTTTTTTCTGTTTTTGCACCTCCTGTATGTTGTCTCTGCATCACCCTAAGGTAGACTGGTAGAAAATGCCCAAGGCATTAAGTCCGCCTTTGTACAGTTTTTACTTGTGCATAAAGTTTTAATAAATAAATGTAATAATTAAAATCAATTTCGGAAGGACACTTATATCGTTACTTTTAGGTAGGAGGTTGGGGTTTGGTGGGGGGGAGGGGGGAGGTCATAGGAACCTTCCGAGGGGAGGGAAAGTCGTCGGAGATACATAGTTTTCTTTTATGAGCTTTTTAAAAGTGACATATTTTTTAGTAAAAATTTAGTATCGTGCCGCAGGCGGGGGGGTGGGGCTTGGAGGGGGGCTTGGAGGGGGAGGACAGCGGGGTCCCCCTTGCCTCCTGGTATCACTCCCATGAAAAGGTAATGCACCAAAACCGATTAATGTAATCTAACCTCAAAACACTTTTTATTCACCTAAAAAGCGTATTCCGTCACAGAAATTCCGTACCTATTATTTTACTTACCGAGTTGAATCCTGTACTTATTCTTATTATATTTCTATTCTTACACTTATAATACTCCACACTGAATAAAACATGTACATAGGTCTACAAACACTAGTATTTAAGAGCATTGTTACTTAGCCCAAAATATATGCTTTCCCGCTTCTTTTTTTTCTTTTTTTTACGTGGAAAGGGGGTATTTTACCATGCTACGACTCCATGACGCGCGCTCGCTTCGCTCGCATATTAAATAACACTCTTTGACTTCTGTCCCCGAAGTGCCGGGCCTCCGCCGGCCTCCTTCGTCGGCCTACGGCCCGGTGCCCATGCCGCCCTTAAATGATACTGCCACGAGACGGTCGGGGTGGGCGTCCGCTTATTGAAAATTTGAAACAAGCTTTCTATTTATATGTACAATCTACAAAAAAAATTTGAACTTCGAAATTCTTCTCCACTAATGGATATTTTATCCATTTGAAGTATTGGAATATCAAAATTCTGAATAAAGTTTTTTTGGAATTTTTGGGTGTTCCCAGTAGTAAGTGTGCTTTGCTCGCTGAACATTCCACACGTATGTTATACTCTATGCTAAAATAGTCTGTGTGGTTCAAAATACTCATTATCATGTGTCATGGTGTAAAATGTCACCTTTTTCTATACAATAATATCAATAATTCTGCAATTAATATCTCCGAAACTATTCATCTCCGATGGTTGAAATTTCACAAATGGTTTTCTTAAATTAGTAGGAACCTACAATAAAAATTACAACATCCTAGGTTAAAGTATCGATATAAGTGACTAGCCTCAATTTCTTTTAAATTCTTTCTTACCTTCTTTTATTTTTTATTATTAGTTTTCAGTCTATTTTTTATATCCGTAATATCCGTATGGATTAGACCAGCTGTGGAGAACAATCTTTCCGAATCTAAAATATGCCAAAATATGAAAGATGGCTGTCATTAGTGTTGCCAGCGCAAACATCAATGCTGTCTTGCATTCCTTTTCACGAAAAAAACTTACATCAAACTAGTTTTAAGATACGGATGATTGTCAAAAATTACGATAACCTACGGTTTATGATTTGGGATGATTTGGGATATTTTTAGGGATGCAACGATACCGATGTATCAGCATCGGTATCGTTGCCTAGTAGTAGTAGTAGTTGCGTTGTATCCCTAGTTGTAAGCTATAAAAACTTTACAGCACTATAATAGAATGGATCTAAACATCATCATCATTTAACTGGCCTTTCCTCAACATGTTGGGGTCGGTCGGTCGTTTACAGTCTTACCAGATGTAGATGAATACCAGTATTTTATATACATAGACCCACTGCTGCTGCACCTGACCTACCGAGACTGATATTATCATGCTCCTCCTTCTTGCCCTTGTCAGGTCCCACGGGTTGTCATAGCTCGATGGGAGCATTATGAACTTCGATCTATAAATTCTACCTACTCAATACTCAAGTCTTTATTGCATTCCATATGAATTACATAGATGGTGTCCATATGTATTACATAGATGGTGTCCATACGTATGTATTACATAGATTTTACCTACATGTTGTTTTGGCTCTACCACGTGAGTTCTTGGTTCAGGGGGTACAATTTTGCAAGTTAAGCTCGTAGTTGATCATGCTTGATAATTCGCCTACCTGACTAACTATAGTTACTGTAAGTTTAGAGCAGTCAGAATTTAGACCTCTATTTTACAGAAAAAAATAATAATATATCTTTCAATTCTATCTTCGGAAAAATTCAAATAATGATATATCTACAAGTCAATAATAGTATATTATAGCCCGTATCGAATACTCACAAAGATTTGAGATTAGGCATCTTAGTCAGATCTTCGACGGCGATGTGATCCAGTTTGGGCGCATCCATTATTGATCTGAAACCAAAAATAACACTCATAAAACGTGTTTCCATGTCGAGTTGAGAGATGAACGAACATATGCGAGTCCTAACAAAGAAATCAGTGATAAGGATAAGATTTAAAAAGATGTAGTTTTATCCACGGATTTACCATTGCATTAGCGCCTATCAATCTAGCCTAAAAATAAGACAGCAAAGATTGTACTGCACTGCAAGATACTGATTTATAAGATAAAGACAAAACAACAAAGATAAAAGATAACTGTTGAATGCACATTCTGGAAACCATGAGGTGCCTACCTACATATTTATTCAGTACTTAAACTGAACACAGATTTAATAGAACAAAGACGTTACCCCTTGAAGACAAATAATAAACTGACCTGTGAGGAGGAAAAATTATCTAAATCTATTAGAGGTTCAATACTATCTAGTCAAGATATGTATAAAGGCAGAAATAATTCAAAACTCAGTTTAAGCTACATCAACAAAAAGTCACTTAGGATTTTGTCCAAATTTCCAGGCCGTAGGGCATCCCGATAGATACAATGATTAGAATTTCGGTGATGATAGTATGGTTAACAGGAGTAAATGATAGTGGCAAATGACAGGGGAGAATGGAAGAAAAAAACGTGTTGCGCCGACCCCAAATAACATCGGACAAGGGCATGAAGATGGTTATAGTATGGTTAACAGTGATGTGGAAAAGACAACAAGTGGAGGTACTTACAAATGCTCAACCCGATGTAGATGGTAGCCGGCAGCATGGATGGCCTTAGCCGTGAGCCTCGTAATGTTGGTCTGATGCAGCACCACAGATACGCTTTCGCTCATCACGTGACATGCTGCCTCTCTGCTGCCTGTAACAATAGATATAACGTTATACCTCTTCTTATTAGAGCTTCGATAGCAAAACAAATATGTTTGGCCCATAATTCAGCTACTCGTACTCCGCTCATTGATGTAGATAAAACAGTATCAAGTGCAAAGGTGAAAAGACATGCGGCATAAGATGGAAGACGCCCTTATCTGTGGTCTACCCATACTAGTAATACATTCGCAGAGATCTGAGCTGTCCACAAACCTTGAGGAGATTGTCGGTATCATCATCCCCCATTTATGGAAAAGTAAGCTATTGAACATGATTCTAGGGTGGAAATAAAGACTTGAAATATTTGGTGTTTCACGAAAGACTATTAGATGATTGTAACATATATAATATGACAGGTAACAAACACAGTCGACAGTTTAAAAACTTATAACATTGATAATGTTTCGACGTAATGTATGATTATGTATGATTGATGACGAACTCGATCTATTCAAGACAAACAGACAAGACAAACAGACAAGTGGACAGTATATTCAACAAAGAGTAAGGATGCCGCCTACCCTTCATCGTCAGCCCAAACATTTAATCAAATTATCCCAAGTTTCGGCAAATTGAATCTTAATCAAACATCTCGTGAGTCACACCATCACATCGTACGTAATTGTCTGTTATTTGCCCATGCATCCATAGAAATACAGCGTCGGTGTTCCAAGGTCTTGGTCAATGGAACATTACAATGCATTATTAATAGAACTATAAGGTAATCAAAATTGGAGATGAGATATTGGTGTGTTTTCCAGCGAGTAGCTAGTATATTTTATTGTAATTTATGTTCGTGTTTTCTTACTGTACGGGGATTTTCAGCGTGATGATTATGTACTATACAATCAACTAAGCCTAGGTTGTGGAGGTCAGATAGGTAGTCGCTACATGTAAAGTACTGATATTCAGCTGCATTCGGTTAGACTGGAAGCTGACCCCAAAATACTTCGGAAAAGGCAAGGCAAATGATGAATCTACTAAGCCTTTCACAGTCCATGACTAGACCTAAGCCTCTCAGCTACGCCACACTAACTTACCCTCCGTCTTCTGCATCCAGTCTGTCCCAACCATCCTTTTAAGTTCATCGGTAGAGGGAAATCCCACCCTAAGTTTGCCAATACGCGTATCTATAAACAAGTCAAAGTGATTGAGTTGACTAAAAGTAATTAGTTAAGATACGAACTTTATTCTATTCTTGAAGTTAGAACTGTCAAAAGTATAAGAATTCTTAGCTTTGTTTTCTTTGCCGGTTCCTATTTCGTTCTAATTCTTTCCTTTTGCATAAAACTGGTTGCATAACTAATTACTTAAACTCAAGTAATACCAGTATTTTACATGGAGCGACGGCCTATCTGACCTAACAACCCAATTAGTACTGGGTCATACAATACTCCTTGGTAATTGGTTGTTAGAATATCGGGCCACTGCCCTGTACCGACGACTGTCAAAGATCTACCAGTATATATAAGATGCTCTGTGTCTACAAATGACAACCGGGACCAACGGCTTAACGTGCTTTCCGAGGCACTGAGGAAACTCGGAATGTAATGGGCGACCACCCATCCGGCGATCACCCATCTACCGACCAACCTAGGCAAGTACGGTTTAACCTGAAGATCCATCCGAACGGCTGTTATTCTTTAGCCACACGTTCCTCTTTGAGAGAGTATATTTATAAGCTTTTAAGATTAATAATTTAACAAAGAATACTCTCTTTGTTAAATAAATAAGAACCTGGTGAAGAATTGTAATAATTTTTCTTTGGTAGCGTTTTCGTCTAGGAATTCATAATATTTATTATCTGATGATCCGGGTGCGTTACGTACCGTTTTTCATTCTGTAGATTTATGATCATTTCAAAGATGTTTTCAGTAATATTTTATTTCAGAGTTTACTGTTATCTACATACTTTTGCATTTCAAGTTCATAACAACACGATGTTTGAGCTATATACACAATACAAATAATATATAGGTATAAATTTATGGTAACAACCAACCGTGAATGGAATGTTTCACACAACATTTTACTATACATAGATTAAGAGTTATTAAGGTAAACATCCAGCTGGTAGAAACGGAACTAATCCTCTTTTTCAGTAACACCAAAAATTTCGACTCTCGACGCTTAAGGTACTAACCACACTTATTCAGCTCTGTTTAGCTTTTGTCCATAGAAAACAACGATTTTGTATGGAATGCGAACGCACGCGGAAAGCTGAACGGATGCGTACGCATTCTAAATAAAATCAAGCGTGGATAGTCCTGACAGTGCGTTTATATCTAAATGCATTTTTTATGTTCCACCTAGTATTGAAAGCGGTCACAGTCCCTGTAAAATAGGCTGGGGTTTCCCGGAAAGCATGGTAGTACTCTTCTTCTTTGTCGTTTCACTCCTGACAGAGTGGTCGTGGTCAGCATGTCGCAGCAAGACACCGCGCTGCCATGATTCGCCTTACGATGCGACGCCATCCCTCCCTGTCGGCTGTAATTCGTGTGCACTCATGCAGCGGACCACCCACCGCAGACTTGATCTGGTCAGTCCATCGCATGGGTGACCTGCCACGCGCTCTCGTGCCCTCCACCTTCCCCTGGACAACAAGCCGCTCAATAGAGTCACTGCCTCTCCGGGACACATGACCAAAGAACTGAAGAATTCGAGCCTGGACTATAGCTGACAGACGCTGCTTGATGCCGAGTTCTTGGAGAATGGATATGTTGGTGCGAAATTCAGTCCAAGATACTCCAAGCATTTTCCTCCAGCACCACATTTCCAGAGCGTCTATTTTACTTTTTTCAGTTTCTCTCAGCGTCCAGGTCTCGGCTGCGTATAGAAATATGGGGAACACCAGTGCCCGCATGAGCCGGGTTTTCGTGGCTTTGGTGACGTTGCGGTTCCTCCATACTTTCTTCAGTCTATCCATGGCAGACCTGCTGATAGCCATGCGTCGCTTGATCTCGTCCAGGCAACCACCGCGGTTCGATGATGGTAGTACTAGTAAGCATCAAATGCTTCCAACGAAATGAATCAGTTACTACATATTTCATAACTAGCGACCACCGGGCGGCTTCGCACATGTTTTAAATATAAACCTTACTCTTGAATCACTCTATCTATTAAAAAAAACCGCATCAAAATCCGTTGCGTAGTTTTAAAGATCTAAGCCTACATAGGGACAGACAGCGGGAAGCAACTTTGTTTCATATTATGTAGTGACGAGCCATATTTAGAATATAAATTGGTTGCTTCCATAAATACTTGATACCTCATGGTAAATAGAAATGCTGGCCAAATACCCTTGGCAAGCTATCCTGGAGAATAAATGTTACATTACGCTCAGTAAATTCGATCTAGATGTGTTAAAGAAGTGCTGCTATTTGGCACTGTATCCCTTTATATTCAAGTTCTTATCGTCGTTTTCACATTACATCAGTGGTAATACTTGCATTAGAAAGAAGAAAGAAAGAAAAAAATATCATTACCCCTCTACGATATAAAGGCGTAATTAATGTCAGATTTTTACCACTTATCTGTACTTATGTGCTTATGTGTACCTGTGCTTATTGAGCTCATGGCAATCCTGGTATTGCGAGAGGTTACATGTTTGAACCCACCCGTTACAGGGAACTAAACTCATGACCTCCTTGCCAGTTCGAACCCATTAGATATCATTACGGTTTTCAGCAACATATTTATTTATTTATTTAACAGTTCAAGGACATAGTACAGAGGCGGACTTAATGCCATAGGCATTTTCTACCAGTCAACCTTTGAATGATGCAGAGCCAAACATTGGAAGGTGTACCTATGTATAAACTACAAGGATTTAAATATTATAAATATATATTTAAAAAAAAAAAAACAGACAAACTATGGAGAAAACATTAACTTTGTGAACATAGCAGGTACACGTTTGAAAATTAATACCACGCCTATGATCCCCAAATGGTTAGGCAGGGATGTTAAAAATAACACTCTGATGCATATTTTAGAAAACTTTAGTAGAGCTGCGGAATATCTAGGTATTTTTTCAATTCGCACTGGAATTAGATTTAGACAAGCTGGCAATCTTTCTGATTGGCATGTTATGGCATCAACAGTCACCACTCATTCGTTCATAAACGGGATTCGACTACACTCTCCAGCATGCAAAAACGCCAAGAAAATGGCTTCTAATTTTCAATGTGAAACTTTCGCACATATTTTCAGGAAAATCGTGCTGAAATAGCGATTTGTTGGTTGTTGAGAGATACCAGACATCTAGCAGTACTATAATAAACACAGGTGTACATGCCGCATAGTTTACGATACACCAACTGTCTTGTAATTGTTCAGTGTTCACTTTTACTATCGATTGCTGAGGAGAACATAAATCGCTGGTTTTATTGAGTGTTTGACGGTATGACGGCACCTAAAATGTGTTTGTTGTGATGAGTAAGATCAGAGTAATAAAAGGAGTATGCTGTATTCAATTGGGAGCTCGGAGTTTACACTATATAGTGTAATTTATGTCTTTGTAAATACAATTCAACTTTTTTTAATGAGGTCTCATGATCGACCCATCGATATAAAATTTTCTTACTAACTGTACTTTTTGACACGCAAATTTTTTACTGATGACGAATCGGGCACAACAAAATTAAATAAAAATTCATTTTTTTTCTTATGATGACGAATCGGGACTTCTTGTTTGGGTAAAAATTTGGTGATCAGTCGGTACAGTGACGAGTCCCATATGCCTCCATAACCATGCACACTTATCCTGTTTTCACAATAATTCAGTTTTAGCATTAAGTATGTAAACTTTCAAACGTAATTTACTTCTTCAGTGTCTATGCTGTCGATGTCATTTAAAATCAGTGTTATCAGTGACGTCGAATACTGCAGAGATAACGTGACCGCCTTGCCAAACTGCGGTTGTCAGATCTTACCGGTTCAGGAAGAAGGAGATTTCAGTCAGCGCATGGACCATCTCGCTTAATCTTTGAAAAGGTAAGGACCGAAGGTCATCAGCCCTCATGTCATCAGTCCGATGACAGAAACTGGTCTAACTTCTTAAGTAGGTAAGTACCTAAGAAGGATCTAATGTAACTCAGTCTATCTCCTGTCGGCTAAGAATCTATGAAGTTCTGAGTGAAGGTTCCTTAAACATTTAATTCTCTATGTTGTTTGTTTACACCAGTGCCAATTATATCTCTGCTTCCCTCGTTAGGAATCATACGCGCGATGTATTTACAAACATTATTCGATGTTGTTCCGCAGATGAAAGGAAGATTTCATGTTCCAGTTTCAGCTGGTTCCAATTGCGTGCTAGCCGTTTATTGTAAACAAGACGTTTTATTTGTGAATTATTTCATTTACACAAAATTTTTATTGCATCTTCGCTTAAAGAAGCATATGAAATGTTGCAAGTGCGTAAAGTTTATGCGGAGAGACGAAAAACAAAGAGGTTTAAAAATAAAAAGAGAATTTCCTGAAAGAATACGTACTTTCAGTTTTGTAAGCATCGATTTGCTAGCGAACCAAACTTGAAGTGGCCCTTTGAATTCAGCTGCATACCAGTATTTTACATGGAGCTACTAGCCTAGAGCCTAGTTGACCTTCACAACTTGGGTACCTACTGGGTAACAAGATACTTCTTGGCAAGATGGGTTGACATATTTTCAGGACCACCTGTCAACGATTTATACAATGACAGCGAGGCACTGAAGGGTTACCTCGCTAAGTAGTATTAAGTTTAGCTTTAACCTTCGATCGACCGTATGGATGTCAATATTTAGCCACGCGCTTCTGATCGTGATCGGCCATCCCTGACGTACAACACACTAACCAAATGTTATGATGACAAATCTCCTACCAATGGGGGCTATCGCGTATGAATTCGCCGCTAGAGGCGCTAGTGTAGCGCGAGGCCACCGAAATATCAGATTTCATAGTTTCACGCGTTGCGTGCTTTTTTATCACGTATTTTTACTAATATTCACGATTGTGGTCTAGATTGAGCTATAAGATTTTATGTAGAAGTTAGGATCTTATTTGTTAGTACTTGGAGGTAAAATAATTTTTAAATGTTTCATTCCTGCTAATTTTAGGGAGAGTATTGTAAATAAATGTATCTGAAGTTTACACTATGTTGTTATACGCAATAAAATAAAATAAAACAAAAAATAAAACTTTTTATGAAGTTATTGATACTGTAAAGTATAAAATAAAATTATTGACATAACCTTACGCGAGAGTGGCGCCATCTGGTGAGCTGAAAAACGATAGCCCTCATTAGCATTACATACCTTGGAGCACGTCACTTCTTACCAAAATAATAACAAATGACATACGATACTGCGTGCGTCTGCAGTAGTTTGAAGATCAAAGCTCACTATGAGGTTTGTGGGTCATCCTTAAAACAATGTTGACAGAATTAGCACGTTGCATTCAGCGCAAGCTGGGTTAATACGTGATGGGTCGATGACGCATTTACTGGTAGTTCAGATTACTTTTTGACGCACTTCTCAAAATCCTGCAGCAGTATTTTGAATGAAGGTTTATTTTGCAACAAGCCGTGTGCAACATGGGATTTACGACCAGCAAAAATGACGGACTTCCAAAGAATCTAGCACCTCCTATTAAATCCTATTAGGGGATTCATTTTCCCAAATTATTCCTAGAAGGTTCATGTTGGGCGTTGCAATTGTCAGTCAGTGAATTTTGTATTTTGCAGCATACCTAGGTATACCAACAAAATGACCACTCAGAACTTCACGATTACTTTTTAGTGTTCCGTACCCAAGGGGTAAAAACGACGCGGGCCTGTGGACGGTGAGCTATGGACTAGCTCGCCATCCGTCTTATGACGACAGGCCGTGTCGACGGCGCGTTCGTGGTCCACGCGCGCAAACAGGAAGGGGTCCGAAAGGACCGATGCCTGCCAGGGTTGCGGGACTGTTCGAAAGAGATACCGCGGCCCTGGAACACAAAGGGCAAAGGAAGGAAATTGGATGGGTTTTAGTCAGTAAAAGTCTGACCCTCCCTCCTGCTCAGCCCAGAGCAGGAGGGGTTATTTGATGATTTCCCAAAAAAAAAAACGGTGTAAAAACGGAACCTTAATACTGTCACAGATATTGTATTTCTGTTGCCGCTATAACAACAAATACTAAAAACCGAATAAAATTACAACAAACGTGTTTTTTTTTTTTTTTTTAGTTATTGATACGGAACCCTTCGTGCGCGAGTTCGACTCGCTCTTGGCCGGTTTTTTTGGTAAGTACATCATCCCACACTGATGCACTGTTGCCTTCTTAATTCGAGGTTCAGGCAGTCAAATTAGAATTACAGAAGAACGTCATTTTAACAGAACTATAATAAATAATAATAATAAAGCCTTGTTTATTCCTTAATAAAAAATAACATAATTTGATATTTTTAACATTTTCAGAATATAAAATTAAAAAAATAACTCGAATTAAATTAATAATAAAAAAAAAAAGGAAATTCATTATTACATGCAATTATTACATGCAAAAAACAAATCACTATTATTAAGGACCTCTCTACAGAGTAAAGGCCTCCTCCATTTTTTTAACTGAACTATAATAAATGGTCTTATTTACTGATCGGTAAGTACAGCAATAATATCAAAAACCTCATAAATAAATCTTGTGTTCCAAATTCATTCCCCGCGCAGCGACCAGAGAAGCAAACCACTCCAAACTTTTAATTTCTAATTATCATGTCATTCACATTTAGGAACATTCGTAGAGTGATAAGCGCCGTATCTTATCAGTGTTATGATCGGTGTGCAAGCAAGCCGACTGTGTGGCCTGTTAGCTCAGCAAACTGTTGTTACAGCGAGGATTAACACACACTTAGACCGCTTTCACATTTAGGCGACTTTAGCAGCGCGACATTCGCGCGACAGACGCACGACTGTCGCACTGTCAGGATTTCATATTTTAAACAGAAGCGTGATGGTCGCACGCTGCCGTTGCGGCCGCCACGTGCTCTCAGTCGGCGATGAACCAGTGTTCAGAATCCTATTGAAATTAAATGCGCCACACTAACTACGGCGCGGCAGCCGCGCTGTTAACGCGCGGCTGTTCTTATAATGTGAAGGAATATGCTTCTGCCGCGCGCGCCACTGTCGCGCTGCTAACGTCGTAATGTGAAAGCGACCTTACGTCTTTTTTATTAAGCCGTCCTGGCTCATTCATCATTATCATGCATGTGTTTCATTATGGGGAAGTGAATGGTTAGCGTTTAGTAGGGCTGGCCTATCGATGACGTCCAGAAAGTTTCAAGGTTTTAGTATTTAATAATAGTGAATGATGCTCTTATTGTCAGTCACCTTCCATAACTCCCCAAGTCCCCAATAACCTGCACTGGGCCCGTGAGGTGAATTATAGCCTACTGCCTCTCATAGATAGGACTTGTCAGCAGTGGGAACGCTTTTATGGCTCACTATTATCCATCAACCTTATGGTTCTACGTACTTGTACACACATCAAGCTATACATTTCCAATATAAGCTGACCTCGCATTGTACGGAAATCCTAAACAATGCGAGATCAGCATAAACTGGGAATGTATAGCTTGATGTGTAGCCGTGTGAACTTGTACTTATTTTTCTGTGACTACCCTACTGAAATTACCTACCAGTACATTACAAACTGCAGTCATTTCAAACATATCCTTCTGGTATTTTCTGTGTCCATGTATTTAGCAAAAAAAAATATTTTAGTTTTTATGATTTAAACTGAAGTACATACATAGTTGGTCTAATTTATCCATTTGGAAATTGATTTGTTCTTGATGACACCGCTATATTATAAAGACTAGAGAGATTTCAACCTTCAACGCTTTTCCCAGCACTAAATACTTACCTATTGCTTTGTCAAGTGTAGTACCTACTATTATCCCTCTCGTTGACAGGTACATAATTATGTACCTAAGTACATAATGTACGCTACAATTTGAAACCGTAATGAAGCGGTCACGGAGATCTAACCGACACTGTCAACATACGATCACGACTTGTACATCGGTTGTAAGTACGAGTACATATTGATGGGTTACAGCGCAGTTATAAACTGAGGTAAAGGTTAGAGGAACAAAAATACTTATTTTTATTAGTCTGTACTGTCCCACTGCTGGGCAAAGGCCTCCCCAACTCCTTCCATATGCTCTGTTCCCGTGCCATCTTGGACCTGCCCTTGTGGTACGCGTCCAAATCGTCTCGCCACCTCTTTCTGGGCCGGCCTCGGCGGCGCCATCCGTCTTCCGGCAACTATCTTATGGAGACTTTTGCCCAGTGGTCATCGTGCATGCGGCTGACGTGACCCGCCCAATCCCATTTTAGCCTAGCAGCCTTCTTGCCAATGTCCACTATGCCCGTTTTGGAAAGTTTTGGAAAGCAGCGTGGTGTATCGAACCCTGTCTTGTCTTTTGACACCCAGATTGCGGCGTTCCATTGTCCTTTGGCAAACTCCAAGGCGGAACTTCTGAGACTCGGTGAGCGACCAGGTCTGAGCACCGTAGGTTAGGGCGGGCAGGATTCACATGTTGATGAGCTTGCGCTTCAGGGAGATCGGAAGATCACCCTTTATTAGCGTCTTCATGGACCAGTAGCTTTTCCATTTTCTTCGACTCGGCGATCGATTTCCGCGATTAACATAATTTTATTGTATATTATACGCAACCCTTTTCTTTTTTTTTTTCGGTTGTTTAATCGTCAAATGACTCCTCCCGCTCTGGGCAGAGCAGGAGGGAGTGTCAGACTGTTACTGACTAAAACCCATCCATGTTCCTTCATCGCCCTTTGTGTTCCGGGGCCACGGTATCTCTTACGGACAGTCCCGCAGCCCCGGTCATACGCAACCCTTGGCTAGCAGAGCTCGGAAAATCTTTTTGGGATATATTCCGAAAGTTTTCAGACAAAATACTTAAAAAAACTTCTATCATCCGGTTTTTTTTAACCAAAATACCTATTACTAGTAGATTTTCCGGAAAAAGCAAACGGTATGGGAACATTTACAAGCTTATTGAGCCTAAATTAAAATCGGATTATCCGTAATACAGACCGCACAAAAGAGAGAAGAAGAAGAGAGTGGAAGGACAATACAAGCTGACAAAACTATAGTAACTAGTCATTTTAAAACAAAATCACTCATAGATCCGATACAAATTAAACAACATACAAAGATGCAAGTGCATTGCACCGACACCCGTGCATTACATCTGCACACGCGAGCCAGCTATCTTACTCCACGTTATCTTACTATCAATCTTTACGACTCACTGTTAGACATTATGAGTGAACAATTCGTTGTAAATTCATCGAAAACTCTCATAAAACTGCGTAGTAGCCTAAGATAACTTAATACTAAAGGAACAGAGTTACAGTGCCTTCAGTCAAGTGCAATGTAAGAGAACACAGTATGTATTCTGGGACCTTAGTCTGCTATTGCAATAGTGTCAGAATGGTCTATCATTGATTTAATAAGGCCCCGCGCAGACGAATTACCCTTTGTACGCATGTCAAACGAGTTTCGAACGCGCTTCAATACGCCGTGGGCTAGGGGCCTTATTAAATCAATTATAGACCATTCTAACACTATTGCAATAGCAGACTAAGGCCCCTGTTAGGGCGTACTGCTAATTTACTAACAAGCTACCACTTTAACTAAATAAGGCCGTTAAATGAAGCAGTTTCTGCTTTAATTAAAATTATCTACATAAAATTACACAGAAGTGAAATTACAAAAGAATTTATGAGCGGTTGAAACAGTCACGACAGAAATCAATATATTAAAGGAAACACCTGACACTGTGAAAAATGTTTTTTTTACGTATAAACAGATTTATCAAGGTCACAAAACAAAGCTTGGAAAAATACCACGAAAGAAAGTCTCAAGGCTAAGGCCATTTTAACAGAATACTTTAGCTAATTAATTAGGTGTTGATGAATGATTAAGTGCCTTACGCATAGTACAGCTAAGGTCCGTTCACAGCCTCGGATGATGGGACCTGCGACGCAACTAACGATAGCATAGCGCTTGTCACCTGTTACCGTCCGTTGCTCCGCAAGTCGCGTCATGGTGACTAACATCCGTATCTATAAACAAGTCAAAGTGATTACTTAAGTAAAAGATACGAATTATATTACTTAAGATACGAATTATATTCCGTAACTTTCAATTGCTTGAAATTAGAGCTTTCAAAAAGTAGAATTAATTGCTTTGCTTTCTTTGATGGCTCTTTCTTCGTTCAAATTCTTGTCTGTTGCATAAAAATGGTTGCATGTAATTACTTAAACTCAAGTAATTACTTAAACTTGACTATACGAGTATATGTAGATTCAAGTGTACCTAAGTGTTGCATGCTCTAAACAACTTCATTCATTTTTTTCTCCGCTGCTGTCGCAAGACGCGTGCGGCTACAACGCGTAGCTCGTTTCCACGGGGTTTGTGATTAATTGCCTACTTAGCGCATACTACAGCCAAGTCAATCAATATTTATCTACCCTCGAGTAACAGGGAGAGCTTGCAATTAAGAAAATTGAAACACGCGGTAAACTGTTGACAATTAATTTTAATTGAATTAGTAAAAGAACAAATTGTTATTGGCAGACTACATGCATGGCACTATGGAGTTTTTTTAACCACTAATAACTTTGTTGGTGTAATTGAAAAATACGATTCTAGCGTTTCTAGATAGATAAGACATATCTATAAAAAATACATACAAAACACGGCTATTTCTCGGGATGAGGCAGAAATTATACATAGAACGTCACCTGCTGCTACGATCTTGACATTCTTTACCATTTGCTTCGTAGTATACGTTCGTTCATTTTTCTGATGTCGCGGTCGTTTCAAAACACGGAATTTAATCTTTTAAAGGTTTTATATTACATTAGTAGAAGTTATGAAGGACTGGAATTCAGTCCTGGATAAGTAATTGTGTTTTATATGCAAGTAAGTAGGCATTATATACCGTTGTCCTAAGAGTGAGAGTTTTTACATAACAATATCAATTTATGATATAACCCAATAAACCCTTTGTGGTTTTTTTTTTAAATTTCTTAGAACTCAAGGAAAAACCTTTAAAAAAACTAATTTTATGCGCGTAAACACGTGTTAATGTATCTCATGATTTGCTATGACTTAAATTATTTACTTAATTCAAAGGAATGGCATGGACATACGTAACTGGTTTTAATAAATAAATGCAGGAATTTGTCGTTAACACTACTCGTATGTGCGGTCATGTAGACTAGATTAATGTAAAACACTAATAATATCTTCTGATGTCAGTATCGAGTTATTTATTTTAATAATTCACTTTTGTTCTTCAACTTTACGTTTTGATATAAATAAAAATCCTTTTTGTAAATATAGTTATCTAAATAATGCTGCTTACCTATACTTTTATTCCTCTTTAGACTATTTTTTATAATAATACTACCAATAAAAGTAGTACCAATACTAGCAACTTGGTACGTTCCAAAATTCTAAATTCAAAAGTAGGGTTTATACTATTTTATATCATCTATACTAATATTATAAAGCTGAAGAGTTTGTTTGTTTGTTTGTTTGAACGCGCTAATCTCAGGAACTACTGGTTCGAATTGAAAAATTCTTTTAGTGTTGGATAGCTCATTTATCGAGGAAGGCTATAGGCTATATATCATCACGCTACAATCAATAGGAGCGGAGCATCAATGAAAAATGTTGCAAAAACGGGGAAAAGTTATTATTTTTGAGAGCTTCCTTTGCGTGCGCTGGTTAAACGGTTAAAGTTGCACAAAAATAATGTATGAGAGAATTATTCCTCTTAAAAATGTCTAAAAAAAGTCCGCGACAGCACATGCCTATCTTTTAAGGTTGACTAACAATAACCATTTTTATGATTTTAAAATTTGGTCAAAAATAATGCTTTATTTGCAAAGGTATTTTTACCGACATTATATTAATCCTTATCGAAATAAATATGTTAGTCATCTTTAGAATTCAATTGTGACCAAAATTGCCCTTTACACCATTCAATTTAGATGAATATCTTAGGAGATATCACAGTTTTAAAATAACTCCGCATCAAAATAAAGACGCGCGCGCTGTGAGGCGGGGCGTTTATGTTGCCGGTAAAACCAATGTGATTAGATTCAATGCACAAATATTGTGCGTAACTTAGAGAAGGTTTTAGTTTTGGTTTCATTGTAATCAGTGCTCTCTATCAAAAGATTTATGAATTTAAAGTGTTCAAGAAGAACTTATGATCATTGTGTAAGCTGTAAGATACATGCAACGACATCTATTGCACCAAAATGGTACTAATTAATAAAAATGTGCTCACAAGATAACTTTTAAATCGGCTGACCGGCTTTACAAAAAAGTTCTGGTGGCACAAAAGTACTCTAGATTAGTCTACATGACGCTATAACCCTGTAGAGTATGTGTTCAATCGCTTTCCATGCAGTATATTCTATCGGTCTAACTTGATGCTCGATAGGTGGCGCTGTTCATTTCACTCCATTTTCTGAATCGCGGTGTTTTTCGTGAAAGAATGACCCTCGCCCGTGTCAAATGTCTGAAGCTTGGTTTATTAACCAACGAAACAAAAATAGGAGCTTCTCAATTCGACGTTTCTATATATATTTTATTTTATGTATAACCTGACCACGCATAACTTTTTACAGAGAAGTCCGGTATGCATTATCCTTTTTTTAAATTGAGAAATCGTGTTTAGGCCCATTTCATGCACCTTGATGAGAACTTTAGATCTAGCTGGAGTATGACGTCATTGAAGTTCTAACGATGGAGACGGAAGGCAGTTGCTAGAGGTCCTCAAGAGTTTGCAGCAAGAATAACGTGTTTGGACTCATTTCATGCACCTTGATGAGAACTTTAGACCTTGCTGAAGTATGACTGTCATCGAAGGTCTGACGATGGAGACGGAAGGCAGTTGCAGGACGTCCTCAAGAGTTTGCAGCAACAATAACGTTTTTGGGCTCATTTTATGCACCTTGATGAGAACTTTAGGCCTTGCTGGAGTATGACTGTCATCGACGGTCAAACGATAGAGACAAATGGCAGTTGCAAGCGGTCCTAAACAGTTTGCAGCAGGTATAATGTTATTGGGCTCATTTCATGCACTTTGATGAAAACTTTAAACCTAACTCAGTATGACTTTCATCGAATGTCTGACGATGGAGGCGAATGGTAGTTGCAAGAGGTTCTCATGAGTTTACAGCATCTATAACGTGTTTGGGCTCATTTCATGCACCTTGATGAGAACTTTAGACCTGCCTGGAGTATGGTCGGTTAAGGTAGTCAAGGGTCGCGGGCCTGTGGACGTTGAGTAATGGGCTAGCTCGCCATCCGTCCGTCTAATAACGACAGGCCGTGTCGACGGCGCATTCGTGTTCCACGCGCGCCTCAAAGAGATGTCAGCAAACGGGAAGGGGTCCGAGAAGACCGAGGCAGGCCTGGATTGCGGGACTGTTCGAAAGAGATACCGCGGCCCTAGAACACAAAGGGCAAAAGAAGGAACATGGATGGGTTTTAGTCAGTACAAGTCTGACACTCACTTCCGCTCCGCCCAGAGTGGGAGGGCCCACTCTGGGCGGAGCGGCGGTCATTTGATTATTTCCCATCGGTAAAAAAAACGTAGGCCTTATTTGGAAACGTAGAATATGTTTGCGATTAATGCAAATATTTCCGAGAAATTAAATTGTTAACTACTTGAATCTGTACTAATATTTTGAAGCTGAAGGGTTTGTTTGTTTCGTTGATTGAACGCGCTAATTTCAGGAAGTGCTGGTATAAATTAGTTAAGTGTTGGATAGCCCATTTATCGAGGAGCGGAACATCAATGAAAAATGTTTCAATAACAGGGATTTATTCCTTTTGACAGCTTCCGTTGTACGTGAACGGTTAAAAATACGCAATTATCATGCATGTCAGAATTATCCCTCTTAAAAAGCTCAAAAAAAACGTCCACACTGGTATATGTCTAACTTTTAAGGTTGAGGCACACTCTCTCTAACCCTCTCTTTCTTTGATGTACGCACGCACGCAGACGAAGTTGCGCGGGTCAGCTAGTTATAAAATAAAATATATCCTTTATTTAAGCCGCGTTCCACTGCGATGAGTCGGATTATCTCACTGTTATTCACTTTCTGAGTGTGAAAGACAATCGATAAACACTCGTAGCTACGACTAGTACTTTACCCTAAAGATAATAACAATTGAAATCTGCTATAACTGCACTGTGGAAAATTCCTGTATTTATTATGAGATTGCATTCGATAAACACATTGTATTATATTAAAAACAAGCTATCAAGTCATTTTTAGATTACTTATCTATTAATACAAAAATCAGTATATTATTTAGGTGCATTATAATCTGTCTTCGTATACGTGTTCAGTTTCATGACGATTTTACAAAATTAACTAAGCGCGATGACGATGAAAATGGAAATGGTATATAGGTCCCACGGCTAAGCCACACGAAAGGGCACCTTAAATATTGTATATAGGAAATTTTGCTGAAAACAGACTTCATTTTAGAACTGCGTTAAAAGATTTTTAAATAATTGCCTGGCTAAACCGGAAATCGAACCCGATAACGTGAAGAGGTGATCTGTAACTCTCAGACACCTTTCTCGATAAGATTGTGCATATATACTAGCGCCTGTTAAATAACGGTGGAAGGGGTAATCATAAGGATTACTTTTTTCCTTAATAACATAATATTTTTCAATAAAGATCATGAAATACATTTTTCTCAGACATGCATGGAAATATTGTCATTATTTTCAAATTGGCAATGGAAAACCTGCTTTCAGCGATGTCAAAACAAAAATAAATCAAAGTAGATGACAATTTTATGATTTGAAAAAACGATAAAAAAGTACGTTTTATTTCCCTGCATTCTTTTGAGAAAAAAGCACTATAAATGCCTCGGCGGAAATGGCAATTGCCTGTCTCGTATTAGTGAAGTCCTCGCCTACGGCTCGGCCTTCAAACTCATACAATGTACTATTATTTTTTAGCTAAAGTTTATTCGTCATCTTCAGAACAACAAAGCATGCGGGATGCGGCGGATGTTATGATTAAAATGCACTCTCGTTTTCTTTAATACCGGAAGAACAACATTTTACAACATCATTAAAGCTTGAATATTGTTGTACATTATTTCTTAAGTGTTAAAAATAAATTAACTGTCGAGGTTGCTTTTCCTTAAATTTTATATAAAAATATTTGATCCTTGAAATAATCGACTTACTTACTCATTAGTGTAAAGTAAACGTAACGACAAACGTAACACGTATGAGCCGTCCAAACTTATGCAATGGAACATTAAGAATTTTAAACAGGCGAAATTAATTTCAGCGTGTGTTACATTTTATGTTACGTTTCACCAGTATGTACCCAGCATTACATATTTTTGAATCACCACCACCACCAACCACCATACCACAGTACCACACCATATCCACACCACGAACATAGTTCTTTTTTTGTATTTTATAGTTTTCATTGCGAAAAATTGAGTGTTTAAATCTGAAGAATTACTTACTTACTTCAATGATGTCTAACAAATTCTTAAAACGATAAATATACTAAGTACAAAAACAAACGACAACCGCGCCCCAGATGTCGATGCACTGATTTAGGGACAATCAATCAACGATACTTATTTGAACTTAGCTCTTCTTACCATATGGATGTACCTGTTTTTTCATGAGTCTGATCATAATCATTAGGTATCCGATTTGAAACTATTTTTTTTGTAATTAGGTGACAAAATAATCAAAAGAACCATGCATCAGCTTCTCGTAGATAGATACTTTTTAATCAAAAACTTGCCAAGTAATCCCAATGTCATAACAAAGATAAGCCAATAAACGACATATAAATTACAAAAAAGTTTGTTAAACGAGGTAAATGTATCACTACTAAATTGAAAACATGGATGGGCAGTCCAGGGCGTGCCGGTCTAGCACTAGTCACACGCGTGGAAGCTATTTTATTGCACCCTAACGCCAATTAAATAAAGTACCGAAGCACCTTAATAGCCTAATAAGCGCCTGAAAATAAAAATACTTCTATTTACACAATACTGACTTTTGGCTTTACATGCATAGAAATTAGCGTAAGGGCCCGTATATGTACCTCTAGTAATAAAAATAATCTTACATTCCAACGCAGGCCATGGTGTAGGTACTACCTAAGTGGCAAATATAAAAATCCGTTCAGCCGTAAACGTGTGGAAAGGTAACAAACAGCTGTCTGATCGACAGCACAGGAGTTACTTTACTAGCGACCCGCCCCGGCTTCGCACGGGTGCTATGTTTTACACATAAACCTTCCTCTTGAATCACTGTATATATTAAAAAAAACGCATCAAAATCCGTTGCAAAGTTTTAAAGATCTACGAAAACATAGGGACAGACAGCGGGAAGCGACTTTGTTTTATACTATGTAGTGAAGTATAAATCTCTGTGTTTAGCTATAGGGTAGGTGCGTAGCTACAGGTAAGTTACACTCATGCTTCGCCTAAATAGCTGTGGCATTAAACTGTCTGATGCATTACATTGACGTTCTGCAGACGATGCACTCTGAATTGCATGAAGCACTCGTATCTAAGACAGTTGCAGTTCCCATAAATTGATTTCGAGATAGTCTTGAAGTTCTAATACAATACATGTTTTGTTTCATATTTGGTTTGTTGCATATTAGTAATTAGTACGGTAGGCTAAACGTCAGTGGTAACACTTACATCTGTATCTATAAACAAGCAAACTTCAGTAAAAGTAACGATTTTATTATATCAATTAATCTGTATTGAATTTAGTTTAGTAATTGTTTAAAGTTAGAACTGTCAAAATTTAGAACTATTAGCTATGCTGTTTTTGACGGTTCTTCGTTCAAATTCTTGTCTTTTGTCAAAAAAATGGTTGCAGAACTAATTATTTTAACATGACTTTATAATTATACAAGTGTTAGACCTTCAGCTGGCCTAGCTTCGTACGGAGTTTCATAAAAATACGAGGACAGCCATACTGGTTTTGTTACCATTATCGTATCGCTTACGGTAGGGGTTCAAAGTGATGGGGTATTTTATCCGGCAAATAGCTTCGTTATGGAAAGAGGTAGTAGTTATTGTGAAATGCGTCTCAGTGTTCAAAGCGCTGTTGCAGCAGCCTGGCAGCCTCTCTCATGACGCTGTGAAGTAACCAAAACAATTTTTTTGGCAACAAAATCGCAGGAGGGACGACATGCAGTTAATTAACACTTGTATCTTCGTGACTCTGAGATTATGTCATAAACTCGACATAATCTACTATCACAACAACTTCACCGACTAAAAATAACCTCGATTATCTAAGTCTTTATATTTAACAAACAAGATAATGCATAATACATTTTTATGAGATCCCAAGTGCTTTATTTGTTAAAATAAATATGTTTTTACAAAAACCGCATGGCAACAGGTAATGACTATTATTATTATTAGATTATTATTATACTGGCATTTATTAATAAATCCATAAAATATGTATGAAGGAAATCCACATAAAGTGATCTCGCTAAATGTTCGACAAGTTAACAAACAAAACCTTTTTAGTCAAACAAGACTAACAGAAGAAAAAAAAACTGACGCAAATTTGGGCATGGTATGATTATGTTTACTTCAGTTATTATGACAGTATATTCGAAGAAACGCTTTATGGGACTTAGAATGAAGAATAATAGTAAGATATTATAGTTTTAAAAAAAAACACGCTTTAAAGTGACGTCATTTTATTTTTCATATTCTTCTCAGAAAACCCTTTCATTTGATATCCATATCATGGAAATCCATAAATAATAACTAGTTCGCAATCTTTTGAAGTCCGCCATATTGGATTTAAAATAACGTAACTTAACTGATACATGTGATTCATGATGATACATGACTATTAGGTGATAGCGGATATTCCTTGAGGTCATTTCTTTTGACGCCACTAGCAAACCCTACATCAGCAGGAGAACATCTTTATAATGAAAGGCAAATAAGGACTAGAAATGTGGTTGAGAGGACATTTGGTTGTTGGAAACGAAGATTTCCTGCAATCGGATCCAAATTGAGAGTCAATTTGAAATATATGCAAGCATTAATAGTTGCAACAGCTGTTTTACAGTCATCTGTCGTAAGATGAATGAGGAACAACCTCCAGATTTAGTAGATGTTTACGAGGAGAAGGACATAGTTCATGAAACTGTTCCAAACTATCAAGATAGTATTGTAGGAGAATTAATATCAACATATTTTGACAGATTAGCTGCTACATAAACATGACAAATGTTTTCTTATTATGTAAACAAAACTTAAAATAAAAAATATTCATCTATCAGACTTTGTACTATAATTATTGAGCTTGAAAAGTCCAACAATTTTTTAATTACAAAATAACTTAAATAAAAATACTTAAAACTTAAATCACCAACAAATAATATTTCCTTCCAAACAACAATGACAACTTGACAGCTAACACAATGTTGGCAGTCGAAAAAAAAAATTACCTATCGAAAATTAAGGGAATGTACACGAAATTGTACTGACAATTCATAGAGCCCTTGTCTCGCGTAAAATATTTCTGGGCAACTGAATGCGAAGATAACCGACGTTATTTTCTTTACCGTGGTCAAAATTTACAACCGAACCTAAACCATGCAATGTCATCCAAACTGTCTAGTTTAAAAATCTTAGAAGTTAAATTGAACCCACTACCCGGTTTTAGATTTACACAAGTACATGTACATGTCTATGTACTTGTGCAAAATTTCAATTCAGCTTAATTTCTTAATTTCTTTAAATTCAGTTTAATTTCAGTTAACTGAAATTTTAAGAAGAATTTAAAGAAATTAAGAAATTAAGCTGAATTGAAATTTTGCACAAGTACATAGACATGTACTTGTGCAAAATTTCAGTTAAATCTAAAACCGGGTAGTGGGTTCAATTTAACTTCTAAGATTTTTTTACATAGTAAGTTACAAGCGAAGCTAACAAAAGCATGTTAAATAATCATTAAATTTAAAATTTAAAAAACCCCCATCTAGTAAATGGCAGCACTGATTTTGATAAAACATATCTAAGAACCATCGCCAAGAAACTAGCTTTCAAATAAAAAAAAAAAACTGCATCCAAATCGGTTCCCTCGTTTAAGAGCTACGGTGCCAGAGACAGACATACACTCACACATAGCGGTCAAACATAAAACACCCCTCTTTTTGCGTCGGGGGTTAAAAATGAGATTGATGCCTAAAATAATTTATTCTGAAAATATGAAGAAAATACTTTCAGGGAGTCAAAGGTAGGCAGGTAGCTGCAGGTAGGTAGTTGTAAGTTGTTCCAGGACCGTCTGTTTGTGTACATGTGAGTTTAAATGTTTGTAAACGCACCAACAACGATACAGGAGAAATTCCTAGTTTGGGGCAACGATTTTTTTTTGTTCTTTTTTTTTAAAGGTGGCTGACGAACCAGATGTCATTAGAATTTTGAGCGCAGAATGCGAAAATCAATAAAAAATTTAAGAATTTACTTAACTATTTCTCAAATGGCTACCAATAGGTAATGCCTCTCTCTGTCAATGTAATTCAACCTCCAAACAATCCTTGTAACACGTAAAAAACTTCGAAGAGCTTCTACCAATGTGGACACAGCTCGCACTAGTGAATTAAATGATATCATAGTTAAATGACCACATAAAATATTTGTGAACAGGCAATAGATTGCATTATTAAACAAATTGATTAATACGCGCCTTGATATTTGCATTATTATAGGAGTAGTCTGCAAGCCTATTCAAACAAATGAGACAACACAATCTGCACATTAATATTTATTAGTTTAAGTACTTCCGTGATGGCATACCATTTCCGAAATCGATGTTGCCGCGGCCATTATTATACACCTTACCTAGTACTATTGTTTATGGAATAGGTTTAGACCCCGTTCACAGCCACGGGCGATGCGTCTTGCTTCAAACGACATGCGCGTGCGTCACTTGTTTCCTTTTCCTAACATCGCTGTTACGCTCGTTAGGGCCGGACTCCACTGAAGCGGAGATGAAACGAGACGAAGAAAGGAGAAATGTGTTGTAAACCACCAATATTCGAATTATTTATCGATTTAAAACTGTGCTTTATTCAAATGGCTTATAGAAAAATCATTTTATTCTGTGAATGAGTATCTTAACCTCAAAGAATCACGATGACACTTTCCCATTATTAATTAATAGAAAATTATTGACATTCTTATTATTGTCATATTTATTAGTGACATTCATATTATTTTATCATACCAATTATATTAGATTCAATTATTGTATTAATGTAATGTATTCGCTAAAACTAGCATGCAAAATTAAAGAATAGGTTCTTTAAATTTGCATGCTAGTTTTAGCGAATTGTGTGAGCAACTGTAATAAAACTCGACCATCTATAATGTACTACAATTCTAGCAAATAAATTTCATTTCATTTCATTTCAAAAGAATTTCGTTATTTAGGTACACTTCTCGTCTCCGATTAGCTTTAGTGGAGACGGTTGAGCAGAGAGTAGAGGTGTATTTAGCTATTTACAGTTTTCCCTTTTCCTTACTCACATGCACACACACTCACCATATACACACACCCATCACTTACACACACACTCACACACACACGTGAGCCGCGTGCAGTGAGCTATGTGCTGTGAACGGTGTGCCGATTTGCACATCTCCGCACAACTTTGCTAGATACACTAGCTTTTATGCATCTCCTCTCCTCTCCGGTTCGTACATGTCCCATCTCCGCTTTGGTGGAGTTCAGACCTTAAGGTCGTGTCGCGGGTGACTCGTGGTGTGTATCTACAAGGTGTAACAAGACCCTTCACGAAGTCGTCAACCAAGCATTCTGTATATCAAACTAAGTAACTCTACGCAAAAATTATTGCTGGGAAACGACTTTTTTTTTGGGGTGAAAAATCACGTTTTACGGTAGTACTGAATAAAAAGCAATCAAAACATTGTGCTGATGGATGTATTGAATAATACGAGGATCCTGGAGGTGTCTCTCCAAAAAATCTTACATTAAAAACATGTATTTACGAAAAAACTAGTGAAAAAGTTTAAACGACTTTTTGTTTTTGGGTGAAAAATCACGTTTTACGTTAGGACTCAATGTAACGCAGTCAGAACATTGTGCTGATGGATGGATTGAAAAGTGCGGTCGTGGAGGTGTCTAAAGTAAAAATCTTACATAAAAAACATGTATTTAAAAAAAATGTATGTGATAAAGTAGGAACTTTGACTCCCAATATCTCCGTAACTAGAAGGTTCCCAGGTACGGTCTAGAACAAAAAATTGATCGCAATGTCGGGGAGAACAAGTTCCTTTCGGCTTTATTGAGGGTCTTGTTACACCCTTTATACAATAAATACAATTGAAGTGTCTGTTGTTATTTCAAAACAACCCAATAACAGTTTGCCCGACTTGAGAATCGAACCCTGGACCTGGCTGGCTCAGCAGTCGCGCTTGCGCCGAAATCATGTAAATATAGTTACACGCCATTATTGAAGTGACTATTGCAATATTATCAGATAGCCCAAGTATTCAGGAAATAACAATATTGATACTTCAAAACCATGTTTTAAGTGCACAGCTGGTGTAAACATTTTTTTTCAATAATATTTATACAGGACAATATGGGCGTCACTGAATTCCCGAATACGCGATGAAGTCGATGCTGTTATTTTTTGCAGATAAGTAATCGTTACAAGTGACGTTGTTGTACTGACTGCTTTTTTAAATTCATCCTGCCACTGACGTTAGCCTAATTCCAATGAATTATCAGTAAATACATATATATTGTAAGTGGCGCCGGTGACTGAAAAGTTGTGTGGTAATCGGTTATAGTGGTATGCACATGTGATGCGGAAGAATGAAGAGAATGTATAGTGAGGAAAGTTTTGAGTATGAATAGCTATAAGAGTAGAGGAAGACTATAAGGACGATGGATGGACTGTGTGTAGGATAACTAGAAAGGAGGTGACTCCTGAGTTGCGAAGTAATAGAGAAGTATTGAAGAAGACATGCTGCGCCAAGCATTTATTTCAATTAGACCATAACAGGCACTTTTGAATGTCAGAAAAACAAAGGCGGAGCTACAGTCACAGACACAAGGCATAATAACTTGTGAAAGTACTGTAGTTGCCCATTCCAAAGCGTAGATCTCTATGGAGAAGAATGGGCAAGAAACTCCATGGACACTCTTTTCAATCAAAACTTTGTTACAAGATCTTGGTTACATCATTAATGTTGAGATTACACATATATGTGAGAACGATGTAGAAAGACGTGCACATTAAGAGCGTCCAGAGTAAAAGATTATAATTATCAACAATTTAAAAACATATTATAAAGTCCGTCTGATTATTATTTTATTAAATGGTTGGATTTTCCCGCTGCAGGTTATACATGTATAGGCCATATATCCTGCAGTGGGATTGTCCCGATTTTCTTTCTACTTCATTTCATTTACGAGTACGAGCTCACATTATCTAGGACTATTAGGAACCAATAGGCCCTAGAAAAATGGTTATCACTATCCAATCCTTTCGAATATTTTCTGCAATAACTGGACAGGATTGAAATAAGCTTTTCGCCAGCATAAGGCCTGGACTCCACCAAAGCGGATACGAGCGGAACGAAAAGGAGACGTGCGGGAACCGATCATCAATCATATGTCTCTCGTCTCTCTTGTTATTGGTCGAATCTTACCCATCTCTTTTCCGCTGCGCATAAGTCAGACCAATACATTTTGCCTTTCCATAATTGATATTGCTGATATAGAATAGAATACTTATCACTTTGTCTGGAACTCTAGACCCGAAGAATACGCCATGGTCAAAATTTGAGGAGGTCAACGAGGTGGTAGCAGGGTTGACGGTCCAAGATGTTTTTATTCTTTGAAACCTATTTAATGCGCAAGATCACAATAACACGCTCGTAGAGTATCAGAATAACAAATAAGTAAGCTATAACCAACATCCAATCTACATTCATTGAAAATAAATTAGGTATTCTCCAAATATTTGTCCGTCTTTATGGACGATCAACGAAAAAGTGCGTCCAGCAATAAACCCGTTTTATTCTGACATATTCATAAAACAGTACAGTCTGCATAATAAATTAATTTATTTAATTACCCGTACCCAAAATACGCGCTTTGGACGAAGAGATGCGGATACTAGCCCGTTCATCATCATTCTTCTGCCCTTGCCCCAATATAAAGGGTGTAACAAGACCCTTAACGAAGCCGAAAGCCACTTGTTCTCCCCGTCATTGTGATCATTTTTTTGTTCTAGACTATTCCTGGGACCGTTTTAGTTACGGAAATATTGGGAGTCAAAGTTCCAACTTTTTCACAAGTTTTTTCTGAAATTCATGTTTTAATGTAAGATTTTTACTATTCAATCCCTCCATCAGCACAATGTTTTGAGTACGTTACATTGAGTCCTACCGTAAAACTTGAAATTTCACCCCAAAAAAAAAAGTCGTTTCCCAGCAATAATTTTTGCGTAAAGTTACTTAGAGTCATGTACAGTATGCTTGGTTGACGGCTTCGTGAAGGGTCTTGTTACACTCTGTATTTGGGATCAGTGTAGCATAGTGTTCTTCTTCCATACTTCTCTATTACTCGTCATCTCATCAGTCACTTCCTTTCTAGCCATATCATCCTTCACGCAGTCCATCCATCGTTTATTTGGTCTTCCTCTACTCTTATAGCCATCTACATTCATTCTCAACATTTTGGACACTACATTTTCCGCGTTCCTCCGCATCACATGTCTACACCACGATAACCGATTACCACACAGCTTTTCGGTCACCGGCGGCTCTTTCACACACTAGCCCGTTATACAATCTGTTTATATATTAATGTTACTTACTATCGTCATTACTGCAGCTGGGCTGAAAGTTTACGGTGCGCCGGACATAGGTGCGTCCTTCGTGAAGCACTTTTAACGCACCACTTATAATATTTTTCCGTGGAACCTCGAATACATCAAGGCAAAGAACTTTATCATAAGGCCTTGATAAAATGGCTAACTATGCCTCCAGGCTCAGCCAGGCTGTCCCTTTTGTTTGACTACCTCATTAGTTTCTATCAAGCTGTCTGTGGTGGGAAGCACGCAATTTCCCTAATCACCTAACGCGCAGTTATCGTTGGGAGACAAAAAAAAACCAAATACGTACTAGGTGCGTAATGCGTCATTTGATATATATGTACGTCATTTTGTTTTCAAAAAAATCTGGTAATAACTACTACATTTATGTATGAACTTTGCAATGAATAAAAGTTGTGTATCAACACAAGGATCTCCAGCTTTCAGGGATTACACCTGTGATTCCTGAAGATTTAGGCAGCGGTGTTCCTAAAGTACATCCTCATTTCCCCAGTTACGTATTTGATTCGGATTTTATTAACCATTTCAAGGGTTTTAATGTTTTTTTTTTCCACTGAACCCTAATTCTTTTTCTAAAATAAAAATAGCCTTAGTTATTTCGTATAACATCGGCTTTCTGCCTGTAAAACCCCCGTCAATCGGTCCAGCCGTTTCGGAGATTAGCCGGAAAAACAGACAGAAAAAAATTGAAAAAATAGTTTTTTTTTTTGCTACAGGGTACCTACCGTGTATACTTTCATATATACGTTCACTAAAACGCTGTTATTTTAAAATTACAAGCAGACACTACATGTTTATTTATTTGTATAGGATGGAGCGCATATTGTATGCATCTGAAAACAACATGTTCTAACCAGATATCAACTTTGTATTTTCTATCTAAGTATGCTTTCTTTCATTGCGTAGCACAGTCATAGCTACGCCGTAGCCGTCCGCTACGAACTACATAGTTAGCCCAGCCTTCGCCACTCAAGAACAGCCTACCTAAGTACCTACCTGCTTACCTACATAGTCTCGTGATTATTTTCCTACTCTTTTTGTTAGTTTTATTTGAAACTGATTTATTACAAGAACCTCTGACGTCATCGCATTATTTTTGTATACTGAGGAACTACGATATCTGATAACGGTATTTTAGCAGCTTTAAAGTATTTGTGACATAGAAACATTAATCGTGGCTGACGTAGCGATGGGCTACATTTTTGTTGTAGAAATAATAGTTGTACCTACCTTTGGGGCTTAGCACGAACGCGCAGTATAAACGTAACTTGATAAACATCGCACATAATTTTATCCACGAATATTAGGATACTATTTTTTTAACAATGTATGTACACTAAATACAGAAAATAAGAAAGCAACAGAAAAATGGTACAAAGGTGATGCTGTTTCTAAAGAAATCTGTTCTAGCATACCTGCGAAAATAGATACTAAAAAAAGAGATTACATAGTGTGTAAAAGAAGAAGAGAAAGTGGAATACATAAAACAATAACTAGATAACTATTTTATATATAATATACAATATAAGAATATACTTTCATACGTATAAATACAAAGACAAAACATGTAACAATACTATTTATACGATAAAATAAATATTAATGAAATACTTAAAGCAACTATGACGAAATGGAAAGATAATGTCCTTTCACTCTTCTTTTAAAACTGCAACAGTTTGGCAGTCCCTAATGTCAGGCGGCAGTGAATTTCACAACTGCACAGTGTGTACAGTGTACAGTGACGGAGTAGGAGTGACTAGAGTGTGGGGTCCGTTTAAGGAGGGCTAAATGTACTTTTCGCAAAATTTCAACCAAAATGCTAAAAAGTAGTCGTATAATATGTCGTCGTAGTCGTCGTGATTTTTGTAAATCGATCGAATTACGTTACATTTACGTCACAAGTTTGCGCTAAGGCCTCTGAAACTGAATGTACTTGACGAAATGACTTGGTTTTATTGCGGCGCCAATCGTAATAAAACGGTCAGTGATTGTCCGAAGGTGGTCGGACTCGACACTTTGGAGGTAAATTGTTTCCATTAGTAGGTTTTATTATTTTGCTATGAGTTCACCTATTCTCACATAAAATGGCGCCAAACAAATCAGAAAGGTGACCACCTACTTATTATTCAAAAATATTACTGGTCAAACGACTTCATTTTTCGTGTGAAAAATCACGGTTTACGGCGCTCAATGAGGTGCTCGAACACTGCTGTTAAAAATGTTCAACATTAACATTAACATTATTACATTTACTAACAGATGTTAGGAATAATTAGATGATGTTTTGAGTGCTCCTACACTGATGGAAATTGTTTACAAAGATTTATAACATTTGGAAACATGACCTCGACTTGCAGTTTGGATTTACATTCCGAGGCGTCAACACGAAAATGAAAGATTTGCTCATTGGATTAGCTTTTATGTTATGTTAAAAAAAAAGAAAACGCGCTCTAACTGGATGCGCCAAACGCTAAGAGCTAGAAAAAAGTATAGTGCCACAGACTATAGCAAGGATTTGATCCTGGATAAATGTTTACGAACAAAATAAATCATTATGTTTAAGTACAAATATAAATCGAAAACTTTCTAATGAATCGCTTATGTTCTGCACTGTGTTGTAGGCCTTAGTAAACACGTAACAACTATTAAATTGCACCCTACACTCATCGCCCAAAACTTTTGTGTTCTTTCTTGTCTCTTGTGTGTTACCTACCTTCTTCGAAATTTGTTAATTTTGTACTTGTCATGCTAAAACGATGAATGCTAAGTCGAAATATTATTGTAGTATAGTTTTAAGATACATAATTTGTTTATATCTACGCTTACTGGCGTTTAACATTGTTAACCTATTTTTGTTTTTTCTGTAAGTGAATTTGTAATTCTTTTGAAAAATAAAATATTTTAACCGTAACAAATGAAAACATTTTTTTTACAATTTGTTATCTAAAAATTTTCAAATCATATGTTTGTTTAGATAATGTTTGTAAACATTTTTAACAGCCGTTGGGAGCGTCGTCAATTCATCACGCACTCAAAACATTGTGCTGATGCATTTAATACTATAGGGCTATGGAGGTATTTGAAGTAAAGTTACAAGATAGGAATTTACAAGTAAAGGTACGTTTAAAACATGTATTAAAAAAAGCACTATGAAAAATTTGGAAATTTGATTTTCAATATCTCCGTAACAAGGAGGTTCTAAATTAGCTTACGATGCTAACGAATTACTTTGCGGGCTGTCAAAAATGGTCGCTAAATATATTCGTAACTTTACGAATTTCGTATAAGATCTTACGATAAAGGTCGGTAAAATATTATTGAGAATCGCAAACTTTGAGTGTAGAGACTACCAAATATCGTAAAATACGGGACGTTATGACTTTGCGACCGAATTCGGTTGTATTGCGATCGCAAACTATGTCGAGACTGCAGGTCCAGGCATATGATCTAGCTAGAACAAAAATCGCAATGATGGGAAAGAAAGTATACTTGTCGGCTTCGGTATGTAAAGGTTTAAGGGGTCGTTATTTATCTGGTAGTTGTACGAAATTGCTTATTAAAATATTGTGTCAAATTAATGGTTCATCGATGAACAATTAATTTCCCTACCGTTTAAAAGATAAATAAATAAAGAGCAATTAAACCAATTAACATCCGGCTGGTTTTTATTTATTATCTTTTATCTGATGCTACGTGACCGGTGAGTTAACGTGAGCTATGTCCGAATTCCGATGTGTCATTAAAAAATTACATCAATAAAAGTTATTTTGGATAGGTACTGGGTACCTATTTTCTTAAAAAGGAAAACCATTCCTCAGGCCAAGACCGGGTTGCTTAAAGATCAATCATCATTCAATAATTGTACGTACAACCCATGTTAACTACTGTGATTAACAACAATCAATCATACCACTTCACACTGTGCTGGCTGTCCCGCCAGATTGAGTTAATTAAAATGGCCTTTTTTTTCTTTTTTCGGGTCAATCATCAAATGACCCCTCCCACTCTGGGCGGAGTGGAGGGGAGTGTCAGACTTGTACTGACTAAAACCCATCCACGTTCCTTCTTTGCCCTTTGTGTTCCAGGGCCGCGGTATCTCTTTCGAACAGTCCCGCAACCCTGGCAGGAATTAAAATGGCCTCTCTTTTAGAAACCTGTTATTTTTAACGTAAGTTAAAAATAACAGGTCAAAATGTAACCATATCATCAAGCCTAAGCCGGAACCTATTGCCAGCAAACGGGCCAAAATTCCAGGTTGCTACTAAAAACTCCAGAAGGAAAAACCTTATAACACTTTGTCTAACCTCGGATTCGAATCCATGTTATCATGCTCACCAGTAGCTATTGGGATCACTAGAATAACCAACCATGAAAAAAATGTAACCAACCATGAAATAAAATTGAAATAAAAAAAATAAAAAAAATATCGCTGGACATTACACACAGCGCCATCTAGGTGCCACACTAAGCAACGAGGCTTGTGTCGTGGGCACCAGATAGTTGATACTACTACATAGATACTTTTTGTTTGTAAATACATACTTATTATACATATAAACATCCATGACTCGGAGACAAATGTCCATGCTCATCACACAAACATTTGCTCCTACCGGGATTCGAACCCGTGACCCTAGAACGTAAGGCAGCCTCACTATCGCTGCGCCATTCGGGTCATCCAAATCATTTATATAAATATATTTTTATTTGGAACAAAAAATAATATCGATTTTGAAAGAATTAAGGAAACACATCTATAACATACTCTGAATAAAAAAAAGAATAGGAAGGCACTAGCTGATATTTTTTTCCGTCATAAATACCATTTCAGATAACGTTACGTATTGGAAACACCTAGTAATTTTATCATCAACCATTATCTACAGAGGACTATCCAAATCACAAACTGTAAGCATCATGCCATTTAAAGTTGTCATAATTAATCATTACTATATCAAGCACAGATAACAATTTATTCATCCAAGTAGATTCTATTTTCGGTTATCGAAATCTTTTTGGAGTATCGATGTTGATAAACATTTTTTAGGTGTTTACAACCATCCGGTTAGATTATCACTTCTACAGGTGCCACATAAGTATTGTTAATTGCATTATTTATGCAGTAGATAGTCAAGAGGATTTTGAAGTGGAATTATCCGCATGTAATGTCATTAATACTTAGATTGTTAATTGCATTATGCATTAATTAGGAGGATTGCGTGTCCGGGGCTGCGGGACTGTTCGAAAGAGATACCGTGGCCCCGGAACACAAAGGGCGATGAAGGAACATGGATGGGTTTTAGTCAGTAAAAGTCTGACACTCCCTCCTGCTCAGCCCAGAGCGGGAGGAGTCATTTGATGATTTCCCATCCGAAAAAAAAAAAAAAAAAGGAGGATTGCGTGTGCAATTATTTTTATTTTTCTAATCTCTTGATGCGCGAAATATCACGCAGTACGATTTACGATTACAAACATTGGTGTAATCGTAAAAAATCTTTTGATGATCGTTACCTAGAATCCTAGATAATAGAAGTACCAACCTACATGTTGATGATACTGTTTTAAGAGCCAACCCTAAAACCGAAACGGTGATGACTTGGGCATATCTCAGTAATTCAATCTATTAACTATACAATACATTAGTAATATAACACCACTGCAATCATTAAGTCATTCGTTTCCTTCATTATAAGTCAAGCTATCGCAAGTGACAAATAAAATCGCCTTCAGAGTTTATCACATCAGCCATGCCAGGTTTCTAAAAGTTGGTAAATAACAAGTTTGTATAAAATATGTTTTAGTTTTAAACCATAGGACACTAGTTAAGATTGTAATCAAGGAGGATCGTCTACTTTAATGATTAAACTACTCTGCCTATACTAAACAGTGTAATACAATGCGGCACGTGACAGGTCATCCGACTACAAGATGGCTGACCAGCTCAGCGGGCGGCAAATTGTAGGGCAGCGCAATTTGCACGCACACCCGAATACATCGACCGAGATGCTATCATTTTATTGCATTGTATACTTACAACATGCAATAAAATATAATAAAAACAAGTATACTAGCACTTGTTTGTTTCTTTTCTAGAAAAAACAACCTGTTTGCCCGGAACCATTCAACTTAGAAAGTTAAAATTGTAATCCAAACGTAATTTCATAATTCTAGTAAATTTAATACATAATAGGTCATCATTTAATCACTGTACATGATAATTATGCTATATGCATTATTACCTACTACCTTATGCACGCGGCTCGCCCGCGAGGAGTTCGGTTTTGTCCCACGGGATCATACTAACGTCATAAAAACTATCCTATGTATTAAAGCAGATTACAAACTATGTGTATGCCAAATTTCATCCAAATCTGTTCAGCAGTTTTTGCGTGAAAGAGACACAACATCCATCCACACACAGTTTCGCATTTATAATATTACTCAGCGACCCGCCCCGGCTTCGCACGGGTGCAATGTTATGCATATAAACCTTCCTCTTGAATCACTCTATACAGGGTTTGTTTCCAAAGACTATCCAAATTCTCAGATATGATGCAGCACGACATTCTAAGCCCCCCCACATAGAAATGTTTCATCGGTTATTAATAAAATAAACAGCTGTTCCATACATTTTGACCATGTAGGTATTGCACTTTTGTAGGAAACAGCTGATTTTTTACATTCATTTAGATCCATTGAACAGATGTTCAATGGATTACCGGGCGATATTAAAGAGTGCGATAACGTTAATAAATTTAAAAAAGAAAGCTTATGAAACATGTATGTACATTATAACGTCTAATACTCTGGAGGAAATGTGTATTGTACTGTATTATCATACTTTTACTTTGTATCTCATTATAAGCGGACTGTATGTTCTTATGAGAAATAAATTTCTTTAAACCGAAACTCGTGCAGACCAGCACGCATGGCATAAGAAGAGAAATATCCTCAGCAGTGGGTAGAACAAGGCTGCCAATAGTGATGGTGGTGATTACCAAGACTACTTATTTCCAAAACAAACGGTGCAATAACTATCAAGCCTGCAAAATGAGAGATCGTCAATATAATTGATCGTTACAGATATTATGAATGAGATCCAGTCACCGCTCGTACGCACGTCATCAATCATTGTACATACAATTTATTGAGCACCGATTAGCAGCCATGGATATAGACCATTGTATGGAAAATATAAACATATTGATGACACAACAGATACATGGAACGTGCCATATGTCAGGTATCTGATATGTCACTAGCTGAATCATCTGCCTAGCCTTATCCCAACGATTGGTCTGCTTCCAGATTACCTCCAGTTACTAGGTAATAATGATACGACTGTTTGTCAGATTTTCAGGCTTCTGATCATCATAAAACGACTGTCAAAGAATAGCCGCGTGCTTTTCGAGGCATACAGGGGTCTCGGTATGACATGATTAAATATACACAATTAATGATTAAATATATACAAATAAATAAAATTGAAAAGCCTGTTTGTAATCTCAAAATAACAGATTTTTACTGAATGCATATGAAAGTCTAAACGGCACTTAACAACAAAAACACATTTTTTTCAATTTTTGTCTGTCTGTTTGTTCCGGCTAATCTCCGAAACGGCTGGGCCGATTTTGACGGCACTTTTACTGGCAGATAGCTGATGTTATAAGAAAAATAATTAGGGTTCAGTGTAAAAAAAAAAAACATAAAATTGGTAACAAATTTCGATTCAAAAAAGGAAACTGTAATTTTTTTAAATAATAATTTCACGCAAACGAAGGTCGCGGGCAACAGCTAGTAACAAATATTTATAAATACAACAGGACGGAACAAAAAAGAGTTAACAGCTTGCACATCGTGACTTCGACAAGCGGGTTACCACTCAGCATGATGCTGTGCCATGGGGGTGGGGGCCCACAGCACCTTGGCGGTGAATGGTGAAATAACACCCACCTTCCGCCAATTACAATAAGTCCAATGTAATAGAGGGCGAGATAGATACTCCAACTCCCTTGAAAAATTACACCATAGAAACTAAGTAAGTAAGATTTTATTACGGTGTGAAACAGTACAAAATGTATTGACCACGAAATGTCTACTAAAATATTTGTATGTACTTAAGTAAGAAATGTACAATCACGGCCAATTGCGAAAACTGTATAGCTTTGTGCTGATTGGATAACTTCGGCTATTCAAGGTCTTTTACGGCCTTGTTTATATTTGACCAACACACACCGACCCTCAAATTTGTCAGAATTGAAGTGATAATGACCCAAAGACCAACAAAACTGCTAGAACCTTGACCAGTGGTCATCACTTTATATTCTGAGTTCTGAAATTTCGCCCGCGTGGTGGTAGAAAATTGACCCACGAAAACGCACCTACTACCGGGGTAAAAAGTAACATACCAAGCCTGTAATCCCCAAAGGGTGCGGCAGAGGAGTACCTAACAGTACACCCACATTGCGTCAGTTATGTTTAACTCCCATGTAGTAGAGGGCGAGCCTATTGCCATCAGCCGGGCACAAATCCAGACTCCGCAGATCGTGACTGCAGGCTATAAAGAAATTCCTGATGGGAAAACCCAGTACTTAATTACAAATTGCGAAAACCGGGAATCGAACCCAGGACCTCATGCTCGGCATTCCTTGCGATTACTAGACCAACGGGACAGATAAAAAATATCTTAATCTTAACATAGGCTATGGTTTACATGTGTGCCAAATAGTGTTGAAATCTATTCCGCCTTTAATAGCCTTTAATAACTTAAAAAAAAACCGCCAAGTGCCAGTCGGAATCGCGCACGAAGGGTTCCGTACTATTATTAAAAGAAAAAAAAAAACTTAATTGGCGTCAACTATGTATGTATAGAGACACCCTTTAATTTTCACCTGCTGTAAGGCCTTGCTGTTTGCCAAAATTCATGATTCTAGGTCAAAGGGAATTTAAGTACCCTATAGATTTTGATTCCCTTGTGTTCCTATGTGAAATCGCATAATATGCGACATAAACAGTCATATCTTTTGATCGCGTTGACTTACAAGTTTGTTGTAGAGATTTTTTTTTTCATTGTAAGGGATAGCAGTTCTGAGTATTTGGTATTAATTCCAGCTTGATACCGCCACGGATTCCTGAGAAAAAGTGTCTTGACAGACAGACAGACGGACAACAAAGTGATCCTATAAGGGTTCCGTTTTGCCGATTGACGTACGGAACCCTAAAAGCAGCTGTTCCATACATTTTGACCGTGTAGCATTTTTGTAGGAAACAGCTGTTATTTTTTTTAAATAAACGATCAAACATTTCTATGTGGGGGCCGGGAGGGGGCTCATAATGATGTACTGAATAACCGTATAATATGGTTACCGTTTGCGCGTCGGTGGCTCTTCCTCCCCTATTGTGTGGCTATCGTGCTAGTCAGCTAGATATTAAGCTCCTTTCCTAGTTTCCTTAATGATCTTACTCAAATTTTATAATTAATATTCTTGTCGAGAGCGATTATAGACACTGTTTGTAACTATTGTGAGCAAGAACTTAAATAGACAATGGCGGGTTGGCGGCGCGGCGAACAATCTGACATGCTGCCATATTAATAACAACAAACTAATTATGTGTTATGTTTACGGTAAACAACTTAGCATAAATAATAGAAGAAGACAGTAATGTCTTAAGGTGATAATTCTGCATAATTACCACTATTGCGTACCTATTGCGGAGTTACATCTGATCCACTTGATTTAATAATATATAAGGTCCTACGCAAAATACGCGCTTAGACGTGGAGTTGTGGACACCAGCCCGCTATACAATACAATACAATACAAGGTCCTATTATAATAGATGGACAAATTTTAACACAGCGTTCAGTACGTCTAACCAATGATATCCAAGCAAAAAAAAACACTGATTAAAGAGATTTTATTTTGACCTAAAATAAATTGCTATTATATTATAAATTGCCGACGGCACTCTAGAATAAACACATCCATTAGGTGAAAATAAAATCACTTTAATCAGTGTTTTTTTGATTGGATATCTTTGGTTAGACTATGAATATATGTTAGAATATGCAGATTATTTGATGGTAAAACATAATTTGAGTACAATAGTAAAAAAACTAAACAAAAGAGTAAAACCAAATA
Organism: Eugnorisma glareosa; assembly: GCA_947578425.1. Taxonomy (NCBI): domain Eukaryota; kingdom Metazoa; phylum Arthropoda; class Insecta; order Lepidoptera; family Noctuidae; genus Eugnorisma; species Eugnorisma glareosa. The sequence continues at coordinate 18,098,353 of OX387973.1, read as the reverse complement.
AGTAGATCATGACCTATTATTGGAACTAGTGTACAAAAGAATAATTTAGCATAACATGCGGGATATTTCGGGTCGTATTATAGCTATAAGTTTTTGGCCGTAGCATTTCCTACGCACACAAAAGTGTTAGGTTGATTATATTGAAATAATTTTGTTCTAGTTCTTTTCTTCGTTTTAGTAAAATTAACGCGATTAAACAGCGGCACAAATCAATAAATTAACTGTTGAGTTGTAAGTGGTACATACGTACCCATTTTTCAAAGTGTGTTTCAGTCGAGCTATGAGCTACCTACGTGTTTCGTAGCTTGGTAAATATAATCCAGTCATTATAAAATAGTACATTTTGATATAAGTGGGGAAACTTTGTTATTGCATTCGAGGGCGGAATTAACACCCGAGCTGCAGGCGAGGGTGTTATGGAGTTTCAAAATCAGTTCAGTAGATCCAGAGATTACCCCCTACATACAAACGTACAAACAAATACCTCTTTATAATATTAGTGTTATATAGATAAGCGGGAAGTGAGTAACTTCAACTAAGTACAACTTTTGTAGGGCACTGTACATCATCATTGTCTCTGCATGCGGCAGGGGAACTACAAGCAGGGCACGCCACAATAGTGGCGATAAGTCCCCTCTTTGAGGAGTGGCTGGAGAGGCGCCACGGCGCCCTCACCTTCCGCCTGACGCAGGTCCTCACCGGACACGGTTGTTTCGGGAGGTTCCTGCACCGAATCGGGCGGGAGGAAACGCCCGGGTGCTACCATTGCGAGGATCGACCGGAGGACACGGTGGAGCACACGGTGGAGATCTGCCCCGCGTGGGCGGAGCACCGCCGTGTCCTCGTAGCGGCGATCGGCGGCGGCGACCTCTCGCTTCCGGCCTTGGTTCAATCCATGGTCCGGAGCGAGACGGAATGGGACGCCGTCACCTCCTTCTGCGAAGCAGTCATGCTAGCGAAGGAGGTGGCGGAACGTGAGAGGGAGAGAACCTCACGTCCCAGCCGCCGCGGGAGACGCACCGGGCGTCGTCGGGGGCCACGTGGTGGCCCCTGGCCACCGTAGGCGCGGGCCTGTGGACGGTGAGCTATCGGCTAGCTCGCCGTCCGTCCGTCTTATGACGACAGGCCGTGTCGACAACAACACAAAGGGCAAAGGAAGGAACATGGATGGGTTTTAGTCAGTACAAGTCTGACACTCCCTCCTGCTCAGCCCAGAACGGGAGGGGTCATTTGATGATTTCCCATCGATAAAAAAAAAATAAAAAAAAAAAAAAAAAAAAGGGGAACTACAAGCAATTTTTTCCACATAACTAGAGTAACTATGTGAGATCGCGTGGTTGATTTTTTATTCTGTAATTGTTAGAATTCTAACACCATAGAATCTTCACAGATTGTCCAATAAACCCATTCGCGGCCATTGCATCTTCACAACAACTATTAAACACACATACGATGAGTGATGACTGTTTGCCAACCATCGCAGATTACTACAGTTTCTGTTGTCGTTTCATTAAAAACAATCATGTGATCATTGTTATTTAGGGTCGTAAATTAATGCTTAATTAAGGTACCAGGAAGAGATAATAGTGAAGATAAATAAAATCGAAGAACAGCTTGAAACGTCTGACGTTGCTGGCCATGGCGGTCAATCTCAACGGAGCTGCGGAGGTTAGACAAGTACGCAGGAGATACTAGTCTACACAAATGTAAACGCTAATAGGTACAGATGCACTATGTTCCTTTACTTTCATAGTCCAATGGAACAGCAATCCGACACGCCAGAGTCAGGACCGCTGGAACCACGGCTTGCCTTCCAAACACCAGCTGGGCTGCTCAGTTGCAGTTCGCAATTGAAAAATCCAACAACACTTGCCCGACCTAGGAACCCACAATCAGCAGGCGCGCATCGATGGGACTGCAAGAAATACAAGGCAATTTCCGTTTTTATATGTATATTAGGTTCAGTCTGCTAGCTATGACCCAAAATACTCCTTAAATTCTGAAAATAGTTGCGTGCTTCAGTTATTCATACATTTTTCGAATGACAAACGAAACCGTACACTTCCCCGACGTTAGATAACTGGTTATCAAGAATGTTAATGCAGTTATATTAAGTGGCATTACTTAAAGATCATAAAACACGGCCAGCTCTCCGGCTTCCTCGCAAGGGGCCAGCCAAGATAACTATATAGATACTACAAATGATAACTAATATTATAAGCAAATAGTAGTGTCGGTACTTCACAAACACCTGATCACGAAGGATGGGCGTGAGTACTCAATTAAATTATAATTGAAAGTTATACAAGGATTCATGGCGATACGCGCAAAATTTTGCACAATATTCTGAATGGTGTGCAGTTCATATTTTTATAAGGGCAAATTTCGCTTTCAGCACGACCTGACCAAGACCATACCTACAGTGGAAATTGCGTATCTCTGTTGACAGTTCATAGCGATAATGACAGATCTGCAAGGGTAGCGTCAGTTAAAACCAAAAAGAACGGTCATCGTATATCAAAACTAGCCAAGTGATCATGATCACTAAGAACTGTCAACAGAGATACGCAATAGCCCTGTTGGAGTTTAATAGAGACACTTCTGGAGTTATTTTCGGTTTTTCAACTACTTAGTTTGTAAAAAAATTACATTTAAAAGTGTTTTTAATAACCTCTTTATAAAAATATATAAGATCATTTTACTTCACATCTAAACTGAGTTTAAGAGCTGCCAGTGTCGTTATTGTTAGGAAAGGAATATTGGCATTGACAGCTGAACGTGGTTAGATAATTATGCTGATCGCGATGAGTTTTAATGGTGAAATCAAACCTAAGTTCTATAAGAACCACCAATCACTAAAGGTATTTATACGCTAAACTTATCTAAAAATTATTCTGGCTCTGGTATTTTCAAATGTTTTAAAAAAGAATGAGGTTTTAAATAGGTACGTTTAGCGCAAAATGTATTAATACAACTGATCGGTGATCTCGTCGGTGCAAGTGGGCCTAAGTTACTTTAATTGCGAATTGTGTTATGGGGCTTAAGACCACCTATGGCGTGTGGAGGGTTGATTTCGAATTTATTTATGTAAATGGAATTTGCTAATGGAACATAATAATCATAGCCTGGTTGTGTGCCCAGTAATCCGGTTTTATGGAAATAAGCTTGCCCATGACTTAGAGAGAACCAAGACCACATTATGCTATACACCTCTGCCTATCCCCGATTCGAATTTAAATAAATATAAACACCATATTTTTTCATTATGAAGTAAAGCTCCGTTAATTGCTGATTGCTGTGAATATTGTAATCAAGCCGGAAAGCTGAATCTACCTTAATTCCTAATTGAATCCTTGCTCCTTCAATTAACGTCTATTAATCCATTTAATTGGACTAGATCAAAGTTAATTATTCTTCCGAGAAATTCGGATTCCGAACCGCTCGGATCGGAATGACAGATATATTAATTATGGACAACTATTAGGTGACCAAATAGTACTAGCTTATGTCCGCGGCTTCGCCGGCTTGAAGTTCGATAATTGTCCCTAGGGACTTACTACCGGGATAAAAAGTAGCCTATATCATAATCCACGTTATAAACTATCTATGTGCAAAATTTCATCCAAATCCGTTTTGAAGTTTTTGCGTGACAGAGTAACAAACATCCATCCATCAATACATCGTCACAAACGCATCTATAATATTATTAGCATGTGAAAACATGTTTTATGAAAAAAGAGGCAATGGTTCATAGGAAAGTTTCCCAAAATCTCATAAAGAATGGGATTTCCCCATACTGTCACAGTTAAAAATTCACTAATTAGGTTTATGGGTATCATTAGGTCATTGTCACCGTATATTAACATGTTTTATTCATTGTCGTTTCATTAACAATTTTGAATAATGAATTAGCTTAATAACAACTTTTACTACATTTGTCATTTTAATTTTAGTTTAAAAATAAAATACTACCGCATGTAGAAAAACATCTAATATGAGAAATAGTTTTTTTTTCATGTTATTCAATGCTGAACCTAGCAAGAAAAAGAAACTGTCAGTTTAAAAATAATTCTAAAGGGTTTTTTCCTCAAAAAAATGTGATTAAAACTTACCCAGCAAAAGAAGGACGATAGTCCAAACAAATTGTCTCCGAAACATCTTGATCACAGTAAACAAAACACTATTCACTAATCATCCATTTTTATGTTTTCTAAACATTGTCTTTAATTTAAATTAATCAGTCTTTATAATCTTCTAGCACTACATATTATTAAAAACACATTTTTTTATTAATACACTATTTAATCATGTTTCCCAGTAAATAATTACAAAATCACTAAAGTTTAGACTTTCCAGTATTAGTTCAAACCACTTAAATTTTAACTAAGCATTTATCATCAATTTTCTTTTATCGTAAGTTACAGCAGGATTGGCGCGATAGACGCGCGCTCTTTACGCCTTCCGAGTTCCAACTGATGGCTTGGAAAATCTCACTCAACGTGACAAGAATTTTCGGCCATAGTCAACGACCGATTTTTTTTCTGTCAACGGACTTATTGGTGATGTGTGTGATATATCAACAGAAACAAAAAAAAAAACTTTATACTTTAACTTATCTTGCAAGACAAAAGAGATTTAAAAGATTTGTTTCGAAATTGATAAGTCAACATGTTTTAAGTTCTGATTAATATAGCTACTTGTTATTAGCAGAAAATGAACGTACTTAGCATGACTCAGCACGGGCAGTGTTATAGGGTTTTTCCTTCAGAAATTTCTCAGTAGCAGCCACGGACTCTGGATTTGCGCCCGGTTGATGGCAATAAGCTCGCCCCCTATTACATGGGACTTAAACATAACTGGTGAATGTGGGTGTAGGTACTATTAGGTACACCTCTGAAACAGGGTTAGGCCCTTCGGGGATGACAGGCGTGATATTATTATAAGTTATTTTTCTTTATTAATTTTCCTTAGGAGATAAGTTTCTTTGAGAAAGTTGTTTCATATGACGGGTAAACTCACCTCCTTTATGGTAGCGTTGCGATCACCTATGGTGACGATGCCGGACGAAAATTTAAAAACCCCGGACATTTAGATGAAATAGAGATTTTTTACCAGACACGCCAAAAAAAAAATTAAAAATATCGCTAGACGAACAATATGCTGATAGTGAGTGCTTGAATCAAACAAGAACGGAGGGCGCGGCGGGAGACGTGCTTACTTACTTTTATTTAACTTTACATACGAAAGTGTGCATTAATTTATCTACTAACAACATGAGGAACGTTTCTTAAAAAATATTTAAGAGAACCTAGGATGCCAGAGTGAGCGAAACTAGCTTAAAAATTTCGCATTCCGGTACATAACAATTGGGTTCAGTCAGACGGTGTTATAGTAACTAACTATCACAAAAAGTTTTAACCGGAAACTTATTTAAACCTCGCGCGGACGGCCCCCGGACGACCTCCAAACTAGGACAAATCCGGGGAAACCCGGACGGATGGCAACCCTACTTTAGTGATACAAGTAACTAAATCGCCGCCCTGTATAAGCTAATACGAATTTATTATTTGTCCATACTTACCGAATTTTTAAGTTGTTTTTTTTTTAATAATGCTGAATAAACACAATTTTCTTTCTTTTTTTGTCAAGTGCCAGAGAGGAGCTACAGAGGGAGTTGTCTTGTTTTCGATAAAATTTTTGTACTATTATTGTTTTCCATAATAGTCCCTCCTCATAATATTTACTTACACTATTATCATTTATACTAATAACGCTTGTCATATCAACTTATTAGTCATAACTTTTATTTGCCATAAAATAAGTTTCCATAATAACATGTGTTATAATCATTAGTTTGTAAGTAACACATTACATCATCGATACTTGACATAAGCAACATTTAGTATAACTTAGAAAAGTTTTATTGTTGTTTCATTTGGAACAATTTTAGTACTTAAGCATATTGCCATTTCTATAAATATGCATTTTTAACCCTAAATTATAATATGTCAATATATTGTTCTACAAAAGTAAGTGACAGAAATAAATCGCTGCAAAACCGACTCCACGTAGTCTTGTCTGCCCTACCCGTTTTGTTTTTTTTTTTTGGGTGGGGAATCATCAAATAACTCCTCCCGCTCTGGGCTGAGCAGTCTCAGCTCTTTCGAACAGTCCCGCAACCCTGGCAGGCATCGGTCCTTTCGGACCCCTTCCTATTTGCTGACATCTCTTTGAGGCGCGCGTGGAACACGAACGCGCCGTCGACACGGCCTGTCGTCATAAGACGGACGGACGGCGAGCTAGCCGATAGCTCACCGTCCACAGGCCCGCGCCTACGGTGGCCAGGGGCCACCACGTGGCCCCCGACGACGCCCGGTGCGTCTCCCGCGGCGGCTGGGACGTGAGGTTCTCTCCGTCTCACGCTCCGCCACCTCCTTCGCTAGCATGACTGCTTCGCAGAAGGAGGTGACGGCGTCCCATTCCGTCTCGCTTCGGACCATGGATTGAACCAAGGCCGGACGCGAGAGGTCGCCGCCGCCGATCGCCGCTACGAGGACACGGCTGTGCTCTGCCCACGCGGGGCAGAGCTCCATAGTGTGCTCCACTGTGTCCTCCGGTCGATCCTCACAATGGTAGCACCCGGGCGTTTCCTCCCACCCGATTCGGTGCAGGAACCTCCCGAAACAACCGTGTCCGGTGAGGACCTGAATCAGGCGAAAGGTGAGGGCGCCGTGGCGCCTCTCTAGCCACTCTTCAAAGAGGGCTTATCGCCACTATTGTGGCCCTACTCCTAGAGTGTAATTTAAGCCCGCGTGGGACCGCCGCCGCCGCCGGAGTCTCGCAGCGCTGGAGCCGTGACAGAAACCATGCCTGCTACATGTTGAATGCTAGCTTGCTTCATTGCTTGCTGCAAGCTGCATGCTTGCTTGCATGTTGTATGCTTGCTTGCATGCTGCATGCTTGCGGTATGCTTGCTTGCATGCTGCATTCTAGTATGGGCAAATGAATATAATGATGAAAAAATGTTGTAGAAAACGACATTATTGATAATGACAAATATAGGAAATAAAGGTCAGTGCTCATGGATGTATGGAATACAGTACCATTCTACAAAACCAGAGTTTCGGAGTAATTTTATAAAATCGAAATAACATCAAAACCAGGCAACTAGAAAATGAACAATTGATATATCGGTTTTACCACAGAAATAAGTTCACAAAATACAAACAAATCGTACTTCTCAACACACAATACAATAATTATTTAATCTCAACTCTAAAAACACAGACGGACTTAAACGTCAGATCAAATGTCAGAAATACACCATAATAACACCGTAATGTCATATATATAATGATTTAGGGATGAGATTGATAAATCAAAATCTTTATGAAAATGAATTTTGTGTTCATTAGCAATAACAAATCGATTTGGTGTGCTGGGTTTACTTAATTGTTACTGTTATTCAACAAAAAGAAAGCAAAGGTAATACGTATAATTCGTACAATGTTTTTGAACCAAACTTATAGTTATTTATTATTAAAATGAATTAGAATGACAGGTTAGTCGATTCATCAAAATAGTTTCTGTTGCGTTCTACATCTCTATGACCGGTTGGGTAAACGTCATGTAAAGGGAGTAAAATAATATTCATACTTCTATACTTTAAATTAAATTCCCTATTCAAAAGACAAAATTGCACGACGCGTATTGTCGTAAAAAAATATGAAAATAATAACTATAAAATTGTGGTCTTGACGCATGACACTTGATCGATTATGACCAATGAAATAAGTGAAAATGATTTTATGTAATTTCACGATTATGGCAACTGAAGCGTTATTTCTAATGAAATTATGGCAAATACAAGTATGGTTTATAAAATTAATGCATTTTAAATTATGTCAAACATTAGTAAACCGCTACGGAGTCGTGTAATATAGTAGTACACGTAATGTAACTCGTCTTTACAATTTAAGCCTTACTGGATTACTTGATTTCTGGATCAAATAATTTTGCTACACCTGTGGCTAAACCGGCCCTGCATTTTTATCCAATTGTATAGGAAACTATACAATTGGATAAAAATGTGAGAAAACTTTGTACTAAATAAAAATATTTGTAAGATAATTAGTTCCACATGGTCTTTTTTAGCTGTCACAATAGTACATTTTGATTTATGTGGGGAAACTTTGTTATTGCATTCGAGCATTTCGAGCGCAGAATTAACACCCGAGCTGCAGGCGAGGGTGTTATGGAGCCGAGAACTACAGTAACAAATCCCCACGCGCATCAAACGACGTTCTTCAATACACTTTCGAAAAAATAAAATATTAAAACGGAAAGCATTATTGTCAGGATTTTTTAGGAAACTATGATATATTTTTTTTTTCCGCGTTTGGCTTTCTCCAGGTTGAAGAAGAAGCAAAGCATAATATGAAAAAAAAACAAATAAATGTTAATTTGTTCATAAAAGTAATTATTTGATAAAAATAATCATGTTTAACTATGATATTCCATTTCTATACACAGTTGAAATTCTCAAAAAATATTTAAGCCTTATAGACGCATATCTATTTGCCGAGATTAAAAAAAACAATAGCCGCCGACTATAGCTAGCTACAGTCATTGAACCGATTTGGACTTAGCATAGTTTAGTTATCTGTAGATTTTTTTATTTCCGCTCATGTGCGGAAGAATATTAAAAATCTACGTGTGTGCACTACATTGTATGTTGAACCTAATCGTAGTGCGATAAGAACCAGTTTTCGAAAAGTGTATTGAAAAAACTTGTTAATATTATAAAAAGAATTTCAGGTTTATTTTTAGCAATCAAAAATACGTTACTAATTGAAATTGGTGTCGATGCTACACAATCTGTTTAAAGTTTAAGGCCAGATTAAATGATAGATGAGTAAGCGTTCAATTTTAACGTAACCAAGTAGGTATGGATAACAGAGGGTGTACTTCAAAAATAATGGTAAGTTTCAGGCTGATTTAGTCCAATTTATTAAAAAAAACCATTAGATATACCATAACAAAAGAAAAAATAAGAAAAAAAACTAATGGCATCCCATATTTTTTTGGATTCTATGGCCAGTTGCTTTCCATTCTTAAGAAGGTGGTACCTCTAAGGTATGATAACATTAATTGAAAAAGCGTTGTATCAAAAAAAAAAGTAAGTAAAATAAAAAGTATAGAAAAAAAAACTGTAGAATGTGCAGTTAAAATATACTTACGTTAAAGTTTCGAAATATATTTGTGTAGATCTATACTCTAGCCGTAAATCATAATTGAACTGCGCTACGTACAAACAGAGAGTTTGGCGTCTCTCCAAACTGCCCATGTGGATTTATCATGTATTTTTATCGATTTTATGTCGGGAATCTCCATGGAGGAAGCAGAAACTGTTACATGATATAATTTCAAATATACGCTAGTATATCCAGGTCCCTGACTGGGGTTAAAAAAAAAACGTGCCTTGCAAAACAGCCTGTGTTGTATGATTATAAAACATACGAAAAAATTCCAGGGTTTCCTAAAACGTCTAAATTAACTTAGTCAACAAAATTATCGTTTATTTTGTAATATGCATATAGTAAATGACTATTTAGTAAAATAAAGGCTTTCTAAAGAAAATCAATTTTATTTTAAGACATTATTTTTCATGATAGTATACAACCTTTTTGGTCATGTGTTTTATTTTAAAGCCCACTGGCCATTTTGAGTAAAAAAAATCTAAGACGCCATTAATGTTTTTTTTTTTGTAAGTACTTTATGGTTTTTTATGAAATTATTTCATCAAAATAAACCAGCACGTACGTCCATCTAAATGTTATTGTAACCTCCATTTTAGGATAATACTGATAGACAGAAACAGTGTTGCATAGTTATTTTGGCGCTTGAATGACTACGAGTATGTGTAAAACAAGATGGCCCGTTACTAACTATTCGCACTTTGATAAGAGCGATGGGATCCGAAGTTCCCTCGATTTCAATATTTCCAATGTAAATCCCGAATCCGACGATATAAGCCAAGACATGTCTAATATACCCATAAAATTGGATCGATCAACAAGCCAACATATTAATTTGATTGCTATAATTAATGAGTGTTGAAATGCGAACCACTCCTGCATTTAAAAAATCTGCAGTTGATTCAACCAGATTCTAGGGAAGATGCAATTGGGCCTGTGGACGGTGAGCTATGGGCTAGCTCGCCGTCCGTCCGTCTTATGACGACAGGCCGTGTCGACGGCGCGTTCGTGTTCCACGCGCGCCTCAAAGAGAGTCAGCAAACAGGAAGGGGTCCGAAAGGACCGATGCTTGCGGGACTGTTCGAAAGAGATACCGCGGCCCTGGAACACAAAGGGCAAAGGAAGGAACATGGATGGGTTTTAGTCAGTAAAAGTCTGACACTCCCTCCTGCTCAGCCCAGAGCGGGAGGGGTTATTTGATGATTTCCCATCCGAAAAACAAAAAAAAAAAAGGGTAGATGCAATTAATTATATCTACTTATAGATACTTCCGGAGGCGGCACGCGTCTTGTTTATCTAACGTCAAATATAGTAAACAAACGTATGAATTATATCGTAACGTATTTTCTGGTAAACTTCAGCTTCATTATTTAACATGAAAGCTGGCCTTATAGGTAGGTCAGATAAGAAGGCATAATTATGGCGTGTTTTAAAATGATTGACAATCGAAACGGTAAGTGAAATGTCTTATGCGATTAGGTACCTATGCTTACACCGAAACCCTTTAATTTAAGTTTACCTAATAGCCCCAGCTTGAAAACTGGGAGCAGGTACAACAATGCTGCTTGGCAGCAGGTATACAGCGTGTAACAGAAAGGGTATATTCATATGGAAAATCGTGGTACGGACCATCAAACTGAACAACTTTCTCTATGGGACCACCATTGTAATCACAAAAAAAATAATCAACTGCCCCATACAAAATTTCAATACCTACTCGACCCAAATGTATGGGACAGCTGATTATTTTTTTGTGATTACGATGGTGGTCCCATAGAGAAAGTTGTTCAGTTTGATGGTCCGTACCACACTCTTCCATATGATTATACCCTTTCTGTTACACGTTGTATAGTTTCCGATAAGCTTGCCAAAAAATAATCTCTACTGCAGAATTTACATAACTAGCTTACTAAGATTGGTAGATGCAACTAATGATGAAAGCGATGACGAAATAGATCGGAGTGTTAGGTACAGATTTAATGGCGGCAGATCATGGGAACAATATGCGCCCGCATCCCCCTTAAACTCAAGTGGTAAATTTATAAAACCATGGTTAGACCTGCTGAATGGATCTGATGGGCCACAAAAGGGATGAATGTGGCTGAGATGAGAATGCTAAGAGGGACGTGTGAAAGAATTAAATATTAAATCAAACTGTAGAGAATTATTTCACAGACAATTTAACTTCCTGATTTTTCACTTTTATATGATGATGTATAGGTATGCTGATAATAAACACAAAACCCTCCTCAGTCGGATAAAACGTCCACTGCTAGTGTGCTTCTCGCTACCACTGAAAATATTTTTTTATTGATGTACGATTTTAGGTTACCGAAACATGCTATGGCAGAACCTCGACAAAGAAAATAAATTAATCGAAGTAATCTGCGAATCGCAAACGAATCGCCTGCTCAAAAGTTATTTACGAAAATTCCTGCGGGCCACCAAAACAATTATTTATTTTTTTACGACAGTCTTCACAACTACATTTTTCTCTCATTCCCTAAGCGATATGAGGCCAAAGTGATGTGCTGGCGGTCTGCCCATCCCATTCATAGACAAGCGGAGTAAAGCTTTTATTTTTAGTTGGGCCACTTGAATGGGTTATTTTTACAGCCCTTCACACACGTCAGTAATCATCGACGTTTGAAATATGATTGCATTGGTGAAGGCCATGTGTATTCGTACATTACGTATATCATTTAATAGTAGCTTTTTGAAACTGGTACAATAGGCCGCATGGCAGTTTAAATGTTACCACTTACCAGTATAAGCTGGCCCCACATTTTTGTTGAAACTCGACTATATCTACTAGGTAGGTGCGCTAGGCCAGCTCATTGTCAAAGTATTAACGTGTGGTCGACGGGACCGATCATTTAATAGTAGTTTAATTGAACCTGGTACAAAAGAGGCGTTCCTCAGCAACCGGTTTTTAAGGAACTCCTCTTATGAACCCCTTCGGGTTACGAAAATAATTAAAAAAAAAAATACTGTGTTTTATTGCAGGCAAAACAACCTTACTTATACAAAAATAATAATAAACATAAAAATTCATGAAAACAAATAGATCCTTAGTTTAATAAAACAATAGTTATCAGCCTGTTTTAGTCCCACTGCTGGCCAAAAGCCTTTTCTAATACACAGAAGTATTGATCACCATTCTTGCTTATCACTGTCCATAAAAATTAGTAAAAACTCACGCAACAGTATTTATTTTTTATTGATAAAAAATCCAAAAAGCGAATGGCTAAATAATCTCCAATCGTAATAATTCATTAAATCCATTAACAACCAATTTTTATTGCAAGTGTTATATTAATAATCGTTATAGATTACAGCCTTATAATGTACCATAACCAAATACTCACCGAACTACTACGGGTCTGTAGTGCTGCTTCGCTTAAATTACCCGGAATCAATTCTCCAAATGAAAACAAATTTATTTAGTTATTTTATTCATTAACACATACATTTGTTTTAACAGGTAAGACCCAAGCTAACAAGGTAGTCATAAATGGCTAATAGCCCAGTCCCAAGTAACGGGTCTGGGTAGAAGCACAAGCTACACAGTGGACGACATACTAACTGTCACCCTCTGGATTTCCGCCAAAGAGCAAGAAAATATGTCCAAACACCGAGAGACACTAATAAAAACTTTACGAATCACTGGTGCAAACTTTAATAAATTAGTACGGGTTGCCGGATCTTTAAAAAGCCCCTCCCTCGGTCCCAACCGCAGCCTCCTGTCTGGAACGAGCAATCCCAACAATTCCAATATTTGTGGATTATTCAGCATACCACGGAAATACATAAAAACATATTTTACAAGAGCGAGGTTGCGCCCTACTTCCAACTTATAGTACCCAACCATCCCTGTCACAAAGAGAGTTGGATACATAAGTGGGTAGAAAGGGTAGACACCAAACTGCTTCCAGTACAGGTATCGGGTAAATTTGTTCTGCATCTTTTCCAGCATCTGAGAATACATAAATACATGCAACAAATAATACAATAATACATAATTGAAATCCTTTGTTTCGTATAAACAAGCGATCGTACAGATGAGACATATACGAAAACGACTTTGTTTTATTATCTAGATTAGGTAATAAATAGGTGCAGTTGACAACAATAGAGTTGTTTGTCAAAATGTTTTATGTAGGAATTTATTGTTATATTGAATTCTAAGATTATCGTTTTGATAACAATTTTATTTATAACATCTCTGACGTCATTGCAATTGAAGTTAATTTCGTTACAAACAAAACAATAATACTCTTTGTTTTAAAGTATTTACCCATCTATATTAATTAATGGATCATTGACAGGTTTTTTATCAAAATAGATATTAATTTAATAATGTAACGAACATGAAATCGATAACAAACTTGAATGACACTAGGAACCACCTACGTACTATGTAGGTAATGTTTTATTTCCAATGCGATTACATGGACAAAGAATTTAACCCTTCGTATGCCGAGTATATAAACACAATTAAAAACCTATTGTGTCTCGCGTGGATCCACGTTCCGGCACACGAAGGGTTAATAATGATTTTTTCCGGGCATTATTTAGTTAATGTACCTACAGACAACCATTTCTTACCCTATGTTGTCCCACTGCGAGGCAAGCCCCATTTTCCTCCAATCCTCTTTATGTTTTACCTTCTTCGGTCAATCCGACAAGATCGAGTCCGGCTACGGCGCCCGACTTTACTGGCATCCAGTGTGTGTGTAATGATACTGGCCGATCTGTCACCTGCATCCTCTAGGCGTGATCTAGTTCCCAGCTCCCAGTTCCACTTTAAACTCGCAGATTTATCAATATTAGAGCCTGTCTTGCGGTATATTATAGTCTAGTAACAGTATTGTAAGGTCGCGACCTTACACAGCCAGCAACATAGTGATTGCACAATCTCGTAGAGTGTTGTCCAGAATATTTGCTTGGTTTGTTTGCGGCCAGTAATCGAGAATCAATGCCCTGACGCTCTGGTGGACTATGATTAATTGCCCCTCTGACGCAATCCGAGACAAACAAACTGAGCGATTCGTGTAGGCTTCTTTTCACCAACTTTTTTGAAATTAATTAAATGAGGCTACCGTTTTGTTTTGCTAAGGGAAGGAAGCACAATATGGAAGCGCAATAAGAAAATAATCATTATAGAAAAAATAAGCATTTTCTTCTGTATTTATTATTTTCTTATTATGAAAGAAGAATACAATAATATAAACTTAACTGTTTGAAAACCAAATAGTCCAGTTAATATTGTTTTAAAATAAGGTGCTCCTAAATAGCGCATACCTACCGTTTCCAACTCATACACAATTATGCGGGCATTATCGTTATCGTTTCTAGTTCGAGCCAAATTGATTACTAAATGTGTGCGGAAATTATCATAAGTATATTATCACACGCAATTCTGAAGTACTATGAAGCATACAAAATGCTTCATTCGTAGTAGATACTTACTCATGAATTAACACTGGTAGATGACATGGCGGCACAGGTCAACTCAAGGGAAAGACTTCTAAAACCATGGTTAGACCTGCTGTCTTGTATGGATCAGAATGTTGGGCCACAAAAGTAATGAATGAAAGGAACTGCATGTGATTGACATGAGAATGCTAAGAGGGATGTGTGGTGTAAACGCGAATATAAGAAATGAGTAAGTACATACGAGGAAGTCTGAAAGTAGCGCCGGAGACTGAAAAGTTCTGGGGTAATCGGTTATCGTGGTATGGACATGTATTGCGGAGGAATGAGGAAAATGTTGAATAAGAATAAAGACTAGGGTTGCCACCCGTACATAATATATAGTATTGTACTATATGTCAGTCAATTGTACTATATATTAGAGAAAAATAATATAGTACGAAAAATACTATATTTATCCCTAATTCAACTGTCGCTCTTTTTAATACTAACTGTGACTAGTCTGAAACACACCCGCAGTGCAGCACAGGAAATTTCAGAACAAAACGCATTCGCGGCAACAAAATAAAAAATGAATTGTTAATTTGTTTTAATATGAATCTAAATTGCCCCGATTTCTTTTAATTATTTTAAGAGTAATAGATCATTGATGGCCAAAACGAAGAGCAATAACAAATATATAAGTACATGGAAAAATACATAATGATTAAAAATAAATGTGTTTTTTTCACCTGCATTTGCCAAAAGTACTATATTTTTAAAAAACGGTAATTTAAAAAATTAAAAAACCAGACTGCGTAAAAAAAAAAGCATAGAACATAGCGACTTAACAGTCGGGACCCATTAACATAATTATATAGACTGGCTTAAATCGTCCCAATAATGGGTCCCGACTGTTTAAGTCGCTATGTTCTATGCTTTTAATTTTATTTATTTTTTTACGCAGTCGGGCTTTTTAATTTTTTTAATTACCGTTTTTTTTTGTTTTATTATTGAATAAGTTTGTATAGTAACCTATAAACACATAACACACCAATAAACTAATATTACGCTGATCATTAACTTATAATTTTTTTTTTATATACCCATTGTCACTCTCACAGTAAATACGAATCTAACGACACCTCTCAAGCTAAAATCCATCGAGCCGTTCAGGCCACAGAGCGTGCCAAACAATTATACATACATACATACATACTCTCGAAAAACATAACCCTCCTTCTGGCGCAGTCGGGTAAAAAAAGGTGGCACCCCTAGAAGACGGCTATAAGAGTACAGGAAGACCAAAGAAGCGATGGATGGACTGTGTGAAGGATGATATGGCTAGAAAGGAGGTGTCTGATGAGATGACAAGTAATAGAGAGGTATGGAAGAAGAAAACAATCATTTTTTTATAACTTTGTGACTGATTTCGAAAAGCCGATGCTGTCCACATACAGGAAAAGGAGCTTGAAATCCGCTACGCTGGTCCCGGAGGAATACAAGAAAAGGTTTTCACGATCTACGCTGCTACGTCGTAGCGCTACGGACGCTATGGACATGTAATCAGGAGCGATGAAACGCCCTGCCGGGGCTGCGGGACTGTTCGAAAGAGATAACGTGGCCCCGGAACACAAAGGGCGATGAAGGAACATGGATGGGTTTTAGTGAGTAAAAGTCTGACACTCCCTCCTGCTTAGCCCAGAGCGGGAGGAGTTATTTGATGAATTCACAACCGAAAAAAAAAAAATGTAGCAATGAAACGCATGTGACTAAAAGACTGATGGATATGAATGTTGATGGATGCAGAGGGAGAGGAAGGCCGAAGAAAAGACGGATGGATTGTGTGAGGAATAATATGAAAGAGAAAGGAGTAAATAATGCCGTGACGTCTGACAGGGGAGACTGGAAGAAGAACACGTGTTGCGCCGACCCCGAGTAGAATGGGACAAGGTATGATGATGACGATACTGGTTTATATTTGACTAGCTGTTACCCGCGGCATCGCTAATGTCGGAAATTATCCCATAGGCACGTTGTAAGTATACACTCGGTGATAATGTAAAGCTACATTATCACCCTATTAGTGAAAGAATTTTCAAAATCGGTTCAGTAGGTCCAGAGATTACCCCCTACAACCTCACAAACTTTACCTCTTTATAATATTAGTATAGTATGTAAAATAATAGTCCTGACCGTTTTCGGTCACGGCGGTCAATCTCAGCGGAGATTAGCCATCAGCGCGGGAGTTATTAGAGTGCACAAGTGTGTGCGCAGGCACAGGTGCAATCTCTGTTCCTTTACTCTCATAGTCTGACGGTAATCCGACACGACCGGAGAGAGATCAGGCGGCCCAGGGCCAACGGCTTAACGTACTTTCCGAGACTCGGGGTATCATACCGCCAACTTCCAAACTCCGGGCTACTACTGAGATTTTTTTAATGGTAAACCCAATAGCAACCCCTTGACCAACGGGACTGTCAAAGTATATTATATAGCATGACCGTATACTGAATTTTAAAGTTCTTATTGTAACTTAGATACATAACCTCAAGCCGTTTCTCCAAGGAGATAGACAGAAACGGCAGACCGCCACCAACTACGATCCTTACTCCTTCAGCTTCGTCCATGTTCCTAATATAAGTTACTGTTACTTGTAAAGAGAAATATTTCTGATGTGCATCACAACACAGCGTAAGAGCCAAAGCCAGCGGCACAGTCGGCTCTAAAACTAATGTCACGTCTGGCGAAGTGTTAATCATGATGTTTGTTCACAAACGCAGCACTCATACTTATTTTGTTGTCATTTTAATTCCAGACAAGCGTTATTAAAATATAACTGTTCTTTTTTTGTCATCGGTGGATCTTCTTTCCCTGAATTATTATTGTTTTTATTTGTCCGCATAATATTATGCTTATGATTGACTGAATCAGTCATTTCCTACAGTCTTCGGTAATCTTCGAGATTTCCAATTACTATTACGGAGTTACCTAGATCTTTATAGATAAACTTTTAACTTTTGTCGAGATTTACTTTATAGAAGTGCATTTTCGATGCGCATTTGATTAGTTAGTTATTTATCACTCAAAGCTTATGAAAAGTTTTCTACGAATTGTAAGCTATATTTTTATCAAACTACGGCGGAGCCAAACCCTGCATCGTGAAAAAAAATCAGCTGTTCCCTACAATATGTTCGCATTTAACTCGTCCAAATGTATGGAACAGTTTATTTATTTTTTCGCGATTCAGGTTTTGGTCCCATAGTGAAAATTGTTGATAATGATGAGTACAATGACCCTTTAAGAGATTTCGTGTATGAATAGATAGACCTTATAATGTACATCAAAAATTATTGCTGGGAAACGACTTTTTTTTTGGGGTGAAAAATCGCGTTTTACGGTAGGACCTCTTTGTAACGCACTCAAAACATTGTACTGAGGGATGGATTGAATAGTACGGGGGTCGTGGAGGTGTTTAAAGTAATAATCTTACATTAAAAACAAGTATAAAAAAAACTTGTGACAAAGTTGGAACTTTGACCCCCAATATTTCCCTATCTAGAAAGTTCCCAGGTATGGTCTAGAACAATAAAATTATCACAATGACGGGGAGAACAAGTGCCTTTCGGGTTAGATAAGGGTCTTGTCTTGTTCCTCCATAAGGTGGAGGCACACCGACGCTGAAACGGGTACCACGTATTCAGTAGCATCATTCTAAACCTGCACATAGAATTTTTACACCTGTAATTTTTTTTTAATCAGCTTTAAGAATTTTGACCGTGTAGGTATTACAGTGTTGTAGGAAACAGCTGGTTTTTTACGGTTCCGTACCTCAATCGGCCAAACGGAACCCTTATAGGATCACTTTGTTGACCGTCTATCTGTCTGTCAAGACCCTTTTTTTTAATGAATGAAATGTTTTTCTCAGGAATGCGTGGCGGTATCAAGCTGAAATTAATACCAAATACTCAGTCTGCTACCCCTTGGAGCAATGAAAAAATCAAACTTGTAAGTCAACGCGATCAAAAGATATGACTGTTTACGTCCAATATTATGTGATTTCACAAGGGAATCAAAATCTAGGTCTTCCCTTTGACCTAGAATCATGAAATTTGGCAAGGCCTTGGCCAAGTACAAATAAAGGAAAAATTCCAAAAAGTTGAAAAAGATTTTTAGTTGTTTTTTTTAGATAATGATACGGAACCCTTCGTGCGCGAGTCCGACACGCACATGGCCAGTTTTTTTTTTAGGGGGTTCGGAATTATGTCAGTACATAATTATATACGTGGTAAAACCGTTTTAGTGTCGGTATCCCTACCCCATCAACCATCATCATAATACTTCGCCAGTTAATCTGTGACCCCATGGTGGGGTGGTCTTGGCGGTGTCTCTCAAGTCGCCAACGCCTTCAACTCCATGCCCTGGAGCTGCATTAGGGAGGCACTCCGGTATCACCGGGTGCCGACCTACCTTCGTCGTGTGGTCGGGGACTACCTGACGGACAGGTACGTCATCTACCCTGGTTGCAGCGGAGAGTGGAACCGGCGAGAGATGTCGTGCGTTGTTCCACAGGGATCGGTTCTGGGGCCGCCCTTGTGGAACATCGGTTACGACTGGGTGCTGCGCGCCGACCTCCCTGACGGCGTCAGCGTAGCAAACTACGCTGACGACACGCTGGTGCTGGCGCAAGGGAGGTCGCACGAGGCGGCGGCCGAGCTGATGACTCGCGGGGTTGCGATAGTCGCGGAGAGGATCCGGCAATTGGGTCTCGAGGTGGCACTGCACAAGTCCGAGGCCATGTGCTTTCATGGGCCTCGGAATGCGCCACCGTCGGGATACATGCTCACGGTGGGAGGGGTTCCCATCGGCGTCGAGCCGACGTTGAAGTACCTAGGTCTCGTCCTCGACAGCCGGTGGAACTTCGTGGAGCATTTCCGACGTTTGGCCCCCAAACTGGAACGGGCCGGGGCTGCCTTCAAGCGGCTCTTGCCCAACCTGGGGGGTCCAAACGCCTCCTGCCGGAGGCTCTACGCGGGGGTCGTGCGGTCCATGGCCCTTTACGGGGCCCCGGTGTGGGCGCGTTCTTTGAGGCGGCGAGCCGCCCATTATCTGAACGCGCCCCAAAGGGTGGTAGCCGTAAGGCTAATCCGGGGGTACCGCACGATCTCTGGCGAGGCGGCGAGCCTCCTTGCCGGATTGCCGCCATGGGATCTGGAGGCGATAGTCCTCGCGCGCCTGCACGAGTGGCGCGTGGAGGCACTACGCCGGGGGGAAACTCCGCTGCCGCGGCAAATTGTCGCTCAGCGGACAGACTTCCGGCGTGATCTCATGGCGACATGGAGAGAGCGACTGTCGCAACCCCGTGCAGGGCACGCCACTATAATGGCGGTAAGTCCCCTCTTTGAGGAGTGGCTGGAGAGGCGCCACGGCGCCCTCACCTTCCGCCTGACGCAGGTCCTCATCGGACATGGTTGTTTCGGGAGGTTCCTGCACCTAATCGGGCGGGAGGAAACGCCCGGGTGTCACCACTGCGAGGATCGACCGGAGGACACGGTGGAGCACACTGTGCAGGTCTGCTCCGCTTGGGCGGAGCAACGCCGTGTCCTCGTAGCGGCGATCGGCGGCGGCGACCTCTCGCGTCCGGCCCTGGTTCAATCCATGATCCGGAGCGAGACGGAATGGGACGCCGTCACCTCCTTCTGCGAAGCAGTCATGCTAGCGAAGGAGGTGGCGGGACGTGAGAGGGAGAGAACCTCACGTCCCAGCCGCCGCGGGAGACGCACCGGGCGTTGGGGGCCACGTGCTGGCCCCCGGCCACCGTAGGCGCGGGCTTGTGGACAGTGAGCTATGGGCTAGTTCGCCGTCCGTCCGTCTTATGACGACAGGCCGTGTCGACGGCGCGTTCGTGTTCCACGCGCGCCTCAAAGAGAGTCAGCAAACAGGAAGGGGTCCGTAAGGGCCGACGCCTGCCAGGGTTGCGGGACTGTTCGAAAGAGATACCGCGGCCCTGGAACACAAAGGGCAAAGGAAGGAACATGGATCGGTTTTAGTCAGTAAAAGTCTGACACTCCCTCCTGCTCAACCCAGAGCGGGAGGGGTTATTTGATGATTTCCCATCGGTAAAAAAAAAAAAAAAAAAAAGGTGTGACGGGTAGGTGAGTGGTATAAAATCGTAGTTTTTGTCAATAGTCACGCTATTCACTGATCATCATCAGGGCATAGATATCGCGATCAGTCATCAAATAACTTACGGAAAACGCGATCTAGAGTCTAAGCAATCGCCGAATCGCAAACTTGATGCTAGATAGGTGGTTTTCACACGGATTTCACGTCGCATTGTTTTGTATGTAATCTTTTGAGGCCTCACCCGCCTCATGTACCTACTTACACCGCCTTAAAGGTTCTATTCGGAAGGTAAGACTACATAGATGGCGACATTGCCGTCTGTCAACATTTCCATAGAGTTTCATAGAAACCTACAGTCGTGTTTATGGGTGCGGTGGTCTTCACCTATGCTTATGTCTCAGTCAAAGCGCTGAGTGCGCTGACTTGCTTGACTAAATGTATCTAGGTACCGTGTATGTCCTACCCTACGCTTGCCGATTCACTGTATCCTCGACTGGCCCAACGGTCATCGATTCTACGGCTAATACTATTTTCAAGGTTTGCTCTTCGTTGTGTTACATATTTACTACTTATACTTATTTGTAAATACAACCAAGGGCGTTCATAGACTTTTTAAATGATGTAACTAGTAACTACCTATCAATCAAGGACATTATTAAAAAAAATTAGAAAACATAAAAATTTTCCTTTAATTTGCCGAATAACTTCCCAGAATTTGATTCTTAAGGCGACGCTATGGAATGGTGCAATAATACAGTATGTGTTTTTTTTTTCAAAACCAACAGGTCCTATTCCTGGCCAAGAATATTGATTTTTCAAAAATCCATTGATGCAGTTTTAGTTTTCATCAAAATCAAGCTCGAGATTCCTTTGAGCTTTTTTCGATATTCCTCGTAGTTTCGGATATGGCCATCCACGCCCACTTAAAAATATCACGGTGTATACCTAGTGGCTGAATGCCAGAGCCTGCCCATTCTGAATTTGAAATAACTCTGTTCGTAGTCATGATTGAAATTTACCTAGAATGTCGGAGATTAATATTTGATAACTAATACTAATCAAGGTATAAAAAACCCAGAGATTCGCCCATTACTATCGAGAACAAAACTGGCGATACGACACGACGGTGTACTGGGGCCTTAGTCTGCTATTGCAATAGTGTCAGAATGGTCTATCATTGATTTAATAAGGCCCCGCGCAGACGAATTACCCTTTGTACGCACGTCAAACGAGTTTCGAACGCGCTTCAATACGCCGTGGGCTAGGGGCCTTATTAAATCAATGATAGACCATTCTGACCCTATTGCAATAGCAGACTAAGGCCCCTGAAGTACTATCGGCCTCTACCAACTTCTTCGGCAAATACAAGCTTGAACTAATGTCTCTGTTAGGTATTTAGATTAGTGTCAGTTTTTTTTTGGAAAAAATACACAATACATATCATCACGCCTGTAATACCCGAAGGGTTAGGTAGAGGTGTACCTAGTAGTACACTCACATTCCGCCAGTTCTGTTTTTAAGTCCAATGTAATAGGGGGCGAGCTTATTGCCATCAACCGGGCGCAAATCCAGACTCCGTGGCTGCTACTGAGAAATACCTGATGGAAAAACCCAATAGCACTTTGCCCGACCTGGGAATCGAACCCAGGACCGAGCATGAGCTCGGCAGTCGTGCTTCCAAACAGTAGACCATCGAAACAGTCGAGGCAAAACAACCTTCTAACAAATGGTAACATTGTCAAGAAAGCCAAAGTATAAGGTATATCTATTCATACACGAAATCTCTCAACTCACTCTCACTCTCTCTCTTGTGTATTTTATCTATGGGCCTTAGTAGCCTGATAATAAAATGATTATTATATATACGGGTCATTGTACTCATCATTATGAACAACTTTCACTATGGGACCAACCCCGAAATCGCGAAAAAAAATTGAGCTGTTCAGTACATTTTGTCGAGTTATGCGCAGTGAAATGTATGGGGCAGCCGATATTAATTTCGCGATTTCTGTGTTGGTCTCATAGTAAAAGTTGTTCACAATGATGAGTACAATGAATAGAATAGAATAGAATAGAATAGAATAAACATTTATTCGCTAATGGACAGCAGCAACACAATAGAGCAGCACATACATATACATATACTAACAAACAGCTTAACAATTAATTAAAACAGCTCAACTGCGCTGAGCATGCCCATAACGAAAGGGTCACCTACTCAGCATATGCTGGGTGTAAAACACTCAGCGCTGGTTTTCAGTAGGCCCCCCGCAGTGACACACGGATGAGGGTAGTAGGTAGTAAATAAATAACGTTATTCTATTAAATGGGCATTTCTAAGTGTGTAATAAATAAATAACATAAAATAAAACATAATTATATATATATACACTATTAATAGAACACGAAAATACCTGCCAAATAAATAAGAACTTATCCGAACACGAAACACAGTTGATTGACATGACGCACTTCGCGCGGCCGATGCCGCATCGACCTATGCATTTTTAAGTTGCAATACCGCCATATCATTTAGTGAGAGTGAGACTACTGCCTAGTTAATAGGTATTATTTTATTGAGCTAAATAAAACAAAAAATAATAATACTTCCGAGAAAGTGTACAGTGCCTGTAGACTAATAATACTGCGAGCATTGAGTTCAAAAACAAAAATTAGTTTTTACACTGGAATTTGGAATTACAATGGAAGTCGGAGCAAAAGGATGATTGTACAAATGTAACGGTGTGTATGTATGTGTGATTGTACACACACATGGATTTTGGCGATCGCAGACAACGGATTTACCCCCGCCGCGCATCTACCCACATTATCTTCCGGTGAGTTTCAATGAAATAAATTCGAAATAAAAATAAAATAAAAAAACACATATACTTATTTAAAATTTTGGTGATTACTATGGTGATTAATGATTCAAAATAAAAAATAAAATAAAAAAATATAAAATAGTAAATAGCTAGATAATAATTAGATTATTAAATTAGATAAACGATTTGTCAAAATTTATATCATTAAATTCAATTTGTGAATGAATTACCCGAATGAATGACCCGTTAATAGAAGCCTAAAATCTTGGCTTACCCGTATAAGGGTTTCTCGACAGTCTGCTCGCCTTAAGAGGGCCCTTCCCGGCCCGTCTATCGTCAACGCGAGCATGGTCAAAAAGCTTGTTGTTTCATCCAGAGCCACAGCGGCGATTTTCTTTAAACTTCCCCGTCTTACCCCGCCCCGACCCCGCACAACTCGTCTCCCGCGCACCTCATACCGCCTAACGCGATGACATTTAGCGAAAAATAGTGTTCGGAAATTACTTAAACTTGTTCCAGGAAATACGTGTTTTTGAATAAGTCTTACAAGTGTGTGAAATAAAAAAATATTTGTCATTAAGAATCTCCATTACATGTGCAAGGTTTCTATCATGATGTATTCTTTATTTTTACAGTTTATGAGTACATTATGAACGGCCAAAGTTCAGGTAAAATTTGTGCAAAACAGCAATTTTTGGATGCTTATACTGAATTTGTTACTACTTTTTTAATTTTTGCATCCATAGAAACCTAGTTATGGTGCACAAAATACCTATTAAAAAAATTCAAAGATAGATAACAACAACGGAACAACGGCTTAAATCACGTACGTTACGAGCGTTTGTATGAAAAGTTTGACGGGTTGGCCGCTCTTAATAGTTTCATATCAATGAACAGATTGCTGGTCATTACACCGAACTTTATTGAAACGAACATGTGTTTTTCTGTAAATTTAGTAGCTACTTTAACACATTTTATAGCAGTCGCGAGAAAGAAAATAGTTTAATAAAAATGGGCCTTGAATACGTCCCGATTTAATAATATAATAAATAATAATGAAACGAGGAAAACTGCTTTCCTGCTGTAGGTATTGCTTTTCCTACTTAAACGTAACTAACACCAATGGGGTCAACCCCACAACTATCGTGTAGGTACATGTACAACTATGTATTAATATCTTAGCTGACTTGCTAATAGAAACAAAACATTATTAGGGTGTAAGAACTAAGACTTGCCATCCTAGTAGCACTAACAATCCGCAATAGACAACAAAATTGTGCAAACGTGGAGATTGTGACAGCAAGTATAAGTCCAAGGTCAAAGTATATTAAATAGGTACTTATACATACTTATACGTACAGGAGCCAAAATGCATGAGATCAGCCAGGTTATTATTACCTGATGGATGGAGCAACCTGATTCCTTCTACCAACGCGGCAACGTCAAAATCTGAAAGACACCTCAAACAAAAACTCATTGAAAAAAATTAAAAATTACAAAGCTAAATGAGCTTTCGTAGCTGACACGGAAAACTGATAGTTACGCAGCAGCTACGCCGTAGCAAAAGAATGCAGTATAGCTTCTTTTGTCCCGGCAGGTGGAGAATGCTATTTCCCTGTTTTACAACCACATTACCCACTCAATAAATCACATGACCCTCCCATTTTGTTTACCTGGGTACATCTTTTATAGAAAAAAATGGACGCCCATTGTGATTAATACGAGTACCTAGTGTCTGATTTAGTCCAATATTACCATTGTCCTACAGTTAAACACGTACTTATTCAGTTAATGGCAGTATATAAATGACCAGTAGCTGTTTTTACTCGATTTTATCATCTATCTTCAGTCTTGTGATGTCGTTCATAAAATTTTCAGATTGTAAATCGGTCAGCGGGAACAAACGAACACAAAACCAGCGTAGTTTACGATGCCTTGTGCCGTTAAAGGGGCTATCAAAGCTACAATATAATGATTAACGGCCCATTAACTTGTTGTTTGAAGCTCTTCAAAGTTATTGTTACGATGCCGCATTTTAAATTATGTACTTTGATACAGAGTTAGGTCTCACCATAAAGATTACTGTACTGTCTCGTCGACTAACAGTCGTATTCATTGATGGGCGACCGACCTCGACCACATCCACTCTTCTGGTAGATGCGCATGTAAAATTAATCCCTACCTAATGATGATTGTCTATTCGTTAGTTTCCTTTATAATATTTACAAGGTACCTACATTTTCCATTGACATAATTACAATGGTAGGGGGTGCTAATGCAATGAGTAATTTGACTGTGCGTGCACACGTAGCGTTATTATTGTTTTTAAATTAACACCATCTAGTGGTGAATAGAAATACTAATTACAGTGCTGCCATCTTTCGGAAAAAAATAAAAACTTACCATAAATATAGAGTTACTGATTTCATTTACAGAAGTTAGTTATGGCATTACAAAAAATGTCAGCTTTATAAATTACTATTAATGAGGTATTTCGAGATAAGAAGAGCTTCTTTTGAGTAATGCAAAACATGAGATTAAACAATAAAATAACAAAATCAAATGCCCTATTATTTTCATTACCTGCTATTTTGTCTATGCCTTGCTCTATTATTTTGCGCCTGCGCTCTTGATGGTCTACGCGACGTACCTAAAATCATTTTGTGGAAAATTTGAAGTTTGTTGTTATTTGTGACAACTTATAATTCATAATTATTTATGAAAGCTCCGTGCTAATTACCATTCCAGGCGCGGGGCAAGATTTCACTGTGGTGGTTAGCCTGGATGCGTTCAGACACTATACTTCGAGCGGTGTACGGTAGCCATCTTGGAATCGAACAAAGCTTCAGATGTGTAGTTTGTCTGTTTATCAATAATTTTTGTGCATTTTCTTGTAAATAGTTTGTATGTTTAGGATATGTACGGAACGTTCGTCCATATGTGTAAATAGCTATGGCTGCGACAAGGAAATTACAAGGTAATTTGTTATGTTATCAGGTTAGAGATTGATTGACCCCAACCGATGTAGGTACGTGTTCTAGAGCATTATTGTCAATTGATGAGACCTCTGGCGAACTGGAGCCAGTGGCGGCGAGCAGAATATGTGAAACGTGTGTTAGTTACACGAGTACAGATAGCAAAGCGTACAGGTGGTCGGTAAAACTTGACAAACTGCCGCGTTTCTTACGATTATAGTACTACGAACACGATTTTATTGTTATGAACTATCAACATCGACAGCCAGTCGATCGTTATCAGGCCTACCCTCTGTACTAATAACACAATCGCGAAGCAGAGAATTGTTTTTAAGTGATACCCTCAGTGAAACAGGTTCTTTGCATTAATGCAATAATGTGGTTTGCAGGTGAAATAGACAGGTGTTTAAAAAAAGTAACGGAGGGCGTGGAGACGTTCGATGACATCTGGCAGAAGGTACACAATGCGACGAACAGTAACCAAAAGGAGAAGTATGAGGCGGACCTCAAGAAGGAGATCAAGAAGCTTCAGAGGCTACGGGATCAGATCAAGTCGTGGATCGCCTCCGGGGAGATTAAGGATAAGAGTACACTTTTAGAATATAGGAAACTAATAGAAACAGTGAGTTGATATCCCTTTTACTAATTAGTATAAGATTGTTGATATAACATACATTATTAGTGGTCTTCAACCAACATTTGAATACAAGTTTGTGCGTATTATAGATGAACTTTCTGTTATCAATTCTTATTGACATTCAAATCAATGTCAAATAGTTGTATACAAGTAACGTCTGTTGCTACATACCAAATATTTGATATTAAAGATCCAATTTGTCTTGAAACTGTTAAATTATTTCTTATTAGGTTATTATAAGGTGGAAGCGCATAGATAGCCCGTGAAATTGCAGGTTTCTTACATCTGTATCCTATTGACTGTTAATGTTTGTGATTTTAAAATACTATTTATTTACAGAATAATAGGCATTAAACTTATCAATAAACCTAATTAAGTTCATAATCATAACACAAATAATTATTATTTTATAAATTATAATATTTGAGGCTTTCACTAACTTAGAAAATTGTATTATATTGACAGTACTTGTTATAATTCTGTAAATAAATATTTTTATCATCAACATACAACTGACCTAACCAATACTTATCTGCGAATTGTAAAAAAACTACAGATTATCTGAATTTTGCGGGCTACCGTGACGCTTTAACCACAACTGTATCAATACCCATGTGTTTTAAATGTGCTCTTTATGTACTGTCTACCCTCTATGTGCCCTGTCAGGAACCTAGCATGAACATTTTTATTTATTATACTTTCACATTTTAAGTTTTACACAATTGATTGTTTTTTGTTGGTAATAAACACGTCAAAACTGGCATGGCTCTTCAATCAGATAAATTCAAGTAACAAGTAAGAGGACTAAAAATAGGGATAAATAATTTTTCTATTTAGCATACCTAGGATGCTCAGACACTCTCAAAAAACTGGACAAAATATGGGTGGTTAGAATGTCTTCAAAACCAGATACTGTTCAGATCCTAATAAACCCTTCTTTAATTTCTTCTAAACACTAGTCTAGATTTTTTCTTAAAATGAGAGTGTTGAAATATAACTCAATTTTTAAAACAATCGGGAACATGGCATAAACATCCACAAACATTAACTAATAAAGTTTTCTAAAACTACACCAGTCAGTAAACAACACTCAGTAATTAGTTACTTCCACTAATATATGTGGCAACCGCAACACCTTGAGTTGAAATCATTTAAAACTAACAAAAGAGTAGTGACTTATGAATTAAATTGATAAAACCGTCATGCGGAAAGTGTCTTCAGAACAGACAATCCCACTATGGCTAACTAGCACATGAATACATCAATCCTTAATATTAAGCTACGCCAGTTGTATATTTGACCATTTGCTTTGTGTCAAAACTAAGATCCTGTATGCGTCTGAAGGGTTCAACTTTTTGTCCCAATTTTGTCGAGAAGCATTACTATGATCCTAACCTTAAAATATTAGATAATTCCCAGTAATTCTTTGTGAATGTGGCAGAAGCTCTGTGAAATTCAAATTGCATGTAGTTAGATTGGCCCAAATTAATGATTTTATGGTTTGATGAATAACAGCTTGATATTTTTCAACCCTGTTTTATCAGCCACTGTCAAATTTACATGTTTTAGAAACTTACTACTAGTGTCCCTTCATCCAATTATTTTGGGTTGTACTCTACCTGCCAACTTTCTCTTAGTTGCTATTTGGTAGTGTTTTTCTTACACTAACACTCAGGGCCGCTGAAAAATTCCATTAAAAAATAAAAAAGTCGTGTGTGTATCCTTTTTATGGTACACACAGATGTATTATTAAAAACAGTTTAACTTCAATCAAAACTTTATTGGACAAATTCCTTTAACAACTTTTTACAATAATGCCAATTGATGCCGTCTGTGTTTGTATGCATATTCTTTTATTTTTTGTCAGTCTTATGAATTAGAATGACCCAGCAACTGAATCCTAAATCGAAACTAATAGTTTCTTAGTCCAACATTCTCTCCAGACGATACGTCTTTGATATAGAATATAAAATTTGCAATATAGTCCCTATAAAATTGATTAAAATTCTGATCAGAATCATATTTGGTACAGATAACTCGACCAAATGCGTGTGCTTTCATAAAATAAAAAATATACTAAATCAATAAAGAATTGTCCTTTTTAATTAATTAATAGATAAACAACCAACATTCGTTATTTTTAATCAGAAATTATCCAATAGGATTTCAACACTAAACAATTTGATTATAGACACACCCCCAAGTTTCATAATAATACGAGCCAAGTGATCTATCTTCCAATCAGTGACACAATCCCTTATCAGCGAGATAAGCTTGCATTTCGTAATACGAGCTCAGGAATAAGCAAAGCAACGCTTTCAAAATGCGTCCATAGAGGTTTAAAGTTATACCAAGTTCATTTATAATTATTACGTTTTATATGTTAGTTTGCTTGTTAACCCCAAATAGTAGTTTGTGGCTGTCGCACTGAAGCTTTACTTACTGTGTTTTTGTGTATGTCCTTATTTTTGGTGATCAAATATTTCAAGTTTTTACTCATACGATCTTCCAAATGAATAAAAAGAATATTGGTACATTTATGTACGTCGCTTTGATGGCATTTAGAAAATGATTAAAAAAAACTTCACCACTTAAACATATTTTTTTTACGTTAACTTTCTTTATTTTTCTTTTTGTACGTACCGCTATTCAAAATAAAGCCCTAGGTCTCCAAAAGCCTTGCCAACACGTAAAATTATGCGGCATCATGATCCCAATCAATACGGTATCCTGTAAACAATCTCCCATGCATTAGATACATGTCTGACACAGATAAAACTGATTTAAATTCAGACTCAACATTCGGACACGAATGCAACAACACTTTAATACTGTTTACGTGTTTTTTTGTTGTCCCCAATATTATGGCTGAAGCTTTAAAATGTCATCATAATCACGAATTCATTTGACTGAATATTTATATTTTTCTATAATCTTGGTCACTAGGTATTCAATTATTATTATTAGCCTGGATTTTCCCACTGCCGGGAAAAATAAATGACCAAAGATACTGATTTGATCTTTATTTATTAAACAAACAAAACAAAAACTTAAGATGCCAAAGGTAAAGTTTCTAGTTATTACGATGTTGGAAACAACAAGTCTATTAATATCACTTCAGTGATTCGAAAGGTTTTAGTTTGAATAAAACCAAATTCCCGCCATTTATGACAATAGACCACTTTTTTCTTACAAGCCAGGATTTCATGTTCTCAATTTTTTTTCTTCTTTGTTTAAGATTTTTTTTCTTTGTATTCTTGTGTAAGCATGGAAATAATTGCCGCAACTTTCCATCGATGTATTCAGTTTTTACTTCTCTGCTTATGTCTTATAGCAGAACATTATTCACCGCATAAGTTGTTATACTTGTTTTAATTAAATAGTCAAGTTAAAACTTAGCTTAAAAAAAATCGCTGTAATCTTAATAGCGGTCGGCGGCGTATCACGTGCGAACGCACTTGAAGCCTGTTGGGCAGGCCGCCGCCGGCGCGAGTAGACGAGCTTCGAGACCGCGCTTCCTAGGGATGTTGCCAACCCATATGGTAAGCCATCAGAAAAAAATAGGCTGCCATAAGCTAGGGTGAAAGATAGCAGCAGGGTGTCCACTATCAGGAAAGTTAAAAAATCAAAAACACCCTGGGATAGTGGAAAGATACAATTTGTTGCAAACATTGAAACGAATTCGTTGATTTTGGTGGGAGAAAATACAATTGGCATATAATAACGCTTGAATACCAGCGTTCATTTTCTCTCCTAAGAAGTGGATACCCTGTCAGAACTGTAGGTACTCAGCTCGGCGCATATGGGCCACGGCACAACCACGACCGAACTGCTCCAATATTTGATAATTTTGCCCTACAAAATGTTAAAATACTGGTTGGTATAGTTCCTGTGGTTGTAGCTGATGAATCTTGTGTGCTGAGCCCTTCTATTACAAAAGTAAACTCAGCTAGGTTTCTTCTGAAGAGTCACCTAATAAAATAACTTAATCAAGAGGTGATAGTAAAATAAAAATCGATGATAGTCAATATTTAAAACAATTTAAGCCAACAATAAGTAATCAGTTTTACCAATCACTTCTCTTAACATAATGTTATATACACTATTGAAAACTTAATTTCAACCAAAAACAAAACTTTCATCATGATTAACTTCACTATTGAGTTCACAAGCATCTAATACTTATTTTCGAACATAGTTTTTTGAATTATTTAAAAACTTTTTTGTAAAATTAATTAATATTAGATACACACACGAGCTATAAGATTTCTTTTCTCTTCAATACATTTTAGTTTTGAAAAAAGTAACAGCTGTTTTAAACAAATTGCCCTTCTATTTTCAGCAAATGGAAAGGTTTAAAGTAGTGGAACGGGAGACGAAAACGAAGGCGTATTCCAAGGAGGGTCTGGGTGCGGCGCAAAAACTGGACCCCGCGCAGAAAGAGCGAGAGGAGATGTCCTCGTGGCTCGTCTCCTCCATCGACGCACTTAATTTACAAGTAAGTACCTCAGATACACGGAGGTGTGAACAAATGCAGTTCATGGTTATGTGCGGGGAGCTGGTGGGATTCAAGCTACGCTTGTAGGGTAGGGATATTATCTGTAACCATCAGATCATCATTATCATCATGAGAAACGTAGGTTAGTATATAATTTATTGTGCATCAACATTGTTACTTACTCTTTAAAATATTCTAGTACACTTTACTCTGAAGGCTAAATCTTGTACCTACTTAAAAGACGTTCAAGTCCAAATGTCATCTCAGTGACAATCAATGCCTAAATTTAGGTAATTTAGGAGACATCTTGACAGATTGAGACTGATATTACAATTAGTAATCAGTACTGACATCAAACTAAAACAATTGACACAAAAACATCGAAACCGCTGCAATTTTTTTCTAAAATCAATTTTACTAATAGACTTGCTTGCCTAACAAGAAATTTTACGTTTTCTTAACAAAGAGTACAGTATATTAGTAGTGAATAGAATGTAATAATCCATTGAGTTGTAAATAAATATTGTAGAGTATCGAATAAAGTATCGATACTTACTCGAGTATCGTTAAAAAAAACATATTCTAACAAAAGTATCAATACAACTGTAGTGTCGATACTTTTCTCGAATTGAGCTAACGTTGTCACGCCATATTTTAGCTATCCTTCTCTAGTATTTTTGTTCGTCACGTGCTTTCCGACTTAGTTTTATTCTTCCTACTAATATGCGCTCACTTCATTTGTTTGCCACTCCGTGTAGATATAGGGGCTGTCGCTTTGCTAGTGGCATTATGCGATGAATCTTCTCATTAGTAATGTTCACAACACTTTAAGTTGCTAGTGTTTCTATGATTTCCACCGCCTTTTGCCATCATCGTTCGTCCTCCACAAAATTCCGTTATAGACAGATTTTCACGGTTATAACAGAATTAAACTAAACCTCATGAGAAATCTGTTTATCGGTGCAACACTTCGTGCCGCAATGGTTCGGTTCCGGCGGCTTCCCGGTAACTCGGTCGTATGCCGCCGGGCTGGGCAAGACTCGCGGTGGCAACGGTGCGCGCGCGTCGCGACGGTTTCGCAACGCGCCGCCAACTGCACTGGTGTGTAGATAGAATTAAATCCTGCCGGAGGATCCTCAGAGTGTCTTCACACGAAACGTTTGTCTAGGCGTGGACGTCGCGTTGACGCCACGTAGTCTCTGTGTAAACGCATACGCAGCGCTAGCGTCACGTAGACGTAATTGAATCGGAAAGACGTCGTGTTGACGAGGCGCTTGCGTTGCGTTTTTGCGGGGCTTACGCCGCGTATACGTTCGACGATGGCCTCCGCCGGACCCACGTCGGATGCGAAGACACCCTTACTCCGGCTTATGTGTCAGTTACCGTTAACGTTTGTCACAATCGGACAAATCCCGGGAAACTTAGTGTAGGCTCCATGTGGTGTTGAACTGCGACGTTACGATTGGTATTGCCATAATCACCATGCTTCGCAGACATGGTATACAATCAGCATGATATAACACATACACAACACACATTTCGTCATATAACACTGGTAGAGAAATGCTTTGAATCAAAATAAAATTTATTAAATATAGGTAGACTACAACTTCTTGTGGAAACTCTGACAGTAAAAGAGACTACAAATGCTTCCCACAATATTAGGTGTACTCCATTAATCACGTGATGTTATTTAACAACTTTTTAACCCGCCCCCCCACATGGTGATGTGTACAAAGTATCTTAAAAAAAAAAAACAGAATATTATCTTTAAATACGGGTTAACAGGTATAATCTAATTTAATTCTGGAAAATTAAGCACTGTGATAAAAATGTACAGACAGACATTAAGGTTGCAGTGGTGGTTTCTGATAAAGAAAAGGTGTAATCACGTGTGTGTTATCAGCTCGTATATGTCCCCACCGACGGGCACGAGCGTACCCTAGATTAGGGTGATAAACATTAGTAAAACATTTATTTGTACTGGTACATAAATATATTAAATGGACATTGTCCACGGATTACGGACCACGGATTACAGAGACTTTCTTCAACACTAACAAATGGATAAGCATCTTGCAAGTCAGCTGCTGGCACTGTGCTTTGTTGAAGATCAATTTCGGTCTCATCAAGCCACTCGGCGTCATCATTTTCACGCCCTACGCAGAGAATCTCTCGATCTACTGGTCGATCGTCGCGTGAGGATACGTGAAGGACGAACATTAAATACACGTGAAATGTCACTACACCCCCTCCCTCGTAGTGATATTTCGTATTTTTTTCCGAACTCCCTCCCCACTTTTAGAGCCTCACGTGATTAATGGACGACCCCTTTTTACGAGCCCAAAGTCCTTCGAGAGCTAACCCCACCGACATTGAATGTAATAATCTGGGATGATAATTCTTTTCTGATGACAAGAACACCTTCAATCTTCCTTGGTCTGCTAAATTAATCATAGGCCGGGAGGTGTAGACGTTATTTAGCATGTGCTTTGACCTAGTGCCGATTTCTGAATTGAGTAAATGAAGTTTAGACTTTATTCAGTTTCAAATGTTAAATTTTGCTACATTACATTGATGTAAACAAGACTTGAAGTAGCTTAGATTATACGCACTTTACTACTCAAATCAGAAACTGGGCGTTAGACAAGTTCCCGCCTCTAGATTTAGTTAGACAGCTCCGCGACGGCACAGGACAAACTCTTAACACGTACTTTGCAGGCTAAGTAACAAATTATAGACCTCGACCTAAGTGATTGTATGCAAAGGCACCCTTAGATTATATAACTGACCTTGAATGTAACCAGTAGATAAAAGCTATGCGTAACTCTTCATCATACTAATGTTGACTCTCCATTCCAGGTTGATCAATTTGAGTCTGAAATAGAGTCACTGCTAGTGGGTAAGAAGAAAAGATTGGACAAAGAGAAACAGGACCGGATGGAGGATCTTAAATGCAAGCTGGAGAAGCACAGGTTCCATATAAAGAAGCTAGAGACGCTGCTCAGAATGCTTGACAATATGTCCGTCGAAGTTGAACAGGTTGGTACTAATTTTTTTATTTTATACCTTTTGTTCTAAGTCTTTTTTTCAGCCAAAAATGTACTATCTTTGTTGACCACTTAAATGGAAAAAATATGCTTTTCAAATGAATTAGTGGCTGCAGTATGTATTGTGTTCAATCACACATTTGCTGCTTATACGCCACGGGATATAAAACCGTGAATATTATACCAAACTAGCTTTTGCAAGCAGACTTCATATAAAACGAGTAGCGCACATGCTGATCGGGAAACAGATCGCTTCTGTATCTACATTCGTTACAACACTATCGAGTAATCGTAAACCAATTAGGTGTATGTTCTATTAATGCCTGAGTCATAACAGTTGATCTAGGTCAGTCAAACAGAAAGTGTATTGAGGCAGATCAGTTATAATGACGTATCTCCCAAGTAATTATTTGGTGAATGTATCAATACGCCGAAGTTTGGCTTGCATCCATTTCAGTATGGAATTATTTCCGTCCACTTTAGGAACTACCCAATGTATACGCCAGATCTATGTAGTTTACGCTATAGATACTCAGACTACCAATTCGTGTTCTCATCACAGATCGAAAGTCAATCACTATGGGAACTCGAAATACCCAATGGCCTTTTCAGTATTTTTGACACATATCTATGGCTATTTTAAAGACATGAATTATAAATTTGAACGCAGTCGAAACTAAACTGAAACAATATTGTATTTGATGTTGGTGATTGAAAGCCTCAGATAAAATAAACAGTCCCAAAACTATTGCTGACTGTGTGTTGGCACTGACTAAGCATTCACTTAAAACATGTTGAAATCTCTATTTTACTCACTTTTATTAGTTGATTTTTGTTTCTCATCAGACAAGATTGTCTGTGAATATTTCGCCAGTGCGAACGCACCGTGAGACATTATAAAATGCCCTGTCTTTCCTTTGTTTATATTTTTTATAATTTACTTGTATATTTATGTGTACCAAAAACCAAAAGTTAATGACCAATCTTTCTCAAGTCTAAGCAGGTGTACCTTACATTGCAGATAAAAAGGATAAAAGAAGACGTGGAGTACTACATCGACTCGTCGCAAGACCCTGGCTTTGAGGAGAACGAGTACATCTACGACGATATCCGAGGGCTCGACGACATCGAGCTCAGCGGCGTCGGCCTGCCTGGCTCTGCGACCACCGACAGCAACAACAGTAATGACTCCGCGGGATCTCCTACTAGTATGCTCTCAGGTATGTATGCAACCTCTTTATTTATGTACAAGTTAATGCGTCACCTGATTAGCCAACAAGTTGTCTTTGTGTAAACTATTTCATCACCACTGCTCTCAAAAAGGGTGAAGAAAAACATGGTGAGGAAACCCGCATGAACTATAACCAAAGATCGCCCGCGGGTGAAAGCTAGTATCCCAGCAGTGGGCTAAATGCTATACGTGCTTGAGGGTCAGCTGCTGGAGTGACCAGTACTATCCCCAAAATCTGTCACCAGGCATAATGCTATTTCATGTATCTTTAACCGGCGTAGGGTCGCCTGTTCCTATATATGGTTGGCTTTAGTAGTGATTACAACAATTCCTTTTTTTTTTTAACAAATTCTAGATTTTTTCTATACAAAAATGTCCATTGTGTCAAAACAATTCGTATTCTGATATCCTGTGGTTGTGCGCTCGTACGTGACAAAGCCGAACCCCTAACAAAATGCCTCGTCATTTTGATGAAAAAACCATGACTAGCGAATTCTACACGACTTAACACATTTGTGTAGAATTCTTTACTACATAAATGAAATGGAACCAATTTTTTTCTAGATTAAGGTTATTGGCATAACTTTGTATGAAGAATTGGTTGCAGTATGATATCACATGCGATTGTAGCTGAACTAAAGACGCGTGTCGCGAGACGTTTTATTGTGTTGGTAGTCGTGAAAGAGGTCATGCAACCCAAGCAGCGGTACTTTTTGACGCGAATCTAATCACTCATTTGGCATAGAGCTTAATCGCAATAAACAAAAATCTCTGAAAGTACTGCAACCTGTCCTGTCCTGTCCTGTATTTCTCTAACATAAAGTCTAATATCTATGGTATATTAAAAAAGTACGTTTGCTTCTCTTTACCAGGTACAAGTCCAATAACATCACCAACGTTAGAGGTACACAACCATTCAACAGACTCCATAGACGTCGAGAAAAAGAAAAAAGAAGAGATCATAGCCAAAGTGAGTAGTCACACACACAATCATGTCATACCATTACACATATATTTATTATAATCATTATATTTCCAATGTACTGCTACGTGGAGTTTTGATGTGGATTTTCCAAATTAATTGCTTTTTATGATTAGTTTTGGGTTCTGAACTAATTTTCGTCAATCGAATCTTAGTAGTGTTATCGTGTCGAATCTTTTCGATAATATCGTTGATTCGTTACATTAGTTTCTCGTAAAGTGTTACATGTAAAACTGAATGGTTTTTCGTGTAAACTTCAGTAGAATTATGTTTACACAAATGTCTCAAAGTGTCTTATTCCTCTCTAAGGCTGCTTTCTTTTCGATGAAGTATTCCTAAATAGAGCTTATTAATGTCTAGTGATTATAAAGTTTCCCGTAAGATACGCCATGCATGCCATGGCAGGTCTCGAATATTGGGATGTAAGAAAAACAATACAAAAATATGTAGTATTTTTGTGGAATCAATTCAGTAAAAAGTCCCGGTGTCCCTTTTAAAGCATAACTGTTAGATATTTCGCAAACTGCATATTTTTTCAATCGTCAGAAAAAATACGACAGACTGATTTTCTAAAAAAAGATCTGTCATATTTATTCTTCAGACCACAGAAAAATCGGTCCCAAATAGAAAATAATTGGCCAAGTGATTAGTTAAATAATGAACTAATCTAAGGTTCTGTTACCATTATCTAGAACAACACGGGCGTAACTAAATAACACCAATTTTACAAAAGAGCCGCATGCCGCCGATATATTTTTGTTATAAATTACTTTTATCCTTCTGTAAAGATGGTGTGCTCACTTTTACGCCCTTTTTGTTCTAGGTGTGCGATCTGTCTTTTTCACCGACGATTCATACGAACTTGGTAAGTGCTGCGATATTTTATTAATTTAGTACCCTTGTTTATATAAAAAGTTCAAGAAAAACCCTTTATAGTGGCTGTATTAAGTGCCAAAATAAAAACAGGCACAGTTCAGCATATTTTACAACCATCTTTGTCCATTAAAGTTGATTCACATACAACTAAAACCTTTTTACATCACGATTTTACCGTGAATTTCTCCCAAAAATCTTCTTAGCGTGTCGATGTAATCTATAATGAGACAGCCCACAACTTAGCTGGTCCATTAATTCCTGTAGCGTGCACACATCAGGGCACGCAGGACACCATACTAAATGTCCCATTGTTTGTGGAACAACACCACATGCTAGAATGTTCTACATATAAAGTCCCACTGGAGCAGGTTTTCCTTGCTCCTCCCAAAAGTCGATGGAACCCAAAACCAATCTTCAAGTTGACACAAATGGTAAAGTGATGTTGTGTTGATATTTGCAGCCGGTAAAGCCACTGCCGCTGCGCGCGGTGAACGCGGGCGCGGTCAGTAACAGCACGTGTAACGTTAGTTCCTTGCTCAATAACTCCGCAGCATCCACCAATAGGTCAGTCCACTGACACAAGTGTATTTATTACCACCTTTATGTAATTTACAACCCACATTGCTTGAGGATTTCAATGGAAGAGTAATACAACTTTGAAAAAGTAGGAATATTGCTTTGGAGATCGTAAATTGTGATAATACAATCGTAGACGAACCTCTTAAGAGGTCGGTCGATCAATTCTCATAGTATACGTCATTATGAATGTCTTATGCCATGAGACTTATAAAATCGCATACAATGAACCCTAAATACAAAGATATAGCATTCTAATTGTAAGTGAACTATAGAAATAAACCGTAATCACAATCCAAAAAATTTGGAAGCTCATCCACGAAATTTTTCATGTGTTAGAAAAAGTGGTCTTGTCGATAATGTAAATAACGTAACTACCCGCAGAGAACAGCTCGAAATTCTAAAATGGGGGTTGCTATGACGTCATAAAGCAGGAGTTATTCCAGTGTGGGAAAGAGACAGAGCTATACAGGTCGTCTAGCGCCATCTCCTTCCCACACTGGAATTACTCCTGCTTTAAGACGTCATGGTAGGCCATCTGCATTCACCACTAAAATATGCGTAGAAGGAAAACGATACATTGAATATTTAAATTTGTTGCTCCTGCAGTTTGGTAGGAAAATGCTGAGCGTATCAAGGTTGCGAATATATTATCTACCTGTTATAGAAGTCATAACTATCATGAGATCGTATCATAAAAGAGACTATTTACACCCAAAAAAATCATTCGCGATAAATACATTAAAACCGGTCATATACATTTATGAACTCCAAAATAATATTTATCATTCATTCTATTGTATTATTTTACTGTACTGCTACTCATTGTGATGCATTTTATTATCTTCCATTGACAGTCCTCAACACTCGAATATGTAGTTAAAAATTCACATAAAAATGAGAACGCAAAGACAAACTTGCTCCAAAGTTATTTTTTTGTTCTCATTTAATTGCGCGCATGATTCAGCTCATTTAGAATAATAACTTTAATTTCCAGATAATTTGTACTATGAAATTTGGTATTTTGATACAATAAGCTTAGAAAGTTACAAGTTACAGTAGTGTTTGTTTGGATGTAAATATATTGATTAATAACACGATTGCTTGCACAGCTGTACACGAAATCACGCTAGTAATTACCATTTAGCATAATTTAAGTATATTTTACAGCTAAAAGTGCATAAAAGTTGCATTTCTAACTCCGCCAATACGAAAGTGCCGCCAAACATTGTAACCTTCAAAGCTTATTGTAAAGGGCAGTTAGCGACATCTCTTCAAATCTCAATGAAATATCTAGGAGACGGATTTGAGACGCGTTGCATCCTATACTGATCTCTGCGGTGCAAGCAATAAGTTTCAAAGTCTATTAGTTGTCTGCGTAGGATGTGCATACTCATAATTTATACATGCTGTTATTGATTTTATGTGATTCTATTTATAAAAGATAGTGTAAGTCACTTGTGCAGTATCGGGTACGCACGTTTTGCTTGCTGATAACATTCTCTTTGATGTTTGATCTTGTTCCTGTATGTTTTGGGGGATAGAAGGTTTTGTGCAGTGTTGGTAAACAATCGTGAACGTAGTTATCGTCAACACGTGTCGCGTGTTTTTCAAGGGCAGTCTAAAGGGGGTGTCTGATTGTTGCGTTTTCATTTTTATCCGCCTGATGTTTGACAAAACATGTTTTGTAGTGATTTCGGACGTGTTACTCACTTTTACGCTTCAAAGTTTGTTGAAACACGTTACTGAGGTGGACGCAACAAGTGGTTTAGTTGTGTCTCTGACTGAATTCATTGTTTGTCGTCGACTATTGACATTGAGATAGAAGGGATGTGTCTAGCATGACGTTAGCGTAGCGCTGTGAGTGCTAGGTTCAGTGCAGTGAGCGTGCGTGTATGTGCAGTATAAGCAACAACACGGGCGGCGCGTCGGGCGCCAGCACGCCTAGCAAGCAGCCGGCCGCGCCCAGCCCGCCGCACGCCGCGCACGTGTCGCACGTGCCGCACGTGCCGCACGCGCCGCACGTGCCGCACCACCACGTGCGACAACCCAGCTCCAACACCAACAGTAACAGTAACAATACCGGTGAGTGTTTACCAATGTTTGTGCACTAACCGTTGGTTTCTGAACACCTAAATGGGCAAATCAGCTGTGAAACTTCATGTCAGTTACTATAATATTATGTCTTTATCTGTAGTTTTTTTCATAAAACACGATTATTATTTTTTGGTGTATTCGTTTGTGAAAACTATTGGATGTTTTGTAGTTTTCACTATTTTTTTTAAAGAATATCGTTTAGGTTTTATTTTACAGAAACATTAATATTTTATTTATTAATAGATAAGTTGGTTGAATTATTTAGGCTTTCAGAAACCAGATAATAGTGAGTTCATACTTATTTAAGTATGGACTTCTATGACAGCTATGTTATGTGCTGTCACATTACATCATGTTTTATGTATTTACAACTTGTGAGTTAAATATTCTTACATCTGTGAGTACATATGTATTTATCACTTTATTTTAAAACATGTGCTATTATTAACTCAGCAAAGTTGTCAATATTGTATTGTTGAGTTGACAGAGTCGTTGAAATAATTTATGATGTTCATATTTTATGTTATTCTTCATGAACTAACAATGTTTCAGTAAATAACGCAGCAAGGTTTACATGATTGATATTAACGCTTTGAAATTTCGACAAAACAGGGGCCTTAGTCTGCTATTGCAATACTAGTGCTAGTGCAATGCTAGTGTCAGAATGGTCTATCATTGATTTAATAAGGCCCCGCGCAGACGAATTACCCTTTGTACGCACGTCAAACGAGTTTCGAACGCGCTCCAATACGCCGTGGGCTAGGGGCCTTATTAAATCAATGATAGACCATTCTGACACTATTGCAATAGCAGACTAAGGCCCCTGATAGTCCGTAGCCATTTGTTTGTATTTTACCTGTATTCTAGAAGAAATTATGAATAACAATAGCGACCCGCCCCGGCTTCGCACGGGTGCAATGTTATTCATATAAACCTTCCTCTTGAATCACTCTATCTGTTAAAAAAACCGCATCAAAATCCGTTGCGTAGTTTTAAAGATCTAAGCATACTTAGGGACAGACAGCGGGAAGCGACTTGTTTTCAGGGTTCGAAAATATCCGATATTTATTATAAATATCAAAATATCGGATATTTATGATATATAGTATGATATATATCCATTTTGTATGAAAGCCATATTATTATTTTATTGTATTATTTATGTATACTATTTGCATATGTGTTACATTCACATAATAAATAAATAAATAAATCATTTAATAAACAGTTATATTCTATAAATACAAAAGTTATTTAATGCTTCATAAATACTCAATAATGAAGTAAAATCGTTTCTGCACTTTGTCAATATTCTATTCTTTGTAAAAAAAATAATAGAGAAAACACAAAAAAAAATCTGA
This sequence comes from Eugnorisma glareosa, assembly GCA_947578425.1. Classification (NCBI taxonomy): domain Eukaryota; kingdom Metazoa; phylum Arthropoda; class Insecta; order Lepidoptera; family Noctuidae; genus Eugnorisma; species Eugnorisma glareosa. Next base: position 18,056,447 of record OX387973.1, on the reverse strand, counting down.
CACGACTGACGCCATTGATCCCGGCAGAAGTGTTGCCATTTATGGATTAGATAGAACTTACTATTAGGGAGTATGTTTTAACTCTACTCCAACGTACTCTACATTTGGGAAGTAGAAATACCGTAACAAACGCCAAAAATTACTTAATAATATAAAATGTTTAAACCATTTTTGTATTGATATATACCATAAAATATCATTTGATATATATCATGATATATATCCTCGAACCCTGCTTGGTTTATACTATGTAGTGATGAGTGTGATATGATTATTAGTGATTGAAGCGAAGGCATACAGTTGTATTGCTGGGGACTTAGTTCTGCCACTTTTCTCCTAAGCTCAAACAATAGGAGGAAATGGTGAAGGTCGAGAGTTTTAAGGGACTGTTTTGTGTAACATAAAAAGTGCTGATTATTAGCCTAGTCTGAATAAATGACTTCATTATAAAAGATTTGAGTTAAGGGTTTGGAAGGAATAAGAACTTAATACTCTTCTGTAGCTTCGTTGATTACAAGATAAATAACAATTCATGTTATTTCGTGCGTCATTCGACTTTCATTTGTTTATTTAAGGATTTCGCAGAAAAAAAATGAATTCAGTGAAACAAGGAAGTACCCTGACATATTTGACTGACATTCTGACAATAATGCTTGCCAAAATAATTCTTACGTGTGATTGGCAACCGGAACACAGAAATAGCCCTATTACTGTCGTCTGCTAATCAAATATATGGCTCCAAACTTAAACAAATTACATTTAACATACCCAAATAATCGGGATATTTCCCAGCACAATACCTTCATTAAAATAAATTATCATCCGCTTCTGAAACCGCAAATTCCGGCTGAAACAACAATTATGAAACCCAACTAGGCACCGCCATCGAACTTCCTCCACTAACGATAACAACACAAACAAACACCGAGCCAGGCATAATTAAAAACACACGTTATCATTACAACTAAACGCGATAACGTACGCTTCCATTGTTTACAAAATAAACAGACCGTTTATCGACGCGAATGAATGGAACACGGCCACCGACAAACTCGTTACGAAAACGATTAATCGCACATTGGCATTCCGCCAATATTCGTAAAATTTGCTAAAAACTGGCCGTAAGCCAGCGCGATGACATGGCGAGAGCGTCGGCTCAGTCACTAGGCTGCATCGGACGAGACCTGTGCCTAACTTTAGAAATAATTAAGAAAACATAATAACAATGGTTTCCCGCGCGAATGTAGGATAAATATGGACGATGGTAAAGATATTAATGTCGAGTTTGTGTGTGCATGTTTTTCACAAAAGAGTTTCGGTGGTGTTGTGAAGTAACGCGGGTATGTCGAGAACTGCGTAGTTTAATGTTTTGTGTGGTTTCCGTGAACTTCAATGGCTGTTACATAATGTTTTTGTTATGGTGTGTTGATGGTCTATGGGAAACGTCTTATTGTTCGTTCTACATCGAGTGTTTTTGTTGCGAAGTGAGGGTACCTAAACAAGGCCACGCTGTTGTCATATGCTAAAAGCTGTAAGCTATATCTAAATAATCTAGATTAGCACTTAAGATTGTTTTATGCCAATCTGGGACCATGTGAAATGAAAACAAATTTGATTTTGCAAATGGCTCATGTTGTTGACAGCTGTTGTAATGTCAAATCTACTACGTTTCGTAAACTTGACATTGCAGCTTGTGTTTTTGCGTGTTTACTGTGTCTAACCCCAAAACAACGTTTTTTTTGTCAATTTATCTGCTCGAGAATTTTGTAAAGTAAAATTGAAGGTATTAACACAATAATTTTGTCCAATAACTGATTGGCATGGTGGATCTAATCTCCTATTGGCAAGTTGCACTATAACTACCTTTCATTCTTGGCTCACTGTTTTCTTTGTATGCGACAATAGTGCTTTATTTTCACATGGGTGTTAAAGTGGACATATTAACATATGGTACGTTATTTATTTAATTAGAACATGATTTACTGCCGATATGAACATCTTTACATAATATGTGGGTATGTTGTGTATTTGTTTACTCATAAACTTACTTTTTGTGGTTAGTCTTATTATTTTTCATTGCTGGTAGCCACTAGTTGGCAACATAAATGCAGTTTACCGTTTAATAGTGTTAAATTAACTAAATTCACGTCGTGTTCTTTATGAGGGTAGATGAAGGTAGTTAAGAACGTGGTTTAATGCGATCTTACATAGATACAACCATAAAGTCATTCCTTTTCCTCTCATAGGGGTAGGCCAAATGATTATCATTTTGCTTTCATCCACGTTCATACATCTAGATGTCCCCTAGGCACGCCAATATGTATGACCAGTTATACAGTGGCGTGCCTAGGGGGCCAACAATACGGCAAACCCTTAAGAGCGGCCAACCCGTCATTCTTTTCATACAAACGCTCGTACGTGATTATGCCGTTGTTACACATCTATCTTTGAATTTTTTGAACTAATAGATATTTTGTGCACTTTATCTAGGTTTCTATGGATGCAAAAAATAAAAAAAATTATAAACAAATTCAGTATAAGCCTCCAAAAATTGCTATTTTGCACAAATTTTACCTGAACTTTGGCCGTTCATAATGTACTCATAAACTGAAAAATAAAGAAAACATCTCGATAGAAACCTTGCACATGTAATGGAGATTCCTAATGACAAGTACTTATTTCACACACTTGTAAGACTTATTCAAAAACACATATTTCCTGGAACAAGTTTAAGTAATTTCCGAACACTATTTTTCGTTAAATGTCATCGCGTTAGGCGGTATGAGGTGCGTGGGAGACGAGTTGTGCGGGGTAGGGGCGGGGTAAGTTGGGGGAGTTGAAAGAAAATCGACCATGACCATGCTCGCGTTGACGATAGACGGGCCGGGAAGGGCCCTCTTAAGGCGAGCAGACTGTCGAGAAACCCTTATACGGGTAAGCCAAGATTTTAGGCTTCTATGAAACTACCGCCGCTAGCCATCCACGCGCGCCGGTTACGATCTTTAGGTACATACCCTTCTTAAACAAAGCCTACCTATTGAATATCTTTATCCAACGCTACTCCATTATTATTATTTATTGCTTTTTATACAGAAACATCCGGTCATTCATGTTTGTTAAACATTTTGTTCCACGCATATAATTTAACAGCATAACCATAAAAATGTTGTTACTTTCAAAATATTTATAAACGTATTTATTACAATGTCGTCGTATTTATATTTGAAGGGGTCGTTTACACAAAACAGATGTTCTTTCGACCGATGCGTCAGAACAACGACATTTTTTAAACTGAATCATTCAATTTCTTTTGATTCGGTTACTATATAATACTTCTATACTAATATTTAGAGGTAAAGTTTTGATCTTGTGAGTTTGTGAAGTTGTAGGGGGTAATCTCTGTCACTACTGAACCGATTTTGAAAATTATTTCAATAATAAGAAGCTGCATTATCCCCGAGTGTCATAGGATATAAAGGGTGTAACGAGACCGTTAACGAAGCCGAAAGCCACTTATTCTCCCCGTCATTGCGATCATTTTTTTTGTTCTAGACCATACCAGGGAAGCTTCTAGTTACGGAGATATTGGGGGTCAAAGTTCCAACTACTACAATTCTTTTTTTAAAAATACTTGTTTTTATTGTAAGATTTTTACTTTAAACACCTCCACGACCGCCGTCCTATTCAATCCATCCATCAACACAGTGTTTTGAGTCCGTTACATTGAGTCCTACCGTAAAACGTGATATTTCACCTAAAAAAAAAAAGTCGTTTCCAAACAATAATTTTTGTGTAAAGTTAATTAGTTTGATGTACAGAATGCGTGGTTGACGGCTTCGGTCTTGTTACACCCTGTATTTACAACGTGCTCGTGGGATAATTTCGGACCAAAACGCCAGTGAAGCCGTGGGCAATAAAACTAATTTGGGGAAAGTAATGGCACCATTTATCTATTTTTCTCTCATTACTCGAAAACCAGTATTGCCAGGGGTACCGTGTTACCCAGAAACTGGATGACGAGATTGGCAGTCGCTCCATAAAACACTGGTATTCAGTTACATCTGGTAAGACGTAAAACAACATTGGTCCAACATTGTTGGTCAAAGGCAAATGATACCGACTCGAAGACAAAGTTGATATCTAGCTAAATAAAAACTGTGAAGAAATACTGAATTAATTTTAACATAGCGGTCAAACAACCTATAACCTCCCTCTTTTTGCGTCGGGGGTTAAAAAGTACTACTTAACAGATTTAAATACAATCTTAAACAAATTATACTTACAAGGAAGTTATGAACTTAATTAATTACCGCTGAAGTTCTAAAGCTACCTGAAGCTTTAAAAGTGAAAGAAATTATACAAACTAGGTCAGCGTGTATTGATCCGCACCGGTCGCCTCTTTTGATATGAATTACACGTATTTATAAGTAGTAATGAGAACTGCTTGCAATCTGTTAGCTACTTGATAAGCCATTGATTACTTGTGTTATCAATGGTAAATTGGAAACAGGACCCTGTATTGGGGTATTTGATAACCAGATTTAATTCTTCATGTTAGACTGAACCGAACTTTCTCAAAGCCAATTCAATTAAATCCTTTGCGAATATATGAATACTGGATCACTACTACGTGGCATGTTATTTGTTTGGCTGTTGTGGGTGGCTTTCAATCAATCACAACAGAGGTTTGACAGATTACAGTGATCAGGAACTGAATGTAAAGATATAACATTAATTGTTTTCTAAGTAAGGGTATGAAAACATAAAAAAAAACGTAAGCGCACGTGCTCAAGTTATAAGTCGAGCTACAAAATAACTGACAAATTCTTGCACTGATTGGACAGGTCCACTCAAATCTATGTCGTTCTTTCTTCAAGAGACCATCTCGGACACTAATCTGCATAGTCCTCATGTGAGTTAACCAAGATTATGTCTGGACTTTAAAAGAGCCTATGACCTCTGAGTTTGTTTCGGCTGTTTCTTCTCAGAGTAGTCAGGTGCGAAACAACGGCCCCATCTAGTTTAAAAAAAGCGACGTGTAAAAGTGTTTGTAAAAACCTATTTGCAAAATAAACATAATTTATCAAGCAAAGGCTGGCTCAACCTTTTGACAGTGAAGTATATAATTTGCGAGTTAAACTGTATTATTCACCTGTTTCAGTCACGCAAACCTTCAATTCACTTCAATTGTCTGAATGCACATAAAAATTTATTTGTAAACAAACAATTTACTTTTCCGCAAGTCAATTTGGCAGTGGCGGTTTTACATCTACTTAACTATGTACATACATAAGTAGGTGTAAAACAGACACTAGTACCTAAACGTAACGTAAATATTAAGTGTGCCTTTACAATAACAATACTAGCCTTTTACTGTCCTACTGCTCAGCAAAGGCCCATTCTCACACAGATTGTTTTAAGTCGAGCCTATTACCATCAACCGAGCATAAATACTGAGAAATTTCTAATGGAAAAACCCAATAACACTTCCCGATACGGGAATCGAACCCAGGACCTCATGCTGAGCAGTCGCGCTGGCGACTACTCCACCAACGAGGTACTAACAAAATAAAATCACAAACCAGTACGAAAAAATCACTTTAAAAAGTTGCTCAGTGTGTTTACATATTAGTACTCGTAACTGCACGTAACGTAAATAGGAAATAAATACGTCAGAGAATCCTTGTACATACGTTTAGTATTAGTACCGTGAAATGTATTGATAGTGCCCTTACGTTGAACCGGTTGAACGTATTCGTAGTACTACCAGTACTACTGAGTCACTCACACAGACACGACCGCCACGTGCGGGCGTGCGTGTGACTGCGTTTGTTTATAAACAGCGAGACGTGAAGCGTGAGCGATAATCGGACACGTTTTATGGTTTTGATAAGGTGATAATGTTGGTTTGTGCTGGCAGTGAATGGTTAAAGGAAACTCAATTACATTCGAACAAGCTGTGTGTTTGAGATTTTCCATCGAGAATTTTAAGAAGCCTTAGAAGATGATTTTCCAAAAAATATTTATTTAATTAAATGGCACTTCAATGACTAAAAACATACATAAACATAAATCACAAGCTATTTTAGGTATAGTGAATTTGTCACTTATAGAAGTCCACAGAACTCGCAGAATATTACAGAATTTAAGTACCTAATATAATAAATTAAAAAGTTAAAAGTGTTTTAAAATGATGCAACTTGTATTTAGTTATAAACAGAAGCCCAACTTTCACGCTTTAAACTTCAATGACGAACTTCCGTACAACGTTTAATCCCATCAAATACGAATTTTCAACTAGCAAACATGGGGCGTTAAGGGTGAACTAGTCGGTCATACTTCTGTACAACGTAGTATGGCGATTACTCCACTGTTTGATACGTTCAAAATAAAATATTAAATCGATTTGTCTCATCATTATCTAGCCCTTTATGGAAACAAAAAAGTAAAAACATATATATGTTTTTCTTACTTTTTTTTTCCATACTGGGGGCCTAAAACGGAAGCTTTATCAGAATCATAATATGAATCACGTTAAAAATTTAAAATTCTTCTGATTCGTATTATTATTCCGATAAAGTGGCCGTTTTAGGCCCTCAGGTCTAGATAATGATGAGACAAATTGATATCATTTTTTATTTTGAACGTACACCATCAAACAGTGGGGTAATCGCTACACTACGTTTCGTTTGTTTTGTATCGAAGTATGACCGACTAGTGTACCCTTAAGCGTTTACTTACGTAGTACTCTTAGAAATGCTGTATTGCGTTACAGAAACAACGACCGACGACGCGTGTTTTAATAGTCTTCATAATTTTTGCTTATTTCGCATCTCTACTGCCATACATGCGCCGGTTGTGGTAACTTCACACTTAACTGCCATTGTTATACGTAAAAACACATTTAACTATAAGACTCCATCACTGATGACACTTATACAAATACAGTACTTACGTGTCCTTATTTCTGTCTGCAGATAATGAACTAGGCAGCCAGTCTGCGGTCAATCTGACGTTCGGTAGGCACGTCGGATTGACTGTACGTCGGATCTCCAGCCTGGTTGCCTAGGGTGTTTATAAAATTGTAAAAAAAATCATGTGTGCCGTTGAAAAGTACACGATTTGAGAATATTTCAGGTATTTATGTAAACTGGCGTTTTGTTGGCTGTGTTTGTTCGGAGGAAGTTAATGTGTTGTGTTTATTGCAGAAGTAGTGGAGAATGGTCCGGTGTCGACTACACCCGCGCACACAGCCACGCATCTACCGCCTGCGCCCACGCAACCACCACCCGTGAGTACTAGAATCCAACTACTTACTGACTGACTAGCCTGAATTGTCACCATGACCTCTCTCTTCTCCAAAAAAATATCTTCTACTGGTCAACGCCAGTGTCTATAACTACTAACTAGCATATATTGTCCCACAGCTGGGCCACCCTCTTCCTTCTCTACAGAATTACTGTCTTTCACTGTTGCTGGCCAGAATTTATCATCTAAACGATAATAATAATCTAACTGTCTCAAAACTGCACATTAATGTTTTTGTGTTGCCTAAAAAGTTTAATATTTCTCCAATGAAATTCTTCACGCCTTTATTCGTTATTTTTTACGGAGCGATAAGATTAATTTCAAGATATTTTTATGTAGAAACCAGAATAGATTTAACTCGTGCACTAATATTGTATTTCCCTCGACAGACGTCAAAGAGTTCGTCAGTGCCGCTACTTGGGTCGAGCACGAGTGCGAGCGAAACAGCGGCGTCACCGCTCACCATCAACGGGCCCAGCCAGCCGCAGCATCACACGCCGCAACATGTCGCCAACAAGTACGTACTCACAACAATGTTAAACGTAACGCTGTGTTCTTGTCTGCTACCTAACTAAAGCTGTACATGAATCTTTTGGCGCGTGGCTGAAATCGGAACTGACACCACCATGCACCTTGCATAGTTATAATAAATTGTATTCGTCCATTTAAGGACTATCCACACATATCAGGGCTTGCCCGGGACGTGAACGGACGGAGCCCTCAAAAAAATATCGGTGTGTACATTTTATATGAACTCACACACGTCCGTGTCTGGGCCGGCGACGAAGCTTCAGCGCCTACATACATTTGGCCCACGGCCCTGTCACGTCCCGGGGACGGCCCTGTTATGTGTGGATAAACCTTTATTGTGTCCGAAGTTACTCAGCAGGTGAGTTGACGACGCATCTTTGTTGTTCGTACAGGCCATTATATTTAGGCCAGGAACAGTAGTGTGTCAGGAAGGGCGCCAGAAGTAGGTCAGTTGGGTACCCACGGTAGTAAAGGGTTCAATACTTGATAGAAATTATGTACTTTTTTATTTTGTGGTTTCATACAGATTTTTGTGACTTTTAGCGAGAATTACTATAATTTTGGGAAAGCATTTTCGGTAGCAATTTAGTAAAAATACCGAGGATCAATTCTAGAACAATTAAACTCGGTTTACCATGCATTTTAAGTAGCTGTGTAATATATCAGCAGACAATGTACACTTCTACACTAAAAAGATTTGTATTTTTTGTAACGATTAAACTCGAATAACCACTGGACCGAATTCAAAAATTCATTCAACCATTAGAATGCTACATTATCCCTGAGTAAAATAGGCAATATTTTTACTGTAAAATAAATGTGCGAGCCGGTCCAGGCCACTAGTGTTTTTATAAAAAATCCCATAAAATCAGACAGGAATTAACGCTCACGGCATATTGTAGGTTTACATACGTCCTATTCATTCCGGCTAGGCTAGGACAATGTACCGCTCCCTTAAACCGGGTCGCACAGTGAGCCGGTTAGCTTATAATATGTAGGTTAAGAGTAGCAAGGTCACTAGGTCAGGCGGTTCAGAGGTCAGATAGAATAGGATCAAGGACTAGTGCACAGACAAACGTGTATGCACTAGTATTAGCTTTATAAGTATATTGATGTTTATTATTTGTAGGTAGATTATTTGTATGCCAGTCTGTTTTCTGATGGGGTAGGCGGAGGGGCCAACTTATTTTCCGAATTGAATTTATTGTACTAAAGTATCTTATATTATTCAAGATTTAATAATACGAAAGTATACAATATATACGATGTACGGGAATGATATACATCAATGGCGTTTTAAATGAGAACTTCGTTAGTCTAATCATTGATGTAAAGGGACTCCACGTGCAATACTAATACTGCAATATTTTGGATAAAATCCCGGCAATTATACGAGCAACAATGACTGATGAAATATGACGTCCAATAGGTGTTGTAGTTCAAAATCAAAGCATTTATTTCAGTTACAGGCACTTATGAATTGTCGAAACAAAGATAACAATTAAATGTAGCTACAGTCCCAGTCACAAGGCATAAAAACTGTGAAAGTACTGTAGTTGCCCATTCCCTAGCATAGATCTCTATGGAGAAGAACGGGCAAGAAATTCCATGGACACTCTGTTAAATCAGCATATTGTTACAAAACCTTACATCATTCATATTGAGATGGTACATTATGTGAGAACGATGTAGCAAGATGTGCACATTAAAAGTGTCCACAGTAAAAACAAAAAAGACATTTCACAGTAGACAGTAGTAATTTACTAGTTGCAGAATATTGTTAAGTAACATAACACACCTTTAATCCCCGAAGTGTTAGGCAGAGCTGTACCTAACAGTACACACACATTTCACCAGTTACGAGGGTGCGTTTTTAAGTTCGCGGAATGGGAGGGTAGGATATAAATAAAGGTAATTAACGGGGTGGCCACTACTTCAGCCACTCAATATAAGTAAAAATACCAAGTTTTATCTTAATTGGATCATTAGTCTTTGAACTATCTTCAATCAAACAACTCAATCGGGAAGAAAGTGTGAATTATGGAAAAAATCGAGTACCGTGCCGTTATAAAGTTCCTTACCAAGCAAGGAAAGTCAGTTCAAAACATACTGGAAGAGATGGAATCCGTTTACGGGGACTCTTGCCCGGGTAAAACCATGGTTTACAAGTGGCACAGTCTCTTTAAACAAAGCAGGACCTCACTCGAAGACGATCCAAGGGCCGGACGGTCGATTGAGGTGACTACTCCGGAAATCGTTCAAAAAGTAGAAAAAATTATATTGGAAGATACCAGACTAAAGAAGAAACAGCTTGCAGAATTAGTTGGAGTATCGGATACGGCAATTTTCAAAATTCTACACGATCATCTTGGTATGACAAAGGCCAGTGCAAGATGGGTTCCAAGAATGCTCACGCCGCCTCAAAAATATCGCCGCGTGGAGTGTTCTCGCACGTTTTTGGACCTCTGTAACGAAGATAAGGATGGCCTTTTGAGTCGAATTGTTACTGGAGATGAAACTTGGGTTCATCATTATGAACCTGAGTCAAAACAGGACTCTATGCAGTGGCACAAAAAAGGCACACCACCACCCAAGAAGTTTAAAGTGTCACAATCGGCTGGAAAAATTATGGCAATAATCTTTTGGGATTCGGAAGGAATCCTGTTGACCGATTATAAAGATTAAGGCGTTTCTATAACCGGAGAATACTATGCTTCAATCCTCGAGAGTTTAAACGAAAGCATTAAAGAAAAAAGGAGGGGAAAATTGACAAAAGGTGTGCTTCTTCTTCACGACAACGCGCCTGTTCACAAGAGCCGTGTTGCGTTGGCTGCCCTGCATAAAGTGGGCTTCGATATTTTAGACCACCCACCCTACAGTCTAGACCTGGCTCCCAGTGATTATTATCTCTTCCCAAAACTTAAAAAAGAACTTCGTGGGAAGAAGTTTTCAACCGATGAAGAAGTGAAGGACGCAGTTTCAGCTTATTTTTCGGACAAAGACAAAACATTTTTTTATGAAGGTATTCATAAGCTAATTGAAAGATCTGAAAAATGTGTTAGGGTAGCAGGTGAATATATTGAAAAAGAAAAATAGTTTGGTATATTTATTTTCACTTTTTACCCTCCATTCCGCGAACTTAAAAACGCCCCCTCGTATATGTGCTAAGTATTTCAGCATTTTAGGGCCAGTAACTGTGAGAGCTCTTTAGCATTTAAAAAAATCCTGCTCATATGTTTGTCAGTGGTCGAGTAAGCGAAGCATCGAGTACGGCAGCACTGAGCGCCGGCAGCGGCACGCCCGCGCACGTGGCGCACGTGACGCACGTGACGCACGTGGCGCACGCCGGCACCGCCTCGCTCAAGAGCATGGCGCAGGAAGCCGTGCAGCGCGCGGGACTGGACCAGACACACCAACAGGTACGATATACATCATCGTCCACACCCCGACTTCAGCCACTGCTGGGTATAGGCCTCTCTTTGCTTATGCTAATCTTCAAACTCCTGGCCAGCCTCATCCCTGCCAGACGCCCAAATGCTGGCATTTGGAACCTCTAACTGAAAATGAGTGAGGCTCTTTTCTGTAACAATTTGCAAGGATAACATCACATTTCGCTTTGTGCCCAGGAAGAAGGCATTGGCATTAGTGAAAAGCCTTTGACCTACCTAAGCGACGGGGTCTAACGTCACCCAAGTGAATGAATGAGCCAATCTAACTATGCCAGCTTAATCTGAAGAATTTACATTTACATGCTATATTTTACATTCTATCTTGAATACAATGTAACATGTTTTTTCATTAAAAATTACAACCAGAAAGTAACACATACCTTTAAAGTTGAAAGCAAGTTCATTAACACCGCTCTTTGTGTATGTTTCAGAACCTAAGACGAGGGGCTCCCCTGGCGCAAGCGCACATTCCTCCGTTACTGGGCGTCGCACCGCTCGGCCCGCTACCACTTAACTCTGTAAGAATACCCTGGTTTATTTGCTTTTTAAACTTCTTTTTACAGCAATATAGAGAATGCCGCCACGCTAAGTAATAGAAGTAAATATGGTGCATTATCAGCTTATAATTTTCACACTGGGAAACAATCTCAAAGTTTAAGCTCCTCTGTGGAATCGTTGTCACATTGCATGTGCGTATTATTGTTGCCCAAACACAAAAGGGATTGGCTGGCAAGGTGAGGGTTACAACGCGTTAAAAACAAGTATGGTGATCAAGACCACACTCAATTACATCCTTATGTAAAATGTCTACTTTGGGGCTCATTGGCAAATAACACTGTAACCTAGGTAATATTTTAAGCTAAGTACTCATGCCATCTCACTCTATGTTAAATCTATGTCCCTACTTATTACCTCGATGATAAACTATTATGTATGATGTACGGATCAGGTCTTAGCTTCAGTAAGCTAAACCTTAGCCTAATCAAATTAATGATACTGATATATTTGCAGGAACATCAGCTACAATTCCAAATGTTGGAATCGTCGTTCTACCACATGCCGCACCCGTCCGACTCGGAAAGAACGAGGGTATATCTGCCGAGAAATATATGCCCCACGCCTATATACTACAACCAGGTCAGTTATTTACTTAATAAAAGTTTGATTTCTTACAATTTCGTTGATTAATCCTGTTATTTTAGCTGTTTGAACTATATTTATGTCTCACAAGTTACCGCTAATAACGACGCATTGTTAATAGTTAGTTTTCCCACGGTTGTGCAAGGCCAACTAAAGTTGCTACGTGCAAATGTGAAGCTAAGTATTATATAGTAGCTAAGTAGTATTAGTTAAAATCATTTGTAAACGCATCTTTAGCTGAAACTATTCTGTACTTGGACAATATTCGAAACATTTTATCTCGTCTTGTATTATTTTGCATTCAAAGTGTCCTCAAAATGAGTTTCAATTAATAATCATATTTGGCGATAGGCAAACGGCGCTGCGTTAGTAAGAACATAAGAAGAAATAAGAGACCAACAGTTGGCTAAGCACATGAGAACCCATTTTGACTGAATGTTTTGTAATGTTTCCAGGTGCTACTCCCGCACTCGGACTCTGTGGAGTTCTTCCAGCGACTATCGACGGAAACGCTGTTCTTCGTGTTCTACTACATGGAAGGCACGAAGGCGCAATACCTCGCCGCCAAGGCGCTCAAGAAACAGAGCTGGCGCTTCCACACCAAGTACATGATGTGGTTCCAGAGGCACGAGGAGCCGAAGGTCATCAATGAGGAGTATGAACAGGTGAATACACAGTTTGAGCGGTTGACCCGTTAGAAAATATGTTTTACTATATCATTATCATAAGCTAGGCGTTTTCTTCACGTAAAAGGCAAATTATTTGTAAGAAATCCCATTTCACAATCTAATCTTATAATTCAGTTGAGTCCTAATTCGTGTCATCATGATATTTGACAGTAATGTTAGAAACAACTGTATGTTTCGCTAAGCAAATGGGGTCCGATTTAACTGGATAACTTGTAATGTTGTCTATGTATTGTTCCAGGGCACATATATCTACTTTGACTACGAAAAGTGGGGCCAGCGCAAGAAGGAGGGCTTCACGTTCGAGTATAAGTTCTTAGAGGATCGTGACTTGAACTGAGCGTGACAGTGTACAGTAGTGTCGCGCGCCGCTCGCGGCCGGAGTCGGGCCGGAGCCGTGCCGGGCCGGAGCCGGGCCGGGCCGGAACCGGGCCGCGCCCCCCGGCCGGCGACTTCATTCCTTGTTGCAGTATTGTACTACAGTGCGTGATGCGTCTGTGATGGAACCCGAGCTAGTGTCGCGAGTGCCGCGTAGCGCCCGCGCGCGAGACTGTGCCGTCGGTACCGACTGGTATACTGATCTGATACTGACGCGTGACGTGTGACTCCATGGATGATGTTGAATGATGTGTTGTCTGCTACATTTTTTTTTGTGTGTGAGATTAGTCGTAGTGTATGGGTGACAGTAACCACGGGAGGCCTATTGCCCGGCGGTGGACAGGTGTAGACTTAATACTTCTGTCAGTACTACCGACGTCGTCGCACAGCTCTCGCGGGCGAGGGCTACCCGACGGTCACCGCGTACATTAAGTAAATTCTAACTTAAACAATAGAGTGTATTTGAACATATTCTGGCAGTTTTGTAAAATGGAATAATTTGTGAGGACGAGAAGTCATTTAGTATTGAAGCCGAAGTGTTTGTAAACTGTACACAAGAACGAACAAGCGAAAGATAACGTGAAGATTAGTTTCAGCCATACAAGGTTGTTAGTAGCGAAACATGTGATATTGTTATAGGAGCCCGGGCCGGCCTCGACTGCGCAGCACTCGGCGCCGGTGTGCGGCAGGCCGCTCGTGCGCGGGCCCTTCCGCTCTGTTGTGCGGTACTGGTGTAGTCCTATCCGCCGCGCAGCGAGCGGCCTGGCATCGGCCACCGACGACACCTAAAATGATGTAAAGTTAAATCTCCATTAAACGGCTAACGCACATTTTAATTGTAGTACTTTTATTGGAGCATTTCTAGGAGTGATTGGCTTGAAAATATTATTTAATAAAAATTAGCAGACGTATTTTACGGACTGGCAAGATTTGTTAAAGGAAAGTCGATTCGAGGACGTCCCGGGTCATTTGTTTTTTAACTTGTGTATAGACATTGGAATAGTTTGAAATTATTTTAAGTGCTAACTAGCGCGCACCACGCTCGTCGTATTTGTGATCTTAATTTTTGTAGACTGACTAGTTTTCTTGTAATTGTGATCAATACTGACGAGTGTCAGTGTTCTATGAAACGGATAGTTTCGCGGAGCATCAGCGGGAGCGTGGTGCGCGCAGGGAGATACCTAAATATAACTACAATAAGGACCTCCAGTGTGATTTCATTAGTTTGCTAAGTAATACACTTTTTCACCTCTAAAATTATGTATATTTTAGTTAGTGCATTTAAATTTGAACAAAAGTTAAATTATGTAAGAGCATGCATGTCACACTGCCAATGTATTATATAATTGGATAGTTATACGGTATATATATATATATATAAATTGTACTTATTTATTGTTTGTGATAAATTTATCGTGATGCACCGGCACCGCTTTGGTATCGAGGTGAAAGAGTATATTATGGAAGGTAACGTGAACGCGAACGCAATAGTCTACTGCCAGATGAGTGAGTTCTGTGAGTTCCACCAACCAACACGTCTTGTTTTCCATTGTTCGTCAGACCATAGTGTAATTTTGTATTTAAATATAAATCATAATAGTTGCACACGCGTCGCGCAGCTCAATTAGATCCGTGTTGGGCCGTGTCCGTGTTGGTTGCGACGTGTGCCAGTCAGTCGGCCTGGCCGTGTTCCAGAGCGTGTAGTATGTTGTTGCGACTGCGAGCGACGCCGCGGCGAGTCCCTAGTTAAGCGGTAGGTAAGCGGTAACTGCGCGCGATCTCGTTTATTACGTGCGTAATGTTGATAGTTTTCACTTTTGTAAAAAGTCTATCGTGAGAGCAGATGATGAAGTGGTAAATAATTTAAAAAATTATCTGTACAGTTCTATTTGTATAGAAATAATAAATAATGATTAAAAAAATTAAAACAACGTTGTGATTTCTTCCTAAACGCTTAGTTTTAAGTGCGTCGGTTTTTACAAGTGCGTGCGCCAAATTTTGGGCGCGGCGCGATTTTCGCATTTCTTTTTTTTTATTTATTTATTATTGAAAGAAATGACTGTTTACTTTTAGAATAAACTGTAAGAAAGCATTGAAAACCATTTGTTTCGTTTGAGGATCACTCTGATTCCCAGTACTTTTATGGAAATTATTTATCCCGATGCTGTTCAAACATTTCCGTGTTAGTACAGGCTCGTGGTTGCTCACTCTTTTGAGAACCACATAAGTCAACCGTCAGGTCTTGTGAGGCACAGGATGTGTGAACGGTGCGGTGCGGCGCGAACGATCGAACGTGATCCTACATACAAATCACTATGCCATGTCACACGATGCGTTGGGCCGCCGTGCCGTGCGGCTTGTGACCTGCGAGACGGCGCCGGAGTGCCGAGTGCCGCCACCGCAGTATTGTATCGAAGGCTGCACCGCGGTAAACAGCTTTCTACTGCGGTACCGCACCGCCCGTACCACCCTATAGCTCGAATAACGGTTGCGGTTGCGGTGCCGCACCGCACCGTTAACGCATCGTGTGGCCACGCTCTTGTATCATGAAAAAAGTTTGTATTGCCGACCGAGACATCGAACCCCATCTCTTGCAGAATAAATTGATTGGAAATTATCTTTCCTATTACACATACAAGTACAACGATTGCATTTTTTTTAATACAAAGATGGTCACTCGGCAATAAGAGTTAAATTACAAAAAAAAATACTGAAGCATTACAACACACACACTACACACTTCTTAGGTAAAAAAGAACCTTATTTTTATCATAATACTACAAAAATATATAACTCACAATCCCTTTCATTTTACCAATTCAACAATATTCTCCAGTAGGTAATATTTCCCAGATATTGACTAACCTAACATATCATCACGCCTGTGACCCCCGAAGGGTTACGCAGAGGTGTACCTAATAGTACACCCATATTTCTAACGTACTCCAATTTTAATATTTATCGAGCAGACGTATTTTTCAAACATAATTTGCAATGGATTATGAGCATTTCAAAATGCAAGTGGATTGTGAGATACGCAATTGAGGTGCTGCGGGGTTATAATTCCAGTGTGGGAAAGAGAGCTATACAGCTCGCAGTAGCGCCATCTCTTCAAAGTTTTCCTGACTGAGCACATGGTAATGCAGAAAGAAGAAGACACGCCTTTGATGCAACGATATCTTTGAAGTACGTAAGTATTCGGTAGGTTAGAGGTACAGAAAGAAAAAACTTGTTGGATTCATTAATATGGTCAATAATATGTTCTAATCCTTAGTAATATTAGAAATGCGAAAGTAACTGTGTTTTTTACCTTTTCACGAAAACAGCTGATTGAAATTTGGCAAGGAGATGAATTATTTCCGGGGGAAGGACAAACGGAACCCAAAGACCACAATAAAAAAAAACCCATGAAAATCTGACCACTATAATATACTTTGTTCCCTCTTTTTGTAGGGGTCCGTACCCGAAGGGTAAACAAGGGGACAATATTACTAAACCTCCGCTGTCCGTCCGTCCCTCCGTCTGTCTGTCAACGGGCTGTATCCCATGATCCTTAATAGGTAGGTACCAGCTGCAGGCGAGTGTTCACCCCAGCAGGATTTCTCTTCTAGAATGAATTGAGTTCTACAAATAAATTAGAGCGTAACGTACTGTAAATGGGCGCCTAATAAATAATTTGTGCGTGCTGTCGTTTTAGAAAAAACAGCGGAAAAACGAATTCTGCTGGAGTAAGCTTCCAGAGTAGATTACAAGGGACATGATTAGCGCCGCCATTTTAAGATTTGTGTAACGCAAGTTGTATACAGGTTTTACACCTACCCCCATGACAAAAAGAAAGAATGCATAACATCCTCTTTTTTAAAAGTCGGTTAAAAAGTGAATAATTAGGTATTAAAAATATATAATAGAGAATTTCTCTACAAAAAATGAAACACCAGTGATAAAAATTAAATCATTTATTTATCGTTTCCTCTTCTTGCCGCCATGCTTGACCTTATTGTTGGGCTTGCCCTTGATGCGTCTGCGCACGCCGGTCGCCTCCTCCGTGTCGTCGTCGGAGTCAGCGCCACGCTTCTTGCCTTTGAAATTCTTTTTGTCTTCTAGCTCTTTCATTTCCTGTGTGAGAAAGAAAAGTGGTCAGCAAGACAGCGTCATAACCCATAATGTTGTAATAGTATAAACGGATTTCAGATATTGTTCAAAACACACCCACATTTATATTTTTTCCTTCACTCTCATGTAATACGGGGCCAGACTATTGCCAATCAAGGCACAAGTCGGGTAGTGAGTACATCCTTGTAGAACAACCTAATAAAGCTTTGGTCGACCTGGGATTCGAACTCAGGACCTCATGGTCATCAGTCAGTTTCTACGGCACTTGTCATTTATCAAAATAGCCTTCACACGACACGATATTCATACGTAAGTAAGTGCTGGGCGCCGTGGGCAGTCAGGCTTGTTACCATCTTGCTGACTGGGTAATATAATTAATATGGCATGCATGCGCCATACTTCGCTCCAAAACCCAAATAGCTGATGCTGGTCTTACAGCTGCTAGGTTAAAATGGAACTGTCACATCTGTCGCATGTCGGAGGAGCAATGAGTAAAACACCACTCAATGGATGCCTACTAGCAAGAAACGACAACGCGGCAGGCCCAGACGGAGATGGCGAGACAAGCTGCCTAAAATCGCACTAGATTGCAGAAAGTGGGTGGAGGGAAGGAAAGCTTTTGCCCTGCTATGGGACAAAAGAGGCTTATAAAATAGATGCGCCATATCCATTTTACAAGGGAAACAAAATACGTACGATCTTAGTGAGCCTCTGAGCTTCGGAGACCCTTTCCTGCAGCACCATGACCTCGTTCTCCTCCGTCTTGTAGATCGGCAGCTGTTTGCCGATCAGCTGCTCGATGCGCTGGTACAGTTCTACGTCATACTGAAACAAAATTGAGATTGTCGTAAACATGGTCACGCCTGTAATCCCCTTAGTGTAGGTAGAGTAATACGACCACTGAAACACGTATCACTTCGGTACTAAAGATCCTGTAACCTAAAAATAATCAAGACAAGCGAGTTATTAGCTGTCTTTGTCGATGGATGGCAATCAAACAGGCAGGCGGCCCCTATGGATGGTAAGTAACTGCCTCTAGATATCGGCAACATCAGATATTAAAGGTGCTTTGCCATCCTACAGATAAAGTTGGAGTGGTTTATGGTGGCAGAAATATAGTGGTTGTGCACACAGCGACACATCAAGCTATATATTTCCAGAGTAACATGGCCTCGCTTTGTATAGTTTTTCCGTACAAAGAGAAATCCGCTTATATTGGTTTTGTACAGCTTGATTGGTCGTTGTGCGTACCGTACTTCATAGGGCCCTTCCCGGCGCGTCTATCGTCAACGCGAGCATGGTCGAAAACCTTGTTGTTTCATCCAGAGCCACAGCGACGATTTTCTTTCAACTCCCCCGTCTTACCCCGCCCCGACCCCGCACAACTCGTCTCCCGCGCACCTCATACCGCCTAACGTGGCGATGACATTGAACGAAAAATAGTACGAAAAATTCTTAAACTTGTTCCAGGAAATACGTGTTTTTGAATAAATCTTACAAGTGTGTGAAATAAATATTTGTCATTAAGAATCTCCATTACATTTGCAAGGTTTCTATCGAGATGTTTTCTTTAGTTTTAAAGTTTATGAGTACATTATGAACGGCCAAAGCTCAGGTAAAATTTGTGCAAAACAACAATTTTTGGAGGCTTATACTGAATATGTTGCACGGTATGAGGTGCGCGGGAGACGAGTTGAGCGGGGTCGTTGCGGGGTAAAGAAAATCACCGCTGTGGCTCTGGATGAAACAACAAGGTTTTTGACAATCCCGGCGCCGTTGACGATAGACGGGCCGGGAAGGGCCCTCTTAAGGGGGAAACACCATTAAAATTTTCTTAAGTTTCTTGGAATTTGCAGGTTAGTGTGACTTTTTCATGAAATAGTTACTCAATGGAATTCAATAAACTTAGAGGGTTGTATTAATGATTATATTGGTGATATTAATTATTATAAAATAAATAAATAAATGTTTTTTATATTGTTTTTTCTAAGGAATATTTAAAAATGTAATTAGTTTGTAAAAATATGAATAAAGGAAATAATATTGGTGATATAAATTATTATAAAATAAATAAATAAATTCATTTATTTCAGGTCATCGACCCATATTAGCTAAAAACCAATACACTTTTATCAATTTCACAGACGTCACTATTCATGCAATAAATAAGTACTAACAGATTGATTAACAAATACATAAAGTTAATTATATGATGTAAAAATGTGAAAAACCAATGTCAGATCAAATTTAAAAAAACATGCTGTAAATACATACCTACTTGTTACAGTCGCAAATCATATTTTAATCAACACACAACCTGACACTGACCAAATTGCAAATTCCAAAAAAAAGTAAAAAAACATTGAATTTTGTGGGCTCCCTTAGCGCATCCTCCTTAACCTGTAGCTGTTTTACTACGAGCTCGACCACCATAAGACATAAAGCTGTTAACAAAGATACCTGTGACACGAAGGTGATGGCCTTGCCGGCCCGGCCCGCTCGCGCCGTGCGTCCCACGCGGTGGATGTAATCCTTACTGTGCAGCGGGATGTCCAGGTTTATCACTACATCCACGTGCGGGATGTCCAGACCTCTGTGGACGAAATGTGCTGATTATCATACAACAGTTAAACATGATTAATTAGTTACTTAAAATATCCGAGAATTAGCACTTTGGAAAATAAAAATGACATAAGACGGTCCCACAAAAAGCTCGTCCTTCACCACCTAGTGTTTTTGCTAGGGAGAAGAATTGGCGAAACAAACGCACCAGCAGACGGCAGCACGTCTGTCTGGGATTGAAGATTGAGATTGTAGATGCAGATTGTCATTGAAAGTTTATTCAACAAATTCTTTGGTCGTAAGCGCGTAGATACACTTCTGGTTTCGTAAACGCAGGGTATGGCGGCATAAGCTTTTCAAAGTTCCTAAAAAAAACTAGCTGTCGGCAATATTTATAAAACAACAGATGTGCCAACTCACCTCGAAGCCACATCCGTACAAATCAGCACGGATCTACTCTTATTCTTGAACTTGTTTAGCGCCGCTAACCGCTTGTTCTGCGACATCTGCCCGTGTAGCGGCACGGCCGCCAGTCCGAGGTTGCGCAGGAGTAGCGCGGTGCGCAGTGCGCCCGCGCATGTTGCTACGAACACTATGAACGAGTTGCCTGACATCTCGTTGAGAATGTGGACGAGGTATACGTCCTGGGAATAGATAGGGTGATTTGTAGACGAATTTTACTGTGGGAATCTGTATGAACTTCGTAATTTTCTGCTTTTGTTGTGACATTTAGCGTTGTGTTTTGAAGTTTGCTAGCAATAAAATTTCAGGAGCAACTACGTAGTTTTTCGTGAAATCACAGCATTGCTGGTTTGTCAACTAACTAGATTGATTCTTAAACAAATCAAGCATTCAAAAAAAAATGGGTATGTTTGGCAGGAATTTTGAAGTTGACCTTAAACATTGACCAAGGGTTTTCTTTTGCAAAGGCAATACTTTGGATTTGATGGAACTATTCAACTTCTAGGGCCAATGCATTACCATCTTACTAAAATACATCAATTTTCCTTACCTTATACTTAACAGGTATAAAGAGATAGTACTGCAGCAGCTTCTCAACAGTCTGGTACTTGGTGGACACCTCAACCTTTACAGGGTCCTGCAAGGAGGCACGCTGCAGTTTCTGCACCTTCTTAGTCATGGTGGCTGAGAACAGGTAGGTGCGTCGCTCGCGAGGGATTACGCGCAGAATCTTGTCTACTTCCACTTCAAAGTCCATGTTGAGGATACGGTCAGCTTCATCCATTACCTTTTGGAGAAACATAGAGAAGTTTATGACCAGGGTGGTATGTATGAATGTCAACAAAGAAAAAGTTGTGTGTAAGGATTGTACTAGTTGGTATTCTGTATTTTAGTTCATTTCTTTTCAGTTTAGGGTTTCATTCCTTGCCGCATATCGCGATAATAGCGATAGCTGGACAGATATTTAGATTAAAAAATGTAAAGAAACAGAAGCTTACTTAGAAGACTACGTTTAAACTTGACTAATTGTTTATTTAAATATCAATGAATTATCCAGAGATTAATAAGATAGCCTAGACACCCCAGGACGAAACCAACATTTAGTAGTCCACATTAGCTCTGGATCAAAATATCTCGAAGAATATGGAGGTCTTACTTCCTTTTATGATTTAATGCAGGCTTCAGTCATTAGGTTTATAGCACTCACCAAAAACTTGAGAGCCTTTAGATTGAATCCCTTAGTATTCTCCAAGTGATCCACAAGTCTTCCAGGAGTTGCGATGATGATGTGTGGCTTCTTGGACAGCATGAGGGACTGAGCCACCATGTCCATACCTCCCACGATTACTACACATTTGACTCCTATACTGGCTCCTGCAAGTAATGTGTATGATAAATGGCAAATAGGTTTTTACAAACACTTTTACATGTCTCTTTTTTTAAAACTAGATGGGGCCGGTGTTTCGTACCTGACTACTCAGAGAAGAAACAGCCGAAACAAACTCAGAGGTCATAGTCTCTTTTAAAGTCTAGACATAATTTCGGTCAACTCACATGAGGACTATGCAGATTAGTGTCTGAGATGGTCTCTTAAAAAAAGAACCACACAGATTTGAGTGGACCTGTCCAGTCAGTGCAAGCATTTGTCAATTATCATGTAGCTCGACTTATAACTCAATAACTCGAGGAGCAATACCAAAGAAAGGACATTTGGGCAGGTTGCTTATAGTTCTCAAACTGCCAGACAATCGTGGGAAAAAATGTAACCCACATGGTCTTCACATTCACAATAATCAAATCAAATGAATACAAAATAAATGTCAATAAAAATCATTAAGAGGGCCCTTCCCGGTCCGTCTATCGCCAACGCGAGCATGGTCGAAAAGCTTGTTGTTTCATCCAGAACCACAGTGGCGATTTTCTTTCGATTCCCACGTCTTACCACGCCCCGATCCCGCACATCTCGTCTCCCGCGCACCTCATACCGCCTAATGCGATGATATTGAACGAAAAATAGTGTTCGAAAATTTCTTAAACTTGTTCCATTTGTTATTAAGAGGGCCCTTCCCAGCGCGTCTATCGTCAACGCGAGCATGGTCGAAAAGCTTGTTGTTTCATCCAGAACCACAGCAGCGAGTTTCTTTCAACTCCCCCGTCTTACCCCCCCCCCCCCAACCCCACACAACTCGTCTCCCGCGCACCTCTTACCGCCTAACGCGATGACATTGAACGAAAAATAGTGTTCGAAAATTTCTTAAAATTGTTCCAGGAAATACGTGTTTCTGATTATGTCTTACAAGTGTGTGAAATAAAAATTTGTCATTATGAATCTCCATTACATATGCAAGGTTTCTATTGTGATGATTTCTTTACTTTTAGAGTTTATGAGTACATTATGAACAGCCAAAGTTCAGGTAAAATTTGTGCAAAACAGCCATTTTTGGAGGCTTCTACTGAATTTGTTTCTACAATTTTTTATTTTTTGCTACCATAGAAACCTAGATATTGTGCGCAAAGTCCCTATTAGTTAAAAAAAATCAAAGATAGATGTATAACAACGGCATAATCACGTACGAGCGTTTGTATGAATAGTATGACGGGTTGGCCGCTCTTAAGAATCTCCATTACATGTACAAGATTTCTATCGAGATGTTTTCTTTACTTTTATAGTTTATGAGTACATTATGAACGGCCAAAGTTTAGTTAAAATTTGTGCAAAACACCAATTTTTGGAGTCAACTGAATTTGTTTCTACAATTTTTTATTTTTTGGTACCATAGAAACCTAGATATAATGCACAAAATACCTATTAGTTCAAAAAAATCGAAGATAGATGTGTAACAACTACATAATCACGTAAGAGCGTTTGTATGAAAAGTATGACGGATAAATATTCATGTCAAATCATTAAATGTCACAATTAAAAAAATAAAGGATAAAATATTAAAATACTACTCAACTTTATGTTTAAGGAATCTGGATAGGTTGGGGCAGGCACGGCCAAATATTGCGAGAGGTTTGGAAGGAGAAGGGGCCTCTGCCCAGCAGCCCAGCAGTGGGACAGGAAATAATTAATTGTAATTTTATAAACAACTGATTTATGTTACCCTTAACTGGTTTGCGAAGGTCAGATGAACAGTTTCCCAATGTAAAATACTGGTAGGTATTAAGCAGTATTCAGTTAGAATGGGAGTCAGCTTCCAGTCAACGGCACTACATGGAAACAGGCTAGGTAAATGATAAAAGGACTGATTCAAAGTAGTACTAGGAAGAAATGCCTGAAAGGACTTAGAGTACCCAGACCAGTGAACCAGGTTAGAAAAGCTGTTTGATGTAAGAACTTACCGAGAGCCTCAAACTGTTCTGATATCTGGAATGCCAATTCTCTTGTGGGTGTCAATACTAGTGCAAAATATCTTTGTGGGTTCTCTAACAATGCTTGTAAGATTGGAAGGGCAAAGGCACCAGTTTTGCCCGACCCTGTCTCAGCCAATCCTATGATGTCCTTTCCTTGCAATGCCACAGGTATTGATTCCTTCTGTATTTTTGACGGTGTCTTCCATTTTAATTCTTCGCAAGCTTCACATAATACGTCTACTACTCCCTGAACAAGGAAAGATGTGATTTATAAACATAACCTCAATTTGAAAACTATTTATCATAATACCACGAATACTGACAGAGGGGAAGATGGCTTGGATTATTGGTTAAGATGGCACAAATAAACAATATTTAGAAAGGATTTGTAGTGTCTTCAGTATCGTGATTATTAACACATTTATGTCGCACTTACCAAATCTTTGAACGTTGTGTTATCTTCCTCTTCTTCTTCCACCACTGGTTCTACTGGTTGCTCTTCTTTTTCTTCAGTCTCTGATTGCTGGTTATCATCGTCACTGCTTTCACTCTCCACGTCCGGAGTCATTTTTATTAACTCTATTAAACTACGTACGGTAAGAAGTAAGAACGTGTGTGTATCACTAACCACAGAGTACATTATACTATAATGTCACTAACAACATGCCAATGCCATTGCCAAAGTTGTCAAAATATAGAAATGTCAAAGAAGATAAGTTCAGAAACCGGCCTATAATTAATAAAGAAATAAAAAATATTAATAAATAACATAATTATGGTGTCTAACTATTGTCAGTGTACGGACTGAAACAATAAAATCTTGCAACATTCTTATTGATCTGAGATCTCAGCAACTATAATATTGCTGTCAAAAAAAATTAATTCATACTGAGAGAAAAGAAAACCAACGAGGTTTTTGAACGAAGTCTTTTCGTAGTGCTCGTTCAAATACTCGATCAAATGAATGAAATCCAAATGACTCAAAACAAATTCTATAACATTTAAATTCAAAACGAATCATTCAATAAATGTAAATTAAATGTTTGTAATGTATTTTGTTAATGCAGTTTCGTTAATTGTTAATTACTTTAATAACAAAAGCCCACAAAAGGTGAATATTCATGTTAAAAAGTATTGCAAAACTTTAAACTTTGTATTCGAGCGCACCAATAAACAGCCAAGCGTCGTGTTTTTAAGGTTATTCGTCGGTTGTTATTATTCTAAATTTCCAGTTATTTCGCAAGAATAACCCGTAGACTGACGATAAATCATGGCAAAGCATCATCCTGATCTTATCTTCTGTAGAAAACAACCTGGTGTGGGTAAGTAGAACCACTTTGAATCGGAAATGACATCCAACTTTCAATGTTTAATTTCAAACTGTTTTTACGTTCTTTTTAGCTATTGGCCGTCTGTGTGAGAAATGTGACGGTAAATGCGTGATATGTGACTCGTACGTGCGTCCCTGCACCCTGGTGAGGATATGCGACGAGTGTAACTACGGTTCTTATCAGGGTCGATGTGTGATCTGCGGTGGGCCCGGTGTATCGGACGCTTATTACTGTAAAGAATGCACTATACAGGAAAAAGACGTGAGTTTCTTTGCAAATTGGTTAATAGGGTTAGAGTATCGCCTCTGGGGCTGTTTCTTTACCAAAGTTTGCTTGTAGTACCTATACAATGTTTCTTCTTGCTTTATAAACTTAAGTAAGTCAAAGAATTGGACTGTAATTGCAATCTGTTGGGCAAAAATTGTTTTGTTTTTTGTCTTCGTGAAACAACGTGTTGTACTTTAATAAACATTTTAAGTACCTATGATATAATTGTGACTAATTCAATTAATCTTTTTATTTTGTTACAGAGAGACGGCTGTCCAAAGATTGTGAACTTAGGTAGTTCTAAGACTGATCTGTTCTATGAAAGAAAGAAGTATGGGTTTAGAAGACATTAGTAGTGGTTTACCTAGATTAATTATAATATAATTGGTATGTATTTAATGTGAAGAGACAATTTAAGTAAGTGTAATGTAAAATTAACTTGTATGCCACTTAAGTTATCTATGATTGTCATCATTCAAATCTAAGGCCCAGCATAGACTAAACAATACTTCAAAGTAAAGGATTTTGTGACATTGAATAGTATACAGTCTGCACAAGAGTACCTGTGGAGTCTTAATGTCTGCATCAATTGTCATGCAACTTTTAACTTTATGTTGCTGAAAATAAAAAATACTATTTCAAATCATCAATAAATCCTTTGTTTTCTGGTACTGTTGGCAGCATGGAACTGCAATCTGTCAGAATGAAATTGCTTGCTATGGTCTGCTGCAACCAATCATTCAATGTATATAGGGTGCAGATGGCATTTACTTCTACCACACATTAATTATTGACTGAAGACACAAATCATATTGTTTAATTAAGAACTTTAATAAAACACATTCACACTCTCATATTATTTATTTTTGTTTAAATCTCTTTGATTATAAATCTATATGAGTACATAGCTCTAATCTATTTACATGGAAACTTGCTATATAACTATGCTAAAATCTAGAACTAATTCAATACCAAAATACAATATCTGTTCACAAACTATTATTTATTGTCTACTATAATATTGATTTAACTTGATAACAAAAACACTACTCAAACAAATATTTATTTGTCTTTGCAGTATATTGATATCTGTCGTAGTTCATTGCTCAAATTTTGTCTTGTGGAAATGATAATATGGAAACAGTTTCATTACATTTCCATACAAGCTAACACAAATAGCGATTAGCGTTCCTAAAACACATCACATTAATGTCGAAACACTTATAGACCATTTAAAACCTGCTTCTCCAATTTTCCATGTTTACATTAAAACGAAACAGGGGTCTAGCTGCAGCAGTAGGTGCCCTACAGTACCTGATCCCTCTTCCCACCTTCATGACACAGGTAATGCTGGGCATCGACTACATGCAGCAATTACAGTCCACTAAAACAAACTGATGCTAACTTTATGATCCTTCTCCAACTACTTTACCAAGTAAAGAATCATGGGTCAAAGTCATTTCCATTTTTATGTTTTTTTTAAAACTTACAATATCAGGACAGGGCTTACAAAAAAAAATAAAAAATGATACGAGTAGGTATCCTATATTTCTTTTTTAAATCGGGAATTGGTCATTTAAAAAAATAGCTGTTTTCTACAAAAGTGTTATACCTTCACGGTAAAAATTTATGAAACTACAGATTTTTTTTTAAATTACCGATGAAAAATTTCTGTTTTGCGTCGATCTCCCTTCCACCCCATACGACACTATTTCCTTTATATTTGGCCCCTATCTAGTGCTTCCCGCACTGGTGATACTGGCTGCCGAAGTGACTGGGTTGGTCCAAATGTTGGCGTCGTTCGTATTGGCGCCTGAGTATGTCGGCCGCGCCGGTATGATTGGCGAGCGAACACAGACACTGAAAAGAGAAATATTTTAGAAATGTTTAAATTAGACAACTGGAAAATAAACAGACAAAAACTATTTGTTTCAAAACTATTTGTTGTTGGAAATTTGATCCATCATATTTTCGGCCATTACGAAATGCCAGAATGCGGGACATCATCATTCGAACCTATATAGACTCCCATTGCTGGACATGGCTTCGCCAGTTCTCCAACGATCTCTGCTTACATATGGAAGAATTCTGTTGATTTCAACGACTAATTAGACCAAATATTCATAATGCAAAACAGCCCACTTCTGATTCGGCTAGGCCTGTTTGGAATCAAATGATGTCAACCAGTTGTCCCAGCTGTTCCATAATTACTAATTGAGGCTATCTTTAGGTAAAAGAAAGGATACCTAAAATGTCTAAATCACACGTGGAATGGTGTAGTGCTGTAATTAACATTTTAAATTAATTTAGATCATGCTTTTTATAATAGAATAATCGTAAGTAATAATTTAGGTATTATGCTTTTCGGCGTGTCGTGTATCATGCATTGTAACAGCCCTTAGGTTTGTAACTGACCTCCCGTCGTTCTTGTTGGAGTATCAGCTGAATCCAAATATTGACCTAGGAACACCATCATAAATTATTAGACTTCGCAGTATTCCACAGTAAAATCTTTTGGCTCATGAATTTGCTTGGAACTCGGTTTATCCAAACGATCTAATTTATTTTGTATGACCATTCATCACATCATCAGCGCATTCCATTGGAGATACTGACTAAATATGAGGTTTATGACGGTCATCGAATCGTTTGAGCAATCTCCGTCCTTTTGAAAGAGTCTATTTTCAACTAAATATCCTCACAAAAAGAAAAGTGTCCTTATGTCTTTCTAATTATTCTAGGTAGTCTTTGTTTCCGCCTTTCTCTCCCCAAATTCAGTCTCCAAAGTCCCAGTATCTTGGTTATCTACCTATACTCACGAGTTAACATCCTCTAACTTCTTCAATAGCCTCTCGTTCTCCCTACTCAGCATCTCTTGGTCCCTCAGCAGCGTGTCCCTGACTCCGAACAGTTCGCTGTTCTCGGTCCTCAATGCGGAGTTTTCTTCCATGTGCAGTTGTACGAGCTCTACCAGTTCTGATTGTGGAAGCTGATATAATTTGTTTGGTTCTATTTGGGTCGGCGTTCGGCGATGACCTTGACCTGAGGGAGATAAAAAAATAACGGTTAGGTACCTAAGTTTCGCTTGTAATACAAAAAATGGAAGACAAAGTACCGCTTGAATTCCAAAGTGGATGACGGCGCTAGAATGAGTTTAAGTCAGATTTACTAATATTATAGAAAGGCAAAAGCACCGCTGGACGTAATCCCCCAAGTATCGGTCGGATTTCTGCGATCTTCATTTGGATGCGCATCTTGATACACGATACACGGTCAGGACACGAGAAATTTTTGCTGCAATCAGCCATTCATCCTAACAGTTTTATTAACTTAGCTCTAGTTCCACCTAAATCAGAAAAAGTTCCATAATGAGTTCTTACTATAGGTGTCCAAGTTGTAATCCGTCTGCACGTGTAGTGCGGTTCTCAGGTGCTGGTTCTCTGCTTGCAAAGCTTCTACTTCCCTCTTCAGACTTAATATTAGAGCATCTCTTGCGTCCTGAAAATAAACAAACATTAAGAGCTTATGTCATCAGTGGAAAAGGAGTTAAGAAGTTGAATACGTAGTTACATAAAGAGGCCAAACTGATCAGGCGAATCTGCGTGCAGTTTGTTTTATTTGTAAGGTTTTAATTTCGAATAGTGGTGGTGCTAAATGTTGGAATCGATCCGCATACGGTCATTAACGGTATGCCCTTTTTTTGAGACGAGGCAAAACTGAACGGTAAAGGTTGCCTTAATGGTCATCATGAAGCCAATGCTTACCATCTTGACGATAGGTTTCGTTTTGATCTTCTTAGCGCGCGCTGCGTATCGGAGAGTGTTGATGGTCTCACTGAGATTCGATCTCGTTGGTGCTATGCAGGCGATCTGAAAGTATTCAAAGGAAACATTAAGTGGTCTTTGGAACACTTAAAGGTAGTAATGGTAGCTTTTCTTTTGTATAAGATGCCTTGTCTTACCATAAGTGTGACTCCATTTCCTGCGAGGCTGTCTGCTAAAAGTTTCGTAAGCTTGCTGTCCCGGTAAGGTATATGGCCCCGTTTCTTACCATCACTGAGCTGGGATATGCAGTAACCTATGGAGAAAAAACAGTCAATATTTTCTGCTAGGAAGGGAAATCCTTTCCTGCCAAAGTGCCCTTTGGCAGAGGAAAGGGCATCTTACCATTGCCAAAGGGCAGTTTTAGCATTAGACAAAGATTTAGCATTTCTGCAAAGAATAAATAGTACAAGTATTTGTGGGTTTTCTTACGTAGTTTCACAAGATTAGGTTCTGAAACTGACATCTTAAGGTCATAAAAATTATACATAACAATTTCAATCCCCGGCACCCAGTGCCAATGCGGTGTTTCTGATCGAAATCATGTCTCATCATTATGTTTGAGTGCCTAGGGTTCCAAACACCTACAATTCTGAAGGCTTAAAAACGCCAGATGCCGCAATAGGCGTGGCCAACTTTCTGAGCCCAAAAGTGATATAACTATCGACTCAAAAAGAAGAAGAATAACAATGTCAACTTACCAAGCACCATAAGACTCCTATTAATATTATTAGCTTCCTCCAACGTCTTCCCAGTGCTGTGCGTCCGCTTGGTCATCTCGCTGCCGGCCAAGTCCACGAAGTTGATCTTGCCGTGCGTGGAGCACACGACGCCGGCGTCCTCGCGCAGATCTCGTCGCACTCGTACGCAGAGCAACGTGTGAGAGCGAGAGGAGTTAGAATTCATCGCGTGAGATCCTACGGCGCGGTTGCGCATGCCTGGTTGAAGAGAAAAGCCTTTTATTTAGAACTAAGCTCCGGTTTGTGGAACCACTGCTAAAGAGAAAATTTGCAGTCCAATCTCATGTTAGCTATTCATTGACCGATCAAACACCATAATGTAAGTATTATGAGGTTGGCTTGAGGTATCTTATAGACATTTCACAACGGGTACATCTCATTAAGCCTTCCAGAAACTGAGGGCTATATTAATTCGTTTTTTGTACCATATACAAGACGAGTAACTTTTGAAATGTGAGATTGGATTTAAAGTTTATTTAGTTAAAAAAAGAATGTCGAGAAAGCTGAAATACTGAAAAGTAACTTACCTTCCTCCAATACGGCAAACAAATCATCAAGCGTTTCACAGTCCACTGTAAACTGGTTCTCCACGTAGAAACTCCTGCTGTCCTTAGACCACCGCACTTGGAGCGGTTTTCTAGAAGTGCCCGGGTTTAGGAGATCTATTACCTGTAAACAAACAAATTTCGTAAACGACTTAAGATCATGGGTAGTTGGGGTACATCCGTACATGGTACATATGCCTACTTAGAAGTAGATATTTATTTACAGAACAGTTAAGCAGTTTTATAAACCAGTTCATTTTAGGACGGGCCGGCCACACTATTCCCAAACCACTGCAACTTCTGAAAGCCAGAATCAACGGCGGCGACCCCCAGAAACTGTGTTTAACTGTTTTGGATCCCGCAACGAAATGAATCAGAAAAGAATAGCGGAGGAATAGGAAAAAAACATAATTTCCACTTCCCTCCACATCAGCAGGAGACACAACAAAACAAGGCCAATAGGCACACGTTTACAACTGAGATAAGCCCAGTTGCCAGAGATTAAGACCTATTGAAAGGAATTAGCGTTTTAGTCCAGACATTTTCGTGTACAACCCCACTCGCTCCATAACAAGCCGATCCTAACGAGTTTTTAGACGGATTTTAAATAACGAACATTTAATTCCAGCCATGTCTGTGGTTCTCAATAAAAAAATGGTCCAATTGCTTACATGTGGTCTCTGGGAAACTTCACCAATCCGGTTTTAGGAAGCTCAAGGTAACTAAATTTTAAGGGTTGCTTACATACCTTTTCATTATATATTTCTAAGAAGGACGCCTTCAATATGAAGTTCGACTCCGGTCTTTCGCTGATGAGTCGGTACAGGTAGATGAAAGACCTGACCATCAGACCGTGTTCCGGATGGAAAGGACTCGCTCCAGTCTCCACCTGAGAGAGTCAAAACGAAAAAAGTTTGACTAGTGTATTTTGAGTATTTTTGTGTTCCTTCTTTGGTCTATTGGTCCCTCTGATGGCATGCATGGTGGCTGAGCACGGGGTCCTGGGTTCTAAACACATATTATTTTTTAAAAGAATTTCTTAATGATCGCGCCTGGTGCCTGGGGTTAGTGTCCAAATGCAAATGCTTAGATCAGTTGTCTGTCTGACCTACAGCTCTGCCTACCCTTTTTATGAAAACAGGCGTGATGTTATGTTACTTTGTTTGTCGATTCGATGTGTCATATTTGTAGTGAAGCGACTACAATGTGTGAAAGAACGTGTTTAGTTACGATGCGACATTAACATAGAAATATAAAAAACAGACAATAATCACAGATGTCACGGCATCCACAAGGGGTGTCTGCAGTCGTTACTGGATCGATACAAGGTTTTTCAATATCCAATTGATTTACGAGCTGACACTTACATTGTTGCATCGTAGGTAATGACTAATGTCAAAGAAAAAGTTGTAAAAGATCGTAAACCTACATAAGTTAGCTAAGTAATCGGCCGTTATTGTGGATAATTGAGCAGTTCAGCAGTTTGGGGTTAAATTGCTACCACGATTTGATAAATTGTCGACCGTATGAGCACAATAATGGACTAGGTAGATGGTTAGTCAGCAACTGGCAGCTTGAAACTGTAAAAAGAAGCTAATATGTACCTAGGTAGCCGAGCGGCACCTACTACGAACTAAGCTGAGGTATCTTAGGTCATAATGGGTGTAAAAATAACCTTAACGAAGCTGAAAGGCACTTCTTTTCCCCGTCATAGCGATTTTTTTTTGTTCTAGACCACCTTCGGACTTCGGAACCTTCTAGTTACGTTTAAGTTTTTTTTTAATAAAAATATTTTTTTTTATGTTAAGTATAGTTAAAGGGTGTAACAAGACCCTTAACGAAGCCGAAAGGCACTAGTTCTCCCCGTAATTTGTTTGGTTTCCCAAAAAAATGATCGAACTCGTGCTCTAGTTCCGGAGATATTGGTGGTCAAAGTTCCAAAGTTTTCACAAGTTTTTTTTAAAATAAGTACATGTTTTTAATGTGAGAACTTTAATATAAACACCTCCACTACCCCCGTACTATTCAATCCATCCATCAGTACAATGTTTTGAGTGAGTCACATTGAGTGAAACTATGATTTTTCACCCTAAAAAGAAAAGTCGTTTTCCAGCAATAATTTTTGCGTAATGTACAGAATGCGTTTACGCCTTGTATTTTAAGTACAAATTAGTAATATTAACAACAGTCGTTTTGAGCCTATGAAAATGCAGTACTTATGTGCACATCGCGTGACGTCACACTGTTACGCGGCGTGGTTTTACCATGATTACGATTTTAATTGTCGTCTGTTTGTGACAACCATAATGTGTGACTATGTAACACCTACTTTGTGGAAAATAAAATGATTAAATAGCATAGTTCCACGGCACTAAACTAACAAACGGAACTAACACAGTAACAATTGAAATTAGGCGGTTAGGTTCCAAAATCGGTTTGGATGTCTACGAAAAGTGGGATTAGGTACAGATCTACTATTTAAAAAAATAAACATGGAGAAGAACCTCTTTTTACATGTCATCGATAAAGATGACTATTTAATCTATGCTTTTGGGTATATAGATTCGATCCTCAGGAGCGGGCCAGTGTTGGGTTTTTCCACGAGAAATTTTCGGAATCAAGCACTTGCATAACCTTTTTATGTTGCTCTGGATCTATAATTATGTGGTTATCACTATTCGGCTATTTTAACACTAATAGACGCGATCACCTACTACTACGTGTACTATACACCTTTGTCTACCTACCCCATAGGAGAATACCTAGGCGTGATAATTCAAACAGACTGTTAACGACATGCATGTCGCGTGACGTTTGTTACGCCATTGTTTTAGCGTGATTACATTTGTAATTGTCGCTGGTTTGTTGCAAAGCTTTGTTATTAATTTATGGATAACTCTATTCACTTTCCAGTGTAGTAAATGAAAAGTTAAGTAAAACGTATTTTCGCAGAAGAACGGACGCGAATAGATATTATCATCTGCCTAGCCTTTTCCAACTATTTGGGGTCGGCTTCCAGTCTAACCGGATCCGAAGCAGCTTAATACTAGTATTTTACATGGAGCGACTGCCTATCTGACCTCCACAATAATGCGATACCCCTTGGTAAGACTGGTTGTCAGACTTTTGGGCCACTGACTACCTGTAACGACTGTCAAAGATCTACAATTGACAGCCGGGACCATGCGAGGCACGGAGGAAACTCGGTATGTTATGGGGGGTCACCTATCCCCGTGGATGGGTTGCCAGGGTTGGTCCGTACCAACCCATGCAACCTGAAGATAGACCCCAGCGACTGTAATTATTTAGCGAATAGATGTTGTAGTGACAACATATATATGCATTAACCGGTCAAAAAAAGAATTTATGCACAGTTTTTCGTGAAAACTCTTTCCCGTAACCCTAATCAGTGTCACAGATAATATAATACTGTCAGTGTGAAAAGGTTCATAATATTGGTGTAACAAGCAAGATTAATAAAAAAGAGCGGGTAATCTAAAAGCGGTAGTAGCCTAACAAGCGAGAGGTCGTGAGCTCGAAGTTAAAACCCATCTGTCGAGCACGAGCGCGCGGTTTAAACGTAACGTCGATATTAAAATTAAAAATACTTGTTTCACATATAATATTTTCATAATTTCAAGAATCTATGGATGATGTCGATTGTGCTTGTTTCAAATAAAATAACTAAAATGCTTTATGATAATTGTATTTTCGATTCAAAAATCGACGTTTGTTTGAGTCGTATACTCGAATAAGTAAGACACGGCAAAAAACTGTACAACTGTCTCTGTTCTTTCCAAGAATCACAGATTCCATTTCTAGGTCAGTGACAATTGACGACCCTTTTCTATATTACAAACTTTATAAAATATGCATCTTTGAATATTGTATGTATTGGCTACACGTGTATGATTTAGTATGCACACTTTATGCATGCAAGTGTCCATTAAATGTTATGGCACAATCAAAATATACCTGCTCAGTGCCCTACCTGTAATATCACTAGCGACCCGCCTCCGCTTTGCGTGGGTGCAACCGAAACATGACCAATCATCGAGACGATTATCGGATCCAAAACTATCATATCTTTCAAGCTGGTACTAGCCATATACATTCACAAAATTTCAATGAAATTGGTTGGGTGTTTTCGGAGATTAGCTAAGAAACGATGGATGGACTGTGTGAAGGATGGGCACAAAAGGAGATGTTTAATGAGATTACGAGTAATAGTACCTAATAGAGAAGTATGGAAGAAGAAGACATGCTACCTACGCCGACCCCTTTTTATACAAAATGGGACATCGACAAGGTGTACTGTGTACGATGAGTACATACACAGTACACCATGCCGAATCCCTCCACTAAGAATA
Organism: Eugnorisma glareosa; assembly: GCA_947578425.1. NCBI lineage: Eukaryota > Metazoa > Arthropoda > Insecta > Lepidoptera > Noctuidae > Eugnorisma > Eugnorisma glareosa. The sequence goes on along the minus strand of OX387973.1, from coordinate 18,021,387 downwards.
AGATAGAAAGATATGCCTATATTTTAACCACGTGGCAATTTTAAATTCTACATCACGACTGTATTTCTCGGAAGGGTTATGCAGAGGGTTAGGTGTGTGTTCCTACCTCCTTGTAGTGCACCGTTATACTAGTTAAGTTTAAGTTCCACGCCTTAACCATACATCTCAAAAAACAAAATACTTTTCCTATCCTGGGAATCAAACCGACAGGACCTCAAGCTCATAGAAGGTAACTAGGTAGCACTTGGAACGCTAGCCTACCGAGGAAGTCATTTAAAATTTTACATTACAGAAAAAAAACCTTATTAAAATAATATCCTGTCAACTAAACTAACTTGTAAACGCAACTACCCTCTAATTTAAAATTCTACCCGCTCAATTCCTGAAACCATAGATGGCCACCTTATCTATGAATCTATCGCAATCATAACTCATCAATGCACCACACACACACAGGTAGTGCCTCATGTATGTCTATGTATGTACGATCGATAGTCCCACGAGGTCGGAATCGACTGTCATTCCGAATAGCTGTTATTAACCCCTGTTCACACTAAATAGTAGGGCTAGGGACGTGTGCCTGTAGTTATATTATTTTCTGATGTCCAGTCACGAGCACCAATGCTTGATAGTGGACTGGACTACCAGTGGTGGTGGTGGCTTAGGTGTAAACAAAGTATTATTCTATGCCTGACTTTATAGTTGTAAGTAATTCTTCTTTCGGACATCGAAATAGTAATCGAAATTGTCATGCACTGTTGAAGGAAAAGCTAAACAATGCTTCTAGAAAAGTTTTAGACGTCGCATTGAAGTTATCTAGAAGGTTACGTCAATTTTTGGCTAACTGTTGTCTAGTTACTGTTCTTCTAGTAAGATTTTTTTCTATGCTATGTCGTTTATACGATCATAGAATAAAATCTTGTCAGAAGAATTTAACGTTTCGGCTATAGCTTTCAGTGAGGGAATGAATGTTGTGAATGAGTGACTGAATCTCCATTCTCAAGATCTCGACCGGCGATTTCACGAACAGTTCCCACTCATCACGATCTCGAAAAATTTCTTGAGATATCGAGATCTGCTCGCATCAAAACATAGATCATTGGGAAAGATACGCTCGCTTCGGCCTCGTTTCTAGGTTGGCAAAATTTAACTGTTCCCCAATGCAAGTGATGACTAACTAGGTTTTTTAAGAAACCATAGTAGTTCCAGAGTACTGAAGAGACACTCACCAATCCAGGAGGACCAGTCAAGGTGTGAGTCTTCCCGCTGCCGGTCTGCCCGTAGCAGAAGGCAGTACAGGAGAACCCTTCCACAGCCATCTCTAGCAGCCTCTTGACACCGGAATATTCTAGAACGTCTTCCTGTTTGGTAACAAAAGAAACTTCGATTGTACACGGACGTAAATAAATAAAAAAAGTTGATTTATTAATTACTTGCACGACCTGTACTGCGAAGATTCTTTGAAGTTTGTTGCACAAATAAACTATTATTTAAATCGAGGACACGGTTGGCGCAGTGGCTGAGCGATTGATTGCTGCGCTGCGTGTCGCGGGTTCGATCCCCGCACGGAACAAATATTTGTATGGCCTACAGATAGATGTTCCGGGTCTGGCTGCTTGTGTAACGTTTGTAAACGCACCCACAACACAGGGAGAAATTCCTGGAGTGAGACAACGATAAAAAAGTCTTTATTGTATTATATATTGTACCTAATGTTCGTATTCTAAAAGGCTGACGAAGAGCTAAAGTTGCACGAACCATCAGGATTGTTACATTTTCTAGAAAAATAACTTCTAGTTCGAATGTTAATATCATAATCATCATATCAGTCCAAATACATCCAATACGTCCCCTGAGCGACGACGCCACGTCGACCGATCCTGTGTTTTTCGCATCCTAGGGATTCCTGCGGCCTGACCAGGTCATCGAATGTCTTTTTATGCAAAGGAGTAAAACAAATGAAACAGTTACCTGCGTCGCCTCAGGTTCGAAAACAACATTGTAGGAGAAGACCTTCGCCTTTTGAGTGGGGGTGGTGTTGTGGCAGATCACCTGGCCTTTACCGGGGAATTCTAGCAGCGTGCGCTCCCCGCAGGATCGCTCCTTCTCGGTGATTGGACGGACTCTACGGAAAATATGATCAGGCTGCAATTATGTAAGTAGTCAAATACGTACTTACTGACACCTGGTTGGCTTCATGAAAATCAAATAGGCGAAAGGGTCCATCTTCGCGTTTTTTTTTTACAAATCTAAGTATATTAATTGGTAATTATTTATTAATGGTAGGACATTAGATTATGTCCTACCTTTGGCCAGTGAAACTTTTGATTTTGTAAAAAAGAATTCTGAACTATTTTATTAGGAATATAAATAAACAAACTCGACTCGATTTATGATGAGCACAAATCAAATACCTACAGAAACTATAACATTAATGATTCCAACATTAAAATCACATAGCTCAAACCGAAGCAAACAACGACAAAATTAACCTAAAACCTATGATTAACACCCGAAATCTTGAATCTTAGACAAGTTTTGTACATTAGTTATCGAGTAGAACATCAATCAATCGAGGGCGGAGTCGTCCTTTCAGTTTGAAACTGATTGTGAGAAAAATATTCAAGGACGTATACGATGGCTTGTTTTGGTCTGTTTTGTTTACTTGTAAGTACTTTTGATGTTTTATTGTTGATTTTTAATAAGATAACACGGTTCTATTAGCTTCACTTCTATGTAAAAAACCTTAGGGGTTATATTTGCCCCACTTCCCGGTTTCCGATTGAGGTAGAATTTTGCATACATGTTTTGTTTGGATGACAATGCATGGTTAGCTAAGTGACGTCATTCTAAATCCAATATGGCGGACTCCCAAATATGGCGGAATACTGACTAGTTATTTTTTATGCATTCCCATGATATGGGTATCAAATGAAAGGGTTTACTGAGAAAAATACGAGAAATAAAATGACGTCACTCTAAAACGTGTTTTTTATATATTAAGTATATTATTTTGGATTGATGATGAGATGGATTCGTTTGATTTGTCTTGACCAGTACTGTAGTCCTAAATGGTAACCAGGGTCTGATGATGAAGCTGGAAGGTGGCCATAAGAACTCCATTAAAACGACATAACCCCATCGAGTTTGGGCTCGTATGATTCGTCTTGACGAGTACTTTAACTAACTTCTAGTTACAATGTAAAAACTAATTCATGACAAGAATTTGTGTGGTATACTACAACTAAAAAGGGTAAAATAAAAAACCTTTCTGCGAAAACAAAACCGACTTCTAAAAAAACACTAAAAAAGTCTTAAATAACTTTACTTTCGGAAGTCGGTGGTAAAAAAGATACAAACAAAGACACCGACTTCCGAAAGTAAAGTTATTTTAGACTTATCTTATATCTCTGTTTGTTTTGCGCAAAGTGATAATACAAATCTTGAACATGCTTTTTACAGGTTGGTCTGAAGAAGGCTGTCAAAATGTACCCATGCATCTGTCTTGTCTTATGACTTTTTGAAACCTCAGTTAACACTTCCATTGGATGTTATGTCTTGGAACTCTTGGAGGTGGTTTCCATATAACCTATTTTTTTAATGTAATTTACAAGAACCTAAATAGATCAGGGCTACCGGCTATCCCACAATCCTCATTTCAAAATTAACAAAAGTCTTTGCTACAATACGTTGTATCATTGTTTCGCTCCACACATTGGCAAGGTGTCATTCGAACGAGTATCGATTTCATTACAATCAAAAGAACATGTCAACAACCCAAATGCCAAACTACAGTTAGTGTTGGATTAATAGCATCGACAGATAACGCTTTTGTTGTTTGACTGGCAATTATTAGCCGATTTATACTTTTTGAATTGTCTCTTCAGTTATGCAGGTGCATTGTGCTGTTACAGGTGACGCATTACAAATTCTAGATTATTATCAAAGCATCGTCATCGACTCATCTTATGTAGAATCTTTTTCACTAGGATTAATTAAAATGGACGTGATTTAGTCATGCTTTTTTTGTGGACATCATGGAATATCTCCTTCCCTTGGAGATAGATCGGTTTACGAGTACTCGACGAGTGAGGGCCTCTGACTGACCTCTGACAAGTGACGGTTTTGAATTTTACGAAGTATCTACACCTTTTTTTACGTTTGGTTAGTGCCTAACGGTGTCAGAGTTTTTAGGCCGCCCTTGGGCCTCAGACTTGGCTTTACATACCGTCAAGAAATATCTCTCAGGCATGCTGGACACAGCAGCATCAACACAGATGATGACACAGATAATGTGTGTGCAGTATCTACACTAGGAAAGTAACTTTGTCAGTCGATTGGAGCTTTTTCTTTGAACAATTCCAAAATATTCCAAATGCTGTTCCTCGCTGAACTCACCTGACAACGACGTTGATGTTGTCCTCATCAGCATTTAGCGTGGTGCTGGAACCTCGCGTGCTGAGGCGATCCAGACTGCCTGCTCTGCTGCTGCCACTGAAATAATACAAAGGCTCAAGATACGTATATGATAGGTAGTAGGAGACCTAAGAAATAGTAATGCTCGTGCCAAGAGTATTTCCAGTTTATAAACTTTTTTTAATAGTAGCTAAGTTTAGCTGACAACTAAAACTGCTAGGCCCAATCCTTGGGGCTGTATATATAGGGTAATAGTTCTGTGTGGCCCATGTCTAGTATTTTTGAGACGTAGGTAGGTAATCTAGATGAAAAAAGAAGTACTTATTCGTATAGTTCTGTTCAAACCTTATGTCGGCTCTGAAGTGAGCTGCGAGTGACGGTCTGCGCAGCGATATCTAACGTAAAGCTGCGCAGAACTCAACGTTAGGTACCAGCGCGCAGCGGGGCACAGAGGACGCATCTGAATGTATAATTGTATAATGCGCTGACTGTCACTCGCTGCTAACTTCCGAGCCGCCATACAGTTTGAACAGAACTCTTTTTCTTTTGATGTTAGAACTAAGTATATGAAAACTACTTATAGTATATAACAATCATAATATTATGATCATTCCACAAAAAGGTAACTTAGCCTGTCGTAGTACCTAGGGCTTTTCCTGGGTCGTTTCCTAGGTCTTTTCCCTTTTATAAAGGTAAAAGGTAAATAAGTATGGAACCTGAAAAAGAGCTACAAATTGCAGACTGGAGACGAGCATACGTTGCAGGTTTGTCTATGAATTACAGAATTATCCTACAGAGATATCTACTGCAGCTATTACTTTTTTCATTAAAAAAACTAGACAAATAAAACAAATTGTCTGTTTTCATAGATGAAATTGCTACTTTATAACGTGTAATATGCAAGGGTCGTTTGTTTAAAGTTCAGCTGACCTCGATATCAATGTTTACATCTATTAGATGGTCGAAGGGACAATTTTCTCTGTAAACTGTTATCATAGTATTCTTTGATGTTAGAATTTGCCCATATTTTATGCATGAACAGTGATAGTGCTAGCGGAATCGATTAGCTTGTAGACTCGTTGGCGATTTGACAAGATATTGAATTCGTAGCTAGGTATGAATTCTACAAAAAGCAACTGCGTTTGAAGTTTTCTTAGTATTTTAATAAGATTAAGTTGCACAAGCACCAATATACATATAGGTATAATACACTTTCTTAAGCAATTTTCGCGAGAAATAACGGTTGTTACTTGGAGATAGATCTTTTTCATAAAAATATGAGTTCTTTAATAATACGTTCGTAACAACATGTAATTTTAATCAGAGCAGTGGGACAAAAACACTTTTAAAACTCGTTAAGTATTTACATATTGGTGCTCGAGACTGTTCGTATCGATTCTTTTAATTAACATTACCGTGCAAAGAATATGAAATATGAAGGCAAAAAAAATAATTTGACTTCGTAGTTCCCGTATCAGATTTATAAAATAGCATTCTGTGACAATGCTTTACTAAGAATAGTAACGATCACAGAAGAGCTTCGTGTCATGACAATGTGGCATAATAAATTGTGCTCTTTCTGACCGACTCAAACCGTTTCTACGTTCATAGATGTTGTCAATGTCTTAGGATAGTACATACCCATAACATACTGATTCATTCCGCCTCGGGTAATTTCTGAATTACTTTAACATCAAACGTAATCACAACCGCATCGAATTTAATACTCAGTAATATTACCATAACGCTAAGGAAATGTATTCGTCCAAGTGTTTCCGTTGCGTGGTAATCAGAGCTCTCACGCCATCGCCGCCATGATGGATTATGGGTGACGGTTGACTTCAAACAAGAAGTGGGTAGTTTAATGAGAAAAAAATACGTTTTTTTTTCTTGAAGCGTAAGCAATATTCGTCGCTTAGCTTTATTTTTTCTTAATTTTTACCTTTCAGTCAAAGTGAAACGCAAAATTAATCCATCACCTACTGAAAGATCGAAAAAACATATGAAAGGAGTAGATGAATGTATTTCTTCCTATGTATTTTTTTTGGCGTCGAATCAACGCGGAATGAAACAAAAAAAATAACAGTCACTCGAGTGAACCGTCGTTAACTCTTATGAAGCGTCTGATATCAGTTTAAACTCTGATTTATTTTACTGTTTACGAAAACTAATTCATTTTACTTACCTTCCAGTAACACTGCATCGATGAATAATAAAATACCTAGTTAAAACCTCGATCTTTAATTACACTTAGCTACCAAAACAAAGCGTAGCGTGATTCGAATAAGGGTAGTAACACACTAACTGTTCTCAGAAATGGTGATGCGCAAGGGTAGCCCGCGAAATTTAAATTTTCTTTCGTTTATTGCAATTTGCAGGTCAGTGTCAGGTTGCATGTTGATGAAAATATAAATCGCGTCAGTAACAACTAAGAAATTACAAAATTCATGTAACCCCATTCGTTAAATGATGTTTATTTTGCAAATAGGTTTTTAAAAACACTTTTACACAACTCTTTTTTTAAACAAGATGGGGCCGGTGTTTCGTACCTGACTACTCTGAGAAGAAACAGCCGAAACAATCTCAGAGGTCATAGTCTCCTTTAAAGTCCAGACATAATCTTGGTTCACTCACATAAGGACTATGCAGATTAGTGTCTGAGATGGTCTCTTGAAGAAAGAACCACACAGATAACTAATAACTATTTCATGAAAAAGTCACTCAATGGGATTAAATGAATTTGGAGGGTTGTATTGGTGATTTGAATGATTATAATTTTGTAACTCTATACGTGTTACTGGCGCGATTCATATTTTCATCAACATACAAACTGACACTAACCTGCAAACACAAAAAAGTAAGAAAATTTAAATTTCGCGGGCTATCCTTGCGCTTGATCCACCTTAAGGCTACTGTCCCGCGCCGTCGTCGACGAGGAAGCGACAAGCTATCGTACCTACAGAGTGAAAGGGACACCGATCCGAAAACGGTTACCATATTACATAGAAATTTTTCAACGGTAATATAAAAAAAAAAATAGCTCTTCCGTAAATTTTTTGCTTGCACTTTTGTCGGACAGCTGTTTCTTTTTAATAATCGATGAAAAATATCGATGTGGCCTGCTCAGAATGACGTACAGAATGCGTGGTAACTGTTTTCGCGTCGGTGCCCCTTGCACCACGTATATTCGCTCAAGAAATAAACAATATATTAGGAAGGTCACGAGTCAGTAAAAGATACATAATTCCGTTAATAGTTTATCGCTGACTGTTGTTTTTTCTTCGGATGGGAAATCATCAAATAACCCCCCTCCCGCTCTGGGCTATGAGCAGGAGGGAGTGTCAGACTTTCACTGACTAAAACCCATCCATGTTCCTTTTTTGCCCTTTGTGTTCCAGGGCCGCGATATCTCTTTCGAACAGTCCCGCAACCCTGGCAGGCATCGCTCATTTCGGACCCCTTCCCGCTTGCTGACATCTCTTTGCGGCGCGCTTGGAACACGAACGCGCCGTCGACACGGCCTGTCGTCATAAGACGGACGGACGGCGAGCTAGCCCATAGCTCATCGTCACAGGCGCCTACGGTGGCCCGGGCCACCACGTGGCTTCCGACGCCCGGTGCGTCTCTCGCATCGCTGACTGTTCACATTGCAATCGAAAACTCTCTCTCCACTCTAGTATCTACGTGTCGCTACGACAAGAGCTATCAAAGCAAAACTCGCTCAGCGACCGTCACTCGCTGAGAAAGTCTCTTCTGGTACATACGCAAACTAGCAAATTTATGGGCGAGAGTAATCGCCGACGCACTCTCGCATAGCTCAGCGATAAAACTATCCGAACTACACACTCGCTGCTCGTCAACTATTTACTGGGCTAGGTCTCCTCGCTTTTAGCTAATCGTCGGCGGTGAGACCAATGCCTCAACTGAAGTAGTTGAATATTCAAATAGTTTAGGGTGTGATTGACAGCTGCTGCGCCATACCCATTGGACTAAATGCCAAGGGCCCTCCTATTGACCGCCGGCTATATTAATGAGGCTTTCGCTCTTTTCACATTGATTGGGCGTTTCTAAGTAGTCGTTATATTGGAGTTTACCGTCGATTAGATTTAACATTGAGTCGCGAAGGTCATGGTTAAGGATAGTTGACTGAAGTTCATTGATGGGTAGTAAATAGTTTCCAGCTGCTGTTTCAAGCTGTTTCCTAAAAAAAAACCGGCCATGGCGAGTCGGACTCGCGCGGACTCGCGCTAAAAAAAAAACTTAATAGGCGTCAACTATGTTTGTATGGGGACACCCTTTAATTTTCAACTTTTTTATTTTTTTGGAATTTATCCTTTATTTGTGCTGTGCCTTGCTTTTTGCCAAATTTCATGATTCTAGGTCAAAGGGAAGTACCCTATAGGTTTTGATTCCCTTATGAAATCGCATAATATGTCATATAAAGAGTTATATCTTTTGATCGCGTTGACTTACAAGTTTGATTTTTCAATGTCTGACACTCCCTCCTGCTCCGCCCAGAGCGGGAGGGGTTATTTGATGATTTCCCATCCGACAAAAAAAAAAAAAAGGAATAACATACCTGAGTATTTGGTATTAATTTCAGCTTGATACCACCACGCATTCCTGACAAAAAGGGCCTTGACAGACAGATGGACAGCAAAGTGATTCTATAAGGGTTCCGTTTGGTGATTGTTCCGACGTTGAGCTGAATGGGGCTGATGCATGCGTCATGTTCGTGAACGGGCGCTGTCAGTTGGGACTGGTTATCTCTTAGCTGCCACGGTTTATTTTAACTACTTTGTTTTTAAATTGTTAATAATTATAATATTTTACTCTGGACGCTCTTAATGTGCACGTCTTTCCGCATCGTTCTCACATATATGTATAATCTCAACATGAATGATGTAACCAAGATCTTGTAACAATATTTTGATTGAAAAGAGTGTCCATGGAGTTTCTTGCCCATTCTTCTCCATAGAGATCTACGCTTTGGAATGGGCAACTACAGTACTTCCACAAGTTATTATGCCTTGTGTCTGTGACTGTAGCTTTGCCGTTGTTTTTTTGACTTTCAAAAGTGCCTGATAAGGTCTAATTGAAATAAATGCTTTGAGTTTGAGTTTGATTGTTTTCGCGTCGGTGTCTTTCACCACGTATACGTTAGTCAGATTTACTTATAATGGTCAAAGCACCCCTGAGTGGTTCACGGTCAAGGTTGAAGGCACCTAGTACTCATGCAACTCATAGTAAAGCGTTTCATTAATAATTCAATCCGATTTATGACCTGTTACGTTATGGTGGCAAGCAACGATACAAATTGATTAATTACTTCGCCTTCATAAGGTCAGTTAGTATTGTTAGCTTCTATGTATTATTTGTATTAGTGAAACAAACTGATTTGTAAGGAATGAGTCATTAAGACTGTGGGCGGAGTTTAATCAATAAGGTTTTTGAACAGAAAATGATTTTAACTAGCGGTAGTGGACTGTAATCTGCGGAGCGGGTGGACAGACGATTAGGTAGGTATAGGTAATGAACAGATTAATAAGGACTCACCAGTCTTCTGAAGCCAGTTCGGTATACTTCTTCAGCCTCAGAGGCTCGTGGGAAGATGCGCGGGAATCGCGTTTGCACAGAAAGTTTTGTTTTTGGTTATGTAACTGCCGGCCGGCTATATTATGGTCACAATATGGTGCACACAGAACCAGAACAGTTTGCGGTAATTTGAAGCGGTACCAGTCTTATTTTTTGAGAGAATTTCTATTACATTTTGCTGCTAAGACGCGCACACAGCATGACACAAACTTGCACTGGACTTTTCTTCTGCGTTTTTAACGATGCGTTGGCGGCGCTGCAGTCGCATGTGGACGGCGAGCTCTGTCCTTTTCTCGCTCGGCGTTTGGTGGTGCGTGTGAGTGGGAGAAGGGCAGGAAGGGATAGGTCGCAGATTTCTCATAAAGAGCGCGAATTCAAATTATTAAGATAATGGCGTGAACATCCTCCCGGCCTTGATAATACGTAGTATTATCGAAAAAAGCGATTAAATTGAAAGAAATAAAATTTATGAAATACCTAAATTATAAGTAATTACCTACCTAAACTATGGAATTAAATTATTATTAATCTATTGAGAGGGTAGTGGACAAAGTTTGACGATAGGTCGTTTAAACGTGCCAGAAGCAGTTTTAACTAAGGCGACGCGTACTCTACCATCCTTACCCGGGTAAACCTCCTGTATAATGCCCAAAGGCCAGCGAAGCGCGGGAACATCATCTTGATGTATCAATACAATAAGACCGGGTTTAACGTTATCCGAGTTAGTAAGCCATTTTTGTCTCACTTGTAATGAATTAAGATATTCTAAACGCCATCTCTTCCAATAACTCTGCACCATTTGATCTAGCAGTTCTTTCCGATGACGTAGAGTTTTAGTTTCCTCAGAAACAGGCGCGGCAGGTAGGTAAGTCAAGGGAGAAGCCATTATAAAATGAGCGGGAGTAAGAGGCTCAGGATGTGGGTCCTCTGATAAAATACAAAGCGGTCTGGAATTTAAAATGGTTTCGACCTGAGTCAAAACAGTTAACAGTTCTTCATAGGTAAGTAACTGGGATCCAATAACGCGGTATAAATGAAGTTTCATGCTTTTAATATTCGACTCCCAGAGTCCTCCGAAGTGAGGAGCGCGGGGCGGGATCATGTGCCATTCGATGCGATGGTCGGTAAGTAATTCGTTTATCTGAGACTTGGCACCAACAAAATTCGTTCCATTATCGGAATACATATGAGAAACCGGACCACGCCTCGAAATGAAGCGTTTAAACGCGGAAATGAAAGCTTCAGACGACAGATCGGAAGCTAGTTCGATGTGAACTGCTTTAGTTACTAAGCAGATAAACAAACAAATGTAAGCCTTCTGGCCTCTTTGACCTCGGCGTCTACATAGAGTAATATTTATGGGACCGGCGTAATCCACGCCTGTATGCACGAAGGCTTTGGTTTCTTGAACGCGGTATGCTGGTAAGTCAGCCATTTTCGTATTAAGGTGAGATGGAGAATTTTTAAAACAAAAATTACAAGCGTGAACACGTTGCCTAATCACATTCCTTGACGCTAAGATCCAATATTTTTGGCGTAATAAAGAACTCAAAACATTGGCACCAGTGTGACAATGCAGGCGGTGATAGTAGTCAATTAAAAGGTGAGTAACATGGTCATGTTTAGGCAATAATGCGGGATGTTGAGCTTCGTATGGTAAGTTACTATTTGAAAGTCTACCTCCTACTCGTACAGTTCCGTGTTCATCGATGAATAAGTCTAATTTTCTGAGCGGTGAGGAAATAACTTTATTCGTTTTTAAGTCATGAATTAATTGAGTAAAGTGAAAACCCTGAACAGCGCGGATTAAATACCTTTCAGCTTTTATGAGCTGAGACGCGGATATTCGATTATTACGCGGTAATATTTTAGCAAATATCAAAATGTATGCAATAATACGTATAATTTTATTCCAGGATGAAAACTTTTGCGTCAGGTCATAGAGAAAACCAGGAGTGGAGTTGGAAGTCGAGCAAACGAATGTTTTACTTTTATATTCAGGTAAGGTCTCACATGCCTCTGGAATGAAAGGTGTGATCGGCCAGCTTGATACAGGAGCACAAAGCCAAGGAGGGCCATGCCACCATAGCGGATGAGAGAGTAGTGGTTCTGGCAAGAGACCTCGAGAGAGACAATCGCTGGGATTCTCTATCCCACTGACATGATAGAAATGTCGCGCATCGAGATTTTCTTGACATTTTGCGACGCGGTTGCTAACGTAAATATCCCATCTATGCGGTAAGGAATTAATCCATGAAAGAGCTATTTTTGAGTCTGAAAATGCGAATATATTATAAATTTCTGTACGAGCACTGTACGTTTCATAAATCAGACGGACTAGTTTTGACATAAGGACTGCGGCGCATAATTCTAATCTTGCCAACGAAACGACTTTGACAGGGGCGACTTTGGATTTGGCGCATATTAAATTGACGTACACATTTCCCTCGCCGTCAGTGACATGGAGATACACGACGCAACCGTATGCCTTCATACTTGCGTCCGCGAACGCGACAATGTTGGTAGAGCAACCGATGGTTACACCTAGATGACGTGGGATTTTACACGCGGAAAGAAGCGGCAATTGTTCATTAAACTTTTGAAATAAAGAAAGTATATCGTGGGGTAAGGGATCGTCCCAATCGACTTTAAGTAGCCATAGCTCTTTAATTAAGAGTTTGGCGAATAATATTACTGGAGCGGCGAACCCAAGTACGTCCCATAAGCGGGCGATGCTTGAAAGTATTGTCCGTTTGGTATATGTTTCCTTTACCGGAGCGGTTGAAAATGTAAATATGTCCTGCGCGGGTAACCATTTAAGGCCTAACACCTTCAAGTTTGCATTATCTGAAAATTCTATTGCGGCGCGGTTAGACTGTGGCACAGCTTCTAATAACTCAGGTGAGTTACTGGCCCATTTAGTCAAATGAAACCCACCGGACTTAAACAAGTCAATGAGTTCGCGGGAAAGAGATTTTCCTTCGTCTAGTGTAGGGACAGACGTGGTTAGATCGTCCATGTACAGCTCATGAGACGCCACATCAGCGGCTCGCGGAAAACGATCGCGTTCGTCGATCGCTAGCTGTCGCACTGTGCGCATAGCTAAGAAAGGGCTGCATTTTAAACCGAACGCGACTCGATTAAACTGAAATTCGCGTATAGGTTGCGCGGGGTCAAAACGGAATAAAATCTTTTGATATTTGCGGTGCTCAGATTTAAGAAGAATTCTGAGATACATTTGTTTTATGTCTGCAGCTAGCGCTATCGCAAACAAGCGGAAATTAAGTAACAAAACAAAAATGTCAGCCTGGAGATTCGGACCTGTATGAAGAATATCATTGAGTGAAATGTCGTTATGACATTTAGCACTAGCGTCGAGGACAATACGAACCTTGGTAGTCTCTTTATCGCGACGAACGACAGCATGATGCGGAATGAAATAACCTTGCGAATAATCCTCGCTGTCAGGCGGGACCTCGGACAAATAATCATTCTCTATGTAGTCCTGTACTACCTCATTATAACTGGCTCGCAGCTCAGGATCATGAAGCTTGCGCTCCAATGAGAGCAGTCGGCGAACAGCGACGGAGCGAGAGTCCCCTAACTCGGATGGATCTCGGCAAAAAGGTAAAGCGGTGCAGTAACGACCAGTCGCGTCACGTGATACGGTAGAGGTGTAAATGTCTTCACACTGACTATCCTCTGGACTAAGAAACCCCTTGATAGGCACTTCCTCCATTTCCCAAAATTTGGTCAATGTTTTATCAAGATGAAGTTCATCGACGGGATCACGCATCTTCACGCCACTAGAACACATGAAGAAGGTAGCAGAGTTTATATTTTTCAACGTGCAAGCGGTATTATTTATGTTAAAATTGCTAGTAGGAGCATCACCCATCAGAATATATCCGAACACGGTTTCAATAGCGGACGGTGCGGGGGGCGCGACAACCCTACCACCTAATAACAAGTACGGAAACAGCTGAGCGCCGAGTATTAACTCAACCTCGCCCGGAATGTGCCAATACGGATCAGCGAGCGGTAAGTCAACCAAATGTTGCACTACCGAAGTGTCAACATATTCGGAAGGCATGCGGTCGGTAATGTTATCAACTACCAACGCGGTAACGTTATAAGAATATTTTTTATCTTTCGTGGTTACAAGCAGCGGGATGTATCCATGAACCGTTTGTGAAGCGGACCCGATGCCTTTAATAAAAGAATTTGAGAGCGAAATAGGTTTAAGTTTGAGTTGCTCACAACAGGCGGACGTAATCAAATTATTCTGCGAAGCATTGTCAATTAAACACCTAACCGAAATATTTTGTTTATCATTATTTAAAATATTTACTTGAGCGGTTGAAAGAAGTACAGTATTACGCGGCGAGTTTGTATGAAACGAACGAGTATCCTCAGAGCGAGCGCATAGCGATACGTTCGCGGGAGCGGTGTTGTTCATATTCGAAGCTTGCGAGTGCGAGCAGGACGGCAACGTCGCGGCGTCGGCGGCGGCAGCGCCAAGCGATTGCGCAAAATGCGCGGACGCGGGCGCGGGCGGATTAGGTGGTTGTTGCAATGACGACGCGTTATTATTATTATTACTATCTAAGTGTAACAGGGTATGATGGGCCTTTTTACAGGATCTGCATGTATAAGTGGAGTTACAATGCGAAGCGGTATGCGATAAACTTAGGCAGTTTATACATCCTCGTTTGGATTTGATGAAATCAAAACGACTTTTGGCGGGAAGCAATTTAAATGCGGGACATTTGTATAACTGCTGATGATCAGACTTGTTACACATTAAACAAGCCTCAAGACCCTTGCAGTCACTCGTCGTAAACGTCTGTGATTGGTAGGTATTGCGCGCGCGGTTATGTTTCGCATTGTTATTAGGGTGCAGTTCCACTGCCGAGGCAGGGCCGCGGTTTGATTGTGATGACGACGAGGTACGATCTAGTATTTTAACTTGACTTTTTGTAAATTCTATGAAGATCTTATAAGAAGGAATTTCTTTGTCTCTGACAAAAGATTCAAAGGCATGTGCGGTGGCAGAATCGATTTTACGCATGGCAATATTTAATAACATAAAATCTTTTAAATCGTCGAATTTTAATTGCTCCAATGCTGAAACAGCGGCGTCGAAAGTTTCAACGAACGTATTTAAAGACGAGGAATTATTGCTCGCGGGTTTGATATTAAAAAGTATAGACATGTAATGACACCCTAAAGCTCTTTTATCTTGGTATTTTTCCACTAAACTTTCCCAAATAGACGAATAATTTTCGCCTGACGGAATGATGCCCGCAATTATTTTTAATGCAGGACCGGTCAATTTTCCTGTCAAATATTGAATTCTCTGAGAATCACCTAACGACTCATTTAAATGTATATTAGCTTTAAACGACTCATAAAATATGGGCCAACTATCCATCTTTCCATCAAACGAAGGAATGTTTATCGGCGGTAATTTGATCAGTGGAAGCGCACCTTTATTCTCGCACGAGTGCGAGTTTTGATGAGGCGAATTCTCACCGATAAGGGAACGAACCCTCTGTATTCTAGTGTAAATATCTTCAAATGCATTGAGAGATTCGTAATTAGCTGTAAACTTAGGATTAACTTCAAAGCCTAGC
Source organism: Eugnorisma glareosa (assembly GCA_947578425.1). NCBI lineage: Eukaryota > Metazoa > Arthropoda > Insecta > Lepidoptera > Noctuidae > Eugnorisma > Eugnorisma glareosa. The sequence continues at coordinate 18,005,740 of OX387973.1, read as the reverse complement.
TCATTAATGGAGTCTAGATTAGAAATGAATTCCTGACGTATGACCGATAATGTTTCGGTTTCCGCCATGAATGATTCCGAGGAACGGAGATCCGCGGTAGTTATAGTTATTTTCTTAGCTAAATTATTGAGACTAGTCAAACGAGCGAATATTGCATTGTTTTTAGCCTGTAATATTGCTATTTTAGCTGCCATGGTGAGCAAATGATGCGTAAGTAGGAAAAAATAGGTAATTAAATAACTTTGCTTATGTTAGGTAGGTACCTACTAAGCGGATATTAATTTAACTAGATAGGTAAATACTTGAATATTCGAGTAAACACACGTAGGTAGGTAGGTTTACTGAGTAAGTATGGTAGGTAGAATGCGACGTAAGTAAGTAGGTACCTGTTTAGGCTAAGCGGTAAAATCTACGTTTTTTCTATCACGATTTGCGTGTGAAAACAATAAAATAAGTAGGTATTTCGTTATAACTGACTTGAGTAACTACTTAACGAAATAGGATAATATTAATATTAGTGAGCGGCGCGGGAGATCGCCACGTGTAGGTAATTACAAGATGGCGGTTTGAATACGTGTAAACTATCAGAGTTAACACCAAATAGGATGAGAACGCGAAAGGGAGGTTATCTGGATCGAAGTCAGACCAAAAATGAACAGAAAATGATTTTAACTAGCGGTAGTGGACTGTAATCTGCGGAGCGGGTGGACAGACGATTAGGTAGGTATAGGTAATGAACAGATTAATAAGGACTCACCAGTCTTCTGAAGCCAGTTCGGTATACTTCTTCAGCCTCAGAGGCTCGTGGGAAGATGCGCGGGAATCGCGTTTGCACAGAAAGTTTTGTTTTTGGTTATGTAACTGCCGGCCGGCTATATTATGGTCACAATATGGTGCACACAGAACCAGAACAGTTTGCGGTAATTTGAAGCGGTACCAGTCTTATTTTTTGAGAGAATTTCTATTACATTTTGCTGCTAAGACGCGCACACAGCATGACACAAACTTGCACTGGACTTTTCTTCTGCGTTTTTAACGATGCGTTGGCGGCGCTGCAGTCGCATGTGGACGGCGAGCTCTGTCCTTTTCTCGCTCGGCGTTTGGTGGTGCGTGTGAGTGGGAGAAGGGCAGGAAGGGATAGGTCGCAGATTTCTCATAAAGAGCGCGAATTCAAATTATTAAGATAATGGCGTGAACAGTTTTAGTTAAGTTTATTAGATTGTAAAGAAAGTGTTTCGTAATATATTTGTGATTCACACGGTTTTACTGGAAATATTTGGGGAGGCCAAATGTCAAGGACTAAAAGACTTTTGACCGTTATAAATAACAGGGCTTCAAGGGTACCTGATGAAAAGTGGTCACCACCGCTGCCTTGGCATCGCGGAAGCGTTTCCTTCCAAATGCCAAACCAAAGATAGCACTGTAATAAATAACTGTAAACAAGCAACAATGCTGGGATGCAGAAACAGAAAAGATGGTGTTACGTGGAACGCGAACGTTGTTTCCGACAGCAAGTCAGAACAGCTTGGGATTTGGCTGTTACGGTGCGTGACGCGAGTTCGATTCCCGTTTGGAACAAAATATTTGTATGACCTACACGTAAGTAGTTGCTCCGGTTTTGGCTGTTCACGAAACACACGTTTGGTTTGGCTTTGTTTTGGTGTTTAAGAGAGTCATTTTAAATGTTTGTAAACGAATCTACGGTATAGGAGAAATTAATATTGTGGGGCTATGTCATAATGAGCAGAGAATAACCTGAGGACCTAGCAGGACCTAGACAAAGTGACATTGAATTGAGCGTGAGGTCCTGGGTTCGATTCGCAGGTCAGGCAAAGTGTTGTATGTAAGTGAAATTGTGACACAATCAGTAGGAAGAAGCAAACTGGCCGTTTTCTGCGCTTACGAGCTCATCATTCTTTAGAAATACATGACATGCTCAGCTCACCTGCCCTTGGACCAAAATCAATTCCGGAATATAACGGTAAATCAATATCTATTATGAACTTTTATATTTTGTTGAAAATTTCGATTTCATGAATGAATGGGAGGATCATTAGCAGCAACAATTTGGATCAAGGTTTCACGCATCAATACTCCATTAACTTCTGAATGGAAAGAGTTAGTGGGTTTACAGTGAGTTTATTCGTTTATACAGTAAGTGTAATTGCCAAATTGTACGTTTACATCATTTGTGCGGTTTGGATTAAAATGTTTTGGAAGTTTTTTTAATCGCCAATTTCTATGGGAGATTTTTGGTTGTGTTCACCCTCGGTCGATCAGAAAATAACTGGATAGCTATAGCGATACAATTGGCGGGGTCATAGGACAGTCTCTTTTGAAGTATATAATATCTCACCAACATTTTAATAAACATGTTTGAGACACAAATCTATACAAATATTTTAAAGAGGTAAAATTTGTAAGTTTGTATAAACTCTAGATCAACTGAACCAAATTCTTTCGCTAATAGGAAGCTACATTATCCCCGAGTGCCATAGGCTATATGTATTTACAACGTGCCCGTGAGATAATTTCCGACCAAAACGCGAGCGAAGCCGCGGGCAAGAGCTAGTTTTTAATAAACAAGGCAAGATCAATAAAACTTGTCAAAACTTGTATTGTAAGAAATTACTTTTCATGAATAGGAAGGTACAAGTAAAAGTATAAGTACTTTAGGTAATTGTATGTCTGAAAACTCAAAGGTGTTTGAAACCACTTTAAACAATAAATAATTCAAAGAAAACAACATATCGTCAAAGTGTAAAACTAAGGGTATCTTTCTTTCTTCTTTCTCTTCTCTTTCTGCATCAATAAAAAAAGAAGAAAAAACTAACATATTTAAAAAAAAACTTAGACAATTTCTGGTAAATAAAAGCTACTACTCTGTAAACGAATATCTATGTGATAGACTTACAAAATCATAACTTAAGTAGGTACTCGAGACTTAAAAAAAAAAATTTTGTTACACATTACATCATTGTTGTACATTACATCTCTCAATAGATACCTGTTTATATTACATCTCTCAATAGATACCTGTTTATATTAGGTATAGCTATTAGATTCTCTAAGAAAATACCTGCATTATCATTATACCAAAGTAGTTTGCTGAGAAATGTTATATAATTTACAAATGCTTCCTCTCTCCTAACTCACTTATTTTGCTGTGCCCGACAGGGTCCATATGATCTAATTATAAGTTTACCACCTAAGAAACCTACATGTGGAATGCAATTAATTATTGAGTATTGAGTATTTCTTTATCGTGCCTAACCTGGTGTCAGAGTTTTTAGGGGCCCATGGGCCTCTGACTTGGCTTTACATGCCGTCAAGAAACATCTCTCAAGCATGCTGGTTTCCTCACGATATTTCCCTTCACCGGAGCAAGTGGGTATAATTAATAGTGGTGCTCCTTGATTAGGGGTACCTAGATACATCATACATGTTACAAAGTGTGAAGCAACTTCTAGGGATGTAGCCACATTGCGTGTTTCACCCCACTATGATTCATTACTACAGGAGCGAAGGAAACTTGCGTCAGGCTAGTTACTCATGCTTTTAATCTTCGTGTTAAGTGGAGAAGAGGAAATTGCGTAAGTAGTTTTACTTGGCATAAGTTGTTAGTCATATTATGTAGATTTTTTTCTGTGAGTGTATGCATCTGGCTGTCGCACGCGACATTGTCTGCGTTTATACATAGGATGAACATAGCCTATGCCCTTTTGAAAGTCCCGGGCTAACCTATCTGTCAAATATGGTATTTTCAGAGTTATTGACGTGAAAACGTAACATACTCGTACAAGCAGTCGATTAACAGAGTCTGCTCAACTCGTTAATTAGTATGGATTTAATTTGCCGAAGACTCATTGTCTAAAATAACTGTTTCAAAAGAAAAATGGTGGTGTGCGGGAAAATATCCTCCACGCTGTGGTCTACTGGATCTTTTTCTAATTGAGTCTGGTCTAGACATATATGAACTAGACATATAGTTTTTCAAATAATATTTATTTAAATATTTCATTGATGAAACCGAATGTTTCTAACTTGAAAATAATTACATCCACTTTAAATTATTAGAAAATTTCGTTACAAAGAAGCTGTGACACTTCATCGTTGCCATTTTATCCCTTACTAGCTGACCCGCGCAACTTCGTCTGCGTGCGTGCGTACATCAAAGAAAGAGAGGGTTAGAGAGAGTGTGCCTCAACCTTGAAAGTTAGACATATGCCAGTGTGGACATTTTTTTAGAGCTTTTTAAGAGGGACAATTCCGACATGCATGATAATTGCGTATTTTTAACCGTTCACGTACAACGGAAGCTGTCAAAAGGAATAAATCCCTGTTTTTGAAACATTTTTCATTGATGTTCTGCTCCTCGATAAATGGGCTATCCAACACTTAACTAATTTATACCAGCACTTCCTGAAATTAGCGCGTTCAATCAACGAAACAAACAAACCCTTCAGCTTTATAATATTAGTACAGATTCAAGTAGTTAACAATTTAATTTCTCAGAAATATTTGCATTAATCGCAAACATATTCTACTTTTCCAAATAAGGCCTACGTTTTTTTTACCGATGGGAAATAATCAAATGACCCCTCCCACTCTGGGCGGACTTGTACTGACTAAAACCCATCCATGTTCCTTCTTTTGCCCTTTGTGTTCTAGGGCCGCGGTATCTCTTTCGAACAGTCCCGCAATCCAGGCCTGCCTCGGTCTTCTCGGACCCCTTCCCGTTTGCTGACATCTCTTTGAGGTGCGCGTGGAACACGAATGCGCCGTCGACACGGCCTTTCGTTATTAGACGGACGGATGGCGAGCTAGCCCATTACTCAACGTCCACAGGCCCGCGACCCTCGACAACCTTAACCGACCATACTCCAGGCAGGTCTAAAGTTCTCATCAAGGTGCATGAAATGAGCCCAAACACGTTATAGATGCTGTAAACTCTTGAGAACCTCTTGCAACTACCATTCGCCTCCATCGTCAGACATTCGATGAAAGTCATACTGAGTTAGGTTTAAAGTTTTCATCAAAGTGCATGAAATGAGCCCAATAACATTATACCTGCTGCAAACTGTTTAGGACCGCTTGCAACTGCCATTTGTCTTTATCGTTTGACCGTCGATGACAGTCATACTCCAGCAAGGCCTAAAGTTCTCATCAAGGTGCATAAAATGAGCCCAAACACGTTATTCTTGCTGCAAACTCTTGAGGACCTCTAGCAGCCTTCCGTCTCCATCGTTAGAACTTCAATGACGTCATACTCCAGCTAGATCTAAAGTTCTCATCAAGGTGCAGGAAATGGGCCTAAACACGATTTCTCAATTTAAAAAAAGGATCATGCATACCGGACTTCTCTGTAAAAAGTTATGCGTGCTCAGGTTATACATAAAATAAAATAAATATAGAAACGTCGAATTGAGAAGCTCCTATTTTTGTTTCGTCGGTTAAAAACCAAGCTTCCGACATTTTACACGGGCGAGGGTCATTCTTTCACGAAAAACACCGCGATTCAGAAAATGGAGTGAAATGAACAGCGCCACCTATCGAGCATCAAGTTAGACCGATAGAATATACTGCATGGAAAGCGATTGAACACACACTCTACAGGGTTATAGCGTCATGTAGACTAATCTAGAGTACTTTTGTGCCACCAGAACTTTTTTGTAAAGCCGGTCAGCCGATTTAAAAGTTATTTTGTGAGCACATTTTTATTAATTAGTACCATTTTGGTGCAATAGATGTCGTTGCATGTATCTTACAGCTTACACAATGATCATAAGTTCTTCTTGAACACTTTAAATTCATAAATCTTTTGATAGAGAGCACTGATTACAATGAAACCAAAACTAAAACCTTCTCTAAGTTACGCACAATATTTGTGCATTGAATCTAATCACATTGGTTTTCCCGACAACATAAACGCCCAGCCTCACAGCGCGCGCGTCTTTATTTTGATGCGGAGTTATTTTAAAACTGTGATATCTCCTAAGATATTCATCTAAATTGAATGGTGTAAAGGGCAATTTTAGTCACAATTGAATTCTAAAGATGACGAACATATTTATTTCGATAAGGATTAATACTATGTCGGTAAAAATACCTTTGCAAATAAAGCATTATTTTTGACCAAATTTTAAAATCATAAAAATGGTTATTGTTAGTCAACCTTAAAAGATAGGCATGTGCTGTCGCGGACTTTTTTTTTAGACATTTTTAAGAGGTATAATTCTCTCATACATTATTTTTGTGCAACTTTAACCGTTTAACCAGCGCACGCAAAGGAAGCTCTCAAAAATAATAACTTTTCCCCGTTTTTGCAACATTTTTCATTGATGCTCCGCTCCTATTGATTGTAGCGTGATGATATATAGCCTATAGCTTTTCTCGATAAATGAGCTATCCAACACTAAAAGAATTTTTAAATTCGAACCAGTAGTTCCTGAGATTAGCGCGTTCAAACAAACAAACAAACAAACAAACAAACTCTTCAGCTTTATAATATTAGTAAGTATAGACTAGTATAGATTAATGTATTTGTTTCCAAAACGTCGTGTTTTTTTTTTGTTATTTCCTAGGTTATAATGACCCCAAAAGATAAGAATAATCCTGTTAGTTTTCACGAAAATCTATGTAGTCCATGAATGACATTGCCAAGTATGGGGTGAAAAAGTCTCGGATATATTTAATACCCGACTGTGGCGAAGCCCAAAAGGAGGATTATTTTTTAAGGTTTAATGACGTTACCCGTACCTGTGAGTGACTACATAAGACATAGTTATAACGTATCGTTACTTTTACAAAATATTTAGTTACTTAGTGGGAAATGAAAGTAAACAAATTTGTTGGAAAGGTTTGCGTGTCGGCGCTCAGAAGTTGCCCTTAACTTCCGTCTGCTTAACCTGACGACTACTTACGATGGGGTAATTGCCCTAGAGCCACTGTTTTATACGAATGAAAGAGTTTTATAAGCTGAAACTGAAAAGAAATCGATGTTTAGATTTGGATACCCACCACGTCGTCATAGTTTAGGAAGCTGATTTGAATTTACTTATCCGCACCGACTTCACAAAAAATCATTTTGCTTACTGGTCTCAATAAATTATTAAAAATAAATGTAAATAACCTACTGTTACGTGTACGTGCGTGTGTACGTGCCAGCACATCAAGCTACTACAATCTATAAAATTTCTTGAATAGATTTTCAACTTTATTGCTAAAGCATCAGGCCTGTGCAAGGTTGATTGGAAAAATTGGCGTCTGTACAACGTAAACGTACTATACAAAATCATAACAATGTGCATTGTAGCGAAATTTGTTTAAATAAATAAGCCCCATGTGCGTATGCGTACCTATTTATTGTATTATGACGTCAGCTTTGTCTAGACCAGTACCTACGAGTACCTAGTACCTACCTAGTTCAGCTAAGTTATGAAATTATGAGTAACACGACAGGTGCTCAGTGTCATGAGACCTATTTCCCAAGGCGTGGGTGACAATAAAGTTCAAGAGTACGGACGGACCAGACCATCCTTGATCGTAGTGGAAATGCAATACAGTTTTCTCGAATTAGGTACCTCAAATCAAAAAGAAAGTTCTCTCTAGTATGGAATTCGGTAAGTAATAGTTTATTGTGACTAAATAGATAGATAAATAGAAATTATTTACACCAACATTGATACACAGCTGTTTTATTTACAATATTTAATTTTAGGGGTACAACGGCGGTCTCATCGGGCACCATGCCATCGCACTGTCCTTGATTGTAGAAAAACAATAATTATTACTTCAGCGTTGATTAGGTAGGTACTTGAGTTTTGAGTGCCTTGATATGGCGCAAATAAAAACACTTACACTGAAAATTCACCCGAAACACTTCTGATCTAAACCGTTTCTTTTGGATGATTCCTACAGCCGCCTAGCACCTCTGTATAAGTTATCAGAATCTCACATGCTTACAGTGATAGCCTAGAGGTGTGACCGTCGAATTGCCTAGTCAGTTCTTGAGTTCGAAGTCGAGCCCAAGATACGCACCATTGATTTTTCGGATTAATTTGCTTATTGTATAATTATCACTTGCTTCGGTGAGGAAACCAGCATGCCTGAGAGATATTTCTTGACGGCATGTAAAGCCAAGTCAGAGGCCCACGGGCGGCATAAAAAGTATGACACCAGGGTAGCCACTAACCAAACGATAAAGAAAGAAGATCAAAACCTTTCGTCAACCCTTTGGTTAGTTAAAACAGGCAAAACAATCGCACGACTGACCAGGGGCCTTAGTCTGCTATTGCAATAGTGTCAGAATGGTCTATCATTGATTTAATAAGGCCCCTAGCCCACGGCGTATTGAAGCGCGTTCGAAACTCGTTTGACGTGCGTACAAAGGGTAATTCGTCTGCGCGGGGGGCCTTATTAAATCAATGATAGACCATTCTGACACTATTGCAATAGCAGACTTAGGCCCCAGTTGGATCACCTTACCTGCCAGTCCTGGAGCGACTTCGTAAGCTGTCGTCATCCCTGCCCCAGCCCTTGGTCAGGTTTGGCAGGCCGAGTACACTGCTGCCTTTCGCCATGCCAATGCCAGGCTGGTCCGTGCTTCGAGCCTTGCGTGTTTTTGGCTCTTTGTCTGGTAAGGAAAAGGACGAGTTAGCTGTAGCGATTGTATTTTCACTCTATAATCTTATTTGAAGGGAGTGTATTAAAAATATCTCATCATCTGCCTAGCCTAATGCCAACTTTGTTGGGGTTGGATTCCAGTCTAACCGGAACCAGCTGAATACCAGAATTTTAAATGGAGCGACTGCCTATCTGACCTCCACAACTCAGTTAGTACTGGGTAATACGATAGCCCTTGGTAAGACTGGTTGTTAGACTTTCGGGCCACTGACTACCTGTTTCGACTGCCGAAGCCGTGTAGTGACCCGAAAGTCTACTTCCTGGTCACTACACGACTTCGGCTTACTACGGACTACCTGTAACGACTGTTAAAGATCTACAAATGACAGCCAAGACCAATGGCTTAACGTGCTTTCGGAGGCACAGAGGAAACTCGGTATGTATTGGGTGGTTATCCATCCACGGACTAACCTAGGCAAACGCGACTTAACCTAAAGATCGGCTCGAGCGGCTGTTATTGTTTAGCTACGAGCTCCACTTCTAAACGCTGAGTAAATTCTGGTTCAAGATTTCTATCACAATTTTCCGAGGCAACCCTCTGGTTACAAATAGGGAGGATTCATAAAATTAATCTAGACAGAGGACGATAATCTAGTAAATGTTTACCATCACAAGTTTCCGAGTCGTTAGGTAATTGGGAAAATTGTGATGGAAAAGTTTTTATATTTTCAGTACTTATATTGAAGTTTAACTTGGTAAAATTGGCAGTGTTTCCCAGTTAAGCATTATTGAATTAGATTAAACAATTACCTACTTAATTTAATGTATCTATTGTTTTGATTATGGAAAAGAGAGAAAATACTACCCAAGAAAACATTTCGGGAAATGACTGATATGAGTAAAAAACAAAATAGTTAGGCGGTACATACATAATTATAGGACTTACATTTTGTACTGCCAGCGAGAGTTTCAGCAGACTTGGAAATACTCCTCGACATAGCCGTTGGCGGAGCCCTCATGGGGGTCGCCTGACGCTGCTGGTAAACCATCTCGGACCTCGCAGGATGGAACAGTCGGAGATTCTTCAGCGCCATAGCTTACAAGGACCATTTTCACTTCTGACCAACATTTGAAACGTTCTATCAGTTCCACTAACGAGAATAACCGAACGAGTTCGATTTTCAATTGAAAAAAAAAACACCAATCAACGATGTAAACAAAAGTATGTTTAAGATAACAATTTCACATGATGCGGGCAAAGTTATTACTTTCTGCAAAGTTAGCAAGTAGTACAAAAATAACAAAGCTTTTTGTTAAACAATATTCACGTTAGTTTAGGAACGATAATTAGCCTCATAAATAAATAAGTAACACTGTCTATTAAGCCTATGTCATAAAAATCGATGTTTCTGTCAATGCCGTGTGAACGAAAACGTGTCAAACCATAAATAAAATTTAAATAACGTAATTATCACACCACTTAATTTAACTATCTCAATCCAATATACAGTTTAGGGAATAATAAAATTGTTTTACTAATGGCGCGAACGGAAAAGCGGGAAATATTTTTCACAATAATATGGCGGACCCAACTGTCACTTGCGCGCGCGAGGCACAGACTGAAGTGTTTTCAGCCAGAGCCATAGGGGTTGTTTTAAAACTTATTCGTGGGGTATGTTATTGAAACATGCTCGTGTTTACAACATGTTTTACTTCATTAGATGATAAATTGTTTTACGTAGGTGTGCACGACGCATCTTTTTGTAATTTTTATACTTTTTGGTATATTTTGTACAATGTTTCTTTTATATTTCGAATGCTGTTTATTTTTGATATTTTGTTTTCCATTAAAAAGACCAGTCTACCACCAACCATCACGGCGTTTACTTTCGTATAACAGTCCCCTTTAAAATAGGAAGTCTTGTAAACCAGCAGTGTGGTGATTAGGCTCAGTCCGCTACATCGTGGTCCTTCGACAGCCAGTCTAGCAAATATTGGTGATGGTGCGTACTCGTGCGGGTGCCAAGATGGGGGCTGAAGGGAACGCTGTGGAGAAGGAGCTGGAGCAACCAGGGCCCAGCCATTCACCCGCCGACGCGGCGGCCGCAGTCCAGACCCCTTCCGTCTCCGGCAATCAGACCCCGCCGAGGCCCGTCACTACAATCCAGACTCCGTCGAGACCAGTAAGTAGAACTTCATCTCGTTCTTCTGCTACAATGGTAACTAGAAAGTTAGCCGCAGAGGCTTTACATGCTCGCCGTATGGCTGAATTAGAGCAGGAGGCCGCAGAGAGGGTCGCCGCAGAGAGGGTCGCCGCGCGAGAGCGCGAGGCAGCGGAGTTGGAACTCCGAGCAGAATTGGCGGCTATAGATGCTGATGCCAGTCATCGTAGTTCGAGAAGCAGTCGTTCGGTCAATGACTGGCTGCAAAAATCGCAAGCTGCTCTGAAAGTTGATCCAGTTGGCCTAGCTGACCCCGTCGAGTTTCATTCAATTATCTCGGTCGCCCCCTCTCGCCTAGCCCCAGCCCCGGTTTCGCCTATAAAACCGGCTGACCTAGCCACAACAGCTACAAATGCTAACATGCATCTCTGTTCCAGCGATTCAGACCGCCTTGTGAAGTCGTTAGGCATTCTCATAGATAATGTCAATAAAGGCGCATGCCACCGTAGGGGTGATAGGGATTTTCCATTGCCGTTTTTCGACGGTAAATCGCATCTAGAATGGCTTTCTTTAAAAAGAGCCTTTCTAGATACGATGGACTCACATTCTGCAGTGGAAAATCTAGCTAGGTTGAACAAAGCATTGAAGGGATGCGCGCGTGAAGCGGTCATGATGCTGCTGGCAACGGCGCGTGAGCCTGATGTCGTGCTGCGCGCGCTTGATACGCGCTTCGGCCGCCCCGAGCTTATAGTGGCTCAGGAGGCAGCTGCAATGCGCACTTTACCGCGCGTCTCCGGTGAAGGTAAAGACCTTGCTATTTTTGCCAGTCGTGTTCGTAATTGTGTGGAAGCGATTCGGCTACTCGACCAGCCTCACTACCTAACATCGCCAGAGCTGATTCAATCGGTTATTTCTAAAGTCCCCCCACTGTTACGAGCACAATGGGTGGCCTACGCCAGCAGTCACGCGGCCAGTGGTCTACCCATGCTCGACATGTTCGCCGATTTCCTGGCCAACATAGTCGAGCTTCAGTCTAGATTCGGTCTCCTCCCTGAATCGGCTGGCGCACCGAGTTTGACTTCCGCTGCCAATAGCCGATTCAGGGATAAGGTGCACGCAGTCGTTGATGGAGAGAAATCTCGGTCAAAATCTAAAAATAGTTCATCCACGACTGTTTCAGGCAAAATTCATTGTGTTTTATGTCAACAACAGCATTCATTGACGCAATGTGACAAATTTCTTTCCTTGTCAGTAGATGACAAGTGGCATTTTATAAAAAAGAAAAGAATTTGTCACAGGTGCCTCAAAGAAGGTTGGCATAGGCTAAGTTCGTGTTCAGCAAAAAGTTTGTGTGACATTGGCGATTGTAAATTCCGCCATCATAGGTTGTTGCACAGTGCTAGTGAGCGCGCAGCCGCAGCTCACGTAGGCTTAGAAGAGGACGACGATACTGCGCCGTCCACGCTGAGCTCCGCCCCGTGCGCGTCGAGCTCCGTACCTATAGTTTCTCTTGCTGAAGGGAAAGAAATCCTGTCCCACGCGTCAACTTCTTTTTCAGCTGAAAGTCCGGCGCAATCGCTGAGTCTTCGCCCGTTACTGAAAGTTGTTGCTGTAACTGTGTCTGGTCCGTCTGGTAGTATCGATACTTATGCCTTATTGGACGACGGGTCGACCGCTACTTTTATTGATGCGGAGGTTGCTGCTAAGATAGGTGTTAAGGGGCCAGAAGGACGCGTTCACGTAGATTGCATAGGGGGCCTTAATAAGAACGCACTGGTGCGTTACGTCGACTTCTACATCAAGGGTCGTCACGCGAAAGATAGTCACCTTATTCGTAGGGCTAGATCTATTGGCAGTCTAGGGGTGTCGTCTCAGTTTGTCAACAGGGACGCCGTCACGAAATACCCATATCTTGCGGATCTTGCAGATGAGTTGTGTTACGGTAATATTCAGCCAATGCTCATCATTGGCATTGACAACTGGCATCTCACCGTATCTAGGGCCACACGTAAGGGGTCTAAGTCATACGGGGGTTTTCGGTTGTAGTTCAACTACTCAGGTTGATGTTGTTAGCCACGCCACACTGTTTGAATCCGCGACTGTAGCCCACAGCGACCGTTCCGAATTAGAGCAGCTTATTAAGGAGCAGTACAAACTCGAGTCTATAGGTATTTCGAAACGTGAGGCGCGCAATGCTGATGACGAACGTGCTGATCAGATTATTGAGCGCACAGCAGCCACAGCTCATAAATATATAACTCTTATAAGACTCCATTCATTATCACGTAGGGGGCTTCAGGTAGATAATTTAGTGCGTGAGCAAGGGCGGATACTAACCTTTTCTTTTCAGCCTTCAAGCTCTTTTGGCTCTCCACATTCAGCGCATGAGACAGCTGCCGATATGCGCCTGGCCGAGACGCACATTTTGCTCCAGGCACAGCTGGACTCATTTCCTGTTGAGATGATGCGTTTGAGCAGTCTCCCTCCCCTGCCCATACCTCGCACCAGTCGGCTGTTCCGACTGTCACTGATTGTGGATGAAGACGGCCTCATACGCCTATCCAGCCGTATCGCCGCAGCCTCGGGAGTGCCTGAAGCCACAAAAAACCCCATCATCCTCGATGGGAAGCACCCTGCCGTCCAGCTACTAGTAGACCACCACCACCGCCGAGCCGCCCATGCCAACACAGAGACCGTGGTCAACGAGCTTCGTCAGAGCTTCTACTTGCTCGGCTTAAGAAACGTCGTCCGCTCCGTTGCCTTCCGTTGTCAGCTATGCCGCATTCGCCGAGCTGAGAAATTCCAGCCGCCTACAGGGAATTTACCGGAGGCACGTTTAGCTCACCACAAGCGCCCCTTTACATTCACTGGGCTAGACTACTTTGGACCAGTTCAAGTGACTATTGGCCGAAGACGGGAGAAGAGATGGGTCGCTTTGTACACGTGCCTAGTCGTCCGCGCCATCCACTTGGACGTTGTTGGAAGCTTGTCGACAGATTCTGCTGTAATGAGTCTTCGGCGCTTCGTGGCTCGCAGAGGAACGCCTTCTGAGATTTGGTCTGACAATGGCACCGCATTCATCGGGGCAAGAAGAGAACTCCGTGCACTCTACGGGGCCGCAGCCATAGAATATGCTGCAACGGAGAAAATTAGTTGGCGCTTCATTCCTCCATCGGCTCCATTTATGGGTGGAGTATGGGAGCGACTGGTGAGAAGTGTGAAGACAGCACTCCGAGCGACCCTCACCGAACGTGCTCCGACAGAAGAAGTTCTCCGAACCGTACTCGCAGAAGCAGAAGGGCTAATCAACTCCCGCCCCCTGACGCACGTTTCGGTAGAGCCCGGCAGCGAAGAGGCGCTCACCCCAAATCATTTCCTCCTTGCAGCTTCATCGGGGCGTCCCGTTCCAGCAACCTTGACGGACCGTGATCTGGTGTCGAGAAGCGGTTGGCGCAAAGCGGTCAGACTGGCGGACCACTTCTGGCAGCGCTGGGTTAAAGAGTACTTGCCGAATCTCATTCCCAGACCCAGGCAAGGCGACGTTCCAGAGTTGGCTGTGGGCGATCTGGTCCTGGTGGCTGACGGCAACCTACCGAGGGGCTCCTGGCCGAGAGGGCGCATCTCAGCGACTTACCCGGGCCGCGATGGGGTGATCCGAGTGGCGGAAGTCAGGACTGCAGCGGGCACACTGAAGAGGCCCTTGAGGAAGCTGCTCAAGCTGAGTGCTTAACTTTGGGGGGAAGGAATGTGCACGACGCATCTTTTTGTAATTTTTATACTTTTTGGTATATTTTGTACAATGTTTCTTTTATATTTCGAATGCTGTTTATTTTTGATATTTTGTTTTCCATTAAAAAGACCAGTCTACCACCAACCATCACGGCGTTTACTTTCGTATAACAGTCCCCTTTAAAATAGGAAGTCTTGTAAACCAGCAGTGTGGTGATTAGGCTCAGTCCGCTACAGTAGGTATATATATGGAAACAAAATTATGGACCGAAATCGTGGTGATTTTGGATGATGGATTATTGGGTAATACATCATACGAGATTTAAGTAGTTTGGCGTAAAACAAAATTGTGATATTGTGGTTAAGCTTCTTAACTTAGGCGCTAGGACGTTTTACTTTTAGGATGTTTTACATAACATAACATCAAGCCAGTACCTAATCTCCGAAGGGTTCGGCAAACGTCTAGCGCCTGTCTAAAGTACACCCACATTTAGCCAGTTACGTTTAAGTCCCATGTAATTGGAGGCGAGTCTATTGCCATCAACCGGGCACAAATACAAACTCCATGGCTGCTACTGAAAAATCTATCAATTTTATTGGGACCTTGGTCATAGCCCTTTTGGCCTTTGAGAAGCGTGGCCCTACGACGCACCGTTTTTTTTTTCATATTTATTATGCTTTATTTTTTTTTAATCTATGGAAAACAAAATACGTGGTCCTACTTTTTTTAATAGAACCCCTAAGCATATACTCCAACAAACCGCACCTAAGGCGACACTGACTGATTTGTTTTAGATATTGTTTTCTATAAAAGTTCTATGGTGACATTGGCTTTGGCGATTTGTAAAATAAAAATTTCTAGAATTTTCAACGAACTACAAAGCGAATACGAATTTAGTTTATCATTTTATTAGATATCGAACGAGTGTCCTGCTACCTATCTGAAAGAAGTTCACGCGATACGTACATCAAGTGTTTTTAAACCATATTCTATACCTAGTGTTTGTTTTGATGTCCATTAGCACATGAAATAGACAACTTTACTGTAATTTGGCATCAACCTTTCAGGTTTTATCGACTGACATAAAATTTTGTACAGAGTTGCTAGTTTTTCGACCAACAATGTTATTTGTAAAGGTTCCATACCTTCCTAACTTGCCATCTACCTACCATTCTAAAAGTTGTGAAAAATTATCGCTTAAGTAGTTATTTATTACCTGTGAATTAAGCAGGACAGCAAAAGAACTGCCTCCAATCGAAGTTATTCATTTTTTTAGTACCTAGCCTTGGATGTCTATAAGTAGTATTGCTGGGCAAGGCCTCTCCCATATCCTTCCAAATTCTCTTCTACAGCGCCACCTCGAACGAGCTTTCGTGATGTGCGTCCAGGGGGCCTAAAATCTGCCAGGGTTGCGGGACTGTTCGAAAGAGATACCGCGGCCCTGGAACACAAAGGGCAAAGCAAGGAACATGGATGGGTTTTAGTCAGTAAAAATCTGACACTCCCACCTGCTCAGCCCAGAGCGGGAGGAGTTATTTGATGATTTCGCATCCGAAAAAAAAAAAGGGGGCCTAAAATGGAAGCTTTATCAGAATCATAATATGAATCACGTTAAAAAATTAAAATTTTAAAATCGTCTTTATGGTTATAACCACAAAGTCCATTTTAAGAGTTTTAAATTTTTAACGTGATTCGTAGTGATTCTGATAAAGCAGCCATTTTAGGCCCTCAGATCGTTTTGCCACCTCTTTCTAGAAGGGCCTCGGCGGGCGCCGTCCGTCCTCAGGCACCCAGTGCGTTGAGACCTTCGTCCATCGGTCGTTATGCATGCGGCTCACGTCACCTGCCCAAGTTACTTATTTATTTAAAATCATATTAATGATTGAGAAAAATAATCATCAAAAAATCTAGAATTGTGCCCGGTTGGTGCGATAATAAACTCGTCCCCTTTTACATGGGACCATGGGCGCCAGCAGCAGGGTGCAAACTTGCACAGGAAAGAAAATATATAGATTTTTATAATATAAAGCATACATTTTCATCTCATAACGTACTTTAAACAAGTACGTTATACGTGTGAACAAAACTGACCTAATTTATCCGAGAATATCTTAAATTATACGAGCTCGCTTCGCTCGTTCAGATGTTAAAAGTCCTTTGCGTTTATAAACCTTTCTTTACAAATAGGCACAATAATCCTATTTCTGTAATAAAGGGCAAACGAAAACCTATCAAGTTCGAAGTGGGTGCTAAAATTTTCAAACTCGCTACGCTCGCTCTTGCGTCTTATTTTTTTAACCGACTTTCAAAAGGAGGAGGTTACCAAGTCGTCTGTTTTTTTTTTGTGTGTTTGTTCAGCGATATCTTCGCCAATTGTGAACCGATTTCGATGATTCTTTTTTTGTTTGGTAGAATATTGTTTCGCGGTGGTCCCATTTTATATAATTTGGTGAAGATTTGGTGCTGATCTTCGGAGATATACTATGGAACTCTTCAAAAATAGACGGCAAATCTGTCGTGATTGCTGCAATCGCTTGGATTTTTATTGTTTATCCAACATCATAACATAATATCACGCTTGTATGCTCTAGGGGGTACGCAGATGTGTAATGTACAACTTTTCGACAGTTAGGGATGTTAAGTTCTATTTTATTGGGGATAAGCCTATTACCATGAAATGTATTGTTAGCGGTTCACTAATGGTCGTTATTTTTATTAAAGAGTTTTGGTTTTCACCAAAACTCTTTTGACAATATTTTAACCGACTTCAAACAAAATGAGGAGGTTCTACGCTAATTGTGGACCGATTGTCAAAATTCTTTTTTTATTCGAAAGCCTATACTACTGAGGTGGTCCCGTTGTCACAAAGTTAGAATCTGATGATGGGATCCCAGGGAAATCGAGGGCAACCTTGACATTTTACAATGTTTTTCATATAGGTACTTTCTAACGATATTTGTACCTGATAATCATTATCTCATGTTGCTGAGCTGATGATGGAAGGTATAAGTCAGGATCTGATGCTGATCTTCGGAGTTATACAATGGAACGCTTCATTAATAGACAGAAAATCTGTCGTGATTACTGCAATCGCTTGGATGTTTATTTTTTACACAATATTAGAACATAACATAACGTCTGTGTAGAGAGAGTGAGAGATGAGTAAATTTATAGCAAATATTTGTGTAGAATATTGCAACTAAAGAAGGAAAAATAAAAAAACTTTTTAGCAAAAAATAAAACCGACTTCAAAAACAAAAAAAAACGTGAAGTCGGTATGGCAAAAAAATTCAATCGAACAAACAAAAGTCACCGACTTCTGAAGCTAAAGTTATTTTTCCACGTTTTTTTGTTTTTGAAGTCGGTTTTATTTTTTGCAAAAAAGTTTTTTTTATTGATTGATAGACTTTTCTGTATAAATCGACAAAATCTAACATATCCGAGGTGGAATGCAAAAATTGTCGAGCTGTTTTCATGGAACTGAAGATGCATCCCCCTGCAAATAATCCTGCCTGGCGCCTATGCCCCATGCACTTAAACATAATTGGTGAAACGTGGGTGTATTACCGTTTGACCGTATGGTAGGTACTACTCTGTCTAGCTCTTCGGGGAATTTTGTTATGTTTAATGATTAAGTAATTAATATCTGCTGAGGGGTTCATGCGGAATGATTATGATAAAAAAAGAACTTGTAACTCACCTCGTAACTAAATTAACAGCAAACAAACTAACACTAGAAACTAATTACACTTTGTGATACTAACAAAATACTTTGTAAATCTTAATTCTGTAAGAAATAAAAAGGCTTTTTATTTTATTATTTTTATTATCTACACACACTATATTCCTAAGTTCCTACTGCAATGTAAATATAAGTATTTCAGCAAGTCACCGTCTTTATAGTTATACCATGTTTTACCAACGAAGGCACGTGGGTATATAATAAACGTTTGGTCCAACAAACTTAATTACTATTATTATCCGTGTTACTAATTTGACGGAATATTTTATTCCTTACAGGCTATAATTCGTTGTTGTATCTACAATTCCCACAAAATAATACAATTAGTTCAATAAATGCTAGAAAATCGGCAATTTTAAGTAATTGCTATTATTTTGTCAAGTATACAAAACAACAGGACCTATTTTTATTAGAGATGGGCCGACTATGACTAGCCCACTGGTCGGCCAAGTCGATCAAAGGTTTGGTTGGATTCAAGCCTTCATGGGCATCGGCAATGACCGTGGCGTTAAATTTATGACTGGGTTGCTCGCAAGTGGGCATAAAAACTCTGACACCAGGTTAGGCACTAACCACACGTTAAAGAAGAAGTATATCATACAAAAAATTCGCAAAAAAAAAAATTGGTTTGCCAAATACATCAGCCATTTGCGCAAACGAAGCATTCCGGAAACACTAACTTATATGATACTCGATGGAAATTACCTATGGAAAGTAGTCTTATTTTTAGTTAGGAACCACACCATATGGCTGCATAACCATAGCTAACAAATTACTTACGAGAACTAACAAAGTCATGAAAAAATCAATTTAATGGTTTGTCGAGTTGGAATCGATAAGCGTTATTGCGAATGTTTAGTTATCTTTACCTTAATATCACATCCGCCAACCCGCACTGGGCCCGCGTAGTGGATGACGGTCAATATATATGATGCTCTGTGATGACGGTCCTCACCCGGCTGTCATTTGTAAATCTTTGACAGTCGTTACAGGTAGTCAGTGGCCCGCAAGTCCCTTGTGCAAGTCTGACAATCAGTCTTAACAAGAAGTATCGTATTACCCAGTACTAACTGTGTTGTGGAGATTAGATAGGCTCACTCCATGTAAAATACTGGTAGTGTCTGGAAGTCGGCTCCAACGACGACGACAAAAAGTTGGGAAAAGGCTAGGAAGATGATGACCTCTGTAAGAGGTGAGGAGGTCTTTTTCCATCCAGTGGTTTATAAGCTGTCCAATGTCTGCTGAAAAAGTACCAGGATCAGTTTTGCGGTAGCGAACATAAGTTCGACCAATGTTCAGTGTGTGCAGTCCAGATCAACCTCTTGTATCTGAAGAGTAATCTGAAGAGAAACGTCAGTAAACAGAAATGAAAAAGTGACCTACGTGGGCTGTCTGTTACTTCTGTGAGTCTACTGAAATCACATTTTATACTACACCTACTTGGAAAGTACCTTGATACTTTATCAAATTTACGGTAGAAAGTACGTCATTGCATATCGAACAAATATGCGGGGAGAAAACGCATCTGAGCGGGAGAGGAAAGTGTATGAAAATCCATTTCTTACGTGGTTTTTCTTTTTTAATTTTGGGTAAGACTATGCGCCGGTAACCTAAATAAATAAATAAATAAATAAATAAATATCGCTGGACATTACACACAGCGCCATCTAGGTGCCACACTAAGCAACGAGGCTTGTGTCGTGGACACCAGATAGTTGATACTACTACATAGATACTTTTTTTGTTTATAAATACATACTTATTATACATATAAACATCCATGACTCGGAAACAAATGTCCATGCTCATCACACAAACATTTGCTCCTACCGGGATTCGAACCCGGGACCCTAAGAACGTAAGGCAGCCTCGCAACCGCTGCGCCATTCGGGTCGTCTAAATATCAAAAGCCAAAAAGTTTTTACGGTGAGTTTTTATCTCCAAGTTCGCAAAATGACACTGGCCACTAGCTGTGTGTTGGATGGTGTCGGGCTGGCAGTGCGACCCTACGGCGGCAGGATAAACAATTTGAAAAAAGAACATGTGAAAATTGCATACGCCATTGGCGCCATTTTCAATTTGTGTGTTGTTTGAGGATTCAGTTTTCGTTTTTTATTTTCCTCGTAGGTGTAGTATGTATCACTAGAGAGAAAGTGCGATTCCCGATCTCGGGTGTTTTAAAGCCCGAGCCGTCGGCGAGGGCTTCAAACGACACCCTCGACGGTAATCGGTCAGTTTCTCCTCTCGGTGAACAATGTACTATTGTGATTCAAACAACGGTTTCCATAAGCCATAAACAACGTGGAAATAAATACTTTGATATTGGTCTTTTTTTTTTTTTGGGACAAGCCAGCCACACTATCCCCAAACCACTGCACTCTTGAAAGCCAGAATCAACAGTGGCGACCACCAGAAAAGCGCCGAGACAATGAAGCTCGACGAAGTCCCAGAGAAACAATTTAACTGTCTTAGATCCCGCAACGAAATGAATCAGAAAAGAATAGCGGAGGAGTAGAAAAAACATAATTTCCACTTCCCTCGATATCAGTAGGAGACAGAGCAAAACAAGGCACAAAGGGACGTCTGCCTAGTCTGTAGCACCACGAATAAATATTATCATTAATATTAATGGGTTCTAAGTTGTAAGCTGTTTTAAACATACATCATTATCTGTCATCCATCACTATCATTATTTGTCTACTGACACGACGACTAATAATCCATCTGCCTAGCCTAATCCCAACTATGTTGCGGTCAGCTTCCAGTCTAACCGGATGCAGCTGTACACAAGTATTTTACATGGAGCGACTGCCTATCTGACCTGCTCAAGTTCCGCAACCCAATTGCTGAGTAATAAGATACCCCTTGGACTATTCGATTGTGGCTACTCGAAACAACCGCCAAGTCAAAGATCTACGACATACATTCCTAGTAATTTGTATAATTAGTAGCCATCATTTTACCTACAAAATAATCTAAGGAAGAAAATAAAATTCTAGCCTTTCTAACATCTGTTGCCAGGTTCCAAGTCATAGCCATTTCACCCTGCGATGACCGCTTCAAGGTCGCTCTATTGTCACGCCTGACAATTCAGATTGCTATCCATTGGTAGGTATGGTTAGTTTACTTCTAATTACCAAAATGACAATGATCTTTATCGTCCTTACAATAAGTTTGGTTTTCGGCTAGCATGAACAAGTCTGTCAAATGACAGTGATCTTTATGGACCTGAAAATATGGTTTTTGTTGGGTTGCTGCTGGCAGACGTAAGCTAAGTGTGACGGGACTGTAGGATACTTCGAGCTATCAATCATGGTCGTTATGTAGTTGGATCACGTCGAAAATTACAATAAATGGCTCGTATGATTGATTAACTGAAAGATATTGATATGATAGGTCTATGGCTGCGTAGAAGATTATTTTTTATGGGGTGGTAAAGCCGCTCATGAAGTTATTAATTACTAGCTTATCGGCTTATAACCACACTGGATGACTATAAAAGAAGGGGAAGACCAAAAAACCGAGGATCTGGACTACGACTAAGCTTTTTTTTTCCGATGGGAATTCAGCAAATAACTCCTCCCGCTCTGGGCTGAGCAGGAGGGAGTCTCAGACTTTTACTGACTAAATCCTATCCATGTTCCTTCATCGCCCTTTGTGTTCCGGGGCCACGGTATCTGTTTCGAACAGTCCTGCAGCCCCGGCAGGCTATCAGCCCTTGCGGACCCCTCCCTTTTTGCTGACATCTCTTTGAGGCGCGCGTGGAACACGAACGCGCCGTCGACAAGGCCTGTCGTCATAAGACGGACGGACGGCGAGTTAGCCTTATACTCGCCGTCCACAGGCCGGCGCCTACGGTGGCCCAGGGCGTCTCCCGCGGCGGCTGAGACGTGAGGCTCTCTCCCTCTCACGTCCCACCACCTCCTTCGCTAGCATGACTGCTTCGCAGAAGGAGGTGACTACGACTAGGAATGTGAAAGATGAAATGGCTAGAAATGGGGTAGGTATCTACTGATATGACGACCGCTGTATTTTACACGGAGCGACTGCCTGTCTGACCTCCGCAACCCAATAAGTACTGGGTAATTAGATACCCCTTGGTAAGATTGGCTGTCAGACTTTCAGGCCACTGACTAGCTGTTTGACTGTCAATTATCAACAAATGACAGCCGGAACCAACGGCTTATCGTGTTTTCCGAGGCACGGCGGAAAGTCGGCTGTTAATATATAGCCACAAACTCCTTCAAGCAATATACGGATGTGATGTTATTCAGCAACTATACTGACACTGAACCCCGTCCTCCTCAACGACAAAGAAACCCAAAACTTCGTGTTATCGATCGTCGAAATAATTGCTGGACTTTATTATTGTTTACGTTTTCGTTTACTATTAATTATTCACGGTTCGAAGCGGATAGGAGGGTGGCACACATGGTGGCAGGTTGTTGACACCGCTGCCCTTTGTCCACTGATTTTTGGTAAAATATTGACCTCTCTAGTATCGTGCGTTGTTTTTTTTGTGATGTTCTGTGCTTTAATTGTTCAAGCAGCATTTCCGGTCAATTGTCTGTCATTGAAGTTGTAACACGAGAGAATGAAAAGCCTGCATAATTGTGTCTAGGTAATGGTACAATGCCATTTTTAACCGACTACGGCGAAGCCAAAAGGAAGGGTATGATTTTATCAGTCTATGTATGCATGTATGTTTGTATTTACGTATGTGCGCCTAAACTATTCATCCGATTTTGATGAATAAGAAAGTTTTTATGGCCCGAGTAACATAGGCATCTACAAACAGAAAGAAAAACCCGATTTTAATTAGAGCGTGATTTTTCAGTAGTCGTGTTTTTATTGGTAGTATTCCACACAAATTAATTTGTGTTCACTTCAAGTTAGTTATAGACGTTGCTTGGTCAGAGTGTCGTCTTAGGGGCACTATGAAAAAAATACTTAGAAAAATTTCGCGTTCAATTTCGAGGTAGTTGGTCACAGTTCTAACCTAACCTTACCTATGGACATATTTGCAGGTACACACCGTTTTGTTTTCTGCACGGCTCATGGTGCCTATAAGCGTATGGTACCAAAACGAAAAAAAAAAAAATTTCGAAAGAATTTCTAGGTCGCGCGCCATAGCGCCCCTAAGGCTACACTCCAACCCGTTGCTTGTATTTGAGTGGCTGAACAACGAGTCTTCCGATTCTCTAACAAACGGCATGACAATTTCAACCAACAAAGTCACCATCCGACTTGTTTAATACTGCATAACTCTGAACGGACTAAGATTTGGAATTAGGCGCCATAGTAACTTATAAAAATAGTCCCACAACGTATTACACATAGCTATTGGAAGGTGGGGACCAAAATTTGCATCATCATCACCTTTTCCAACGAGGTGTTAGAACTTCAACACGATTTTATTGCTCGATATACGAAATGCACGGAGAAAGCTTGTTTTTTACACCTCTAACTAGGTAAGTATGGTTACGGCCTGTATTGAAATTAAAATATTATGGTGTAGTTGAATAACCTTTTAACTTTTCAGAATCTGAAACTTCCATAACTTTTAACTGCCTACTAAACTATTGCAGTTAAGTCATAGTTAGCTTTTCCTGAAAATACTTATCATGATCTTAACTCATGACTTAACTGTAGGTATCTATTTATGTGAAATTCAGTTGTAAAAAAAACCGAAAGAGACGACGCGATAATTAAAGTCTAGAAGTGTTGATTGTAGATATAGTAGGTTCACCCTTATTTCGCCAGTTATGTTGACGTCCCATGTAATATCTAGGAGGCGAGCCTATTGCCATCAACAGAGCAAAAAATTGAAAAGAACCCTAACGTATATCTACAATTTTTTCTCTCGCCTGGGGGATTTGTCGGACTAGTACTGACTAAAACTACCCCGATGTTTGCCCGCACACTTGCGACGGGACGCGGCGTATCTAATGTGACATCCGCTGCTCAGGGGCCTTAGTCTGCTATTGCAATAGTGTCAGAATGGTTCTATCATTGATTTAATAAGGCCCCTAGCCCACGGCGTATTGAAGCGCGTTCGAAACTCGTTTGACGTGCGTACAAAGGGTAATTCGTCTGCGCGGGGCCTTATTAAATCAATGATCGACCATTCTGACACTATTGCAATAGCAGACTAAGGCCCCTGGACTGGTGCTGTGCTGGCCCGGTTTACCCGTCCATAAAATACGTTATTTGGGGCACGCACCCACTAAAAACGTCCCGCTTTTTCTTGGAAAGGCTAAGCGGTGGCTCAAGCCTCCTCCTCCTTAGTACCCTATCGTATGTCTAACTCAACCCAGCGATTACATTAATAACCCAATTCACTTAATTCCGTCACCTCTTCACTCTCACACTCTTTCGTACCAATCCAACGTCACTATTCCGATTAAATAATATCGATTCGCCGTCAATCAATTCCGTTGATAATAGCTTTCCGTTTGATTCGTCAAAACAAATTGCTGGCATCTGGGTCACACACGAGTAGGGATGCCATTTAGAAAATTGAAAATTCCTAAAAAAAAACTGGACATTTGAAAAAAAACGGAGGTTATACTTTTTAATGTTCCTAATTTCATACATGACTCATGCTTTATTCCCAAGGGTGTATGCAGCAACTACAGACCTCTGCCAGCTACGATTTTACATAAATACTTACTCCTTTTGCTTCGTCATATACGCTCGCCGGTTATTTTATTTTCAGTACTCAAATAACTTTTCTGTTATTAAATCCTACATAAGTCGGCGATAGAACTCGACGGGTAACCAAAAAGCCTAAGTTATCCGGATAAATACCGACGGATGGTAAACGGTAACCCTACATTCGAGTAGATAGTGTGTTATGGGCTGATTGAAGTGAAAGCGTGGCCCAATAGGCTGCGGTTTTTAGTTCACCATATTAAAATAGGTCGTATAGCTTGGCTAGCCAACCTTTTTATAAAAAGTCGTCTGGCACAAAGAGGTCGCTAATTTAATTTGAAAAAAGAAATTGGCAGTGTTGATTTTATTCGGCATTCAGTAGTTCTAGTTCCATAGACTACTTTATTTATGGTATACTAGTTCGTTGTAGCTTTTACAGGTTTTGAGACTTGGGCTGCAGGTACCACCTATGACTATCACAAACTACTACTACCAACTAGCTCATGTTGACATGTTGTAAAGATCTGCTACATCAAAATAGTCCACGCCAATTGTTACGGCCAATTTCCTTGATCCTAACAATTTACGTGGTATAAGCGTGGTATAAGAGTTATCTGATATCATTACGCAGTGCGTAATAGTTTAGTTATGGGTTCCCATAACGTACAATCTTCACAGCCACCTTGACCCTAGTTTGAATGTATAAGTTTCCAAAAATTTGACCAAATTACTGACATCGGAATAACCGAAGTTGCACAATCACACGAAATAAGCAAAAAATATGCCTATTGACACAAAAAAGTATGAATCACATCGCATAGTTCCAATGTCATCGTTCAAGGGGCGCTGGCCGTCACGCGCATGCATACGACCGTCGTTTTGGGCGGGAACGACATCTGTCATCCGATCAAAAATTACTAAAACCGCGTATTATTTTGCAAGGCCTCGTTTTGCAATTGAATGTAATTCTACGTTTGACTACGACAATAACGGTAATTGGTAATAAATATTGCCATACAAGTGGCAGCTGTAGGTATAATTAGGTACCTACGACTTCATTAGTTGGTTCACGGTAAATAAATGTGTGACGTGATTAAGACTGATTTGCGACTTTGCGTTCAATCTGTAATAATGTTTGCCTTCTCCCATGAGTGAAATCTGTGAAATTATTTTAGCCTGTTATTCGTACGTACAAAGAACTACAAATCACGAATCATAACTGCGAAGTTCAGAAATGCTTCAGCATTCTTGAAGTTTTGCCGAGGTGGAGTCGCCGTCGCACACAAATCTTCTCAGACAATATTATCAACTGCGGTGTCTTAATATTTTAAACACGAATTGTTTTATTCATACCTATCTGATTTTGGGTAAAATACTAATTGGCATCCATCACTATTTGTTCTATGATTTCCGGCTATAAAATCAATGATGAGAACTTTTCGACCTCACAAAACAATGAACAAACACTTGTATGTAAGTACATATTACCTACTCGAATCAATCATGTTTCAATCTTACATGAAATAATTTGACGATAGAGTGCGTCGCTACGGTTCGTTGGCTGGCACAGCGGCTCATACAAACAGCAGTCGGCACAATGACGTGTCAGACGCGGTTCGATGCCCAGCACTTTTTGATTTACTTGTTTTAATTAGTTTGTTTCCATTTGGACACGATTTTTGTGGAAATGGATGACACTAGATTTTATGGGATGCTTCAAGAAGTAGCTCAGGCAAGAGTCTCAAAGGTATCACAAACAAAACCTACAGACATTAGCTTAGAATATGTATGTAAAAAATAGTAGCCCACCGGGGCCACTAGCATCAAGAACACGGACCAAATTACCAGTCAGGGCTTCAGAGAGATTATCCTCGTAAAAATACGAGCCGTGTCCAGAAGTACCGCTTTCTAAATCAAGGCTTTGATCCTCTTCAGAGAGCCTCTTCAGGTGTAGCCGTAGCTCCTTGCAATAAACCATTGGCTGAAATGACTATCGGTGCAATAATCAATTCTTTTAAGCCTCTACTGACTTAACAGCTTTTCGTTAGGCTTCATAATTTTGTACAAAACACCCACGTCTCACCCATGTGAAGGTGCCACCAACTGGGCACAAATCCATATTCTGTGGCTGCTACTGAGACATTTTTGGTAGAAAAGCAATCAAGCTGCCGTAATTTCAAAACGTGCAATGGAAACAGTTCAACTAGTTTTAGACAATAGCACTTCCCCTTCCTGCTTCAGAACTTGCGCAGATTACAAGCACTGCTATTATTTAATTTTGGACACATCCTTCTCAAGATAATCATGTAAACCAGGTTTTCTTTCCCGTAGACAAAGTAGCTGTTGTCATGAAGAGTGAATGACACTTGATGTGGACACGTTATGCGCCGTTGTGCGTAAAATGTCAAAGGGCTTGAAGAGAGACAGTTTAGTCAGGACATATCGTTTCTTACAACAACAAAATATGAATACCTAAATCATTTATATACAACCTGTTTTTTTTTATATCCCATTACTCTAGGGTTATATTCTGTAGGTAAAAATAATACTAAAATTCCTAGAATAGGTGGTCCAAAAATGCATCGTTTCGGAGATATCATCAATCATAATTAAATTAGGTCAAAAATTGTCACCAGTATGACGAATCTTTACTTTTGCGAGGTTGCCAAACTTCGCAGTAGTGTAGTAATGGTATCTAAGTTTCACCGATAAATACTAGTAATTCATTTTTATTCAAACCAATCATTCATATTTAAAGCTAAGAAAATGCGACGTTGTCATATTTCACGTAAGGGTGTTTTACATTAATAATCGTGACTTTGCCGAATTATTTTGTATGAAAAATGAAAAAAAAATAACGAAGGATTGGAACATAACTCATATGCCAGTTGATTCTTTGAAAAGGGCCTCAATCATACCCTAGAGTTATGGGATATAAAAAAAAACACGTTGTATAGCAAAGAAAAATTGCAACTATTTATTGGAAAAAAGAACCCTTATCTGTTCCATCAGATAGTACCTACAGTTTTTTACATCCCACAGTAGCTACATTTGGCGCCATGGATTCAGACAAATCCACCACCTCCTCCTCTTCCTGTCTGGGACATTGTTTAAAACGTGTAACGCTATCATCACTGTCATCTGGCCTTTGAACTGAGCGATGGCTTCGGAGCCCCATGCAAGGCCTTCGCAACACAATCAAATCTAAAATCTAATTGACAAAAAAAAAAAAAAATCAGTTTTGCACTTCCTTGACTGACAGCGATGAGCTTTCGGAAGGTCGAAAATCTGACTAGTCTAATTTAAGTCCATTTGTTGGTTAGAGGGCCATTTGATAGAGCATGTCATCTGCCTAGCCTTTTTCCAAGTTGGGGTCGGCTTCCAGTCTAACCGGATGCAGTTGAATAATACCAACACTTTACATGAAGCGACTGCTTATCTGACCTCCACAGTTAGTACTGGGTAACACAATTCCCGTTGGTAAGATTGGTTGACAGACTTTTAGGCCACTGATTAGCTGTAATGACAGCCGGGAGCAACGGCTTCACGTGCTTTCCAAGGCTTGTAAATGTAAATGATAAAATAATGATGTTTATTTTGCGAATAGGTTTTTAAAAACACTTTTAAACGTCTCTTTTTTTTAAACTAGACGGGGCCGGTGTTTCGTACCTGACTACTCTGAGAAGAAACAGCCGAAACAAACTCAGAGGTCATATATATATGTAATGGATGGTCACCCATTCATGGATCGACCTAGGCAAGTGCGATCTCCTCCTCCTCTTTAATAATAATTGGGTGTAATCCAGTTGTGTGGTAATCGGTTGTCGTGGTATGGGTATGTGATGTGGAGGAATGAGGAAAATGTAGTGAGGAAAGTTTTGAGTATATGAATGTGGATGGGTATAAGAGTAGAGGAAGACCAAAGAAACAATGCATGGACTGTGTGAATGATGATATAATATGGCACGAAAGGAGGTGTCTGACGAGATGACGACTAATAAAGAAGAATGGAAGAAGAAGACCTGCTGCGCCGATCCCAAATTAATTGGGATAAGGGCAAAAGAATGATGATGATGGGTACTCGTATAACCCAGTTATTCGGGGAGATATGGATAAAATCTACATCAAAATATCCTACTGTTTTTTTAGGGCATGATTCCGGATGTTTTGACTGTGTAACGCGTAACGAATCCCATTAATTTCGCACAAGCAACAGCTGATTTGCGTATTCTTGAGACAATGGGAAAACCAATTGACAATATCCGCAGAAATAATGTTGTTGTTATTTAATTTAATTACAATGCTAATTAGCTTATCCGCGTTTGCAGTAATTATGGTCTAGTACGATTTTTAATCACATTATGCGTACACTTATGTGTAAGAGATCATCCAAAATGTCTTTACGTGTGCACTACCCGTGTTTTACAAGATGAATTTACCTATCTGACCTCCACAACCTAGTTGCTGCCGTCCGAGTTACGAAATAGGTAGACCTTGGTAAGACTGGTGGTCATACTTTTAGGCTTCTGACTACAAGTAAAGACTGCTAAAAATCTACGAATGACGTCCGGATGGGTCTCGGACCTCGGTAAGTAATTAGTACATGACCCATATGCCTAGAATTACCAAATAGCTAGAAAATAAAAGCCCTTCCTGCAAAAAAATTACAACTTGCGAAGTTTAAATTACAGCTTAGCTGCTTAGCTCTTTGACCCCGTTCCCTGACCCCATATTTTGGTAAACGAAGTCAAAAAACTCTCGATCAATGGTGCAGGATACATGGGTAGCCATACAATACTGAACCAGTACAGTCCGTTCACAGTTAGTTACCTCCGACAGCGACAAACCAACAGCGACTATATTTTAATGCAAATAAAGATCATTGTAATTTTGTTAATGACAGCACCCCAACCAACAGCAAACATATTGGACGGAAAATAAAGATAGGCAACGCCGAGAGGGTACGCCTTAGTACAAGGTACCGACGCCAGCACATCAAGCTAATCAAAACTGTCAAATTTTCCTAATTAACCTTGAACCTGATGCTTTAGCGATAAAGTTGAAAATCTATTAAAGAAATTTGCCAGATTGTAATAGCTTGATGTGCTGGCGTCTGTACACGGACCTTATTATTGATTTTTCGGGACGGGACGGGATTTTTTGACGAGGTGAAAGAAGTATGTACGTATGGCAGGTGGCGTTCTGTAGGTAATAAAGGTCACTGTAATTTTGACAGACTTGCCAGTCAAGGCAGCCATAGCAGCAACCTAATAACAACCATACAGAAATGAAAATAAAGAACATTATGATTTTGACAGTGACACAAAGTCAGAAGTTGAATTATCTGCGAAAGGACTGGCCCTAGGCGGATGGGCAAACAAAAAACCAACGATCGCCATAATTATTATAAGCGGGGGACGCATGCTCTGTAGCCAGTCCGCCATAACGCGTCCGCGCATCCACCTGCGCATAGACAACAAATATTAAATAAATAAAAACTTTTTCCAAATAATGTAAAAGTCAAAAAAGGTTTTTTGTTAATGAAAAAGTTTGGTTAACTTTTTGTGATTTTATAGAAATAAGGGCACAAATGATGAACTTTTTATTTTTGTAGTTTTAAGTTTAAAACAAAATGGAACGGCTCGCGATTCTGGTAAGTTCAGTTTTATTGTTGCAAAAGTACTATGTTGAAAAAAGTTAATGCAGTCAAGAACTTCTCGGGAAGAGCTTTTTTACTGTTCCGCTCTCGATTGAGTTTCACTTTTGCATGATTTAGATTGAGATCAAGACCTGTTTTCAGTTCAGATGAATTTCTAAAAATAACTTAAGGGAGGTAATTTTAAAGAGCTATTTCTTTATTATGTACATTTACTTTGTTTTGTCTTGGTTAATTTATTATTAAATAGCGACCCGCCCCCGGCCTCGCACGGGTCCAATGTTATAAATATAAACCTTCCTCTTGAATCTATCTATTAAAAAAACCGCATCAATATCCGTTGTGTAACTTTAAAGATCTAAGCTTACATAGGGATAGACAGACAGCGGGAAGCGACTTTGTATTATATTAGATAGTAAAGAAAAGAAGCGAAGTCCATTTCGCAGCAAGACTTTTTCAAAAACTCTTTGTTTCTTTTTTGGCGTTCTGGATTAAAATGCAAATGGAACACGTTTTTGGTCTTCAATTCTTGTTTCTTTCGTAGTTTCAAGGTCGTTTATCCATATAGCTAACTAGGTAGGCTTCACACTGTTTAGTGTTGGCTTGATTTACATCATGTATAGATGTTTTGATAAAGTCTGTATTCACAAGCCAGTGACTTCGAGGCCAGCAAATTCTGAGCGGTACCGCATGTGTAATGCTGGATATCGGTAACCGTTATATCTTATAGCACTTGCTATAGGAAAACAGGCATAAAATGAACAGTAAGACGATTATTAATGGAGAAAAGGCAATAAAGTTCCCTAACTGTAAACGTAGGTAAAGCTATTGTATTTTTATAATGATGCCAACAGCTCGTCACTGGCTCATGGCACCATAAGTCTTAGTCCCTAAGCTTAAAAACATTGATGAAAAACACTTTGCGAAAAAAACCGACTTCCAAAAGACACTAAAATAGTCTAAAATAACTTTAATTTCGGAAGTCGGTGACTTTGTTTGATTCATTGACTTTTTGCCACCGACTTCCGAAAGTAAAGTAATTTTGTTATTTTAAGTTTTTTAGTGTCTATTTGGAAGTCGGTTTTTTTTTCGTAGAAAGGTTTTTTATTTTACCCTGATGTTAAGTTGTAGTATACCACACAAATTCTTGTCACGAAACAATTTCTTACATTGTAACTAGCTGTTACTAGGGAACCATCATGTCATCTACATAGGAAGAAAAAAACACATATTCAAGGGAAAAAAAAAAACAAATTACTGAACCGATTTTGATGAAATTTCTATAGGACCGATCGGAAATTTCGATCGAAATTTTACATGAAAAAAAGGTTTTTTCAAATCAGTTCATAAATGACGGAGTTAAGTGGTAACAAAAAAAAAATTAATATAATAATAAATTATCCGAATTGAGAACCTTCTCCTTTTTGCAGAAAGTCGGTTAAAAAGAGAATAGTTTTTCCTTTTTCGGTCTTCATAAATAGATTTTATTCGCAATGATTAGCTGGTGACTACATCAGCATTAATGCGGGTGTCGACAAAACGCCTTTCAAATGCCACTGCTTAAAAAGAACGTAAAATTCTGGAGGGACATGAATTATGTTTGAGAGCGATTTATCTATCAGTGAATATTAGTACAATTTCTAGACATAAGCCCATAATGTTCCCAGTGCTGGGACACGGACCTCCTTTTTATGAGATGAGTGGGCCATAACCCAACACTCAGACCCATTGGTGAATGTCGAGACTTGTATTAGCTCAATGATCGATATGGGACAGGCATAATTTCTAGCTATAATTTAGTATTAAAATAGCAATAAAATATACTAGGGCCAAAGGAAATGGTCGGTGTTAGTTTTAACCTACATACTTGACATAACAGATTGCCAGACATAAAATTATTTCTTTGCCAATGGCAGCCTCTAGGTTTTATGTGTATCATCGGTTTTAAATTCTACCACGCGTCGCGCGTCGGTGGCAGATTTTTTAGATTTAGTGAAAGGCCTTCAAAAAGTTTTGACTGTTCGAGCTGTATTGATGCAGTTCAAAAAGTTTTGTCTGTTCGAACTATATTGGTGCAATTTAAAAAAGTTTTGTATGTTCGAACTGTATTTGGTGCAGGCCCCGTATGATGAGAAGAAAATCAACGATGCCGAACAGTCCGTTGTTACGTTTTTGGCCCGTTTTTGAAAACTGAAAGTGCGTCTTTGACCGAAGGGGTCCTATTTATTACTTTTCAAATGTAGTTTGATCGTTCACTTATCACCAGTGATCGGAATAGGTAGAGCTAATTTGCCTAAAGTTCAAGGAACAGAAACGAAAGTGGAGACTTCCTTACGACAAATTTCGGTGCATTTGTTCCGAATGTCAGAACATTACATATGTACAACTAAAATTAATAAAGTTAAACAACTGATGAATTCATTAACTGTTTCTGTTTTTAAAAAAAGTGCACGATTTTTATTGTTTAAAAAATAAAGGTAATCTCAGTATCTTCGTTTGAACGCCGTAAGCAAGTGCGGAAGCTAATTTAATTTTCATACTAGCTTTAATAGTTAGAACTAACAAGGTAAAAAAAAAACAATTTATAGGTTTTCATACCATTTATTCATTTTGTACAATTATTGGAGCTAAACGTAAACAGAAATCAAAACAACTTGCGGTAAAACGTAGTCCATAAAATCAACAAAAAAAATTTAGTCTTAAGGAACACTTTTCGTTTCTGTTCCTTGCTTGAACTCTAAGTTCATTAGCTCTACCTATTACGATCACTGCTTATCACGCCCTAGCAACTCAGCATTATAGTTTCCATGCTGAATATGCTTTTCGAAAAACTCATTGCGCTCCTACCTTCTTTACAACTCAGCTATTTAAAACATTTTTAACAAACACGCGTAATGTCCATGTCATAATTCGTAGGCACACAATGCTAATCTTTTGTCTCCATTAGCCCAGGGTCGCGCACAATTATAAACCGATTATTTCAACGGATGTGTGGCTCCGTGGCTCTCTGGCTCCTAAACAATGCAAGTGAGCACTCTGACTAATTCGAGTAAGTTTGTTTGTGTTATATAATGTGTTTAAAGTCCCAGTTCTCACGGTGTGGGGACAAGACAAGTGCAAATAGCTTTATTGTGTGCGTTTAAGGTCGGAATTTGGAGCGTTCTAAGATTTTTGTAAAATTAATTTTGCTGCTTTAAATCATTTTCTCCACGGTAAGAATTTCACGGGTAAAACACCACGTAAATCATGAAGATGATTCTAATAATCTAATATTGCCAAATCTGTCGGCTTGTTATTTGCAAAACGGATAAGCGAACGCATTGGTCTTTCCATTTTGAACGTGCTCCAAGT
Source organism: Eugnorisma glareosa (assembly GCA_947578425.1). Classification (NCBI taxonomy): domain Eukaryota; kingdom Metazoa; phylum Arthropoda; class Insecta; order Lepidoptera; family Noctuidae; genus Eugnorisma; species Eugnorisma glareosa. The sequence goes on along the minus strand of OX387973.1, from coordinate 17,971,820 downwards.
TCAAGTCCTCGAAGATTCAGTGACAAAGATCTTAATTGCCAACACGTTGCACATCTGTAAAACCTGTCTTTCTAGTCAATTACTTAGCTTAGAGTTACTAAGTAGGCCATTACTTATGTCGGTGCACTTTGTATTAACTTCCTCACCGTGGTAGACCGCACACAAGGTGGAGCCTTACTCTGGTGAAGGCCGCGGGAATCCACTGGATGCGAGCAGAAGAGGACCTGTCAACTTGGAAACGTTCGGGGAAAGCCTATGCCCAGCTGTGAATGTCATTCCACTGAAATGACGGTGGTGATAATGATGAGCAGAGATAAAAGAGTGTCTATGGAGTTTCTTGTCCGTTCTTCTCCATTAAGACTTACGTTTTGGAAGGGGTGGCTAACTTTTTAACTAGCTGATTTTTTGATAATATTTAAAAGTGCCTGTAAAGGGGCCATAGCTGGGAAAGGGGGTCGACGTAGTGTGACAAGGGGTGGGAGGGGTCCTAAATTCGTGCCGTCACAATTAAAAATCTCATAAAGGACTAAGTATTAAAACCGAAGTATTAAAACTGAAGTACCTATTAACCGAGAGTGAAGGGAGGCCTTTACTCTTTACCCTGCAGTGGGTGTATAAGACCGGATTAGGTGGTTTCTGGCGTTTCTTCGTGTTGGAGGATTTTTGATATAAAAATGCGTGTGCTCAGTTTTGTAGTTTATTCGAGAGGGTCAGCCATAGACAATATAATTATAGTTTTATAAAAGAATGGCACAGATAAGGCAATAGAAAATTTAATGTTTCCAACAGTGGGATAAAATGGCTAATAATAAAATATTAATCAACCGAAAACCTTGAAAATATTTTCAACTTTATCTGAATGAACCTGTAAAATTTCAAATTATGTGACGATGAAAATCATAAAATTTGTTTGACGTTATTTATGGATGAAATTTATGGTATGAGTTTGTGTCTGAGCATTTTGCATTAAGTATGGCCTATACTTGTCACTACATAGTATAAAACAAAGTCGCTTTCTCTGTCCCTATGTCCCTTTGTATGCTTAAATCTTTGAAACTACGCAACGGATTTTGATGCGGTTTTTTTAAATAGATAGAGTGATTCAAGAGGAAGGTTTAAATGTAAAACATTGCACCCGTGCGAAGCCGGGGCGGGTCGCTAGTTTTTTATAAAGCAAAAATTCACATGAATTATACAACATAAACACAATCTAAAAACTCAGTAGCCATCTTCCTGTACTAAATTATGTGAAAACAATACAAAATTAAGTTGTGTCCTTCATTTTGGACGATTTTCTCTTTGTGTACGATTGTGTGTGATATCATACTATTGTTTTTAGAGGTCGTAGGCTCGCTCAGGGCAATTTTATGGTGTTTTTTGCATTTATTTGAAGTTTGAACAAACAATGCATTACATTTGGAGTCGTTAAATAAGGCATTGCCATCGTGTACGATCGTTTAACCAAGAGTTTGTAGTACATAAGTTAATTATGTAGTGCGATTGGCTTTGTCGTCGTGTATACTCAAGAGATAATTAGTTAAGTCAATTATAGCAACCCGGAAAAATCTATGAATAGTCTAAGCATCTCAAAATGATTTCATATTTTAAAATTAACATTCGTTTTTAAATCCAAACCTGTTTAAATAATTTGAATTCTATTATTATAGCGGAATGTGTCCTGCACTAAAACATTGGTAATATACTTCAAATACCATTTGTCATTTAAACCTCCTCTACCTCTATTTATAGGAGTAGAGGAGATTTGTGTACTAAGTACTGATCAAGTGGCAGTTAGACAGGGGATGAATTTCCAAAAGTCATAGAACCAAGTTGTTTCATGTGCCCCACGTGCCCTGCACGGGGTTGCGACAGTCGTTCTCTCCATGTCGCTATAAGATCACGCCGGAAGTCTGTCCGCTGAGCGGCAATTTGCCGCGGCAGCGGAGTTTCCCCCCGGCGTAGAGCCTCCGCGAGCCATTCGTGCAGGCGCGCGAGGATTGTTGCCTTTAGATCCCATGGCGGCAATTCGGCAAGGAGGCTCGCCGTCTCGCGGTAGTTCGTGCGGTAACCACGGTCTAGCCTTACGGCTACCACCTTTTGGGGCACGTTCAGGTAGTGGGCGGCTCGCCGCCTCAAGGAGCGCGCCCACACCGGGGCCCTGTAAAGGGCCATGAACCGCACGATCCCCGCGTAGAGCCTCCGGCAGGAAGTTTGCACTCCCCAGGTTGGGCAGGAGCCGCTTGAAGGCAGCCCCGGCCCGTTCCAGTTTGGGGGCCAAACGTCGGAAGTGCTCCACGAAGTTCCACCGGCTGTCGAGGACGAGTCCAAGGTACTTCAACGTCGACTCGACGCCGATGGAAACCCCTCCTACGGTCAGTAAGGATCCCGGCGGTGGCGCATTCTTAGGTCCATAAAAACACATGGCCTCGGACTTGTGCAGCGCCACCTCAAGACTCAGTTGCCGGATCCGCTCAACGACTATCGCAACCCCGCGTGTCATTACTTCGGCCGCCGCCTCTTGCGACCTCCCCTGTGCCAGCACCAGCGTGTCGTCAGCGTAGCAAACTACGTTGACGCCGTCAGGGAGGTCGGCGCGCACCACCCAGTCGTAACCGATGTTCCACAGGGGCGGTCCCAGAACCGATCCCTGTGGAACACCGCATGACATCTCTCGCCGGTTCCAACCGGGTCCTGTTACACCCTGTATTCCCGTTATCAGGTGAAAACTCATATTGGAATGAAATGTAGGGTGGGTACACCAAGTAGTGCACCTAGGCTCTGCAAACCATGGAATACATGCTTATGCAACGTTGTCAAATGTTTTAAGATTATGACGAAAATTCGATGGATGACAGTCACTTGCGATTGTTTCAGTCGTAAAACAAAGAGCTCAAAATAATAGACTGAAAAAACGGCTAAACTGTCCAAAGACGGATCTCGGCAATAGGTCAAACAAACCATTATTGTACGAGCATCGCCACATGACAACAATTGATTTAGTTTTTACCTGAACAAGCAGTTGCTAATTCGCTGATTTATGTACATTCGCTGACTAGGCGATTACGCCCGCCACAAGTCACCTACTTTAGGCATTATATAATTTAATGTTTTACCTAATAAACGGTCAATCATTAACTGACACAAGGCAGTGATTTTATTTCCTGTACACATCCCGTGTGATTCGTCCACCTACATACTACATCTCAGTGTGCGGAGCTGCTGCCCGTACAATTATGTTTTTTTTTTTTCTACTTGGCGAATGACTCACAACAATGTATCTCAAGATTCTCAAGACAGACAGACAAATTACACAAATCATATTTACATTAATACAATTATGTCCAGTTTTTCACAATAACTTGTCGACGCGGAAACAGCTGGACAAAAAACGATGAAACAATCCACGCGTAGTTAACGTAGCGTGATATAGACTGATCTTTATGAGATAATGCTTATGAGTAGGTAATGCATTATTTATTTATTACGAAGCTCTTTTGTTCTAGTTTTGTTTTGTCATTGTATTTTTAATTACATAATATTATTTGCATGATATAATGTTGTTGAGTCCTTCCGTATGATATTGATAGATAACATTATAATTTTCTAGCCCCCTGTTTCATGGGCATTACTGGCGAAATGTGGGTGTACTATTAGGTATACCTCTGCCTTACCCTTAGGTTGTATTAAGAATGGTTTTCGGAATAATAGAAAATAGAGCAGCTAACACTGTTGTAAGATGTAGGTATGTGGACGTAGATGCAGCAAATCCTGCAGAATAATTACTAAATATTAAATATTTACTAAATATTTTTTGTTCCAGGTCCTATTTGCTTACGTCGTAACCTGTCTCCAATATACCTCAGCCGAAGAAACAGTTTTATCAGAAGTCTTAACACCCATTAAGACTGAAAGCACTGAAACCGACACTCTAAAACGTCAGAGCAGGAGTTACTATGACTACCGGTATGGAGCACCCAGACCTATATACGATAGACTAGAATACGCAAGACCAGAATACGACAGACCTCGATGTGGTCGATGCGATGATCGCAGAGATGACAGGGATGACCGCGACGATGACTACGACAGGCGCGACAGATACGACGACGACAGACGCGGACACAAACCAACATCCGGCAACAGACATGACAACAAAAAGAACTACGACAGCGACGAAGATAGATACTCAGACAGAAAGAACGGACAAAAGAACGGGACGGAAGACGAGAATGGAGACAACAAAAGTTCTTACGACGATAAAGACAGTAGACCAAGCGGAGGCAGCCGAAGAGGGAGTGACAGAGACCGAGATAGGGATCGGGGTCGAGACAGGGACCGCGATAGAAAACGAGGAGGTGATCGTTACGATGACAGAGATAGATACAGACCAGACTATTACGATAGATTCCTAAGAGAACGCGATCCCTATAGAGAAAGAGATTACTATGACGATTATAGAGGAAGAAGGCCGTCGTATGATAGGTACTATCCTAGCCCTAGCTATGATGATGGATTGAGCAGATACGATGGGTATGCTGGAGGTAGGAGGCCTGCTTATGATGGATATGATGACGGCTACGGTGGATACGGACCGAGTGCTGGCAGGGGACAGCATGATAGGTGAGAGCCATTATTTATTAGTGTTATGAAATCATTACAAAAACAATAAATTCTCAATAGTCTACTACAGACCTATGGGAACAAATAAGTTCTTCAGTAAACTGTTTGTATAGAAAGTGGTACTTACCAAAGTAATGAAAAAACGAACAAAGGCAAGTAGAATGTCGGAACCACTTTTTCACGGTTTTAGATTACTGCAAGGATTATTTCAGGACGCAGTATATAATTTATTATGGGATCCAGTTTCAGGTAAAATGCTTGACTGTTAGGTACGTGTAAGGTAGCTATCCCATTACTAGCAACCAACAGCTCTGTGCCAATCGAGCCGTTGATAATTACATTATTATGTGACACATTAGTATAGAACTAGACCATAAAAGTAACGATTGCAAAGTTCGTTCACACATAACTAACAATACAGTGTCCACTATACGCTGAAATAATGTCGAACACATCAATACACATGACGCTTTCACCTAAAATTCAAAATGGCAATACGAATTATGGAATGTAACGGAAAAACGGCGGGTTATTTTCCCGCCTTTGTGGACCGCCATTGTTGTTTTATTGAACTTCATGTGATTATAGATTTGAGCTTGTTAAATTGTGTGTTGGGATTCTGAACCCTTTGTAATTGTATAGGCTTTTTTCGAAATTCGAGCTAATTAAATTTCACGGTTATAGCTACTTAGACACTCTAATTATTCGTTTTATTGTTCTACTATTGTTTATAACCTATTTGGTGTCTACTTCCAAGTATGAATGTACGAGTAATGTTACCGAGTTATCCTCAAACAAAAAGCATTTCATTCTCACGAATTAAAATCTCATTACTTGCTACAATAACCCACAAACGTGTACCGTAAAGTCTCTGACTAGATAATCTCGGGATTCCTCTAATTCCGTACAATTATCCAATTTACAGACAATCAGATGTTTCGCAGGTTTAGATTAACAGTACACGGATACTGTTAGGTTGGGTTAGTAGTTAGAACGTTCTTGTTGACGGAATTAAGAATAGGCGCACTCGAAGCAATTGTTCTTGTCATCAAAAAGTGACAACACTTAAAGGATTCTAGAGGATTTGGGAATTTACGAGGTGACTATAGTGAAAGGTCTTTTCCGAAGCCCTGTTATTTAAGGTAAACCTTAGGTTTAACCTTAAATAACAGGGCTTCGCGATACGCTCCAAAAGACTGTGTTATTTAAACTCTATTGAGATTATTAATTGACTTTGTTAGGATGTTTGGCCGTTTTTGACCATTACTGGTTTTGCATTGAAGGTAAAAGTATTTCGCGGTCCCAATGGATATACTGTCCCCCAGTTTATATTAGCATCCTAAACCGTGAATTTTAAAGGTGATAAAGATCTTGATGTTTATCTGAATGAACATGCACGCAGACTGCAGCGGTGCATTGTCTTGTCAACTACGGCTTGATATTTTAAAATGCATAAAAGGGGTGCTTGAAGGCCTGTGCACATAAGCCGTCTGACCAAATGGACAATTTTTCTTTAGTTTTCTTTTTTTTTGCATTTAGGTATTGCTGAGTTTGTGCGATTGTTTATTAGATGTTTTCTTTGCTATAAAACCGTGACAACTTTATCCACGTTCTTAGCAGAGAGAGAATTCTGTCTGCAAGTTGCTACGTAGCTTTAGCAGTGGAGTGAAGTCAATTACCGTTGTTGATTTTTCAAATTAAAAATATAATATTTCAGTTGCCCTGTGTGCGAATACTCTTAATTTACAAAGTGGTTTATGTCTGCCACCATTTTGTTTTCCGTTGGTCACGGGTCGACGGTTACTGACCGCTTGTTTTCATTCTTTTCGAATTTTAAACTAAGGTCGAAGCACCTATAAATAATATTTTGGTTTTTTATAAATTTTTGGTTTTTAAATAGACTTAATACCTCTTTGCATTCCAAATTCTAGATAAGACGAAACTAATAGCTTTAGGAATATTTAACTTTATTACAACTGTGAAGAAAAATAAAGACTCTCTTCCCATAGTTGCCATCTCCGAATTCGGGACATTATTCTGGAGTTAACACCCCATAGTTCTTCTTCCTCTTTGGCAATATTGAATCGCGACCATGTGCGACGTGTTATTGCTTTTTTTAAGTGTGGACCACTCAGTACATACATGCTTCCTCCAATTGCTTTTCTGATCAAATTGCCGGTGCAGTGCTCTAACTTGGGCGCGTTTTTCTTCTACCCGGCCTAGTATTATAAGCCTTTCCAAACAATGAACAGGGATATCAATAACTATCAGCCTGCTGTACCTAAGTCGGAGCTTGTTCCATATATACGCTTTCACCAGGCATCAACAGCTTCTATAATAAAGTTCGATTCTTTGTTAGTTTCAGGCCCTGGGATGAAACATACCGCGGGCAGGCAGGTTGGGATGCGGGCGGTAGGGGCTACTATTTCGCGTCTGGTAGACCTGAGGCTGCCCCCGCCTCAAGCTGGGGAAGACCTGAGTATTCCAGGTAATGGACGAGAATTCGGTCGATAATATTCGAGTTCATATATACAAACGTTTCCATTGGCCTCTAACCTTAACTTTAGGTAACTGTGTTCGTTAAAGCAACATCTATTTATCATTATAAATTAATCACCAGTAAACTCGCATCTATGAAAAAATAATGAAGACATGATGAATGTAAACATTGGCATTGCCTTATTTTTAACTCGTGCAATATTCTTTCTTAATTTTCAGACCTCAAGACACAGGCTATCAGAGTGTTGGCTACTCCGGTTACAGCGGAACCTACCGTGACCCTTACGCCCAAGGCGGTGGTGGCGGAGGGGGAGCTAGCTACGGCCAAGCTGGGTACGGCCAAGGAGCTAGTTATGGCCAAGGAGCTAGTAATGGCCAAGGAGCTAGTTATGGCCAAGGAGGTGGTGGCTACGGCCAGGCTGGGTATGGACAAGGATCGGCAGCAGCCGCTTATGGCCAGAGTTTTGCTGGATATGGACAAAGCAGTGGTGGACAGGGCAGCGGATGGCATAGTGTGGGGGAGAGGAGGCCTTATAGAGATGAGAGGTGAGAAGAATATTATTGTTCTTTTCGAAATAAATACTACATGCTGAAAAAACCTTGTCCGATCTGAAAAGGCCATATAGGTATCACAAACATAAACTATTCATGAAAGTAAACTTAGTAATTAATTTTAAAATGCATGGTTTTGTGTCCAAATTCCCTAAAAACTAAAAAAAAATTTAAACGTGACAACACCATTTTCGGCGATAAGGCGTATGTTCGTTCGTGAATTGTTTGTTTTTGACGTCACTACTCGAGAAGTGACCGGAGTGTCGCGGTCGCCGCCTCCGTCCTGTGTTGCCATAATGGTTACAGCAGTACAGTAAAAAAAAAAACGGGTTATTTTTCTTACTTGCAATCTGAAAAGGATTAAGTACACAAATAGAATTTAATCTCGATACCTAATAATACCCTCACGGATCACACAGGGTTTTTATTATATATTGTAAATGGAAAATTTGAATAAATATAATTGGAACAAAAACTGCACCATCACTTCGTGATTATGACCATCATCTGCCTAGGATTTTTCCACCTATGCGGGGGTCGGCTTCCAGTCGAACCAGATGCAGCTGAATTCAGCATTTTACATGGGGCGCCTACCTCTGTCTCAGTTACTGGGTAAGACCCTTTTGTAAGCCTAAGTCAGGTATTCGGGCTTCTGACCACCCAGAACGACTGACGAAAACACGTCTCGCTATACAGGGTGATTGGGTGAATTTGTTGAAATGGGTGACGGACACTATATTTGATTGGCAATTTTTTTTATTGGTGTTCGAACTAAATTTTAAAGAAATCAAACTTTTAAAGTTTTTTTGAAATGTTCCACCTCTCCATCATAAACTCCTGATTGTGAGAAATTTACGGCGTTCAAGATGTTAACATAAATGTATGACATTTGTCGTGTAAATAAAGGAACGACTTCCTTGTCTTATTAGCTTTCTAAAATGGTACCAATGGTGGTGGTGATGGTGATTGGCAATTAGCTTTGGGAGTTTAATGGATGGATAACCACTACGAACCTGACCCCCTGAACCCCGCCTCCCCTGAACCTGTACCTACATTAAAAGCAAATAAAGATTTGATTGATTGATTGATTGAACCGATGGCGGCAAAAACAGTTTGAGTTGTGTGATCGACCCGTGCGGCTGTTCTTATTTAACACTTGATTTAAACTTTTTTGACTTACAAATCTACATATTTGTACAATAGTTATTAGCAGTGCCAGATTAAGATTAAGATTACTTGATGCCCTAAGCAATCCACGCCTGTGTCCCCCCCCCAACTCCATAAGTAAACTAGTAACGGTCTTTAAAAAAAATTAACGTATCTATTACAACGAAATAGATCAAATAGGTAACTTACAATATTTATGAAAGACGGAGCCATGTGGAGTTGGTAAAATCCAAGCATTTTTCATTTATTTATTGAAATGTGACTTGCGACTTTTACGGGTATTAAATTTAAAACGCGGGGATTTTCAAACAGCCTTACCTTTCATGCGCTAGCAATTTTTTTTTTGGTGCTGTTTGTGGTGCCCCCCAAGACGTGATGAAAGCAATAATCGCTTAATTTGCTTATGGGCTAATCCGGCAATGGTTATTAGATGATCATTTTAAAAAGATGAACTAACTACTTCTAGCTGAGATCTTTTTGTGTTTCAGCTCAGCCAGGGCTCCGTCAAATGTACCTACTTTAATATTTGTATTTCTTCTCCTTTCCAGCGGCGTAAAGAAACTTGATAACCGGGACAACTACAACCAGGACACAAAACGTAGTCAGAACAGTTACGAGCAAACAAGTCGCCAGCCAGCTAATTATGGCCAAACGGCAAACTATGTCCAAAACGGCTATCAGCAAGGTTACAGCGCGAGCAGTAGCACCACTCCAGGAACAAGCTATTTATTCCAGCGGGAAGATGAACAAGTCACTGTGAAAGTGAATGAGACCACCAAGAAGCCATCTTAGATTTTTTCGTGTTCTTTTTTTAAATATTTCATGGTTGACTTAAGTTTTATAGCCAGTTGGTAACTAGAGAATCTTGTGTCAATTGTTAAATTCTCTTTTCTCGGTTCTCATCTAACTATTAAAAGTCATCAATTCTAAAAGTTTCAAGTAAATATCGATAATTTAGTCGTCGTAAATGCTTCATTTGAGCAGCATTCATTTCACTTAAAGCTGAATAAATGACATCTCGAAACAACGAGATTAATCGCTAAAAACTGTTTTGAAGTTTCTTTTAGATTGATCTCCGAGGTTCGATTATACCGAACTCTGTAGCTTTATCGTGATTATGCGGTCTACCCAACGTTGTACCGAGGATTGTTCCAAACCACTTTGGGACCACACGCGGCGTGGTAAAACTTTGAAATTGAGCTGGCCTATCGTAGCAATTTCAATAAAATTCTAGGCCAGCTTATACTGGCTTAGTTAGTAGTGCAGTGTGGTATACTTCTGATTCTTCTTGCAGATTCGCAGAGGCTTTTCTAGCATCGTGTAGCGGGGCGTTTAATGAAACAGCCCGTGGAAACGTTTCTCCGTATTTGCGACCTTAGGTCATGCATGAATCTACGATTCCCTCCAATTAAGTCAGCCGTGAAACCTCCTCACAGAAACCTACACAGTGATGTGTCATCAGCGTCTTGTGTCGGGTTGTCGACTCTGACACTGCCCCACGGCCTGACACAGCTCTAGCGTAAGCGTGTTCACCACAGTTAGAGATAAAGGTATTTAATTATTAATAATTTTGTGAAGTAATAAAGGAATTTTATTATGGGCTCTGTTTTATTTTTCTCATGTCTTACGCTTTGCTGAAGCAAGCTTGTCTGTCTACGTTGACCCCCATGAACTCAGTCTACCGCAGTCCACTGACATAGGTCTCCCCCAAACTGTACCACACCACCTGATCTGCCAGTCTGCCCCAACAATCGTTTTAAGATCATCAATTTATGTATATAGCTGGTGGCGTCCCACATTACGCTTGCCGATCAAAGGTCTCCACTCTAGGTTTCCTCTGCTCCACCAGCTATCGACCCATCGACTACATGGCCAGCCAACGGCCACTTCAGACAGCTTACTATCCTTGCAAGATATGTCTGTGATTTGGGTTCAGTGGTCATATTTTTCGGTTCTTATTCTTTGAAGCAACCCCAAGCATAGCGTATTTTGCGTATTAGGCGCGAAATATACAGAAACGGCATAAGGTGACGGCGCGGCGCAGGCGTAGCGCAGGCGTAGAATGTATAAAAATAAGGAAAGGGGTGCCTGCGCCACGCCGCTTGATTGTAATTCACGACACGTCACTTTCGTACATTTTGTATGAAAACGTTTTGAAGTGGCATCATGTCTGCGCCGCAGCTTCACCTTACGCCGTTTGTGTATAAATCGAGCCTTAAGACCGTAAGCATTAGAAATAAAATTGCTAAATTGCCGATAAGTTATTAAGTTCAAAACGTTTATTCTTTATGGCAGATGATATTTTAGTAACGCTCGATATTGTGGTGAATTTATGGTAGATGCCAATATAATAGATGGTATGTATGGTATGGTAGTGATTTACCTGATGTGTGTGATAGTATCTAGTTGCGATGACACAGCAATTGTTTTTTCGGGAGTCATGGGACAGCGTTGGCCGCACTGCTGAACGTGGCTTGTCTACGATAGCTGCCTGGCTCGATCGCAACCTTTTAACTTTGAATGTTTCAAAGACTAATTATATGTGTTTCTCCATCTACAATCTTTCCCATGCATCACAAGACCTCCAGATTAAAATCCATACATGCTCCGACTCCTCCAACAGCGCCTGCAATTGTCTAAAAATAAACAAGGTCAACAAAATTAAATACCTTGGTGTAATGCTTGACCAACGACTTTCGTGGCACTTGCACTTAGATCTAATAATGGGTAGAGTCAGGAAACTAATATGGACCTTCAAATTGCTTCGTCACGTGGCTACCAAAGATCTAATCAGGCAAATATACATCTCCTTAGGTCAGTCAATAATAATGTACTGTATACCAATCTGGGGCGGTGCAACAAAAACAAAATTTTTGGAACTGGAGAGGGCGCAGAGAGCGCTACTGAAGGTTATGTTCTTCAAACCAATGAGATTCCCCACTGAAAGTCTTTATTTAACCTCGAATATTTTGACAGTCAGAAAAATATATCTCCTTCAGATTGTTTTAAAAAAACATAAATCACTTCCGTTCATCCCTTCCAGGGCACAATCTAGGAGGAAGAATAATGTCGTTCCAGAAACCCCAGTTAAAACCAAATTTGCCAGGAGACAATATACACAACAATCATCTCGCTTGTACAACATTCTAAATAAAGAACAAAACATTTATTCTATGAAATACCACGATTGCAAAAAAACACTCACTCAATGGCTGATGAACAAAAGTTACGAAGAAATTGAGTCAATCCTGCATGCGATCACATAGTTCGTGATGTACCTCACGAACTGTGTGACCGTTAGCAGGACCGACTGCATTGATTGCACGAGCCACAAACACACACACACACACACACCACACACACACACACACACCCTATACCACACGCACACACTATACAAATTATTTTGTCACTTTGATTTTGGTATTCTTTTTAAATTTTTTATTTCAATTTTGATGCTGATTTGAATTATAATGTTAATTTTACTCTCATTCTTATATTTGTTCTACTTGATTCTCGACTTTAATTGTATCTATAATTTAATTCTGTTATTAATTTAATTTAAGTTCAAACTGAGATAAGCATCTTGATTTGAATTTCATTTGAATTTGAAGGTAATATATTTTGATTTTAATTTAATTTTTTTTTATTTTATATTGATTTTGAATTTGATTTTATTGTTAAATTTTATACTTATGTAATGTTAATGTATACCGGAAGAGCGGAAGTGCCTAACACAAGTAATTTTTTTGCTCAAAAGGTACTTCCCATCATTTGATGTTATGTCATAAGTATTAGAAATAAAGTTTTTTTTTTTTTTTTTTTTTTTTTTATCTAAAACCTAATAGGTACATAATTCATCAGTGAACTACGACGTTGACGTTTGATTAATCTTTCGTCAGTTGCACTTTTGTTCGAAGACATTTCCGTTACAAAATCGTAGTTTGCTGTCAATCTGATTTCTTTGCTTAATTTCTTTTATTTAGTCCACGAATAGCACTTACAGCACTCTGTTAGATGGCACATCCAGTACTGGAAGATAGCTGACTAATTACATGTTTATTTTCTAGGGATTGTTAATACCTCGAAACACCCGTAGCTACCAGATTGCAATGGGAGCTATCGCGTGTGAATTCGCCGCTAGAGGCGCTAGCGTAGCGCGACGACACCGAAATGTCAGATTTCATTGAAAGTTCACGCGTTGCGTGCTTTTTTATCACGTATTTTTACTGATATTCACGATTGTGTTCTAGATTGAGCTATTCCTGATTAAGACTTGAAGATTTTAAGTACTCGTAGCAACTTAAGATCTTATTTGTTAGTAGGGTAAAATGATTTTTAAATGTTTCATGCTTGCTAATTTGTATGGTGAATATTGTAAATATGAAACTGAAGCTTACACTATGTTGTTATACGTAATAAAATAAACTTTAGAAGTTATTGGTACTTTATAGTATAAAATAGAATTATTGATAGGACCTTAATCGACAGTGGCGCCATCTGGTGAGCTCAAAAACGATAACCCTCATTTACCTCTAACTCCGTTCAGGAACATATCCGTGCCAATGATTCTTACACAGATCCTTGTAGGTACCTTTACCTTTTACCTTCTTATATAATTTTGTTTTAATGTTATTTCAACCATTTTTTTTATTGTCCTTTAGGAGTCTAGTAAATACTTATTCTTTCTTTCTTTCTTTTACCTCTATGATACAAATCTCGTCTCATCTAGCTTAGTTCTGTGACTGTCTGGAATCGAACCCTGAACCTATTCATAACAAAAACTCGTTCGCTGCGCCTCCTTTCACTGCTTAGAACAAACAGGCATTGAATTAATGGGCAGCCTTCGAAGTGGATTTAGTCATTTCTTTTGTTACCTCATTTTATTGTAACATAATAATACCTACCCAAAACAAAATATGTAGTAAAGCCATAGTAAATCTGAGAATGGACTGAGAATTAGCCCCACAAAACGACTACTCTCTAGAAAGAGTCAAATCGTATACGCGGACAATACATAGTCCTTTTTCTGCAAGGCGTAGAATGATACAGCTACTGGCAGCAAATTCGCTTTGTCTCTTCAAAGTCTATGATTACAACTTGCAGGAATGACTGCTAACGCCATCTGTTAGGGAATAGCAAGACCATTTGGTTCGACATCAACAGCAATAGCGAAACTGTTCACATAGATTAAGTTCAGCCATTACCTAACAGGTGGCGCTTTACTCAATATAAGCTAAATACATTCCTTCCTCATACAAAGAAAAAAAAAAGTTGTGGGATTATAGATAAAACTTTTTCTTTAGAGAAAACAGTTTATTCTTTACTAGCGACCGCCCCAGCTTCGCACGGGTGCAATGTTATACATAAAAACCTTCCTCTTGAATCACTATATCTAAAAAAACCGCATCAAAATCTGTTGCGTAGTTTTATAGATCTAATACACAGGGACAGACAGACCGCGGGAAGCGACTTTGTTTTTTTTATTAAATAGTGATTGGCATCTGGGTCGTTCTTCTTTTTTATCGACAATGAATTGGTGTTTCTCAGCTTTTCGAGTTTTTCAAGTGACTATATTTTGATTTCAGTATTAGATTTTTTTTCAGATGCATTTAATTTTCGATTTAAGGTATATAGCGATGACGGTGTAAATTCAAACAATGAAAACATAATAATTCATACTAAAACCCAAAATGAGGTGAGAGATCGACCATTGTCGATAAAAAAGAAGAACGACCCATCTACCATCTACTCAAACTCAAACTCAAAGCATTTATTTCAATTAGACCATTACAGGCACTTTAAAAGTCAAACAAAAAAAAAAAAAGCTAAGCTACAGTCACAGTCACAAGGCATAATAACTTGAGAAAGTACTGTAGTTGCACATTCCAAAGCGTAGATCTCTATGGAGAAGAATGGGCAAGAAACTCCATGGACACTCTTTTTAATCAAAATATTGTTACAAAATCTTGGTTACATCATTCACGTTGAGATTATACATATATGTGAGAACGATGTAGAAAGACGTGCACATTAAGAGCGTCCAGAGTAAAAGATTAAAATAATCAACACTTTCAAAATAAAGTATTAAAATAAACCGTGGCAGCTAAGCGATGACCAGTCCCAACTGAAAGCGCCCGTTCACGAACATGACGCATGGGTCAGCGCCATTCAACTCAACCATATTGAAGGGAACCAAATGACCCGACACACGCGCCACCATCAGCGAGAAATCTGAGTGAGCATGACATTCTCTCAGCCACCAGGCTACATTCAAGTCAATGAAAGATAAATAAATGTAAATGGTTGCTTTACAGTACATAGTACTCACACATGTGCTATGCAATTATATAATACTAAGAGATGGAATCTATACAAAGCAAGGATATTATTACAATCTTCTGCAGCTTCCACAATAACTTAACCTGGTAATCAATTAGTTTGCTCCTATGGTTGTGGAGCAGGACCAGCATTGAGCCAAGCATTTTTATCATCAATATAGTCCCCCAACTTATAATATGCTTGCCTACATAGTGTGCGTTTTATACAAGATTTAAATTTCGTCTCATTCAGTTGCAGAATGTGGGGAGGTATTTTATTGTAGTATTTTAAACAGTACCCCATGAACGATGTGTCTACTTTAGCTAGCCTGAAACCTGGCTGAACTAGTTGGTCCCTATTTCTAGTATTATAGTGCTGTCTGTCACCTCTCTTACTAAATAAATGCAGATTTTTCCTAACGTACATGATGTTTTCATAGATGTATTGACAAGGTACTGTCATGATGTTAATTTCTTTAAACAGTTCTCTTAGAGAATCGCGCCTACGTAGATCATATATGGCTCTGATGGCTCTTTTCTGCAGAATAAATATAGAATCAATGTCTGCAGCCCGTCCCCACAGTAAAATACCGTATGACATAATACTATGAAAATAACTAAAATAGACTAGCCTCGCGGTATCTACATCAGTAAACTGACGGATTTTTCTAACAGCGTATGCTGCTGAATTCAGCCGTCCTGCAAGAGATGTTAAATGATTGTAGCCTTATGTCGAGCGTGATTCCCAAGAAAACAGTTTTATCGACAAATTCTAGTTTCTCTTGATTCAATATTATGTCACAATCACTACTTTTGACATTTGGCAGAGAAAATTTTATGCACTTAGTTTTTTCCCATTTAGTACTAAGTTATTAGCGGTAAACCAATTATGGACCTGCAGTAGGGCGTTATTGACATCGTCAAGATTTGTGGCACGTCTGTTTATCCTAAATATTAAAGAAGTATCGTCATCAAACAACACCATTTGCGGTTGGTTGTTAAATAAGTGAGGTAGGTGATTAATGTACACTAAAAAGAGAAAAGGACCCAATATCGAACCTTGTGGTACACCCATTTTTACTGTTAAACCCATTGAATTGACACCATTTACCTGTACTTGCTGCTGTCTATCATTCAAATACGATTTTACTAAACTGAGCGCAAGTTTACCTAAACCGTAATGCTCAAGTTTCAAGAGCAGGGTTTCGTGATTTACGCAATCAAATGCCTTCGAAAGGTCACAGAAGATTCCTATGGCATCTTGTGCCTCTTCCCACGCAGTAAATATGTGTTTTAATAAAGTAACACCGGCGTCAGTTGTACAACGTCCCTTGGTGAAACCATACTGTTGCTCATGTAAGATTTTATTGGCGTTAAAATGATTTAGCATTTGATTGAGCATTATCTTTTCAAACACCTTGCTGAAAACCGGCAACACAGATACGGGCCTATAGTTATTAGTGTCTTTACTATCCCCGGATTTAAAAAGCGGTATTACCTTACTGTATTTCATTAGATCCGGGAAGACCCCTTGATTCACGCACAAATTAAATATTGAGGCTAAATACGGTGCTATAGTCTCAATAATTGTGGTACAAGCTTTGATAGACATACCCCATAGATCTTCTGTTAATTTGATCTTGATTTGCTTAAAAGCTTCTATGACTGCTATGGGGTTTATATGCTGAAATTTAAATTCATTCGGACAGGGTGAAACGTTCGCTTTCAATAAATCAATAGAAAGCAAGGGTGAGGAATTTAACTCTATTCTACTCTATTATACTCTATTATTCTACCCACATCATTCGGATTTCGAGAGCCAAAAGATTCATGTAGCAAACTAGTAATCACTGTAAGCAGTAGGTACTGGTAGTCACGGGATGTGTTACGGATTTGTTGTCAGAAAACGTGATACCTTACCAGTCTTACCAAGGGGTATCGAGCTATCGTATTAACCAGGAACTGGGTTGTGGAGACAGATAGGCAATCGCTATACGTATTATACCTATTGATGACCTATGTGTCAAGAATAAACATATTTGAATTTGAATTTGGTATTCAGCTGCATCCTGTTAAACAGGAAGGGGTTCGCCCCTAACCTACAGTGTTGGGGAAAAGCCAGGCAGATGATAAAATTTATTTAATTGTTTATTTCAATTGCGCTGCACGAAGCGATTTATCAAAATATTATCGGAGCACATAATATTACCTTTTATAGTAAGAATGTGAATTACCTAGGTACCGACTTATTGATTGGAGCAATTAACTCGAGATATGATAAAAGGATTATTATTGATATCTGATAAGTGGCCGCCGATCGTCCACTTGGCACCGGAATCTTGTAAGGAAATAGTCTTATTATATTTATTTATTTTTAAATGAATAATTATTACCAAGTAATCGAAAAAAAGAAAAAAAAATAGTGTTTTTATTTAATGCTGCAGTTTTGATAACGGGAGTGGAATTTAAATTGATTTTTGGCAACAGAATAGATATAGAATATTAAAACATGAAAAACAAAATGCTTTAGTTTATTCGTATAATAGGATTTTATTTTAAATAAATTATTGCATTTTTACTTTTAAAATTTTTGACATTAAAAATTACTTCAATTAACTATTTCGTTGCCAAAACATGTTATAAATAATTTAAAATTACTAATAGGTCGCGATAATTCGGATTCGTTGCATCAATGGCGGACTCTGTGCAAGTGGCGGAACAACCCGCATCACAAAATTCTGTGCAAGGCACGCAAATACTCGTGCAAGACACGCAAGTGCACGCGCCAAACACGCAAGAAACGCAAGTGACCGTGGAAGTAACGCCAGAGATCGAGCAAGACTCCGGCGTGCAGCTGAAGAAGGACTTGCTGCAAGTTGTTGCTGATAATGAACACGCTGTCGCGTTGAAGAATATGAATGAGTGAGTATTTTCATGTTTTATTGATTACGGAAATTCTTCAGTTCTTGATCGAAACTAACTTACAGCTTGAATTTTTACGACATAAGACGTGGTGGCTACGGTACCCAAACTTTAAATATGTTGCTGGTACAGTATTTTATTAAAATAGCTATGTAACAAGGACAGGAGAAAGATGAAGTATACAAGTCCCCATCGCAGCAGGAACATTCCGCAAAAAAATCTAAACTTATAGTAATCATAAAAACTAAAACCTGTAACGTGTCACGTCTGAAATAATATAGGTATTGATTTACGTCGGCAAATCCTTGAGAATCCGTTCCAAATCATATAATTATGTATTTTATCACTAAAAGACGTTTATTATCATTCTAAAGGTACTTACGTAAGTGATAAAGCACATAGAGTGTGTTATTTACTAGAAAAATGTTTATAGGTAACACTTATCGAGGATATCTTTCGATTGGTGTTTATTGACGGTGAATCATTGTCATTTGCACGACTTGAATATTTAATTATGTTGCTATAATGTTCAAATTCAATTGATTGTTATCGTAGCTATCTTTGTTCAAGGCCTTTTGCAATTTTGTGAGCGGCTGTTGGTAATGAAAAATGTGTTGGTTTCATTATTCAGCAATACGTCTAAAGTAAAACACTTGATACAAAGATAATTGACTTGTGGGATCTTTGTTTGTGACTGGGAAATAGCTACCTAGTAATTTATAAAGGATATATGTTTCGAAACTAAAGCACATGAATTTCTCAGTATTTACAATCAACAGTATCTTCAGGAACATAAGTCAAAGAGGGCGTTCTCCAGGGTTCAATTCTAGGTCCATTTATGTTTCCCGTGCGATCTCACTAATATAGCTTCTCACAACATATTTGTGGCATTCAGTGTGAATGATGTATTGTTTTCCATATTAAAATGTCGTACAGTCATGTGAATACTAACGTAATGTTCTCTTTCAAAAATGGTTTCTCATCAAGCTGCAATACAGAAACTAAGTTAGCAATTAGCTGTTCTCTTAAAATAAGTGATGTTTTACCAAACAATGGGACTTTAAATAGGAATTTTATTTTTAAACTCATGAATGGTATAATAAATAAATACTTAAGTCACGGCCCTGAGCGTCTTCAAGAAAATTATCTTCTTTTTGGCCCATCTTTTGTGTATTATGTTCATTGTGTTTTAAAAGGCATCGGCATGTTATTTTAATTGGAAATGGCCGCCGTAGTCAGGAGCAGTTGCATTATCCCCCAAGTTCAACAAGATTTGCAGTTCAATCAGTAAATCATAGATGGTCATGCGCTACAGAGTATACTCGTATACGTACATACGTTCGGAAAAGTGCCTCTTTGTTTAGCTCTAATTGTGCAGATTCGGCTGTTCCGCGATGGTGGATGCCGAAAGAAGTTTTCAGTACTGGCCGAATGAAAGCCGTGTACGAGTATTATTCAGGTCGTCCTAATTGTTCAACAAATACTGCTGAATTGAAGATGCGGCACCCGAGCAAGTGTGTAGCACCTCTGACAAAAACATTTGTCATTTCCATCATATAAATCCCCTAATCAATATCATTGGTTTCCAGTGGCCCTGTCATAAATTAATAACTAAAGCAAAGCCCTATTTACAAACCGTTTGATATGCGTCCACTTCAATGAGCCGCTATACGGTTCGAACAGTCTTCAATTAATATAAATTGCTCACATTCACTATAGCGACTGATTGCTATGCGCCTTTCTATTTATCGTAATTACTCCGTTACTTCAGTTAGGTCATTTCATATGTCCAATCTGGCATGGATAATCATTTGCAGTTGTTTCCACAGGGTTTTTGATGGATGTAGTTTGTTTGAATTGGACTGTCCACATCTTTTGTCAGACGATTAAACTGCTGACCCAGTAAGTCCCGCTTAGTGGTACGGGTAAGCGACATCAACAGACCCAGGCGGAGATGGCCCAATGAGCTGAACTCCTTTAACAGTCATTGGTACCTTGGCAGGTCTGGACAGAGAGAGGTGGACAAAGGGTAGGAAGGCCTTCGCTCAGCAGTGGGTCGAAATGGTCTAGTAATATCATAATTGTTGCTAAAATAAAATTGTATCATTTTCCTGCCCCAATTAATTAGAGGTCAGTGCAGCATGTCTTCTTCTTCCATTCTCTCATCTTAGTGGTAGTGGTGACTACTGAATTGAACTACTGAAATTTCCCATCTAAATCATCTATCACACTGCCCATTTATTGCTTCTTTGGTCGCTCTTGGTCGCTCTCTACTCTTTCTCACATTCATACTCAAAACTAAAATTGTTTAGCAACAAAATATTGACTGTAGGAGTATTTTCTTCACCAATTTAGCTAAATTCTTGTCGATTAGTGCCGATGTTCTGTAATGAACCGCATCTAATCTAAATTGTCTTGAGATAGTACCCGATAGCTAATGCGTTGAAAAGATAATAATTGAAGGTAATTTACATAATCTTACTACGTGATTCAACGTTTACTAATAGGCAGTACCTAATTAATACTGCTACCGACATTCTTTTGTATTTGTTACCTACTACTCATGTTGGGTGATATAAAGCCTATTCTACTTGTCTGTTTGCTTAAAAAATATTTATGATTATATCAACTGTCCCTTAAAAAAGTTCAATACTCACTCGATCTAAATGTACGGAGCAGCAGTTTTTTTCTACGCGATTACGTTGTGGCCCATACGGAGCTCGTGTCTCATCAATAACAGCCGTTCGGGTCGATCTTCAGGTTAAGCCGTGCTTGCCTAGGTTTGGATGGGTGACCACCCATTACATACCGATTTTCCTCCATGCCACGTTATGCTGTTGGTCCCGGCTGTCAATTGTAAATCTTTGACAGTTAGTCAGTGGCCCAAAAGTGGTATAACCATTCTTACTTACCAAGGGGCATCGTATTACCTATTACTAACAGGATGATGGAGGTCAGATAGGTAGTCGCTCCATGTAAAGTACTGGTATCCAGCTGCACCCGGTTAGACTGGAAGCTGACCCCAACATACATAGCTAGTTGGGCAAAGGCTACGCAGATGATGAATACATTGTGTCCCCATGGAGAAAGTTCCTTCTCATAGAGAGGAGGCCGTGTGTCCCAACAGTGGGAACATTATAGGCTGATTATGCTTATGCATGTAGAAAGTTGTTCTGTATGATAGTCTATACCGCATCCTTAAATATGACGACCAGAGCCAGACCTTTCACATTTCTTATAAATACATGCTGGGTGTGTCCATTCGCGGTATTTGCTTCGATTTTCTACTGCACCTGTATAAATTTGGCAGTAACCCTGTTGAAATACGCCAGTTAGAAAGTTGTTGCAAACATGGTTTGTTAATAATGAATGAAGTAATGACAATAACCAATATTTAATTTCATCTATGCAAAAGGTTCTTTAGTTTGCAATAATATAATGGTGCGAGCACATGTATAACAATAGAACTGACTGAAAAGCACCAGTTATACCAACAGTGATGCTGATGACTATCTCTGTTTAAGTATGAATGTGACACACGAACGCACACACATAGTGCACAAGCGAAGTGAACCATAGTTTTATATCGCGTAACAAACGTGTCTATTCCTCTAGATTTCTAGAATGACTCCAGCAGGTTTTAAGGTTCTATTTACTATCACAATTTGTATTTTATCATATACAAATGATCATATAATTATGTTAGTCTGTAAGGTATTTAACCTAAGGGCCAAAGTAGCCTAAAAATAAAGGATGATGATGATGAATGTGGCTGTACGAGTAGAAAAAGACCAAAGAAACGATGGATGGACTACGTAAAGGACGATATTATGGCTAGAAAGGAGGTGACTGCTGCGGTGATAGAGAAGTATGGAAGAAGGAGACTTGTAACTTTAGTGTTAGCGCGACCCTAAATAAATTGAGGTAAGAGCAGGACAATGATTAAGAACGATAATCTATACTATAATATTGTAAAGTTTGTGAGTTTGTGAGGTTGTAGGGGTAAACTCTGGATCTACTGAACCGTTTTTATAAATTCTTTCACTAAACGCGAGCGAAGCCGCATGCAGCAGCTAGTGGTATCTATAACTACAATTTATTGAGAAGCTGGTGGTGCAGCAACAGTAGGTAAAAGCATCAGAGATAACTATGAGATAAACATGATTAGGAAAGTATTCACTTCTGAATAATTCGTGCATTCAAGGCCGATGCTTTCGTTTGACATTTGCAGACTGATATGCCAATAGATTACTGAGATAAACACATTCATATTAATACACTAGCTTAGCCTATCATAAAAGTTACATTTACGCAGAACGTGACTACATTTTCTATTTTTTATTTCATTTTTTGCAACACAAGATCTAAAAAATATTTGCCAAATTGTTTATCCGACCTCCTTGGATTAGTGCCATAATACTCAATGTAAAAAAGTAAACTACCTTACGGGGTCACACTTACCAATGTCTACCAACACGTCTGCGGAACATATAGCCTGTGAACCGTTCCAATAAGAGTGACGTTTGTGTAGCCGAGCTGTATATAGAAAGTTGTAAAGATAGTAGAACTCGAATAGAACGAACACAGAATTTCTGTGTCGTACAATGTTAGTCAATTAATGAAATGTATGAAATCATTGATGTTTTCAATGAATCATCAGATCAGTTATTTTTAATATTAAATGTTGATGTTTATACTTACTTGTCAATGAAAGAGATAAAATTCTCTCAAGTGGGTTAAAGAGGATCAGAGTGGTAAAGAAGAGTGTGGATTACATCTGCATTTACTTGTTACGAGATCTTGTTGTCAGGTCTTCAATAGAATGATTCATCTCTGTGGCTACTCTGTTGTGGTTTTTATCATGCTCCCAAGTCAGCCTATCATTTTAATGCTGTTCAGTTGCTGCTAATCAATATTATTATCATTCTTATCTGTTGATATGCTCCTGTTCATTTTACCTTGCATTGTTTTTATAATTCTCAATTCCTACTATTTATGTATTGTTCTATCCAATAATTGGCTCGCTTGCTAATCTTCTACCCTCCTATTAATAAACACAGAATAAAGTTATTCCAAGTTTAAACCTTTGAAAATGTATGGTTATTCCTTTGTTATTCCTGGTGTAATTTTATTCAGTTTTTATTAATAAGAGGGTTAGATTTTAAAACATGTATTAACTGCGATTGTAACCATTTTAAGAATTGTAACTTGATTCATATTATTATCCTAATAAGATTCTGCTAAAGCTGCCATTAAAGACCCCCTGTTCGTCTCTAACCATCTTATTAAGTTGGTTCTTTTGATTTTGGATTATCTACTATCGTTCTAATAAATTAGTGTCCCATTTAAAACACATTAACAAAATGTTAGCTGTTAGTTTAACCACTAATCCTGATATCAGCATTTTATTGTTTGTTAACTGTTTTGCTTTCTATAAAGTCCCTTATTTCTTCTTCAAGGTTCTTAACCTTCTTCCTCAAGTTGGAGTCATTGCACTTTATCAAAAGTAAGACCAGTCTTCAGCGAAATATTTATTTATCTGCCCACACGTGCGTGTGCTTAGCTGGAACACACAGAACACATTGATGAAATGAAGACACAATGCGCTCTCACTTGACCGGGCCGTGGCGGTTCAGTAACGTGCCAACCTCCGCGGGGTTTCCATGTCAGTCGCCAAAACGCTGGCCGTTAGCGAAAATAAACTTTTTAAACTTCGAACTCGTTGAAATAAAAATATAAAAAATTGAGCGGGAAAAGTGACAAGTGAAAATACTGTTGTAATTTTCTGGAGTTTGAAATAATCGTGTGTGGATATTGAAATCTATGTGTTTTAGATAAGAAGTGATAATAAAATCGATAGGCACATGTTGTAAGGTGTATTGCAGGTTATTTCTCGTGTTGTGATGCACCGTGGGGTGTCGAATGTTTTGGAGTAAGCAAGTTTCGGTTTGAGCAAGGTGAGTCGTGCATTTTTGCGGTCATTGACTTTGAACTTTTTCAGACATCTTTCGATGAGCAATTTAGTATACATAAGTGAACCGATGAAAATTTGACCATCGCGAAATGCGAATGCGATTTGGATCATTGGTCATTGCAAGGTGCTGAAAAACATTCATTTTTTACTTTATATTTGGAATAAGTAGAAATGATGATTATTTTTGAAAATAGAGAAAAGGGGAATGTTGTTCATTCGATATTTGAATCAATAGTTCAAAATTACATAAGTAATACACCATAGATCAATGAGGAGGCTGTATAGTCATTGCCATAGATAAAGATTAATGAAGCGAAGCGAATATGGTATCTTTTTTGTGGTAGGTAGGTACTTACTTAAATCCTTCGGTATCTGAAGAAATATTTCTTGCCGCTCCTTTAGAGGCCTTTGCAAATAATATCGCTACAGTTTCTATAACACGGTCTTCATCTGCTAAAACTTCCGCATTTGTTTACTGATTGTTTTCATCTGTCGGCAATGTTATCATAATGTGGCTCATTGTTTATAGATTATAACTATGATCATCGCCACTAGCCTCTACCTACCTTATAATTGCGATTGGTAGGTACCTATTATGTTAACCAGTTTTACCTAGGGGATATCCCTGTTATTGCCCAGTAACTGGGTTGTAGAGGTCAGATAGGCAGTCGGTCCATGTAAAGTACCATGAATACCAATTCAGCTGCATCCGGTTAGACTGGAAGACGACCCCAACATGATTGGGAAATGGCTAAGCTGATGATGACCTATAAACAAAATCTTTATAGGTACCAGGGGGCCTCAAATGGCTGCTTTATCAGAATCATAATATAAATCAAGTTAAGATTTTTAATCAAGTTAAGAATTTTAATTCTTAACTTGATTCATATTATGATTCTAATAAAGCAGCCATTTGAGGCCCTTCGGAAACAACATATAGGTCCTACCCACTATCTTCTTTTCGCATACACATACATTTTTTACATAAGATTTATTTCTTTACTTACTTATTGATCTGAAGGTGTGTGTGACGTATGGCATTGCGGATATTCCAGCCTTCATAATATTAATGACTATGCAGATATTGTCATACCTACTGACCTAAATTGTTCTAAATTCGTTAGAACAGAGCGGTTGGATTTCCCAGCTCTTTAGTGCTACCGATAAGGAATGGTCCAATGGGGTATAGTCCAAAGTATCAGAACGTTTTCAATAGGAAGTGTAACTCATGGCTTACTTCCATTAGTTACTGTAGTTTGTGGAACTAAGCGTTAGGTTAAATTCAAACACGATAGATGTACAAAGAAATTCTGTAAATCAGACTCGGGAAAGAGATCATATCGCAAACCTAATTATTTCTAAAAAGACATTATGTCAAGGCATTGCATCATTTGCCGAGCGCATATTCACTTAACCCCAGGTGAGACAAAAGCAAAACATGGCCTATCAATAACAAATACATAACAATAGCCCATATAAAAAAATAACAGACCTGGCTAGGACAATTGAGAAATATCCATCGCAATCTCCACAATCAATATAAATTGTTCTCAATCAGATCCATTGAGCCAAGAATAAGGTTTGTGATTCATCATGTTTGTTCGATAATGTAAATATTATAACGTTAATGATGTCATATGTCTACGTGTGTCTAAGGAGTCATTGTTACCAAGCCTCGCGAGTTCAGCTTAGTATTGTTAGCTAAGACTCGAGGTGAGAATTTCCAAAGTTTGAAAATTATCCCAGGGGAAAGTACTCATCATTCTCCTGCCCTTATCCCAATTATATCCCAGAGACTTAACACAGCTCATGGATAAAGCGTGAAAGGTCACAGACAGGCACGCCGATACACGGAGTTACTTTGGCATTAATAATATTAGTACGAAATTACGAATGATGAATATCGAACCTTATAATGTAGCCTAAGCTTTCTAAGGTTGCTATTGTCTAAAGAATATTATAACTTATGTTTACAAACGCTCGTATATACACACGAAAAACTGACAGGATATGAAAGTCAGAAATGCAAAGGCGACATTTTTGGGTGCGGTAGTCAGAGCGCACTGTAAAAATAAAAAAAATTGAGGCAGGAAGCTGACTAAATATACTTGGGTACGGATGATTTGTGACTATTTCTAAATGTCTTATTTATCATGGATGAGTATTCACCTCAACATTTATTTAAACTTTACCACATCACATCTCTAATTTATTATTCTGAACCACTAGTTTCAAAAAAAATACACGAACGTTTTCGAACGCCAGATTATCCTATTCACCTCTTGCAGTATCTCAATTCTTTAGTAAACGATACAGAAACCTACTAATAATAGTGCCAATGTCTTCAGTATTCATCTCGTTAGTACCAGAACGAATTCGGTTTCCATGGTCTAATTGTAGATTTTAGTCTAGTCACAGAACTCAAGCATTATTATTTATTTCGGTTATTTCATCACCACTGCTCTGAACACGATGAGATACTCCCATCGCTCTCAGAGAGAAGATTCATCATCATGATCATCCTGCCCATGTCCCATCTTACTTGGGGTCGGCGCAGCACGTTTTTTTCTTCCACTCTCCTCTGTCAACCATCACGCTATCATTTACTCCTTACTGATTATGCTACTATAATAGTAATACTATCTTCGTCATTACTTTATCCTCGTTATTTCTAGAACGAATTCAATGGTTTCTAATGGTTTCTAAAAATAATGGTTTTTCTGGTCAAATATTGGTGCTTCAAATCCGCCATTCAATTTTGATTGACCATGGTAAGCATGTAACTGACCGTTATACAAATAGATTGGAATCTTTCTATCATTGCTAACGTTGGTAAAGGAAAATACTTTCACCTTTAACTTGATCAGTTTGATGGTGATACTTTACTACATATTTTTTAATATGGAAATTGGTAGGAGTAAGTGGGCGTCAAAGTTTATCCTATTCGGCTTCCCTATCTCCGTAATTGTAATTGATTTTGTGTTGTGAATGAGTTTTCAAATACTCGTCTTTGTTTGCTTTCAATCCGTTTCTATTAATCGGAATTATTAAAGATTTATATACTCTTCACTCGGACTTTGTTATCATTGCTGCTGCCTTTTATTCCAAGATGACTCCATAAGAGGCTCATGGCTAAGTAACCAGTCAGATAGGAAGTAGCTTCATGTGAAACACTGATATTTTATGGCTGGAATATAAACTGACCCCATTATAAGTAATGAAAGGCTAATACTTAATAGATGATGAGTCCTTCACATACAAAATGCAATTACGATATATGAAGATAGAATTAAATGTGAAAGTACTACTTGTATTCAATGAAGAAGATTCAAAGCAAAAGCAGTTAATATTACATTTAATAACAAGACAATTGGCTTGATTCTATTATTGAAAATTGATAGCACAGCACGTCTCCATGTCATAAACATCTTCGATCAGAAACTCAATAGCATAGCCAATAAACATCAACACCTAATCTATAAACGTTTTCATCTTGACCAGTACACGCGTTTCTATGGAGGAAATTGTAAAGGCCATTGCATTTAATATTTCAGTTAACAAAAGGATAATATCCACTATGTCACAAGAGTTGTTCCACCTTTAGGATAAAGTGGGATGTATAAAAATTTGAATTTTGGCTTCTCCTTTGCATAGCTTTTTGAAATTAATTAGGCTTGTGCCTCTAGATTGAAGACAATTTAATAAATAGATAAAATATTCGGAATTTAAGAAAAGTCAGTTTCTACTCAAAAGATGACACAATTTTCTTCAAGTTTGATTATTCTTTGTTATCCAGTATACAGTACCCTAACACGACATTTCTGATTTAAGCAAATGCAATTTGTGCAACGTTAACGTGCAATTTGTCCCACTGATGGGACAAGTTGGTCCCACTGATGGGACAAGTTGGTGGTATAATCCCTTTTGCATTAGTTGTTTTCATTCGCACTCTTGAGTTTAACAGCAGCCTTTAAACATCACAAATAAACGTTTTTGCGAATGATTCGTTAAAAACTAATAATAAAATAATGGGTCAGAGTGGAATATACCCTAAATGGAACTGTTGTGTTCTCGTGGTCCCATTGTAACCAAGATTTGTAATTACGTTAGCTTTAAACTCTATGACCTCGTGAGATTTGTAACGGTACGGTCTCTGATTCTTTGCGATGCGGTTTGATTCTGACTGTAGTGTAACATCTGTTTCTGATCTCGATTCATTGGTATTAAGATCAAAGGAGAATTAAAATATAATATTACTTTGTTTTACGAGAATCACATCTTTAGAAGCTCTCGACCGCAGCAGATTACTCTGGAGATTTAATTGCTAAGTTGAGTCGAGTCATAGAGATAGGAATTACTCCTATCGCATAAATTTGCATTAAAATAGTGCAACCTGAAAGTCGCTGATATCGTAACGTTTTCAAATCGAATGCCCCTTGTCTGGCTCTCAGGCTCTTTAAGTCACAAAATTTATGAATACTTATGCATCATGGATACATAATATCCTTAATTTTAACGTAACGCCTACCAGTCGGTTAGACGTGCCAGTCTAAACAATAAATGCTATGTTATTTCTAGGTACGTAATCAAATAAAGAAAGCCATTGTATTAGATACGTAACAGTTGAGTCAGATATCCATAGACTATAGATATCTACAGACTATGGCGAGGGCATTCCGTTCAATGCCAGTTATTATGATTCTTTTCATTCTGACTTCACGTGTAGTGATTGAACTACTATGTTCTTAATACAGTTCAAAGAGAAAACAAATCTAGGTTTTGAGAATGGAGTCTTCTTCTTCGTATCGCTAATTTTATATTTTGTAAGCCCAAAACTTCGCCACTTCCACCGCGTCGTCGTCGGTGGCAACGCAAAGGTCAATTCGACTGGCATGTTTTTGGGCACACTTTTATGCGACTTGCGACGTATTTCTCCGACTCATACGGGTGGGCTGTATTTCAGGAGCAGGAGTCAAATTCTTTCACAGATCAAAGTTCAGTTAAGTAGCCGTCGGACTACCAAGTCATTGGTCTCGAGTTCGAACCTTAGGCACCCACCACTGATTTTTCGGATTCATGTGCGTATTGTATAATTATCACTTGCTCCGGTGAAGGGAAACATCGTGAGGAAACCTGCATGCCTGAGAGATATTTCTCGACGGCTTGTAAAGCCAAGTCAGAGGCCCATGGGCCTAAAAACTCTGACACCAGTTTAGGCACTAATCACACGATACAGAAGACAGATCAAAAGAAGCTTTCTTTTTTGTTTATATGTACCGGCGAAATAAATAACCACAACATCCATTTATTTTCAGGCTACTTTGGCCCATAGATATATATACCTTACATACTAACATACATAAAATAAAATACAAAAATATGTTAAAACTAACAATGTTGCTTTTATAATATAAGCAGACCTTTAAATTGGGACGATGTGTCATTCCCATGACACAAAAGTTTAAGTTATAGGTTTAAGGGTGTCACCGAATTTTTTAAATATATCTCGTAATTTATTTAATTTCTTCACTTTAAAGGAGTTAACCTAATCATAAAATAATCTACGTAACGTAACTAATTAACTGAAATCGTGTCGACAACTAATGTTAGTTTACACGCTTCAAAGTCACTAAACTTTATATACCTAGTAATAAAGCCACGAGCTGTTCGTCGACCGATTTATAATCTGCTAGATCTAGCAATAAATTATCTGTAGAACCAATAATTATGTTTTTAGATTACTTTAATGAACAATCAATGAAAAATGACGAGTTAATCGCTTGTGGCTATAAAGCTGGTTTCTCTCGACAAAATTACGTCATGCGTAGGATTACCTATGTTATGAAGGCGTTATTACAGTTATAGTATACATAAATATCATCTATATCTTACAATAATAAATAAATTACATATATAAGTCATCATTAGCATATCTGCCACACCTCAACTACGAGTATGTTGGGGTCGGCTACACCGAATACCACTGAATAGAAATATTTTAAGCGGACGGAATCAATCTTTTAATTTCAAAACGTTTGACATTCTATTGTGATTTAAATTTCGTTTTGTTTTCTTATTATCCAAATCCTAATAATTATTTTAGTAACAACATGAAAATATAAGTAGTACATTACTGCAGCGGCCAGCATCAGAGGCATTGAAGGACGAACGTGTAAATGTAGGCCGAGTCGAAGCCGAGGAGCACATACGTAAGTCCATCAATGCCTAGTTGTGGCCAAGGCTTGTATAGTACTTTGCTCAAATAATGCGAGGAAATTAAAACTCTCGCGTTGAAGAGTTCATTTGTTTTTTTTTTTTTCAATAAACCGCCTATTTGCAAGCCAATTCGAAATTTAAATAAAACATTAGATAAGTTACCTCCTTGGTTGCCATGTTTCAGAGTAAAAGATCGTTCCATTTTTAAATAACACGACAGATATGAGTTTACTATGTAATTTATTATTTGGCCGATAAACACGACAATATGGATTTTCATACAACTTTTGCCGGCCGCTGGTCGCATGTATCTGGCCAGTACAGCAATTTCGATTTATCTCGAAGAAGGTTGTCAAAATAATGCTCAATATTCCAAGGATGTTTAAGAAAACTTTATTTATTTAACACTGCACAAAGTGCAGAGGCTACCAGTCAACCTTTGGGTGGAGCAGAGACAAGCAGTGGTAGGTGTATTTAACTGAAAATAACTTTAATTGAATACTAAGATAAACTACAAGGATATATATATAAAACACAAAAAAAAGATACCTATCAAAATACTATAAAAAAAATACTTTATTAGATACTAGCGACCGCCCCGGCTTCGCACGGGTGCAATGTTAATAATGTTATACATATAAACCTTCCTCTTGAATCACTATCTATTAAAAAAATCGCATCAAAATCCGTTGCGTAGTTTTAAAGATCTAAGCATACCTACATAGGGAGGGTCAGACAGCGGAAAGCGGCTTT
The DNA here is from genome assembly GCA_947578425.1 of Eugnorisma glareosa. NCBI lineage: Eukaryota > Metazoa > Arthropoda > Insecta > Lepidoptera > Noctuidae > Eugnorisma > Eugnorisma glareosa. Next base: position 17,940,797 of record OX387973.1, on the reverse strand, counting down.
GTTTTATACTAATAGTGATAGTGAAGGTAGGTACAATTTATTTCAATAGTATTTCTGAGGCATAAATCGTTACACATCTTTGGGTTCGTATCGTTCCTGAAAGTTGTGTGGCAGTGGGGAATTTCAAGAACGAATTATTTCTTTTATTTATTTATATAGTTTTATATTTTACTAGCGACCCGCCCCGACTTCGCACGGGTACAACGTGGTACTAATGAAGAAAATGCCAAAAATTTCATTCATACAAACGTTGTCCTCACAATTACGAAAACAACAAAAAAGAACTCAAATCGGTCGAGCTGTTCTCAAGTGATGCTCCGTCATACATGTGGCAATTGATTTATTAAAGTAGGTAATGTTGCCATATGCATAGAACATTGCGATGAAGCACGTATTGTATAATTGTAGACTACTATTTACTAATTAATGTTTAATTGAAACGTTTCTGTGAATAGATTGCTCACGAATTGCATGAAATTATTTTTTCCTTTATTTTTTAGTTGCTGATAATTGCCCCACTTTTTTATCAACATTGACTCCATGTTTACTTAGTTACATAACCTTGTAGGGAAAATACTGTCTAGGTAGTTAAGTGTCCTACTCTAAAAGTAAGCATAGACTAGTTTTAGCCAAAGCCGAGATAGAAGCGAAACGTTCAGTTGCTGTTTCAGCTGAAAGCTCTACAAAGAAAAGAAGAAAGAAAATCGATGCGCGTTGATATCTCCCACCAAATTTACTTTACCAGTATTCGACCACACTGATATATCCATCCTATAAAATTTTCACTGCTAACGTTTCATGTACTTAATTTGAAAAGTTCCAAAAAATAATAATTTAGAATTTCTCCCTAAACACAATGAAAACGTTTCACGATCATAATCATAAAGTAAAGAACGAAAAGTCGTAATTATAAAAACAGTATGATTCATTTTAGTTATTCAGTTGTTAAAACAAGTTACATTGTAATTATCACGCCCGAAGGTTAAGATTACGCACGTGGTTTCGGGTCCAAACCTGATTTTACAAATTCGTACTTTAATTTATTTATATCACTGGCTATCAACATAACTGGGGCCTTAGTCTGCTATTGCAATAGTGTCAGAATGGTCTATCATTGATTTAATAAGGCCCCGCGCAGACGAATTGCCCTTTGTATGCACGCCAAACGAGTTTCGAACGCGCTTCAATACGCCGTGGGCTAGGGGCCTTATTAAATCAATGATAGACCATTCTGACACTATTGCAATAGCAGACTAAGGCTCCTGGTGAAATGTGGGTGCAGAATGGGTACATCTGTGCCTAACCCTAGAGGAACTAGGTACTGTTGTGGTAGGTGTGCAATTTACGGCGAAAAAAAACATCATTATGACGATACTGTGGTCCAAAACCATCATCAAGCAGAGAGGATATTCCAAAAATAAATACTTCCTCCTTTTTTGAAGTGAAAACTAAAGTACTTGCAACCTTTTTAGTCGCATTTCGTCAATTCCGAAATTTATTTTTGTAGTTACCTAACCCAGTAAAAACAAGTCACAACGAATTGCAGTAAATATGCCTTATAATTGACACTCAAGTCGGTTCTCAGGAGGAGACAATAATGGGAAATACAAACTAGTGTGTAAAAAAATCTCTTTCCCATACATACATATTTATTTGTAAGGTGGCAATCATAAACAGGGAAGGGGAAACGAATGCAATTCATTCTTCCCATCGTTTTCCTTATGTAACTGTCTTCGTCATGTAAACTATTTATGTAAATAATGTAAATCTTGTTTACATGTTTGCATTATTTAAAACCGTAAAGGCGAATGATGTTCATTTACGCAGAAAATAAATGTCATCTCTGTTTATAGGACTTACATAGGTACATGTTTCCAGGAAAATCGATGTCCTGCTTTGTACAATAAATTAACACTGGTAGTACCTACATTCTTCTAAATACCTAATTACCGCGAATAAAGAAGTAATTTATGTTTCTATATGCCTAAAGTATCTCGGTGAAAAGATCAGAAGTATCTCCTAACTTAAATCAGTTAAAATCTGACAACGCGAATCTAAACAATAACTTAGAAAATTGTCAGCTGAGTTTTCAAGTTATGATTTCACAGAAAAGTTACAGTTTTACAAAAAAAAATTACGTGATAGAACATTCTAGTAAACCAACAAAAGAAAACAATGTTCCAATAAAAGCAATTACTCATTGACGCAAGCTTATCAAAGTGTGTTCACACTTACATTTTAGGTGAAGACAGTGTAATCATGCCAATCTGCTAAACCGTCACGTACACTTGAAGGATTCATGACATCATCCTATACATGAGTCAAGAAACGCGAATTTTGAGCCGTCAACAAGGATTTTGCGATTAGGACTTGTTTCTCCTTATGAGCGGGTAATAAAATGCGATTTCGTTAGATTGTGTTGGCGAAGTAACCTAAAAATTGTATGAGACAAATATTAAGAACATAGCAAAAAAAAAATTTTCTTCATGAAAACAGAATATGTCTTGGAGGATGCGCTGAGATAGCCCTCGAAGTTATAATGTTCTTACATTTTTTGCAATATGCAGGTCAGTGTCAGGCTCTTATGTGTAAAGCATAAAACCTATGATTCGCGAAATAAAACGTATGAATTTACAGAATTATAATCATTAAAATCATCAACACTCTAAGTTCATTTAATCCCATTGAATGACTATTTCGAATTACTATGCAAATTGCAAAAAATGTAAGAAACTTGAATTTCACGAGTTATCCTGTCCGTTTCTTTTACTGGTTACTGTCAGTCTGCATCATCACAGCTGGGCAAAGGTCCATCATTCATGGCTTCATGGCTACTAATAGCACTAATAGCATAGGAAGTTTAAAGTGAAATGAATTCGGGAAATTGTTACTCGGAAAGAGACTGACACGCAAGAATCATAACTCGGCTAGAGAAAAATATACATAATGTATTCTAGAAACAAAAATACCAGGATTTAAAATTATTGTAACAAAACACTCGTAAAACTACGCATGCATATTCATCGGTGGGCCGCCGGCTGCCTATAAATTGAGGACATCCAGGAAATGCAGGCGAGTTCATACCGCGCTGGAGACCCTGAAAAAACAAGCGACTAATTGACAATGGCTTACTTAAACCTAGACAGGATACCTAGCAGTTGTGGTTGGAAGGTCGATGACAGTAAAGTCCAGTTACTTCTGGAGTCAGTCTAAAATCGAATCAGATGAGAACGCGATGGTAAATACTAAACAAATTAGGTGTTTTAAGAGGAAATGCGGTAGGTATTTGAAGAAACTATCGCTGTCGCTCAACGAGCGCGATTTCGACATTGGTGTGTTATGGACAACTAGATCCGATAAGTAAAAAGACATATCATGACAGACATGAGACATGTCATATCATGTCTTATTCTTATTCTTATTCTTATAATTCAAGGTTTGGCTCTCGACTATTTCCTCCTCCAATATTCGACCAATTAAAAAGATATTTCATAAACTGAATAAGAAGGATATATACCGTGTCCCTGTTTCTTTTTTCATTAATAGTTGTCCTAAGCCTCTGTTGAAAGCGGTCCAAATAGGCTATTTTGAGCATTTTGTAAAGATTCTAGTGCTGATACAGATTATGTATCATCAAAAAAGGAAACATACAGACATAAAAAAGGTTGATATTTATTGAACTGTAAAAAATCATAGCTTTGAAGTCATAAACCAGAAAGAAATCAGGCGAGAGCATTTTTATTTTAGAAAAGACCACATGCATTTCCTCTTAACCAATAGACAATACAAGATATTTTGGAAAGAAATAGTGCTCCTGCATGCGTAGCATGGCCATATCATGCATCGTAGAAACTGTAATAGCAAAGAAAAACATAATGACAGATGGTATAGAAATATTTCTACGGAACGAAAAAAAGATGTCACTTTGGATAGAAAGAATTTATACATTATCTATTTTACGTAGGATAGAGATAGAAGTCGCTATGTTACGCAAGCTGGTCATTTATTATGATTGCCAAGAGTATCTATTTGAAACTGTTTATGGTGTGGACCATATTCGGCAGTGGATAACTTATGGTCAGTTATGTGGCTTTTATCCTTCTGCATTACGTGAGCTTCCGCTATGCAAAGTTCAATCTTAATCCGCTGCATTTTATAACCTGACTTATACCGTAACAATTTCTTGTGTGTTTGCAAAGAAACATTACTTGTGCTGAGAACCGCTATGTATGTGTCTTTACTGTTTTTTTTTTTTCCATTGATTAGCAATCTTCATCATAGCATTCACCCATGCATTCGACCTTCCCATTAAAAGCTGTAGGTACTGCTAGCCTCGATTAAAGGCTTTCTGTTCAAAATCGCCTTTATACAAACTAGTTTTGCTCAGTAGATAATAGCACGTTCTAAAATATTCTAGACTACGTTAGATTATTGGAAGTTATCTTAAGTTAAGAACCGGTATTATGAAAGGTTGTTATAATCACGACTTTTCTATTAGGCATGTAGTCGTGCGATGAATTTATTAAATAACTTATTTCCGATTACGAAAAAAAAGATGGTTTATCTGTAGATTCTTTTAATAGGTCAAATTTTATCATTATCAGATAGTGAGTCGAAAATAACTATCAGTAAAATGGTTTGCAGGAGGCTAAGCGGATGATGTACCGCTACTCATCATAAATCTACCAATTAGACAATGTACCAGGCATCCAGAATCTCTAAGAGCAAATTCATGCTAAAGAAATTGGTCTCTAAATAAAGCAATTTTTCAAAGCCAAGTTCAGGACAGAACATGCGATGGGCCATATTAAATCTGATGATAATTATTCACCACACATGAGAATAGACATGACTTGCCAAAGACTTTGTTTTCTAAAGGGTGCATACCTTTACGTCATGCTGATCCATGTGTCACGATCTAATGCTTACGAAGAATGAGGTCATATAGAGGTTGAGAAGGCTTTGTATTTAAATGTGCGTGTGTAGGGTAACTTTAATATGTTTGCACCATAGTTTGCACAATTGTTTGTCTTTGTAGGAGGTACAAATTCTTTACCAGACAAGAAGATTCAATGAAAATAATGTAAATAAACAATTATGCGTTTAAATCATTGTTACCTGTAACTACATCAATGTATTCTTGTAAACATTTATTGAAGTACGTATTGTAAGAACTTGTTATTCATTATGTGGTGGAGAAATTAAACGTTATATTTATTATTATTTAAGCGTACGTTGCAATGGTTTAGTTCCTATGTATAAAATACATGAAAGTGAAAACAAAACCATCCAATGTTTACCTGAAAATATTTATAGGCGGTACGTTTGTACATTTTTACATTGACTTGTAGCTTTTGCCAACCATGTTCAAACCGAAATTCTGACAACCAGTCTTACCAAGGGGTATCGTATTACCCAGTGCTAAATGGGTTGCGGAGGTCATACAGGCAGTCGCTCCAAGTAAAATATCCATTCATATTTATTTATTCATTTTTTTCTTGTTTTTTTGGTATTCAGCTGCATCCGTTTAGACTGAAAGCCGACCCCAACACAGTTGGGAAAAGGGGTAGGCACTAGGCAGATGATTATGTTGGGGTCAGCTGAACCTACAGCGACCAGCTAGAGTACTATATGGCAAGAAATCATACACATGAATGTTTCCATGAATTCCCTCTAAGGGTTTAACCTGAAGGAAAATGAACGGATGTAAAACGTTTCTAACAATGTTTTGGTATTACCAATGTGTTACTGCAGCTGTGAGCTGTGTGTGTGAGCTGTGTGTGATGTGTTGCTGCTGTGTTATGTGTGCTGTGTTGTGTTACTCATGTTTGATAAGAACTGATGAATGTGTTTCTGAATCATTTTCCTCAAAAACACGCATTCATCAGTTTCTTTTTTAATTGTCTTCTGGAGGGTAGGCTAAACGATTGATTTGACTCATGGCCATGGGTAGTCTTGACACAATATAACGCTGGGATCGCCAAATTGTATTGTACTGCTTACCTGCTACAGCTTAGAGGGAATGAATAAGTATGTATTTACAAACAAAAAGTATGAGTATTATCAACTATCTGGTGTCCACGACACAAGCCTCGATGCTTAGTGTGGCACCTAGATGGCGCTGTGTGTAATGTCCAGCGATATTTATTTAATAGTTGTTCAAGTTAAACATGGTGCCTGAAACCCCTACCGAGTAAATGCTGTGTTATCTTGTTTCGCCGACGAATTTAATCAAAAGTGTAGTCTCCTGACTTCAGATTTGACGTGCAATCAAGTAGGCCTGTCTTGTCGCAATCCACTGCTGGGCATAGGCTTCTTCCAAGCTAGGCTACAAAATACTGTCCTCTCAGTCAGTCCCTGCCACATATTTAGGCCATCGGTCCCCTTGGGAGGGATGGCCCAGGCTACGATTTCACGTCAGATCTCACCAAATGAAGGTTTTCAGAATTTGGGGATAAGCCTTTTGAATATCGCTGTCACGGCTTCCTTCAAAATATTGTCCTAATTAGTTGATCAACCACTGTTTTAAGCTTTCATTACGGTTTACAACTATACTTACAATACACCTAACAACAACACAACACAACAACAACAACATCAACAACACAGCAACAACACACAACTACTACAACAACAGCAACTACAACAACTGCAATAACAACTACACATACAACTGTACTTATACTGTTACTTACCGGGTTATCTTCTGTGTTTGTTCATTATTTTTAGCTCCCGATATGAATCCCGGAAGATATCCCGTAAGTGACAGTTTATGTTAAGTCAATCAACACCCGGAACACCAAACCTTGCTGTTATAAAATGTTGCAATACATGTAATAATAAATTACATTACACCGTAATAAACCACAACTGCAAGTGCCTGACGTCATTATACCGAAGACTAGCTTGTTGCCGAGGCTTTGGCCACGTGAAGGTCGGAAGTTTTCCCACGGGAACGTAATTCAGGGATTAAAAGTATCACATGCCATGGGTCTGTGTGGCAAAAAAACCAAATACAAAGTTTAACAGACAGACAGAGTTAATTTCTCATATTTAACTAACTTTTGACCGCGGCTTCGCACGCGTCGCTTCGGTCGAATATAAACCCACACAAACTTTTTAAATGTAGCCTGACACTCGGGGAAAATGTAGCTTCCCATAAGTAAATTATATTTGGACTCGGATCAATAGTATCCTCCATCAACACTTTATCTCTTCAATATTAGTGATGATGATGGATTACCTTTTACATTAATGCAATCAAACTGCAAAAGCCTAAGTGAAATCATTACATGAACTTTCAAAGTCATTCTAGCACACATTTAGGAGACTGGTTGGCGGATGTGCGATGTAGGTCGCGGGCGTGGTTGTAGGTGCGCCGCCGTGGGTTGATGGGTTGGTGACTCTTCCTATAGTTTCCATTGCTCCTATGTTCCGACTTGTCTGACATAATGACGGTAAGCTTTTGTTGGAGGAGAACTTTTTATGTGGTGTGGAGTGGTGACAAAGTCATATATTTACATTTGAGATCATATATTTTTTAAATGTTTTATCTCCCTTCTAAAATTATCGCCATTAGCGATAAGCATTAAAGATATCGATATGGATCCATCCTGCCTGAGGGATAGAGTCTCGCTAGCCAATTAAAATGGATACTGTAAAGGTTGAACAACGTTCCTCTTTCAAGATTTTTATGAATTTTCATACGCACTGTAGGAACATGAGCTTACAACTGACTGTTACAGTTAAACGCGACCTATGTTAAGTCTTGTTTTTGACTTATGTTAGATCCATAGAAATATAAAAAAAACAACTTTTTTGATTGGCTGGCTACCATTTTTCTCAGGGTCTGACGTTGTGTCATTTATTCATCATCATGTTCCAGCCCATTTCGCTTGGGTAATCATCAAATAACTCCTCCTCCGCTCTGGGCTGAGCAGGAGGGAGTGTCAGACTTACTGACATCCCACCACTAACCCATCCATGTTCCTTCTTTTGCCCTATGTGTTCCAGGGCCGCGGTATCTCTTTCGAACAGTCCCGCAACCCTGGCAGATCATGTCCCTCCTTACCCCATGTCACTTGTGGTCGGCGCAACACATTTTTTTCTTCCATTTTCTTCTGTCAACCGTCAAGCAATCATTTAGACCTTTCTCTTTCATATCATTCCGCACACAATCCATCCATCGTTCCCTTGGTGTTCCTCTCCCTCACCATCCATCAACATTTATATTTATCACGTTGTTGTGTTATTTATTCATGGGTCTTATTATCGGATCTTCATTGTAACAGCTACATACATTGCTAAACATACTACAAGTCAAATCATCCAAAAAACAACACCAACATTGAACACACCCATTTAAAACAACAATAACTGTGAACTCCTCAATAACCCACTCGCAATACCACCTACCGTGTCCAATGGATGCCATATTGCTTTTATAGCGCCCATGGGGACCGATGACATAAAAATGGTGGCACAAGGCGCGGCAGTTTTATAACTGTACTTGCTACCTTCCGAGTTATTGTATCAACATAGCAACGTGTGCGTATGTCGATAAAAGAATGGGAACTGTTCTTTCCTTATTGTTAGTTTATTGTAGGAGGTTTAAACGTAGGGTTGTTACACGTCCGGAATTTCTGCTCAGTGTCCGGAATGCGGAGGGAATTCTCAAACATTCGGAATTTTCAAAATCGAGAAAAAAAAAACCACAGTCACCGATAAATTACTGGTTCTCCACGTCTTGGGATATTTTGTTTTGTTTTGCTTTGGACCATACCTTGCAATCTTCTAGCTATTATTAGGAGATATTGGAGGTCAACGTTTCAGGAGACCGATTTCACAAGTTTGAAAAAAAACAGCTTTTAATATTATTAAACTTTACTTTAAATACCTCCATGAACCCTGTACTATTCAATGCATAATGTTTAGAGAGCGGTACAACGGGTCCTACCCGCGTTAACCGAAACCTATTTACATTTTATACTTGGGTAAAAATCTTTCTCTACCTTTGCGCAAGAAAAATCACATTATGAAATTTCACAGCGTGATTCAAACGAAAAAGTGTCCGAAATTTTCTTCAAATGTCCGGGGGGTCTCAAAATGCCAGGGGTTTACAGTACAACCTATTCATTTCATTAGCTATACGTTTAAGTCTCAGGTTCTTTATAGGGGGTGAGCCTATTGTCAGAAAATGGGCACAAACTCAAGCTGCCAAGGAGAAATTCCCTATCTTCTTTGCCAGTCTGCATGCAGCAGTAACGCGAAAGTTTCTTGAAAAGCATAACCTTTTGAAAGTGCATTTAAACATCAGATAAGCGCTTGTAATAACATGAAAGGCATCTCGGAAAAGGAACTGAAATGTGAAAGCGAAGCTCATCATGTGCTTGTGAACTGAGAAAGTGCGCAGTAGGTCGTAAATAATATTACTTGAAATAATACGGAGTCAGACAATACCGAAGCTGTTGTGATGTGAAAACAATACGAGTCCTAAAATTAAATTATTTTGGTTTTTGTTTGTTTACCTATTTACTTTAAATCAGGGACTGAAAGCGGTTACGGTTAGAGGTTAAGATACCTCAAAAATATATCGGTACCGCATTAGTATAAAGGGTGAGCTATACGATATCTTTATAAATAAAGGTCGGGCTGTACCGTTAATATAACCCTTAGGGCGTTTGTGCTCTTCAAAGAATTTTACTGTCCGGCAGCCCGTTTTTTTACGGTCCGATGTGGCATGAAAAAAACGGATGATTGGCATGTGTACTTGTCCATCTTTTAAAACAAACATTTATAAATGTAATAGTGTTTATACCGAACGAAAAATACCGTTAAGCATACTCAAACACAAAATTCCACTACTGAAAAAAAAAGCAGTACGGAAATATGTCGGTATCCCTTATTTAACGGTATGACGTCATAATGAAATTTAATGGAAGCTTAATTTTTGGGTAATTCAGTCTCTGCTTTAAATAAATAAATATCGCTGGACATTACACACAGCGCCATCTAGGTGCCACACTAAGCGACGAGGCTTGTGTCGTGGACACCAGATAGTTGATAATACTACATAGATACTTTTTGTTTGTAAATACATACTTATTATACATATAAACATCCATGACTCGGAAACAAATGTCCATGCTCATCACACAAACATTTGCTCCTACCGGGATTCAAACCCGGAACCCTAAGAACGTAAGGCAGCCTCACTACCGCTGCGCCAGTAGGGTCGGGTCGGGTCTTTAAATAACTTTTCTTTGTTAGAAGATTTATTTCAGTATCAGTGTCACTCGCTGAACCTACTTTCGTTATATCCCGTTTTCTTGCCTTCTAAGTGAATGCCTCAATAATTAGGTACATATAGCACTGTTGGCATATACACGACATACAATCGGCGTTGAGCTGAACGTTGAAACTTCAACAGTGCTCTTTTATTCAGGCATTCATTTAGGTGGCATCCACTGTTAGTGAAAATGCCCGCATAGTTAGTGATCTTGGGACTCTCAGGTGTGCTGACAAGAATAATAATAAAATTGCTAACTGTAATGGGTTGCTCCTGAAAATTATATTGTTAAGTGTAGGTACGGGAAGATCATGGCTAAATACTGATAATAACAGCCTCGTGGGACGATCTTTAGGTTAAGCCTTGCTTGCCTAAATTGGTCTGTAAATGGGTGACCACCCATTACATGACTAGTTCCCACCGTGCCTCGGAAATCACGTTAAGCTCTGTCATTTGTAGATCTTTGTCAGTCGTTACAGCTAGTCAGTGGCCCGAAAGTCTGACAACCAGTCATACCAAGGGGTATCATATTAAACAGTAGTCCCAGTACTAACTGGGTTGTGGAGATTAGAGAGGCAGTCGATCCATGTAAAATAATGGTATTCAGCTGCATCCCAATATCGTTGGGGAAAGGCTAGGCAAATGTTGAAGTGTATGTACGGTAACAATATACACACCTACCTTTAACGGCTTCTTAATTATTTTCACTTGAGATAGTTCTTTACAATGGACTTTTGGCTACCAACTGACTGGCTGGAAGAGTTAATTTTCCAATCTCTGCATTTCAAATCATGAGATGATGAGCAAATATGTACAGAACTTTTTTGTGTGCCAGCCAGTGGGCTTGGCTGTTTACCTCACAGTACATCGACTTATGCTTGACCTTACAAGGGGAGTTGCCAAAAACCATAAATTATACAGACACTTAGTCATCCGCTCGCGAATGTCACTGACATTTGCTTTTTTCGGCAATAACTCAACTTTCCTGACAAGTCGGTTCAGTGAGAATGCTGGTTTTGTACTTCTAGATTTTTAATAATATAAAAGCATGCTACTGCAAAAGGTTTTGCTATCACCCTTTTCCATTGTATCCATACTTATATTATTTAATATTAAAATTGTGAAAGTTGGTGAAAATGGATGGATGCAAAAAAGAATGGAGCGCAAAAAATACTGAACGGATTTGGATGAAATTTACGGAGTACCTACCAGTAGCGAAGGGTCAATTTTTGTAAGAGGTAAGCCGGAATACATATCTTTAATGTTATATTATTATTTGTCTGTTAAATTCTGACTGCGCCATTTTTCATGGGAAGCCGGTAGGAATCAAGTTGTATATATACCTACACAGATAGTTTATAACTTATTGTTATTAACACATAAGATACTTTTATCCCGGTAGTTCGATCCCGTGGAACTCTACGTGGGTATGTAGTATTGTATTATTTGTGACGCGAGCGAAGCCATGGAACTAAGCTTGTCTACACTAATATTATAAAGAAGAAAGATTTGTATTTTTGTGTGTATGTTTGTAATGAATAAACTCAAAAACTACTGCGCCGATTTCAAATTCTTTCACCAATAAAAAGCTACATTCACCCTGAGTAAAGATAGGCTATAAAAATGTAAAAATAATCCCGTGCGAAGCCGGGACGGGCCGCTAGTATTATATAAAAGTAAATAAATAAGACAATAACTCTGTTTGGATGTCTCTGTTGGACGGCTGAACAGATTTCGTCGAAAGGCACACAACACAGAGGTAGACCGTGACCTGGGTAACTACATAGTATATACGATGCTCTATAAGTATACCGTTAGTCTATACCTGCTGAAAGGATCATTTCTGACCTTCGCACTGGCGAAGTTGCGGGCAAAAGTATTAAAAAAAAAACATGTTTACGCCGAAAATAACACATGGTGCCAATTAGGTATTAACTGCCTTAAACCTAATTAGGATAATTTGGCACTTAACAGGATTCATCGACTTAATACTTACCTATTTCGTTTCTATTTTTAGTGTCTATACAAGGCAAAGAAGAGGTGCTACTCGTATCGATATTAAATAGTAACAAAACATCACGCATGTATTCTCTGTAGTGTTAAGCAGAGGTGTACCTGATGGTACATCCACATTTCGTCAGGGGCCTTAGTCTGCTATTGCAATAGTGTCAGAATGGTCTATCATTGATTTAATAAGGCCCCGCGCAGACGAATAACCCTTTGTACGCACGTCAAACGAGTTTCGAACGCGCTTCAATACGCCGTGGGCTAGGGGCCTTATTAAATCAATGATAGACCATTCTGACACTATTGCAATAGCAGACTAAGGCCCCTGTTATGTTTGAGTATTACATAGTGTGTCTACGCTATCTTTTCCTACTACATAATATTTGACCGATTTCTCAATAGTTTTAGTTAATTATGCTAACGAAAGAATGGTGTGCGAAAATTATAATTTATTATATTGTTGCAAAATAATATTAAACATACGGCCTTGATAACTCGTTTAAGCATCTGAATACATTTAAATAAATAAAAACTGTTTTGTGAATGCCTCAAATCTTTCTTTAACCGAGTTATTTTACGATTTTGCAATACAAATTTTCAGATTCTAAATCTAATTTATGTACAAAAATAAACTAAGATTTAGTTTAATTTATTACCAAACATATCATTAAGTCTGCTCTAATTGCCCATTCTGGTTAATTTAGGTAATTAAAAACAGTCGTTTCGTAATCGCGATACAAGTAAACAGAGAATTTTGCACTGCAATTACTGAATTGATAGACCAACGCTTAAATATCAGCTAGCGGCTTTAAATTAAGGTCTTTTGCTATAGCCATCATCCGCCTCACCTTTCCAACTATGCTAAGGTCGACTTTGAAATACACTGAACTACGGAAATCCAGTATTTAACATGGATCGACTACTTATCAGACCTCCACGACCCAGTGGCTGGTTATTACGATATGGGTTTAATGAGCTCAACAAAAGGAAAACTTGCAAGGAAATACGGGACAAACATATATAACTTAAGGTGGAAGCGCAAGGGTAGCCCGCGAAATTTAAATTTTCCCAAGTTTATTGCCATTTGCAGGTCAGTGTCAAGTTGTATGTTGATGAAAATATGAATCGCGCCAGTAACACGTAGGGAGTTACAGAATTATAATCGTTCAAATCAATACAGATCTCCAAGTTCATATAATCACATTCAATAGCTATTTCATGAAAAAGTCACTCTTTGAGATTATATGAACTTGGAGGGTTGTATTGATGATTTGAATGATTATAATTCTGTAACTCCATACGTGTTACTGGCGCGATTCATATTTTCATCAACATGCAACCTGACACTGACCTGCAACTTACAATAAACGTAAGAAAATTTAAATTTCGCGGGCTACCCTTGCGCATCCACCTTAAGTGAAAGTCTTCTCGAGACTTTAACTACAAAATAAGCAAATGAAACTAAGTACTTACCTATTGAAGCCGTCAACCAAGCATTATGTACCTACATCAAACTAAGTAGGTACCTATCTTTGTGCAAAAATTATTGCTGCGGAACTACTTTTTTTTTTGGGGTGAAAACTCACGTTTTACGGTAGACCTCAATAATATAACGGACTCAAAACATTGTGCTGATGGATGTATTCAATAGTACGGGGGTCGTGGAGGTGCTTACAGTAAAAATATTACGTTAAAAACAAGTATTAAAAAAAAAAAGTGTGAAAAAGTTGGAACTTTGACTCCCAATATCTCCGTAACTAGAAGGTTCCCAGGTACGGTCTAGAACAGTTCCCAGGTACGGTCAGTCATTTAGGTTACTTTTATTTTAGAAAAAGACTTAGGGTTCCGTGCAAAAATAAACCCTAGTAATTGTTAACGAAATTCGATTCAATTAAGGAAGTAATATTTTTAATATTATAACTAAAAAAATATAATTTAAACAGAAGGTAAACAGACAATCACCACACACCACTATGACATACCCACACACACATTTGCAACTCTTCATGCACACTCATACACACTCATTCACGCTGTACTCTTAGCAATGTTTTGTATAGCTATTAAATTGTAAATCCGTAATTGGCTGTAGGATTAGTTTTTATAGTTTAAGACAAAATTGTAAAGAGCTGTGGATTTTGTGAATAATAAATAAATAAATAATCATTTCACGCGGACGAAGGTCGCGGGCAACAGTATTCCCTCATGTCGACTCGTGAAACAAATGACATCTGTTTAAATTTTTTTCACAGATTTACAAATGGCTAGGTCACATTCACCAGTTCCTTTCGCTGTAGATCTAAGAATCTTCTTACAGACACAGACACAGACACAGACATTAATAGGTAGTATTTTCGCAATAAAAGAGAAGGTAATATTAGTTATTTATCGTGTGATTATGAATCAACCAATATATGTGGCCTAAAACAACAACCAATTCACATGGCATTTATGAAGCGTCAGAAGCTAGATTTGATCATGACTGTACGCTGGAGAAGAAACTATCTTATTTAAATACTAGCTGTTGCCTGCGAGCTTCGTCCCCGTGAAATTAATACTTTTCTTTTTGAATCAGATTTTGTCAACTATTTCAAGAGTTTTATTTTTTACATGGAACCCTAATTATTTTTTTAAATAAAAGTAACCTATGTTAGAACTAATATCAGCTATCTGCCAGTAAAAGTCCCGTCAAAATCGAATCGGCGGTTTCGCAGATTAGCCGGAACAAACAGATAGACAGACACAAAAAATGGGAAAAAAAATTGTTTTTGTTTTTATGTACTTTCATATGCATTCAGTAAAAAGCTGTTATTTTGTTATTACAAACAGACACTTCAGTTTTATTTATTTGTATAGAACATAAAACAGAACTAATCTGTATCCTAATCACTCTGATACCAATATCTAATTTATCTTTAGCGCGAATCGTAAAAGTGCGGTTCATGCACGAATTATATTATAAAAGACTTGAGCAACCTTGGTTTTATAGATAAGTGGAAGTTATTTAAAATTAGTGCAACGGTACAAATAAAAAAAAATTGATAGCATCAACGGATATGATGAGCGGTTTAACTAAATAGAGTTTTAAATATCGGAAAAGTTCAAATAAATAAAGATAATATAAATACGTTGCTGGGGAATATGTTTCGCCACTTCTTCTTCAGCTAAAACACATGAACACATGAAAGTAGCGAAGGGCGGGCGTTTTAGGGAACTGTCTTATACAGCGTGTAACAGAAAGGGTTAATCATATGGAATACTGTGGTGCGGACCATCAAACTGAACAACTTTCTCTATGGGACCACCATCGAAATCGTAAAAAAATAATCAGCTGTCCCATACATTTGGGTCGAAGAGGTATTGAAATTTTGTATATCGATAGTGTTAATGATAATTTTAATGACCATGACAGTTTAAAAACTAATAATGACTTTTGATTTTGGTAAGTTGAGTTTTCAAAAAGATTTTCTCTAACATTTCTGTTTCTGCATAACCTATTGGAAATTACGGGCGTAATGTTGTGTGTATTTTTTTTCTGGATCTAAAAATATTAGCCGTTTGCACTAAGAAAATATTTGTTGTAAAATGTATAGTCCTCTGAGGAATTAATATAATAACAATAATACTTTATTGATACAAGTCCTTACAATATGCTTAATATCTAGCTAAACAGAAGTTTAGACCCTGACTCCTAAACTAGAATACCTGTGACTTAGGAGTCAGTCAGTCAATTGAACAAATAAGTAGGTTTATATTATTTGTGTATTTTCTCAGAGGACTTGACCTTTTTATAATAAATATTTTACTAACTAGCAGCTTGTGCTTAAAATAAGGTAAGTTTATTAACGCTGTAAAGGAAACTTAAATTAATTAATTGTAATCACTATCCTTAGGGAAATACATACTACCAAACGAACCGCAAATAAGTTACTTACATCCATTACTGAATAAGTATAAAATTAGACATGACTAAACGGTGATGTAATTCAAAATGAGACAAACGCGGTATTGATCCGTAATAGGGAACCACATTAATAGGACAAGTATTTATTACTAACGGTTTCCCGCAGCTTCGCTCGCGTTTTGGTCGGAAATTATCACACGGGCACGTTGTAAATATAGCCTATGGCACTCGGGGATAATGTAGCTTCCTATTAATTAATGAATTTTCAAAATCGGTTCAGTAGATCCAGAGATTACCCCTACAACCTCACAAACTTTACCTCTGTATAATATTATATCATGTCCGTGACCTTATATTGCAATAATATATACTAAGAAATAATAATGCAATTGATCTCGTCACAGACTGTGACTGAAAAGTTGTTAGGACGAGGATGACGAAAATAAAGAAAAATTTTAGTACGAATGTGGATAGCTACCAAAGTAGAGGAAGGCCAAAGAAACGATGGATGGACTGTGTGAAGGATGATATGGCTAGAAAAGAGGTGTCTGCTGAGATGAGTAATAGAGAAGTATGGAAGAAGAAGACATGCATGAAAACAGATTTTCCTGGACGCTTAGAATGCACTTTGCAATGCGGGAATTATTTTTAAAAGTGCGCTGTTGGATTTTCACATTTTGCCCCCCAGCTGAACGCCTGCCACAGCTGAACGCATTGTGTAGCTTGTGACTAGGACTTGCCTATTTGAAATAAATGGTTTGCGTTTGAGTCTAGTGAAAACGGATTTATAAATTCAAGACAATAAGGATATGATACATTGACGAAAATTAGCGGGAACTAACGCTTTGATATGTGAAATTCAGAGCATTTTAGCTCACGGCTAATACAAAGATCGCCTCTTATTGCGATTCTCACACGTCACCGCTCTGCGGCGATGTAGATTCTGTGGCGGTGAGCCGCACGGAGAGGCGGTGCGCGCTTGTCGTCTGCGCGGTCGGGCGGTGTACGAGTACATGTCAAAACCGCCTATGACATGGCATAGGATAGAACATACTATGTTTATATTTCTCTGCTATCGATGTCGGCATTAGTAAGTGATATGTGAATGGTTCACAGTGGGTACCTCAATAACGGATTACTTATAAGTAAACAAAGTTCGTAACAATCTAGGGTGCGCCAAATTTTCTTTAGGTAAACAGTAGCCTGGCTTCGCAGAAACGTGTTTTATGTAAATAAACCAGCTGAAACACTAGAAGAACTTGCGTAGGTAGGCTAGTTCAAGGTCGGAAGTTCCGCACAGGGTCATGGACGATAGCTAAGTCTTTCAGGTCATGAGACATCGAGACTGCTGAATGAAGACCCACCCTTCCTACATTGAATTTACCATCCATTATGGATCTTAAGGACAAGAGTGCATTTTTGTAAAATAAGTAGCTATATGTGATGCCAAATACTTTCTTATAGCATATTCTTCTGCACTATTTTAGTACAATTATATTTCCTGTCCTGGACTGTCACTGTACTGCCTGGACTGTACAGACGGATGTGTTGTTGGGGAGTTCGTTCCACTACTGCAGCTCCTCAGATAGAATGACAGGAAATGGTGAAGGGTAGGTGTATTGGGGTAAGTCATGGGGGACTGTCTTATGTTAAGAGTTACAGAACGTGCTAGCTAACTCTCAGCCAAATTTGAATAAAAAGTATTCTGATTTTAAGCTCACTCACACTCTTTCATCCACTCTCACACATCTCAACACACGGTCACCAACTAAGGCACACTCGTCGTCACGGTCTAGAACACTAGAATCTCGGTCTGCACACAAAGACTCCTTAAGGTCAACGTGTGCCGTATCTAGACACGCGTAGGATGCCTGTCGCCATACCTGGGACTATAAACTATTGATGGTTGTCATATATAACTGAAATATTGACTAGAATTAAATTGGAATGGAAAATCTTTATGGTGTTTGTTCTGATGAAGACAAAAGATGATAATCTTGATAGCGTGGGCCTATTGTTCCGGGAAAAGATGCAAATACATAATATTTCGTTAAAACTGAACTAAGACGCTATTGAATATAGATCACCAGAAAACAATTTATTATTTTTATATCAAACAACCAGTCTTACCAAGGGGTATCGTATTACCCAGTACTAAGTGTGGAGGTCAGATAGGCAGTCGCTCCATGTAAAATACCAGAGGTTGTATGGGGTAATCTCTGGATCTGCTGAACCGATTTTGAAAATTCTTTCACTAATAGGAAGCTACATACTATCCCCGAGTGCCATAGGCTATATTTACAACTTGCCCGTGGGATAATTTCCGACTAAAACGCGAGCGAAGCCGCGGGCAACAGCTAGTGCAAAATATAAGAATGTTCTTTGTTTTTTTTTGTAGTAAGTAGTAGTTGTGTCGGCTTATGCCCGACTCGTCACTGTTCCGACTGGTCACCAAATTTTTTTCCATACAAGAAGTCCAGATTCGTCATCATATGAAAACAAATAAATTTTTATTTAATTTTGATCCCGATTCGGCATCAAACGTCGTCGACGTCAAAAAGTACAGTTAGTAAGAAAAATATAGTATGACTTTTTAATCAATATATTAGTTGACACCAAATAATAATGGAAGTAGGTCACACAGTCTTGCCAGTATTACACAGGTCCCCTTCACCGAATCAGTCAATAGTTTCTAGATAATATCACATCACACTTCAACTCACTTTCTGCCTTTCACATCTGTCACCAAATTAACCAATATCTTATAAAAAACAACCTTGCATAATTACTTAATATAATATATCTTTCCAATCTCTATATGATCATAATGCAGATTGACTAAGACTGGTCTAATTCGGCAGGTCACCTTCAGAAACTGCATAAGTGTTTTGAAATCATCAATGAAAGATGGGTAGTATTAGGTAATGCCGACATTCTAAGTATAATATTACGTTCAGGTCGATTCGTATGCAATTCTGCGATTATTTTTATTCTTTGGCATGAGATAAATCGTTGGTATCGGTATATTTCTGAGCATGAGGTCCTGGGTTCGATTCCCAGATCGGGCAAACTGTTATTAAGTGTTTCCACCAATAATTTCTCAGTAACAGCCACGGAGACTGGATTTGTGCCCGAATGATGGCAATAGACTCGCCCTCTATTACATGGGACTTAAACATGGGTGTACTATTAGGTACACCACTGCCTAACTCTTCGGGGGATAACCCCCGAAGAGTTAGACATCACGCCTAAAAGGCGTGATGTTATGTCTTTACTTTACACCTGCGAACCATTCGACTCTCGGAGAAAAACAGTTTTGTCCATCTGCTGAGTACAGGGACACGAGGTGTTCCAAGGGAGATTACGAAGCCTTACTGCATGTACTGAAGACAGCCTCTTTGTTGCTTTGACCAGTTAGACGTCTGACATCATTACTCCTTTAGATAGAACCTCAGTGTAACACCCAGTAGAATGCTGCAGTAAATTCTTCTCCTAACTTGAGAGGATTGCTGCACCAAAGACTTACTCATTTCAAAATCTACAATTTTGTTGGAGCAGTAAATTTCAGCCAGCTCAGTCTATCATATTAAGATCCAACTGTAGACTTCCTCGTAAGACATTTTTAGTTATTTATTTTTTTTGTAATTAAACGATGGAATTGTAGCCGGTTTCTATAAGTTCGGTTTCAAATAGTTTCAATAACATCCGTAATCATTACGAACTTCCGCATTTAATCACCCGCCTTCCATATAAGGATAATATTTCCGGCATTTCCTGTAGCTACGAGTATGTATTTATGTACTATCGATTAGTAATAACATGTCATTTTCGCTGAAACCTGATAAGTGTGATCCCAGCTTTAAGGATAGTAATTAGTGGGTTTAACGTGGACTTACGTAAATTGTGGGGAAAATATGGTAATACCTTTGTCGTCACGACGAAAAACCATTGTAAATAATTTTCGTTACCTCATCTTATTAATATTTTAAATGCGAAAATTTGCGAGGATGAATGATAGTATGTGTTTGCTCCGCTTTCACGCAAAAACGGTTTTACGGATTTGGGAAAAATTTGGCACAAAGCTACTTTATGACCTGGATTAACCAGGATAGGTAGTACGATCCTGTGAGATAATTACCGAACTGCAGGCTTAGCCAAGTTGACAATCTACAATCGTTAACGCTAATAGAAAACTAATCAAATGTATGGGGATGACGTCATCTTATCGTAAAGTCACGTGGTCTAAACAAACGAATAGAAAATTCGTAGACAAGTTTACATCGTTCGAGATGGTAGAATGAAATGTGATCCTTTCTACAACGTTGAACGCTACATCCCATATAAATCGTAGCCAAGTCACAGTTTTGACAAGCGTTAACGAAACGATGTCGAAGTTTATGAACACCAGCCGAGCGATCGCCGAGACCCAAGAGAAAACGATAAAAAAATGGCGCCTATATGAGCCAGCATTGCAGTGTTGAGACCGAGAAGTGTTTTGTTTATTTACCATAATTTTGAACTGTATTTATCATTTCAGAGAAACAAAGGGTCTATTGATAAGTAGAGGGCCAAACACCATTGTTTTGATTGTGTCATAAGTAATAGTATTAGTTTTACGTTTCTAAATTTCAAGTGCCCAAGTATGATAGATTTTAACAAAGGAAGATTACGAAATAACTAACTTACGTACCATTCCATAAATTCTAATAAAGCTGCGAACTGTTCCGGGCTTGCTCGAGATCTAGATTCCATCATATAAAAGTTGTTCATTTAAGGTATCTTTCATTCAAATGCACGATATCATATTATTTTGAGTGACAGTAATGTTTAAAATTACATTCCGCACTTGATATATTATAATCAACTAATTATAAGTAGAACTCGCACCTTATTTCGGTTACTTTTTTAACACGTTAGACAATTATTCCTTTCTTAACAATCCAAAACAAAACGTGAGCTCGCGCACTAAGTACACAACTGTGACCTTGACGTTAGTTTGACGTTTGTTGGAACGCTCACCATAAACTAAAGTATAGGTTTTGTCGAAGTTCATTGTAGAACGAGCGATCGACTCAGTCGTGTCAAGTTGGCTACCAAGTTAGCGTTTTCTACAATCGCTTACGCCGAGGCGTTAATAATTGTAGAAAGAGAATCGATACGAAACGTTTGTAACTTGGCTAGGCCTGCTGAACGGCGCGGGCGAAGCCGCGGGCATAAGCTGACATGAATGTTCTAAAAGATTAATACTAACCTACTCATAGATTATATAAAAAAAATCGTATTATGTAGATCCATCTCATCATAACACTGCGGTTTACCAAAAAGTAGAACATTATGGTATTACTTAATTGTTAAATAAACACAACATTTTACATTAACAGGAATTATAGTTTAGTTTTTATTAATATGAATAATTTTTGTGTTACTAAGTAAGTTTATAATCGTTAACAACTAAGTATTTATTTTGTTTTCACAATTTAATGTTGAAATGACTCATTAGATCGTGTCTTTCTTATCGCCAATAGTCCACATTGCCATACTTTTAATTATCGTTAACGTTATTCAGGTATCACGTCTTATAATGCAAACAAACAAGGTACAATCACGAGCACCAATACGTAAACACTTAACAAGTTTTAAAAGTGCTTTTCTCGTACTGTTCTGATTAAAATTTCATGTTGTTACGAACATAGTATTCTGGAACTCATATTTTTATGAAAAAAACCTATCTCCAAGTTACAATAGTTATTTCTCGCGAAAATTGCTTTTTTTAGAAATGTTTATACAATATAGATGATCGTGACTGTACCTGACTCGAAAATAGAATTTGGGGCATTACCTTAAACTCTTGACATCTCGTTTCGACCTTTCAAGCAAAATGCACCGTGTTCTAGAACTTACTGTCTGTTGAAAAGCGTTTTTTTTTAGTAACAGCTTGAAAAGAAGAGATCATCGTGATAAATAATGAGTATAGGACTCACCTGTCACTTGGACAGATGACATCACAAGAGTTGCGGGGAAAAACTGGCTGACCGAGACCGCTGGGGTTCTCTGGAGGACGCCTTCACCCTCACTACCTGTGGGGTTCATACTTGCATGACATTTTACTTTAAATCTGTATTTTAATCTACAAATACATAAAAGGCTTTTCATTTTATTTTTATATGACTTACAGAGTCCAGTCAGAACGCATAACAGTTGGGAAGCAGACCGGTTTGAGTACCTTTGTGAGTACCACAGGGTACTCTTATGTCACGACATCCAATCCTTTTGTTATGTCCGCCTATCTTGTTACATTATGTACTCGTATATGTTTTCGAATTCTTGTAAAATGAGCGAATTCTTTTTTTTTAAACAATGATTAAACCTAATCATTACTATGATGTAAGAAAGAAACGGAGCTTTTCAAAAATGGCCTTATTACCTGAACGGCTCAGTTTTTTTGGAGGAGACTATCCCTTAAGAACTGGGTATAAGAGTAGAGGGAGACCAAAGAAACGATGGATGGACTGTGTGAATGATGATATGGCTAGAAAGGAGGTGTCTCCTGAGATGACGAGTAATAGAGAAGTATGGAAGAAGAAGACATGCTGCGCCGACCACAAATGAATTGGGAAAAGGCAAGAGAATGATGCTGACTACCGTTTAAGAACTTTTCAATCCTTTAATAGCAAATGTCTAGATTCTGAACACTCATAGTACCAAAATGTGTCTTTTTGGCTAGAGTTATTATGTACTGGAACTCCTTACTTGTGAGCATGTCAATTACAAACAGAGATGACTAAAACTGAATGCGTATTTACTATTACGATACACTTTTTTGTAAATTAAGGGATGAATGATGAATGAAAGGCAATTGCTTGTGGCTGAGATGAGAAGGTCTATGTGTTGTGTATGAATGAAATAAAGAATGAGTACATAAGAGGAAGTCTGAAAGTGGCGCCGGTGGCTGAAAAGTTGTGTGGTAATCAGCTAACGTGGTATGGACATGTGATGCTATGAATTAACATGTGCTGTGACACCAAAACAACGCATACTTAGCCAGTCAGAAATCACAAGCGTAATAATATTTACGGTAATATTCTTCACATTAGCCCAATATTTATGATTGCTTTCCAAAAGACATAATGCTACACTAAAAGTTCGTATGCAAACTAGACTGTGACGCGTGCCAGACGATTTCCTGCAAAATACAATGGCTCAAATAGAGCTATTTTCTTGTTATAACTAAGTACACTGCCAACGATTTGTGTAGGGTTGCTGGGTTTCTATGTAACGAACAGACCAGGGGGCTTACTATGACGTCTTATAGCAGGAGTAATTCCAGTATGGGAAAGAGACAGAGCTATACAGGTCGTTTAGCGCCATCTCTCTCTCACACTGGAATTACTTCCTGCTCTAAGACGTCATGGTAGGCCAGCAGGACAAGAGCATTTCTTTCTTAATATTCTTCTTTTGATAGACCAACGAAAGAATTTCAGCATTCTTCTGTTCTTTATGCCAAAAAATTTTGGTAGTATGGGGGAATGGTCAGAATGAGCATACGATCATTCATCATCATTCTCATGCCCAAATCACTATTTATTTGGGGTCGGCGCAGCATGTCTCTTTCCAAATAACACAACAGCCCTATGAAATTTGCGCGCGCGCGCCTGTGACCTATCAGCTGTTAGCCGCGTGACGCCGCGCGCCGTTCTGTCTCCTGTCGTAACGTGCAACAGTGGGAAGGCAGAGCACCCGCGCGGCGTTGTGTTATTGTGATAGTGAATGAGTATTAAAAAAAATGTTTCTTTGGGAAAGTTGTTTGTTATCACGAGTCCAACCACGTGTTTAAGTATCGGTCACTAATTACCAGTCTCTCATATAAACGACTAGCCTGATAGTCTGTAATTCAAAATCATATTAGACGATGATATTGGACCAAATAAATTCTGAGGTATTGGCATGTTAAATTATGTATATCGTAAACTTGTAAATAACCATGTTATCATTTAACTTTGCATAAACGATCAATTAAATGTATGTTTATTACATTTATTATGACACTATCAATCGTGTCAACATATTAATTACTTACAAAAGTCACGTTTAGTCCTTACTAAATGATTTATCAGAACTATACCTAAAATAATTTTAATGTTCAAAGGTAGTAAAATTACCACATCCTCTTCGCTTCGTTCCACCACTAGGTAAAACTTAACAACTACCTAGGTGCTTTGATTAAATAATGTCTAGATAGAGCGTCGCCCTACAATCTAAACAAAGAAAACGAGGCAATAATTTAAACATGTGTGCGTGCGGCCGGCGTACAGAGACAATAGACGCACCGTGTAAACACTGTGCGTCTATGTATCTGTGTGCGAACTTATAAGCCAACAGTTGGCTGATATTTTTTGACACGTTTTCGCATGTTTGATGCTCCATCTAGACATTATATAATCAAAGCCTAGGTGTTACAAACACCCACCCACATTTTCGCTATTATGTTTAAGTATAATAAGCCTAAGCTATCAGCGGGGCACACATACAGACTTGATATAACAGGGATGCTATTAAAAAAAAAAACTTGAGGCAAGACCTCAAAATGATTGTACCACTATTGTACATGTAACGTGTAAATGTGTGTGCTTACATAAACATTTGTTTAAAGGGCCTAAGTATCCTTACCCTTAAGTGCCAACCCTAAGCCACGCCTAAGCTCTCCAGCCTAAGTCGGCAGTGTTGGTAAACAATCATTTTCTCAGTAAGTAATGTACTTTCACTCACTCTATCTAGACAGGCTGCAATCTAGCCCGTCTAATGTTCTAGGAAGGCAACGTCTTGGGTTGCATCGATAGAAGGTACAGTCGCCAAAACAGATGGAGAATCCCAAAATAAATATGACTTCTACCAGTTACGACCCAATTCCTCTCGCATAGAGAACTAGAACTAGTCAGCAATGATTCTCCTGTTAATCTTATTTGTCAACACAGACTATACGAGAATAGTTTAAGCCATGATAAATGAAGAAGGTTGGAAAACTTACGAAGTGTATATACTCGTGTATACTCTTCATTTTAATGCCCCTAAGTTTCTACCTGCGGCTTCACCCGCGTGCTCACATTTATGGCACTCGGAAATAGTATAACTGTCACCAGTGAAATTATTTTTGAAATCGGAAATGTATTTTCAGATATACACTTCCTACATCCAAATTTTTGAGCTTTCCCTTTAGCTTTGCTCGCGGCTTCACTCCCGTAATGTACTTAAAATAATCCACGGTAACAATGTAGCCTTTGACAATCGGGGATAATGTAGCTTCCCGTTACTGAAAGAATTTTCGGTATCGGATCACTAGTTCCGAAGATTAGTCCGCCTATATTCCGAAGATTAACTCACAAACAAATTTTTACCTCTTTATAATATTAGTATAGATTTTAAGCATGGGGTGGTAACATCTCTATGTTCTGATGATCATGGTATAGTGTCCATTTGGGGTTACATGAGGCGTCGAATTTGAGGATTTGTCTAAGTATCACACAATACAGGGTGTAAACAGGCCCTTGACTAAGCCGTCAACCAAGCATTCTGTACATCAAACTAAGCTCTCTACGCAATTTTTTTTGCGAGGAAATGCCTTTTTTTGGGGTGAAATGACACGTTTTACGGTAGGACTCAATGTAACGCACTTAAAACATTGTGCAGATGGATGGATTGATTAGTACGGGGGTCTTGAAGGTGTTTAAAGTTAAAATCTTACATTAAAAACATGTGTTTAAAAAAAAACTTGTGTAAAAGTTGGAATTTTGACCCTCAATATCTCCGTAACTGGAAGGTTCCCAGGTATGGTCTAGAACAAAAAAAATTTCGCAATGACGGGGAGAACAAGAAACTTTCGGCTTCGTTAAGGGTCTTGTTACACCCTTTATACAACGTTGATGCTGTCTGTACCCTTTCATTAGTTTCATTAGCATATTATTATCACAAAATATCAATTGTTTGTTGAAGGTTAAGTGGTACTCGGCGCTTCTGGAAACGTTAACTATTGAATTATACCTAATCCATTGTCAATAACACTGAGACTGAGACGGCAATTGAAAATTATCTATCAATCAAGGCTGTTGAAATAATTAACACATTAGTCATTGATTGCGGAAAACTACTAAAATTCGTGTAGAATTAAACTTATTTAGGAATTTACATGAATAAGAACTAGACAACTTTCTGTATAAAAGCTCAAAAGAACTCAGACAAAATAATATTTGAAGCGGAAAGTTGTTCAGGCCGGGTTATAGCACCCCAACTTTAAACCATTTAATCAACCTTATTTTATTACCTTAACTAGCGGCCTGCCCCGGGTTCGCACGGGTGCAATGTAGAAGACACACATATTCATATAAACCTTCCTCTTGAATCACTCTATCTATTGCTGAAAACTGCATTAAAATCCGTTGCGCAGTTTAAAAGATATACGCGTACAAACAGCGGGAGCGACTTTGTATAGATACTATTTACAGAAGATAAAGATACCCAGCTCAACCAATGACAGAGAATTAACAGAGCTTTTTATAGAAGACTATCATATTATAATTTCCATCTGCCCAGCGTTTTCCAACTACATAATATGTCGGGGTCGCCTTCCAGTCGTTCCACAACCATGATGCAGCTAAATACCATAAGGTATATTATTTTATATGGAGCGACTGGTTTTCTAACCTCTACCACCCCGATACCTGGTGCTAAATACGATAACCTTTGGTTAGGTTAGACTGGTTGTTATTTTCAGTCTATCTGGGCTTCCTTCTACCCGTAACGAAGATGTACAAATAACTGTAAAATACCACCATCATACTCAAATCCTATATTCATATTTCATGATCACATTACACTTCGCAATCAGCATTAAGCTACAAACCTATATTTTAAAACCAAGAGACACTGTAACTCGACTTTATTACTAAAGTTAATGACTTTGTATCGGCGCCAAGGCACCAAGTAACGCTCATCGTAAAAAGATCGTATTTAATATTACTTAGCCATAACACGAGGTTATACAATGTTTATACGACTTTGTTGGCCCAACCTTGTAGAAAAGATCAAAAATAATTTAATTAAGAACTACTGTTGGTAATTGGTAGGTACTTTAAAACTAAGGAACATAAATTAGCTAATTCATATACACATTTCAGAGGTGGTGCTAATCATATCGGTAAGCCGCAATACTTACTTGTTTCGTAACAATTTAATAAATTCCTTCCATCCAGCGAATTTCCAAGACCTTCCTACGCATGGTCATCGTCCATGTTAGGATCACGTTCTGTTTGTAAAGGAAAAGCTCGGTCACCACTCACAACATTAGTAAAGTAACCTTGAAGGCCGATCATACTAGGCTTAGCTCGTGTGTATTTGAGAGAAGATATTTCTTTCATTAGATCTGACTGTTCTGTCATTGTTATTGATCTACCATGTTTCAACATCAATCAAAATGATATACGAGTATACGTTTCATAATTATTTTTATAAGATCATCGTAACCTTGATTCGATCACTAATGCCAATGACTCAATAAGTCAAATCGTGAGCCTATTCAATTTAAATGCTTGCGGTATCTAAGCAAGGATTTATCATATCGGTGTAATACTTTTAATTTGGAATAATTTTGATAAGGGCAATACTTTTGTAATAATCAACAACTTATTTTTGCTTGATTTTCCTCCTTCTTCTAATATCCAAGAACCATCAAGATGGTCGTCAGCGTGACCATTTTCTTTCTCCTCGTGGATATAGGCTCTCGTTTCGCAGCGGGTCCAGTAACCTTTAGGTACTACTAGGCTCTTGGATATTTTTTTTGTTACCGAAAACCGGTTACTATCCTGCCAGGGTTGCGAGACTGTTCGAAAGAGATACCGCGGCCCTGGAACACAAAGGGCAAAAGAAGGAACATGGATGGATTTAGTCAGTACAAGTCTGACTCTCCCTTCTACTTCGCCCAGAGTGGGAGGGTTCATTTGATGATTTCCAATCCGAAAAAAAAGGACCGGTTATTAAGAGAATTTTGATTGATGGAAGAAGAAAAACGGATTTATTGTCGAGTGACATAGAAAAGAACGGGTAATAATCGTGGCGGATAACGAGGTAGAATAAAACAATCATATTAAACTGATCCCTATTAGTAACACACCCCAGGGTGGACAGAAAAACTTTAAGAACAAAAATAAACAAACGAATGAAAAAAGAAACTCATGCTGACATCCGTATTGGAAGGCTCAGCCATTAAATTGATACAGCGATTAGTATTCACCGCACGATCATAACCATGATGGATTCAAATGAGCGCTTAATTTGGCATGAATAACGGATTGAGCCATCATTGTTGCTGCTAGAACGGGCCGTCCTTCCTTCCTACGGAGACAATGTTTCTGTGTGCACTTTGATTATAATTATGACAGTAGCTTTTGCCTCAGGGTTGGATATAACTTTGGGATACTAACCGAATCTTTGAGCTAAATTAATACAGGTAGTTAATGGCCCGAAAATCTGACAACGAGTCTTATCAAGGGTTGTCGTATTATCCAGTACTAACTGGGTTGTGGAGGTCAGATAGGCAGTCGCTCCATGTAAAATAGTGGTATTCCGCTGCATCCGGTTAGACTGGAAGCCAACCCCAATTTGATAGATGACGATTATCTTTTTAAATTCAAATTAGTTTGAGTTGAATGAGACCAGGGTTACAAATCGGTTGGGCATAATTCAAGGTTGATTGGAAGACAACCACCACAGCTTACACTACATTATTAAAATAACAAACAAACATAGGTACCTATTTAACTAATTAAATTGTACTTTTTCGTCGTTTAGGCTAATTTAGCGCCAGTCGTCTTAAGCTTATTCCTGATATGAAATGATAATAGTTTGATCATCTGGAACGATATGCTTGTAATCAGCATGTAATTACGTAGGTAGTCTGTGTTTTAAATTATTGATAAATATGTATTTGGTATGGGTTAACTGGTCATTAAATAATTTATCAAGATGCAATCGAAAATACCTCCCTAATTAGTATGGAAACAGTCTTTTAAATTACCAATGTTTTTGGTAATTAGTATTTATTAACACCGAATCTCAAGTACACTTCCATATCCTATGTAACCCTCTCAGGTGAGATAGGAACTCCTGCGCAAAATGCGATGTTCCTAGATCCAGCCGTTTTAAGCTGTGCATTGCCTGTTAGGTAATTCATGGTTTCCACAAGTCAACAAATCTTTTGCAGCTTATGACAAATTTATTCATGGACATTACGCCATTCGAAAGTGAGTACAAGACCTAGTTCAATCTAGAAGTGACCACAGTTCGATGCTTATTGAAAAACTTTCACGAGCAATGCCTACACGTTAACTATGCTTAATTAACTTGGCGCATCTAAGTGAAAACTGGTACTCTTACCGGAGGGTCTGGAGGTGCTAAGTATCTAATCATACACAATACACACGGACTGCCTAAGTTGGGGATAACAGATTCTGTACATTGGATTTAACTATGAAGTTTCCGCACATTTGTGTTTGCATAGTGTAATAGTAGATGGACATTATTCCTTCTTTATTTTTAAGAAATAATCAACAGCCTTGAAAGAACTACAATATGAACATGTTTTCGAAACAAGGTCCAGAAATACTATACCTACTTCCCTAATTTAAAATACCTACTCCTGAAAATCTAATTGTAAACTTTTACTCAAATTCTGAAAAGCACCTGTCATAGCTATAACTCCGTGTTGCATGTAAGTATGTATACTGATACGTCATGATTTTTGAACTATCGTAAATGTCCAAATCAATAAATTAAAAACTTGCATCTATTTCTGATGATTCATCTATTTATTTATGCACGTGTGGTTTTACGATGTTATAACATATAACCATTATCAGGCCATATCAGGCTATTAATTTTAAAGCCGTGGTTTATTGGATCAATTTATGGTATAATATGGTATTAGAATTTGTTTCATAGCTTTAGAATTAACAGCACACGATCACTATCACTTCACACTACTCCATTTGGCGTGTGCATCAAACAACTTAGGCCCAGACATCTGTACAGATACCAGCATATCAAGCTACCCGAAACTGTCAAATTTTCCCTTACAACCTTGAATCTTGAGCGCTATTTCGACATTCGTGCGATAAAGACAACTTCAGATCCGACAAGTAAAAAGTCATAATTTGAGGTTTGGCTCTCGACAATTTCCTCCTCCAATATTCGACCAATTTAAAAGATATTAAATAAACTGAATACGAAGGATATATACTATGTCCCTATGATTTTCTTTTTTCGTCTTTGCACACTAGGTCTCTGTTGACAGCGGTCCAAATAGGCAATTTTGAGCATTTTGGAAAGGTTCTAGTGCTGATTCAGATTATGTATAATCAAAAAGGAAAACTTAGGGACTTAGAAGAGGTTGATATTTATTTAACTGTAAAAAAAATAGCTGTAATAGTAATAAACCAGAAAGAAAACAGGCGGGAGCGTTTGTATGGAGAAAAGATCAGCCGCATTTTTTCTTAAAGATAAAGATAAAAATCTATTAGAGAAATTTTACAGATTGTATTATTAGCTTGATGTAATGGCATCTGTACATTTTACAAACAAACAAACATACCAACTTACATCCTGCACCTGTATATTTATAACTTTGAGCTCTTTATTTAGCGTGATTGTAACCGCAAGGTGATTGACTCCCATAGTCGATTTTGGGTCTTGCTTTACCAAAATAGTCCTCAGTAACGACGCTGGAGCTGAATATACAAACACATCCTCCACACGGGAAATCAAACCGTAGCTTGTGTGGAGTAAGGTGGCAAATGGAATAAGTAATGGTGGTATAGTAAGGATACATACGGCACACAAATATGCGAAGAGAATTCTTAATGTACGTAATTGGACACGTTTCCAAATTGAATGTGAATTGGTTACAGGAACATAATCTGAGCGTTTTAGTCTAGTCACGATTTCTTGAGGTTTCAATTGATTTTTGTGTAGTTTCCGACACCGGTAAACGACGGACGACAAACGATTTTGCTAAGGTAGATAGCAGTGGCGAAGGTTCCATACAAATCAATTCCTACCGGCTTCCCTTTGAAAAATGGCAGCCAGTATTCTATAGACAAATAGTATAATTACATTATGTAGTCTGGCTTACCTCTTACAAAAGTGACCCTTCGCTACTGGTAGGTAGGTACCAGCCCTTCCACAGCTAGGTACATATGTTTGCCCGCAATGCATCTGTAGTTGAATTCTCATCATCTTTGTGCATTTGTACCATGTTACTTGGCGCCGCCGCCGGTGCAACACGTTTTTTTCTCTCCATTCTTCTCTGACAACCGTCACTCTATCATTTACTCCTTTCTCTTTCATATCATTCCTCACACAATCCATCCATCGTTTCCTTGGTCTTCCTCTCCCTCTCCATCCATCAACATTTATCATTCATCACTCTTTTAGCCACATGCGATCCGACCCTTTTTATTTTTAGTATAGTTGAATTCTAATCTACATAATTCTTGTAAGCAATTTATTTAAGAAAACCAACTGTTTATCCAATTGGTATTTTAAAAACGGAAATTATGAGATTCACTTCTTTCCGACATTTTTAATCTTAAAGAACTTAATTCGATTTTCAAATAGATTAATATTAGGCAGTACCTACTTACGCATTTTCTGGTTCCTAACCTTCCACAAGTTAAACCGTAATACATCAACTAGTATTATGAAATACAACTGTAGTATCAAAATTCCTTACTTATCCATTCCTGGACGTGAGGTGTGACAAGAATCGATAAAGTAAGGAAGTACTTATACTAAAGAAAGTTTGAAAGTTGCGCCAGTTACAGAAAAGTTTAAAGGGAATCGACTGTCTTGGTATGGACATGTGATGAGGGACGAATCGGATGTGACTAAAACATTGATGAATATAAATGTTGATGGATGGAGAGCGAGAGGAAGACCAAAGAAAAGATAAAGGAAGAAGAAGGATTGTGCGAGGAATGATATGAAGGAAAAAGGAGTAAATGATAGCGTGACGGGTGACAGAGGAGAATGGACGAAAAGAACGTGTTGCGCCGACCTCAAGTAACATGTGACAAGGGCTGGAAGATGATGACGTATCAAACAATAAATATAAATAACTTCCATAAACATACTTTTTTTTACGGATTTGAAATTATCAAATGATCCCCTCCCGCTCTTGCTCTGGGCGGAGCAGGAGGGAGTGTCAGACTTGTACTGACTAAAACCCATCCATGTTCCTTCTTTGCCCTTTGTGTTCCAGGGCCGCGGTATCTCTTACGAACAGTCCCGCAGCCCTGGCAGTCCATAAACGTCCTCATTCATCCTTTCATCATGTCATGCTCACTCAAATGTCTCGCTGATGGTGGCGCGTGTGTCGTATCATTTAGTTCCCTTCAAAATGGTTGAGTTGAATGGTTCTGATCCCTGTGTCATGTGTCCGTAGACGGGCGCTGTCAGTTGTGACTGGTAATCTCTTAGTTGCCACGGCTTATTTGGGTATTTTTATTTTTTTGAATGGTCTCTTTTGTTTCTGCTATGGACACTTATAACGTGCACATCTTGCTACATCGTTCTCCTATAATGTACCATCTCAATATGAATGATGTAACCAAGGATTTGCAACAATATGCTGATTTAAAAGAGTGTCCATGGAGTTTCTTGCCCGTTCTTCTCCATAGAGATCTATGCCAGGGAATGGGCAACTACAGTACTTTCACAGTTGTTATGCCTTGTGACTGGGACTGTAGCTACATTTCATTGTTATCTTTGTTTCGACAGTTCAAAAGTGCCTGTAACTGGCCTACTTGAAATAAATGCTTTGATTTTGATTTCATTTCTTTCGCGAAAATCCAACCTTTTCACTCACAACTTGACCCACTGTCATAGCTAAAACAGTTTGCGTTCACGTTCACTGACCGCTAATGAAATAGGGCGGGCTGGCAGGCAGCCGGACGGCACGCGATGTCGCTTTATATTAATTGAGCGCGGATTTGCGGAAACAGCGTTGTATGCTATTTGAGGAGGGCTTGAGTGGGCAATGTGCTTTGAAGAATGTACTTAATATTACGATTTAAGAACCGTGCGGGAAAGTCGCAAAGTTATTTAAGGAGGCAATGTGTTCCGGGAACTTTGTTATTGAAGAGTTAATGGCATATCAAGTACTATTTATAACCATATGGCTTGCGAAATTGCTCTCAATTTTTGGTGCTAAACTTACTGAATAACCACCAATTATTGATACAGTAATGCTAACGAAGATAAGAGGCAAAAAAGAGATTTCAATATCAGTAGTTAACCCCTGGTTACGGATCATGTTCCTACCGTTGTGCCATGTTACATGGGTTGGCGCAATACGTTTTGCTTCTTCCAAACTCATCTTTCAGCCGTCACGCTATCATTTACTCCTTTATCTTTCATATCATTCCTCACACAATCCATCCATCGTTTCCTTGGTCTTCCTCTCACTCTCCATCCATCAACATTTATATTCATCACTGTTTTATTCAACCCCTGGCTAATAACAAACTAAAACTAAACGAATGGATTCCTTTGGGTGACAATCTGAAAGAAAAATTAAATCATACTGAGTATAATATCATATTTCCTATCTCAGCTATTAATGACAATGTTAACGCCTATAAAATACGAATAATTTTAAAACAGGACGTGAGAATCAAGCAATTGGGTCAATGCAAACGGACGGCTCTATCTACTAAGTACTAGGGATGAACTAATGCGTTCATATGCAACTATCGATGACGTCAATGTCACATTGTAATCAGCATAATCGTTTACGTGCGTTATTCGATTACCGATATCGATAATTTGTTATAGGTAGTTTTTTATCCGGGTTTTGCAATTACCGTGGAAGCTAAGCCTTGCACGTGGGTAGGATGATACTGATGTTTCATGTGTTTGGATAGAATTATATGTAACAATCAGTCACTTAAACGACTCTTACTTTAGAATGTAGCTAGCTGATAGTCTGCTAACACTTATTCTATTTACCATCCCTTGGTAGTCGTAGCCTAGCCTTTTATTTATTATTTACAGTGAAAGTTGTTAAGTGGGACCTGGATATGTGAGAAACCTCCATAGCTGGAACTCATGCTGAGGTCCCGACTATAGTTGTAAATAAACCGTTTTAAACCAAAATCAGTGGTTTAAAACCCGTTTTATATTGTTTAAAACGGTTTAAAACCACGACCATGTGGGCCGTACATTGATTACGAATTACTTAAAAAAATAGTTTAAAAGGCTAATTGAAATCATTTACCATTTTTATTAATATATGTGAAGTCATATATCATATTTATACTACTATTTAGGATTAGACACTGAAAACAATCATGTTTTGGGTATTTATTAAAATAAAACGGCAATGCCGCATTTTTATTTTTCACTTTGCTATCAAAATCGCAACGGGGAGAGATGGGGCAGGTAGGGATCGATTTTATGTTTGTCTGTCATGTTAATGAAGGTTATTTTAACACTTTTTTATTTTATTTTCCTTTTATATATTCTAAATCAGGAAGGAGGTGTGGTCTAGATAACTTCGTGTAAAGGCTCAGTGCATTCCAAAAAAAAAACATTCTAAACCATATTAAACCGCTAAGTGTGGTTTTCAATCGTTTTAAACCAAAAAGACCGTTTAAAACCAAATGGTTTAAAACGTTTAAAATTCGTTTTGCATCTATAGTCCCGACACTTTAGAACTGAATTACCTCTGTTAGTGGGACAAAGCAAACCTCTATATCTGGGATTCGTTCTTTCGTTTTTATCGTCATAGTGATATAAAATCATTTGAAGAAAGACAGTAGATTACATTTATCATTTCATTTAACAATATTTTATTCTGAAAAATCCCACATTACATAAAACCAAGCACTAAAGGATTTTCTACGAATAAGCACCGCCACACCTCACTCGAAATTCCTAGAAATCCACGTTACTAACCCACACTCATTTCGTGAGTAATCGCTTAGTCTTGCCGGAATCGTCCCGACTCCTAATGCCACGATATTTTAGCTTAATGTCAAGAAAGTTGACATTCCCCCAAAATATCACGATTTGAGCTAATTGAGCCGCAGACATACTGCAGTACAACGCTTTTCGTGCTTCGGTCTTAGTAGTACGTAAAATTTTAATGCTGAAGTAAATACGGTTTTGTGACTGTCTACGGTACTAAGTCTACACTTAGTACCGTAGACAGTCACAAAACCGTATTTAAACCGTATGTATTAATTTAACCGTATGTATTAATTATCTACATAATACATGGTAATAAAGGTATAAGCAGAGCATTAAGTCTTTGAAGCATTGGAAATACCTCTTACTTATAAAACTGGAGGATCTACTAAGATTTCTAAGACTAAAAGGACATACAAGAACTATTATAAAAAGTACAAAAATTATCATTATTTGTAACATTGGGGTCATTGGGTGAACTCAAATTGCCGCCAGGTGGTCCATTGGCTAATTTCGCCACTTAATATGTGGAACAATAGCATGAATTAACTAATAACTATTTAGAAATAACACCCATTCATCTAACTGCACACCTAATTATCAAAAATCATAATTATTGTTCTGTTAAACCAAACAGCTAACATCCTAAAATGTGATGATTTAAAAAAAAAAAACAGATTTTAGCTAGAGAACAATAATAAATTATTCTTAAGTTAGTCATTAGTCATAAAGCTCCAAACGGACAAACAAAACTCTTTACTTGTATCCGACAAACAATGCAACACTTTCTATATTATTGTTTACCGTTCCCAAGGCGTTAATGATCTTGTAAACATCAGTTAATTACTTACCCTTTCGGTCTCCAGGCTCATGCTACCTATTCTGGATATTCAGTCCAATGTTAAGGGTGGTCAAAGATGGGCTACAGCCATTTTTATCATGCGTGTGTCAGCTCTTCGAGAATGGGCTATCAATGTGATTTTAGTGACTTTTGTTATATTGTTTTTGTGAGTGCGAAATTATCGAAGGCCTGGTGAGTGTGGTGGAGATCGAATAAGGAATTTGTGATCAAACTGATATATTAATGATCGGAATTAGCCCGCCCGGACAACTTATAATCACAAAGTTTAATATTGCATGGTCTATTTAATACTTTTAAACGGAAACTGCAAAATAATCGAAGTCCCCTTGATCTTTGTCAAGCCTATTTTTTTTTTAATTTTTGAAACATCTATTTATACGGGAAGCTGAACTCAACATAGATGGGAAAGACAGATGATGGTCACAGTCGATTCCTTAAACATCGCTCTTGTAAGAGTGTCTCAAGTTTATTCAAAACATGTATACGTCCATAACGACAATATCATTTTGAAAATTGACACCGTTTTTGGAAAAACATTTATATTTTTTCCTCTGTACCAAACTGCTGTGCACTGTACCTAATCTAAACGTAAGTTGTGATAATTGCCATTTATCTAATTCATTCCCTCGTTTGTCCACAGGCTCTTGCGGCCGGTGTCAGTGACAGGCATGATGGAGCACGCGCTGGTCCACCGCGAGAGGGTCGGGGTGCAGGACTTCGTGCTGCTGGAGGACTTCCGCTCCGAAGCCGCCTTCATCGACAACCTCAGGAAGCGGTTCAACGAGAATATTATCTATGTAAGTGTGTTTTAAGTTCTAGATGCAATCACCAGGAGCAATTACCAGCATACAAATACAACCATTTACATAGGATAAATATTGAGTAACTTAAACTACACTAGTGCAATGTTTTGACGACCCGAATGGCGCAGCGGTTGCGAGGCTGCCTTACGTTCTCAGGGTCCCGGGTTCGAATCCCGGTAGGAGCAAATGTTTGTGTGATGAGCATGGACATTTGTTTCCGAGTCATGGATGTTTATATGTATAATAAGTATGTATTTATAAACAAAAAAAGTATCTATGTAGTAGTATCAACTATCTGGTGTCCACGACACAAGCCTCGTTGCTTAGTGTGGCACCTAGGTGGCGCTGTGTGTAATGTCCAGCGATATTAAAAAAAAAATTAAAAAAAAAAATGAGTCTAAAATAACGACACCCAGATTCGGCGAGACTTCTCAAAGAGAGGTTCTGTGCAGCAGCAATGGGAACATTATTATGAAAGAAACATTTGTGCAGGCAAAAAATCTAGAATAAATCATATAGTAAATTAATTGTGGATATCTTAGGGTGGTAAAAGCACACCGGCAACATTTAACTAGCCCCTTTGAATGGGACAACTATTGGACTGTCCTTCAAGATACAATCGGAACAAGATCATCGGAACATACATTTACTGACATGGCCTTTCTCCCCCTACAGACGTACATCGGCAACGTCCTCATATCAGTGAACCCCTACAAGCACCTGCCCATCTACACGGAGGAGAAGACTAAACTCTATTACAAGAAGGCTTTCTTCGAGGCACCGCCACACGTGTGAGTTTGATTTACAAATATTTTGTTCAGAATTATGTTATATTTGTAATAGAGTCCTTCATTACTACATGAGACTATTGCATAATGCTTTGCAAAAATCACCTTCACCTGTGGTATATTTGCATGAATAAATTCTATAGTAAATCATGGAAATTCCTAAAGACAGCATATCCCACAGGTGAAATAACTTAAGTTATTCTTAGGAAATTGGTACGACGCGACCTTCGATGCTTCAACACACGTTCAATAGAAAAAGCGATTGAGCAAAATCGGGGGTCGAAAGTGTTCGTCCAATCAGTTGGGAGGAGCCACCTGAAGCCGTTTCGAAGCCGGAGATTCTTTCCGAAGTCGAAAACTTCTACGGCCAGTTGTACGCATGACATGCATCCCGACCTGATCCCGAAAATGAGAATTCCAGAGCCACCTAACCCGCCATTACACAGAAGACCTGCCAGAAGTCAGCCAAGACGAAACCGAGGTGGCTCTTAGACAGCTTAAGAATAGAACGACTGAGCTCCTGAAAGCGGGTAGAAGCTCAGTATTAAGAGAGCTTCGGGAGCTTTTCAACTCGGCCCTGTTCTCTGGGAGAGCTCCAGAAGCGTGGAGAAGTAGCGTGGTCGTTTTTTTTCTTTAAGAGGGTAACAATACCCTATTGAAGAATTACAGACCATTTCGCTCCTTAGCCACGTGTATAAGCTGTTTTCAAGAGTCGTCTTAAATCGTCTAGCGCGAAGACTCGACGTTTTCCAGCCACCGGAGCAGGCCGGGTTTCGAGGAGGATAAAGTACCATAGACCACATCCACACAGTGCGGCAGATCATACAGAAGTCCGAAGAGTATAATCGGCCGCTGTGTCTTGCATTTGTGGACTATGGGAAGGCTTTTGACTCTGTCGAGACCTGCCCCCGTATTCACAAACGTTCGGATTCAACTTCGATTCGGCAAGTCGTATATCTATCTTTTTTTGGCATTACGAAAACGAGCGAGATAGACATACGACTTTCCGAATCGAGGTTGAATCCGAACGTTTGTGAATACGGGGCCTGGTCAGTTCTGGAGTTCTGGATGCCAAGTCGACTGGCATCATACATATAAGTGTTGAGAATTCTTTATGAGAACGCCACAATTACCGTCCAAACTCAAAACCAGCAAACGGAGCATATCCAATTGCATCGGAGGATGAGGCAAGGGGAAGTAATTTCCCCGAAATTGTTCACCAACGTGACGCTAAAATGGGAAGAACGTAGCACCAACGGCGAGTACATCTCACTTGAGATTTGCAGATAACATCGTCATACTGGCGGAGTCGCTGCACGACTTGCAGCAGATGCTGGATGGCCTAGTTGATTTTTCAATACGCATTGGTCTCAGGGTGAACTTGGACAAAACGGTTCAGTACCTACTTTTGCAATCCCCTTCTCTGATTTAGCGATAAATATTTGATTCAGTTTCCTGTATTTATTCATCGGCCGATTACGGATCTGTTGTAAAAATGTCTGGACGCAAAGTCCATCTAATCAACTATGTATGAAGTTGCATTTTTTCAATTTGCTATATCATAGGTAAACTAATCATGCACTATGTATTCATGTCTAGACTTGCCGACCACGCAAGCTGTCTGTTAAAAGATAAAATACATATTAATACGCGATAAAATATCTTTAGGTTCGATAATATGAGGCTTAGCATAGTACCAACCAACCAATTGGATAAAATCTAAATTATTGTATTTCCAACAGTACATCTGTCTGTAGTTGATCACTCGTAGGTATAGCTGTTTATTGCCGGTTTTACCTACTTCGGGTAAACAAAACACATAAATAAAAAAAATTGAAGGATTCTTTATGAAACTATCTGCCAGGTAGGTAAGTGATACCAATCCGGATATCATGAAATAGATTTTTAGACTTCAGATCCAAAATGGCTGAAAGACCACTGAAACTTTGCAGCTACGACATTATTTCCGAAAATAACAGTTGTTTCATTCATTTTGCTGATTTATGCGAACGTAATAACGTATAAAGTAGCTGAAGAAAAGAGTTAATAATTACAGAGTTGGTCCTGTAATTGGTCATAATGTTGAGGAAACACGTTAAAAATTTAAAACTCTTAAAATGGTCTTTGTGGTCATAACCTTGTAGACCATTTTAAGAACGTGATTCATATTATGATTCCGATAAAGCTTCCATTTTAGGCCCCCTGGTCTATCATCTAGCACAGGAGTCAGGGAGTCCACACAATTTTGTAACTACTTTCTTGTGTAATAAAGATTATTGATGACAATGGAGGCCTAAATTACCAGAATTTTCGAACTAAATATAGGCGCATTTTCTCTTATCCAAAATCATCTGGATTGCCGTCGGAATGCGTGAGAGGCGATCTAGAGATATAAATGGATCATCGAGGTTATCTCTGACATTTGACGTGTGGGAAAGTACAATGAGAAAGTTTGTGTCATTTTATCAGGACTTATCAGTATTCAGAAATAGTTGAGTGTGTAGGGCCATCCATAAAGGTGTGTAGGTCGCAGATAAATTGGAATGGACTATCCTACGCTCATTGATGGTTTACTGGCCAATGCTTTAGCTTGATCTTTATTACGTTAATGACATGATATCATGTCCTGTGATCCTTGAAAGGCTAGGCAGAGTTGTACCTTTAGTAGACCCAAAATTCGATAGATGTTTTAGTCCTATATATGAGGGGCAATCCTCTTATCAGTCTTCTTATCAACCGGGCACTAATCCCGACTCTCTGAAACGTAGGTAATATTCGAAAATTCCTGATGGTAAAACTCATATACCCTACCTGGGAATCGAATACAAAGCCTGATGTTTAGCAGTAGAATCTTGAGACCACTGATCCAAAAAGACAGTTAATCAATAAGCGCGAATCAGAGAATTCAAATAAATCATAATATTAAACAAGCAAGTAACCCATCCTCCAAGCAACTCGGAATAATTCCATCCGACCAACGAAACAAACAAATGCAACGAATACATACTTTGTAACAAAATATTGTCCGTAATAACCACCTCGATACTATTTATTATTGAGCTGATAATGGCCAGTTATCTACTCGATAACAGTACATAATGGTTATTGGTTGCTATAATAAACTCAACGATACATACAGCAATAAACGAGAACCGTGGACAAAAATATCCTACACGCGACGTATTTGAAAGATTTTTAAAGAGAAGACCAAATCTAAACAATAATTTACGAAGATTATGCTATTTCGTCATTTAATATTTGAAGACCTTCCTTGAGGTTTGAGGCTCATAGGATGTTTAAATAATGAGTAACAATATTAAATCAGGCGTAGCATAGACTCTTTCTAAAATTACCCACCTATTCTTGCGCAATAAGTACCTATTTTAATAATTATTATTTTCTGTTACAGATTCGCGATCGCAGACAACGCTTATAGGTCATTGGTATATGAACACAGAGAACAATGCATCTTGATCTCAGGTATGAATACGTTAATGAGGTTGTAATCCTAGTCTTCCGTGTTCCTAATATCGATACCTCAGCCTTAACTCTGGAGGAAAAAAGGCGCGATGTGATGTTTCATGTTAAATCTACTCACAGTGTTAAACCAAAACTCGTTTCTGTCCAGGCGAATCCGGTTCCGGCAAGACAGAAGCCTCCAA
The DNA here is from genome assembly GCA_947578425.1 of Eugnorisma glareosa. Classification (NCBI taxonomy): domain Eukaryota; kingdom Metazoa; phylum Arthropoda; class Insecta; order Lepidoptera; family Noctuidae; genus Eugnorisma; species Eugnorisma glareosa. The sequence goes on along the minus strand of OX387973.1, from coordinate 17,899,472 downwards.
AAAGGTTCTAGAGTACATAGCAGCAAGAACAAACCACCTGCGCAACGTAGAAACAGTCAAAGACAAACTGCTACAAACCAACCCACTGCTAGAAGCCTTCGGAAACGCTAAAACCCACAGAAATGACAACTCCAGCCGATTCGGAAAGTACATGGACGTACAGTTCAACTATGAAGGAGCACCAGAAGGAGGACATATCCTTAACTATCTGCTGGAGAAGTCCAGGGTAGTATCCCAGATGTCTGGAGAAAGGAACTTCCACATCTTCTACCAACTGCTTGCGGGCGCTGACCAGGAATTGATGAAGCAATTGAAGCTGCAAGGAAGGCCTGATGCTTACAAGTACACGACTGATGTGGTAAGTAATAAAATAAATTCTCATACCATCCCACAGTAAGCTTAGTACACCATACGGTTTATAAATAGAAAAGATTATGTAGCTGATTGTTTATGTCACACCAAAAAAAAGCAATGGGCTCAACAGACTACCTTGTTGCACCCTAAACATTTTAATCCAGCATTTATTTTTAAACTGAGGCACCTCTAGTCTCTACTCACCTCTTTTGAAGCTATTTAGTATAACTATTATACTCTATTGACGTTGATGTATTTACTGAATAAGTCATACCTCCCCTAAAATTAAGTTTTAGTATAAGATCCATTTGTGGTAAACATGATCGAAAGCTTGTGCCAAATCTTAATACAAGAAAATTTCCTCCTTTTTCAGGCCACCGCAGCAATCCAGCGCAACAACGACGCCGAGCAGTTCAGGACAGTCCAGGAAGCCATGAAAGTTATAGAAATCGGCCAATCAGAACAGACAGAGATATTTGAGATTGTTGGCAGCATTCTCCACCTCGGAAACGCGAAGTTCGTATCTAATGACAAGGGCAACGCGGAGATTCTGATGCATGATGCTAACACAACCAGCGTGGCTGAGGTAAGGAAATAATCATTTTAAGGCTTAAAGCAATAGGTAATAATGAAAATTTAATATTGCTCCATATTGTGGAGCTTAATTGTAATTAAAAACCCTCTTACTTGCTATCGCGCAGTTGGGTACAAATACTTTCAGTGCACACAACTCTGCTCGCTTGCAAAACAATTTGTATGTTTTCTGGATAGAATTAAATCCTCAAAAGGGAAATATGAATGTAATTTTTTTTTTCACTTAAATCAATAAAATGCACAACTATCAACCCAAGAAAATAATTAAAAGTTAATTTCAACTACTGCTTGTTGCACAAAAAAAAAATTAAACTCCTACAATTTTCTACGACAGTTCAAACGTCCATGACTGTCGCGGCCATTCAAGTCATAGCATTTGATGTCACTTCCCTCTATCTGCCTTGTTTACATCTAATTTTAGGCCCTTAATAGAATAGTTTTACTATATTGTAGGTGCTTTTAATAAAGCAAAAATATTATAGTAAAATCTTAATAAAATAACAATATTATAGTAAAATCTTAGTGAAACTTTAACTTTAACTAGTTTTCAACTAAAAGTGTTTCTTTGACACATAGCACTTGACGTCACTACCATAATCGATGCATTTTGTGTTTGCGTTCCGTTTCACCAAAAACACGCTACATAAAATATTACATTGTAAAAAAAAGTGTTGTAGGTATTAGAGAATTAAACAAGTGTACCACAATTTTTTTTATGGGCCAATACAAGGCATTTTTAAGAAATAAAAAAAGTTTCGTATTTCTTGCATATACCCTATTAGTGTCTGCTAATCAATGCTGGATGAACATCATCTCTAGGAGAACAAGATGGCCCTCATTCTGCAATACCAATAGCAATACCGTCGGTAAAAATAAGATGCGCTCTATTCTTGTGATGTAGGTACATTATGTTTTCCGCATGGAACCAAACAAGGAAGCTTACGTTACCAAGTAATAGAGGAAGTACTTTATTTTATAAATGTAGGTGCTGGTACTAATTAATTGTTATTCCAATTATAACATATGATAAAAAGGCCTACAAGAGCAGGCGTTATGACCGTTTTGTTTCCAAAACTAAATTATTTTGCTTGTCTTTGTAACATTGAGACATTTTTTCTGTCTGCCTCTTAAAACTTGCTTCGAAACTGTTTTGCGGTGGTAGACTGGCCTTACGTGATCGAAGCCAAACTGGCAAGCGTCAAGAGATCGATCCTCATGATTGACGTGTACTTTACCTTCGAACCCTCGCTTGTTAAAAACTTATAAACTTAGATTTCTCGATTACCTACTTAACCTCACTAATGCGAACGTCCAATGTAAATGGCATTCGAAATAAAAAATGGCATTCGAAATGAAAAATGGTATGAGAAACCTAAACATTATTTTCTATTCAAACTTTCTTTCTTCTTTATCGTGTGGTTAGTGCCTAACCTGGTGTCAGAGTTTTCAGGCCGCCCATGTGCCTCTGACTTGGCTTTACATGCCGTCAAGAAATATCTCACAAGCATGCTGGTTTCCTCACGATGTTTCCCTTCACCGGAGCAAGTGATAATTATACAATACGCACATGAATCCGAAAAGTCAGAGGTGCGTGCCTTGGGTTCGAACTCGAGACCTATGACTTGGTAGTCCGATGGTCACACCTCTAGGCTATCACTGCCACCTATTCAATGATACCCCACAAATCGGCCCACGTGTTTGGTCTCTAAAGCGCCACAAAGGAATAAAAGCCTGATAAACACATTACCCATTCTGGTTTTACCGGAGGCATGTGAACTTACAAGCTAACACCACTTATGTTGCCATCATAACCTGACTACTGTACTCTTAAGGTAGAAGCGCAAGGGTAACCCGCGAAATTTAATTTTTCTTACGTTTATTGCAGTTTGCTGGTCAGTGTCAGGTTGTATATTGATGAAAATATGAATCGCGCCAGTAACACATATGGAGTTACAGAATTATAATCATTTAAATCATCAATACAGCCCATTAAGTTCATATAACCCCATTTAATAGCTATTTAATGAAAAAGTCACTCAATGGGGTTAAATGAACTTGGAGGGTTCTATTGATGATTGAAATTATTATAATTCTGTAACTCCATACGTGTTACTGGCGCGATTCATATTTTCATCAACATACAACCTGACACTGACCTGCAAATTGCAATAAACGTAAGAAAATTTAAATTTCGCGGGCTACCCTTGCGCATCGACCTTAAAGTGTTACATCAAACTGAACCCACATATTTAATAACCTTTTTGAAACAACATCCTCAGCCTATATCCCAAATCACTAAACGGTTTAGAACAATAGTATTTATGTTAGATCCATTAATTTGGCCCCATTGTTTGACTCTGTTTGTATAAATACTACTTTTTGACTGCCATTGTCTTCCGCTTACTGGATGACGTCATTAAATTTCAGGTGTTACTACACCTTGACCGATTTTTTTATGTTTTCATTTACCTACTTGTCCGTGGGCAAAGTTGATTATGGTGAAGTTCGGAATCCTTTGTCGGTGTTGCCAGATTTCTCAGGTCATGCTGCACTAATTACTAGCTCTAAATAATGAAGCTAATGTAGTAATTTAGCAAAAATCTGATGACGCAGCTTGGATTAAGTAGATATTATTACGAGTACTATTTAAGTATTAATAGTCTTTCCAGATTCACAAAGCAGCCTAACTACCTATGTAAACTTATTCTGAAATCTAATTATAGCAAGAAGTAGAACAGCACCCTAATTGCGTCACACACTTCTATATTGCACCTCGGAGGAATTTGATAGAATTCTTAATAACTACATTGCTTCATACATGTTTAAAAAAACTGTCTGCTTGCTCAAGTCAACAACGCAAAGAATTTTATGGAATTGTCAAAATGCGTTCCGCCAGTAAACCCTGCAGAAATCTCTACAATTAAATTTGATTGCATAATATTAAGTAAGAAACGCACTCAAACAATCAAACGAATACTCATTATTTCTGTAACTGCTGTCACTGATTCTTAGACCCCTGATTTCCTGGACACAATTCGGTTACATACCACACAATAGATCACTAGCTAGCAACACATTGCCAGACTATGATTTATTCGAAGTAACAACGGTTTTTGACCTAACCCGTTTGCGATAACGATCTTCAACGGAAAGATGACGTAGTTCTTAAGAAGACGTCTCTATTTGTTTCGATAATGTTAGTGATATCACTGGATTTGAGGAATTGTTTTAGTTCGTGGTATTTAGATGTCACTGGCTAGATCTTGAACGACACTATGTGTTATTATTTCGAAAAATTGTTCGTATCTATTCGCTATAGACAGAGGCACTAGTAGCAAAAATGATAGCTTTACTTTGTAGACTTGAACGTTCTTCATCAGCAGTGTTCCTACCGGTTCCCTCTGTATCTATCCGGGGTGTTGAGGACATGGAGGCGCTTACTGTAACTAAGTTTATTAAATATCCTGCAGATGAAAAACTTCAAAGCTGATCGGTCTAGAATCGTCATGTGGTGAATTTATGGTAACAATTTGCGCGTCAATATCCATGTTTTCTAAATCCCAGTTACCAGATTGCGAAGTATCTAACCTTTTGACGTGTATTCAACGAAAAACGTTAGTTGCAACAGGAAACCTGAATGATTCAGAACGATTGGATTCGACACCTTATCTAAAATACAGTTTTCCCTTTATCGATAAAGCATTTTCCTTATTCAGTAATCGAAATGATTACTTTCATAGTAACAACTAACAATAATATTGTTTTCAAGTAGATTTTGCCCGTGGCTTCGCCCGTGTTGAGATCTGAATTTAGTCAGCAACTTACTACTAAGTAGGATAAAAGTATTCTTAGTCCTAACCTAGTTCCTGATTGTTTTTTTTTTGCTTCTTATAATATTATTTAGTAGAGTAAACTAACTATCAACATTATTATTGAAAAACTATTAAATAAACTAACAAGAAACTATAATAGGGCATCAAATAACTCCTCAACGCTGTCAGCTGATAATGTGTCAAAGAGACTGGCGGCGTTGCCACGTTGTATAGTCTCTGGCCAAGGTAAAAGCCAGTCTGTAGGTCACGGGTAGTGTCAACTAGGTCAAATTTCCTTAAACAGGCTATGAGCACGCGGTCCCCACGACCCCAGAGTTTCAACCCCGAACGGCTCGAAAATATAGTTTCTACAAAGAGACCACATACTCAGTACATCATTCTAAGCCGCTCCACATAGAAATTTTTCATCGGTTACGTATTAAAAAAAAAAATCTGCTGGTTCCTAAGAAAGTGCAAAAGTTTAAAATTATCGATGAAAATTGTCTATCTGGGGGGGTTCAGAATGATGTACTTACTGAATACGTGAACCGTTTTCACTTTGGTGTCCCACCCCGTATGTTTACGCCGCTTGAGGTTCTCTGCAGCCCAGCGGCAGAAATTCTAGTTCCTGAGAGACAGATCTAGAGGTAATATCGCACCCGTTATCAGACTCTGGACACCTCTTTTTATTCAAATCTGTAGACTGTATAAAGCGTTCAAAGGCGAGCTTTAAAAAAATAGCCCGCACAGAAATAATGCAATCGTAAGGCCCCGTTCACACGGCGTTTATCTGTACGATGTTTTGCAGCATAATTTTAAGATCAGATGGCAGTTCCATTATGCTGGATGAATATTGGGCTATTGACGTTTGATCCCAACTTTAAACTGTAAAATCGACATTTTACAGTTTTCGACATTTTGCCGGACAGCGCCATGTGAACGCCTGCTAAGGTCGAAAATACATAGAAGTACGGATAACAATTACTTTGTTTTTCTTATCTTTTTATTTTAAACTATTTGAGATATAATTTGACTATTATTGAGGTCATATAGTACAATGACTCCTTTTTATCAAACGCGGTAGTCATTTGTGGGGCATATCGTAATATAAATCTTCATATTTGTGTAATAATATATCATTTCAACACTTTATCGTTCTACAATGTACATGTAACAATGTGTGTACATGTTGCACAAATACGTGAGATTATCTTGTAACATCCATTTGTCATTTGCTGTCCATTTCCTGATACCATTCTACCTTTCTCATAAACTCGATTTATAGATCTGTGGTGGAAAAGATCCTGACAGACAGACAGACAGATACACCTGCCTACTCTCTGTTAGATTAAATAATAATAATAAAATGATTTATTTATCTGAAATTAAAACACGCAGACACAGTTCAAAAACAAGGTGGCAAAAGTACAAGAAGCATAATAATATAGTCTTTGTGCACAGAGGATTTATGTCTACAAAAAGAAGTCTAAGCATACAGAAATAATAATGAACCCTGTCTCTTAAACTAGGAGACCTGTCTTAAGAGACAGTGATCGGTCAAAATTGGGATTACACAAAAACTGTAGTTTATGATAAATATGTTACTAGTGCTATTTTAAGCGAAAAAAAACCTATCTTACTCCAACTATACACAGAAGTCGTCGTACCAAACATGCAATCCACGACGTCTATTGCAGACTTTACACGGCCTCAATAATATGATATCATCACCAACTGCAACCATACTTTAAGCCCAAAACCTTAAAACTGTACAAAACATCCTTCTTCAACAGCTCCTTAAAGTCAACGGCACAAAACTACGCGAAGTCCTAACAAGCCGTACCATTAGCGCCCGCGGCGATGTCGTGAGCACCCCCCTGGACGTGGAACAAGCGCAGTACGCGAGAGACGCGCTGGCCAAGGCCATATACGACAAGCACTTCAGCTGGCTGGTGTCCAGGCTGAACGCGTCGCTCGCGCCCAAGGACAAGGAGAGCCGCTCGTCTGTTATTGGTATCCTGGATATTTACGGATTTGAGATCTTCCCGAAGAATAGGTGAGTTTAATTTGATACTTCAGATTTTTTTATCATTTTAGCAGGCAGACGGCCTCTCAGACAATTCTATCGCAGTTAACTGCTGGATATGTCCTTTCACCACAACCACCACTTATCTCCCGCTTCTAGTGTGTCCCAGAAGCCTTTTTAAACTCTCAAGATCTGCTCAGATATTCTCACCATACATTCAGGATTACTTACAATGAAAAAAATAGACTATAAGAGACCATAGTATTGAGGTATGCGGAACCAGATAAAAGTTTACTTAACTTCTATAGAAAATGGAGGATTATCCTCATATGATTATCTGCACATGAAGACCAGGAACGGTGGTTTGTGTGTCACGTTTGATGAGAAGTTCATGTGGCGTTGTAGATGCCGCTACAGCACTAAAATCTGTTGAACTTCACATGAACATATCTCGCAAAACTAACTTGACCCTCCTTTTCCCTCAGTTTCGAGCAGTTCTGTATCAACTTCTGTAACGAGAAGCTGCAGCAGCTGTTCATCCAGCTGACCCTGAAGCAGGAGCAGGAGGAGTACCTGCGCGAGGGCATCGAGTGGGAGCCCGTCGAGTACTTCAACAACATCATCATCTGCGACCTTATTGAGGCCAGGCATACAGGTGAGCAGCACTTAATTGTTAATATTTTTAGCCTGGATTTTCCGATAGCAGGTCCAAACTGTCGTACCAGTTGCCTGTGTGACCTCTAGTTCTGTTTGAGAGGACATCCACAGCCTACAGCCTGAAGGCTAAGCCGCGCTTGCCTAGGTTGGTCTGTGAATTGGTGACACTCATTACATACCAAGTTCGTCGGAATGCACGTAAGCCGTTGGTCCCGTCTGTCATTATTAAATCTTTGACAGTCGTTACAGGTAGTCAGTGGCCCAAACGTCTGACAACCAACCAAGGGGTATCATATTACCCAGTACTAACTGGGTTGTGGAGGTCATATAGGCAGTCGCTCCATGTAAAATACTGGTATTACACCCACCGGTTATCGCACCGTACTAGCACCGGTCCGGTTAGCCGACCCTAACAAATAAACTAAACCAGTGATACCCAAAGTGGTCTATATCGACCTCCAGGGATCGACGACGACTTACAAGGGGTCCATGAAAGCGGTAAAAAAAATTGGGGATCTATGAGATGTAAACGGGGGTCCACGATAGTTTAATCTTATTCAATCACCGCGACCTTACCTATTTAACAGATTTATTCAGTAGATTTAAATGAGGTTAACCTGTAGTTACACGGTGACAGCCTAAACTTGATCAAAACAATATCAATAATTTCAGCATTTTTTGCCAAAATTAAACAAATAAACCAAAAAAAAAAACCTTGATGTTGACAACTCGATGCTAGGACGATAGTGTCTGATAGCGGCAGAGTTGATACCTCTTGGAACTGTACCTGGTTCATTGTGCCCCGTGTTATTGTGTTAAGTTGTAATCTCAAGTAATTCGTTAGTTCTGCTAGAAACAGTGTATCGCTCTCAGTGTCTTTTCATAGCATGAAACCCACCGTCTGCCCACATGATGTAGAAGCCTAGTGGAATAAAACCTGACGTCTCCGACATGTGTATAAAAAATAATGTGTCTTTCATGGTTTTTTTCTTCTACGTTAGAAATCAGTCACAATACATTTAAAATCGATGAATTTTCAAAAATGTTAGCTAAGCACGGTCTATCCAAAATCGTGAAACATGGCAAGGGGTCTACATGAGAATAAAGTTTGGGGAACTGAACTAAACGTTTGTTTACTGTTATCACTAGCTTCTCTACAAAACACATCTCCGTTCATTGGATACTACGTCAGGATTATTTTTCCTCGGTGAAACAACAATCACTTATAGCGAGTAGAGGCGACAAGAAGAACCCTCGAAAATATCCTGAATTTTAATTTTCATCTTTTATCCTGTAGGTATCATCTCGGTCCTGGACGACGAGTGCCTCAGGCCGGGTGATGCCAGTGACCTGAGCTTCCTGGAGAAGTTGTCTCAGAAGCTGGAGGCGCATCCTCACTACAAGTCTCATCGTCGCGCTGATATCAAGACACAGAAGACTATGGGTCGTGACGTAAGTGCTAACACTTCTTTAAAACATAACCTCGTTATGAACTTCGCCGCAATCAGGTATAAGAAGTGAAAAGAATGTGTATGTGTGGAATGTGTTTTCGTGAGTTCATCAGGGGTGCTAGACACAAGTTCGAATCAGCATGATCTGGCGGCACAAACCAGACTACCGAATAGCATGTAAAGATGCGAATCCGTGCTGATAGATGTGGTGCAACTCTAAAACCGACCCGGATATGTTTCGCACGCTTCACAGTTGACTCAAATAAAAGTACAGTTAGCATTGGAACTAAGTAGTTATGTATCCTCTGCAAATAAAGTAGAATATTTGATAGGTGGCATTAGGCAATGTTCAATATTAGCGGGACCCATTTTCTCTAACTCTTAGCGTATATAGTCATATATACGCTTTTACTTAGGTTAATGTGTAAAAATGCTGTGTTTAATGTTCAATGCTCGGCTCAACGGCTGGTGTTGAGATTCCAGCAGTGCAGTGATATTTAGGTACTCCTTAAGGTTCTGCTTCGTGTAACTGAAAATGGGTATAAAAGATTCTTAGTAATGTACTAATATCGGTCGTTTTTTCGAGTTTGTGTTTACTTCGTGCCTCGGAAAGCACATTAAGCCGTTGATCCTGGCTGTCATTTGTAGGTATAGTGGCCCGAATGTCCGACAAGGCGACAACCAGTCTTACCAAGACGTTCCTTAATACCCAGTACTATCTAGGTGGTCAACGTCAGATAGGCAGTAACACTATGTAAAATACCGGTTTGAGCTGCATCCGGTAAGATTGAAAGCCGACCCTAATTTTAGGGAAAAGGCTAGGCATATGACTATAGGTCCTTCTTTACCGACCACGTGTGACGACAGTCTTTCGGCCAACTTTGCTCACCTTGAGATTATAGTGAACCCAATAGAAAAACTTGACCTTGACACACAATCCTGTGTTCTAAAACTATGTTTAAAAGAGGAAAATGAGACATTACGCATTCGAGCCCATTAAGGGATCCAAGGTTCTTACCGACTAGCTGAGTTGAGTTATAAGTACATAGTATCTATGTTTTGTATGTGCAGAGAATTTGTTGACAAAATTGCTTCAGCGCCGATGTTTACGAATTTCAATTAGTGCCCAAATAACGTGGTCAAAACACGTTAGGTTTAGTCACGATGCTTCGACTAGGTTGACGCCATTAATATTGACCAAAATCCAGCTAATAAGATTTATTAAATCGACACACTTTTAAATGATAATTATATTCTAGTGTCGCAATAACAGTCTAACATTCCGGAAGCATCTTCCGTCAGGAAAAGACTGATGTCTACTTAGATTTTTTTATCCAAAACCCGTTTCGATTCCATTCGAGACATTGTCGAGGACATTTTCTTCGTTATATTCCAGCCCTTGTCCCATTCTACTCGGGGTCGGCGCAACACGTGTTCTTCTTCCATTCTCCCGTCAGACGTCACGGCATCATTAACTCTTCTCTCTTTCATATCATTCCTCACACAATCCATTCATCTTTTCCTTGGCTTATCTGTCCCTCTGCATCCGTCAACATTTGAATATCCATTACTCTTTTAATCATATCCAAACATTCCTTTTAATTTTTTCTATCACAGGCGCCACTTTACAATGTTCTCTATTATTCCTTCCTTTATCCATTCTTTTCACTCCACACATCCATTTCAACATTCTCATCCCCGCTTCATGCAATCGTTTTTCATTCAGCTTCTTTACAGACCAGGCGCAATAAAATAATTGCAATAGTGTCAGAATGGTCTATCATTGATTTAATAAGGCCCCTAGCCCACGGCGTATTGAAGCGCGTTCGAAACTCGTTTGACGTGCGTACAAAGGGTAATTCGTCTGCGCGGGGCCTTATTAAATCAATGATAGACCATTCTGACACTATTGCAATAGCAGACTAAGGCCCCAGCTTTGTGATCCATAAAGTACGACAGGTCTAATCACGGACTTGTATATTTTCCCCTTTTATTTAGCTTGTGGGGCAATTTGCGAGAGACTTTTAAGACATTTTTTATGGAAAATCTACTTGAACAATCTAAAAAAAATCTGTTGAGGTGTAAGGGTTTGTTCGTAGACTTGCATGATTGCATCCTAAACCATACATTTCTTATGGGTGGGATGGTTCCAAATCAATTAATGAATGATGTCATCATGAGGTAATATAATGTGAATGACATTGGGTGAGAGTGCATGCCAATGGCAAACAATAGTGGCATTGTGTTGGAATGCTTTCAAATATTTATTATACATTGAATGAATTCTTGTCGGCAGCTAGTTCTTGAGGTGTTGTGGTCGAGTTCAAACGTGGGTTACCAAATTTTGGTTTATTGATGGCGTTGGCGAGGTCGGGGTTCAGTGTCTGACATTTGCATGGTGATCAGTGTGTTGTCAGCTTTATACAAATTGTACTACGAGTTTACTCGGCTTGTAAAGTTTTGCCCATTTAGTAATGCTAACATATACAAATGTGAATATTCAACAAATAAGATCAAGGTTCGTAATCGTATGAAACCCTAACTAAACCTACTTAGCAAAGTAAAGTCAAAGTGCGCTAATCTACTATTTATATTTCCTATTCACAAATTCCACAACTCTTTGAATTTTTATCTTAAATAAATTAATCTTACAGCTAATTACGGATTTACAATTTAATACCTACCCTTTTTAGGGTTGCGTAGCCAAATGGCAAAAAACGGAACCCTCACAGATTCGCCATGACTGTCTGTCTGTCCGTGTTTGTCACAGCCACTTTATTCAGAAACTGTTAGGACCACACAATTGAAACTTAGTAGGTAGATGTATTCTGTGAACCGCTTTACGATTTACATACAAAAATATAAAAAAATAATGATTAGGGGAGATTAATTATCCCCGTACATAGAGTTGAAACCAAAAAAAAAATTGTCATCAAACCCATACGTGCGGGATGTCTACAGATAGGTCTTTAAAAATGACATTAACGTTCCTCAAACCATTTTTTCTCAAAGTGAATCGTTTGAAAGATAGACACTTCCAACGTGGTAAAATGTGTCCCCTCCCCTCCTTTTTGTTTCTTTTTCATTAACACACTATGAAAAATGAAAATTTAGTTTTGCTGTTGATTATAATACAATACAATATATGAATGAGCCTTCAAAATATTTTAATTATATTGTTTGGTGCTACGGAACCCTGTGTGCGTGGAACTCGCACTTGGCCGCTTTTTTATCTTGTTCTTGTTATCCAGAGAATGTGTTCATAAGCCTCGTGATACTTTTCTATTCTATTCATACTCACTGTATAAATACCTATGCGTTGTATGTTCATTGTTTTTTTTTTTGTATTTTGTATGCACGTCAAGTCCCAGTGACCAATAAATATTTTTTCTTTCTTTTTTGAATGTATTAAACAAATAATTTGGTATTAAAAAAAACTCATAGATCTCATAGAGTTGATCATTTTTATGAGTAATATTTACCCTTTATAGTATGTTCCTCGTTTAACCCATCATCGCGATCGGTTCAAAGAATCTTCATCTATGAAGTAATGTTAGAAGTCCCCAGCAGTCCTCACGTGTTCCCTCTCATCTCCAGGAGTTCTGCCTGGTCCACTACGCGGGCGAGGTGACGTACAACGTGCACACTTTCCTGGAGAAGAACAACGACCTGCTGTTCCGAGACATCCAGAGTCTAATGGCCAGCAGTAACAACACCATCGTCGCTAGCTGCTTCAAGGTTCGTTTTTATACATTTTCTTTAGTCACTAGAATGCCCGTTTTTGTGCTGTTGGATATTCAACTTTAGACCCTGAACTGGCGGTTGAAGATCCAACTGCATTCTTTCAAGTGTCATTCTACTTTGAAGAATTTTAGGTAGTGAAAATAAGCGTAACTGTTCTTTACAATTCTGTGGTAGATGTGTGTTCAGGGCAGCATTTGGGGAAGTTTTAACAGTTCTTCTTTATCGTGTGGTAGTGTCTAACCTGGTGTCAGAGTTTTAATGCCGCCCATAGGCCTCTGACTTGGCTTTACGTGCCGGCTACAAACATCTCTCAGGCATGCTGCTTTGGTTTCCTCACGATGTTTTCCTTCACCGAAGGAAGTGATAATTATACAATACGCATATGAATCCGAAAAATTTGAAGTCTTGGTTTGAACTCGAGACCTATGACTTGGCAGTCCGACGGTCACACCACTAGACTATCATTGCTTTAGTTGTTTGTTTTAAGAGTGATAGCGTAAGAGAGGAAAGTATGAGTAGTGATAAGTATGCCATTTTCTCATTGGATCCTTGACGGCCTTATCACTCCTCTGAAGGACCCTTATGGGCTCTGATTTAGCAAGCCTCTAAGTTCTGTTGAGCTCAAGATTCCGTGTTAAAAAATATTCGGTCCTTGAATCTAAGTTCACCTTCGAATGTGAATCCTCCTTTTCAGAATATTCTTTAAAGGTTAGGTATACACGCATGAAACTTCATACGCTTAAGCAGGATACATAGGTCTAAAAACTTGACGGAGGACATTTTTGAAAAATGGTGTTACAGCATAAGTATATTTTAGATTTTCTATAGAAACAGAAATTTCCAATTATCTTTTTTTTTAAGTCGTTTCGAAAATCTCCTCCGTCAACTTTTTAAACGTATGTATCCTGTATAAGCGTATGAAGTTTCATTAAAATCGGTTCAGTCATTTCGAAAACAAATGAGTTCAAAGTTTGTATGAAATGTCGTAAGACGCCGTTAACGCTCTTAAGTGACGTCTTATCAGAATCAACCCTATAGTTTTGGTAAATCACATTGCTAATTTCAGGACGTCAACCTAACGAGCAAGAAGCGTCCCGAGACAGCGATCACTCAGTTCAAGAACTCGTTGAACGAGCTGATCAAGATCCTCAGCAGTAAGGAGCCTTCCTACATCCGCTGCATCAAGCCTAATGACTTCAAGGGGCCTAGTGAGTACTACTTTATTTTAATTTGGTTTTAAAACCTAATCAGAAAAAAATCTGCCATAAAATCTTATTCAATTCAAATATTGTATTTCAGATACAAAAATTCATATAGTGTTAGTAGTATAACTTAACCTAATGTTAGTATTAAATTAGAAATCATAAACAACTAACGCACCATTGAACTGTTCGCTCAATGGTGCACCAGTCTATTAGGATAAGACGTGTGTCTGAACTCTTACCCACCTTCGGAAAAGGGGAGAGTCCCACCGGTCTGAAAACCTTCTTATGTTGATCCTAATGTCATAACATCACGCATGTAATAACCGAAGGGCTAGGTACACCTCTACCTAATAGTACACCCACATTTCGCGAGTTATGTTTTAAGTCCTATGTAATAGGGGGTAAGCCTATTGCCAGCAACCGGGCACACATCCAGACTACATGGCTCTACTAAAAAAATCTTGATGGAAAAACCTAATAAGACTAACCTAACCCAGGATCTCATGCGCAGCGTCGCGCTTGCAGCCACTCGAGCAACGAGACAGTTCCTCCATATGATAGATCATTTTCATACTCAATCGTTATAAAAGTCTTCTTTAGGAAGAAGACTGAAGTATTATTAAATGAAGTAGATATTATAATCATCTGATGACTAAACGATGTCATCATTCCCTTGCCCTTATCCCAACTTATTTGTGGTCGGCGCAGCATGTCTTCCTCTTCCATACTTCTCTATTACTCGTCATCTCAGCAGTCACCTCCTTTCCAGCCATATCATCCTTCACATAGCCCATCCCTCGTTTATTTGGTCTTCCTCTACTCTTATAGCCATCTAAATTCATACTCAGCATTTTCCTCAATACATTTTCGTCATTGCTCCGCCTCACATGTCCATACCACGACAACCGATTACCACACAACATTTCACTCACCGGCGCCACTTTCAGACTCCCTCTTATGTACTCATGCCTTATTTTATCCATTCGCGTAACACCACACATCCCCCTCAGCATTCTCATTTCAACCACATGCAAATGCCTTTCATTCATTCCTTTTGTGGCCCAATATTCTGATCCATACAAGACAGCAGGTCTAACCATGGCTTAACGACCTTGTTACCCATTATTGGGTCGTGGAGGTGGAGTTAATGGGTAGTTACTCCATATGAGATACTGTTAATCAGCTACATCAGGGGGCCTAAAATGGAAGCTTTATCAGAATAATAATATGAATCCCGTTAAAAATTTAAAATTCTTAAAATGGTCTTTAGTGTTGTGACCACGAAGTCCATTTTAAGAGTTTTACGTCTTTAGCCCCCTGGTCAGAGTGCAAGCTGGCCCCAACATAGCTGGACAAAGGCTGGGCAGATGTTGAGGATGTAACAATGTGTGTTTGTTCCAGTGCAATTTGATGACAAGCTAGTGTCTCACCAAGTGAAGTACCTCGGCCTGATGGAGAACTTGCGCGTGCGACGTGCTGGCTTCGCGTACAGGAGGACCTACGAGGCCTTCCTCGAGAGGTACAGTTTTTACCATCACCAATATAATCTTACCTAAGTTACCCCTTTTGTACTGAACCACAAACCCAAGAAGCTGGAGTTAAGCCATATTGAGGCAAAAAACAATGCATCAAGAACTGGATATCCACATTCCACATGGTCTTAGTGGCAATGTTTTTGTACTGCAAACTCAAATAGCCCAGCCAAAAAAACTAAATAATAAAAAATATACCTATATAAAAATCTACCAACAGAAAAACAACCAACATAGTTTTAATCATAACAGCGAAATAATAGCTATTTTCGTGATGATGTGCGATGCAAATACAAGATTTTTCAAAATTCTGTTAACAATATCAGAAGAGATGAAAATATTTTGATTTAAAAGAGTGTCCATGGAGTTTCTTGCCCATTCTTCTCCATAGAGACCGCTTTGGAATGGGCAACTACAGTACTTCACAAGTTATTATGCCTTGTGACTGTGATTGTAGCTTCATCATTTTGTTTTTGATATTCATAAGTGCCTGTAATGGTATAATAGAAATAAATGCTTTTAGTTTGAGTTTGATGTTAAAAGGTCGCTATCTTCCAATTTGCATTCCCGCCATGACTGATGTAGTCATGTATGTTGTACCAAAACAAAGAAATGTCTCACGACTTCGTACCCGGAAATGAAGTTATAAATAATATCGCCGAATATTCTGTCGTCCCTCAGATACAAGTGCCTGTCCCGCGAGACATGGCCGCATCACCGCGGTCCCGCGCGGGATGGCGTGCAGAAACTGGTCGACGTGCTTAACTTCGAGAAGGAGGACTACAGGATGGGCAAGTGAGTATCAATCAATGCATGCAATCCTGGCTAGTAGGTGTCGAGGAGTGCTACTTAATAGTACACCCACATTTCGACAGTTATGTTTTAGTCCCATGTAATAGATCCATCCATGTAAAAAAAAGGCTTGCCTATTGCCATCAACCAAGCACCAATCCAGCCTCCGTGATTGCTTCTGATAAATTTCTGAACGAAAAACCCAATAACACTTTGCCCGACTTGGGAATTGAATCCAAGACCTCATGCTCAGCAGTCGCGCTTGCGACTATTAGCCCAACGAGGTTTCACCTTTTGATATAGCAGCATAATCAGCCTATAATGTTCCCATTGCTGAGAGACACGGCCTCCTCTCTATGAGAGGGAATAAGCTATAATCCACCACGCGGGCCGAGTGCGGGTTGGTAGACGTCACATGTCTTCGAATTTTTAGTTCAAGGACATGCCGGTTTCCTCACGATGTTTTCCTTCACCGTTTTTGAGAGCAGTGGTGATGAAATAAATTACACAAAGTAATGCGCCTACCTGGTTTCGAACTCACGATTTACTGCTCGTAAGCCGGGGCCGCCACCAATGGGCCACCGCCGCGCTCCTCCTTCTCTTTCATATAGATACTCAAGTATTTACAGAGCACTTAATATACTCCCAAAACTTTCAGCACAAAAATCTTCATCCGCTTCCCGAAGACGCTCTTCGAAACTGAAGATGCCTACCAACTCAAGAAGAACGACATCGCGACCATCATCCAGAGCAGATGGCGCGGGTACTGGCAGAGGAAGCAGTACCTCAAGATGAAGCAAGCGGCCATCATCATTCAGAAGTGGGTCAGGAGGTTCCTCGCGCAGAGGCTGAAGGAGAGGAGGAGGAAGGCTGCGATGGTTATCAGGGCTTTTATCAAAGGTGAGGTTGAGATGATGTAAGATGATTTGAACGGTGTATTCCCTACTGCCATGGCCCCACTGGTGGAGCCAACGGGAAAACACAAAACCAACATTTCGTTGGCGTGCCATTTGAAGGTGTAGTCCCATTGAAGAATCGTGATGCGAGTGTTTTTACCTCATGGTAGCAGTAGCAGTGATTATATAATCACTGCTGACATGGTGACATCACCATGATGTTTATTGATACTGGGTGTTTATCCATAAAAGTTGGTCAAAGTTAAGAGATTTTAAACCGTCAAAAAAAGTTATGATTACGTAACTTGGATGTGAAATGTAACCTTACTTAGACATTACATAGAGTGCCTTGCTCTCGGGATAAGGGAAGCCGGCAGGAATCGGCTTCTTAGGTGCCATAGGGCCTGTATCTTAGTTTATTAGATATTTGAAAAAAAACTTGTGTCTAAGCTGATTCGAGTTAAGCTACAGTATCCGCGTGCTGGATTACAGTTGGCCTACCATGGCGTCTTAGAGTAGGAGTAATTCTAGTGTGGGAAAGAGATGGCGGTAAACGACTTGAATAGCTCTGTCTCTTTCCCATACGGGTATTGCTCCTGCTTTAAGAAGGTCGTAGTAGCCCCTGTGGTCATTACTCAGCATTAAGAATATTATAGGCTTATAGACACACTCATCATAAACGCACCACTAACCGAACCCTCTCATGAGCAGGTTTCATCACCCGCAACGGGCCGGAAACCCCCGAGAACCGTCGCTTCCTCGGCATCGCCAAGGTGCACTGGCTCAAGCGCCTCTCCAGCCAGCTGCCGGTGCGCGTGCTGGACGTGTGGTGGCCGGCCTGCCCCGCCACGTGCGCGGCCGCCTCCCGCGAGCTGCACCGCCTGCACCGCGTGCACCTGGCGCGGCGCTACCGCCTGGCGCTGGCGCCCGCAGACAAGAGGCAGTTCGACTTGAAGGTACTCGCTGAGAACATGTTCAAGGGTGAGTCACCAGCCTTCTTTAGCTCTTCTACAGAGAACAACCCGAAATTGGGTTTTCTTACAGCAAACCTCATCGTGTGTGACCTTCTGTACTCAAAGCAGCGTAGTCTGATGATGAACGTAGGACCTATCCCGACGTAATAAATCGAGCATTAGACGAACAATGTTGAAAAAGCGGGTAGTAAAGTAATTTATCTAAGTTATGTTCTCGTGATCCTGTCAAGGAAACGCATTTTAAATGTCCGCAGTAATACAAGTATTTCATTCCATAAAGATTCAATGGATCGCAGCGAATAAATTGTCTCCCGTGTCCAAGATGATTTGATTACCAATAAACCTTTGAAAGTTCTGAACATTCGCATAATATTTGTCAGCTTGATCTTAGTTTATTTTCAGTCGTCCTTTTTTGAGCAGTCAAATCCATTACTTCATCACTGACTTTGCTCGTATTGTCTCCAGGCAAGAAGAACAGCTACCCGGGCAGCGTGAGTGAGCGCTTCAAGGAGGACAGACTCACGGGAGAGCACCAGACGCTCCGGAACACCTTCATGGCCTCGCCGTCCTGGCCCACTGGCGAACAGCTTATTGTGAGTATAGCATAATTTGCTTAGCGATTGATAAATAATTGACCAAGTATTTTGGATATCAGCATCCCATCGGTTAATCAGTATTTTTTATGGCTGCCATCTTGAATTTGAATAAATATCCATTTTTGCCACCATCGCCCCTCTTTATAAAAGATTTGAAAGTGAATGGCACTTCGTGATCTTCGATTAGCAATCGATCGCAATAATTTTAAATATCCGTCTCTACTGGTTTTCACTCGTTACCAGTTATCAACCACCACTTACCCCCATCCTATACCACTTAATTTACCCTGTTTCTTTCATATCCCACAAGCAACTTCTCCACCCAACAAAGAATAACACCATTTCCCCCCTCGTAGTACTCGTGCGAGGCCGTGAAGTACGACCGTCGCGGCTACAAGCCCCGCGAGCGAGCACTGCTGGCGTCAGACAAGGCGCTGTACGTGCTGGACGCCAGCAACCGGAAGACTTACAAGCTGAAGCATCGCCTGCCGCTCGACAAGCTGAGGGTTGTCGTCACCAACGAGACCGATACGTTGGTGCTGATCAAGATCCCGCAGGAGTTGAAGAAGGATAAGGTTTGTACCAATCTAAAATATGTGACGAAAACGTAGGCGGCACACCTAATGGTCTATTCTAGAAGAATCTTGCCTGTGTTGCCATCTTGGATGTAGGTGAAATGTCTCATGACGTGCCTGATAATACGCCGATTATCTTATATAACTTACAATCCGGAACTTAGTAAAGATGATGCGGTACTAAAGAATAGTATAGTACCTGATACCTATTTTCGCGAAGAATTTCAGAAGACCCCCTTTTGGGATTTTTGAAATCTCCAATTCGATCGGATTTTATACTAGACCCTTGCTCTTAGCTAATTCAGTTCTTGGCTTTTTCTGCAAATCTGGCGAAAACGGTTCTGTAAGTGTAATGATATGTCATTTATTCTCCAGGGTGACCTAATCATCTCTGTGTCGCACCTGATCGAGTCGCTGACCATCATGACGGACTACACCAAGAAGCCCGAGCTCATCGAGATCGTCGACACCAGGACGTAAGTTACCACGATATATTCTGATAGAAGCACTATAGGTGTTTGATTCTCTTTAATAGGTTTTTTTTCAAGGAAATAGTACTTTCTGGAGCAAAAATGGAACTGCCAGCTCGTCATAGTCGCATCACCAAATTGCTACATACCTACTAAACTTTTTTCGCCCATTCCACTTGCTCACGACCTACACGTTCGAGCGAGACGTGCCTTGCGACAATCACTACGGAGAAAACTAATGAAAGCAAATGTTGAAACATGCCACTCGAATTGCGACGCGAAGGTCGTCGCTTGACTCAAGTGGCGTGAATGGGGCGTGAGTGGCGTGAACGGAGCATTTTGGAAGTCATAAACTGATCCTTTATTCTAAATTCACATTATAAACCAAGAGTTTCGTAACTAACCCTCTAACGTTTGTATCGATTTGCAGCATCGCGCATAACCTGGTGAACGGCAAGCAGGGCGGCACCATCGAGGTGCAGAACGGTCCTCAGCCCAACATACACCGCGCCAAGAGCGGCAACCTGCTCGTCGTACGTATACCTATAACACTTCAACACCTAACTATGTAAATCTGAGTGGATGAGCCCATGAAGTCACTACCTGACACATGACAGGTGAACAGGTCCACTCAAATCTATGTGGTTTTTTCCTCAAAAGACCGACTAGTCTAGTGTGTCAGTGAGACCATTCACAGACACTAATTTGCATGGTCGTTGTGCGTGATCTGACCAGTAAACCTAGTGTCTGAATTTGAAAAAAGTCCTCGTATCTGTTTGTTTCGGTATTGCTTCTCAAAGTGGTCAGATAGAAAACACCGACTTCAGATTTTTTTTAAATGTAATAATGCATTCTTCACGATCACTGAAGTGTTGCGACTAAGAAAAAGAATTATGTGTTTTTCCTTTTTTTCAGATTGCAACCCCCTGAGCGGCCCAGTATTGCAACAAACTAGTTAATATATACAAAACAACGATGTTACTGTACGCAGAATTAACTTCAACTATTCCATTTCGTATTGCATAGTATTTATTGTTAGCACCAATTATTGTAAGGTGCCTACCGCATTGTAAATAGCTATAACATTCCTTACTGGAATACCTACCCTCTAATTGTTACAAAAAAAATGTTATACTACCCTACCAACTTTCGTCAACTTTAATTAAAGTCTTATATGATCAGTATTTTATGCTGAAACCTTGTTTTAAATGACTAGGTACTATATTCTCTAGGTATGGCACATTGTACTATATAACTGTTTGGTAATTTTAACTTGGCAATAAGTTAGGCGAACAAAAACTAGTGACAGTTAAGTTTAAAAATATATATAATTATTTTGTGTTTATGTACTTATTTTTTAAATACATTATTTTTATTCGAAGTTCTTTATGGTTAAGTGCTCTATGTATAGTATATAAATAATATAAACCTTGCGTTTTGATACCTAGAGCACAACTATAACAAACAATTAAATTACAATATACACCTAATTATTTTTTATAAATTATTGTTGAAAAAATAATATGTATTATGAATATGTTTTACCTAATATTTATCAGTTTTAATGAAGTTTTTATGTATTTGATGTGATATAATCTTCATGAGATTTACGTACAAAGTACTTAGTATTTTTTGTATGCCATAAAACTTAGGTATTGTCAGAAATGTGTCAATTATTACATATTTATTAGAATTTATAAAATCCTGCAGAAGGGTATTTTTGTAAATAAAATCTAAAATATTTACTAGCTGAAGATAAAGAGTAGTAAGCATAGTCGTATGTACCAAAGGTATTTTCAAAATTATTGAGAATGAGAAATAGTTAGATAAAATATAGAATTATTATTACTTCTAGCCTTCTCTTAAAATTAACATATTTATATTATAATTGACACATTTCGTTTTGTTTGTTAAAATGGATAAGCTGAATCAAAGGTGCCTACTATAAGGAAACAATTTGAATTAGTGTTACAATGAATGTATTTTATAAAAATAAGATCATTGTTGGTGGTCTAAAATAAAGTTCGCGTCGGCCATTGCTTTCCTTACGGAATTTACGAAGGCCTATTGTGTGCTTCATTCTAAATAAAATTATTACCGACAGTATTTGAGGCATCTCGTCCCCTCTTGCCCGCACATAATTCTAAGTACGCAGTAGGCCATCGTGACAGACTAATGGCCATATTTTTAAGGTACAGGCTATTAAGTGCCTTGTTTATATAAGCCAGTTCCTTTGCAGTCATTTTAAATAAACGTATTTTAATAAAACATAGTGTTTTCATTTTTAACAGACTCCCAAAAGAAAGTTATCAATTGTTCTGTTTACAGTAAAGCTCAATATTATTGACAGCTGCAGCTGGTTTATAATCTATATATTATATTATTATTACATATAATAAAACAGTAAAAAAACTGTGTCTGTACATTGAATATATTAAAAAAATAATTATTGAGGGGGGTTTGGAAACAGTAATAGAGCACGAATCCAAAAAAAAAATTCTGTCTGTTTGTCTGTATGTCTGTTTGTTTGTACACGCTAATCTTCGGAACTACTCAACGGATTTAAATGATTTTTTTTTGTTGTAAAGGTATTAAATCTGGGCAACATATAGGCTATAATTTATCTTGGAAACTTGAACATCTGATGCAGCACCGCAACAGACCAGCTAAACTATAAGAGATACAAAAATGGTACCATAGCAAAAATTGTTCCACGTGATGAGCATTTTCTGCTAAGACAATAAATTTGAAGATCTGGAACACCTGAAGTGGAACTCCAGGAGCCCAGCTACACTATAACATATATAGGAATGACGTCTTAGCAAGAGTTGTTCAGCCTGATGAGCACTCTCTGTTGTCGTATAAAATTTGAAGACTTGGAACAGCTGATATGGAACTCCAAGAGCCCAGCTACACTATAACATATATAGGAATGACGTCTTAGCAAGAGTTGTTCAGCCTGATGAGCACTCTCTGTTGACGAATATAAATTGATGATCTGGCTCACGCGTTGTGGAATATAAATAAAAAAAATTACAAAAATTGAAGATCAGAAAAAATTGAACACCTGATATGGAAATCAAAGCTATCACTAATTTCACTGTATAATTATAAAATATCATAAGCTGGGAGTACCTCCACGCGGTGAAGGCGGTAACAGTTTAGGACTGATTTTCGATGAAAATTCGACGAATCATTGAAAATTTTACTCTACTGGCCAAAACTCCCATTTATTATTTTATTTTATCAAATAAATAAGCCTTTGGGCTTATGTTATTTGAGTGTTTAATTTCCTTTTTCATTTATTTTCGTGACACGGTAGTCTACCCGGTAACGCAGGGGTGCAGTCACTTAGATTTTAATTGATCAGGTATCTTCAGAATTAAACTATAACTATGTCTAGAAAGAGGTCAAATCTTTCCCAACGTTCCAAAGGAGCTAAAAGATTGAGGATCATAAGATCCCAAGAATCTACCGAAGAGCGTCAGGAGAGACTTGATGCTGTTCGAGAACACCAGGCTGCAACTCGCTCCGTAGAAACCTCTTCGGATCGCGAAGAACACTGGAACACCTGATATGGAAATCAAAGCTATCACTGCATCAGATGTTCGAGTTTCCAAGATAAATTATAGCCTATAATTATGTTGCCCAGATTTAATACCTTTACAACAAAAAGACCCTTCACGAAGCGGTCAACCAACCATTCTGTACATCAAACTAAGTCTTTACGCAGAGAGTGCTCATCAGGCTGAACAACTCTTGCTAAGACGTCATTCCTATATATGTTATAGTGTAGCTGGGCTCTTGGAGATCCACTTCAGGTGTTCCAGATCTTCAAATTTATTCTCTTAGCAGAAAATGCTCATCACGTGGAACAATTTTTGCTATAGAACCATTTTTGTATCTCTTATAGTTTAGCTGGTCTGTTGCGGTGCTGCATCAGATGTTCAGCGAGGAAGTGAGGAAACTCGGTATGTAATGGGAGGTAACCCATCCACGGGCCAACCTAGGCAAACGCTTAACATAGCGGACAGTCGCGCATCATGTTCCGCACTTATCTCTAGAGACCTAGAAGCAGATGCGTCGATACGCTGAGAACTAATGCGCAATTATCTATCCGTGAACGTCTGCGACTCACGAGACAATGCATGATTTCTTCACTGGTCTCTAGAGACCTGGATGTGCGTAAATACGCTGAGAACGCAGGTGTGCTTCGCGATCCGAAGAGGTTTTTACGGAGCGAGTTGCAGCCTGATGTTCTCGAACAGCATCAAGTCTCTCCTGACGCTCTTCGGTAGATTCTTGGGATCTTATGATCCTCAATCTTTTAGCTCCTTTGGAACGTTGGGAAAGATTTGACCTCTTTCTAGGCATAGTTATAGTTTAAATTTGAAGATACCTGATCAATTAAAATCTAAGTGACTGCTCCCCTGCGTTACCGGGTAGGCTACCGTGTCACGAAGATAAATGGAAAAGGAAACTAAACACTCAAATAACATAAGCCCGAAGGCATATTTATCTGACAGAATAACGGAAAGAAAAGGTATTTGTTGTGTAGGTATTAAGTCTGGGCAACATATAGGCTATAATTTATTTTGGAAATTGTAACACCTGATGCAGAACCGCAACAGAACAGCTAAAGTATAAGAGATATAAAAATGGTGTCATAGCAAAAATTATTCCACGTGAAGAGCATTTTCTACTGTGAGAATAAATTTGGAGATCTGGAACCCTGTTGTGGATCTCCAAAGCCCAGCGACACTATAACATATTAAGGAATGACGTCTTAGCAAAAGTTGTTTAGTCTGATAGGCATTTCCTGTGGACTTACGAAAATGAAAGATCTGGAACGTCTTCAATCGTCTCGCTCATCCAGTTGTTTTCCCGTCCCCGGGCCTCAGAATTCTACATCAAACGTTTCAGATCTTCGATTTTCTTGACGACCTCGTTGTCGCTGGCAAAAGCAACAGGATCCGCGTACGAAGTCGCGGGCAGAAGCTAGTTGGACATAAACGCCGTTTATGTCGGGTTTATACGGGCGTTTATGTCAAATTATAAACAAACTGTAGCTGGAATGTAGGCGTGTCAGACGACTTAAGTCCAGTATATATAAGATGCTCTGTGACTTAAGTTCAATCCACGACTAAAAATACCGGTACAAATCTCTTTTTGTCTCGTCTCCGCTTCGGTTGAGTTCGGCCCTAATATTATATTTTCTTGGAAAGTTTTTTTCCTAGAAAAATAAAATAACCTATCAATTATGAACCGATTGTAACTTTCATAGCTTATATCTCAAAAACATGACGCTTTAGATTTTGCTCCTTAGAATACTTGTGTTAATTTCAGCTATTGACACTATGAAAAAAAGAGATTGAGGAACTCAAGCCAGGCTCAGGCTTCATATAAAAACATAACCCCTTTCGTTTTATGAGCAGCAAGGCGTTCTTACGCGATATTTGTGTGTGTTTAGGAAAAAGTAAATGTGTTGCATCAAATAAAATACAAAATCATATTTCATCGTAGTATAATTATTTTAAAAAACATTAGGTACATTTTTACAATTATTATTATCATAAATGTGATAACAACAATCCAGAGTTACAGTGACAGACAATCGTCTCTCGCCTACTTCAGTCTTTCTATTAAACGAAACATTCTTTGAGTTACAACTGTGAACTTAATAACTGCATATATTAATCTGTCTTTATCGTTTATTTGATCAATTTTTAGCGTTTTCTAATAATACATGATGATAATATATCACGATCCACGCCCTTGCATCTTAATTCCGTCCCCAAATATTCATCTACCTTTATTTCGACGGCGATCCAAGCGCTCACTGATCTCAATATCCTGTCAAACACTATTAAAAACATTTTTGAATCACAAACTACCCACACAATTTACAACATAAATTCAAAGTACCCTCGAAAAGCACACCGTACAAAATATAAAAAAACGACGATTCTCTCCGAAACTCCGGATTATTTACACGATGGACTCGCGCCTTATAGCTAATATAATACAAGGGAACATAGTCTTTCAGCCGGCGACTCACCAAGATGATCGATATTGCGATACTTCACGTCGAAAGTGAAAATTCACAAATAATTAATGTTTTGTTGATTATTTTTAAGGATTAGATCAACTACTAATGTGGGTTTTGCCAGAATAATTTCATTTTTATGTTTATTTTATGCATCCTCACGCCTTGACCCTTGTAGTGTAAGACTGAGGTATTAAATACCTTTCATTTTAATGTTGGTATGCATCAAATTCTACACATTTTACTTCAAAAAATCAGAAATGAAAACCATATTACTAGTCTTAAGTCACTTGTAAATTTTCGCTTTCTCGATCAAAACAATATCGCTCACTTTTAAAAATGCAGGGTAGTACAATATTCTATTTTATATACATTTCAACTAATTCATGGAAGATACGTTCTTAGGAAACGCAACAAAAACTTCGCACATATTTACAGACAATTGTTTAAAAAAACTAACGCAGCCACTAACGTTATAAGTTAATCTTTACACCCAATATTTTGTGAACAGACAACATGATATATATTAGTTTTTTTTTTACTAGTTGATCACCTGCCAGTGACTTGAAACTCATGAATATACATACACACTTACATAATAAATGCCAACTAGGTCAGGCCCGATATTGCTAGTTAGGACCTATTATTCGAAATAAGAGCGATATGCATGGATATGTAGAATTAAATCAAAAATGTTGATGACGCATGCAAAATATCAAGCCCAGGTTGATATAAAAACACAACACACGTATGATTATTTCCAGTCAATGGCACTTTTGCAAAATAATATTTATGCCGTAACCATTTAATTAAATACACAAAACACAACTATACATATCGCCCTAAATACCTGGGACCCAACAAGAACCTAACATTAAATATATAAAAAGTATGTGAAACGAAACAACTGATATTCCAAACAACTCAATTCCGATTATACATAATCACAGAACTCATAGACTTACATTAAATGTCTACAAACTTTAATAACATAACACCTGCCACTCACCAACCTATTATTTATAGCTATGACAAGACATTATTGTTATTATTGCGCTGATATTGCATTTACTACTTTTACGGGATATCTCTTTTCATTATTATGATCAGACTCTTTGGGAGCGTAGTTGTGAGTATAGCGAGGTCGACCATATGATGTTAAGGCCTTTGCTTTACATGCAGACCTAATTCCATCATTAGCAATTCCTATAATGTGAGTCTTTATAATGTGCACATTATGAAGAATCACACTGTATACCGGACATAATTGATAATAATCTAAAGTTAGTTTGATGTTTAGTCTCAGTGACAATGAAAAGCACTTAAAATATTTTGCAATAAAAGTAAAATCGCTACATTTCACGGACTTTCGGATTCAAATACCTTTAAAATATTATGTCAACTGTATCAAACATGTTCTAATAAATTTATCATTCGATTATTTGGGTAGTGTAAAAAAAAAAGTATTCTTCATCCATTTCTGATACTCGTACAAAATGGCTGTTTTTATTAGACAATCGTCTTTTCTGATTTGTCTATAAGGCGTGTGAGGTCTTACTTCATAGTGGAATAGGATTGCTCTATTTTGCTTTTAATGTTGGCAACACAAAGATTGGTGTTTTTTACTGCTGGCAACTTACCACATTAAGTCTTAGCTTATCAAGGAATATTTAATTGGCCTGAGGATAAAAGTGGTAAGGAAAAAACTTGCTTACATGCAGAACTATAAGCAGAGGCAAGATAAGTATAAAGAGATCATAGCCTTTAGGCACTTTGTACTCTGCCTGACATGACATGTGAACAACCAGAGTTGCCAGCTTTCATAAGAGGAACATAGTGCTGCCAACCGTCAAACATTATTGCTACAACCACAAGGACTCTTAACACAAATAAAACACGTCGTTTCGCTAAATAGAAATTAAACAAAACTGCTCTTATTTAAAATTATTCTAGTTTACATTATTTACAAACATATGCACAGGACGCCCGACAACCGTCCGCGGTAACTAGCGCTATGCGATACTTTGGTTACTACTATTTTATCATACATTTTGGTACGCGTTACGTTCAACGCAATAAGTTAAATTGCTTCACAGGGTTCCGCACCTTTAAAAACTTTACTAAATTCAATTTTCATAATAAGATTAGATTTTTATTAAAAACATATAAATTGTAAGTCTATTCAGACTATTTACTCCAACATCCGTTGTTACGACATGAGATTTGTTGTTATAATTTTGTACTGAATATTCGTAAATAGTGCAAGAAGCATAGCATAGTGCTAAAGTTTCTTGAAGAACACAGCCTTCATCTTAGGAGCTAACCATTCATGAGATTGAAGCTAATATTAGACTAGGCACATAAACGTACTCGTACGGAACCCCCACTTCGTCACACACCACAGGGTACAATTTATACTAGATCACATCGTCAAAATTGGTCTAAAGTAAGCACCATTTCTTTCTTTTACGAAAGTATCTTTTGCAATGAATTCTGTACTATTTCACTTGTCCCACAGCCTCTTGCGGCGGCTCGTTGGCTTTGAAACCACTTTCAGATTTGTAAGGCTCACTTTTAAAGTCTTGGCTGTCGTTTTTGCTTTGGTCTTTGTCGTCAGGGTACCCCCCGTAGGGTTTCTTGCCCTGCGTGTGGTCCTGCTCGCGCATCTGCCGGCGGCGCTGCTTGGACCACAGCTCGTGGCAGTCCTGCCACGTGGGCAGCTCGGGCGCAGGCATCCTGGAAACAGGTGAACAGGTTAATGGTGTGCCTAACTAGTGAGCTGCAGTGGCGCATAGCTTGCTCTGGTAGAGGTTTCCGGCAGATTGTGCATCCTAGTGGCAGTCAGTCTTTTCCGACCACTACCAAGGGTTTCCTCAATATGCCTTACACAGAATTAACCAGAACCAAAGGCATGTAACCAATTTGCAGTGGGTGATAGGTACGTCTGCGTGAAATAGTGCCTATTGGCCTGCTTATAGTTTATGCACAAAAAAACCTTTGATCCTCGTAAGTAGTATGGTACGTCCAAGCGGATGTTTATTGCCCTGAAATGATTTCGTTGGATGAAAACAACACCAATTTGTTATGATAGCACACATTCACTCCATACTTGTTGAATCAGTCTTATGTCAGTTCGCGAGACCGTCGATGGCAGCTTCTACCATTTATTATAATTCTAAAACCTGGATGATTGAACAATATACATAATCAATACTCACGGGGTTTGATAATCCCATTTGGTATAACTAAAGGGATAAGTTTTTTATTAGGTTTGTAACCCTAACATATTCCCAGCCTATTACCAGGTATTACTACTAGATTTGTTCAAAGGAACTACTGTGTTTTCGAACAGGATTGGCCGCCATTTCGGGCAGTGCAACAATGCAGTTTGGATGCAGTCCCTTTGAGCAAACCTTTAATATAATTCTAAATTCAACCATTCAGTCATATGATTACACTATTATATTCATACATCATCCCTTATTATTTCTATTTTTTCAATCATGCAATCGATCTTCGAAATTTTTGTATCAGTTCAAATAAGTGTTGCTTGCTTATC
This sequence comes from Eugnorisma glareosa, assembly GCA_947578425.1. Taxonomy (NCBI): domain Eukaryota; kingdom Metazoa; phylum Arthropoda; class Insecta; order Lepidoptera; family Noctuidae; genus Eugnorisma; species Eugnorisma glareosa. Next base: position 17,870,189 of record OX387973.1, on the reverse strand, counting down.
AATCTGCTGAAGTGGTTATATCACTTGTTGGGTTAGTCCGTGAAACATGGATGGATGAAAATTTATGGATGATGATGATGTTTCTTCATTTGATCTTGAGTCACCTTTTACGATCAAATTCCTAGGAAAATGATGAAAAGACACTTTAAGAGGAGCTGCATGCATTATGACATAATTTTACTAATGTAATGTAGACATGCAATGAGATAAAGGTGAACAATAATTCTTCGACAAATATGGGGGCTCTCGCAAGATCTGTATGATTTCGCGCTTCCGCTAGCATACATAAACCAGCATCAATAAATTAATCAATACTATACTCAGAACACCAACTCAATAAAAATATATTGTTTCGCATGTAGACTTCATCCCTCGTTGGAGGCTATAAGAACCATTCATCGCCTCTTTCCGATCTTAGCTAAACGTAATTGAATGACAGTTCATGCTGAACAATAGGACTATTCCAAATCCATTCGAAATGCCCACTTCTTTGAATAATAAGACCAGGATTATTGTCCTTAGGCGACGAGCTCTGCGTAAATACCAATAACTGCAAGTTCCGCTTATAGTTTTCGGTCATGGCGGCCAATCGCAACAGAGAAATTCGTTATGGAAAATCTCAATAACACTACCCGACCTGGGAATTGAACCCAGGACCCAACGCTTAGCAGTCGTGCTTGCGACCACGCGTCGAACAGGGCCGTTTTCAATATCAATACGTCGCATTTATCGTGCAGGTTTTGAACCCGCGACACATAGAACATGTAATGTAAGCATCAGGTTATCGTCACTTGGCAACCAGGCTCTCAGTAGAAGGCATCATACCCACACTCCTACAGTGCCAAGCCAAAAAAACCAAAGTCAAACACAACTCACTGCTCTGGCACCACATTCTTCAACCAGGGGCTTTTCAGAGCATCCTCGGCGGTGATCCTCCTGTCGGGGTCCAGCTCCAGCATCCGGTCCAGCAGCGTGAGGGCCTGCGGCGGCATGAAGGCGAAGTGCTCGCGCACGCAGCGCTTGTGGAACTTCTTGGGGCGCAGCGTGTGCCACAGCGGCAAGCTCACCACGTTGGGCCACACGCCCGGCACCGGCGTGCCGCACACGCGGGAGATCATCTCCAGCTGCATCATCTCCACGTTGGCCTGCCAAACAGTGGTCACAACCATGTTACTTATTAATACTTGGCACGGACACGGGAGACCAGATAAACCAAATAAATTGACGATAATCAGCCACGAATGATGATACGTCAATCGAGTTCTTTATAAACTACCACCTTATGTCTGCCGCCACGCAGCCTTGCTAGTTCCAATGTGAAGAGTAAGGGCGCACGTAATGTTGGAGAGTAAGCACATGAGACATAACAGCGTCGTCAAAACGTGACCATAACCTTATACATAGTAAGGTACTGTCTTGTTATCTTTTATCTACACCTGAACCCGCACTCTGTCTGTGTCCCAGCTAGGAAACCTTACAAGCTGATTATATAAATTGGAGTTACCATAAAATAACCTATATAAATAAAAATAAAAACAAATAGCAGTTCTCGCAATATCCCGTTACCTGGAACAGCGGATGTTTCAGGAACAGTTCTCCGAGGATGCAACCCATGGACCAGACGTCAACGGCTGGGCCGTAGCGTTCCTCTCCCAGCAGCAGCTCGGGCGGCCGGTACCACAGCGTGATCACCTTGTTGGTGTAGGGCCGCTGTCGGTCCTCGGCCGACCACAGCCGGGCCAGACCGAAGTCACCGAGTTTTACTTCGCCCCTTTTGAAGTTGGGAATGGCAGTTTAGAAAAAGAAACAATAGCCGCATCACTGATGCGTAGAACGCGGGATAGTGACAATAGCATCCTGAAAACAGTTGCGGAGAGTCCTTACTCCCCTATTCTGAGGCACTATGTGGGGACAATGGTCAGGTAGCTCTTTCCTTACTTTTTCTTTCTCTGCACATCCTGCCTCGCAGACCTACTTTGTTTTCTTTTTATACTTGTATGTTTACTACTAAAAATAGTTACAAGATAATTTACTAACAAAATGGACTATATTGTTGTCTGAATTTGATAAATAAATAAATTAAATAATAGAAGAAAGGGAATCCATGATATTATAGTATGTGTAGTGTATTAGTTTGTTGGTGTCTGCCAAACCCTTCGGGAATTACGTGCGTGATGTTATGTTAAGTGTAGTTTGTTGTATGACGACGTAAATAAGCAGCAATTTCCATTAATCTAGCATCTCTGCTTCAGGAATCAATTTTGACTTACAGTCACGATTATTATAAAAAAGGATTGATGAAAGTCCAGAACCAAAATGTATGGGGCAGCATTACCTTCATGTCTACGGTTTATTTATCTAACAGCATATAGAAGAAAACAAAAAGGTAAGCATCAAAACAAATACAAACTCACTTATTATTCATCAGTATATTGCTGCACTTGATGTCCCGATGCAGGAAGTTCTTCCGGTGGCAGTAGGCCAGCCCGTCCAGCAGCTGGCGCATGATGGACGCGTTGTGCGACTCCGTGAAGTCCACCATCTTGGACTCCAGGAGACCCATCAAGTCATGGTCCATGTACTCGAACACAAGGTAGAATGAGCCCTTGTCCTGAGGAAACATCAAGATGTAAGTTAAAAACACATAAACCTTCCGGAGTAAACAGTCTAAATGCCAGGGTAAACGAAAAAATAATATTCCGACAGCTGGGACACCAATCTCTCTGTGAAAGGCTAAAAGTAAGAATGCGTGCCCAGTGCAGGTTGGTGAACGTCACGATTTTTTTGTTCTAGAACATGGCGGGTTCCTTTGCCGTTTTGGGAGCAACGGTGAAGAAATATACAAAAACTAGCTTTTGCCCGCGGCTTCACTAGCGTTAATTTTGAATTTGACAACCTAGCAGTATGAAATATACTTTACGACCTATTCTCATACCTACCAAATATACATTAAAAAAAAAACATAAAAATCGGTCGAGCCGTTTCGGAACAGTGCGGCCACAAACACCGTGACACGAGATTTTTATACAGGTTTAGCACTATCAGTATCGTCCATCAATCCAATAGCATGCAGGCATCTGCAGGGCTATTGCGTATCACAGTTGACAATTCATAGTGATCATCACTTGGCGAGTTTTGATATTCAATGACAGTTCTCGAAACAAGATTAAGTGTGTGACGTTCAAAAACAAACACACGATCTGCAAGTCTTAAGTCGCTGCCGTTATGGTAACAGCTACAGGGGTATGAAGTGCCGGGTGTAAAGTTCTTTATCCTCCATAGAATGCCAAGTTAACTACAAATCAAACCATCACAAAGAGGTTTTCATACCTTTCTAAAGTCCATAGCATCCTGCTTATCCGTGACGATTTCTCGCAGATTAACAATATTCTTATGGTTGAGCTGCCGTAATATCTTGATCTCGCGCACGGCAGTGATGGGGAAGCCTTCCTTTTCGTTTTCAAGGCGGACCTTCTTGAGCGCGACGAGTTGGCCTGTGTTCTTGTCTCGAGCCTTGTATACTTGTCCGTATGTGCCCTCGCCGATTTGGGTGATAACCTGGATTTATCACAAAATTACTAAGGCTTAGAATTAATTTTTCAAATATTATTAAAGTTTACACAACATTTCAAAATTAATGAGTTGTTTGTGAGTTACTGGGGTATGATCTCCAGTAGCCTGGTTATAAAGTTAAAGTAGAACCTTTGTGGAGGTAGCAGAAACTATAAAACACCACTAGGAGTGTAAAGCTTTATTTAATCAGTAAAAGTGACTGCCTCTATTTGACATTAGACTCCTGACATCACTCTATCATCATTGGATGTGGCTATTCAGGCAACGTCCACAGGAACACAATGCAAATCCGACATTGAACTCCTTAGTGTTTTTACTCCCTCATTCTTTCAAGATTATATATACATATATATTTTCAAATATACTTTTAAAAGTAAATAATTGTAGTGTCACCTGGAAGCCATCGACGCACTTCTCCCCCCAGTCCTTGGCGTGGTGTGTGGGCGTGGCCACGGGCACCACCTTGGAGCCGCGACGCTTCAGGATGCGCGGACGCTTCAGCTTCGAGCCCGACTGCAACACACACAGATTTAATCTGACAACCGATTCAAGCACTACCGGCAGACCTGTTGGGTAGTAATCTTTAGTCTGCTGCAGGTAATGGCGTTATCAACTCCCTGAAAACCCCCTGGACTGTAAAAGCTGTCGCCAAGTACAAAGCGTTTACTTTTTACATTGTGACAAAAATTTCAACATCTCAGCAAAACATACCAGCAAGATGCGAGTCTCAAAATTGCATGAGCATTACCCTCGAAGAATGCCTGTATCAATAAGTAATATTTGCTATATCCGCATCGGTTTTGATGTTGATATTGCAGCGAAACTTAGCACTCACTGCACACACGGAAGTCAGTGCTTTATCAAGCCAGCGATGTCATCCTTCTAGCTTTGCTGTTATGTTAGTCTGTCTCGACAGGCTGCTCCCGATCCGATCGAGATACGGTTTTTTTCATTTCTTAAACTAGAATAAAATGCTACATACGTTATCCCGTGCATGCTTCCTGCTGCTGAAGACGTGCGAGTAGTGGTCGCGGCGCGACGCGGGCGGCGGAGTGCCGCCGTCCAGCTCGTCGCCCGACAGCTCCTCGGAGCCCGGGATCACTGTGATGCCGGTTAGTGGACGTTGTAACATTAATTTATTGTCGTGAAACAGGATAATAAATATAGCTATTAAGGGACTGACTGCATATATATTTTCATTTTTAGGTAAACTAAAGTACATTTTGTTTGTGCTTTGTGGTCACTAATCTCAGTTACAGAACTAATTTCTACTGAAATCACGAATTACGAATGTGAATCTATATCCACTAGAAAAACAGTTTGAAGCATAATACCGTTAGTTATCAACTAAGTTCACCATTGTAACTATGTTAATGATAGTCTGCATAATACTGCTGCACTTCTGGCCGCAGACCGATCCAGTATCCCTAGTTCCACATAACTGCATTTTTGTCTTAATCCAGGGCTACTGTGAACCCCTTTCATCGTGGGTACCAATATAACTCAACAACAGGCGGAAAAAGGAATGTGAATTTGATAAAGAACTCAATTTATATTTTCGTGTCATCATGCTGATAAAGAAACAAACTTGATACTCTTCCACAACCACTACTAAATGTTGCAATTCTAGCCCATAAGCTATGATATGCTATGCTGGTACTTACCAGGTGGCATGGGTAGGTTCATGATGCCAGTTCTCTTGGGTTTCTCTGGCTTCTTGACCGGTGAGGGCGACGGTGTACTTAGAGGGCTCTCGTTTGCTAACGACTTCAGATCTTCAACCTTCAAACATAAAGAAATATTATATTGTAAGAGCTGTTTCAATATGATTTTATTTTAATGTGTCGGTGTTATTTTATTTTATTTATTTATTTAGGATCTCCAACAAAGGATATACACAATACATGAAAAAAGTAGACGACGACAAAAGTATCACGCAGGTGTACTCCTTCACTTACAGGAGACCACAGCATGCAAAATAAAATGTAGAACTAAGCTAACAAAAATTAAAAATCAAAATTCTACTCAAAATCAAAACAAATTTGGTAATAAAATTGGAAATATAAAATTAAAATTAAAAATTTATGAACAAGTACTTCAGAATAAATAGTCTCACTCAAAAATAAAGATTATTTCCAAGTGTTGGATAAATCCGGTGGCAAAACAACGCTGAAAATAACTTAAAACAAACATTTTTTATGTTTTAAATTCATTCATTATAAAAATAAGTGCGTAACCATAAAATGCCCAGTACAAAGTTATATGAGCTTCCTGAGATCCTGAGACATTGGAGTTTTGTGTTAATTATATGCTGCCGTTTATAATTTACCTGAGTATTAGGCGGCATGGGTAGCTTGGTGAGGCTCTTGGGCTTGGGCAGCGCGGGCTGGCTGTTCTGGTAGTACACGCTCTCCACCACGCTGGGCCTGGACAAAGGCGCGGGCGGAGATGAGCCCAGTGCCGGGCCCGCCAGCGGTGGGGTTAACTGCTTCTAACAACGAAACAAATTGTTGTTCAAAATATAAATATCATAAAACCATACCCTTAGTCATTTCTAAGAATGGAGCATATTGTGAGTTGTTGCTTATTATCATAAATAATATTTTCATAGTCAATAATAAATCTACAAGTCTGATAACCAGTCTTACCAATAGATGTGTGTTACGCAGTAACTGGGCTGCGGAAGACTTACAGGACAGTTAATCTCCAGTTAATACAAGATGAATACAATAAATTATTTTTTTGGTCGACAAATTCTTCAGATAAAATTTAGGTCCTGTTCATTCAGAAAACGTACAGCCATCCTATTTGAGGCCCCTGCGTCATCAGTGACAGACTGACAGTTCGCTGTTCTCGAAATAAAAAGTATTTTATTCAAATTAAGCAGCAATATTTGAACATTTTATCAATTTTAAGGCAGTCCCCCAAAATGCCCTTCGTCACTTCTTGCTTGTTTTAGTCGGGAAAAAGAAGCGGCGGGCAACCCTCCAGCAACACGTCATCTGTCTAGTAGAACAGAAGAAGAATGTGTATCAACAATGGGTATACAGACCTCATTAGAAGCAGCAGCCGCAACAGGCTCGGCGGGCGGCGGAGGCGGTACGGCCTCGCCGTTGGGCTCGGGGAGCACGTCGCGCTCGGGCGGCTCGGCGGGCTCGCTACGCTCGGCGGGCTCGCTACGCTCGGGCAGCTCGGGCGGCTCGGGCGGGGCGGGCGTCGTGTCGGTGCGGGCGGGCGCGCTGAAGGCGCTGAACTCGGGCGGCGGCAGCATGGGCGCGGCGGACGAGTCGTCGCTGCCCGGCATCGGGATGTCCACCACGTCGGCGCCTTCTCGCGTCACCGAGCCGTTCTCTTTGGACTGCTGGGAGGGATGGTAAAACTGTCTAAGTACGTTGTTATTGTAAAGCTGCAAAATGCTGAAGGACGATTGCAGTGTTTTTAAAAAACGTTCAAAAGTAGGCGACGTCATATTTGCGACAATCGATACAAAAAAGTTTAAAAAAAAATGAGTAATGGCTGAACTTAGAACTAACGTCGCCATCTTGTTTTTCCAATAGAACGACGAACTTCAAACTCACTTTCGTTATACGTTTAAGGGCCTTTTTTTAATTTTAAAGAGCTGTGGGTTTTATGAATAATAAATAAATATGCTTCTAGGATTCCAGCAATTTAAGATTTTATTAAATAGATGAATGTTCTCATTGTAAATATATTATGTTACCTGTGTGAGGCTATCGGAGGTCATGTTGGACAGCTCATCAATGGTGAGTATCTCGGGGTTGTTGATGGACGTCGTAGTCGACAGCGCGCCCTGAGACTCTTCCTCCTTCTGGTTCAAGATCTCTTGAAGTTTCTGTAAAGGAAACAAGCGTTTATTTCACGAAAGGAGATTACCCGTGGACAGGCCCCACTGTGGCACCGTGTCTTAACTTTATGCTATAAAAAATTTATATCTTATTTTTTCATGTACATGTGTTTTTATTAACATTTATATTACCCTAGCATTGAAAAACGTAATAAATGTTTTTCTAACTGAATCTCGGTACATCTGCCAACGAAACCTAACTTAAATGTTGCCAGATGTCAAACAATATTTCAATTAAAATTGGAATAGATATCGATACTTAATTTCAAAGTCTAGTTTACATCAAACACTGACTTACCTACAGTGTTTTAGTAACGTTTTACAATTTCTAGGCTTATATGACATAAAATCAAAAGAAATGACAAAAATAACTATATTTACAAGTTAACTTTTTTGTAAAAAGTAACAAGAATGTTCTATACATCATTAGGCTTTTGCCATAGTAGACATTAAAACAACTGAATGACCTAAAAAATGTATATTAATGAATAATCCCAAAAGCTTCAACAGATAGTAACGTTATTTTGAAAAATACGTTCAAAATCGATTGAACAATAATTATACCTGGCAACACTATTACATGGTGTCAGACAGAGATCTATCTGTCAAATCAAACAAATCAATAGCCGGTTAATCGTCGTCGTCGAGTTGAATTATAATATTCCTCTGTATTTACATCTGTTACGTTCATTGTGTACATTCATTGCTATCGAGTTGAGCGTTTGCGTTCCTTTACTGGTTTTGTTGTGAAATATCGGACTTTTGTTTTATTGTTAAGTGAGCGAATTGACTCTAGTTTTAACTAGAAAGTGTCTACACCGGTTTGAGATCGAGATAATCCAGTTTCTCGACGGTGGTTAAATTGTTCCCTTCGTTTGGCGCCTAATCTTCGTTCTTCGTTTTATAACCTCAATTTCAGTACCTAACCTAAACAAATTGATTTCTCTTCAACCAGAGTGGAAATCGTTTCCATAATATTAAAATATATTAATTTTTCTACAAAATAAAATTAAAATCACCACGACATCGACATTGAAACGACAATCTTTTATGGGGGCCTAAAGCTCCTAAGACAATGGACAATCTCCTTTGTCGAGAAAATCGCTAATACATTTGTGAGACGAGGACAAAAAGATGGCGTGGACGCGGATGACTTCGCGGGTAGAAGCTAATCTAAAAATTGAATTGGCAGTTAATATTGGTGTTTGTGCTTACCTTAGCCCTCTTATGCTTGTCCTTGACTAGTTCAGCAAATAGACTGGTGTCACTGATCTTCTCCTTGAAGTCTATCTTGCGTTGCAGCATCGTTGGAGGACTGGGTGACTCATGCTTACTCCTGTTAGGAGAATGTATGATTAGTATTTATGAGAATTGGTGTTGTATATTGGGAGGGGCATGTCCAGCAATGGACAAGGCTGAGATATTTGTCAAATAATGCCTATATTTCCTTTTGACAGGCGTGGTTGATTCAAAATTCTAACGGTTTAGCAAAGACTGTGAAGTACCACGTGATATAGAAGAGCCCATGGGCTTTGACCGACTAACCCTTTTGCCTTCCAATACTGACAGATCAGCGACTCACACCAAACCTGTGGCTTCTACTTCTCTGAAATGACATTCTTTGTGACTGATGATGATGTTGTCTGACAAGGATTGAGTATGATGATGCTTGAACAACTTCGAATGGAAGTCCCTATTTACTTGGCTTTAAGATGGATTCATCAGTTCCATTCAAACTTTGCATTGACACAATACACTGAGTATCAGAATAAATAATTAATTCCATGGATGGATGATGGATCATTTTTCTTATACGACTAAGTATTTACCGAAACCGATTCCGCCGTCCTCGTCGTCTGGTTAAAATAGAAAACAGTATTTATTGATTTCAGATTTAAAATATACTGTGATTTAATCGGTGTAATATTAGAAGAATGAGCTCGTTTTGAAGTGTTGTCACTAGTGTTGCTTGTTATTTGTTTCTTTGAAAAAATAAGCTGGCTTCGTCGATTATTTGTTGTTTGTATTACACCTGTTTACTGATGGTCAGCATTTATTGTTCCCTGATGATGATATTTTGATAATTACATCTTTCGCAAGTCCATAAGACCCATATTTCATCTTCTCTAAAGATAATTATGTTAATGAGTAATGATAAATATGAAAATGAAGGTATTTACCGACAACGACAGCGACAAGGTCCACGTCTGATTGAAATAAAACAATAATATTTTACTTATTTCAAAAAGATTTCAAACTTATTAGGTATGGAAATTAATTGCTTGTGTGATCATAATATGAAGATGAAATGAGTGATTCAATTGATTTTTTTTGTGATACGAAGAGTTCGCTGCTGTCGTTCGTGGATCATTAAGGAGTCTACCCATTACACCATATCATACCATGACCTTGCAAGGAATGTGTCAGGCAAAAAAATTGTATTGAAAAGTATGAAAAAGATGAGAATGCAAAATAAACGGTCGAAAGCCCAAAAGTCTGAAAACAAGTGTAGCCAAGTGGTATCCATGTTACCCAGCGAGTTGTGATAAAAACAAACGTACAAGCAAAACACCGGTATCCAGCTCCATGTCGTTAGACAGGAAGCCGGCCCTACCATATTTGCAAAAAGGCTAAGCAGATAAAGACGACGTGTTCTGCAATTTGCGGATGATTTACCCAATCATTAAAGAACCTCGGTCACAAACAAAATAATTCAGCCTCTTTTCCAGTGCTGTCAAACACTTAGGCCACCAGTGGAACACCAGTAACAGCTGACAAAGAGGAAACACCCAACATCCTCTTTCCTTCTTAGTTCAGCACGTGCTCCATTGTATCCTCTCAAAAAAGAACAACGCTTTAGTGGACGGGATATGCCACTTGACTTGCCAATACGTGTGCAGTATAAAAACCCAATGACTGCGATCACTAATGCATTATCCCACTCCAACTTTACTCACTTCCCAGCAGCCTATAATGTTCAAACTGCTGGGACAACGCCTCCCTCTCTGTGAGAGAGTGGACTGTAATCCACCACGCGGATCCAGTGCGTGTTGGTGGACGTCATGTCTTTGGATCTTGGACATGGCAGATTCTTTATGTTACTATACTTTCTTTAAGAGCGAGAGGTAACATATTCGCTCATTCCATCTAAATCATGCTAAAAGTCTGTAAATAAAAAATAAACACGATAGTAGCCATAGAGTCTGGATTTGCGTCCGGTTGATGGCGAAGGTACACCTCTGCAATACCCTTCGGGTATTACAGGCGTGATATTATGCCCAACTTTATCCTGTCAAAAGCTTGATAATGTAAATCAACATAAACCAAAAGCATACCTATGCCTATCCCTAGGCGAAGCCTCCCGGTGCTTAGCGCGGTGTCGCGGCGGAGACTGCGTGGAGCCGCGCCGTCGGTTGCGCGAGCCCGAGCGACGCCGCTTGAGGGAACTACGGCTGTGCGACCTGCGTAGGACAACGGATTGTTTAATATGGGGTATGGATTAATGAAATTACGCCAAAACCGAGAAATAATTTGTTAAAATATGCAACGTCAGATTTTGAGATGGGAATTAAGGGTTTGTACCAGTACAGGATGAATTCGCCCTGTAGTCTATTATCTCTCTCAATTATATCAGACTAGGTGTTGCCGGCGGCTGCGCTCGCGTTTTGGGCGGAAATTATCCCACGGGCACGTTGTAAATATAGCCTATGGCACTCGGGGATAATGTACCTTCCTATTAGTGAAAGAATTTTCAAAATCGGTTCAGTAGATCCAGAGATTACCCCCTACAACCTCACAAACTTTACCTCTTGCTGAGAGTTCATCACTTTCCAAGTGTTGCAAGACAGTCTCAGAGAAATGATGAGAGTAAATTGCTGTCAATTTTCGCTGCATCAATTGATCATCTTTTTTTTTCAAGTATTTCATCCCAATCATGCGGAAGGCGGAATAGGTGTTGGGATTTGGGAGAGGCGTATATCCAGTACTGGGCGAGTTGGTACATGAGTGCGGAGTTACCGGTGCGAAGGTTTCGTGTCCCTGTCCCGGTGGCGCTCCCGCGAGCGCGTGCGGCGCCGCCGGTGCGGGCTGCGGCGCCGGTGAGCGCGGCGCGGGCTGTACTCGCGCGAGCGGGACGACACCTCGTGCACTGGCGAGTCTGGGGGGAGGTGTGGGTTAGTGCCTGTCGTTGAAATGGTTTACGATATTGAGGGTGGGAAATTTTAACCTACAGCACGTTGAAAATATACTAAACTAAGTTATTTAACTCGTGCTTTGGCTTAGTCAATGTATGTTTTCGTCACTTTTGTGCGTATTTACTTTTGAGTGTTGTGCGAAAGTGACTGGGATAACGTTTATAGATCCCGGCCTAAGGCTTATATTGGTCCGCAAAAATCTAATATTTAGTAAACCCTCCAAATAACACACTTTAAATCCGAGACCGAAACAGATTCAAGGTCCCCGACCTTGTCTATTAACAAAGTCACGTTAGATGACCTTCCATTGTATTTCAATTAATAACTATCGTCCAATATTCGACGTCATTTTCTACAGAGTAATCGGGTCAACACTTACTTTGTTGACAACAAGATCATTTTCAATTTATAATAGCTACATACATATTGGACGGAGAAGAATAAGGTATGGAATTTAATCAGAGTCGTTTATACAGCATGCAGTGAGACAGACAGTATTTTAAGAATATTACAAAAATGGTATACCTTCGTTTGCGAAGTGACAACTGGCATTAGTTACTGTTAAACAGGTGTCTATGCTTTATCTTGTATCAGCGTATGGTATCGTGAGTAAATAACACAAACGATGGGGCACTTAAAAATAAAGTTAGCGTAGGGTATGATGATATTATAACAAAAGTATTAAAATTTGTTTCCGATGTGATATCTGGCCCCATTTGCCACATCATTAATGTTAGTATCTGCTCTGGAATTTATCCTGATAAACTAAAACCAACTATAATTAAGCCCTTATTTAAAAAACATGACAAGACTGATATGAATAATTACAGACCCGTTGCCCTAATACCAGTAATATCAAAAATATTTGAGAAGGCTATTTATCGCCGAATGTCTTCATTTTTCACGAAACACAACATCTTGGTAAAGGAACAGAAGGGCTTCAGGAAAAACAAGTCCATAAATATGGCTATCTATGATTTTCTTAATATTATTATGACAGATGTTGATGAAAGAACTCCTATTAGCGCCGTATTTATGGACATGACGAAAGCATTCGATCTAGTCGACCATAATATTCTGCTACAAAAACTTAATGCATATGGAATAAGGGGCAATGCACTTTCCCTTATACAGTCTTATTTAGACAATAGAACGCAGTGTACGGAAATTAAACGAATTTCTAAAAAGCATAAACAAGAACTTAAATATATTTCAGGTAAACGTAAAATCACTTTTGGCGTACCACAAGGCAGCGTATTGGGTCCCCCGTTGTTTTTAGCTTACATAAATGACTTTCCAAAACATGTCGCTTTTGCTATGGTCCTTTTTGCTGATGACAGCACAATAATTGTAAGGAATAATAAAAATAGAAACCATGAATCTGACATTAAAGACGCATTACAACAATCAATTAACTGGCTTGAACATAATAATTTGAAATTAAATTTAAATAAAACTAAAATCATGCAATTTCGACAAAGATTGACTACTCCTGACATAAATATAGCTTTTGACGATAACAGAATTGAAGAAGTAGAACAAATAAAATTTCTAGGTTTGACAATTGACTCTAAACTGACTTGGAAACAACATGCATCAATTCTTATAACAAAATTAAGTAGGTTCTCTTTTGCTCTTTATAAACTGAAGAAAATAGTTAACCAGGCAGCTGTTGTAGCTGCGTATTATGGCTATGTAGATTCCATATTACGTTACGGAGTAATTTTTTGGGCAAATTCCTGTGAGAAAACTAGCCTTTTTAAAGCACAGAAGAGGTGTATTCGATCGATATGCAGTCTTAAACCAACGGAAAGTTGCAAACCGCATTTTAAATCTCTTAAAATACTACCACTACCTTGTCTTTACATATATGAGACCGCATTGTTCGTTAAGAAAAATAGTGAATTGTTTAAAAAAGCTTCAGAGCAACGCTATAGATCGACAAGACGAGAATATCGTCACGAGTTATGTCTAAGAGCCTCAAAGACCGCTCTTATGCACAAAAGCATCCTCTGCATGGCTCCGAAAATATTCAATAAAATACCAAATGGCATTAAAGATTTAAACTTGGCACAATTTAAACGGAAACTAAATAATTTTTTAATTGAAAAATGTTACTATACCATTGACGAATTCCTTCTTGACAAAATTTGAATTTATGATAATGTTTAAGCTTTCTAAATGTGTATTATAAAAATTGATTGTATTTTAATGTTGAATTTGTTTAAGTTTTCTCAATGTGTACTACAAAAATTGATTATATTTTAGATGTTGATTTTTTCTTTTTTAATTTGTATGTAGGTACCTAATATCAATTTTAAATTTGTATAATGTTAAATAGTGTATGCCCTAATGGGTAGTTTTTTGAGTTACTATAACCTAACTATAAGACCAACTGTATCACCAAAAAACACACTAATAAATACTTTGACTTTGACTTTGACTTAATATTGTGTCCTGCTGTTTGTTGGAACTGATGGACGCTACTGAAGGCGCCAAACTAGTGGCTTAGTTCTGGGCCGACACAATTTAGATTTCCATCATGACACGATACTAAGAAAAACAGCGTAGGGCGCTGGAGCGTATACTGTGCGTATTATGGCGTTGGACGTATGCACTGTTAAATGTTGAACTCTTCGCGCAAAGCCTAGCGTTGAAAATCGAGTGAGTACATGAGCTTAGAGTCAGTGTATTTTCTGTATAGACACCATACTTGTAAAGCCCACTGTTGGATTTTCAACTCTCCGCGCAAAACCAAGCATGGAAATTCCAGTGGCTCATAGTGAGTGTTAGTGTTGTGTATTGAACAATGTGGAGCGACTATTACCGGACACCATGATGGGCGACTGCACGCGGTGCTGCTCGTGCCAGTAGTCACGCCGGCCGCGGTCATACTCCTGCTCCGTGTCCGAGTCTATCGTCACCGTATCGTGGTACGGCGGCGCTGATGGCGTGTGCGGCGTTGTGGATTTCTGTCTTCTCCTGTGGAATTACAAAAAAATATTAGGGGTCTTGTATAATAACATTTTTATACTAGGTTTAATTAAATTAGCTAGCGGAACTCTGGAAACATGATGGATGATAGGGAAGACAAAAATAACAGATTTTCATAGCTCGTACTCCGAGGAACTAAACACCAAACAAAACCCCCGAAGGGTTAGGCAGTGGTGTACCTAATCATACACTTCGCCGCAGTTACGTTTTAGTCCCATGTACTGGGGGCGAGCCTATTGCCACTAACCGGGCACAAATCCAGACACCGTGATTGCTACTGAGAAGTTCCTAATGGAAATACCCAATAACACTTTACCCGACCCGGGAACCGAAACCAGGACCTCGTGCTCAGCAGTCACGCTTGCGACCACTAAACCAACGAGCCCAAACAAAATAGTTTTCTTTTTCGTTTCCCATTTTAGTTACGCATCACGCCTGCGGAGTTTCGCTATACAAATTTAATTTGACCTGGTGTGATATGAAGGCAATTCTGATTTGCTCATTCAATAAGAAAACCAAATGCTTCAGACATATAAGATAGCAGAAAACACGAAGCGTAACACATCAATCAGCTAAACTACCATGCTTCGTTAAAATGTGATGAGATATTTCATTTGGTCGTCCAAGGAAATAATACTACGACGAACTATTTTTCGAGTTTCGTTTTTCAATTTTTCACCCAGTTTTGTAAAGTCAGATTCAGTATAACTCTGTTTTCAACCCTATTATGCTATAGTTGGGTCGACTTTTAAAAATCGGTAACTTTTATGCTAGAATCTCGCAAAGCTTGGTAAATTTTTAACACCAGCACTATGTACTCTATCCAGAAACACAACCCGACACCATATATACAATTACAAAAAAAAAACATCTTACATTATCTGACCCTAAATGACTTTAGTTTACAAATCACTAGAACCAGAGCGAGACATAAAGTGCCATGGATAAAGCTGCCTGTCTATTGAAGCGGAGCGAGGAAACGGAGAAATATTAACCAATAGGATTGCATAAAATCTCCGCTCTGCTCCAGTATGCAATCCTATTGGTTAGTATTTCTCCAATTCTCCGCTCCGCTTCAATTGATAGGCAGCCTTATTGTGAAAAACCACGTTTACAGGGTTTGTATTATCGTCTTTATTTACTTTTTCGTCCTTCACGGCTCATAAGCTCCTTCTCTACCTACTCCAAAACGAAAATTATATCCTTATTACATTCGCTAGGCAGGTTATGAAATGTTACCAGAAGACGTAACTTCTTATCTCACGCGAATCTTGAGCCAATTAACGAACATGGACCGTTATGGCGTTTGACTAAGATTGTCAGTGCATACATCTTGCTATACGTTTCCAGATTAAACTAACCTCTCAATGTTTCTAGGGCTTTCCGTTAGAGGACACATAGTATCACGCCTGTAATCCCCGAACAGTTAGGCAGAGGTCTTCCTAATGGTATTACATTTCGCCAGTTAAGTTTTAGACTCATTTTATAGGGGGCTAATCTATTAAAGGACAACCACCTTAAACCGGCTACTTATTATAAAAAATACAATGGTAATTTATTTAAAAAAATTATCTCTCTAGTATCCTTTTGGGAAAACAACTATGACAATAACATTGTATTAGACTAAATAAAATTTAATACAGAACGAAATTACGCACATTAAAACTAAGTGTTTCCGAGCAAACGTGGGACTCAAAACTACGCAAACAGATCACCCTTTTTCAAACTTCGAATATAGGAATAATATACTCAATATTCGAAAAAAGTAGGTCTCGTCTGATAGAAGCAATTTTGTTAATGTATTCGTACAAAGTAAATTATTAGAATTCAAATTAGTGATTTTAATATAAAAACTATTTACATTTGGACATAGAAAACTAGGACACAATATTTCTAAAGTAAGTTATTTACAATCAAAATAATGGAATGACATAGTATGTCACCTTAGCCTTAGTATTCGTTATTAATCAGTAGAAGTCGTACCTACCTACATTTGCTTGTGTCACTTTTAAGAGGATAGGATTTCAAACCCATTTACTACATCCGTAACGCATAAAATCAAACCTGTAATCCCGAACGGTGAGGCAGAGTTGCCTCTAAGAGTACACACATTTCGCCAGATATACTTAACTCCCATGTGACACGGGGACAGCCTATTGCCATCAACCGGAGACCAATCCACACTCTGTGGCTGCTACTGACAAATTCCTGACCGAAAAACCCAATAAAACTGCCCGACCTAGGCATCGAACCTCAAATGCCTCGTTGGCAATACCACTACACCCCTCAATCTAAATATCTGAAAGATTCTAACATACTGATGATAGGCAGAACCAATAGGTGATTGAGTTTGTGACGGTGACGGTGAAAGCTATGTGAGGCGTCGTAAAATATTCTTCATGCTAATTAGCGAGATGTGATGTGTGCGTGATGCTACAGCGTCGTCAAGAAATAATAAGTGCCTAGGTGAGGCCGGAGCAGGCGCGGATACAGAGGGAGGCCAATGGGTGCAATTGCCACCCCAGAAACAGACCAAATACGTCACTAAAGCTATCTTAAACTACTTGGCGGTGTAGGTACTTGGTTTGAACTAGTTTGGCGGATTAAAACTAAATATTCTAGTTGTATATCATAGATTCCGTAGTTGTATATCATAGATTTCCGCCGGATACGGTGCTTGAGGTAGAGGGGAGGATTGTGGTGACGTGTCGAGAGAGTTGTCATTCCTCAGTCGTTGTCACTCTCAGTTAAGCGGTAATACTGCAGTAATGGGCTGCTGAGGCTAACGCTATCTTTCGCTGGTAAACGAAACCGGAAAGATATGTAAAATTATAATGAAATTAATACGTTAATATTGACAATCATATTCTACTAAATTGACGGTCGGCAGTAAATACAAATATTTTGAGTTCTGAGGCTTAAGACGGGCAGGTGGACGGCCGAATTCCATTCTTCTTTACATAGTCTAAAAACAAAGTCGCACCCGCTACTACGCAACGGATTTTGATGCGTTTTTTTTTAATAGTGATACAAGAGGAAAGTTAATTATGTGTAACATTGCACCGGTGCGAAGCCGGGGCGGGTCGCTAGTTTATTTTAGAAAAAGGATTAGAGTTCCGTGCAAAAAAAACAAAAAACTATTGATATTGTTAACAAACTTCAGATTCAAATAGGGAAGTATTATTTTTATGATAACTTCACGCGTACGAATGTCCCGGAGCACAGCTAGTTTATTCTAATTATCTTCCCCAAGTACTCATAACAACCAAATGACAATAATATGGCCATTTCCAAGTTCATTGCAACCCACTTCTCACAGCTTTAGAACGTGCGTAAAAAGATAAACAGCTGATGCAAGAATGTACCTGTCGCCTCTACTTATAGCGAGAACCTCATGACTTGACTATGTAAAACGGCTTGGCCTTGAATTAAAAGCATTTCTAGGGATATGTTTGCACGGATTATTTGCGTCTGTTGACGATTAAATTAATTACAAAATAACATGTCGCGTGTAATAAGAGGGTTATGCAAAGGTGTGAGAGTACAATCGCATTTCGTAAGGGCTAGATAGGGGGCTACCTTATTGCCATCAACTGGCACAAAATCAGACTGGGATGCTATTAAGACATTCCTGATGGAAAACCCAATAACACATTTCCCGATACTAGAATCGAATCCAGACCCTTATGCTCAATAGTCGCGCTTGCGACCAATCGACCAACGAGGTAGTCTTGTTGTTTTCGTATAAAAATGCTGACGAGCCTAATATTAATTTAGGCCTAATACTTTCTGTGCCCAATTTTCCTAAAATGCAGGGATTTTAGGGAAAGCTGGGCACAGTAAAACCGTTTCCATTGTTCATCGGATCAACGATTTCAATTTAGCAAGAGCAACTCTAGTGGAATGTTACGAAGCCTAACTAAACGGGTTTAATCTTTCGACTTTCCCAACACTATTGTGCACGAATGCATGAGACGCACTTAACTGACCACACTTAACGATGCAAAATCGGCTTGAAGGTCCGAAAAAGTTTCATATCCTTGGAATAAAAACGAATAGTACGACGCGGAGTATGAAGGGGTATGGGGTATGTGTGAAGGGGTCCAGTACTAACTGGGTTGTGGAGGTTACATAGACAGTAGTTCTCTGCTCTATATAAAACACTGGTATCCAGCTGAATCCAGTTAGACTGGAAGCCGAACCCAACATAGTGGGAAATGGTTAGATGAGTCGGACGCGGTGTCTAGGCGCGTCGTCCGAACCACATGACGTCTTTTTCGCTATAATTGCATAGACAAAGACATGGAACCCTCTTTCTGACCAGCTCAAGCTGATGATGCATCAGTAACTGTGGTCACTCTAAAGGGCTTGTATTTAGTAGAAGGCTTAGTACGGTTCGAAAATTGAATGGATAGAAAAGTAACGTGTATCCGTATAAATTGTTTTCAAACAAGCCAAATTACCGTGATAAGATAACTAAAGATTATTCAAGTCGTCGTAAAAATGCAGTATTTGAAAATAGAATTCAATTATCTACGTATTAAAGTCATTCATTCACTGACAGATTACGCTCCGGAAAACTGTTAGATTTAAGAAGCATGTACTTTTGCACAAGAATTTATTTTACAACGTAGGTAGGCCTACTAACTATTGATATTTGAAAATTCATCCCCCAAAATGATAAAAATATGAAACGAATGTGTATGAAACTTCGTCACTTGTGTCGGTGTGAAATCCCATCAGGTGCGGCTAGTATAAAAACAATTAAAATTTTATTAAAATGGGTAACAATATAGAAGGATTGTAAACTTCGAACTGTTTTATAAACTAGAGTAGAAAGTCGACACTTTTGTAAACTAATATTTAATATTAACAAGTTAGTACGAAAATAACTGAAATAGTACATACAACGTAAATCCGACGTATGTACTGCGAAGGTAACAAGTATAATATTTTAAAAGCATAATAAAATAACATTATCTAGGTAAATTTAAAAGCTAATGTGATTACTTTATGTTTTATCAATCATGTGGAATTATTATGAAAATTACAGTAAACGAAGATGTCAAAGGCTAGATACAAGATAAATTAAAGTTAAGATATAAATTAAATGAAGGTCGGAGGTGGACGGGTCTCACTTATGTCGTGAAAGGCCGTGAGCCATTGACGACTCTTCATTACGGGGCCCAAAAACCTACGAAGTTTTACTGTACAGCCACATAATTACTATAAAGGCTTTTTAATAAATCATAAAAAATATTTTTACGACACGAAGATCGTAAACATACTTGTATCCATACTAGATATTATAACTGCGAAAGTAAGTGTCTGCCTAACACATGTGGCGGGGCATAGAGATAGACCCTCTGACCAGGGGCCTTAGTCTGCTATTGCAATAGTGTCAGAATGGTCTATCATTGATTTAATGAGGCCCGTAGCTCACGGCGTATTGAAGCGCGTTCGAAACTCGTTTGACGTGCGTACAAAGGGTAATTCGTCTGCGCGGGGCCTTATTAAATCAATGATAGACCATTCTGACACTATTGCAATAGCAGACTAAGGCCCCTGTACGTGTAACATGACCACCGTAGAAACGGGTTTTGTCGACAGAAGACAAAATGACAGAATTCTTTTGTTAATCTGTCATTTTGTCGATTCTTTCGTCGACAAACCCTTTTCTACAGTGGACATGTTGACACACGTGCTGGGTTATTACGACATAGGTTATTTTTTATCAGTAGTACGTTTACGTAGGATATTTTCGTACGTAACAATCAAGTAATTTTTAACCAAGTTTTGGCAAATAAGCACCTCATGCTGGCTTTAATTAACCTATCGCGTCTAACGCATTTTGAATGAACAGTGCCGTGTATATCGATATGTCACAATAACAGCATAATTTACTCGTAGAAACATGTGAGCAGTCTATGGGCCTCAATTACTAATATCCGGATGAATCATAGAACTTGCACAATGTGATAAGAGATTGATAACTACTGTTTACTTTCGTTCAGATGATTATTTGCTCAAGTGTCAACTTTTTGTGTACACATTTAGGGTTAAATGGGCGTGTACTAAATTGCTCGAACGTCAATGAAAAAGAAAATATGTATTTGCGTTACACGTCCATGTTTGGATCACGGAAATGTATGCCAGATTTTAATTTAATTAATCCGTAATATTTGGTGCAAATTGACCGTGACAGATTGACACACGAATGATCCACTAAGGGTTCTGTTTTTTTCGGTCGGACGTACGGAACCCCAATAATGCAACGATTGCCCAAATGTCTAAGAAAAAATGCAACCTTATAAAATAATCGGTTGTTTGTATTTACGCAATATGATAAGAAATCAATGTATTAATTATTACCTAATTATGCTATCACACAAATATTATATTAAAAAATGCAACAGTAAGAAATAAAACACAATAAGTTTTAAAAGTAGGGGTTCCCAACAATTACCATGCACATAGGTATTTAAATTAATAACAAATTACACAAAATAGATTATAGAGTAAAATTGCAGTCTGCTACCAAATATGAACAGGGTCCGGCATGCAGTGGCAAGTCAATGATCAATTCTAAGTGCAGATTAAAAAAATAAAAAAACGTGGTATTAACGTTAATACGAGGAGTAAACATCATGAAGCCGTCAACCAAGCATACTGTACATCAAACTAGGTAACCCTACACAACAATTATTGCTGGGAAACGACTTTTTTTTGGGGTGAAAAACCTCTTTTTACGGCAAAACTCAATGTAACGCACTCAAAACATTGTGCTGATGGATGCGTAAACGGGTCTTGAGGTATATAAAGTAAAGTAAAAAACCTTAAAAACTATTATTAAAAAAAAAGGGAAAATATTGGAACTTTGACCTCGAATATCTTCGTAACTAGAAGGTTCAAGGTGTGGTCCAGAACAATAAAAAATATCGCAAAGACGGGGAAAAAAAGTGCGTTTCGACACTTTCGACTTCGTTAATGGTACACTAGTCGGTCATATTTCTATACAAAACAAACAAATGTAGTATGGCGATTACTTCACTGTTTGATGGTGAACGTTCAAAATAAAAAATATATCGATTTGTCTCATCATTATCTATGCGTATATTTACTTAGTTGGTGTACAGAATGCTTGGTTGACGGCTTCGTGCATGGATGCATCATATACTAATACCAGGTAGATAATAATGATTAACCTCTTGGTCA
The DNA here is from genome assembly GCA_947578425.1 of Eugnorisma glareosa. Taxonomy (NCBI): domain Eukaryota; kingdom Metazoa; phylum Arthropoda; class Insecta; order Lepidoptera; family Noctuidae; genus Eugnorisma; species Eugnorisma glareosa. The sequence continues at coordinate 17,848,349 of OX387973.1, read as the reverse complement.
AATAATGATTAAATTATTGGATTAGAATCAATCAGAAAGTGAAATATAATTGAAAGTTTAAACTTTTAGAACTTAGCGACGATTTTGAAGAATATTTATGATCGTTTTCAGTAACACCTAACTGGATTCCTAAATATTTTGCGTACGTTGAAAACCGAAAAGTGCGCTTTTATTTAGGCATTCATTTAGTTGTCGCCTAGTGACAGCCTAAACAAGAACTCTGCAATCCAGTGACATTGAAGGCCAGTGAAGAGAATAGGTGAAGATTAGAACAATGCAATAAGAAGCCGGTCGTAAAAATTTCGCGTTCACACTAGTTATTTTGCATAATATCAAACTTCAAGATCTGAAATCTTGCGGTTGGATATTATGCAAAATAAAGTAACACAATTTCATTCGTAATCAAAAGCTATAATATAGTATTATCTCTACCTACACACACATTTTATCTACCACAACACATAAGTACATGCTCAATAAAAATGTCACTCACAAATCACAATTATTCTGTGTAGGATATGATCCTACTATTTGATGGACATGGACAGGCATCCAGGTGGGGCTAGAAACCATAGCAACCAATATCCCTAGGTTAGTAATAAAATATGTGAACACTTGACAACAAATTAATACAAAATGTATTGTCAATACTGATTTTAAATAGTCTCACATTGTAGTAAACATGGATTAGTTAGAAAATGGAAGGCTAACCCTAGAATACAATTCACCTTTTGCTTAATGAAAAATATGTCACATGAAATGGAAATAGTTCTGCCATAATGAGCCAACCTGCAATCTCTTAATTCAGTTGAATATGTACATCAAACTGCATTCTAAATGTGGTATATGACTTTTCAGTAAAATCAGCCTCATATACATTCAAATCATATGCTTAGGACAGATTTAAAATTAATCAATGTTCACTAACCAAATTCATTACAATTAAATACAGAAGATGGGAGAAATTTGTGTGGGTGTGTACATTTTGGCAGAACTAAACTGAACCGGAAAGCTGAACCCATTGCCATTATGGAATTAAAAGTCAGTGAAAACAAAAGAAAAGTGCTATGATTATCGAACTACTGTATCTAGATTTGCGATAGCAGAATCCACAGTAATCCCCTCCATTCGCTTACTACTCTGTGATTATATCAAAATGACACAGTCAAGGGTGAAAATATGTATGACAGTGTAATTCATTGAAAAAAATCAGCATGTCAACATTTGAACTGAGAACATACAAAACTCACTTTAAAATTTTGCTAACTGTAGGTACATATTTCTTTTCCCTTAACTGTACACACCAGACTGATAGGCTGTGGCAGCTGCATTGAAATAATTCTTTAGATATAAATTGTAATAAAAAGAAGATTTTGGAGCAGTCCCAGCAGTATAATGATTACAGATGTTAGTAAAAAAAATAATTGTAATTTCTCACCTGACAGGCGGTGATCTGTCCCGATGTGGTGAGTAAGGCATGGGCATGGCGTGGTGCAGCGACGGCTCCCGGATGAACGGCCGGTGTCGCGGCGACTCGTGGCGCATCAGCGGCGTCATCGACGGCGACACCGGCGAGCATGAGCCCCCGTTCCTGAGCGGAGATGACCCCTTCTCCCATTCACTCACAGGCACCTGCTGGTACCTCTGAGGACTTGCAGGCCTCATCGGAAGCTCCTCAGGCACATTATCGTCTGGAGACACACTCTCCAAACTCGCTGATCTTGACCTATTCTTTGATTTCTTCTTCTTCTTTTTCTTATCTTTTTTCCGCTTGTCTTTCTTTTTCTTAAAACTACCATGGTCGTCAAACTCTGGATCCCGCTCATCATACTCCGTGCGTCTCTTCCTTGGCACAGATGAATCCCGCAATGAATACTCCTCCGCAGCCCGACGACTCGTTGTTGTCACTGATATTGTCTTGTTATCTACAAATGTACGGATGGAATGGGACTTCCTCGTCCTATCAAGGTCATCAGCTATATGCCTGCTGATTGAGCTTGTTTCACTATCAATCTCACCAGCCTCTGGAGCTGATAATGCCTCTGAACTGACATCAGAATACTCCACTAGAGGTTTGAGAGAATTGACTGTAGCATAAGATTGTTCATGGGAACTACCTGAATGTGACTTATGTTTCTTGTGAGCTCGTTTCTTATGCTTCTCCTTGTGGTGCTTGGTATGCCTCTTATCGTAGCCTCGATCCATGGCCGCCTAGGGCGGCGCCCCCGCCCTGTGTCGACACTTCACATCACTTCAACTGAAACATAAAAATAATTTTATGACAAACATCTTGTTATGATTGATCGGAGTAAAAGCATATTAATTAGAAATGATAAGCAATAAGCTGTACAAAGTTCATCTTATCGCACAAATAACACACAAAATAAATAAAATTATGGTTAGTACATACCTACATAACTTCACAAAGTTGATGTAAATAAAAGTACATGATCGGTGATTGTCAAGCAGTACTAAATGGTTGACTGTACCCGCAAATCTAAGCACGTAGACAAAAATTATGGAGGTACACAAACAAAAAAATCAGGAGTTCCTAAATCAAAATATGCATCACTTTAATCACTACACAACAACTGGTTACAGCGAAAATTAATTTCAAAGTGGCAAAATCTAAAAATAAAACAGTCGTAAGCACTCGCGATTTTTGATAATTCCAAAAAATTATAAACAAATCACGGCACTGCACAAGCACATGCAACAAGACTGTAGAAGAAAGGACTTACCTGAGTAATAAACGGACGTGCGTCCGTCACACGCACAATGAATACTTTTGCAATATAATACGAATTGTGTAAGCTAAGGTATTAGTTTCTTGTATATTTTTTAGTTTCAGCAGGCTTTCTGCCGGTAATATATAGTAATCTTAGTTCTTTACTCTTTATATAATCTTATTTCGCTAATCATAATCATGAAGAGCGCATAATTCATGTAATTACATCGGATTTATATTAGGACCAAGAACGTCGATTTTAGTCAGCCATTTGCTTTTTTTCATTCATTTTCTTTCATCATCGTTTAGTGTTGTCCTCATTTGAGCAATGCGGTTATGTTGGTAGCAACTCGATTGGAATGACAACTATGATCGGTGTTTAATTTTTTAAATCGATACTATGTGTTTCAATCGCACTTATTACGTGTTGCTTTAATTCTGTCCATTAATGAATCTTTAGGGTAAAAAAAACGTTTTCGGTGCCATTGAACAACCCTGCTGAATGCACCACTATAGAATTTTCTTATTTAAAGTGATCAGTAGTACAAAGCAATACAGTAAATTGAATTTTACCTATGGGTTCAGCACAAGATCTTGAGAAACTACTCCGGTCACCAATAAAATATTTTGAGCATATGCACTAACATAAACATTGATTTATTGTTCTTCCAAAAATTAGTGTAATGTTAATTAAATTTACAAACAATTGTAACAGCAATAGTTTTGTTCTTCTATCACAGAAATCGATTTAATGGTCTCAACAATTTGATGAAATCTTTGACAACACTATTCATTTTGGTTTGTGTTGGCGGAAAATTCAAAAAGAACCAATATCGCAATATTTTATTAGGCATCACTTGGTTGAAGTAGTTTTTAGAAGAACAATAAATAACATAATATATATAAGTTAAATTTACACAATTTCAAAACGTAAATTATAATGAAAAACAAGTTAATCGCAGAATTAGTAAACAATTTTAACTCATGTGCATCCGCCGGATATTTTTCTTTCCGTTTCGCATAGCATCGTCTTCTGAATTGTAATTTTGCAAACATTGTAGATATTTTTATGTACGTTAGTTATTATAGCGAAAACAGAGTCCAGTTGAATTTGTTTTCAAAAAAAGAAATATTAATATGCAAACATTTTCTTTATTTTCGTAGACTGACCAATTTTTTCACAAAGTTAGTGCTGCGTTAAACGATAGGAAGATGTGCAAAACTTACCATTTAAAAAAATACTTCATTATGGTAGAAATAATTGATATTGGAGTAATTTCGTTGCATTCTAACGTGATTGTCATTGCTTTTTGTTCATTATGTAAAATTACTTGGAACTATTTTGACAATAGGCTACAGAACTATTATATTTGGGCATATTTAGATCCAAGTTCATCAATTTCTTTGGAAGTCTATTAATTTTTTACACTTTCGTATGGCAACTCTGCACAGTTCGCGTGCGATTTGCGTCCTAGCGCTATAGCATTTATTTTGCTGATTATTTTATAGAATATAAAAGTAATATTTAAATACAAAACTAATTTATGATCAATACAATGTGTAGTGATTTATTAAGATAACTTCTATGCTAGTATTGTCACCAAATTAGTCACAATGACCCCTGAGTTCACGGCTGCTAATGCTAGTACATTGTGATATTACCCAATATGAGAAAGAAATTACAAACAATTGAGCAGTTAGTGTTGTTTATTTAATTTATTTAGTTTTTGTACAACGTCTGTGAATCTTTGATCGTTGGATGCAGATCAGAATATTGTATTATGGTTACAAATGGTCATTTTAAAGTCATTGAACCTATGCGCGGCGTGGTGACACTGTGCAGTGACTTGTGAATCGGAAATATGTAAATAAACATGAACGATATAAGCTTGAAAATAGTGGAATCTCCGAAGAGCCACGGTGGTGTTGATGTGTCTCCGTCGGGGGATGCAAGTGCCGAGAATGAAGTTGATCCGCTGGCTTTAGACGAGGCCGAAGTTGACCGAGCCAAGGAGCCGGTATCGCTGGACACAGTGCTCGAGAAAGTTGACGAAGAAAAGGCGGGAAGCTGTGATGATAATGCCAAAGAAAAAGTGATAAGTGGGAGCCAGAATGGAAGTAGTGTTAGTTTCGTAAATGTCCAGTCGGAGAATGCGAAAGGTAATACAGTTTTTGTCTAAATTTTCACAAATAATGCTTGCTACTACAATATACTACTACATTATAGATAGACGATTTGATGGCTTCAATTTCAAACAGAGGCTTGCATAAATAAATCTACCTTTAAAGGCATTCCAAGAATGCCATTGATTGCATGTCCAGTACATCTATTGTTATAATTTGTTCCATTTGAGCTGTTTCACTTTTCTATTAACTACTGCAATTGCAATACCAGACACTGCACTTGACAATCATAAAAAAAAATTATAGTGAGGGCAGAGCTCAAGTAGACTCAATTGAAGGCATTTATTTTAAATTTAGAAGGATGTGTACTGTTTTTTTTTTTTTTGTTGCATTTTGTATTTGTGATAAAATGTTATGCATTGCTTTGTCCTCTTATAGTAAACTATAGCTACTCATCATCACCTTCCTCGTCCCATTATACTTGGGGTGGTGCGCCACCCCAAGTATATTGGGACACATTTTCTTCCGTTCTCCCCTTTCAGACAAAACGGCACCATGTACTCCTTTCTCTTTCATACATATACTACTTCTTTCATATACAAACTGTTTCAATGTAAATATTCGGAACCCCAATGGTCATACAAACAGCCTTTTGAAGGATTTACTATTATACAATAATGGGGTTGTATAGGTCAGGGATGCAGTTGCTACATGTAAAATATTGATATTCAGCTGTGTTGGGTCTATGTAATAAACTGGTATTCTGCTGCATCTGGTTATACTGGAAGCTGACCCATAACATAGTTTGTAAAAGACTAGACAGATGATCCAATATGATAGAAAGAACACATACAACATATTATGAATATAGTAATACTTACAACATACAATTTTATTGTATATATTTGGCTCACCAACAATTGAATATATGTACTGATACAAAGATATGAGATATATCCAATAGACTTATAGACTAGTGTAACAATTTTTTACAGGTGAGCACATCATGCATTACTTGCATGATAGAAATCATCTCTCAAATTTTGTTGTAATGAATGTACTGCTTCATAATTGAAACAATACTATTAAAATGTGTTCCAATTATATTATTGTAGCTTACAAAATGCCTATAATCTATAATGAAGATAAAGTTGGGAGTCAGCAAATTTTGCTCCTATTATTCTAAATTCAAACATCGTGAATAACTGCCATTTTTGTCTCTTGGTGCATCCACACCAAACTCACTTTTTCTGTGAAGCGAATTGGCAAGTGTTCATAATCAACAATGAATGGAAAAGGCCGCAAAAGTCATAGGAAGTTACACTTGAATATAATCACCATGATTCATTTCGCATAACATAACGGTTTTGCACTCATTTTCATTAGGGGGTGTTTTGCCATCCCTAATCGTCCGATCCGTAAAGGTATTTTTAGGTATCAAGATTCGATTCTATTTATGCTTCTATTTTTAATTACTTTGTTTTTAAATTGTGATAGTTATAATCTTTTACTCTGGACGCTCTTAATGTGCACGTCTTTCTACAACGTTCTCACATATATGTATAATCTCAACATGAATGATGTAACCAAGATCTTGTAACAATATTTTGATTGAAAAGAGTGTCCATGGAGTTTCTTGCCCATTCTTCTCCATAGAGATCTACGCTTTGGAATGGGCAACTACAGTACTTTCACAAGTTATTATGCCTTGTGTCTGTGACTGTAGCTTCGCCTTTGTTTTTCTGACTTTCAAAAGTGCCTGCGAAGGTCTAATTGAAATAAACGCTTTGAGTTTGAGTTTGAGTTTTTTGCATGACAATACAGGGGTGCAGGCTGGAGCAATCCGGTCCCTTCTCGAGTGGTAATGTCATAAACAAAAAATAAAAAAAGGCAATGACGGTGTTGTCACATGTTACAAATTAGCCAGATTTGGTAAAATAATTATGGTTTTTAATTGGTGGGTAATTGGTTTGTGTGATAATCGCCACGCTTGGTAGACGGACCTCATTATTGACATGGTAAGGCACAATTTCCATATTACCTACTTTGAGCAAAATTGTTGAAAAATTAATTCTAAAGCAAATGTTAAAACATTTCAATAAAAATAATTTACTTCACTTGAAACAGTTTGGCTTCACAAAGGGTCGGTCAACTACAGACGCGGGCGTGGAATTACTTAAGAGCATATTCGAGGCCTGGGAGGAATCGCAGGATGCTCTTGGTGTCTTCTGCGACTTGTCCAAGGCCTTCGATTGCGTGCAGCATGAAACGCTTATCAGGAAACTATACCACTATGGTATGAGGGACAAGGCTCTAGACCTTCTGACTTCTTATTTAAATAACAGAACTCATAGGGTTGATGTTAATGGCAAGAGATCTTCAGGGTCTGCAGTCACTATGGGCGTCCCACAGGGCTCAATTCTAGGTCCATTCTTATTTTTAATATATATAAATGACTTACCTTATCATGTAAGGGATAATCACAAGATTGTATTGTTCGCGGATGACACATCTCTCATTTTTTAAATTAAACGTCAATCAGTAAACTTTGACGAAGTGAACAATGCACTATCTAAAATTGTCCATTGGTTCAATGTAAATAATCTACTCCTGAATGGAAAAAAGACCAAGTTGATTAAATTCTCAACTCCAAATGTGAGGCAGTTATGTGCAAATGTTCAACTTAATGGAATAGAGTTGGATCCTGTTGAGTCAACGGTTTTTCTTGGAATAACTGTTGATTCAAAATTACAGTGGGGCCCACATATTGAAAAATTGTCAAAAAAACTTAGTTCGGCCGCCTACGCTGTCAAGAAAATTAGACAAGTTACTGATGTTGATACGGCCAGAATTGTTTATTTCAGTTATTTTCATAGCGTCATGTCGTATGGGATTCTTCTCTGGGGTGCCTGTGCGGACATCCACGCTATCTTTGTTCTACAGAAAAGGGCTGTTAGGGCCATTTACAATCTAGGTCCTAGGGATTCCCTCCGAGAGAAGTTCAAAGAGATGAATATTCTGACCGTAGCCTCTCAATACATTTTTGAAAATTTATTGTACGTTCATAAAAATATATCTAATTTTAAGAAAATGTCCGATATTCATAACTTGAATACTAGGAATAAGCACAACCTCGCTGTACATCGCACACGCCTCCACAGAATAGGCAACTCATTCATGGGCCAATGCATACGCTTTTACAATAAACTTCCCATTGACATTAGAAATTTATCAATCAATCGATTTAAAATTTGCATTAAAACCAAACTATGTAAGAAAGGCTACTATAAAATAATTGATTATTTAGATGACAAAAAGGCTTGGGATTGAACTGCTCGCTCTGCTAAGCTTTGTGTAATTTCCATACAATATTGACATAAAAATCTGATATAATATCCTATTGTATATTTCCTTTTTATAATTAATTCTTTTACAATTTTTGACATGTAAATTTGACATTACAATTATTATCTTATTTTGTATGTTCAAATTATTATGTAATTCATTATAAAACATGAAACATATTGTACATGCTTTAAAACAGACTTTGATCCCTGAGTTTGTTTCGCCATTTCTTCTCAGGGTAGTGAGATACGAAATGTCGACCCCATCTAGCTTAAGTTTAAATTGTGATGACGTGTAAAAGTGATACCTACATCCTATTTACTGAATAAACAATTTCATTTCATTTCATTTCACAATGTGGAGGCCTATTTCCAGCAGTGGATGTGGAGTGTAAAATGATGATGATAATGGTTATCATGTTCCAAAATATTGCTCTGCAAAACGTTACTTTTTGGATGCACCTTTTTATTATAACCATTTGTGTTATAATTTGAAAAAGCCATATTTGTAGAAAAATCTTGAATGAAGTCGTAATTTACACTTGTAATAATGGGCATTTAGGGACAAATAAGAAATCAAAGATATCATCTTCTTGCCCTTGTCCCATTATACTTGGGGTGGCGCAACACATTTTCTTCCATACTCCCCTGTGTGACACACAGCATCATTTACTCCTTTCTCTTTCATATCATTCCTCACACAATCCATCCATCTTTTCTTTGGTCTTCCTCTCCCTCTCCGTCCACATACCAAAATTATTATTAGATATACTGAAAAAATGCAAGAGACATGGGCAAGAGCAAAAACAATAGAGTTACTTATATTGTATCACTATAACTGTCCAAATTTTTCAGAGATATTGATCAAAGAAGAGAATAGTCCCTCAGTGGATGCGGAACCCTTTTCCCCTGAACCCACAACCCAAACTGACGATGAACCTGCAACCATTACTGAACCAGTCCCGGTCCCAGAAATAATTGTTGAGAAACCGGTTGCTTCAGAAAATGTGGTTGTAGAACCTGTGGTCCCAAAAAAGGAACCAAGTCCTGTGAAAGAGGAGCTTATGGTTGTTGAGGAACCAAAGAAGTTGGAACCGGAAGCTGATGCGGATATGACCGAAGTGGTTACAGTTGAAGAGAAGGTCGAATTAAAAGCTGAAAAACCTAAACCAAAGCCAATGAACGGGGATATTCCGAAGGTGAGTGATGCGGTACTAATTTTATTCAAAGAATTTTATAATAGGAGTAACATTGTTTACAGGTTTTTGGTACAAAACGGAACTAGAGAAATGGAGTGATATCCTCAGAAAAATTTCGCCAACATTCAAGTCCAGATAGATGTGTAGACTGCCCTTGCACTCCAAAAAGTTGGCACATCATGATTTTATGACGAAAGTTGTGTAGGTACTATCTCTCCATGTGTATTTCTGTTTATTTACTCTGTGTTCCTCCACACAACATATTATTTTGATGATTCAAGAAATGTGATAATTAGCACTGAATTAGTTTCTTACTCTGTGCTGTTAGCAGAAATAAGTTTTGTGCTAATGCTTAGTGTGCAAATCATGGGTCACTCAAATGTTAACAAATACAGAACTTATAATATTTGTAAACAGAGATTTAAACAGCATAGTCTCAAGCTAGTATGTAGTAGTATGATTGTGTATGGAACCACAGAGCACGGAGAGGTCTCGGCGGCTGCTGATAGACGCGGCATTGTCGACACTTTCCACACCAACCAGGCATGTCACAAATTACATGTGCTAAAACAGACGCCTTTTAAGGTGGATGCGCAAGGGTAGCCCGCGAAACTTAAATTTCCAATCCCATTGAGTGACTTTTTCATGAAATTGCTATTGAATGGGGTTATATGAACTTTGAGGGCTGTATTGATGATTTGGATGATTATAATTCTGTAACTCCATACGTGTTACTAGCGCCATTCATATTTTCATCAACATACAACCTGACACTGACCTGCAAATTGCAATAAACGTAAGGAAATTCGCGGGCTACCCTTGCCCTTCCACCTTATGGCATTCCGTGACAAGTTGAGCTCAACGCAGCGCCACGAATCTTCTTAGTACTGCTGTCTCTAGATGCTGCGGGTGCAGGCGGCGTTTCCGTGCTCAGAGCTGCACAGGGATCTTTTGTTTAGGTATTAAATTAGAGGGGTTAGCGAAAACGGGCATTAGTTAATCAGCCAGAGGTCCTGGTACACACAGCTACACATCAAGCTATACATTTCCTGTATAAGCCGACCTAGCATTGTACGGAAATCATATACAATGCGAGATCAGCATAAACTGGAAATGTAGAGAGAGCTTGATCTGTAGCCGTGTGTACAAGCGCGCGGTATAAACGTGAAAATACGTCGATTTTAAAATTAAAAATGCTCGCTTCGCATTTTAATATTTTCATAATGTAATAAAAAATATTCATACTTACCTATTTAAGGATGATACTGATTGTACTTGTTACAAACAATTTAGGGTAGAAGCGTCAGGGTGACCCGCGAAATTCAAATTTTCTTACGTTTTTTGCAATTTGCAGGTCAGTGTCAGGATGTAGGTATGTTGATAAAAACTGAGTCGCCCCATTGAATGGCTTTTTCATGAAATAGTTACAGAATAGGGTTAAATAAACTTAAGGGATTTTCATTAATGATCTTAATTCTAGAACTACATACGTGCTAATGGCGCGAATCAGTTTTGATCAACATACAGCTTGACACTGACCTGCAACTCTTCTAACTCTGCCCTGACTCTTCCACGTTAACTGGGGGCCTAAAATGGCTGTTTTATCAGAATCATAATAGGATCATAATATGAATTACGTTAAAATCTTAAAATAGTCACTAACGCAGTTATTATTATGAATTGTCACTTTGTCACCATTTTACGAATTTTAACGTAATAGGGAATACGCATGTAATTTTTTTTCACTTAAATCATTAATATGCAGTACTATAAACCCAAGAAAATAATTAAAAGTAAATTTCAACTACTGCTTGTCGCACAAAAAAAAAAATTAAACTCCTGCAATTTTCTACGACAGTTCAAACGTCCAGACTATCGCGGCCATTCATGTCAGGACTTTGATGTCACTTACCTCTATCTGCCCTGTTTAAATCTAATTTTTTGCCCTTAGTAGATTCGTTTTTACTAAAAATGTAAGTGCTTTATTTAAGCCAAAATTGCAATAACAATATTATAGTAAAATCTTAGTGAAACTTTAAGTACTTTTCAATTGAAAGTGTTTCTTGACACATGTACCACAATGTTTTTATGGTCCAATACAAGGCATTTTAAAGAAATAAAAAACGTTTTGTATTTCTTGCATATACCCTATTCATATTATTTTCCTAATATGATTCTGCTAAAGCGGCCATTTTAGACCCCCTGAAATGCAATAGGATAATTTTATTTACACCGCGTGTTTGTGCTGACGTCCTTTTGGCTGTACCTGTCACACTACGATGTTATCGCAGTTTGTCTCACGCGTTGTTTAGTAAAGCGAAATATTTCAAGTTTTGTTCTTATGTAAATTGATGACCTTAAAATGTTTACAGTCGACCAAACAGTGTCTTTACCTAGCTACGAAACCTATGATAAGTTCTGTGGTCTTTAATTTTACAAGTTATCTAGTTACTGCCGCTGGTGGCATCAAGCACTACTGCTGAGCATTAGGTTCGATTCCATGGTCGGGCAATGTGTTATTGGGTTTACCCATCAGGAAGCTGTAGAAGCCCGGTGTCTGGATTTGTGCCCGGTTGATGGCAATAGGCTCGCCTTAAATAAGTACTTGAACATAACTAGCGAAATGTAGATCTACTATAGTTACTATCTACTACTGTTTTTAAACGCGTTACGTATGAATACGTTAAAACAACATTAGCAGAATCGATGCCCTTATACAGCTTGTATCAGAAAGTTTTTCGCGGTTACGATGTCTCCCATGTAGAAACTTGTTTGTGGTGGCCACACCACATCCTTAAATATGACTTCACCATTGTGTTACATACATAACATCACGCCTCCCCGAAGGGTTAGGCATAGGTGTACCTAACAGTAGACACGGCTACACATCAAGCTATACATCTCCAGTATAAGCTGACCTCGCATTGTACGGAAATCCTCTACAATGCGAGATCAGCATAAACTGGAAATGTATAGCTTGATGTGAACCCACAATTCTCCAGTTTTATTTAAGTCCTATGTAAGAGGGGGCGAGCCTACTGCTATCAACCGGGCACAATTCCAGACTCAGTGACTGCTACTGAGAAATTATTGATAAAAAAACCTACTACCTCTTTGCCAGATCCGGGAATCGAACCCAGGACCTCTTGCTCAGCAGTCGTGCTTGCGACCACTACACCAATGAAGCAGTCAAAAAAACACCTATGATACATGCTTCAGAAATATTTATAACATTAAAACTTAACTCAGCATTTGACCCAAACCGCTTGTGCATAAAAAACTTGTTGCAATACGACCTTCTCTGACACTTGATCTCAACCAAGGTCATGTTGGCTAAGCTGTTGGCAAAATTGAACAATATGGCGTTATTGTGCTCCGTCTGAGCCTGCTCCGTAATAATAGAATGCTATAATGTATTCGGTACTGTCTGTAGATCAACGTTGATTACGATTTGGAGTCTTTTGAAGATGATGATGACACGTGTACTCCTAGGTGGAGTAGGGTTAAATAGATTCCTATACATGAATCAGTGGAACGAGTACGGAGAATTTGCGGACATCGGACACTGACAGATACTTTAGTAATGTTTGGAGGTGTGTCCGGAGCCGCGATCTTAATTTGTATGTACCGATTTGACTGAACCTGTATAGAGATTTTGGTGTTCGTGTTTTTTCAATCGTGTGTAGGTATTATCAAGGAGAATTTTACCATATTTATATGTCTAGCACCCGAGGCACCCCGAATCAAAAAGGGGCGTGGTGTACTCGTGAATGCTTTTGCGCCGATGCGCCGCCCATGCATCCGATACGTACATAATTATGTGTATGTCTATATAACCTTATTTATTTTTACGCGTAGAAGTAGTCTGTTCAATGATCTCATGAGTTGAAATGGAAAGGGTCAAGTAAGATCAGAAATTAAGGTCGTGGCTATGGCATAGCTATTTGGAATAAAAAAAAAAACTGAAAATAGGATTTATAATATAACTTTGGTAGTATCAAAAGCAACTATTTGGAATAAAATACCTGAAAATAGGATTTATAATATAACTTTGGTAGATTCAAAAGCCAAGTCCTACGTTAAGGTGGAAACGCTAGGGCATCTCGTGAAATTTAAATTTTCTTAAGTTTATTGCAATTTGCAGGTCAGTGTCAGGTTGTATGTTGATGAAAATATGAATCGCGCCAGTAACACGTATGGAGTTACAGAATTATAATCATTCAAATCATCAATACAGCCCTCCAAGATCATATAACCCCATTCAATAGCTATTTCATGAAAAAGTCACTCAATGAGATTAAATGAACTTGGAGGGTTGTATTGATGATTTAAATGATTATAATTCTGTAACTCCATACGTGTTACTAGCGCGATTCATATTTTCATCAATATACAACCTGACACTGACCTGCAAATTGCAATAAACGTAAGAAAATTTAAATTTCGCGGGCTACCCTTGCGCATCCACCTTAAGGAGTCTTATCGCCATGATTGTCACAGATACTAAGCGATGCCTAAATCAACGCTTAAATTTTATTACACTGTTTGCTTTCCATCGCTCGAAACAGCACCGAGAGTTGATGTTCCATAAACTTCACATTTATTTGTTACTGTAAACGGGGATTTTTGTATGAGGGTTTAAACGAACTAAAGATATGAATAAAGCAAAAAAAAAAAACAGATTTTCAGCGCTAATTTCTTTACCAGACATTGGAAAACCACGCACTTAAACTAGCCATCAAGTACAGCAATGAACAAAATGTCGCATCTATACGATGTATAGGCCATTTTAAATTAAAAGTATTCCGTAGTTTACAACTGTGCAAAGAATTTAATGACTGTTTATGTTATAGTACTAAAAGTTGCCCGCAACTTCGTCATCGTCATAACATCACGCCTTGGGGGGTTAGGTAAAGGAGTACCAAATAGTACACCCACACTTCGCCAATTATGTATAAGTCCCATGGAATAAGGCGAGTCTATTACCTTCAACGGGGCACAAATCCAGTCTAAGTGGCTGCTACTGATAAATTCCTGGTCGAAAAACCCAATAACACTTTGCCCGACCTGGGAATCGAACCCAGGACCTCATGCTCAGCAGTCGCGCTTGCGACTACTAGACCAACGAGGCAGTCTTGTAATAATATTCACCTACAAATTACAAGTAAACCCTCTTAATTCTATCTCGAGAGAGATGCAGCGTTGCGGACTCACGAATCCCGATAGTCTGAAAACCGGCCTTAGCAAGGGGTATCCTGTTGCCCAGTTGGTTCTAGATGTTAGCTAGGCAGTTGCTTCTTGTAAGAATAGTGGTATTCATCTGGGATGCATTTAAGACTGGAATGCGACCCCATCATAGTTTGGAAAAGGCTATAGGCAGATGATGTTCGTGAGGTTCAGTATCGAAAAATCATAGGCTAAAGTTATGAACCACATTATCAACATTTGCCAAACTTTTTTACGGAGTCTATCTTATACACACACGCTAATAAGGCTTCTCTTTCTAGGAGGAGCAAGGTACAAAAAGACGGTCAAGCGAAGAGGTTGACACTGAATCTCCATTAAAGAAGCTCTGTATCGAAGTAGAGAAGTCGTTTCCCCAACACGACACGATGATCAACGATTACATACAAACAGCAACGAAAAACAACGTAGACGAATTACAGAGACATACGGAACAGCTACTGTCAGAGATTCAAACGCTAAGAGAGCTCGCTCAGAAGAAAGAACACGAATGGAACAATATATTACACCTGAAAAAAGTTAAAGAGGAGATCCTACTCCGACTTTTAAGACGAAAACAGGTGTTATCCTTTGAAAAATCTGCGGAAATCAATGGCGGAGATCGAGATAGAGATCCATTCGACTATCTAAACCAAGCGAAGAACTTAGCCATTGATAAAAGTGACGAGATCTCAGGGCTAGCGCTCAAGCAACCTGGCTCAAACCTCAGCCCAATGATGCAGACGCCTATGATGCCAGTCACTTCGCATTACAACCCTATGGCGGGTCTACCGCCGCCGTACGACAAAGCGCACATGTCGATGCCTAAACCAGTATTCCCCCAACAAATGATGATGCCTGGTCACTTGACTGGGTTCCCTAGAGATATGAATGGGCAGCTTCCTGCTAGCTATCTTCCTATGGGTCGACAAGGTCCTACGAAGGATGTAAAGTCGATCATAGCAGATTATAGGCAAAGGAACCCAGAAGTCACGCCCCGAAGAGGTCGCAGAATGAAGTCTATTCTAAATCCTAATATGATGAATGCCCCCCGGCCGATAGCACCGAAAGTGGATGGTATGAACAGTCTGAGCAACCTTAATATGCTGTTTAATAATCTAGATATGGTAAGTGTTTTTTATTGTTATTTCATTTCATTTTAGTGCAGTGTTTTAATTTTTATCTGTTTGGAAAATGAGTCATTCGTAAATTGAGATAGGATAACAATTTATCAACAGCCATGAACTACATATTTATGATGTCCTCGTAAGCCCTATCATTGTGCACTCTTCGTTCTTTTTCTTCAAAATGTTTGGTTCAACCAAAGAGATTAAATATACCTACTAAGTATAATTTAATATCTTTGGGTTCAACGAATCCAACAATACGAAAAAGAAGAGAATATTCTTATTTTCGAACAAAACTTTCCCGGCCGTTACCTTTTGTTTTTATCATAAAGAGAAACCATTCAAAAGCATTCAAACAATGCCAGGACCTTCAAACTTTGACTTTTGCCGAAAAAATAAACAGAAAAAAAAATCATACAAAACTTCATTCCCTCCCAAAAGTTAGTAACTCGATTCACATTTTGAGAAATGAAAATATAATCAAAGCTCAAATTCCAAATGAATGCAATGATAATTTATTCAATTTTTTTTTTTCCTTTTTTTTTTTGTGGCAATCTTCCGCGGTGGCGTGGTGACGTATCATTTCAGTGAAACAAAACTTGTCAAAAATGTAATCAAAATAGTTATTTTTATCAATACATGTAATTTATCAATGACAATACATGTATGGTAATGGTATGATGCGTATTCGATCAAATCAAATCCCACAACACTGTTACAACACATTGATACAATTGGTTTTGAAGAGTCTTTAGAAGTCTTGTCGTAAACAAGTAATTTAAACTTGGTATGTGGGTGCATAGTGCAGTGACACGTTTTTTACGGATTCCATGTTATTTTACGTCGTAAAACAAAAGAAAAGCTTTTTTATTCAATTTAATTTGCATAATTTCAATACAAGATACCCTCTACTCTCCGTTTGTGGATATACTCTTCCAATTACATACATAATTCCTATATTTTTTCCAAAACATCTATTTCGTGATAGTGCGTCCTTCATCTGATCAGGTTGTTACGCCCAAGTTGCGAGTTATATTTCCAGCAAGTAGCAAGTACCAAATTGACTTCTTCTAAGTCATACGTACTTTCTAAGTTAGTCATCCTTTGTCACTACTGACGGTGAAGAGAGACATCGTGACGAAACCCTGGACTTCGGTCAGACGATACCAACCTACAGTAAGCAAGCGATGTGACTTGTGATCAACCTCATTCCTTCTCTCTAAGAGATGTGGCCTTGACCCGATAGTGAGTATTTATTGGTCTCGCACAGGACACAATAAAATGATTAAATTAACAATAAAACAAAAATTATGTAAAAATTAAAACACAATTTATACTAAATTGGTCCTGTACGATGCCAAAGTGCCTTAAACATGGCGCTGTAATTTTTTTTTGATGTCGCAGCTTTGGTATAAACATATCTATCTAGCTACATCATAGCGCGAACCTAGCATAGACTATCGTTAGAACTTGCAGGCGAGTCAATAATCTAATTTGTAATTGTGTGCCTTGACCTCAATTGTCAATGACTGTCTGTGGCATGGAACAGTACTTGCCCACATGTAATGGCGGCTAGACGTACATTGTGGGTTGATGAGGGGTGATGATGTATGTTCATGGAGTTTTTGGAATTAGCTGACTAAAAAAAGCAGCAACTGATCTGTGGAGAGGTCAGATAGACAGTCGCTCTATGGAAAATAAAAATACTTGATACTCAACTGCATCTGGTTAGACTGGGACCCCAACATTGCTGGGAAAAAGCTAGGCTGATGATCTGTAAATAAAGCTGTGTAAAGCATTGCGTAATGATTATGAATAACGTCTTTAGCCGGTTATAATTTGAAATTATGTATCGTGTCAATGTAGCACCTGCATTATACAAAGTACGATTCCTTTGTAAAGCGCCAAAAGTCTAAAGGTATCAGTGGTATCAGACAGGCGAGCGAGAGGTCCTTAGTTTGAACTCCATCCGATAGTATTATATTGCGATAATCTTTGGCGCAGCTTGGTAAAGGCTTACGTCCATCAGTCGACTGCGATTCACTGAGCTGATCGATCGACATCACTGCGTTTGCTTTATCTTTGCGAAATCATTCAGTCATACATTGATCATCATGATCCTATATAGCAGTTCACTGGTGGGTTAATAGGCATCTCCAATTGCATGCCATTTAGGTTCTTAAGCGCCCCATGTAGGTAATCCCTATTGCAAGGTGCACGGTTCTAATTTGTCGGGTCCTATGGCGAAGAATCGGCAAGAAACACCATGGTTACTCGTTTACAATATTTGTCCTATTACAGTGAGTCACACTACCTACTACCATACGCCGATAGTCAATCGTCAACAAAAGGTGTACTTTTCACAAAGACATTAAAAAATCAAACTGTTTTCCGCGAATGGCGGCGCATCGTATGTACCATAGACTGAAGGGCTGGGTCGGTCATTGCCTGCTTGAAGTCTTGAGGCTTTATTAATAAATAAACAGTTAAATACCTATGGCTGTCAAAACGTGTAATTTTACATGAAAATGTGGATATTGTAGTTTCCCTTCAATCTAATATTTATTGGACAGAAATTATTGTTTGTCTCTGCAACTTGTATGTGACTGATCGACAAACATTTTGATGTTTTTTTTGGGACCCGTAGTTTTTATTCTATTCTCGTCCGATCATAATTGTGGGGCACATATGGCCTACTCGAGAACCTACAAGAAGATAGGTTTGAGAGGTGAAAGAGGACACCTTTGCCCAGCAAGTGGACACGACCCGGGCCCATTGTCATTTTAAGGCCGTTATATGCCGCCAACTGTGTCTTACCCTGCGCATACACAAGTAATATCATACATGTATTTTCGACTATTTTTGTTAAGTTTAGTAAGTAACAAGTCTTTACAACTAGCCTTTGGCATTTGGTTCTTCTTCGTATCGCTGGCACGACAGTATTTAATATTTTTCTGCCCTAAAACTACGGCGCCGTCGGTGGAAGCGCACAGGTCACTGTGGCTGGGGCGTGGGGTCAGAGGGCAGAATACAATGTGGAATAATGGGTGTAAACCCCTTAACGAAGCCGAAAGGCCGGAGAAAACGGGGTTCTGCCCGTCATGACGATCATTTTTTTTGTTCTGGAACATACCTGGGAACCTTCTAGTTACGGAGATATTGGGGGTCAAACTTCCAACTTTTTCACTAGTTTTCTTCTTTTAATACATGTTTTAAATATTATATCTTTACATTAAATACCTCCTTGAGCCCCGTACTATTCAATGCATCCATCAGCACAGTGTTTTGAGTGCGTTACGTTGAGTCCTACAGTAAAACGTGATATTTCACCCCAAAAAAAGTCGTTTCCCAGCAATAATTTTAGCGTAGAGTTACTTAACGGTTTCGCGAAGGGTTGGTTTACACCATTTATAGTTTCTGACACCCACACCCCGCTACGGTTTCGTCCCGGGGCTACACTTGTCTTAGGCATAAACGATAGACTAAACTAACGACATGTAGAATACAATTTTTTACTTTGATGTAAATTCGGGGCTACAAAACTCATGCATCAACGACACGTAAGGAAAAACACACTTTATAAACTCAAATACTTACTACTTTTCGTAGCACATAAAAAAAACTTTTTTGCAAAAAATTAAACCGACTTCAAAAACACAAAAAAGTAAAAAATAACTTTAGCTCAGAAGTCGGTGACTTTTGCTAGTTTGATTTTGTTTTTTTGTCACCGACTTCTGAAGCTAAACTTATTTTTTACTTTTTTGTGTTTTTGAAGTCGGTTTAATTTGTTGCAAAAAAGTGTGCCTATAAAATTTGAAGAGTCCTGTCTATTTCTCCAAGATCCCATCATCAGATCCTGAATTGATGATCATGGGACCACCTGACCTGGGAAGAATACCCTTTCAAACTAAAAAAAATAATCCAAATCGGTCCAGCCATCTTTGAGTAATCGGGGAACATACATAAAAAATAAAAATAAAGTTTCTGACGAATTGAGAACCTCCTCCTTTTTGAAGTCGGTTAAAAAAGCTAAAATATCTATTAACCTTTACGACACGAATGTCTATAGGTGAGTGACAGAGCATCACCTTGACCGAATATCTGCGCTAGGATTCTAACGGCCTTCGATCAATCAACTAGACTCTGGCTATTAATATTAATTATTGGACATATTTTTAATGGTAGTACTCATATAGAAAGTGAGCTCGTAGCAAAATAAAAACAGCCGCTCGCATCAATCTTTAGGTTAAGCCGCGCTTGCCTAGGTTGGTCTGTGGATGGGTGACCACCCATTACATACCGAGCTTCCTCGGTCCCGGCTGTCATTTATAGATCTTTGATAGTCGTTACAGGTGGCCAGTGGCCCGAAAGTCTGACAACCAGGTGGCCTACCATGACGTCTTATAGCAGGAGTCATTCCAGTGTGGGAAAGAGATGGCGCTAGGCGGCCTGTATAGCTCTGTCTCTTTCCCACACTGAAATTACTCCAGCTATAAGATGTTATAGTAACCCCCCGGTCTTATCAAAAGGTATCGTATTACGCAGTAGTAACTGGGTTATGGAGGTCAGATAGGCAGTCGCTCCATGTAAAATACTGGTATTCAGCTGCATCCGGTTAGACTGAAAGCCCCAGAAAGTTGGGAAAAGTCTAGGTAGATGAGTGAGTCATGAAGTACTTGGGTGCGACTTTTGAGAGTATTCAGCTTCTGTAAAGGAAAAATGGCTTAGGATTGTGGGATTGAGGAACTACTCGTATGGTAGGTATTTGAAAGTTAACTAAAGTAACTCCAAGTTTAATACAGAGGTGTAAACGTAGGTAACGTAAATGCGTCGATTTTAAATTTAATAATTCTCGTTTCTCATAGGTACACACGCCTACATCGCATTGTACGGAAATCCTGTACAATGCGAGGTCAGCGTAAACTGGAAATGTGTAGCTTGATGTGTAGCCGTGTGTACAATGTTTTCGTAATTTTTTGAAATTATTCATATCTATGGATGAAACTGATTTTGCTGGTTTTAGGCAATTTTACTTAAAATGCTACAGGTTAATTGTATTTTCGATTCGAAAAACGACGTATTTACGTTAAAATTAGGGATGCAACGAAACCGATGCCGATAATCGTAAAAAGTATTACGATCGATTTATAACGATTCGCTAGGTTAATGTATTTTTTATTCCTGAAAAGGAGTGCAAGACAGCATCGATGTTTGCGCTGGCAACACTAATGACAGCCATCTTTCACATTTTGGCATATTTTAGATTCGGAATTCTCCACAGATGGTTTAATCAATACGGATATAAGAAATAGACTGAAACCAGATAATTAAAAAAAAAAACATGTTTTCTTAATAAAATTAAAAAATAAATAAAAAATATGACATTTAGGTGGTACATTGTCTTTAAAATTTAAATAAATGTTGATTTTACTCAATTGTCTTGTTTTATTAAATGTAAATAAAATAATCGTAATGCATTCGTTATCGTATTCGCTATTACGATGCATTCGTCATTCGTATCGGTATCGTAATAGACATATCGTTGCATCCCTAGTTAAAATACCGCGCGCTCGTGCTAGGTGCTAGGTCCTAAATCCTATCCTAGGCTAGGTTTCAACGGGACGGCAAAGCGGTCTTCATTTTCAAGTCAAACGCAAATTAAACGGGTCATAGGTTTTAGCACATCGTATTTTGCGATTTCTAGTAAAATACCAAAGACAGTCGAACGAATTGAATGAGTTGTCGACGAGTCGTTGACGAATTTTTGCCTACACAGTTCAACGAGTTCGAACTTGAGACCTCTCGATCGACAGACTTATTGCCAGCCATTGGGCTATTGCCGCTTCTTGGTGGATGAAGTCACTAAATAGTCTTACATTGAACTGTTTCTTAGAATCGTTGAATTTATAAGACACTAGCGACCCGCCCCGGCTTCGCACGGGTGCAATGTTATACATATAAACCTTCCTCTAGAATCACTCTATCTATTAAAAAAACCGCATCAAAATCCGTTGCGTAGTTTTAAAGATCTAAGCATACATACGGACAGACAGCGGGAAGCAACTTCGTTTTATACTATGTAGTGACAGGAATCTATCATATCATGTAACTTGTAAGTCTTGCAAACTGAATTGATTCATACTCCATGTACTATGTGATTATGAAGAGGTGGTTCACATCACGACGTTAACCTTAAACATTCAGATGTATCGGTTATTAGTTGATGTTGCTTTAGATCAGGCCCGTTTTACATACATACGGCCCCCGGGGATCACCTAGCGGCCCGCGTAGGTCTTTCAAAACTTTATAAGGCATCAACAATATTGCGCGCTTGTTTGGTCCCTAAGTCAGTTATTCCCGCGCTATATTTCCTCCCCACCTCACCTACCCGTGAATGCAGACTGCATTATCGTAGTCGGCGAAGCTTGTTTTTTTAGGGTTTCCTAACCAAGGGGTATAAACGGAAGGAAGGGGTCCGCAAGGGCCGATGCCTGCCGGGGCTGCGGGACTGTTCGAAAGAGATACCGTGGCCCCGGAACACAAAGGGCGATGAAAGAACATGGATGGGTTTTAGTCAGTAAAAGTCTGACACTCCCTCCTGCTCCGCCCAGAGCGGGAGGAGTTACTTGATGATTTCCCATGCGAAAAAAAAAAAGCTAAGACTCCACTGTCTGTCACCAGGCGGTATATCATGAACCGTGATAGCTAGACAGTTGAAAAGTTTCACAGATGATGTATTTCTGTTGCCGCTATAACAGCAAATACTAGGGGAAACACGAGGGGGGCTCCCATACAACAAACGTGTTTTTTTTTTATATACTGGTACGGAACCCTTCGTGCGCGATTCCGACTCGCAGTTGGCCGGTTTTTTTATTAATCTAGAGGTCACTACATTTTTTGGCCCGCTACTGTTATAACAATAATAAACTTTGGCTTCCATATAATCATGTTGCACTCAGTTGGACACCCCTGCTTTAGATTGTTAAATACAAGTACAGTCGTGTATCACATGCAAAATAATATCTTCCTACCATGTTCCCACTGCTGACACATTGGGCTGGGACACAGTGCTCCTCTCTGTACGAGGGGGTGGGCCGTGGATGTCGAATGACTTTGAATTTCTGGTTATAGGTCATACTGGTTACCTCAAGGTTTTCCTTCACCGTTTCCTGCAGTCCTTTGTTTTTAAATGTATTACATAAACACACTGTAGCCCGCGACTTCGTTTGCGTGGAAATTTTGATGAGAATTTGGGAGAAAAAAAAAAATATTAGCTTATGTGCTATTCCAGACTATAATCTATCTCTGAATTTCGTCCAGATCCGTTCAGCCGTTCTGACGTGATTTAGTAACAAAGATCCATCAATCCAACCGTGCACATTCAGCCCAAAATAAAGATGAACACGCAGTTTAAAGCTGTGGATTTTGTGAATAATAAATAAATAAATACATTGTCGTGGCCATCGCTGCAGTCGTGTAAAAACAGTACCTACGAACTGCTGAAAAAATGGCACGAAACGGAGAGATGGTGTGAAACGCGTGACTTTTGTTACCCCAATATGAAATGCTTAAAGGACACGGCATACATATCAAATCGGAAAGGGATCGGCACCGTACCGCCTTTCACCTCGCGTTAAACAGGCGTCAACCCAACGTAAGCAAGCAGATCTGTTGCTCCAATACGTCAACTCGGCTACAGCTAGGCGACGCACTGTGGAAAATAATGGTCTGTTTCTGATTAAAAATCAATAACTTCTTTATTTCTGAATATTATTTTCTAAAATTTTGCACAAATATAGAATAGTGTATATGGCTTCAAATATAATGTAATTTATTATGATTAAATTTAAAATAATAAATTAAAAAATAAAACAATTTCAAAATTATAAAAAATCTCCAATGTTTATTTCTTAACAATGAATACTACTATTTTAATGTTTACAAAAGCCAAATATCATATAGTACATCAAAATAAAAATCAAATAAAATAAAAAAAGCATTTTTTTTAAAGATTAAAATCGAACACAGATTAATTAATTAATTGTACTGTTTACTAAATGTTATGTTATTTATACTTGATGAACTTCGGGATCTAAAATTAATTCGTTCACTTTCAAAAGATCTAAGGTGTCTTCATCAAGTTCCTTCACGTTTTTAGTATACGGTTTTCTAATGCTGGTAATGTAAGGATCTGAAGTATAAAGAAGAGTATGAAATACATCTTCGTTTGTAGCGGATCTTGAGCATTTTCTAGCATGATGAAGACGAAATTTTTTATAATCCTTATTGCGAGATTCTTCTGCATCTTCCGAAAGTTGACCAATAGGAAGTACTGCAAAATGCTTTATGACACTTTCTCCATGAATCATAATTTTGTGAACTGAAGATGGCATGTAATACCATTCATAATTGCTCACATAGATCCTAGCAGTCTCCATAGCATAACTGCCAAATTTTTCAGCATTTATCATTACACCCGATGAAAGAGCTTGCAGAATTATGTAAAGTCGTTTAATCAAATTTATATCCACTCCTGTAATTTCAGCAGAGCAGCTTGCATTGTGAAAAAATCTTCTGGCAGTATTACCGTCATTAGAATTACCACTTACTTGTCTTGGTTTGTCGATGATCAATCCTAGCTCTTCACGGAAACGCCTTTGTACCAGGGTTTTCTTCTCTTGCTTTAGTCGTTTCTTTTCTTCACTTGTGGCTGACCATGTTTGGAAAGACAGATTATAGGAAATATGTAAAATCATTTCCATACAACGAATCCAGGCGTGCAAAGTAGACAGTCCGTATTGATAAGAATCTTCATTTTCAGGCCTAGCTGTCACTTTTGTCAAATCGTTCATTTGGCGTGGAGTAGCTCCACATATTGTACATGTGGAACCCGAAGGCGTATCTGTTAATACCTGAGCTACTTTACCATCTATCATTGTAAGGAAGAGATCATGCTTCACTTGCACTCCCTCACCTTCTTTGTTAATTAATGATGGACTCAAGGAATTTATTTGACCCTTTAT
Organism: Eugnorisma glareosa; assembly: GCA_947578425.1. Lineage (NCBI taxonomy): Eukaryota > Metazoa > Arthropoda > Insecta > Lepidoptera > Noctuidae > Eugnorisma > Eugnorisma glareosa. The sequence goes on along the minus strand of OX387973.1, from coordinate 17,823,581 downwards.
TTCTCTACAAGAGTTTCTTTACAAAATTCTATTAATATAGGCCGGCAAAAACGAACAGATGAAGGTACCGGATTTTGCCAGACAACATCACCTGTTAGCTCGTTAATTAACTTAATCACCAAAGAAGTGATAAATAAATTCGAATCAGAAATAAGTTCAGACTCTTCTGGCAGTTTCTGTTTGTACTGGCTTTGACCGGATGAGCCATCACAGCCCTATTTACTATACAGAAGTAAGTTATTCAATCCATTCCTATAGACTGAATCTATTGTCAATATTCTAGCTGCAGTGTGATCTAATAAATCTTGAAGTCTTACTATTTTTTTTTGCACTTGTGTCTGTAATTTCTATGGCTGAAGACGGTGGATAGCAAGTAGTTTTAACTTCTTGCACTTTGTAATATGGCGGAAGCACAAAACATTTTCGTTCGTTCGTTAAATTTCTCAAGTACAAATATTGTGCTTTCGTTAAATCCAAGTCAATAAATACGCTCAATGCTTCTTCATCCGTTAACATTTTGGTCTGCCTTGCGTCTTCTATGAGACTCGAAAATAAGGTCTTATTTTCACTGTCAGCAAACCTTAATGTTTCCACAAGTTTAGCTTCTGTTCCTTCTCCTATCGAACGTAACCCTTGAAGATATGCATTATAGACGTGTTCAAATCCATATTCATTAAGTAACATTGTATTTTTTCTTCTTTTACTGGATTCTGACAAGTCTGGATAAGATACGCACGGTCTTCCACGTTTCCCAGAAGAAGTAGATGGTGTGGAGATGGTTGTAACGTCTTCAGAGTCCGGTAAAGTTATTGAATATTCTGATACCAACCAATTACTGTTCTTCATTAAAAATGTATCCTTGTTCCGTGAAGCTTCGTTCCAGCGTTTATTAAAAGCGGGAATAATATGTCTTTGAAAATCACTGAGGATGAAACATAAGTTGTCTTCAGATACATGATATTTTTCTTGCAAAACTGTTGATAATGCTTCCAACGATTTTCCTCCTTCGATATACGAAAGTATTATTTCACGTTTAGAACACTTGAAAGTAGACATTTTGAAGAGTCAACAAATGTAATTACACTTCTGTTAATTCACCACTATTTTGTTATTTACAATGGAATGAAACCACTGTTTATATACTATTTGAAATATGAGGGTAGTGTGCATTTTGTTGATTAATATTTTCACAAGCAACATGAGTGCAAAAAAGATAAATGCCCTAATATCAATGATAAATTACAAAACTTACCGCAAACTATTGATGTAAACAGCAACATTTCAAACCGCAATAGATAGCGAGCGGTTTTCCGTTTTCTGACTCTTATCACATTTTTATTAATTACTCCGAAACCCGCAAATATCCGCAGCTGTTATTATTTGATTATGTTTATGGATAGTTCGGCTACAAATCAACATTAAATGTAAAGCAGGGGTAAACGTGGGTAACTGTCAAAAGTCTCGTTGAACTTTAAAAAAACTTTTTTTTCACCATATTTTATTTTGCAATTATTTTAAGGTGAACCTTAACATAACATTAAATACATATTAGCTGTTTCATATTCTTCAAAAGACGAGGTTTCCAGAAATATATAATACATTATACCTTTTCCTGTAACGTATAACAATAAAATCAATTTAAAAGTGATGAAGTGAACGGGCCTGACATGGACGTCCGTCAAAACTATAAAGTTTGTGGTGTTGTAAAAAAATCATTTCATTTAATATTTATAATTTTTTGATATTATAGTCTAGTTTGGTCCTTAAACTATTGAGTAAAATAAAAAAAGCATGCCAGTAGCGACATTGACAAAAACCATTTTTAATCAGCAGTTGTTCTACGATTTTCCATAGTGCGACGCCGCGCTTACGGCTCGCCGACGCCGCGCACGACTTGTAGTTGCCCTTTGAATGACAGCACGTGTGTCAACAGTAGTGTGCGTAAGGGTGGACGAAGAGACGTGAGCTCGGGTACGGAGAGACGTATGCGCGGGGACGACGAGCCGTAAGCGAGTTGACCACGCAACGAACCGCGGTTCGTGAGCTTGTCCCGAGGCGAGGCGATTACGTTATGATTCCGATTAGTGTGTGTTGCAGTAGGGAGTTTATACAAAGAATACTGAATAGCTCGAGATGATACGGTGCCGATCCCTTTCCGATTTGTTATGTGTGCTGAGTCCTTTATACTCACCTCAACACACTCAACTTGACATAATACTTTTACTGTTCATTTCAGAATCAAAAAGCGATGCTAGAACGGCTCCAACAAATCCAAGCTGGTGGTCTACCGAACGGGCTCTCTTTCAAAGACGTGCTCGTCCAATTCGCCAACATGCAGCAGGCTAACGCGGGCCTCATACCGAATAGACCACCAGAGACCATCACCAACAGACCAGAACACCATATAAGACCTGAGAGGAGAGGAAGACCGGAGAGGAACCATGAGGAGGCTCATATATCAGTCAAGCACGCAGAAAGACTGGCTTCCCCAAGTCCTAGATTGCCTCCACCACCGCCTTACCCCGAAATATCCTTACTACCTGTCACCACAAGCCAAGAATCAACACAACAAAATTCCTTACTCCATGGCATCCTCACAAAGGTATCTATTTTTTACAAACAGATCATTTTTATGGCTTGTAGAAATACTCATATCCCAGCTTCCATTAATATTTTATTTTTTTGTATATGGCAATAATGCTTGCAAACTAGCTTGAAATGAGTGTTGCCAACCTTCCAGCAGGCGTTACCTGCGTCTCAGAGTTACTCCCCGACGTTGGCTAAACTCCTCATGTCGCCGGAACGGAAACAGAGTGCGCCAACGTTACCAACTTTCGGTCAGGCCAAGGTACCACTAATGTACGACATTATAACAATTGGTGTGCTGATTGGCCTTGATCATTCCAAATTCAAAATTTAGTTTTTAAGTTATGTTATGGTTTTTAAAGAGTTGGGGCTGTGGTTTTTGGGGTTCTGGCACATTAAAATGCGAGTCTTGAAAAGTTAATGGTATTTAGAGATTTGACGAACTTGAGCCTTAGACATAATGTGGCAAAATCTTGAATACTGCTTAAATTGTTAAGGGCAAGTTAAATAATTTTAACAAGTAAACATAAAGTTGTTTTGATTGACTGTAAAAATAAGTACCTACTTATTTTGTTATACTATATTAATTGGTCTTAACATTTTACAAAAGCTCCAATTCTTTAATATATTAAATTATTTGATTTGATTTTTGAGTCTGGCAATGCTCATTGAAATATAAATGCCACCTCATAATCATAAACCGTAATATCAAATAAAACATTAATTTAATGAGCAATAAGTATTTACACAAAAAACTTGTAACTCCTGTAGGCAAATATATATTATGGACCTATATATCTATTTAGACACATAGACAAAAATATATCCTCTTAACAGAAAATTATACACTTAAATATGTAATTTATTTACATTAAAGACTTTTTGGTCTAGCTTTTTGGCTAAGATTATAAAAAATAAATCAAATTATATTCTGATGTTCTTAAAAAAAAACGACGCTCAATATATATTTTACTCTGATAATTGGTGCTGCGTTTGAAAACCAAATGTTATTTAGACTGGCTAAGAGACTAATCTCACTAGTGCAGAATGCCATGGAGAATATTAGATGAATGAGTTCAACAAGACAGTATACACACACTATGCAACCGAAGGTATGATGCTGGAGATCTGATTATCTACTTCTCTGTTTTAAAATACTCATCTTCATTTTGACGTTCAAAAAGAGCTGAGTCTCAGCCTAATTTTAATAAATGACTTTAATAAAGAAAAAACCTTTTCCCGCCATTCTGCATTAATGTGTTTAGTTCCTAAGGCAGTCGGGCAGCGGCCATCTGATTGGCTAACATGACTGGCTGCGCCCAAAACCGATCAGTTCGATATATATGAACTGTCAAAACAAAATGTTATGCATTGGCTTAGGTTGCACATTAGTCACTATAAATCTTATTATTATTGAGGTTTATTGTACTAACATGATATAAAGGGTGTAACAAGACCCTTAACGAAGCCGAAAGCCACTTATTCTCCCCATCATTGCAAAATTTTTTTTGGTGTAGACCATACCTTCTAGTTACGGAGATATTGGGGGTCAAAGTTACAACTTTTTAATGTTTTTTTTTTAAAATAAGTACATATTTTTAATGTAAGATTTTACCACAACCCTGGTACTATTCAATGCATTCATCAGCATAATATTTTGAGTGCGTTAAATTGAGTCTTAGCGTAAAACGTGATTTTTCACCCCAAAAAAAAGTCAGCAATAATTTTTGCGTAAAGTTACTTAGTTTGATGTACAGAATGCTTGGTTGACGGCTTCGTGAAGGGTCTTGTTACACCCTGTATAGTCTGGCCAGGGGTATCGTGTTATCTAATAAATGGGTTGTGGAGGTCAGACAGGCAGTCGCTCCATGTCGCTGCATCCGGTTAGACTGGAAGCCGACCCAAATATAGTTTGGAAAAGGCCTACTAACAGGGTAGTTATAGGTTTTCTGTGCTGTAATCTGTGATTGCGTTAGAGCATGCTGTCGGTTACAAATTGCACGACACTAATGCATTTGGGTTCTTGCAATAGTTACTTCTTTAACTGTCGATACTGTTATTACTATATGATTAAAGTAACGCCCTCTTTCCCATGGGGGTAGGCAGGAACTACACAACCCCAGTGATTAACAATTTAATCATTGGCGTAATACTAAAATATGGACGACCGTCATTTCAAAATCTACAATCGGAAAAACCTATGTGCTCCTAAGCTTCTACATAAAAAAACCTGAAAATTTTTAAACACAATACTATATTATTAATATATTTTATTTAAAACTAACTATGTAACTCCTAGTACCCTTACAAAGAACTAAAGCTACATCTTGGTGATTCTTCTAGAACTGCGGCGAGATCACGATCACGCCGGTGCAGCCGACGCCGCCGCCAGAACCGCAGCCTGAGAAACCGGAGGAGGTGGTGCAGCTGGTGAGTAACCCTGACTATTACTTAAATTAAAGGGTATATTGTATACAGGGTGAATTTTTCAAGTGGGCGTGGATGGCAAAATCCGAAGAATATCGAAAAATGCTGAAAGGAGTCTCGAGCCCGATTTAATGTAAACTAAAACTGCATCAAAAAAATTGAAATTAGAATATAATGTCGTGAAGATGACTTCGGTTGCGGGTGCCATTTATCAAGGACATTAATTTAAAATATTATAAAACTTTACATTTTCCAATTTTGCCGCATATCATTACTTCCCAGAATTAGATCCCTATTAGCGAGACTATCGAATGGCGTAAGAATACAGTGTTTTTTTTTCAAAACCGACCTGTTCGATTCCTGGTCAGGATTACTGATTTCTCAAAAATCCAATGACGCTTTAGTTTTCATCAAAATGGGGCTCGAGACGCCTTTGAGTATTTTTCGCTATTCCTCATAGTTTCGGATTAGGCCATCCATGCCCACTTGGAAAATTCACCCTGTATAGCCTTGAGGATGTCTAATAGTAAATAACGGAAATCGATCGACTTGTAGGAAATTTACTTATTGTAAGTAATGTTATCATGACTACGATACGTTCACTTTGATGAAAAAATGCTAATTTTGATCAAATGTAAACGTTTAATATGGGTGATTATATTCACTGTTTACGTTCATAACCATTTTATTTGCTTACAACTCGTCGCTATTAAAATCCTAATGGCAAAAAACGGAACTCTTATATATTCGTCCTGTCCGTCCGTATGTCACAGCCATTTTAATTCGAGACTGTTCGCACCATACAGTTGAAATTTAGAGAGATACACCATATTTTAAGAACCGCTACACAAAAGTATAAAGAAAAAAATTGTTTATTTGTCGCAGGGACATGACGTGCATACAAGAATTAAATTAACAATAATCATACAACGCATAACAAATATTATAAATGCACGAAGAATTTTGAAAAAAATTGTTTTGTAGAACGTAAAAAAACTTTTGTGCAAAAAATAAAACCGGACTTCAAAAATCTCCAAAGAGTGAAAAATAACTTGACTTCAGAAGTCGGTGGCACAATAACTGAATTAAACAAACAAAGTCAACTGGATCAGACAAGCCCGCCACACTATTTCCAACCACTACATCTCCTGAGAGCCAGAATCAACAGAGACGACCGCCAGAAAAGCGTCGCGACAATGAAGCTCGACGAAATCCCAGAGAAACTATCTAATTGTCTTGGATCCCGCAACGAAAATTATCAGAAAAGAATAGCGGAGGAGTTAAAATCCCTCCATCATAACAAGCAGGAGACAACAAAACAAGACCAATAGGCACAAAGGGACGTTTACAACTGAGATACGCCCAGTTGCCTAGCAGCACCGATTAAAATTATGATTATTAATGGGTCCTAACTTGCGAATAATAGGTATGGTAAAAACGCTTGAACGCACGGAAATTTGTTGTAGTTTCTACAAGAACCGTATAACTCTGGGTGTAGCTTATACAACATAATATTGCGTTCATTCTGCCAAAGAATACACTTCCATAAGCTACGATACAGTGCGCTGTGCAGTGCGCTCACTCACACAGCATGGCCGGGGTGTGTCGCTCAAGCGCACTGCGGCAGCAGTCATGCGCTCTTGCGGGAGGCAGCGCGCGTGCGCGTCCGCCCTAAACATTTAACCTGCAGCTGCAGAAGGACCATCTTGAAAGCACGTTAAGCCGTTGGTCCCGGCTGTAATTTGTAGATCTTTGACGGTCGTTACAGATATTCAGTGGCCTGAAAGTCTGACAACCAGTCTTACCAAGGGGTATCGTATTACCCACTACTAATTGGGTTGTGGAGGTCAGATAGGCAGTCGCTCCATGTAAAATACTGGTATTCAGCTGAATACGGAAAAACTGGAAGTCGACCAGAGGGCCTAAAATGGAAGCTTTAGCAGAATCATAACATGAATCACGTTAAAAATTTAAAATTCTTAAAATGGTCTATATGAGTATGACTACAAAGTTCATTTTAAGAGTTTTGAATTTTTAACGTGATTCGTATTATGATTTTGATACAGCAGCCATTTTAGGCCCCCAGAACATAGGAAAAGGCTAGACAGATTGTGAGAAGCGAATATCTGATCAACCACTAAGTTAATTAAGAAAAAAAAAACAGAACCCTCGATATCATTTATCAAGAGCTGTCGATAGATACCCCACAGAGTTAGATAAATAGAAAAAGAATTCAACCCTCGCTTGCTTGTATGGGCGCCATTACATTTTACACGTCACTTTCGTGTAAAGGTTCATAGAAGACACCAACTCTCCAAATTTCAACCGTGTGGTCAACAGTCTCGGATTAAAATGGCTGTGATATACGGACAGACAAACGGACAGGACGAGTGTATAAGGGTTTCGTTTTTTGCCATTTGGCAACGGATTCCTAAAAAGGTTCCTGCCTAACTAGTGTATAAAGTTGGAGTACGTCTTATGTTACTCCATAAAAGATTTTGGCTAGGTAGATGATATTTATTATGGGTGATTTTGGAGTATTAAAGTTTGTATGGCTAATGCATACGAGTATATCCAAGCGGCCAAAGTCGCAGAAAAACCTTTTTTTACATACAAACCATACCCATTTCCCCAAACGACGATGGGTCAGTTAACATTGTCCTGAATGCCCTTTTATCTGCACGTCACATGGTCTGATAGACGCTACTGAAGGTGCCTAACTCGTGGCCAAATTCTAGACTGAATCAATTTACATTACCATCTACAATAATTGACAATAACCCACATTAACCTAGCTCCATTTTTCCAGGACGACGAAGAAAGTCCTGCCTCCGAGGGCGAAGCATCGGGCTCTCCCTCGGGCTCCGGGTCGGGCCGGCTCGTGATCGACGAGGGCGGCAGCGAAGCCCCGGCAGAGGGCAGCACGGAGCAGGCCGAGAACAACGACGACGCGCCGCTGTGCCAGGGCTGCCGCCGGAGAGACGCGCAGTTCGTGTGTGCGGGCTGTGCTAACCAGTGGTACTGCAGCCGCGATTGTCAGGTGAGCACTGTGAGAAGAGACCAACGTACCAGCTAGACCAATGTTAGGCTCAAAGAATCAGTGCTTGACCCTAAAGCTCTTGATGTTTAGCTATATCTTCAAATAGGTTGGCCACTTAACCATTTCAAATAATAATTAAATTTAGGTACACACGGCTACACATCAAGCTATACATTTCCAGTATAAGCTGACCTCGCATTGTACGGGAATCCTATACAATGCGAGATCAGCATAAACTGGAAATGTATAGCTTGATGTGTAGCCGTGTGTACTTTTTCCGGGTACCTCTGGAATATTTTTTTTGTAGGTTTTCCTTAGTTACTAACAGATAAAATTAAAGGAAACTTGCTCAAACAATCACAATATGCCGCCGATTATAGCTAAGAAGAATATTTTGAAGATATGCATATCCAAATATTATTATGAATTTGTTTAAAATCCCTATTGGTACTAATTCACATCCGAGTTCCGGGGTGCTACAGAGAAAATTCTGACGGAAAAATTAGTAAACTTACGACCTGTAAACCGAACCCAAGACTTGAATATTAGGAGCGCTTGCTAGCACAAGACCAACGAGGTGCTGAATGTTCCCAAGATAAACGTAATGGGTACATATTTGAATACCTACGGGTAAAATGTCAACGTTCGTAGGTATTTTATTGTTCGACATTCAAAAATGTACCCGCTACGCTGCGGGTGTCCGATTGCCTACAGATAGTTGTTCCGGGTCTGGCTGTTTGTATATGAGAGTTTAAATGTTTGTAAACGCACCCACGATACAGAAGAAATTCCTAGTATGGGGCAAAGTTACAAAAAAAAAACTTATCCTCTTAAATCAAATTTCTATTTCCTCCATTTCAGGTGGCCGCATGGGACGAGCACTCGGAGATGTGTTCGGGCTAACTGCGATAAGTATAGTATGTTATTATATACAGTATAACGCACGCCGTCTACGTACCGTATATAAATATAATATACATTATTATAAAGTTGTATTATACAGTGTAACGCGGCGCTTGCGAGTCTCAACACTTAAATAGACATTTGCCTTAAATCGAATAGTGCGTATATATTGTGAATCTCTTAATAATTCTGTACGGTCGTATTTATAAAGTGTTTGTTTAATGTTTTTTTTTTGTTTTTTTTTTCTTCCGCCTTCTTACTAGAGATCGGATACTCGGATGCCTATTTATCTAAAGTTTGAGTTTTGACTAGCATGGAGTGAGAGTTCGAGTATCATAATTTTAAAGTTGAGGTAATTTTTGCGTATTTCCACAAATTTCTTGCCTAGTTTTAAACAGAATAGAAATACTTATTATTCTTAGGAATAATATTAATACACACTATATGTTCGTTTTTGGAAACCCCGCGAAATCGGTAAAAACAATATATTATACGAAGCCACTTCCACACTTTTGTACCCTTTTTCGGAAAAAAATGTACTTTAGGTAAATATTATGCATCCAAATAACCGATCTCTACTTATTACACACCACCCAGGTTAATTTGTTTTATTAGTCACGTTCATTTCGTTGACTGACATTTGAATTATATTTGCTCACTTTCAGTTATCCATCGTTTAATGCGGAATAAGTATAGTTCTGTTCAAACTTTTTGTCGGCTCGGAAGTGAGCTGCGAGTGACGGTCTGCGCAGGTATAACGGTTCAAACTTTATGTCGGCTCGGTACATCTAACGTAAAGCTGCGCAGATCTCAATTTTATGTATCAGCGGGGCGCAGAGGACGCATCGTCTTGACAGTATAATGCGCAGACTGTCACTCGCAGCTAACTTCCGAGCCACCGTAAAATTTGAACAGAACTACAGGGTGTAACAAGACCCTTAACGAAGCCGAAAGCCATTTGTTCTCCCCGTCATTGCGATATGTTTTTGTTCTAGACCATACATACCTGGGAACCTTCTAGTTTATCTAAATGTTATTAATGTAAGATTTTTACTTTAAACACTTCCACGACCCTCGTACTATTCAATACATCCATCAGCACAATATTTGAGTGCGTTACATTGAGTCCTACCGTAAAACTTGATTTTTCACTCCAAAAAAAAAAGTCGTTTCCCAGAAATAATTTTTGCGTAAAGTTACTTAGTTTGATGTACAGAATGCTTGGTTGACGGCTTCGTGAAGGGTTTTATTACACCCTGTAAAGTAGTGTAAAACGCTTTCGACTGCTAACATTTCATTTATAAGTACCGTCACAATTACTAAAACTTAACTTGTAAAATTTTAAGATACAAAAGGCAGCAAGACGATTGCACCGAAATTGTAAAATTCCCAAGGTTTAATTTCATTTATTGATGTTCCAGAAGTCGTATTAGACGACCAGACATCTCATGTAAAAAATAAACTAATATTCCTCGACTTTAAATATTGTAATGAACTTGTTGAGTAATGTTTAATTTAGTTAATTCAGCACTTTCTTTATGGTTTTAGTAGGACAGGATTCCAAAATTAGAAGATTTACAGGTTTCCTATTAAGGTCCGAGGTAACCCGCGAATTATACTGTTTCTTAAGGTTCTTGCAATTTGCCGGTTTATTTTAATCACATTTAAATATATTTTTAGTAAATACGTGGTCGCTCACAATGGGAGGATCTATAGATCAATCAGAAGGCTTAAAGTCACCCAAAGGGCAATGGAGAGGGCTATGCTCGGAGTTTCCTTGCGTGATCAAATCAGAAATGAAGACATCCGCAAGAGAACCAAGGTTACCGAGGTAGCCCAAAGAATTGCCAAACTGAAGTGGCAGTGGACAGGGCACATTGCTCGCAGAACGGATGGCCGATGGGGCCGAAAAGTTCTGGAGTGGCGACCACGAACCGGAAGACGATGCGTTACGTAGGTGGACCGATGACCTGGTGAAGGTTGCGGGGATCCGCTGGATGCGAGTCGCACGGGACCGGTCAGAGTGGCGACACTTGTGGGAGGCCTATGTCCAGCAGTGGACGTCTTTCGGCTGAAATGATGATATTTTAATCAACATACAACGTGACACAGACCTGCAAATTGCAAAAAACGTAAAAAATAATGAATTTCACGGACTACCTTGGAGCTTCCACCTTAAGGAAGGTTTTTATTACATTTTCAAATTAGCGCGACTGCTAACATGAGGCCCTGGGTTCGAGTGCGGGTTGGGAGGTTATTGGGGTCGTGCATGAGGAATTTCTTTAAACGTTTTCTAGTTATTTACTACCTCTGTATCCGGTACTCCTCCCATTTCTTCAATAAAATCAGAGACTAGTAGAAAAATAATCGGCCAAGTGCATGTCAGACTCGCGCTAAAAAACATATCTTAATGAGGGCTATCGTTTTTGAGCTCACCAGATGGCACCATTGTCGATTAAGGTCCTGTCAACAATTCTATTTTATACTATAAAGTACCAATAACTTCATGAAAAGTTTATTTTATTACGTATAAAAACAAAGTGTAAACTTCAGGTTCATATATTTACAATCTTCTCCATAAAATTAACAAGCATGAAACATTTAAAAATCATTTTATCTCCAAGTACTGAAAATTAAGATTCTAAGTTGCTACTTAAAATCTTCAAGTTTTAATTAATCAGGAATGGCCCAATCTAGACCACAATCTTGAATATTTGTAAAATACGTGTTAAAAAAGCACGCAAAGCGTGAACTTTCTATGACATCTGACATTTCGGTGCCCCCGCGCTACACTAGCGCCTCTAGCGGCGAATTCATACGCGATAGCCCCCATTAGCGTCAACTATGTATGTATGGGGACACCCTTTTTATAACTTTTTTTTTTTGAATTTTTCCTTTATTTGTGCTCTAAGGCGTTGCTTTTTGCCAATTTTCATGATTCTAGGTCAAAGGTATAGGTTTTGATCCCCGTTAACTTACAAGTTTGATTTTTTCATTGCTCCAAGGGGTAGCAGACCTGAGTATTTGGTATTAATTTCAGCTTGATACCGCCACGCATTCTTGAGAAAAAGGGTCTTAACAGACAGACGGACAACAAAGTGATCCTATAAGGGTTCTGTTTTGGCGATTGAGGTACGATACCCTAAAAAAAACAAAATGTCTGCAGATCCTATATTTACGACTACGAGTCTACTCTACATATTTTTACGCCTTATCCTGTCGCAAGTTATAAACCCAGCTAGCCTTAGCCTTTATCGTTTACAAACGTATGTATATTTTATCCTGTGTACTAAGGGCAGCTTTCAATACTAAATCAAAGATTACTCAGCAAAATATATAGTGTCCTAAAAATGATATTCCTAGTAGAAAGGCCGTATTAGCTGTGTCATAAGCCTAATATTCGTTTAATAACTAGATATAGTATAGAATATACAAATATTTATGATTTCAACAACTATCTATTAAATTATTCCTTCTTTTTGGGAGTACTGAATGGCTGTATTAAGAAAGAAATTCGAATGGCTGACATTGATGACCTCATTTGACATGGCCGCCATTTTCTTTTTTTTTTTGTTATCAGTTTTTTTTTTTAATAATTATGGCCCCGTATGGCTCGTTTATGGGACTCGGACATAACTGGCGAAATATGGGTGTACTATATCATAGGAACAGCTGAACAGCTCTGCTCTGCTAGCTCTGCTTAACCAATATAATTGGGGAATGTCTTTTCTTTGGTTTTATTTTTTGACAGCCTCTGTCAAATGACGTCTCGACGTGACGTGACGTGACGTTTTTTTTTTTAATAATTATGGCCCCGTATGGCTCGTTTATGGGACTCGGACATAACTGGCGAAATATGGGTGTACTATATCATAGGAACAGCTGAACAGCTCTGCTCTGCTGGCTCTGCTTAACCAATATAATTGGGGAATGTCTTTTCTTTGGTTTTATTTTTTGACAGCCTCTGTCAAATGACGTCACAAATGTCATGCCTCTATTTCCGTTTCTGAATATAAGTGCTAAAATGACCACTATTGTTTAGAGGATAAGGTGCACATTTGTGTATTTATTTTGTTCCTAAGGTAAACAATGAATGTTCGATTTTATTTCGTATCCAATCTTTTTGACCAACACTTTTGTGCAAGAAAAGCATTATTAAATTGACTGATGTTTTCAAATCTACAGAAAACTAAAAAAAAAACGTTTCTTTTGTTAGCCACCAAGCTATAATTATAATTAATATTTATTATTTTAATATAGGGCTATATAAAAATATGACATTGCTATGATTTTAGTGTTGTCAAGACATCAAGAATGGGTATCGTAGAGTGTAAATAAAAAAAAAAACATGCATTCATTTTTGTCGCAATATTTTTTGTCAACTGCAGGGGGCCTAAAATGGAACCTTTATCAGAATCATAATACGAATCACGTTAAAAATTTAAAACCCATAAAATGGACTTTGTGGTCATAACCATAAAGACCATTTTAAGAATTTTAAATTTTTAACGTGATTCATATTATGATTCTGCTAAAGCTTCCATTTTAGGCCCCCAGGTCTAGACACAATTACGCGAATTGTTTCGTATTTCACAGTTGTTATCAAAAGCATCTAGATTTAATTGCCTATGTTTTTGGCTTTTTTGTAAGTGTCTCAAAATATATTTAATATAATATAAACAAATTAAGTTTTATTACAATGCGAAACAGTTCGCTTAGACGTGTCTGACAGTAACTATTAACATAACATAACTGGCGGAATGTGGGTGTAACATAAAAGGTATTATAGGTACACCTCTGCCTAGCCCTTCAGAAAGTACAGGCAGTGATGCAATGCTATCAATCAATATCAATTTACATTTACAGTATATCTTGTCTCAATTTACTCGCAATAAGTAGAATACAATGCCAAAAAAAAATACTGTTTGTAAAAAAAAAAAGCATTTTCAGCCAATCACGTACACCCACTACCCTAAATATTAGGCCATTCCTTAAATAATTATGTATAGAAACACAGTGTTAGATATATTCATTATTTATGAGCGAATAATTACGGATAACGTGTGCGTTCTGAATTATGCCAATACTTTAACTGTAAGATCGTTGCGTAGTTTTCAAATCAGCCTACGATTTCTTAGAATTAATTGACTTTTGTAAGCAATATCTATGTGTAAGATTGCAATTCTTTTTATCAACTATTGGATTTTACGAGTTCGGCTCTGAGTCGAGAGTTGAAATTCCAACGATGCAATAATATTGAGATAGATATTTGGATGTCATCTAGTGTTAGTTGAAACTGAAGACCTCGTTGCGCTTGGCCTGGCATCGTGGCACAGCTCAATTACAGTCCCTCTGTTTAGACGCCAGTGACCGCTTTCACAATCACAAGGCGGCACTTCCTATTTGAATGCATACCAGCCGCTCAAGTCGATCTTTAGGTTAAGCCGTGCTTGCCTAGGTTGGTCTGTGGATGGGTGACCGCCCATTACATACCTACCGAGATTCCTCTGTGCCTCGGAAAGCACGTTAAGCTGTTGGTCCTGGCTGTCAATTGTAGATCTTTGACAGTCGTTACAGGTAGTCAAATGGCCCGAAAGTCTGACAACCAGTCTTACCAAGGGGTATCGTATTACTTAGTACTAACTGGGTTGTGGAGGTCAGATAGACAGTCGCTCCATGTAAAATGCTGGTATTCAGCTGTATTCGGAAAGACTGGAAGCTGAGCCCAACATATTTGGGAAAAAGCTAGGCTAGATGATGATCTAGTGTAAGTTTAAACTGGCATTCGTTATTATTGTATAGAACTTAATTCATCTCCGTGTACATAAATCCAATTCGGTTCTTTTCGGGCGTTTCCGTTTACTACGAACTATTGACGAATCAGCGTTGTGAATTAATTTTTTTATAACTGCAATTTATTTTTTCTCTTTTTCTGTTTTTCGTATAATAACTGGTATAATTCAAAACACAGCGTTCCTGAAGTGTGTATTATATAAAACATTAAGCAAAATACTATAAGTTAGCGTATAGATCGTAAGATTAATGTAATTATGTGAAAATAGTTCTTTTGGACTTATATAAATCTGAAATAGAAATCAAATTATTTTATAATAAGCATGGTATTTGACTGTGTGAAATATCTGTTTGTTTTTTCCTATTATTCAAGATGACGAGTGACTTGCTATACTGTTTGCTTGCTTGGGGCAAATGTGAGGTAGCCTTTGATTATATAATGTCTAGATAGAGCATCAAATGTGCGCAAACGTGTCAAAAAATATCAGCCAACTGTTGGCTTATAAGTTCGCACACGGAGACAGACACGCATAGACTATTGTGTCTCTACACCGGCTGCACGCACGTTTGAAATTGTTGCCTCGTTTATTTTGTTTTCATTGTAGGGCGACGCTCCAACTGGGCATTATATAATCAAAGGAGGTAGCTTCTCCTGTTAGTATGGAGGGAAGTGGAAATTATGTGTTTCCTACTCCTCCGCTATTCTTTTCTGATTAATTTCGTTGTGGGATCCAAGACAGTTATATTGTTCCTCTGGGACTTCGTCGAGCTTCACTGTCTCGGCGGTTTCCTGCCCGCGTAGCATGACCACCGTAGAAGCGGGTTTTGTCGACGAAGAATTGAAAAAAATGACAGATTGGGGAAAGATTTCTATCGTCGCAAGCATGGTGATGTTAGAAATGAATGACAAGACATGTCAAATTGTATAGAAAGAGCTTTGTCGATTCTTGGTAGAATAGAGATAGTATTTCCATGCTACGTGGGCTGGCTGGTGGTCGCCACTGTTGAATCTCGCTTTCAGGAGTTGCAGTGGTTTGGGAATACTGTGGTGTCCAAGTTCCATATAAAAATGTGAGGCAGCTCAGATTCGTACAGCTGGGGAAACAGATTGACTACCAACGTATGTCGTGTACACATTAACACTGCAAATGTACGCAGAGTGCCAATCAGTTAAGAAAAAAAACTCTGACTGTACATGTGCAATTCTTAAATACTGTTGGCCTCGGTGGCTGAATGATAAATTCATGACTGTCTGTATTTATACTAGGTCTCTCCTATATAAAAGGACGCAGTTGGATTTACAACCCTCGGTTCAGCACTGAAATCCAGCAGTGTACTCTTATTCAAGCTATCGTTTAAGTGTCCTCTGTTATTAATATAGAGAACAGCCATTGGTCTCGTTCACACAGTCTAATACGTAATAAAAATCGAAACATAACATAAGGGTTTATTTTCTACAATAATGAACATTAATCGAGTATTATATTGTAGTATAAAGGAGCGTTCTAATTTTTCTACACTATGTGCAGTGCCAAAATATATCCTTTGGGTAAAGTTGGCAATGTCCTTTTTTGATTGACTGGGCAAAGTGAGCACTTGTATAGGTGTCTAGTCTATTATAACTGTGAGGGACACATTGGCTTACTTTGAGAGATCAAGAAGGGAAAAGTTGGGAGTACTCAAACTCCTTAATTTTATATTCAACAATTTGCAGAAAAAAAATTAAGGTCGAGAATTTACTTTCAGATCTTTAAAGCATTGTCAACTTTACCCATTTATCTAACTAGTTTATTTTCAATCAAACCTGACGTTTTTTTTATTTATTTACAGTTAATTTTTATCTTTAGGTCTCAAATTTGGAAAATATTATATCCCATGGAGGGTTTTTTTTTGTTTGTAATTATAGTTTACCGGATTATCAGTAAAAATGGGGCATCTAGTGTTCAAATACTGTTTTAAACTGTGGCGTTGAGAAATTTTTCAATATTCAACTCAAATCCTCGCATCAACTTTCTTCACTCTTGACAGAAAGACGACTTGAAACGATAAATAAATAAATTATACCAAAATGTGCTATAATACCAGACCAGTAAGTTCCTTTTCAGTTATCGCAAATCATGAAAAAAAAATCCGTGTTACGATCCACAGAGCCCGATAGATAGGATCATCGAGGGAACATTTGAATCATGAACGATTTATAATTCATACTGTAAGGTTTATTAGTAGGCTTCGTTCACTTGCACTAAATGCTGTATAGTTTGGCTATTGGACCACTTTTACACGGGCTTAAATGTTGCCTCGTCTGTGTTCTTCTGTATTTTGTTTTGCGCTGTAGAATTTTTAACCGAGTGTGCAATTTCAGGCCATACGGCATGGAAAATTGCAAGAAAGACACGGTTGCGATTGTGTCAAGTGTAACTAAACGTTCGTTTGTTATATAAAGGTGCCTCTCCATATATTTTGGCTTCAGTGTTGTTCAGTTGAAACGCCACAGTGTCTCAGAATGTCTTCACATCGACTCGTATGCTCGTGTCTGTAACGCTAGTCACGTTTTTTGTTACCTTATATAACTGTTTATGTATTTTGTAACTTATGTGTTATATAAGAATAAATCACTACTGTATTTGATGATGGTGTTTTTCTTTTGAACCCTATAATATGCCCTGCGTCATCCCCACTATGTTGGGATCGGCTGCCAGTCTACCAGATGCAGCTGGAGCTGAATACCAGTATTCTACATGGAGCGTCTGTATGTCACCACCACTATCCGTGTGGCTGACTCTGGCTTGGCCACCATCAGGGATTTTAATTTTGATAACACAAATATTTAGTCGCTAATTAGTCGAAATTAGTCGCCAAATATCAGATTTAGTCGGTCACTGGTTCAAAAGTTAGAAGGGTTTATAGGTGGCCGATCTGGAGAGAGTCTCCCCAGCTTGGCCACATTTATATCTCAAAAACTAGGATACCTAACGAAGATCTGTTTTCTCCCAGATTTAGTCGCTAATTAGTCGAAATTAGTCGCCAAAAATCAGAATTAGTCGATCACTGGTTCAAAAGTTAGAAGGATTTATAGGTGGCCGATCTGGAGGGACTCTCCCCGGCTTGGCCACATTTATATCTCAAAAACTGGGGCACCTAATGAAGATCTGTTTTCTCCCAGATTTACTCGCTAATTGGTCGAATTTAGTCGCCGAGTCACAGATTTAGTCGGTGTGTTATTAAAAAGATATTAAAGTAATAAATTTCTCCATACATTGGTACAAGCATGTACAAAACACTTTAAGTAGTTTCTAGACAATACGTATTATGTCTTAAGACGCTACCCCGACCAAACGACCTTGAGTATTCGGTCCTTCTCTGTCCCGTTGATAAGTCTCGCTCTGTCTCGCTCACTCCGCCCGCGCATTTATCTCAAAATCCACAAAAAAATTGGAATTCTTTTAATAAAAAAAGATAAGCGATCTTTTCAAATAAAATAAAATGTGGAATATTTAGATTTTTAAATTATCTATCCATTGGTGTAATTCTTAAATTAACAGAACGTCAACTTTAGCAAAAGAAGCATGCTATCAATAATTTTAGAACATTTTTTACAAGGAGATTTTAAATGTATTTATAACACATAAAAATAAATTAAAATGTGCAATAAACTAACAAATAAAATGCTTTTAGATATAGTTAATTACGCTTCATTACTGAGTTAATAGCCTCTGAATAACGACAAAAAACGCGGTTTTGCCGCGGGGATCGCCTTAAGGTGGAATGTTTGTTTCTAAATAAACCTAAATATATAGTTATTCTTTGTTATTATATATCTACCAAAAAAGGAAAGCAAGCATTACCTAGAAACAGATCTACAATTAATTTTTTTTTTGTAGCAAAGGTTGTTTGCATCAATAAAGTTATTATTATTATAGAACAAAATGTGGAAGTCGCTAGCAGCAAGATCGCTGCGCTCCTGTGCGCTCCGTTTCATTTATGTATGGTAAGTAAGAAAGAGATAGATGCGCGTGTACAGATGAACTACGAGTACTGCGAGTTGCCCGTGACGTAAATTAAAGTCAGCCAGTATAAAGTGGAACTTGTTAAGAATAGTTATGAACTCAAATAATACCGGTTTATTTACCAATGTGTGAGTGTAGATAAAGCAGTGTATGAAACTGCACATAACTAATTATATCTGTGTAAATATGGAGAAGTCTTTGGGTAAGTTTGAAATTATATATATTATTAATGCAAACAATATAGTAGGTAAGCAAAATTATCTAGTAATTTAACATTCAGTTATTATGTAATTTGAAAAAATTCCAGTGGATGAGATATTTGTATTAAAAAAGCTATTTACCTAGATTAATCTCACATTCGTACATAGCCATGTTTACGTAGGGCTGCGGCTGATCTACGTAGGTAAACATGGCTAAGTATGAATAAATTCTATGACTATTTAAGTACAAAACTTAAAATTCTACGTAAATTAACTAGTAGCATTTCTTTATCTTTGTTTTTTTAGTACATAAGATACTTTTTATTGCGGGAATATGTTCACTAGGGATAATTTTCGATATTCACACGGGCGGAGCCGCTGGCAGAAGCTAGTATATTATAAGTTCAAACTGTGTGTGGTATATCAGGGACGATTCACACCGGAACAGCAGCGACCGGCAGCAGCAGGCAGCGAGGCCAGCGTCACCGCGGCGGCCGGGCGGCCGCGCTTTTCCTCCTGACACCACACGTCTATTCTCCTCTTGACCAGTTTAGCTTCTAAATAGTGATGTTAATATACTCAGTTGGTCCCTTATTTACTTTCAGAAACCATCTAAAATGTCAAGACGCGGTCGCGGGTTTAAAGTTAACTTAGATAGCCAGAAAACCGTATATCTTGAACATAAAGATGTACTTTACCCAATACAGCCAAAAAGAAATGATGCAATTTATGATCTCCTGTTTAATAAATTTGACAAACAAATGTCTAAGGATGCAATATTTCTTAGCATAAAGAAAAACCACGCACTTTTTTTTGGTTCAAATGTTAAACAAGAGGAAGAAAGAGAAAAACAATCGATTTCGAGTAATGAACTCGTGTTGGAGACAGAATTTTCAACCAGAACGTCATCTGCCGGAGATAATTATGTATTGAATGAAGATTTGGAAAACCAAACAGATAGTGAAATTACATTTTCTATAGTTATAGATGCTTATCAGTGGCGAGAAATAGAGCCTACAAAATATTACTATTACCGCAATGATCCCAAAATACCCAATTCACGCTACAAGTCCGCAAGAAGATTTCAAAAACAAAAGTGGACTACCATTCTTCGACAAGAAATTTGGAAACAGAGCAAGAACGAATGTAAGGTACCTGAGGGTAATAAGGCCTACCTAATTTCGATTCGCTTTATTTATTCATTGCTTTAAAATAGCATTTTTTTAAGGTCGGCCAGTATTGCTTCTTATAAATCTAAACAGACGTAGAAATGAAATACATGTGTATAAGCGTCATATTTTATATTACAATTAAAACAAAAATCACGTACAAGGTAGCCTAATAAGGCCCGGGTTGTTTATTAACGCCCTACCCGTTTTCACGTTGTCGGAAAAATGTAAAACCATCAGAAATGATTCACTAATCATATTTAAACTGTAAGTACTCATCGTTGTTTAGTTGTATTAGGTATTATTATTTCTGTGAGAACACAATTTTAATCAAAATCGGTTCCCTTTAACTGAGTAGGCTTAATTGCGCGATGCACATGGGCCTTATTAGCCGCAATTT
Source organism: Eugnorisma glareosa (assembly GCA_947578425.1). NCBI lineage: Eukaryota > Metazoa > Arthropoda > Insecta > Lepidoptera > Noctuidae > Eugnorisma > Eugnorisma glareosa. Next base: position 17,803,056 of record OX387973.1, on the reverse strand, counting down.
TAATAAGTCTAATTATTAAGAAATTGTTGAGATATAATTTATATACTGAATTGGTGTTAGCTTTTAATTATTATTTTGTACGTTCCCTTTAATAACCAAGACGTTTACACTGTTGTAAGTCCATTATTTTTCAGATAGGCGTTATTATACTCCAGGCGTTATTTGCCTCCGGTACCTTATATGGATATTTAAAAAAAACAGAGTTCAACCAAATGGTCACATTCTTTGCCAAGGCTATTGCAAACTATGCAAAGCAAACCTCAATATTTATTACTCTGAAAACTGCTGCACATCATCCGAAAATTTTTATGAAATGAAATGTTCGATAACAAATGTCAACAAAAATTATAAACACGATAAATCTGTAAAAGTTAGGGTAACAAAGTACCATAAGCAACAGTTAGAAGAAACTTTAGCAAAAAACCATCCAATAATTACTAGAAATTTGCTAGCTAATCAACACATGGAAATAGGTGATGTAGAACCACCTATTATACCAAATATAGGAGCTCTACAAAAAATTAGAAGTAGGATGAAACAAGCTCCCTTTCTTCACTCTTCACCTGTGTTATCAGTTTGGTGTATGGCATTTACACCACCATACAATGAAACTATTCGACAAATTTCCATATTTCCTTTTTTTATTCTGTACTGGTCAAGGGAACAAAATTATTTTTATAATTTATTTTCTAGATCAGAAAGATATATTAGAGTGTCAATAGATGCGACTGGTTCTGTTGTCAAAGGAACTGTATTACCAGAAGTCAATATCTTTACAAAAAACGCAAACAAACAGAAAAAAACACGTGTTTTTATACGTAATGATGTGCTATCGTGAAGATGGTAGCAGTATTCCGTTGTGCCATATGTTATCTGAAGTTAATACGCAAGAAAATATTAGTATGTTTTTAAAGCAGTGGTTGAGTGGTAAATCCGCACCAAATGAATGTCTCTGATGATTCTGCTGCAATATTAGGTGCTGTTGTAACAAACTTTACAGGGTTTATTTCTACAAATAGCTATTTACAAAATTGCTTTAACATATTAGAAGGCGACAACAATATTAGGATACCTTGTTACATTCGTCTCGATAAATCTCATTTCGTTAAAAATCTGTATAGACAATCATGCTTCGAACATGTAGATAATCGTGTAAAGAACTTTTATGTTAGATGTGTCTTATTACTTAGGCAAACTGCAAATTATAGCCAATTAAAAAATATTTTGGATGATATTATAACACTCGCCTTGAACAGATATGGTGGGTTAACGGACCAAAACAAGGTATCCAGGTGTAGTAATGCATTATTGAAATTACAATCAATAATTACGAATTTAGAAACAATACCTAGTGACATGTCTAAAGAGGATATAACAACTGAATGTATAGAAGAATATGATGATATAGATGAAAACCCTTTGATAAGGTTTTGTAAAAACGTACAGACACGAGAAACAATATATAATGAAAACATAACACCGGATTTTGATAACGAAAACCTTTACTATTTCCCTACTTTTCTAACATATTTATATAGAATTAAAAAAAAAATACCTTTAAGGGGTGAAGTTATGTCTGAATATTTTTACTTATCCAAACCTAATCCATCAAGTACAAATGTAGAAAGTTATTTCAAAGACATAAAAACTCTTTTAATGGATTCTAATAGGGAAAGATTAAGAATTGATGATTTTTTAATCAGGCATATAACACAAGTAAAAGGTTGCCTGAAATTAGCCATTAGTGATTTAGGACAACATAGAGACAACACACCTGTCAAAAAAAACATTATAACTTTAGAAACAGATGATCGCAAAAGCTTCGAACAAGAGTCTGTATTTTTGGACGTTCCATCTACCATGGAAAATTGGAAAGGACAGATGAAACCTAAATCAAAAAAACCTAAATCAATCCATATTTTAAAAAATGGCTCTGTAACTAATTCGTATGTACAAAATGTTGACACCTTTAATACTTGTGCTTTTGATAGTATATTTCAAAGTTTGGCTATAGCTTATGTTGATCGACCCCATGTTAAAAAACATATATTAGAGAATAAGGATGTTGCAATTTGTCAAATTATTCAACAAATAGTTGAGAACAGTGGGGATAAAACCGAGTTATATAGAAACAGAACTAAATTATTATTAAAGCACTTTCGGACAGAGGATGACACGTTTCACCAACTTGTTAACTGCGAATGCAATACGTCCAAAATTATTGATCACATTCTCTATCCACTATTTTATAGCACAATGCGCCAAAAAAAATGCACTAACGAGCGGTGCTCTAGTCAGAGTAATTTATTAAGAAAGTGTCAGTATTTACCGATTAATATCGATGTAATAAAAAAAGATGGCATTTCAGCATTATCCAAATCGATTAAATTAACAATCGAGAAAGAAAAAGGGATGTGCTCTGATTGCGGCAAGCAAGTGAGATTTCATTACTACTTATCGTCTATTTTATTTATTGAAACAACTGGTATTTCTCAAATTAATCTGACTAACATACCAGTGACTATTACAGTAAAAAAACAAAAGTTTTCTGCTTTAGCGGTGATTGAGTACATACCTGGTGCTATAGGTCATTACAGAAGTTGGTGCTACCGAAAGTCTACAAAAACTTGGGAATGCTTTGACGATTTGCAAGATTTAATTTCTTTACCTTCCACAGAAATAATACCGCATAACTTAATTTACACGTTGTAAGTAAACTCATAAAAATAAATAATAGATACTGTGATTAAAATTTCTACTGTGATTAAAATGTATACTGTGATTAAAATTTATACTGTGATTAAAATTTATACTGTGATTAAAATTACTATTTTAATAAAAAATTATGTAAGGATTGTAAGGATTTAAGTAATAATACTGCTATTAAATATTGTTAAGGTTATTATTATGGTTAGTGCAAAGATTTGATATTGTTTTTTGTTTTTATTGTTGTGTTTATACTATTATTATCCGCGACAGCGGACGCTGGGGACGAGCCTTCGTTATTTTTAACATTTTACTGTAAGTTCAAAAAATGTTAAATAATAAATAATTTTATATTTCGACAACAGAAGTTTTATTATACTAACCTTAATTAGAGCCAAATGGTGTCATATTAGGTATTAGATACCTAATATATATATACAGATAGGTATATACATCTTTGATTTAAGAGCGCTGGGTTCCCGTGCTAGCATAGTATTAGGTAGATACATCATATATTCTTATTTGGAAACAGAAGTTTTATTATTCTAACGTAATTTAGGCCTTAACATTATAATTTGGTAAAACAGTTGTATGCGACTGTACATCTTGACACCAAATAGGCCAAGAGCCAGGTGTAATGTTTTCAAAGAAAATTAACCTACTCTAACATAGCAATTTATAACATAAACAAAATTATTTAATTGAGAATTTATATCTCTCTGACATTTCTAATGATTTTAGACCGATAAAACGAGAAGTATATTACACATATTAACAGAAATATTTTTATCTTGGCAATTTTTCGTTATCTTTTCGATCTAGCTCTTGGACTATACCTTAAAAGTTGAACTCATTTTATCTTCTAAACTAAGACCCGACTAAATCTGTGACTCGGCGACTAATTTCGACCAATTAGCGAGTAAATCTGGGAGAAAACAGATCTTCGTTAGGTGCCCCAGTTTTTGAGATATAAATGTGGCCAAGCCGGGGAGAGTCCCTCCAGATCGGCCACCTATAAATCCTTCTAACTTTTGAACCAGTGATCGACTAATTCTGATTTTTGGCGACTAATTTCGACTAATTAGCGACTAAATCTGGGAGAAAACAGATCTTCGTTAGGTGCCCCAGTTTTTGAGATATAAATGTGGCCAAGCCGGGGAGAGTCCCTCCAGATCGGCCACCTATAAACCCTTCTAACTTTTGAACCAGTGACCGACTAAATCTGATATTTGGCGACTAATTTCGACTAATTAGCGACTAAATATTTGTGTTATCAAAATTAAAATCCCTGATGGTGGCCAAGCCAGAGTCAGCCACACCCACTATCCAGCAACTGAGAAGTACGCCAACCCAACCCCTGGTAACAAGATTTATCTCTTTTCGAAAATTTCACTTTGCGGCATTGAACATTGGAATCTGTATAAAGATAAAAAGCTCTGCGCTGCAGTCACCGGTCTGAGCTGGCATTTATTCGTCAAGTTCATAACTACCACAACGAGCCGTTTGGTCAATGCATAGTTTACTTATTAGGCTATTTTGATTAATATAATTACTAACGAAACGCCCCAGCTTCGCACGAGTGCAATGTTATTCATATGAACCTTCCTCTTGAATCACTCTTATCTATTAAAAACCGCATCAAAATCCGTTGCGTAGTTTTAAAGATCTAAGTTTACATAGGGACAGACAGCGGGAATGGTATTACTTTTTTATATTTTGTATGAAAGACATTGGAGATTTAGTCCCTCCAATTTAACGGTCACGGGAAGTGACTTTGTTTTATACTATCTAGTAATAGTAATGGGCATTTCTTCAAGTGTTGCTTAGTACCTAGTGTTTGTAATATAAATAAAAAACGAGTATATAAAAATAATCAATTTTAATGAGTCTTATTACATGTAGCTAACATTTTAACACACAAGTTAACATTTATGTATTTTCACATGTAGGTATCCAAAAACAAATTATAAAATTTTCATCAATTATTGTAAGTTTAAAATCCACATAATGTAGGTTTTTTAACAAATACAAATAGAATATAATTTTATTAAATGTTTGACAATGTTGTTTACAATTACAAATATATTTTTCAATACATATGAAATATGAACTTATCGAGCGGCGGTGTTATGAAATGTCGTAAGAGACTGGAACGTACTGTTGTGATTAGCAATGTTCCGCTTAGTGCAAAAAGTTGAAAATCCTTTAGCAAGCTCAAGTCTCTACCGCTATTTCATACTTCCACTATATTATGCCGACAGCGCGTGGTGATATTCTCTTAAAAATAACGATTAATAGTCAATAATAACTATATAATGCATTGATTACAACTTAATTTCGAATATACAAGAAATAAGGCACAAAAGAATCCTGACTAGTTTTGGCGTGTTCAGAAAGTATAAAGCATTCAAATATGATCCTTGTACTCCTTCAAATAACGTGCATATTGGTATAAGCAAATGTAAACAATTGTTTTATACGAATATGAACTTTAAAATCATGTGAATAAAGTTCATATTTGCATAAAACGCTTATTTTACATAGAAAAAGTTAACGTGAGGTTGGTGAATCCTTAGAGCCCTTTTTTACGGATGGAAAATACATCAAATGACCCCTCCTCCCACTATTCACTGTTCCTTCTTATAGATCACACTCATGACAGTTGCAGAAGTAGCTTTTATTTTTAGCAAATTAAAAGAGGTTCTCAATTATGCGCGTATTTGTTTTTTGCAGTAGCGCTACATAGCTCGCAAACGTTTTGAAGTTGCCACTCGCATACCACGCCACGCACGCGCGTTGTCGCTTATCACAAGCACAAATGTGTGAATTTACACTCTGAACACGCCCTAAAAATTAAAAAAAAAAACGTAAGTAAGCTGACGAAAAAATATTTGGATAATAATAAAAATAACCGGAAATGCTGACTATAGCCGGCTCAAGTATATAGATTAAAAAAAAAAAACAAACAGCATATTAAACATACATTCAACAAATATACAATTAACAGATTATTTTATTAAACTCGACTAGACACCACAAGATGTAATTCCAAAAAATCTTAATTTTTTTTTAAATATTCTTCTTACTGATTCCTGTGTACTTTGATGTTATAGTGTTATTTCAGTAATGAAATCAAAGAATCGGTGGGTTTTAATTTAAAATTACACTGTATACAGGGTTAGTTTCCAAAGACCAGCCAAATTCTCAGATATGATGCAGTACATCATTTGAGCTCTCCCCCCACATGGAAATGTTTCATCGGTTATTTAAAAAAATCTGCTGTTTCATACAAAAGTGCAATATCTGGAACAGCACGGTAAAAAAATATGGAACAGCAGATATTTTATTTAATAACCCATGAAAAATTTCTATGTCGGGGCTCAGAATGATGTCCGCATCATACCTGAGAATTTGGCTGGTCTTTGGAAACTAACCTTGTATTTTAATCAAGTTGTGTTTTGGGAAGTTTCAACGCAACAAATGTTGCAAAGCAACTTCTTTAAAATTTTATTAATAGATTTGCATTGAACAATTATTAAAACAACATACTGTAGCAATCCTATTTAAAATCTGCGTTCAACTAAGCAAAAATGTACTTTATAATGAATATGTATTTTTTTCTTTGGTTTTCTCTGTTACAACAGAATTACACTTGCATACATGTTACACATAAGAATAAAAATATTTAGCACCTTTACGGATTGACCGGTCAATATGTACATTTTTTTAAAACTTTATTTATAAAAATATGTAAAAACTAAAGAAGATTGAGCAGTTTTTGAACTTGTAAAACTAAGTCAAGGTATAGCGTAAACACACGCTTAACTTTAGGTGGAGTATAGTAAAATGGTATTATTTAAAATTCAATATAGAGGTTATACAGGGTTAACATAAATTGGCTGACGAAACTCTTAGCCCTAAAGTTTTTTTTTAACTTATCCAGAGGGTAACAAGACTCTTAACGAAGCCTTCAACCAAGCATCCTGTACATCAAACTAAGTAACTTTACGCAAAAAATATTGCTGGGAAACGACTTTTTTGGGGCAAAAAATCACGTTTTACGGTAGGAGTCAATGTAACGCACTCAAAACATTGTGCTGATGGATGGATTGAATAGTAAGGGGGTCGTGGAGATATTTAAAGTAAAAATCTTACATTAAAAAGCTTGTGAAAACGTTTGAACTTTATCCCCAATATCTCCTAACTAGAAGGTTCCCAGGTATGGTCTAGAACAAAATAATGATCCCAGTGTCGGGGAAAACAAGTGCCTTTCGGCTTCGTTAAGGGTCGTCCCTTTATTTCAAGAAATTACAGTAGTTCCAGCCGTTCACCATAAAGGTAGGTAGGTAATTGAAATACGTGTTATTGGGGTTTTCCATAACAAATTTCTCAGTGGTAGCCAGGAGTTTGGATTTTCTGCCCGATAATAGGCTCGCCCCCTATTGCGATTGCGAAATGTGGGTGTACTAAAGCACAGCGCTGTCTAAACAAAGTGTCTGAATATAGGAGTGATGTTGTTTTATCCAGGGCTTGGAACCGGTTTTGAAATACCGGTTAATGTTGTCCATAAACCGGTTATAATATCGTTCTTCGATTAACCGGTTAATTACAAAAACGGTTTAGACTAAACCTAAATCATTTTGGATACCGGTTTTTGCAGAAAATATAATTTTAATACTCGCACTAACCTAAATAAACCGGTATTACTCAGATTCCATTCAAGTATTTTGTTGCACGAATGACAATTAAAACGAATCTACGAGCGCGGTCGAACACAATCTGCTTGTGACTGCGTTATTCGTTGGCGTAGAGCGACTAGACCGAGAGCTTTATTTTTGTAGATGTAAGAGAGATGGCGTAGTAGGTAAAACTCTTATTTACTTACCGCCGAATCTCAAATTAACCGGTTAATTTCGCTCAACTGAACCGGAATTTGTAAAAAACGGGTTCTCCCACTAACCGGTTAAAACACCGGTAACCGAAACCTTAACCGCAATCGTTTCTGGTTTGGGGTCAATGACCGAAACCGGTTAGGAAAATTAACCGGTTTCCGAGCCCTGGTTTTATCGGTTTTAGAAGGCGATTTTCATCACGTCTCTAAAGTTTCACCAGCGAATTTAATTTCACCTTGTATTAATTGCAGTCTAAAAATAGAATATCTAGCTCTCTAAATAGTAGGTCTTTAAAGGTAGTATTTTATACGAAACAAAGAGTATGTATGGCTATTCAAAGAATATAAGTCCCTAAAGACGTAATTATAAAGATTGAAATTGCATATTTTAAAGAAATATATCTTTTTTTACCTACGTAGAATTGATTCTGCGCATTCAGACCTCGGTTCTATGTACTAAGGAGAGAATCAATCTTTGACATGATTTATACAATTATACATTTACAAAAATACAACAAATTATTATACATAAGTAAACCTTACAGTAATGTACTAAATTACTTGTAATTTTAATAAAGTGTGTACAAGATTATAAAATTGACATAGATTTACTTTATATGAATACAAAATATACAATAGGTACTTCAGTAATTCATTCTTAACACAGTGAAAACGTGAAATGGCGCAAGGTATTGAGCGTCTCAATGGATTTTCGACTTTCAGATAAGCGCGGAGAGTTGAAAATCGAACAACACGTTCATTGCCCTTTGCGATATTTCAAAATTCCCTCATCGACATAACTATGTACTACATATTATTATAAAGAGATACCCTTATAAACACAACTTCGTTGTTCTCTTACGCTGAGATCTATAAACGTTACTTAGTACTTTGGCTAAACGTTATTCCTGTCACTGTTGCACAACTGTCAAACTGTATGTGCAAGATTGAGATAGAGACAGAGTCAAAGCACGAGCTAAGTAACTTTTGTAGATCTCGGCCTAGTCTATTTACAGTATATATTCCTCTTTTATGCTTCGGTGAAACCTGTGCCCTGTGCGGACAGAATGCAACGTCCGGTGTCGCAATCTGTCCGAACCAGTTTTACTGGACCTTCTTACATCTGTATTTCTTTTTCTTTAACCCCTTCTTAATCACTCCTGTTTTTCTGCCAATAATAGGTAACCACTTTTAGATGAGTATTGTACACACGGCGACATATCAAGCTATTCATGTCCAGTATAATATGGACTCGCTTTGTTTAGATTTCCCATACAATGACAAATCCGCTTATACTGATTTTACATAGCTTGGTTGGTCTTCGTGAGTACTTGTTGGGTAAATGTCTCCAAAAAATATTATCAGTTCTTGACCGCGTGTAGAGGCAAATGCGTCATTTTTAATAATTTATTTGGCACCCATAACAGTCGTATTTTATTTTATATTAGATGCACTAAGCGCGAGATTTCTAAACGATACGTAGCGTGAAATTTGGATAAGCGTTATTCCGTCAATGTCGCACAATATTGTCAAAATAAGTACCTACAGCAAGAGATAGACGGGAACATGTCCAAGCCAAAATACCCGCTAAGTAACGTTTATAGATGTCGGGCAAAAACTGTCTCCCTTTGGTAGTATTTGTGCAATGACATTGGGTAGGTTCTACTACTTTGTTAAATATATAAATAAAATAAAATGTTTATTTCAATTACAATAAAATAAACATTTTATTTTATATAAATATTTATTTATGTTACAAGGTATAATATATAAAAATTTCTTAACTTAATTTTGATTAGAACACAGTTCTTCCAGCAACATCCAAGAAAGACATCGATTACGACATAGGAAATATTATATTAAAAAAAGACCTCCCAAATACATTTTTTTACCAACCAACCATAAACCCGTTTTTCTGTGTCTTCTATTCACACAAATATTCTTGGGATAGCTTCTTCCTTTCTATGCAAGAGCCATCATTTACTTCAAGAAATCAAGATCCTTTAAAACCATCTCCATTTAATTCCTCCCATAGACACATTGTGCTGCAAGAATCTGTTGGCGCTCCAATGACATTGACAGGAGAGCGCTGATCAATGGCGGCACCTGCATACAAGCCCAAAAACGTCGCTTGCCCTTAATAACTTACTATTCTCCATTATTTTAATGTGTTTGGACAGTTTGCTTGCCCTAGATTGCAATAAAGTTGTCAATCCATTGGCTGACATTTGTAAAAAGTATAGATAAAACAAACAAGATGGCGGCGTTGGTTCCAATATTTGCCACGCGCCAAAAGTCCCTTGTACAGGTATACAAAAAAGCTTGCGAACCAGATGCTCAATCTCGCTCATTTGACGATGAACACGACGTTGCTGTCTCTTTCCAGCTGCTCTTCTATCTGCAAGGCTGACAGTCCACTCTGACAGCAGAGCTCGTCCAGACATACCAGACCGTTGTATGTGCGCACGAGTGGTTGACTGTGGTCGCTTACGACAGAGGCTGTGTCGTCGTTGTGTAGCGTTATTGGGAACTGGAAAATAAAGATTTCTTATGTTATGAAAAAGTTAAGGCTGCTTCTCACAGCAGCAAAAACTCGAACGTCAGTACAGGACCCCACCTTTTTTACAGGAGCACCAAAAAACTGTTTTTAAATATCAACCAACAAATATTTCGAAGGTTCTAGATTCGTCAGTTTTACCGTGCGTGCTGACTAGCTATCTCAATGTTTTGCCGCTTTAAGGCAGGCTACTTAATTTTTCTATTTTGATGAAAAACTGTATTTTGCCAAAAAAATTAGATACAAGGTCCTGCTCTGACGCCGACGATATGTGACATCCAATAACCGCCACTGGGCTCACGTGGTGTACCTATTATAGTACACTCTCTCATAGAGAGCAGGTCTGCATTCCAGCACAGCTGTCAAATATCACGGTGTTTGTATTTAGTTCATCGACAGGTAAGGTCTAAAATGACTACCTATATTATTACAAAATCCTGCTCACCTTATACACCCTTCTAATCAACCCCTCCAGTACTCCAAACAGCACCAGTTTCCTCTCGTTGATGGCCAGCTCCTGAGGCTTCATCCTTCGGCAGAGATCCCTGATGGTACTGCCGTACGACATACCCGCGTACATGCGGAATATGTCGCTGACTTTGGGCAGTTGACGGGCTGGAAAAATAGAAAGGAATATGCTTGGGAACGAGATTTGTTATGGTCGGCGAAGGTTGCTCTACCTAGCTTTGTCATTGATGGATCTAGCCCTCAGTTAATGTGGTGGAAAGGGTAACCATTTGTACATCCCACTTATTATGTGGGGGGCGTTGAGAACGATGTACTGACTACGTGGTAACCATGTTAACGTCGGTTAAAAATTGAGATATGGGAGTGGGCCAGCTAGACACTACAGCTACTACAGCTAGCCCCACTGAAGTCATTTTGATAAACCTTTTAATTAAAATGTTCTTATAAAATAGTAGGAATTGATATTTGTCAAGAGATCAAAACATTGAAAAGTTTACATGGTTCTGTATAAAATAGAATAAAGAGGCCTGGAAAAACTTTGGCAATAAAACAAAGTTGACAGATGCTTGCAAATACCGCAAGAATATTTATGATGCAGTTACAGAAAAATAAACCTTTTGTAACATTGTAATGTTTGCAAATGCGTTACTTACGTGATCTAGCGCAGAAGTCCACACACTGCCGCTGCAGCCCCACGCATCGTGTCAGCTGCCTTAACTTAGGGGTAGCACTGTACACCTGGAAATTACAGGTAGAAAATAATAACATGACGTATTGAAAGCCCATCTATTCGAAGTGCATCATCGTTTTTGAGTAAGAGCCTGATTGATCAGATTTTAAATGCACCGTAACATCGATTTTTAGGTCCTGCAAATGCGTGATAGTAATAGAAACAGTAGGTATAATTTGGTTATAGTCCGTATAACCGCCAGTATTCCCCGTAGTTTACAATATTTAACCTTCCGTTTTTCGGATTCATGACGATTTCCTCATGCAAAAAAAAAGGATACTTAGATCTATAGAATGAGACATAAGGAGTTGTATTTTGTTAGGGCAATGCGCAGACACGAAAGAACGACAGCGTTGTTTCCATGGCTGTTCAAGGTGAATGCAATAAAAGGCCACATCTAGGCAGACATCAGGCTCACTTTAATTGGTTGGGGATCCTGGGGATTCTTGAAGCTTCTATCGTAGATAGACTGTTTGATACTCACAGCACAATACTGGAAGATGGGCACGAGGGTGACCACGCCGTAGTAGACTAGATTCTGGACACACGCGCGTACCAAACTGATCTCCACGTCTGTCAGCGCCGCGATCTTCGAGACGTGGTTGAACCCGTCTATGTACGGCAGGATCTGAAACAATTAGAGGGAACTTTGTTAGTCAGTATTTCTTCACTGTGTCGAGTACTGAAGGATCTACAGACACTCCAAATTTACACAAATTTTCACAGACCTGGGTTAGGATATAGGATTATTTTCATCCTAGTAGACCGGCAGTTCCTACGCTCCTGTGAGTTTATTTCCGACTACTACGCGGGTGAAGCTGTGGCAAAAAGCTAGTACCTAATAAACAAGCCACAGAGTATAAAAATAGAGCTTTGCAAAGTACACCGCTCAGTATACAAAGATTTATAACGGAACTTCAAAGAGCTCTGTAATATTGGCTGAAATGATTTCACGAAAAAATTGATGAAATTACTTGCTTCAAAGTCAAAGATTTATTTGCAGATAGATATGGTTACAAAAGTTCTTAAAAAAAATAATATAAATAATCAATCTTAACTTAGTGACATGCAAATTTTGGTATAAGTACAATTAGGTCATTTAAATTTAAACTGAAGGAATTCTTTTACATTATAGAAGGGATTCTCAATTAACCATCTGTATGTAAAGCCCTATGAAGCTTCTTGTCATCTATAAATAAAATTAGCTGATGGAATATTAAAAAAATGGTTTCAGGCTTTTTTTTCGGGCACATGGTACTAGAATAAGTACCTAAGTATTTAGTATTTCGATAATTCAGAATAGAGCTTTCATAATAGAATAATAATTATTGTAGATTTTTTTCTGAAGCTGCTCAAACGCATTCGATCCGATAAGTGGTATGTCTATCTTTTTTTGGCATTACGACATGAGGCTTTCCGAATCGAAATCGAATCGAAGAACTTGTAAATACCGGGGCAGGCTAGAAATTTCGGAGTTATGGCCCAACTAACAAATTAATGTTTTATAATAGTTAAGTTAACGTTTTACATTTTCAATTAGTTTTTTAAGATTGGTCGCATAAACGTCAATATAAACGTTTATAAAACGCGAAATGGGCCCAAATTAAAAGACAATATAATCGTTTAGTAGTTATGTAGAAGTCAGCCAATGACCGTCGAATGTTATATACAAGTTAAGTAAAAGTACAAAAACCGACTTTTCGGTCCAATACTGGTTGTTATGAGACCCTTAAGTGACCGCTTATGTCACATAGCTGTTTTAATGAGGTTTTCAAATGACTGAAACGTTGTACTAGTGTCCAACAATACGACTCAACGACAACCGTTTTGATTCATCGTGTTATATTGTGCTCGCCGGTGTGTGTATAAAAAATATTAGAAAAAGGTAAGCGAAGTTAATTTCTATGATTACAAAATATCTTTAATGTTCATTATTTAAGCGAGTTTGATATAATAATAGGGGTTTATCTTTCAGGGAACTTTAGTTTTATGACAATGTATATATGTGTTTTTGTGAAGTTTTTAACGCCCTCCCCTATTTCTTTGTATTTCAATAGTTTTAGTTAATTATCCAAAATATTTTTTCATAGTAAAGCTCCAACCATCTTGTTTACGTTACATAGCGACCTCTATATTACACTAATATAACAAAAACGTCGCGTAGACTTTTCCTTGAGACCATGACACCGGGCCATGTTTAGCCGACTTTAGGGTTCCCTGATCATTACTTGCATAGGATCTAATAAACATTGCTCATCTTGAACAGAAATCTAACGCGGCCCTTTATAATAAATTCATCTTATTTTCGTGTCGATGGCTATCTAATGAAATAGTACCTACTTTTAACCCAGATTAATTTATATAAATGAAAAATTTAATTTATTTTCAGGTCTAACATAGGATATCAATGAAATATGGTAGTGTTCTTGGAAAACGTTTAAGCGTTGTTTTATTATATAAATGTTATATTATGATTCACACACAACTACGTTTGTTTTGCGAAAACCTTTTATTTAACCGAAACGTTTAAATGACCAATACATTGTCCAATAAACGTCATAACTAGCATCATTATCCAACGTCATATAAGGTAGACCTGAAAACGTTTACTTAATATATGCACTGACACCATTATCCGACGTCGTAGAAGCTATTCCCGAAAACGTTTACTTGATATACGCACTCACACCATTATATGACGTCATATAAGCGAGTCCTGAAAACGTGTAATCAACATATGCACTCACACCATTATATGACGTCATATAAGTTAGTCCTGAAAACGTTTAATCAACATATGCACTCACACCATTATATGACGTAATATAAATCAGTCCTGAAAACGTTTACACAACATATGCACTGACACCTTTGTACGACGTCGTATAAGTTAGTCCTGAAAACATTTACTCAACTTTATATTAAGACATTACAGTCACGCAACTAAACCGTCGTAAGATAAACGTCTATATATCATAATAGTTAGCTACATACCACTATATAACTGTTACATAATATGAGTCTTATAAGACTGGAGTTATACGACGTTTTTGCTAGTTGGGGGGTTCCGTTATTATTGGGCCGCTTGAAAAGTCGTGAGCACAGAGGCAGTTTCCTAATTCAGCACGCGAGAAACAGCTTTAGCTGTAGGACAGTATATTAGAAGGCCCCTATGTTCAGTATGTATAATATTTGGGTAGCCATTACTTCGTCAAAACATAATGACGAGTAATGAGTAACCAGGAAGAGACACGACGTCCCAATTTATTTAGTAGTTAAATAAATCATGGAATATTCCGCCAGTATTTTTGTATACAATCAACTGAAAATTTGAACTTGGCCTTCAGAATCTATTCTGATTAAACGACACAAACATGTAGGTATTTGTACAATCAATCACTACATAGTATAAAACAAAGTCGCTTCCCGCTGTCTCTCCCTATGTATGATTAGATCTATAAAGCTACGCAACGGATTTTGATGCGGTTTTTTAAAAATGTTTTTTTTTTTGTTTTTTATGATAAATTAATCGCACTCTGTAAGTCGCATCGCATAACCAAAAAATCCAAAAGGTTCAGATAAAATGTTAACTACAAGTCTAGAGCTGAGTCTTGCAAGGTAAGTTAGGTACCCACCCAATGACCGCCAGTTGGTCTAGGAAAGGCGACATTCTTTCAGTTAAATTGATGTTGAAAAGTCAAAATTTTGTAGAATGACTTAGGCTTCCTAAAGATATTTGATCATTATTGTCCTTTATTTGTATACTTTGTATTTCCTGAATATTGTATTATTGTCAAGGAAATTATATATAGTTTATATAATTTCCTTGATTATTGTAAATGATTTTGACATGAATTAACAATGAGGTGAATTAATGGTGATTTTGACATATAGTTAATGATTTTGGCATTATTATTGTTAATTATTTTGACATTATTAGTACCTAAATGATTACCAAAATTTTATGTACCTACCAAATATTATATACTAACACTATAATAAGATGTGTATGTATTACTAACATATTGTATTGTATGATCTGTTAATAAATGATTTATTATTATTATTACAAAGCCTAAAGTATATCATAGTTAAAAAAATAAAAATATTTCTCGTATTCTTCTTAGCAAACCTTTTCATTTGAAATGGGAATGCATAAAACATAACTAGTCTGCCATCTTTGGGAGTCCGCCATATTGGATTGAAAATTATGTCACTTAGCTAAGCATGTATTGCCATCCAGACTAAACATATGCGCATTTTCAGCTCAATCGGAAACCGGGTAGTAGGTCAAATTTAATTCTAAGATTTATAAGATAGTTACAGGTGGAGCTATTAAAAACGTGTTAGTACGGGTTATATACCAAATACCCCACAGTAAGACTGGTTCTTCTGCATCATCTCTATAATGATCATAAAATAACTAATCTTAATAAGCAGTATTCCTTACAGTTGGCGAGGGTCCAGCTAAGGAGCTTTTATAACAAATAGTTGTAATGTTTGTATAACCCGCTTGGGACCGCGTGATGTAAAAATAAGATCTCTTTTTAGTACAATGAGTGGTAAGAAATTGGGGCATGTTGTGATGAAATGTACACTTGCTATCGTTTTTTGGGTCAAGCACCACTCTACACTTTCACGAAACACTGCAAGTCCTAAAAGTCAGAATAAACAGACCACCAGAAAAGTTCCGAGGCAATGTAGCTCGGTGAAGTTCCGGAGAAATGATTCAACTGTCTTGGATCCCGTAACGAAATTAATCAGAGAACAGCGGAGGAGTAAGAAAACATATTTTCCACTTTCCTCCGTATCAAGGCTTATCAAGCAGGAGACAGAACAGAGCTCTGATAATGTTGCGCAATGGGAAATGAAGATTTTAAGAATGATAAAGGTTTTAGAGGTTAGAGGTTATTTTGGGGTAAGAGCCTGAGCAGAACAGCGAGAGAGAGAGAGGGGACTCCTATCTATCCAACAATCTGGTTGGCAGTCCACCATTATGGCAGAAACAATACATTTAGAGTACCCAACATTCACATGCCATCATTGAAAATACCTATACGATTTGAGAGAATTATCCCTAAAATACCGACTTAAATTCTTCTTTATTTGACCAAAAATAATAATAATTAGGTACCTCAAATTCATTAGTTCAGGTTGGAGAGAAGCCTATGTCTATAGGCTTAGTTATAATAAGGTAGTCTATTTACGGCCTTGTTAATTGTTCCCCTTATGTTAGGAGATTCTTGGGAACAAAATAGGCAAACAGAAAATCCACACAAGAAACGCAAAATCCCGAGAAATGGTACTAACGCAAATCTGGTTCCCTGAAAACGCTAGTCATAATTAAAGTCATCAATAAAACACCCAAGCCAGTAAGTAGCTCATAAATTCATACTTGAACACAACCACCGCATAGACACATGGTCACGTACGCATACTCCTGTAGGCACGCACTTAGCAACAGCATAATAACCCGCATAGTGATGAGAATGAGACTAATAGTGCATCTGATTAGCAACCGGTCCACTTCGAGCATAGCAACAGAGCGCGTCTGTGCACTCGACCGGCGCACGCGCATTTAGGCCCCGTTCACGGCATCGGGCGATGCTATTCCTCGGGTAAATACCGTCGCCGTCGTTTCGTAAATCGCGTAACGGAGATGGCAAAGTCAATAGGATACTCAAAAACAATTTTTTTCATTTGCTGACTCCACAGTTCTGGCGCAACACGGATCCCTTGAGCAAAAAAATTAATAATAATGGGTTATGTTTTAAGACATCTGGGAAAGTTTTAAGACCACTTTCTTTATCTTCTAAAGCCAGAATAGTTGCGTCAATAACGAAGCAGTAGTTTCGTGGGTATAGGTACCGTCACGAAAAAAAAAAAACGGAGCGCAGTGGAGGGGATGTGTCTGCGCCCGTTATACAGTCACGTCTTACTAGGGCTATTGTTTTATTTTTATATTAAAAAAGGAATTGTTTTATTGTAGAATCACAATAGGTAGTTTACTAGCTACTTTGACACACGCTAGAATTTAAAAGAAAAGTGTTTTTTTTGAGCAGTCGAGCTTTCTTTTACGTGACGGGACCCATACCGAATATTGAGGACTGGCTGATAAAGTCCCATGTCCAGCCGCGTCTGCAATTCGTCAGTACCGGTTGGACATAAGCTTACAAGAACCGAGTTTCTGAAATTAGTATTGCGACCCGAAAAACTTCAAGATTCATCGCAAACTTTCCGCTGTATGCTATCTGTCTATCTTGGCCTTAATACCAATGTTTATACTCGTACTTCTCTTAAGATTTGATGTGTTTTGACGTCTCTTGATAACGATTCCGCAGCAAAAATATGGCGGACTCACAGATCAGATGCGAATGATAAGCATCTGTTGTAGATGGTGCATGGCAACAGCGCACGCGCACAAGCGCAGTCGGTTGGCGCTAGCGCAGCGCAACGTGACTTATACGACTGTTTACACTGTGAAATTGATATGGTTCTACTGCATGATAAGTTGGTTGGTTTCAATCATTCAATAGATTGGTTAAACGTATTTATAATAAGTACAATCTACCTACATGATCCAAGTCAGTGATCCCAAATTTGTGCATCCCGTTGCTACCGGGGTGGCCCTAACTGCCCATTCGCTGGCCTGGGGTTGTGTAGACTTGCTAAAAGTGAATATTATTACAGTTTACGTTATTTATGAGCGCTTTCCCTTGACCTGTCAATTCGTCCATATTTTGCAGCGTTTGCAAGGGACGAAGCTTTGCTCTCGAAGTCACTTAATTTTCAAATAATCTCTAGTTGAGGAGGTTGCCTATTTTAGAATACAGAGAAGATTAATTGCTATTTATTAAAAAAAAAATTATATAGGGACAAGCCTGTCACATTATTCCCAAACCACTGGAACTCCTGAAAGCCAGAACAGTGGCGACCACCAGAAAAGCGCCGAGACAATGAAGCTCGACGAAGTCCCAGAGAAACAATTTAACTGTCTTGAATCCCACAACTAAATTAATCATAAAAGTAGGTATAACGGTGGAGTTGGAAAAACATAATTTCCACTTCTCTCCATATCAGCAGGACACAGAACAAAACAAGGCGAATAGGCACAAAGGGACGGTCACAATCGGGATAAGCCCAGTTACCTAGCAGTTAGCACCACGGATAAATAGAGGTATTCCATGAAGCACACCCAAACGAAGCACACCCAGACGAAGCACACCTAGAGTATTCCACTTAGCACACCCGTAGGTGGGCTTCAAATAAAAATTTAAAATAATTAATTTCCTATTCCACGAAGCACACCTACGAATATCACTCGCATAGTGCGGGACTAAGAAATAAAAATGTCGATAGAAGAAAATATTTATTATTTAAAAGACTAACTTAAATATCTAACATCTTTCAGTTTCATTATAATAATGTGATACAATACTTGTAATTTTCATAATGTTCATATATAAATCCCATAGATAAGACGTATACATGATGCGCTAATAGTCAACGCGTGCGCCCGCCACTGAATTCCCGAGCCAACCCGAATTTAGCCGAGCGTTTCCGGAACTTGTTTACATGCTTAGTTCTCATTACACTATCGCGACGTCACGGGCTGAGTGTATGCAATTGTGCGCCGGTCTTGTTATTGTTATTTTTTCTGTTTTTCGTGCAATTTATTCAAACAAAATAATGGAGCCGATGGCAGGTCCAAGCAGTAGAAATTTTAACCCATCTATTAATTACGTACTTGGCCGGAAGGGGACACAAGTGTTAGTATATAATAACAAACAATATAGTAAACACAAGATTTATAAAAACGGTAATGCCTTGTGGCGGTGTATTAAAAAAGGGTGTAATGGCTTACTTACATTAAGTAGCATGGAAGAAGTTGTTAAAATAAAGGAACATAAATGTGCCTCAAACGTTTTGGAGACCCAAATTAAGGAAGCAATGCATGAACTCGAGCAGCAAGTAGTTTCCACCATGGAGCCCATTCCTAAAATCTACAAGCAAAAACTTAATGATACATTGGACCGAGGATTGAATTTAGTCAGTGATATGCCACAATTTAAAAATGTCTACAAAAAGTCTACAATAAGAGAAACAAATCTCTCGGTGTAAATAGATTGTTTGCGATGTCACCTATAGATGTACAAGTAAGTAGAATTAATATTTTCTTAGAATATTATGAAAATATTGAGTCATGGAATCTATGTATTTTTTTTTAATTTGAACGTTATTGTAATAAAATAAAACTCATGTAAGAGTTTGCTAATATCTTAGCAAAGAAATTCGTGCATGCCATTTTCAATTCTATTTTAATGGGATAAGGTTGATAATAATATTTGATTTCACTTTGAAAAGACTTGTTTTGTTAATGTCGTGATCAGTTTTTCAGTCGCGAAGAAAGTCACGGGTGTTTCAAAGAAAGTCATTTGTTTTACCTTACTTTCTTCAATATGTGCACAGCCTATGTATTTATATGTAAATATTTGTGACAATAAACAATTATTATTATTATTTATTTTAGTACAAATGATTTGAGAGAAGTATTTATTTGATATCCAGGTACCTCAACCGTTTCAAGATTTTGTACTAGCTGACTATAACGACGGAAAAACGAGAATACTTTTATTTGCTACACAGAAGAGTAGGCTGGAACTTGAAAGCTGCGGTCATATATACTGCGACGGAACTTTTAAATGCGCGCCCAAACCATTTCTTCAAATTTACAGCATCCATGGTGAGGTTAAAAATATCGTTAAACCTTTAGCCTAAGCTTTATTACATAACAAAAAAAAATCGACCTATAAAATATTATTCCAATTATTAAAAACAACAATACCCAAAATGCAAGTCAATGTTTTCACAAGCGATTTTGAGGAAGCTGCCGTCAGGAGTTTTACAGCAGTATTTCCTAACGCACAGATAATGGGATGCTATTTTCATTTTAAAAAAGCAATAAAAAAAAATCTAGGGACTTAGGTTTAGATAAGAATAGCATACATAGAAAACATGTTGCCTTATGTACGATTTTGCCACATTTACCGCTGGAAGACTTGAATGAGGCCTGGCTCTACATCATGAGCGAATGTCCTCAAGGAGAAAGTATTTCTAGATTTAACGATTACATTGTAACTCAGTGGCTCGAACATAAGTTATGGCACGACAAATGGTCACGTTATAACGTAAAAAATAAAATTAATAATTATACAGAGTCTCATTACTCTGAAATAAATAAAATTTTCAATAAAAACAGAGCCATAAATCTGGCAAAACTTTTAGATTGCTTCCAAAAAAATTGCAATAATTATGCCGAAATTAGAGTAAAAATGGGTTATTCAAATCATCAAAAACATGCTGAAATAAAAAATAATATAATCGAAAACACAATAAAAGATTATAAAAATGGCTTAATTTCAGTTGGACATTGTCTAGAGAAATTAAGATTCTGATTAATAATAATTTATTTAATTGATAAGTTTAGATACTAAATTGCCCATTTCTTCAAGATTATTTAAGAATCTTAAAGATTGTGATTTGTGATTTTAAACAGTCATTTTACATAAAACTAGAGTATTTTTATTATTAGTTAAGTAGTAGCTATAAGAAAACATCAACATAGATCTCTATAGAAAACTATATTAACAATGTTTTTGATATTTGTCCAAGTTTTTATTGTGATTATGAAACAATCTGTGATTTTTTATGTTAAAGTAGAGTATTTTTATTATTCACTAAACACGTAGCTATAATAAAACTTCAACATAGATCTCTATGTAAAACAATATTTACAATATTTTTATATTTGTCCAAGTTTTTATTGCAATTATGAAACAATCTGTTATTTTTTATGTTAAAGTAGAGTATTTTTATTATTCACTAAACAGGTAGCTATAAGAAAACTTCAACATAGATCTCTATGGAAAACTATATTTACAATGTTTTTGATATTTGTCCAAGTTTTTATTGCATAATTATGAAACAATCTGTGATTTTATTAAGACCACAAACAAGGAAAATAATAGAAACATAGTTAAAAACTAAACATTTTTTTTGAAAGATAATTATGAAACAATCTGTGATTTTAAATAGTAAGATTACAAAAATGTCAAATATTGTGTCACATTATTATAATGAAACTGAATGATGTTAGAAATTTAAGTTAGTCTTTTAAATAATAAATATTTTCTTCTATCGACATTTTTATTTCTTATTCCCCGCACTATGCGAGTGATATTCGTAGGTGTGCTTCGTGGAATAGGAAATTAATTATTTTAAATTTTTATTTGAAGCCCACGGGTGTGCTAAGTGGAATACTTTAGGTGTGCTTCGTCTGGGTGTGCTTCGTTTGGGTGTGCTTCATGGAATACCTCGATAAATATTATCATTAATATCTATGGGTCCCAAGTTGTGAGATATTTGATTTAAATAATAGGTATGGCAAAAACGCTTAAACGCACGGAAATTTGTTCTAACAAAACCGTTCCATTTTAAAAGCTTTTTTTTCGCCATAGTATCGCAAAAAGAGGATTCTAAATTAATTCGAACAGAGGATGATTTGGAGCGAATTCCTTTGTTTTCAAAAGGTTATTGTTCAAAACTATGGTGTCTATAACTATCGTGAGATGTTGACTCAATGGAAACAGACCATTCTCCACAAATATCTTCAGTCCGAATAACAACAGCAGCAAAACATTTCAATCAATCACATCAAGCAGTTTCCACTGGTACCTATTTATCTCGATGGCCAGTTAAATTTAAATCATATTAATATGAAACATGCACCTAGCATGTGCACCGCGTCGGTTTCACGGTGCGCGTGCAGTTGCTAACGATACATTTCTGTTACGTAGGAGGTGCATTTCAGTTTAGGGTTTCATATTAGTAAATGCGCACGTTTTGTGGGTAAACAGGTGTGTTGAAATTAATGGAAGTCACGTACTGATTTCGTGAACATGGTTTAAAGGAACATAAAAATTGAACGCGTTCACGTTAAATTTTTGTTCATGTTAAAATTTATTCTCGTTAAAATCTTTTCTAAAACACTACATTTTAGGAGTTGAGAAAAAATATGTTTGTTTTTTTTCACGGTTATGTAGAATCAATTAACGACATTTGTAATCACGCGCTCATCAGATGCTTTTCGGGTGTTTATCTGTGTGATCGCAATGTTTTTCTACATAGTAATACTGCGATAAAAATCTTTGATGAGATTTTTACTACATAGCTAAAATGTCAGAATTCAATGTGTTGTCAAGTTAAAACTATGCGAAGCGGGGGCGGGTCGATAAGGCGGAGAGCCAGAAAACTAAGCGATAAAACAAAAGCTTTGAAAAAACCACCTACATCTTGACCAATTATTTATTTATGCAGAATGTCTCCAATACGACTACGACAGTCCTCCTTATACCTACCACTTACTATTACCAACGTCCCAAGACACACACAGGTTCGAAGGCCAAATGTTAAGTGAAACTAAGTGATTGAAAGGAATCAATCACTTATAGCTATCGAATCAGTGTTAGGTCCCGCCCCTCAATCATGAGGTACACTCTCAGCATAAACAATATTGTCTGTGCTTTTAGTCTATGGTTTTATGAGGTCTGTGGTTACCTATCTCCTTTACCAATAGTTATAGGACGTGATATACATGGTGGAAGTCACATCGTCGGACAAACGAGACGGCTTGTGTCGACCGTTTGTTAGTCGATGACCTTCCATCCTGTATAGTTGCATGAGGCCCCAGGATTGGTAAAAAGTTTCAGTAAATCACAAAACACAAATTTTATTACTTTGGTGACAGAACCCTAAAAACACGAATACCATATATATTGAACAGTCTGCCGGCAGACATAAGGAGTGAAGTAAATAAGAATAGGTTTAAAAGTAAATTAAAAAAATATTTTTTAGATATAATATGTTAATTTTAAGTTATTTATAAGTTTTTAAGTTAGATAGTTGGATGATCGGTGAGATTCTCCGATCCTGGGGAAGTGGATACGACTGCACGTAGTCAAATAGACATGCCCAGCATCGGCGTGCCTCACCTAGCTTCGAGGAAATGTTACTAACACTAGTTATAAGTTTTCATAGTACTAACAAAAGTTGTGTCTATGTTAAAAAAAAATGTTAATTATTATTATACTAACAATACTAACATAATACATAAGCACCATTGTTACTAATACTTAATACTAACAAAACTACTAACTTAATTTTTTCTAATTATATCTAGTTGTAAGTATGTATGAGTGTCTAGAGACTCACCGACCCCACAGTCAAACCATTACAACGGTTTTGTGGGGCTTATAGTAGACCTATTTTTTGTACCATTTGATAATAAAATAAATAAATAATAATAATAGGTATTGTATTGAGTGAAAGAACAGTTTCCTTGAATGGCAATCTAGTATCTGAAGCTCTTTGGACTAGTTAGTGGTCGAAATCGCGACTCCTGACTCCGGGTCCTGGGTTCGATTCCCGGATCGGACAAATTATTATTGGGTTTTTCCATCAGGAATTTCCCAGTAGCAGCCACGGAGTCCGGATTTGCGTCCAGTTGATGACAATAGGCTCCCCCCTATTACTAGGGACTGTAACTTAACTGCCGAAATGTGGGGGTAGGTACTATTCGGTACAGCCCTGCCTAACCCTTCGGGGAAGCGAAAGTTCGGAAAGCGGTTAACCTCAATCCAATTAAATCTATACTAATATTATAAAGAGGTAAAATTTGTTTGTAAGTTTGTATCTAAGGGGTAATCTCTAGATCTACTGAACCGATTTTGGAAATTCTTTCATTAATATGAAGCTACATTATCCCCGAGTGCCATAGGCTAGATTTACAACGTGCCCGTGGTATAATTTACGAACAAAACGCGAGCGAAGCCGCGGGCAACAGCTAGTCGTAAATAAAATCTTCAACATTTTTGTCAAAGGAAATTACTGTGCAAAATTCTTGATCAAAATGCAACAATGATTCAGTATAGTTGAAGTATGAACATTAATTTTCCCCACATGAATCAGTAACCGCAACAACAGTAATGTGGAAAAATTATAGCTACGTGCGCAAGCGTCGGTAATTAATGATCCAATTCTAAAAATTATTTCAATAGCAGAAAGCTACATTATTCGTGAGAGGCTATCAATTATATTTATCTCATGCTTATCCGAGCTATCACAATTTTTGCAGATGAAGTCGCGGGCGAAGTGCTAGTGACCAATATAAAAGACATTCTGAAAACAGACATCCAATATATTCTTTACGAAAAAGAAACCCATTTATTTCCCTTATTTATCTTACTTAAATATTGGGTTAGGTACATTCTCGGCGTGTGTGTTACTGGAAAAACATGAAAAGTCAATTCGCATTGGCAGGTCCATTGAGGTTGTCTCGAGGGATGTAACCTATAACTCATTTGAGTTTGTTGACTGTATTTACCCCTGACTTCCACCGTAGAAGTCTGTCAGGAGTAAAGGTGAAGCCTGAATCTTGGTAATGTCTGATAGTTGGTTTTTAGCAACCCCTGTGGGGCCCTGGAGAGCGAGAATTTTCTTGTGTGAGATATACAAGTGAAGTATCTCAGTCAGAATTCAAGTGTCTACAGCTTTTGAGTATACAGTGTCGTGCTATTTACTTTGACGAAAAGGCGAATTTTTGTTACAAAATTATGAAGCGATACCTAATGCATTTCTCCCAAAATTCTTAAGGTTCTGATAGTGAGTGTGTTAAGCAATAAGATGTCCTGAAGATATCAGCGAGGGAGAGATGTCAATAAGATGACCCCATTAAAGGTCCTAAACTTTGCCCAAAATTTTGTGACGCATTTTTCTAACGTATTTTAACATTACGGAATATTCCTTTACTAAATACCTGCTTGTCATTAAATTATGTTTGATAACACAATCCGTTTTCCTTGTTTGCCAGAACAAAACATAAAATAACGATGTTTACCAAGATTCTGTAAGTAAAGACCTTGACTTCACTGACCTGTGCCTCCAATAATAGACGAGTTATCAGACAATAGGCCGACCTGTCTGAACTATCCCAACTATCTGAATGTGAACAGTGGTCATTGATTTCGTCAATTTAGGTCATTGAAAGGGCCCAGTGTGCAGTCAGTCACTTTATTAATTGGATGGAAATCGAATAAAGTTATCAGTAAGGCTAAGGATATCAAGATCGAATTATTCCCTCTACCACAGATCACCTACTATTAAGAGATCTGTGGTAGAGACCATCCGTTCATGTGTGAGGCATTTTAGGCGATTTTTCGACGCCCCCTCATCCTTGGATGTTATGAGATTTGATTTCACCCCCCCGTAATCTCACGTGAGATTTACTGTGCTTGATTGCATTGGATTTATTTGAAAAATATAATTTGCTAGAAATACAAAACTTTTTTTATTTCTATAAAATGCGTTGTATTGGACCATAAAAACATTGTGGTACACTTGTTCAATTCTCTAATACAACACTTATTTTACAATTTAATATTTTATTTAGCGTGTTTTTGGTGAAACGGAACGCAAACACAAAACGCATCGATTCCGGTAGTGACGTCACAATCCATGTGTCAAAGAAACACTTTTAATTGAAAAGTACTTAAGGTGGATGCGCAAGGGTAGCCCGCGAAATTTAAATTTTCTTACGTTTATTGCAATTTGCAGGTCAGTGTCAGGTTGTATGTTGATGAAAATGTGAATCGCGCCAGTAACACGTATGGAGTTACAGAATTATAATCATTCAAATCATCAATACAACCCTCCAAGTTCATATAATCTCAAAAAATTACTTTTTCATGAAATAGCTATTGAATGTGATTATATGAACTTGGAGAGCTGTATTGATGATTTGAATGATTATAATTCTGTAACTCCATACGTGTTACTGGCGCGATTCATATTTTCATCAACATACAACTTGACACTGACCTGCAAATTGCAATAAACTTGAGAAAATTTAAATTTCGCGGGCTACCCTTGCGCTTCCACCTTAAAGTTTCACTAAGATTTTACTATAAAATTGTTATTGCAATTTTTGCTTAAATAAATCCCTTACATTTTTAGTAAAACTAATCTACTAAGGGCAAAAAATTAGATTTAAACAAGGCAGATCAGGCAGATCAAGGCAGGCAGTAAGTGACATCAAAGTCCTGACATGAATGGCCGCGATAGTCATGGACGTTTGAACTGTCGTAGAAAATTGCAGGAGTTTAATATTTTTTTTGAGCGACAAGCAGTAGTTTAAATTAACTTTTAATTATTTTCTTGGGTTGATAGTACTGCATATTAATGATTTAAGTGAAAAAAAAATACAGAGTATTTCCTATTATTTTAATGTATTATTAAATATTATGGTGTAGGATTTAGCCATATTTTAGTGGAAAAGGAGGTTTACGTCATTAAACTTAGTTTTCTTGCAATTTTACACTGTTTCTTGCGGGAAAAAAATACATGATATTTGCCGAGACCTCTCTCGAGAGTGAGATTAGCTGAGATTCGGCTCGACGCCCTACTCTCCCCCCTAAACGCCTCACGTTAATAATGGGAACACCTTACCAGTAATCCATTTAGAGGTCGTAAGGGGGCGTCCTTATGACCTCTACATGGATTCCTGGTATTTGAATTTTAAGTTCAAATGAATAATTGGATTTGGGGGCATAAAATATTACTTTTATTCCAAGTGGCAATTCCCGATGTCGAACATACAAACACTAGAACGCATTCCAGTATCAATGATATCAATCCCAGAAAAATCTCACTTCTCTAGTGTATCTATCTGTTCTTTACTCAAGAAGACAAGCATTTTTTTCAATTGAGTTGTCAAAAAGTCTATCAGTTACATTTACACCTAAGTATCTTAAAATAGGTGTAGGGATTACCTACTACCTATGTAGTAATGTAATCTTATCTTCAATGTAGGCTTGACATTTAAAGTTATAATGAACTGCTCGATAAATTCCGGATTAAATTAAACCGAAGTCCGAAGTTGTTTGTTAGCTTAGCGATAAACACGAGCTCCAAGCAGCAGCAGGATGACCTCATCCAAATATGAGACAGATAATCTAATTCCCAATTCCCTTGCCATACTGATTACGTGTGGTCTAAGCAAAAGTCGCTATCGCCTATGGAAGCTGAAACAATTTTCTGTCTGAACGTATTGTTCTAAATCACGCGCGTTGCGGTATTCATGTGTTGTAGGTATAGTTAAGATTAACGTCATCGTCTCATTAGCCCTGGATCGGAGGAATTGGAAGTAACTGGGAGAGCTTTTTATACAGCTCGAATGATGCCGGTTGACAGTAACAGTTATTTCGATGGGTAATGTCTTTTGGTTCAATGTAACTTAGCAGCTCTCGACTGTGAAACGTTTTCTTCGGAGAAAAGCTGATGATAAAAACAAGTTCTTCTATGAATTATAATTCCTTATTAATCTATTAACTAAGCGTTGCTTAGTTATACCTTGTTAGTCTCAAGATTCATGCTCTCAGACCACTTTCTGTTTCCGGTACCCGCTGCCACTTATACATTGCACCACACACCATACACGTGGAGCGCTTAGCTCGCCATAACTGTGCGCGTGCGCCGCATGCAATTAGCGGCTTTATTTGTTTACTATCGTATTGTTATCATTAGTATTTATATCCCAGTCTATACATTTACTTACTTGTTAGGTACTAGTAGATGCATTGGCTAGAAAGTTAATCATTGTAATGAGTGTCCACGGATTTTTTTGCCCATTCTTCTCCATAGAGATTGAAATGGGCAACTACAGTACTTTCTCAAGTTATTATGCCTTGGACTGTACCTTCATCCTTTTGTTTTTGACCTTCGAAAGTGCCTGTAACGGTCTCGTCGGTGAAATAAACGTTTTGAGTTTGAAACGGGGCACTTTATTTTGTGTAAATTATTTCATGAAGACTGCTCTCAAAAACGGTGAAGGAAAACATCGTGAAGAAATCGGCAAGTCCTAGAACCAAACATTCTAAGACATGTGAGTATGTGATGTCTATCAACCCGTACTGGGCCGCCGTGGTGGAAAATCGCCCACACCCTTTCGCGGCGCCTGTGTCCCAGACTCCCAGCAGTGGGGAAATGATGTCTGATTTTATGCTGTTATGATTATAGCGGTAGAATTATGCGCGACGAATATTTTTTTAAGTTCGGTAAATATTTTAACCTCAAACAGATTGTGTTAGGTTTAATTAATAAATTGATGTGTAAATAACGGTGTATTCGCAAAATACGCGCTTGGACGTGGAGTAGTGGACACCAGCCCGATATACAATACAACGGTGTATTAAACATTTATTTCTCATGAAAATATTTTTTGGAAATTCAATTTATTATTAAATCCTTAGTTTCTGATCAAAAACATATAGTACGGGTCGCACCGAGTACCTTTTCCTTTTTCGTCGGTTAAGAACTGATCGAGTGGGAAAAAAAAAACCAAATTGAAACCCAGAACATAAACTTATCCTTCTTCAAAAATTACTGAATTATAAAATCAAAACAGACCACCTGAAACGCATCAGCTGTTGATCACACCACACTTACTAGGAAGCGAAACCGACACCAAAAATTCCACTCCTGCAAATAACATGGCCAATATTGACCATTGGCCATAATACCCCATCCATTGACGTTCGAGTAAGAACGACACACCAACCTCTTTATAGATTTTACCATTGACCGCAGCAACCAAAAACACCACCTTATCCTTTAGTAATAAAGCTCACCGTGGTTTTGACAGTGATAACTTCGAAAGGACTGTGATTTAGTGCTGCATGGCATTTCTTTCGGCGCGTAGCTATCTAATTTGAATTTTGTAGAACAATTTTCATACGCCAAAATACCCTTGTAGCAACAGAACCGACAAGGCAATGGATTCCGCAGTATAGCCAACATAATAATCTTTGTAAAAACAATTCTCATATTATATTTCAACCTTGTGCAAGCAGGCACGTGTAGGCTAAGATCCAGTGCATCTATTTATGCAGTCAAGTGCTTGCTTATTTACTGGCATAAATGTTATCTTGATCATTTTATGGCCAATTAGTTAGCATTCAAATTGAATAAGAATAAATCTGGATCTTTCCGTGGATCTCGAAAGGTATATCGGAAGCTTATTTGGCTGTATACGCTTGCCTAGGACGGTTCGTGTATGGGTGACCACCCATAACATACCGAGTTTCCTCCATGCTTCAGAAAGCAGCCGTTGGTCCCGGCTGTTATTTGTAGGTACACGTACAGCACACACACTGTACAGGTAGTCAGTGGCTCGAAAGTCTGGCAACCAGTCTTACTAAGGGGTACCGTATTACGCAGTACTAACTGGGTTGTGGAGGTCAGATAGGCAGTCGCTCCATGTAAAATACTGGTATTCAGCTGCATCCAGTTAGACTGGAATTCAACCCCAATATAGTTGGAAATAGGCTAGGCAGATAAATTGACGACCCGAATGGCGCAGCGGTAGTCTGGCTGCCTTACGTTCTTAGGGTCCCGGGTTCGAATCCCGGTAGGAGCAAGTGTTTGTGTGATGAGCATGGACATTTGTTTCCGAGTCATGGATGTTTATATGTATAATAAGTATGTATTTACAAACAAAAAGTATCTATGTAATAGTATCAACTATCTGGTGTCCACGACACAAGCCTCGTTGCTTAGTGTGGCACCTAGATGGCGCTGTGTGTAATGTCCAGCGATATTTATTTTTTATTTTTATAATGTTCCACGAATGATGAACGTACTTATGTAGTACGTTCTTTGCATACTAAGCAAGCATCCCTGTTTCCACCCTTATTATTTCAGCCTGAAATCACCCATTGCTGGGTACAGGCGAATGGGCTTCCCTTTTCTATTGCCAAAGTTTCCGTTTCCGTGCGTCCCTCATCCAGGTCATCCCACCCTGTATTAACTGGCTAAACACGACTTGCTGAAATCAATTGTGCCAACATGACAAAAGAAAGAATTACCGATTCAGTTCAGTAAACGTCTGGAAAGATTTACCAACTGCATGGTAACTGGGTAGGTACTACATATTTTTGCTCATCTAAGTAAATAGATTACTATTAAGTGTGGGTGTATCTGTATCTCAATATCTACAGAACAGCGGGTATCATCAAGTTTTGTTTACATTCAATAAATCAATCATGTTGTGAGCTCTTGAAACGAAGTGCTCTTCAACTTCAACATTATTGAAATTGTGAGCCAATGAACCACTCAATATGATTATTTATTCTGTGACTGATATTGCAAGCAAGTGGATGTCCACCGTAGTTATTTTAGCTTCGATTTTACGTCACTGTCAATTTCACTGTTCTTTTTTTGCGAGCCTGTCATGTCATGTGTCCCACAGCTGGGCGAAGGCCTCCTCTTTCTCCAAACCTTTCTATGTTGTGCTATAAGGTTCTTTTTAGATTTCAGTACTACTGACAAGTCTGCCAATATCAGTAATCTTTAACATAAAGTAGCTGGGTTGCAGACGTAATAAGAATGAGGGTAATCTTTATTTTTTCCGTGACTTGACAAATATGCAGCACCTGTAATGAAAAGCATCATTGTTGTAGTGCAAAAAGAGACGAAGTCAATCAGGATGGTCTGCACAAACACCATATTTATTTTACATTGAAGCCAAGGACGCTTTCTTCGTATTTTTTTGGAAATGGCAGCCCTTTTAGGTATCGAACCTTCTATGAACAGTTTCAAAGATAAACCAAGTCTAAATAAAATATGTTCTCTGTAACAGCACCATCCTTATCATTGCTTCCAGACTCCTGGGATCTAAACGTCAAACAATTTTTGTTCGTACGAAATTTCGGAACGAAATGGAACCGTGGTAGGAAATACGCGAAGTTTCGATCGAAACTTCGTTTTTCGTTGAATAAGAGTAGACCTCCTGCTCACGTAACCGCTCGTTAAAGCCGCCACGAGCAACGTCCTGCCGTCAACGAGTCGTCACACCATG
Organism: Eugnorisma glareosa; assembly: GCA_947578425.1. Lineage (NCBI taxonomy): Eukaryota > Metazoa > Arthropoda > Insecta > Lepidoptera > Noctuidae > Eugnorisma > Eugnorisma glareosa. The sequence continues at coordinate 17,771,735 of OX387973.1, read as the reverse complement.
ACCCTGACTGATACCGGTCGCCACGTGGGAGTTATTATCTATAGGAACAGCTATAACGGTGCCCGGTGGGCGTTTTGTATTGAAACTGAATCTTTAAGTGATAATTGGAAATAAGATACGTTGGAAACTGAATTTATTTAATTTGTTGTCATTGAATTGATTACTTGGCATAACAAATTTAAAGAACAGTGGCGAACTCTCAAACAAATTTTTGTTGAAATTTTTTTTTGGCGTCTGCCTATGAAAAATATGTTAAAATATTGAGTTTGAATTCCTGAACAATCTTGACTTCAGTTATACTTTTATAGGAAGTCAGGAATTAAAGATATTCCAGTTTGAAGTTTTAGAGGTTATGTTTATTTTTGTCAACAACAGATTAATCGAAAAAGAATTATAGAAATGCATTTATACAAAATAAACTACGCAATGCGTATTCAGAATACTTTTTTATTTATTTAATAATCTTAGTCAACTATCATAAGAGCAGTTAGTTACTTATATGATTAATTACCATGGTAAGGGTAGGTCAGGTACAGAAAAAAGACCCGTATTTTTTAATATTTATTCCTCATCTTCTCTAATCACAGTGTCAGTAAGAAAACCTGCGGGTGCTGAGATATTTGGTTCAGCTGTAGTTAACTGGTGCTCGCCGCGTTTAACAATGATTCTGGTATGAATGGTTTTTGGCCACATCCTTCCAACAAAGCTATGCTATCTCTAAAACCTCCTAAAATAAAAGCCAAAGTCATTCAAAGCAGCAAGCAGAATTCTCATTACTAAATAAATAAAAAAAGATTTTGTAAAAGTTCAGTTGTCAGTTCAGTACAGTACATGTCATTAGGCATGTTTTTTTCGTTGGGGATTTTGATACGGTGTCATTTTTATGAATTAAAAAATTATAACCGCTATATTCTTAGCACAAACAATATTTTTTATTATAACATTTGTATTCTGATGCAGAAATGTATTTACTAAGTATAAATTAATGCAATACATAAATCCAAGCATTTTATGTAACTTGTCTAAGATTTATATTCCATGGCAACATTAAAACTATAGCTGAGCTAAAACTCATGAATTTAAGCCAGAAAGAAAACAACTAAGCCATGATTATATAGTCTGCCGTCAAACGGTGAATGGCCGTAACTACTTTAAAGTATATTTTGAGTAAATGACAATTTTTTCTGAAGTGAAGTTTTAAAGCACTGTCGGTAGTCTTTACTTGACTTATTATATATGATAATTTATCTGTGGCTACGAGCGAATTGGAGCTTTATTAGGTAGACAGAAATATAGAGAATTTCTTGCTGAATCCGAATCAATTTTAACTCATTTTTCATAAAAATGTTAGTTACCTCCTTTCACCGTATGACGGCAGTATTATCATCAATAATCTAGTCAATAAAGCTCTCAATTATGATGACTTTTTTTCCAGACTTTCACAGGCCTTAAGCTTGATTTGATAAAACTTTGTAAATTATTTCGTCGGTATCTATCACAGTGGCATACGTAGACGCTTAATAATTTAATCAGCAATTTGTTCGCCACTGTTCTTTAACTTAATCAGTTTTGATATAAAATAACAGTTCTGCACGGGTAGCGTCAGATGAAACCAACCTGCAGAACGGCCATTGTATTTCAAAACTCGCCCTGCTGTGGTTGGAAAGATTTTTACTTTCCTAATGTCTAGGAAAGAGAAGAAGGTCATCATCAGCTTCTTGACCTTGGCATACTAATTGGGGTCGGCGCAACACACTTTCTTCGTCCATTTCTTTCGTGTCAATTTGATTTGTAGCAAGTCCACGAGACCTTGGTGGTCAAAATGATAGATTAATTTCAATATTGTAGAAAAATAAATCTCTGACGACTCACATCGCAGAAACTTCCAGAACAACTTAATAACAGTTACCAAAAGCACTTAACAAAGTCAAAAACTCCAGGGATCTTGTTAAAAAGTTATAAACCTTTTTAATTCATGCCGGGGAAGGGTATAACTCTAAGGAAATTGGGATTCGTTATGACGATAGACATTCAGAAAGGAGTGAGGCTGAATGACTTGTCCGACCGGTTACATTGTAAACAGGGAATCCAAGAGCTCTTATCCTTAACGGCCCCGAATCAGACGAGGTAAAACTTAAGTCCGTGTGATGGCGAGTAGCGAGGTTGATTTTGTCGCAGTTTGGATGACAGAATGAGTGAGCTAAATTCAGACTTCAGTGTCATTTTTCTACGAAGTACGGGATAAGTAGGTAGTAAGATAAGTAGACCTGGGGCAGGACATCTGGCTAGACGCGGAGATGGCAAATGGAGCAAGGCTTTGACCGAGTGGTAGCCAAGGTTAGGCCAACGAAACTAGGGCCGTCCTAAAGCTCGTTGGGTCGACGACATCGTCAAAGTCGCGGGAAACACCTGGATAAGGGACGCACAGATTCTGGTTCTGTGCGTCCCTTACGTGATGAAGAGAAGGAACAGGTGGACAAAGAGATAGTGAAAAAGTCGTTAACTTTGACGACTGAGTGATTTCAAACCCATTCATAAGGCTCTCTCCCTGTGACTCCCAATCCTTTCGATCTACAGCTAAAGTGGACTGCTGATCGTTGGTTTTGTCCAGCTCCTTCCGCCATTTTATTCATGGTTACCTTTTGTGTGGACCTTTTGTTGGACCTTTTGGTGGGACTTCATCAAATAACCCCTCCCGCTCTGGGCTGAGCAGGAGAGAGTGTCAGACTTTTACTGACTAAAACCTATCCATGTTCCTTCCTTTGCCCTTTGTGTTCCAGGGCCGCGGTATCTCTTTCGAACAGTCCCGCAACCCTGGCAGGCATCGGTCCTTTCGGACCCTTCCTGTTTGCTGACTCTCTTTGAGGCGCGCGTGGAACACGAACGCGCCGTCGACACGGCCTGTCATCATAAGACGGACGGACGGCGAGCTAGCCCATACACTGAAAGAAATAAATAGCTGAACTAGTTCAGCTATTTAAAAAATTGATAAATATTAATTAATAGAAACCAAAGTTTTGCTAAAATAGCTGAACTGCTTTTGCTGCACATCCCAAACTAGTTATGCTATTCAGAGTTCAATTACTGTTAGTTAAAATGTGAACTAATGCTTACTAAATTATGTCAGCTAAACTCGTTTAGCTACACGGATAAAATGTTTGATTACTGTTAAGCAAACTATATAACTATTATTAAGTCGTATTTTTATTATTTTTTTACCAATCGAATGTCTAAAAATGGTTCAATGCGTTTGTGAAATCTTTACTATAAGTTATATTTATCGGTAGCATTTTTTTTTGGCTACTAATTATTAATATTTAAAGCTACATGTAACAGCATCAAATACATGATGAGTCTAAATAAAATTCGACATCTCATTACAAAAAATAACAAAACTGTTTAGAAATTGTTTAATAAATTGTATATTATGTTCGGTCTTGTTTGGTCTTGTTCGTTTTAAGCTGCCGTCGCGCGCGCTGTTGTAGTTGACTTTGTTGTAATTGTTCTTTAGCTTAATAAAAATTATATTCGTCGTAGTGCATGGTACTATACGTAAAACTATTAAGTGATTTAAGAAGACGAGGGCGAGAACTACCTGGCATGGAGAAGGCGGTGGATCCCATGGCCGATTACCTAAAGTCATGGGGTCTCGAAATGTATGTCCAGAAGTTTGCAGGTATGTGCAATATTTTTATCCAATTTATGTATAATTAACAATGATTTCGTAAGTGTCTACCTAAATATTTCAAGCCTGACAGTTATATCCTGTTCTGGCTAACTTTGATTTTGCGCCTTTCAATTCACTCTTGAATTGAAAGGCGCAAAATCGACCAACGCTGTCTGTCAATCAGTCAGTTTTGAGTGTCCTTATTTACATGTAGATTTTTGATGTAAATACTTAATTATATTCATGCCAGTTGTCAATAAAAACTAAAATGATGGAATAAAAAAATTATCATCGGTATTATATTTTCTGTACCTACCGTTACATAGATCAAGATAGTTTATTTATCTAGTTACTACATTTTATCAGATTTTGAGGTGTTAACTGTCAGTCTTGAGATATCTAAAAGATGGTCGAAGCTAATTAAATACTTATTACCAAGGCACTTACTATCTACTACTACTCATAATAAGAGTGATAGGAAAAATATTCGTAAATTTTTGTCATGTTCCATGTGTCTAAGTTTGCGACAAGACTTGTTAATAATTTCTCACCTTTCTTACACCAGAACATGCAATTGATGCCGAAACACTTCTAATGCTATCGGAGGAAGATATAAAGGAGCTTATTTGGAGAGGTAGCGGGACAGTTTTGAGGAGCAATTCAGTTAAACCAGATTAATTACCTATGCCTAATATATTTGTAGTAGTATATCTACCACATTATTTAAAACAAGGTTCCAGATTTGGGTTTCTAGGCTTAGGATGACCTAGGTATACATTTTTCTTGACTGTGAATCAATTATGTTTTCAGGAACTTTACGGAATTCTGAGTACATGTAACGAAGGGAAGGGCCTTCTTCTACGCTTTCAAGAAAGTGGTTATTGAATAATGCTGCGAGAAGGAAACTTTGCACTATAATATTATCAAATGAGTTAAAAGATAACCCAGAAAAACGAGTCACTAGCTAGAATTGGTTTATTGTGAATAATAAAAATACTAAGTTGATTATGTTAAAGTTTTATATTATTTTAAACTGAATATACCTAAATGTATACCTACTAGATTCTTTTATTTTTTGTTTACCCCATCAGGGCTCTTCTGCAGGGGTCGATCGGTATCCATTTCAGCTATTCAGTGCTATTCGTCTTTGGTAAAAAAAAATGAGCAACACCAATTCAAGTTTCATAGTTGTGTTAGCAAATATGCTGAGCTGAATACCGATGGACAATCTGCGGGAGCCATAAACCAGCAGCGAACGCGGTGATTAGGTAGCAAAACAGAACAACAATAAATAGATAAACAGTTTTGTAACTATTAACTAAATCAGTTGCTTACGAGTAATTAAACTGTTTCCTTACAACTAGATAAACTGTTTTCTTACAACTAGATAAACTGTTTTCTTAAATCTAGATAAACTGTTTTCTTACATCTAGATAAACTGTTTTCTTACAACTAGATAAACTGTTTTCTTTCAACTAGATAAACTGTTTTCTTACAACTAGATAAACTGTTTGTGTGACAATAATATGAAAGTTTAGCTATTTGTAAAAAAACTTGTTTAATTTCAGTTAACTGAAACGGTTAAGTAAACAATACCTTAACTTATTTTACTAAACTCGTTTTAGCTATTAGTAGCACTCAGTTTGTTAGTCCCCCTTTTCATGCTACTAGCAGCTAAAATTTGTGCTACAGGTAACAAAACTTTTTTTTCAGTGTAGCTCACCGTCCACAGGCCCGCGCCTACGGTGGCCCCCGACGCCCGGTGCGTCTCCCGCGGCGGCTGGGACGTGAGGTTCTCTCCCTCTCACGTTCCGCCACCTCCTTCGCTAGCATGACTGCTTCGCAGAAGGAGGTGACGGCGTCCCATTCCGTCTCGCTCCGGACCATGGATTGAACCAAGGCCGGACGCGAGAGGTCGCCGCCATTCATGGTTACCTGCCAGAACAAAATTGAGGCAGGCTGGATTCCGAAGGATAGAAACCTGGGTGCTGTGGAGTAGCTTGTGCCAGTGCGAGGTCTATCATATACGGCGGTAGACTTTAATTAAATATATGAATAAAAAAACATTCCTTGGCCCATTAACACATTAATTGAAATAAATAAAAACTACAAATTACTTGTTAACATTTTTTTTAAAGCAAAATACAAAAATAAATTTATTTTAAATAAAGTTTAATAAAAAAAAAGAAATATTCCCCGCTATCAATACTACCGGTGCCTCGTGAGCAAGTTTTCAATAAAAGTGCCAATAACTAAATATAAAAGACACGAGTGCGTTTACACAGAGTTTTTCAACGCGTGTCAAAATACACTAGATTACGATTAAAGAACGAATGACTCACATGTGTTTTTGTAAGGTGTTTTGTTTACTTACATATTCGTATTGTTATTGTCGCTAAAGAATTTAAGTGTTTGATTTCTTGTGCCTTGTTTTTACAGTCTAAAATTATTTTGGCGTTTCATTACAACATTTTCTAAATAATGTCATAAATAGTTACAAGCTAGTTATAATACGTTGACGTTAACCATGTAGCATTTAATACCTTTTTTAATCCATAAGGGTTGGATTCCCGGTGTAACTAAAATTGTTTTCTCTGAAATAGCACGATTCCTTAGATAACTATTTTCTAACGTATTTCTAATAGTAACAGTTTTCGACCTGCAAGTTCGCTCGTATTTAGGACTGTATTTCCGGGAAATTAATAATCGGAAGAATAAAAATTTAATGCGACTAATATGCTGAATGCGCGAATGTTATACCAAGTAAGTTACTATTTACCCGGTCATTGCGGCAAGGAGAACATAGGAATCAAGAGCGAGCTAAGCGATCTCGGGACTTGTGGTACCCCGACTCGGACAAGTTACGGGAATTATCTTTACGGGTTCAAAAGACACTTAGTTTCCATTTAAGTTGACATATTTTCCATTTTGCATAAATTATGTATCAACTGAGAGTAAAACTGCGTAAAGGAAGTCAGGAGGGCAGAGGCCATGCCCATGATGTGTCACTAATGGTGTTTTCATGTTCTCTGAATAAATTGTCAATTAACAGCAGAGGCCTTTGACGAAAACACATCAAATTGTTTATGAAAATGGTTAACCGCAATTGTGTTACAAATTTATGGCATAATAGTGAGATTTTTTAACACAAAACAAGATTTTTCTACCCAATAAATTAAAATATGTGTGTAAAGTCTGACGCTTATTTACCGTCCCTGAAAATATATTTTTATTTTTATTTTCAGCCGCGATCTATTGAGCCCTTTAGCCCTTCCCACTCGTGTGTCTTTTATACGCATTCTACCGGCAAAGGGCAATTATAAAAAGGTTTCCAATCTATTAAAAATAAAACGTATAGGTATCTACCAAAGTTCCAAATGCACACTCAAAAGCCTTGTATTGTACAGTCGCCAGAAAATTTCTCCAAATGATTTTAAACCATAAAATGTTGGCGGTTAACTTCAAAATTGAATGAGATAATTTGACAGTTTGTGGTAACCTGAAGCGCTGGCAACACTGGCAAGGCTGGTTGTACAAGGAACTTTCGAGTTGTGGTCGAAGTCAGAACTAACGCCGCCAATTTTTTTTTCAATACATTTGGCAATCAAATTGCATAAATGTTTGCCAACATCACGCCCTGATATCAATGTTTTTTGAGCACAAAAAGATCCTTGTAGCTTCCGAAGTTCCATTGAACTCAACAGCCCTTTTTAAAGGCCCTAAAAAAAGATCCAATCCGGTCAAAATCTAGTCTTTTGGCGCGAACAAAGCATTTTTCCTTCTTAAAAACTTTGTGGAGCTTGATGGAACTAAACTACCATATTGAAGTTCAGTTGAGCGTCAAATTGACCTTGTGATAGGTAATCAGGGGCCTTAGTCTGCTATTGCAATAGTGTCAGAATGGTCTATCATTGATTTAATAAGGCCCCTAGCGCACGCCGTATTGAAGCGCGTTCGAAACTCGTTTGACGTGCGTACAAAGGGTAATTCGTCTGCGCGGGGCCTTATTAAATCAATGATAGACCATTCTGACACTATTGCAATAGCAGACTAAGGCCCCTGGTGGTAGCGTCCACTGGTACGAGCAGTAAGTAGGTATATCGCGCGTGACCAACTTCCTATGTTGGGCAACGATGATAACGCTTTGGAGGGGACTTCGGGCGTGAACTTATTTCATTTTGAATCATCATCTGTTTTAGCCTTTCTCCCAACTATGTTGAGGTAGGCTTCCAGTCTAACCGGATGCAGCTGTATACCAGCATTTTACATGGAACTACTGCCTATCTGACCTCTACAACCCAGTTAGTACTAGTACGATACCCCTAGGTATGACTGGTTGTCAGACTTTCGGGCCACTGACTACCTGTAACGACTGTCAAAGATCTACAAATGACAGCCGGGACCAACGGCTTAACGTACTTTCCAAAGCAAGTGCATGCGTGGTCACCCATGCACAGACCAACCCAGGCAAGCGCGGCTTAACCTGAAGATCATACCGCGCGGCTGTTATTAGTTAGCCATGTTTAGAAGATCATTGTTTGTGCTGATGGGAAATCCCACGGGACTAGCAGAAATAAATGGAAAGTTTTCGAAAAGTTAACACTATTGTTGGTCGTTATTTTGTGGATCAAGTACTTAATTAAATAATAATAATCATTTTATTATCAGGCATCTAAGGCCCATAGATAAAATACACAAAATTACATTTTCAACAATAATAAACTAATACATATTCTAATCTAAGACATTTAATTATGTTTTTTGTTTGTGTTTTTTTTTTTTAATTTTATTAAGACATTTAAAAGTTTTTAGAAAGATGGAAAACCAAAATCAGCCGGAAATTATAATTATATGACGATTATTATATTATTTTGAAAAGGTTCTTATTTCAGTACATTATAATTCAAATAACCGAAAATAATTATTAATCGGAAGCGAAACATATTCGATCGAATCAAATTCTCCAACGGTATCGATAAAATAGTGAGACGCGGTGGCCTTCACACTGCTTGAGCTAATATAATTATGCATATTCATTGTTTATTATTAGTTCCATGGCACCATAACGCAGCGCAGGGGCGCTCAACATTTTTGACAAATATGCAATGATATTCTAGATTATTATCACTTTTTTTCGTTTTGGTTTCAATTCTCAAGTTATCGAAGTAAAGAAAACTTCAATTTGGGATTACACTAATTCGACTGTTATGAACTTATGAGCGTTAGCGTCGTACGGCATTTCATACTAACTTTCAAGTCTTTAAATGTCTTTAAAAAATAAGAAATTTGTAAATTTCTGTTTCCATGGAAAATCTAAAATCCGGTTTAATTCGGTTCAGTCATTTCGAAAAAAAATGACTTAAAAGTTTGTATGAAATACTGTACGACGTTAACGCTCATATGAGAAAATAATTTACAATAATTTATACTAGTTTAAAAGGAGTTCACGGTACTCAGGGTAAAGCAAATACTGTCTATGAAAAATAAGTAGAGTAAGGTACTTATGTACCTGTAACTGAGTTTACCCAAAATAAATATAAAAACATTTACTGGTTTGCTTTTCACCAGCCGTATCTAACGATTTATATATGTTGCTAAATGAGAGCTTAAGCCCAGTACCAGTAGGTAAATTAAATACGATGTTAAAGCGGGTTATTTTACCGATAAAACCCTTTTAGAAATCTAATCTGAATTTAATAATTTTTTTAACTAGCTGTTGCCCGCGACCTTCGTTCAAGTGAAATTATTATAAAAAATATTAGTTCCCCTTTTTGATTCGGATTATGTTACAAATTTCAAGGGTTTTTTTTTTGTTGTAGCCTATGTCAAACCTTAGAACATCAGCTATCTGCCAGTAAAGGTCCCGTAAAAATCGGTCGAGCCGTTTCGGAGATTAGCCAGAACAAAGAGACAGACAAAAATTGAAAAAAAAAAAGTGTGTTTTTGTTAAATGTGCCATAAACATATATTTTCATATGCATTGAGTCAAAAGCTTTTATTTTGATATTACGAACAGACACTTCAATTTTATTTATTTGTATATAGATGTACTTAGATGTTTGGAGTTCAATCAAAGGGTTTTATCATTTAACCCGATTTACTGGTAAGTAGGGTCATACGTGTATTTTTAATAAATAAATCAATGATGTCAAGCGTGAAGAGAGAACGGTGGGCAGTCCGCTTGTTCATGAATAACGTTATTTTGAGTACACAGAATGTACAAACGCCAGCCCATCAAGCTACCCGTAAAGACTCTCATTTTTTTCCAATTAACCTTAAACCTAATGCTTCAGCGATAAAGTTGAAAATCTATTAAATAAATTTGACAGATTGTAGTAGCTTTGTGTGTCTGTACTAACGTACATTAGAAAACGTGTATTAGGAAAAATCAGGCAGGTTTTCTTGTTTTCCGATTTTTATAAGGTTTTATATTACATAATGGTACATGGTATTCAGCTGCGACGGTTAGCGTGGAAGCCGACCTACCGGCTGACCAACATAGTACAGGAAAGTCATGATCTAGACAAAGCTAGAATTTCTAAAAATCGTGCATACCTAAGAGCACAATGCTGGAAAAGTGAAAATACTTTTCACTACAAGCAGATGTTTTCAATATTTAGATTTGTTTAATTTTGTCTCACTCAAACCAAATATTACTCTTGAATAGGATATTTTGTAAAAACATATTTTCACAAATAAATTGTATTCTATTTAATTACATGACACAAATGAAGACCGAAAAATACCAGACACTATTGTTCTTAGTTCTATCAACCGCAGCGTAAAGAAAAACAAATGGAAAACAAACAGTGAGCGCTTCAAAAGAGTTTGAACAACACTATTCCACTTGGTAACAGCAAATAGAACATAGAGTAAATAGAACAAACTCAACTCTCAAACAATAGGTTTAATAATGATGAGGATGTGAATGATTTAAGGGGACGAAAAAAGCAATATATAATCCAAGCTAAACTATTTATTCAAGATCTGGTGAGTATTTAATTTTCCATTGATTTTAGCAAAGAAACGCGCCTTTTACTTTATTGTTTCTGTCGTCAGACAGTTACGAAGGGTTTTCTGTATATTCAGGGCAGTAATTATAAAATTAGAGATTGGTTTCATAAAGCGAATTAAATAGTCGTTGTCTAACATTTCCATGTCGTTATGGAACATTGGCAAGTGTGAAAATTTATGGATGATATAATCACACACACACATTGGAAATTTTCTAGATTTTTATCAGACTAAACATTGTAATCTAATAATAAAAATAATAATACCAGCCTATTTCTGCCCGACTGCTGGGCAAAGGCCTCTTCTCAACAGAGAAGGCACGAGCATTGATCACCACGCTTGCTCAAGACGGGTTGGCGATTTCATACTTTTATAAGTCCAGGTTTCCTCACGATGTTTTTCTTCACCGATGTCTGTGATGTCCAAGATAAACTTAGAAAGTACATATGAATTGAAAAAGTCACATTGGTACTTGCCCGGATTTGAACCCACAACCTCATGCATGAGAGGCGAGGCTTTAACCTCTGGGCGATCACGACTTTTTTATTGTATTTGTAATCTAATGAAATTTGATAATTTTTCACACGTGCGCACATTATACATAACATACAATACTATGTATATCCGCCCGCACATAACACAACACGTTAAACGCATATTATGTTGTTTTGAAGCTGCTCAATGAAGGTCAATAATACAATATTGTCTAGGTCAGTATCTACAGACAAAGTAGTTTTTTTCTGCGCTTGCAAAAAATATTGCTTCAAAAACACGACTTGCTAAAAAAAAACTGTAAATTAATTAAGCCTACGGAATAAAACTATGAAAACATGTGCTTTTATTTGATATTTCACAATTTTTTATTTGGTATTTATTAATATGATATTCGATTATTCGATTTTGGTATTTTTAATACATAATACTATTAGTTACCTGAGTAGTATATTATGTTAGGACTTCAGGAAAACTGACACAATGTTACTGCATATTCATATATGTGCATGGTGTACCTATAGATGACTAAAGTCAGCCTTTTTTACCTGCTTTCTTACCTAAAGGGTGTAACAAGACGCTTAACGAAGCCGAAAGGTACTTGTTCTCCCAGAGTTACCGAGATATTGGGGTCAAAGTTCCAACTTTTTCATAAAGTTTTTATTTTAATATCCGCATGTTTTTAATGTAAGATTTTTATTGTAAACACCTCCACGAACCCCGTACTATTCAATCCATCCATCAGCACAATGTTTTGAGTGGGTTAAACTGAGTCCTATCCTACCATAAAACGTGATGTTCACCCCAAAAAAAAAAGTCGTTTCCCAGCAACAATTTTTGCGTAAAGTTACTTATTTTGATGTAGTACATAATGCTTGGTTGACGGCTTCGTTAAGGGTCTTGTTATACCCTTTATATTCTGAAGCAAACGAAAGTTTTCCTTGCAATTATTTATAAATCTCTACAGTCTAGTGACAAACATTGTGTATACCCATTTTCATACCACGGAATTTGCCGTAACCTTGTATTTAATAATGCCCACGAACAGACAAAACAATTGAACACCTACGAAAATATTTACGACGGGAAGATCTCGATAAAACAAGTGACTGACGCGCAAATAACAATGATTTTATCACTTATGTACTAGCTTTAGCACTGCTTCGACCTCGTGGACGTGGGAAATTGACCCATGGAAACGTACCTACTACTGGGTAAAAGTATCCCATGACCATTAACTCGTACGGCTTACCAGGATAGAACCAATATATCCTATGTCCTGAACCTAGATACTTCGCTCTTGTGGAGGTCGATAGTATGTAATGGATGTAATAATGGCATATTTAAAAAAAGTATCCTCTATCTTAATCCAGGTTATGATCTATCTATATGTAAAATTTCATCGAAATCCATTCAGCCGTTTAAGTGTGAAGGCGTGACAAACAAATAAACTCACTATCACATTTTTAATAAATATATTACTGAGGGCCTGTTTCACCACCTGCCATTATGTTCTCGTTAACTCACTTGGCCGATAATTTCATTCAAATTCTGTTCCATTTTTGATTTATTGATTTTATTCGGTAGGTAGTGGCTATTCGGTCATCGTGAAATAGACCCTTAGGATACATGGGTTTAGGTTGAGCGCCCCTGACACGGCTCGCGACAAGACTGTTGTCAAGCAAAGTTTATACAATTCTATAAATACAAGAGGCGATCACTCCACTGTGTTATATTTAGTGCCACTCTTCTATTTAGCGGGGTTATACGAAGCGATTGGTAACCGGTACCTATGTTTTGATAGGCTATCGTAGAGTTTGGTCCGATATTTCAAGTAGGCGTGTTTGAAAATACGGTACAAATGTGGTTGTGACCCAAATAAGTAGTCAGAGTTTTTAAAATAATAATTAATATTTTTAGTTGAAGTGATTGTATTGTTTTTGTTAGTCAATAATAGCCCAGTACATACTTAGTATGATTTTAGTGTACTCTGTACAATTGTGACTTTTCACGATCGACCATTTGCAATCGTAAGTAGGTTGCAAATGGTCAATCGTCACACACAAGTAACAAACTTACTAGGGCACTAGGGATATGGAAAAACAAGGTGAAAAGTGGTCAAAACCCAGTTATGTCGGTGCCCACTTGCCGACACAATGCTGCAAACAGATGACAATCAACAATACAAAATGTAGTATTCTTTTTATGAGAAGACCATTTATTACTAAAGTGGTCTGTGGAGTGTAGGGTCACACAATTCATGATAGGCATAAAAGGTTAGTAGAATATACCAGCGACCTCCAACTATAGATGTGTCGATAGGCCATGCATTATAATATACCAAAATCGGCAAATAGTGGGCGTAGGAAGGACACATAATTTGTCAAATTGTTTGTCTATGACACAAATGGCAAGTGAGCACAGGTCACTGTCGCTTTTGAGCATGTCCAATAACAGTGGCATTTTGACTGTGTTGCCATACTTGCCATCCATCGTTCCTAACCATCTGACATCTGGATCTGGTAAGAAATTACTATATCCAAGAATGTTACACAAAAGGTATCACCTGTTTTACAGAACAGTTAAAAGGAATCGTCTATCTTAGTACGTGATGACGAGGAATGACACGCATGTGGCTATAAGAGTGATGATTATAAATGATGATGGATGAACAGGGAGAGGAAGACCGAAGAAAAATGAAAGAAAAAGGAGTAAATGACAGCGTGACAGTTAACAGGGGAGAATGGAATCAGAAGCACGTGTCGAGCCGACCCCAAGTAACAGGGAACAAGAACAGGACGATGGTGAATTGATGATGCCATTCCAGAGATAAAGCTGAAATATCTCTTTGGCCTGAAACAATCAAACCCAACCACACCCGTCAACAAATATATCAAGTAAGTAATAGAAATGGTTTTAAAAATGACAAATCTATAATACCTACACAAAGGCAAAAAAAAATCTTGGTTGCGGAACGTGTGAACGTGAAGAATGATACCAGTGAAAAAAGGACATGCAGCACTACACTGTTCTATCGTATATAACACCTAAATATAAGGCTAGAAGCGGCTTGGTCATGTGGAAAAATCAACCCAGACAGTCTGGCGATACTGGTCCACAACAAAGACGATTTGGTCACCGATACGGTTATCAAAATAGTATGCAATTTGGTACATACTCACCTTGTATCTAATCTAAGTAGAAGGCTGACTCAAGATAAAGATTTGGTGCTAAATAAATATTCATTATCTGTGTAGATACCGGAATTTTGAGAGGGGTTACTGAACCTTTGACATGTAACGGTTTAGGCATATGGTAGAACAGTTGCTATGCTAATTTTGTTCGAAATAGTTTTTTTTTTGAAGACGTTATTTATATAATGAGAGAAAATTTATAACTGATCGCTCAATTAACTGCTTTTCAATTTAGTATCATCATCTGCCTAGCCTTTTCCCAACTATGTTAGGGTCGGCTTCCCGTCTAACCGGGTGCAGCTGAATACCAGTATTTTACATGGAGCGACTGCCTATCTGCCCTCCACAACCCAGCTAGTGCTGGGTAATACGATACTCTTTGGTAACTAACTTTTAACGTCTGTCAAAGATCTAAAATATCAGCCGGGACCAACGGTTTAACGTGCTTTCCGAGGCACGGAGGAAACTCGGTATATAATGGGTGGTCACCCATCCACGGACCAAACTAGGCAAGCGCGCCTTAACCTGAAGATCGACCTGAGCGCATGTCTTTATTTAGCCACGAGCTCCTCAATTCAATGCTTTTCAATTTCGCATATACTTACGGCGTCTAAAGAAAGAACCGCTTGAGACGAAGAACACGAATATGCCTTTAAAAAACTCGGGGTCTAAGAGCATGATCCAGAGGGTCTAGAGGCTAAGAAAATATGCGCATAAAATAGCATTAACAGTTAGTTTTTAGGTTCTGTGACCAGTGAAGATGGAGTTCTAAGGAGAGCACTCAATAAACTTTGGGAAACCCTGAGACGGCGGATATTCGATACTTGTAGTGGGATAGACCTAATCAAAGGAAGGGTATACCTTTTGTTGGCCACACACCTCATAATACATAATGTATTGAATTACAATTACGCGAGTCTCTCAACTATCTTTATCCTGTCTTGTCAGTCAGTGACACTTCTCAATCTATACCTAGATTGAGACTATTCAATGCATCCATCAGCACAATGTTTTGATTTTGAGGGTGTTACATTATCCATTTTTGCTTAAGGTTACTTACTTTGATGTACAGAATGCTTGGTTTGCTGGCTTCGTGAAGGATCTGTTTGGACCTTATATAGTTCTCTATACGATACTTAATAAACCAAACTCGACTAACACAGTTAAGTACCAACAAAATATTATCTCGCTTAGATGCGTTCCCTTCGAATGATTCGAGTGCCACCGTGCCAGTCCCTTTCCAAGGTCGCTAGGGCAAGCGAGCCAACGATGGCTGGGGCCCTACCAGTTAGCTGAAGGTCGGTATTTCAACTGTTTATTAGGAAGTACATGTTTGGTTGTTGGAACGCATGTAAATTAAATACAATATTTATGTACCTACAGTTAAACCTAGTAAGGTATGCGCTGCGGGAAATTTCGTGTTTCCAAATTACCACGATCTTCGTGCCACTGTCCTCTGCACCCAGCAATAAGACTGTGCCTATGCGATTTCTGTTAGGTAGCAAACTTAAGATTTTTATTAAGAAAATTGGTCTCATAGAGCGAATTCAAAAGATCCATCTGAGATACAATATGGATATTTTTTACGATTATAAACAAGTATTCTTTTTAAAGATTGTCTGATATGGATAGTCTAATGTGTCTATCATATCAATAAAATTGTAGCTTATAAAGAGCATCCGCCATCTTGGAATTTAACGAGCCTTTAAAATTTTCATGCCGCGATGAACCAATGGCCACTGAATGGAGTCATAAAAAACATAGTAAAAATAACGTTTACGCGTTAAAAATCTTTGATAATATCTAAGTCAACTCATATTTCGCATCATAGTTTGAAATAAATTTAATGAAGCACGCACGAAAGACAAATATATGTGAGGTTCTATTGACAAGGTTTATTTAAAACTGGGTAGGTATAGCCGCATAGTTCTTTTGGTGCGTGGCCATACTAGGTAGGTACTAACGCCACCATTTTGTTTTTTTAATACAATTTCCACAGACCTTTTCACAAATGTTTACCAACAGCTCCTTCCCGAAAATGTCATTCAAGAGGCACAAGAACAATGTTTCACTAAATGCAATTTTTATGGAGAACTTTGAATTTAAACAGTGCCAACGACAATCATCCTTCTATAAATTATTTTTTAACGTTTTATATGGCTTAGGTTAGGTACCACAATCTTTCATCACTTTAGAATGTACAGTCTGCCTAGTGTGCAATAGGCCTGGTAAAAAAGCTATAAAAATCAATTGTGGAAACTAGGTCGTTCTGTAATTGTTATAATTAGCTACCAACTTTATTATGATTTACGACTTCCTTCTATGAAATATCTTGATAATTAAGTTACATTTTGGCAAACAACCTGGCTGAGTTATTTGCGGTATCATCAAGAAACATGATCTCTAAAATAACAGGATTTAATCTACCTAGGTATCTAAAAATATGTTAGTAATGTGGTTTGAATAATAAATTAATAAAAGATCTTCATAACATAGACGCGTGTGTCGTATTCTACTTTAAATTAATTTTATGACAAGCTACATTCGTCCAAAAACCAGTTCAATAATCCTGTTAAGTTGAATAGTGCCAAGACAAGTTAGTAGTGTCCAAACTTGGATAGAGTAGATCTCACCATAATGCAAACAAACAAAATATTCGAAATTCGAATAGCGCCGGCCGGCGGCGGCGGCGCACAGTGGGCTGAAAATAACGTTTCATAGACATACAAATTGTTTTTCTAATTTGACCTGTTTCTTTATTGGAATCTGTTAAGACATGCTTCTTATTGATATGTTCTAAGTATGAAGTCATAAACCACAGGAAAAGATACACTTTCGTTTTTTTTTCAGAAACTTTGTATGGAGAAAAACATAAAATAAGCTATATCTCGGCTGTCGCGTGAGTGCGGGTTAGTTTCTTTCACATGATTTTTGCTCTATTTTTTTTCTAATTTTTGATGTATAACACCACCCTCGCAGAAGTGCGATTACTGAGAAAAAAAAAAATTAAAAAAAAAATATTTTTTGTTTCCATCTACATTGGCTTTATTAACAAATTTTAATCATATATCTCTAAAAATCATAGCATAGCGGTCATATAATAACTGCAGTGCTGTTTAGCTTTCACAATTTTATAATAATAAAAAATATGCGGCTTATATTATAGACATATGTTTTTACCTAATTTGTTTATGACACACTAATGGGTCTTGAACAACCTTTTTGAAACAATGGATTAATTTTAATCAGTAAGTACCTACTTACCTACCTATTGTTTTGTTTCAACGAAATCATTATGCACCTGCGGAATTATGATGGCTCATTAGGCAGGTGCGTAATAATTTTTAATCATTATTAAGAATTACCATTAATATAAATAGTAAAATACCATTATTTTGTCAAAAAACAGAAAAATAAAAAAGACACATATAAAGAAAAAGCCGACTGTGTTAAAGGTACATAATTAATTTAAATTAGAAAAGCAGATTATTGCAGGTAGAATAAACAAATTGTACATGAAAATAGAATTACGTTTCAAGGCCAAAGAACTAACATACCTATTTCGTAATTTGTTTGGAAGTCCTTATTACGAGCGCTCGTAATAAGGACTTCCGACGATTTAGAGAACACCATTCTCGAAAAATTTCTAGGAAGAAAAGTAACGAGGATATTTTAAATATGCTTTTGCTCTCTTCAGATCCTCACATTTCGGCAACCAGACCTGTAATGGACAAAAAGAAAAAGAAAAGTCTTTTTCCAGAAACATTAACTCTTTTAGAGAGTCAGGAGGAAACCGAATTAGAATTTTGTGATGTTTCGCAGTTGGATTCGGAATCCGAACTAGATTCAGAATTTAGTGATAGCGATGAATATTAGAGTAAGCTTAGATTTATTGTAAACATTAGGTTATGAAGGAATCGTTTGTTTTATATTAGAGTAAGCTTTAGTGTATTAATTATAAAAATAATATTATTCTATGTAAGAATTTTAACTTTGTTTTGTTGTATATTTTTTTTAATTTACTGTTAAATTGAAAAAAAAAAAAACAAATTATTGCAGGTGGAAATAAACAAATTACGAAATAGGTATGTTAGTTCTTTGGCCTTGAAACGTAATTCTATTTTCATGTACAATTTGTTTATTCTACCTGCAATAATCTGCTTTTCTAATTTAAATTAATTATGTACCTTTAACACATTCGGCTTTTTCTTTATATGTGTCTTTTTTTATTTTTCTGTTTTTTGACAAAATAATGGTATTTTACTATTTATATTAATGGTAATTCTTAGTAATAATTAAAAATTATTACGCACCTGCCTAATGAGCCATCATAATTCCGCAGGTGCATAATGATTTCGTTGAAACAAAACAATAGGTAGGTAAGTAGGTACTTACTGATTAAAATTAATCCATTGTTTCAAAAAGGTTGTTCAAGACCCATTAGTGTGTCATAAACAAATTAGGTAAAAACATATGTCTATAATATAAGCCGCATATTTTTTATTATTATAAAATTGTGAAAGCTAAACAGCACTGCAGTTATTATATGACCGCTATGCTATGATTTTTAGAGATATATGATTAAAATTTGTTAATAAAGCCAATGTAGATGGAAACAAAAAATATATTTTTTTAAATTATTTTTTTCTCAGTAATCGCACTTCTGTGAGGGTGGTGTTATACATCAAAAATTAGCAAAAAAATAGAGCAAAAATCATGTGAAAGAAACTAACCCGCACTCACGCGACAGCCGAGATATAGCTTATTTTATGTTTTTCTCCATACAAAGTTTCTGAAAAAAAATCGAAAGTGTATCTTTTCCTGTGGTTTATGACTTCATACTTAGAACATATCAATAAGAAGCATGTCTTAACAGATTCCAATAAAGAAACAGGTCAAATTAGAAAAACAATTTGTATGTCTATGAAACGTTATTTTCAGCCCACTGTGCGGCGCGGCGCTAGTGATGCGACTGCACATTTGCATAATCGACTAAATTACTCCCTACCGTTTATTAGTCGATTTTCAAGCAATCGATAATAACGAACCGTAATTACGGGTTGTATAATAATTATACAATTAATTACAAGTCTATAGATTTCCTTCTGATTGGAAATAACGATACACATTTATTAAGCGTGTAACTTTTTGAAGGTCTTCAGACTTGTTCGCTGTGTACTGCCTACTTGTAGAATTTCGGATGTCGTTAGGTATTTCGAGAGCCCTAATAGGAACTAACAACCGGCGTCTCCTAAAGACATTACGGTGATTATGCCACGGTTAAATAATAAGAAAAAGTACAATTTTACATAAAGGATAGGAAGTCGTGTTTTCATGAGTTAGAGTTTTTAGGCATAATAAAAAACTCTAGGTTTCTAGAATAAATAGAACAAACATTTCGAACGACTTTTACGATTATTGCAGCAAAGCACAAGTACTTGCATTTATTTCACGATCACCAGACAGATTTACGATATTTTATTTTTCAGCACAATTTAGATCGGTTTTTAACGTGCATGTAATTAAAGTATTTTTCCGAGGGCGGTGATCTCATAAACACATTGTTTCGCGAGAAATGTTTATTTACTACGAACGTATTTACTTTTACAAGTGCTATTGTATCAGTATGTAAAATACCTATTTTTAAAGTATGGCAGCCTTGGAACTGTATTAATAGGTATTATTAGCTGAGGAACTGGTGTTTAATTCGTAAACAAGTTATAAAACTGGAAAATAAGTTTCAATTTGATTGTTATTCTTGTTTTTATCTCCCAGGATGATCTAAAAAACGGTTAAATCGTGTCTATTAAAAACACAACGCGTGACTGCAGATTGAACGCATCTACATATTAATAGAAAAATATATAAACCAACGAAGAACAAAAATAAACGAAGCTTAGAATTTGTAATTACTCGATATTTATTATTCACGTGTACTAAGCACTGACTGTGTAAAACTACTAACTAGAAATAAACAAAGCTAAATTATTGAATCTAGCATTCAAATTGAATACTGTTTAAAGTACTGTATAAAGTCCATTTTGCGTTGTCAGTATAATTTGATGTAATAGCTGGTTCTTGTCGAGACGTGTTGGCTAATACGACTAGATATGCGTAGAATTTTAAGTCTTAAAGCAATTCAATAAACATTGCACGCCAGATGCCTACCAATTTCGTCGATTTTAACGATCGTCGATTGACAACCAACCGTAAATTAATTTTATCGATGCTATTGTCTGAAATTGCTATCGACCATCATTTTAAGGGGTTTATAGAGTACCAAAGGCATTTTTTCTAGTGTTGCATCGCTATCAATATACTAAACTATTATTCGTGTTAATTGTAGCCTTATTTACAATTAAAAAACAATAGACAGTCATCTACATAAAACTCTAGACTGCATGCGTAGGTGGCAAATAAAACTAGAACAACTTCAGAACGGTCTGGCTCAAGCCATTGCTTTACATACATATTTAAATTAGACCATCGTCGCAAGAAAACTAGCTGATAATAAAGACGTATCATGATGTCACTTGAGACGAGAATATAGCTTCCTAAATGGTTAAACTCAATGTCTACATACCGGCAACTATATGTAGAGCAACAGTTGCATCTCATCGCAATGAAACGTTACGTCTGTTCCTCTCGGCCGTGATGTTCCACGCTCAAGTGGCACACGTCTTTCGAATACGTAGGAAATAAATGTAGCAAGCTATTTAGATCCTTCCACGAGTCACTGCGACGCAACTTGCGGAGCGACGTAAGTTGTATTGCCCGAGGCTGTGAACGGAGCCTTAAATAATTTCCACAGCTGCGGCTGCGACAAGGCTTGCCACCTCAACACTAGACACAAAATGATCGATGAAGAACTCTATTTTTTTAAATGGCCATGAATAACACAGATTTATGCTAATATTTGAATGATATTCCATATTATTAACATGTTTTTAGATAAAGACATGTAAAATATTGATACAGAATTCATATTGATAAGATAGCAGATAAGAATATACCTAGTCAGTCTAGACTGCATAATATAGGTATTATTCGAAGGTAGTGCTGTTTTTAGCATATATGCATTTGAGTTTAGTCAATACATGTTCTTTTTGCACGAGGCACCTGTATTATTTATTGTTCTAATTAAGAACATCACCATATAACTAAAGGGAAAGCCATTCGCTCAGACAATAAGTTAATGTCTATTTTCAATTCTCAAAACAAGGCAACTTTTTTGGTGCCTCTTTTACAGCCTAAAAGTTGCTCGCCTACGCTGTAACACTTCCAAATTTAGGTTAAGCTCGAGCAACGGCTCATTACGACACAT
This sequence comes from Eugnorisma glareosa, assembly GCA_947578425.1. Lineage (NCBI taxonomy): Eukaryota > Metazoa > Arthropoda > Insecta > Lepidoptera > Noctuidae > Eugnorisma > Eugnorisma glareosa. The sequence goes on along the minus strand of OX387973.1, from coordinate 17,750,044 downwards.
AGCAACAACCATATTTATCTTTGGACACGCTCGAAATATAAATTATCATTTTATATCTCACATAATAAACCGGCTGTGTTTAGAATACTATTTTGTAGCATTGCAAAGTTTTGTGAACCATGTGTTCAGTTTTTTGTTGATTATGATTTCTAAAAGATGGGTTTTTACGACACTTTTAAGTATAAAACACTTAATCAGAAACGGTTTTTCCAAATTATTGAAAACATACGCAACAGTGCTATTTTATCAAAAACTAAAATAGAAACACACAGAATAAGCGCCTCTAGATTCCATTTGTGAAACTCGAATCTAAAATTGGCAATCAAATACAAAATGGGTTGAATGATGGCGCGAAAACATAAAAAATACAAAAATATTATGTTATAGAGCAAGTTGTCATGTTTTTTATCCATATTTATCTCTACGTGGGTGATAAAAATAAGCTCAGCAGTCATCGACAATCACGTCTCGGATATTGGATCATCATCGTGATATGACATGACATAAGTCAATTCGAGATAATATACCGGAAATCAAAGGGCTTAGAAAAGATCAAGCAATAAATTTGAAAGCCCCCCGGACACTTCCACCTTAACATAAAATCTTCAAAAACTCTGTATTTTAGGGAACCTGGCTGTTTCAGCGTATGAGATCCATTCTTATACCTACCAAATACCTACCTATAGTGATGTCCAACAACCCAGATTTAGTAGATTCCTACTTTCAGACACGACAAATCGACTAAATAAAGGCCTCATATTAAGAAGAACCGCTCCAAAAAGTAAACAAGTATAAACTCAGCCGAGTATTATGCCGTATGCGCCATGCGCCTAGCGCCTATTGACCTCGATATGGTACAGGGCCATTTATTTGACGAGCTATGGCCCCAGGCACTGGTACGAGTAACAACAGTTTATCGGGTGTCCAGTCTATTTAGTATTGGAATTATGAACAATGCGTGTTCTACAGGTGGTGTGCAGATATTAATGGTTTCGTTAACGTAATTTATTGAGGAGTTAAAAATGATTAATGACGGTGATGACTTTTTGGAATAAATGTATTGAGAAACGCACAGAATCGACATGAAAACTGCGGAATTGCACCCATTTTTTTTCTCATTTATCGTGTTGATTGATAGTGGCATCCTCTGAGATTACTTTGTACTGCGAACGAAACGCTTAAATCAATTTAATTTATAGTTTTGTGGTAATGTAAAACTATTTGCATTTGTATACAAATTAGGTTATCTTAAACCTGTTTGTCTACTTTGCAAACGAATCATATTTAACAACCTGTTTTCACTCTCTTCTATATTCAAAACTAAACCTTCAAAGCACACAACAAATTAATTCAGACAGCCGTAGTCAGTGTTTTGTTTTTTTTTACACTTCGTTAATTATAGATATTTCTATCTTTTTTTATCGTAAAAAATAACGAGGCAGTTCCGCTGAGATATTTACAATATAATTTGTTCTTCCTGCAGCTCAGTTCTGATTTTCACAGACCTATCAAATTGAAGTTATGTGCGATTAGGAGCTAAGGGCTCCACAGACAGAAGGCGTCGTGGCAGACCTCGTAGAAGTTGGCAGGACGAGCTGGTTTAAATTGGCTGTGGATCGGAAGAACTCGAAGTCAGGGGGAGAGGTTAGTGTCCAGCAGTTACTGTGTCATTAGGACTAATGAACCGGTTTGAGATAACTTAGCAATTAGACGTCTTACTGCTTAACAGATTTGAAAACTAATCTGGCCAGTTTTACTACCTCTATGCTGCATACTTCGTTGTTAAGTGGGATCCGCCAATGTAAACATCATTATAGCTTTTAGAGATACGAGTATATTCACTGGAAATTAGTGAGAGTATATTTTGTAAAAATATGATGATTTCCAACATTTATAAATTATGATGCTGTAAGTACATGCTATAGTTAATTAATTATTTAGTTAATTAATTGTCATACTCATAACTGCCGCAAACTGAATTTTATTCAATACAAAACGTAAACAGCGCTGTAATTTGCAATAAAACTTTAGAAATTTAGAATTTCGAGGGCACATAACAACTTCAAGATGGCCATCTAGATGCCAATAAAACAACATGAAATTTGAGTGAGAATAATAACGTGCCACTTTTCCCATTTTATAGACGCTGGCACCATTCAATAGCCATAACACCAAGCAGAAATAACGATGCAATCACCACCGCAACAAGGTGTTGTTTTAACAAATCGTCTATCCATCGACATAGCATTAAACTACGTAATGAATCAACAGCTGTATCGTGGATTTTGTTAAAACTGGTTGGATTTCGTAACGCACTGAAAATAAAACGCATAGACTGACAAACCCGTTAGTTTTGTTTTCTTAACGTGGTATAGGGCTGCCGGTAATACTGATGTTTTAACCTTTTTGTCTATTGCCTGCGTTTTGTGTTTTTATTTTATTTTTAAAAGAGAGAAAGAAATATTATGGGAAAAGCTTTTTTTCGCTTGAAGGTTGATGGCACTCTTAAAAACATGAAGGCTTATTTTTCAAATGAAATACAGTTAAACCAGAAAAGTTATGAGCTTCGATCATCTCTGTGTTTCTGCATTAGCACGAACGTCGCGCCACCGAGTAACCCTCCAACTTTTTATAGTACCACCTATGATTGCGAAGCTCCTACTTTACAGTCCAAACATTGTACGTCATATAAGTGCCGACTCGTGCTAGACTAATATTTTCATGAACTACGTTTTCCTGTAAACACAAATTTTGGCACCCCTGGTCGGTCGGCACGCGTCCCGAAATATTCTGTGTACAATATCAGCGAGTTCGACGCACTCTTTATCTGCATGCCACATTTATTCATACCGCATTTACACCGAGTTCATAAAATAAGTATTATTGTAACATGCTTACTAATATTATATGTATACTAACGGCCCGTCCCGGCTTCGCAAGGGTGGACATGACATTTTTTTATTTTTTTATAGCCTATTTTACTCAGGGTGAATGTAGCTTTCTAATTGTGAAAGAATTTTTGAAATCGGCGCAGTAGTTTTTGTTCAATTCATTACAAACATACACACAAAAATACAAATCTTTGCTCTTTATAATATTAGTGTAGATTAATGAGAATTTGAGTTTGTTTATCATGCTTTATCGGCTACTCTAATTTCTAGACCTGAAGGGCTGATGAAGTTTGGCATACGGATAGCCCATGGCCCATGACCATGGACGTGTTCCCGTGTGATAATTTCTCTTTTTCAACTCTCAGCACTGAGCCGAAGCTCGAAAATCTAATGGTGCACTAAGTGCATTTTTATTTCGGCATTAATTGAAGTAATGTGTCTCCTAGTGTAAGTGAAAGCGGGAATAAATCTGCGACTTTATGGCTTACGTTTATGAGACAGAAAGTACGTTACCAGCGCCCCAAAGCAAAATAATGCACTTTTAGTAAAATATAGTGGCGACATGGTTCCGTTTCCTAGACATATTTACGAAGCAAATAATGGTAGAAATTATTACTCGAGTGTTTACACACGTGCATGAAATGAAGTATTTTATGGCCCTTGTTTTAGAAAGTAGAGAAAATAGCAAATCTTTGTGTAAAATTACAAAATGTAAAGCCAGACTTCAAGGCTTAAGTTTTGGCTTAGCACTATTAATAACTAGGATACCATAATCATATTTGCAACTTATAATAATGAATACTTATGTCAGTCCAGTCAATTAAAGGTTATTGAACCGAACACATTGTGCGTTCAACTGATAGCTAGATAGCTACCGAACTGTAGATTTAAATACAAAATAATTAAAATCAAGGCAAAATTATGGTAACCAACCCAATGTAATGTAAAGTGACAGTGAATATTAAATTAATATTTTGAGACACTGCGTTTTATGAAAATTGGTTTATGTAGGTTATGAATATTTAGAAATTGCATCTTATATTTTAAATGCCACAATACGCAAAAAAATATGATGAGTATAGATTAGGGACTTTGGGTGCATGGCATACTAATTATTATTGCTGCATGTTTTTTTTTTTTTTTGTTTATTTCATCAAAAGTTACACAAGAGTATTTTACAAATATTCTGCCAAACTGCAGGACAGTTTGTCGGCAGTGTTCTCGTGGACACAGCTCTTAAGTTTTCTTAATACTAATGCATCATTATAAAAGGTGAAAGGTAAGGGGACACATAGTTTTATTACACAGACGTACTATCATTTGTAGTTTCTATACCTCGGCTATATCGACTTGCCCGCCATCCCAGCACGCGCGGCGAAAGCACATGCTCCTAGCGTCCCGACCAGTCTGGTGAAATTTGTGGTCCCGACCACCGCAACAGCCCCCCCCCCCCGGTGGGAGACCAGCTACCCAGCGCGAGTGAGTCACCGCGGCGGCCGCCCGACCGCCAGCAGCACGACGCGCGCGCCTGCTAGCATGGCCGACAAGTTAGGAGGTACATAATATGTATACTTCACCCGACGCACCCGCACAGACACTCGCCCAACCCAGCCGCCAAAAATGAACTTTATTTCGGTTTAACTAAGCTATACTTTCCGTAATGCAAGCATTACGCGAATCTCCGGGCAAATACGCCAAGTGAAGCGACTTCTTAATAATTAATAATTAGGTAAGGTTCCAGCGCTAGGGACACAGACCCAAATAGTGCTTACGCAGAATATTTTTTAAGGCATTTTTAGAAACTGTTTCGGTAGAAATTTCCTTAGGTAATTCGTTTAACAATGTTGGAACTAGCCATCTCCGCGTCCTTTGACCAAAATAATTCCTCACCTTGGGGACCGAGTATTTGTTTCTCTGTGTCGCTTTACGGGTTGGTCGGTGATACACTTTCTTTTCCTTGTGTTCGTTTTTGTTGTGCTGCTCTAATATTATAGTTGTTTTTACTTTTTTCTGTACGGGTAATATTCTACAAATTTTAAATAATTTCTCGTATTCCTTATTAATGCTATCTTTAGTTACCTTGTTCACTAGTAATTTTAATAATCGAATTTGCAATATTTTAATTTTATTTAAATGTACCGGAAACGTCAGTCCATAACCACCCAAACCGTAGTTTATTGTTGCCTCTGCAAGTGCATGGTAAAGAATGTACAGTACCCGCCTACTAACTATATATTTTAAATTGTTAAGTTTCCCCAGTACGGAGCGCAGTCTGTTACATACAGTGTCTACGTGTGCGTCCCGTGGACGGATTTACGGATTTACTACCCTATTAGATAAAATAATTGCCAGCACCAAAAAAGAAATTGAAACCGGCTTGTTCAAAATGTCACGCGTCAACGAACGAAAAAACTTTATTACACGCATCGAAATTTTGATTTAATTCTGCACTTTAATCGATTTGCAGATGATAAAGTGTATAGTGTGTGTAGCAGTTTTTACTTATAAATTACATAACATTCCTTACTGTCAGATCTGTATATTTTTTAATAAGTACCGTTATCTTTGCTTATTTATATATGTAAGCTGGAATAACTGAATCAAGATGGAATAATGGATTCGATTAGCACAGGGAAGGACGATAAATATATTAAAAATTATATTTGCAGTGGCCCAATATAGTCTACTAAGTAATTAATAAGTATATGGTACCCTGACACAGCCAGAAGGCGTCGTGGCAGGCCTCGTAGAAGATGGCGGGAGTGGCTGGACAAAACCAACCACCAGTAGTCCACATGCCCACACATGTCCACATGCGAGGCCTTTGCCCAGCAGTGGGATGACGTAGGGTAACAGTATTTTTTCTTGGCATTTTCGATCATGTTCTACGGACAGTCCTTGTAATAACTGCCTTTAGCAATATTTACACCGCTCATGACTAATATTTATTAGTTTAGTAGTATAACCTAGTACCTAAAATTATAATCCTCAATTAATTTATCCGGGAATGTATAGGTAGCGAGTGCAATGACCGCGCGAAACACAACGAAAGATTGGCACAAGTGCCGACCATAGACTAACAGAACACTTTATTCACATAACACATTGTTCCATGACACTAAAATTACACTTTACAGCGATACGGTGCGAACAAAAGAAATGGGACGCATCTGTTTTTGTGCAGAACAATTTAACAGAATTGTATTGAAATAATAATTAATAACTGAGATACTTTTGTTTAACATTTTCTCATTAAGTGCGTAATGGAAAACGAAACGAGATTGAGTTTTTAATTTAGTCGAACTTTAAAATAATCGGTTACTTTTTGGTATGTACTAACAAAATTATGAATCATTAATTGTGTCCGAAATAAATAAATTGAATTGAATTGTTTATTTATTTATTTATTTATGTACACACAAAATACTTAATAGGACATTACATTAAGATAAAAGAGCACAAAGGTACTGCTTATTTATTTCATTGTTCGTACAGCCAGGTCTTTTTTACAAATGAGACATCTAAAATCGACTCAACTTTAGGCGATTTTAGACCGGCCCGCGTAGTAGATAAAAATAATCAATACTTACTCACACAAATGTATTTTTACGAAGAAAATGATTAAAACTTTGCCAATGCTGAGTGCGTGACTAAGTGCCGAAGATATTACTACTCTAAAGAATGGTGACAGATGTAGCTGGACTCCGACGATGACCAAAACAACTCGTTTGACCATACATAATCGACTAAAACTTGCGCAAGATTGTAAGCATTGAATGTTTGTAGGTAGTACCATGAACGATTTTAAGTTAGCGTGTGGTTTCTCTGTAGTAAACAGACCATCACGTATTCTTAAAAAGGGTTAGGTAGAGAGTACAGTTGTCCAGGGAAAGTCGTTCGACGACGTACACGAGTCTACAAATAAAAATTAAATTGCTCGAAAATAATTGCATACTTGAGCCTCATGTTTTGAGGGCTCTAAAAAGATGAGGCTCAACGAAGCCAATCAGTACAGCTATAGAAAATCATTCAACCAGCGTTATTATCTGATGACAGTCATCAGATTGTCCTTGAACCTATGAACCCTGCTATAATTTCCTGGCAGTTCAGCGTTCCATCACAAGATCTACCACATCTTCGATCCTGCCCTTCGTACGCAACGATCTGCAGAGTTTAAATGAGGCGAACGACAGAGCTGAGAGCTGTCCAAATCGTTACGTACTGGTCGGACAAAATTAAGTCATCATACACGAAAAGAAGAGAATCAAGTATGTCAGTCTCACCTGATTTGTAGTCAGGTCCCACTGGTCAGCGACGAAGGAGTGTCTGCTGTATAGGAAGACAGGAACCTGATGGTCTTTGACAGGAGTAGGATCGCTGTTCACCCTGACGACTGTGAGATGCGTGGTTGTGGTACCAACTGTGGACAAGGGAGACAAGAGGTTAAAAACCAAATATTTTTAAAAGAGTACTTAAGTACTCTTTTAAAAATATTTGGTTGGCAACAAACTCGATGGTTAACCATCGAGTTTGTTGCAGGTTCTTCTCCAAAGAAAATGACCATCCCGAACTGTGTCTGTGTCTTTTGACGTTTTATAAGTGCACTAGCTGTTGCCCACGGCTTCGCTCGCGTTTTGGTCGGAAATTATCCCACGGGCACGTTGTTAATATAGCCTACGGCACTCGGGAATAATGTAGCTTCCTATTAGTGAAAGAATTTTCAAAATCGGTTTCGTAGATCCAGAGATATTACCCCCTACATTCAAACTTACAAACAAATTTTACCTCTTTATAATATTAGTATAGATATGGATTTATAATATTAGTATAGGTTTAGGCCGATGTGAAATAAAATATTATGATTTTTAGAATTTGGTTGGAAATGTGTATGTCAGAGCTTTGCTTCACCTTAAAGAGACAAGATGTATAAACGTTACTTAGCTCATGCTTTGATTTGCTCCTGGCCCTACCTTCCACTTCTAGTTTAACAGCTGTGTGATAGCGCCAGAAATTTCACTATCTAAGTTATTGCTAAGTAATGTTTATAGATCTCAAGCTAACTAAGTCTCCTTAGAGCAACTTGGAACTTGATTTCAGCGCGGCAGCGTTCTTTAATTCTTTATTCAATTTCTTGCTTTAAAAACGAAGATACTGTTTTCAACAAAACCCAAAAACAATTGATTGAGTGTACAAATTCTACTACTTAAATGATTTCTTAGCAGAATGGAATCAACTAAGTATTTATTTTAAGCGTGAAGTGCGGAACCAAGAGGGGACAAGAACATAACGTGCACAGAACAACCCTAACGCGATAGGAAAAAAAACATGAAAAAAAAAACTGTGAAGGCAGTGATGCGAATGATTTTAATAATCGCTAAAACGGTATTTAGTCGATTTCACGGTAATCATTAAGGGGGTGAATAATTTTAATAATCGATTGGAATTTTGAGTAGTTTTTGGACGGTAATCGATTAAGATGGTTTACCGTTGAAGCAATTAATATCCATCTTACGAGATTGTATCTCATATTCGTAATATTATTGAAAATGTTTAATAGAATGTGCTTCAACAAAAATGTGGAAGGACGTAAATGATTAAAGCAAAGAAGGCATTACTACTGGAAGTGCACTTAACCACTAATTAGTTAAGAAGCTAATATGCTTAATTAACTATCTAATAAATTCATAGCTATCACTCTGACTTAGGAGAACTCTGGAGAACTATCGGCCTATTTCGTTAATTCCCATAATTTCAAAAATATTTGAAAAATACATTTACAAACAATTAAATTCATTTATAGAAAAACATAACATTATATGTGAGGAACAGAAAGGATTTAGAATGGGTAAAACTATTAATATGGCCATTTATGATTTTTTATATAATGTTACATATAGCGTTGATAAGAGGAAACCGGTCTGCGGCGTATTCTGTGACATGACTCAAGCCTTTGACTATGTGCACTATATTACGCTCTTAAATAAACTTGAAGCATATGGAATTAGAGGAAATGTCAACAATCTAATTAAATCTTACCTACTTAACAGAACTCAAATAACTCATATAAACCAAATAAATACAAAAAGTAAACATGAAATTGTATTTCAGTCCTCAGAACGTATAGTTTCGTTTGGTGTGCCACAGGGGAGTGTTTTAGGGCCGCCTTTATTTGTATTATACATAAATGTTCTACCGAAGGGCATCCCTCAACCTCTGACACTATTTGCCGACGATAGCACTATAACGATACCTTGTAAAAGTGTTGATACTTATGAAAGTGACATAAATGCTTCTATAAAGTTAATGGTAAAGTGGCTGGATCATAATAACTTAAAAATTAACCTGACTAAAACTAAATTAATGCATTTTAGTCAACGGATCAATAGTAAAAGTAATTTAAAAATACACTACGACGACCAGCCTATAGAAGAGGTAGAAACAGCAAAATTTTTAGGGCTCTACATTGATAAAAAACTCAATTGGAAAACCCATAGCGAAAACTTATGCAAGAAAATCAGTAAATCTGCCTATGCCCTGCACACATTGTCGTCTATAATAGGTGTGGAGGCATTACTTACAGCCTACTATGGTTTGACAGAATCCCATCTACGCTATGGTGTCATTTTTTGGGGCAATTCAACAGAAAAAGACACGGTATTCAAGGCTCAAAAGAGATGCGTGCGTTCTATATTTAAAATTAAACCTACTGACAGTTGCGTGCCTTACTTTAAAAAATTTAAAATTCTTGCTTTGCCTTGTCTGTACATTTTAGAGGTAGCTGTATTTGTCAAAGCAAATCCGCACCGATTTAAAGGATTAGATGAAGTTGTCCCACGTAACAGGCGAGACAACAGTAAGATATGCTCTCATACTGCGAGAACATCACTAATGCGCAAAAGTGTTTTTTGTATGGCTCCTGCGATATATATAACTTCCCTTGTCGCGTTTCAGGAACATATTGAGAAACTTTTTAGCTTACAAAGCGTATTATAATGTATTCGATTTTTTGAACGAAAAGGACTTTTCTATTCAGACTTCTAGAAAAAAATAAAAAATGTAGTGAAAAATAATGATTTAATAATGTTGTTTGTTTTTTTTTTTTCTCTCAATGATATTATTTGATTGCATGATAAAGAATATATACTGACATAATAATATACTTTAGTTGTACTATCTTGACATTTATTTCTCGTTTATTTTGTAAAATTTGTAATTAAATTCAAAATTACTGTATTATTGCTATACCTACAACATTTGTACGCCACTATTGGCAAAACATGGACGCTCACAACATATTGTTACTATCTTGCATGTCTGATTTGACAGTTCATGTATACGCATGTTTTACAAATAAATGATCTTTCTTTCTTTCTTTCTTTCTTACTTAATTAAACACATTTGCCGAGAAATCAATACAAATAAAATCACTTTTCTTTCATTTAAATTTAAAATGATTGCGTGCGTATGTAACTGAGCACAATGTGCGCGCAAAAAATATAAATCGCGCGTTGCTAAGTGCGCACACAGTAGTGAAGTGAATGTGCGTGCAATTGATTAGAAACATCGATATAATACAAAGAAAACTATTCAAAATATGGTTGAAATTTTAACAAATCAGTATAACCTGGCCTTTTAATTCACAGAGAGTTCGTATTACTATTAAACAGCGATGATCTTTCATGTCGCATACTGAGAAGTTTATATCGTCGTTGCGATTTCAAGACCTCTTATGTGTAAAATTTACTTTTACGAGAAAATCGATAAAAACCATCCACTGAAAAAAATATAATGAAACCAACTACAACAAAAAATACAGGTGACAGCCACATGACTGCCTGCTTTTTAATATGATATTTTAAGTTGAAAAAAGAAAGTACAACATAGTAAAAAAAAAAAAAACAATTTTATTTGACACATAAGAGGTTTTGGTTGCGCTGTCAGTTACACATCAGTGCTTTTAAACTAAAATACCTTTAAATAAAACACCACTGATTATATAAATTTGAAAATAAACGTTTATTTCTATTAATTACACTATACGAGTAATCATGATAATAGTCGAATTACAAGTAAGACTTAAAAACAAAAATACGGACCAAAGTACCATTAATTTCCTCAGGCATTAAGTACCCGGATTAAATTGCAACGCGTCATAAAAAGGATGATAATCTCGGTCTATTACCATTTTAAGTTCCTCTAAATGCTTAAACTTACTCTCAGTAATTTTTAGTTGAGTTCTATACAATCGATTTGGTAATACTATTCCGTTTCTTTGGTTATTTCTTCGCTGTGGAAGTACGGACCACTCATCGACATGTCTCAACCTATAAAATATGGATCCATCGGATGAATACATAAGACCCCTAATGTCGACTACGACAGGATCTCCTTTTTTTTTTTGCCAGGCCGTATGGATTTCAGATTCGATTCCATCTCTTCGAAATTTAAGAAGAAATCATAGTGTATGGATTTGACATCGTAGGGTTTTTGAGGGTGCCGGAGACTCTACGCGGGGGTCGTGCGGTCCATGGCCCTTTACGGGGCCCCGGTGTGGGCGCGTTCCTTGAGGCGGCGAGCCGCCCACTACCTGAACGCGCCCCAAAAGGTGGTAGCCGTAAGGCTGGTCCGGGGATACCGCACGATCTCCGGCGAGGCGGCGAGCCTCCTTGCCGGATTGCCGCCATGGGATCTGGAGGCGATAGTCCTCGCGCGCCTGCACGAATGGCGCGTGGAGGCACTACGCCGGGGGGTAACTCCGCTGCCGCGGCAAATGGTCGCTCAGCGGACAGACCTCCGGCGCGATCTCATGGCGACATGGAGAGAGCGACTGTCGCAACCCCGTGCAGGGCACGCCACAATAGTGGCGATAAGTCCCCTCTTTGAGGAGTGGCTAGAGAGGCGCCACGGCGCCCTCACCTTCCGCCTGACGCAGGTCCTCACCGGACACGGTTGTTTCGGGAGGTTCCTGCACCGAATCGGGCGGGAGGAAACGCCCGGGTGCTACCATTGTGAGGATCGACCGGAGGACACGGTGGAGCACACGGTGGAGATCTGCCCCGCGTGGGCGGAGCACCGCCGTGTCCTCGTAGCGGCAATCGGCGGCGGCGACCTCTCGCTTCCGGCCTTGGTTCAATCCATGGTCCGGAGCGAGACGGAATGGGACGCCGTCACCTCCTTCTGCGAAGCAGTCATGCTAGCGAAGGAGGTGGCGGAACGTGAGAGGGAGAGAACCTCACGTCCCAGCCGCCGCGGGAGACGCACCGGGCGTCGGGGGCCACGTGGTGGCCCTCGGCCACCGTAGGCGCGGGCCTGTGGACGGTGAGCTATGGGCTAGCTCGCCGTCCGTCCGTCTTATGACGACAGGCCGTGTCGACGGCGCGTTCGTGTTCCACGCGCGCCGCAAGGAGAGTCAGCAAACAGGGAGGGGTCCGTAAGGACCGACGCCTGCCAGGGTTGCGGGACTGTTCGAAAGAGATACCGCGGCCCTGGAACATAAAGGGCAAAGGAAGGAACATGGATGGGTTTTAGTCAGTAAAAGTCTGACACTCCCTCCTGCTCAGCCCAGAGCGGGAGGGGTTATTTCATGATTTCCCATCGGAAAAAAAAAAGGGTTTTTGAGGTCGAGCTTGTCTTATCCGGGTAATATAATCACTGGGAGCAAATATGGGTGATTTTATGTATTGTTCAATAGTGGAATGAACACTGTCCACCTCCATCATTGTATGTCCTTTTTCCAGGTAAAGTTGTTCTATACAAATTGTTTTCCTTTGTGCCAAATCGCTTAAGGCACTCGATAAAATTCGGTTCCTGTTTTGATGTCCGCATCCATCAGAAATTATAATAATCCGCTGTGTTGAAAGTGGCAGGTTTTGACAGTAGTCTATTAAACAAGATGTGAATTCATTAGCAGTAACATTGCCGTCTGCTTCGTTAAAAAATACCCGCGTAAATTGCACATAGGATATTTTATTCCAAAAATTGCCTATAGTCCACGAGCATGATACACTTAAAAACTCGTATGTGTACATGCGACACATAAGACATTTTAAGTACCAAATTATGATGAGCAAGCACATTGAAGGTCTTGTAATGGGTAAATAAATTACGAATAAAACGTCATAGCCACATGAGAGTTTTTGCATTCGATAGGGCTTTAAAATGTACAATTGACTGGAGTGAAAAAGTGTTTTGAACAAAAGTGTCACATAGGAGGTCTTAAAGTCGCAACGACGATATCATGTATTGTGATACCGTGCATTTTGGACTTCCGCAAAATCGAAAACAATAGGTCCTGTATTTATTTATAAATTGCAACAAACTATGTGTGTTGCGTCACTATAAGTATTATTTCAGATGAAATTAATTACATATTTTAGTGCTAAGAACATAATATTTTGAAGAAAATGTCAGCCTGAAACCTGACCTGCCAACTGTCTGTATTCATCTTAGATATTTATATCATGGCTGCAATATTTTTTTTTAAAAGGCCAAAATATACAAACCTCTTCATAGATTTTTGTTTTAAATTACAAATTAATGGTTATAGAACCAAACCTAGCCTAAGAATAGTAATTCTTAGCAGTAAATCGAAGGTTATCGTGATAACGTACAGTTACTAACAGCGGACTGAGGAGAATGACTGTGAATACAATCACTTTGTTTAAGAACATTTAACTAAAGAAATATGGGAATGAGGAATGTTTTAGATTTTTTTAATATAAGTAAGTAATATTTTTGATTTATTTTGTAATTTATTACATAACGAGCTATATCTGTTCAAATAAAACTAAAAACGACATCAGCCCCATCACTAAACAGAGTTACGATTATTTAAAAAAAAACTTTTACTAACTGTATATTGAGAAACTTCTTTACTTGCTAATTGCGCTGCGTCTGGAGTTGTAGACGGTTTTGCTCGCTTTTCTCACAGAAAATAGATCGTTCATTGTTCGAATAGCGTGCACTTCTATTTATAAACGAAGACTTGTTGTGGCGCCCTCCGGCTTGACTCTTTTAGTTCATGTTTTTATTGATTATAACCATGTAATATCAAATTTCTTTCATTTTGTCAACTGAACAACGTTCATTGCGTTTATGTTGACACAAGCAATGAATTAGCTTGTGTGTTGTTTTAAATTCTATTCAGAACGTGTGAAACATTAAAACGACTCCAATTATTAAAAAATCTCAGTCATCTGAGAAAATCAGTAAAAATGCAAGAAACAACCAAACTGATTTTACCGAAGAATTTCTGAATTCAAAACTTTTAAATGAAGTTGTTTCATTTTTGTAACAATGTCAATATTACTTTTAAAAACTCAAGATATCTATATAAATAAATTAAATTTAAGTGTCTGTTTGTAATCTTATCTCAAAATAACAGCATTTTACTGAATGCATATAAAAGTATACGTATACGGTACCTACATATAACAAAAACTTTTTAATTTTTGTCTGTCTGTCTGTTTGTTTGTTCCAGGTAATCTTCGAAACAGCTGGACCGATTTTGACGGGACTTTTACTGGCATATAGCTAATGTTATAAGGAGTAACTGAGGCTACTTTTATTAAAAAAAGGATTAGGTTTCCGTGCAAAAAAAACCCTTTTTAGAATAATTTCACGCGGACGAAGGTCGCGGGCAACATTAGCTACTTACTTAAATAGTTACTTAATAAAAGTGCCACAGTAAAAAAATGCAAAAGTGAAGTGAACAATAATTTACAAATGTCTCAAATTTTAAGACTATCGTAAATAATAGCAACAGACAAAATTACAGACTGTTACATAGCAGATATAAACTGACTATAGTGAACTTAAGTGGAAAGCAGATTAGCTATAAAACACAGTGACTGAGCATGCCTATAAATCACTTTTAATCCTATTCAATTGGCATGAGACGCTGGGAAAGAAAAGTAATTGTTTGCATTTCAATTATACATTTTTTTCTTTGAGTTTACTTTGTGTAAAACAATGATATTTATTGTATTTGTATTGCTGTTGAACATAAATAGATTTTATTGCCTTGTTGCTTCTCGTTCTTAATTTTAAAGGGGAAATTATTAATCTGGCGAATAAATTTTTTATTGGCGACTAATACGCTGAATGGGTGACTATTATACCAAGTAAGTAAGTTACTATTTATCTGGTCATTTCGGCAAGGAGAACATAGGAAGCAAGAGCGAGCGAAGCTCGGGACTTGTGGCACCCCGACTCGGACAGGTTAGGTTCGAAGGGGATGGCGGGGTCTAGGGAACGGGCGTAGCGCGCGAACTAAGACCCCGGCATCCCCTTCGTGTTAGGTTACTTTAAACCCTGCAAACAGAAACAGGAGCCGACGTCGACTACGCCTTATCTACAACTTAGTGGTTAATAAGCTTGTTCTAGTTTTTATCTGAGTCCTTGAATTATCACACACTGATCGTATTGGACAGCTAGTAACTCAAATTCGTATTTTAAGTCGCCGTTTTAAACATTTGTATAAATTCGCCCAAGGATTGTCGCCCACTTAGTATTTCAGTATTTTTGACACCTTTAATTCGAACTTATTTTCACTTGTCTAAATACTACCAATTTTAAAGTTTGATCGCTAAGGGAAATAAAATGTCGAATAAAATAACCGTGCGAAACTCCACAGACAAGACAGAACTGAATTCGCTTAAACCAGTTTTGCAAGCTAATTCAGTGTTACTAGTTGACAATATTAAAATTCAGGTTTCAAAGACTTTAACGTTGGTCCATAATCTAGAGAATAAGTAGTCCCATATCTACTTGGAATTACGACAAAGCCGCTAAACTAACTTAATGTTTTTTATCGGTACAATTTATTAGACTTCATTTAAATATAATCTCAGTAAGAATAGCTCAGGAATTATGCCGGCAGATTTATTCTGACATAGCACTTAGCAACATAATATATTTATGCTACTGATAATACTAGTTTTAACTCGAGTATCTCTAGTACTAGCACTACATATCAATCTGGCCTGAATATTTAGAAAAGTGGGTAGACAGATATAGGTCTCCGTCGCCCCTTTTGTAAAAAGATCTTAACTTCACGCCACCGGCCGGGCATAATTCTAGACTCCAGAAAAGCCTAAATTTTGAGGTTTTTGCCTCACCCCCCCTAGCTAGCTAGCACAGGGTCATCGAGGTCGAAAACTTAGGACAGTCTTCCTAGTGTACCCCCAAACAACTTGTAAAAGTTCCATTAAGTACGGAATACTTTTCAATTACCCTTACCTTTTTCAACATGTCGACTGGACTAATTTTAAAATGGAAATTTTCAAATCTTACCTTTCAAATTCCATAATTAAATAAATAACAAATATCGCTGGACATTACACACAGCGCCATCTAGGTGCCACGCCAAGCAACGAGGCTTGTGTCGTAGACACCAGATAGTTGATAATACTACATAGATACTTTTTGTTTGTAAATACATACTTATTATACATATAAACATCAAAACAAATGTCCATGCTCATCACACAAACATTTTGCTCCTACCGGGATTCGAACGTGGGACCCTATGAACGTAAGGCAGCCTCACTACCGCTGCGCCATTCGGGTCGCCCAATTAAAACTTTCACGTAGTTATAAATTTAATGCAAGCTACGTGTGAAATTTAAGTGGTCTACTATCGAACCAGAGTGAACTAGCCGCTGCACCGGGAAGCGAATGTTTTATTATAATTATAGCCATAACGTAATCACAATGATTTTCCACGAGTATTTACTAATACAGTCACGAGCACCAATATGTAAACACATAAGGTGGAAGCGCAAGGGTAGCCCGCGAAATTTAAATTTTCTTACGTTTATTGCAATTTACAGGTCAGTGCCAGGTTGTATGTTGATGAAAATATGATTCGCGCCAGTAACACGTATGGAGTTACAGAATTATAATCATTCAAATCATCAATACACTTCATCCATACCTTCCAACTTCATTTAACTCCATTGAGTGCCTTTTTCATGAAATAGCTATTGAATGGGGTTATATGACCATGATATGACTGACCTGCAAATTGCAATAAACCTATGAAAATTTAAATTTCGCGGGCTACCCTTGCGCTTCCACCTTAACAGCTTTTAAAAGTGTTTGTCTCCTAGCTCTGATTAAAATTTCATGTAGCTACGAACATAGTATTCTGCAACTCATATTTTTATGAAAACTATCCCATCTCCCAAGATACAATCGTTATTTCTCGCGAAAATTGCTTTTAAATTTAGAAAAGCGTACATATTGGTGCTCGTGTAGTCGTGACTGTACATAATAGAGAGTACGCACAGCGACTGGTCAAGCTAAACAAAACCAGTTTATGCGGATCTCTCATTGTCTGTACGGGAAATCTCTACAAAGCGAGGCCATGTTATACTGGAAAGCATAGCTTGATGTGTCACCGGGTGTACTGTGACTTGTGGCTGTAGTAGATCTGATCCTGTCGGTGCATTGCATACGACTTATTTATCTATCTATCTAATGTGGAGTAAATCTAATTAGGGTAAAAGAGAGAAGTTAGTCCCAGATGTTATCCTTCAAGAAATTAATAAAAACCGGGCAAGGGCGAGTCGGACTCGCGCAGGAAGGGTTCTGTACGATTATCTAAAAAAATATATACTTATCTTAATTGGCGTCAACTATGTATATGTATGGGCACACCCTTTAATTTTCAACTTTTTTTATTTATTGGAATTTTTCCTTTATGTGTGCTGTAAGGCCTTGCGTTTTACCAAATTTCATGATTCTAGGTCAAAGGGAAGTATATCCTACAGATTTTGATTCCCTTGTGAAATTGCGATAGGTACATAAAAAAAAAATGTAGGTAATGAAAAAATATTTGGAATTAACTTCAGCTTGATACCGCCACGCATTCCTGAGAAAAAGGGTCTTGACAGACAGACAGACGGACAACAAAGTGGGATCCTATAAGGGTTCCGTTGCGAAGCACGCAACCCTAAAACTCAATAAAATGTAGGTACCTACTCCACCTTATATATCTTATTGAGCGTTTACGACTTACGGCATTTCATACAAAATTTCAATGTTCTCTGATACAGGTAACTGATTTTAGACCTATGTAATTATGTATTCGTACGAAGTTTCAATTAAATTGGTTCAGTAATTTAGAAAAAAAAACCCAACTGAAAAAAACTGAAAAGCAAAAAACAAGCATTTAAACATATAGCATAATCAGCCTTCAATGTTCGCTGGGACACTCGGCCTCTTCTCTATGAGAGGGAATGGGCCACCACGCCATTTAAGTTGTGTATATATTTTGAATCACCTTTTAAAACCCCTCATTTTGATACCCCACTAAATAGTATAGGCAGAAAAACAAAACGCTCCTATGGCACCCGCAATCCGCCATTTTTCTTTGGTTTTGTAAAAAGGACTTGAAAGTTTGTACGAAATGCCTTAAGTTGGGTAAGAAACTAGAACCAAGAGCGGATTTCACCTTTAACAGCGATAACACGTTTAACGTTGATCAGTTTATCTAAACGGCTTTCCAGAGCTGTCAGTCCCAATATTCCAGTAGCAATTACCTATGACACTAACGCTCAACGCGGTTAAGTTAAGACGTGTATGATCGCGATCAATTGGTGAAATTCCTTTTTCAGGTTTTACATAACATCACGCTTGTAATTCGCATAGGATTAGGCAGAGGTGTACCTACCGTACCCTATTAAAGGTACTTTTATACAAGCCCTTGCCCTTATAATTTAAGACTCTTCATGATGTTAGGGTTTCTGAGCAGTCTGCTTGCCCCCGGGGCTTTTTTTTTTTTTTGTTTACCGATGGGAAATCATCAAATAACCAAATAATCAAAAAACCGCTCTGGGCGGAGCGGAAAGGCGTGTCAGACTTTTACTGACTAAAACCCATCCATGTTCCTTCCTTTGCCCTTTGTGTTCCAGGGCCGCGGTATCTCTTTTGAACAGTCCCGCAACCCTGGCAGGCGTCGGTCCTTACGGACCCCTTCCTGATTGCTGACTGTCTTTGAGGCGCGCGTGGAACACGAACGCGCCGTCGACACGGCCTGTCGTCATAAGACGGACGGACGGCGAGCTAGCCCATAGCTCACCGTCCACAGGCCCGCGCCTACGGTGGCCGGGGGCCACCACGTGGCCCCCGACGCCCGGTGCGTCTCCCGCGGCGGCTGAGACGTGAGGCTCTCTCCCTCTCACGTCCCGCCACCTCCTTCGCTAGCATGACTGCTTCGCAGAAGGAGGTGACGGCGACCCATTCCGTCTCGCTCCGGACCATAGATTGAACCAGGGCCGGACGCGACAGGTCGCCGCCGCCGATTGCCGCTACGAGGACACGGCGGTGCTCCGCCCAAGCGGAGCAGACCTGCACAGTGTGCTCCACCGTGCCCTCCGGTCGATCCTCGCAGTGGTGACACCCGGGCGTTTCCTCCCGCCCGTGGCCCCGGGGCTTGCCGTATTATTGGCCTCTATAGGCACGCCACTGGCTACACCCCCATATCGCCAGTTATTTTTCAAGTCCCATCCCATGTGATGGCGAACCTATTGCCATCCACCGAGCACCAAACCAGACTGTTAACGTCCCTACTTACTTCAGTAATTTAATTATAAGAATCTGTAGATTGAGCATTAGGGATTGGATTACTGTGTAATGCGATCAGCAATCACAAATCCAAATTAATTGATGTTTTAAGGCATCAGGTTACCTACTCTTATTTTAGAAAAATAATTGAATGCAAAAAATTAAAACCTTTGAAATTGGTAACAAATTCCGATTCAAACATAAGTAATATATTTTTAATAATTTCATGCTAACGAAGGTCGCGGGCAACCGATGGTTTTGTAATAAAATACGTTGGAGAAAGCTGTTCTAAATAAAGTAAATAAGTATCTACTCATCTTATTAATGTATACGTACTCGAGATATCTCCTGAACTATTTATTTACGTGTCGTTATGTAATTTACTGTTAACAGCTCTTATGTATAAACATTTACTGTGATAACGAATCATTATGACTTGACAGACATTTGAGATAGAAATATTCCGTAGGATATTGTATCGAAGACATGTGACATCTACCAACCCGCACTGGGCCCGCGTGGTGGATTTATTGCCCATTCCCTCTCATAGAGAGGAGGCCGTGTCGCAGCAGTAGGAACACTACAGGCTGATTATGCTATGCTATGCTATATTGTATCATAGTACTCTTCATCACTCTCATAATACTCATCTTATTTATCTAAATAAATAAGATGAGTAGGCACTTATTTACTTTATTTAGAACTGCTTTCTCCAACGTATTTTATTACAAAAAAAACTAAATGTTGCCCGCGACCTTCATTAACATGTAATTATTATAAAAAATATTACTTCGCTTTGAATCAGGTTTCGCTACTTATTTCAAGGGTTTTATTTTTTTGCATGGACCCCTAACTAGTTTTCTTAAATAAAAGTATGCCTGCATGCATTAAATATAAGTAGCCTATGTTAGACCTTATAACATCAGCTATCACCCAGTCAAAGTGCTGTCAAAATCGGTCCAGCCGTGTCGAAGATAGATAGCCGCAGCAGACAGACAGACAAAAAATGAAAAAAATGTGTTTTTGTTATAGTGCCGCATATAGTACATATACTCATATCTACATAATATGCATTCAGTAAATATATATAATATCCCAGTAGCAGCCACGGAGTGTGAATTTGTGAGCAGTTGATGGCAATAAGCTCGCTCCCTATTACATGGTACTTGAAAAAAAATAACCGGCGAAATGTGGGTGTACTGTTAGGTACACCTCTGCCTAACACTTCGGGGATTAGAGGCGCGATGTCATGTTATGGAACAGCCCGGTTTTTAATAGGGACAGTGTTCGCTTACGTATACTGACCCTTTTATAAACCGGTAGGTTTATTTTGAAGTTGAATGAAATGAAATTTATGTGGAAAAGCACGGAACTGCATAACGCTTGCGCACTTTTCGCGGCATTATACTATTTTTTTTCAAGGTCAGCAGATAGTGGTTTCCTATCAAAATTTTGTATCTACAATCAATAAGATCGATCTGTAAATAAATAGAAAATCAAACAAACCAAAACTTTATCTACCTATGAGTCTATAATGGTGTTTTGAATGTCGCAGAACTTGAAAACCCAAATCATATTCAGCCAAATCTCGCGGAAAGCTGAATTGAATTAAAACTCATACATTCACTACGATAAGATTAAAAGGTTTAATGATAATTTTTGTTATCACTTATCAACCATTGATAAAGTTCAAATTGTTACTAATTATAAGTACTTCCGTTATTTAGAGATCACTTTCCGATATTTAGCTTTATCTGCCATCATGTTTAACGTTGATACAAAAGCGCTTACTTATTCACTTATTAGCAATTTTAAACGGTTCCATACCGGTATCAGTAAATGATGCAACTGGTCTGAAAACCTGAACTGTTGCGAATCATTATCTAAGTAGGTACTTACTCTAGTTTCAAATTGTCGTAAACAGACTGTATTTTTTTTATATAATCCTGATAGGTATATAAAAATCATTCGTGGTTCCAATAATCTAGTCCTTAGGAATAATTCCAGGATTTTCGCGATAATTCGATTTTTGCAAACATATTTTGAACGAACTTTTAAAGATCTAAGTACCTATGAAACTCTCCAGTTCGTAAGAAGTCTTTGAAGATGAAGTACCTACGGTAGGTAATTAATTTCCGGGAATTAAAATAAATGAAAACGTCAAACTTAGAAAAAAAAAGAAACAGCCTCGTTAGAACTTGAAACGTTCTCTCAAATATAATTTGTTGAGGGGCAAAGCTTTTAATTAATAACCAAACCGTTTTCATGCGAGTATTTATATAAGAATTTAGATAATATAATATATAATCTACGAGATAATAAAGGTGAGATAATATCGGTGAATAAAGGGTATGTACTTAGTCTTCTTCTTTATCGTGAGGTTAGTGCCTAACCTGTAACCTGCTGTCAGAGTTTTTATGTCGCCCATTGGTCTCTGACTTGGCTTTAAATGCCGTCGAGACTCGAGACATACCTCTCAGGCATGCTGGTTTCCACACGATGTTTTCTTCACCGAAGCAAGTGATAATTATACAATACGCACATGAATCGGAAAAATCAGGTGTGTGGCTTAGGTTCGAACTTGAGACCTATGACTTGACAGTCCGATGGGACCACCACTAGGCTATCATTGCTTTCTAAACATACCCTTCCTAGTACCTAGTTACGAAACATGTGATGTAAGAGATATCATATCTACATTGATGTAAGGTTAACCAAATATTAGTCAATTGTCGCTTAACATTTTGCAGTTTGATCCATGTTTGCAGAGCCATCGAAATAGTCTGTATCTAAGTCTGATAACGGATAACAAACAGGCAGACGAGTGATTACACTGTGTAATAGCAAAATAAAAAGCTATAGAATATGTAAGTACTTCACGAAATTGCTGATAAGAAGTTTATGAATGCAGAATTCGTCATAGAAGGGTATATGTTTGTAATACACATAGAACATAGACCATACCGAGAAGAGGAAGTCTGGAAGTGGCGCCGGTGGCTGAAAAGTTGTGTGGTAACCGGTTATCGTGATATGGACATGTGATGCGGAGGAATGAGGAAAATGTATTGAGGAAAATGTTGAGTATGAATGTAGATGGCTATAAGAGTAGAGGAAGACCAAAGAAACGATGGATGGACTGTGTGAAGGATGATATGGCTAGAAAGGAGGTGACTGCTGAGATGACGAGTAATAGAGAAGTATGGAAGACATGCTGCACCGACCTCAAATAAGTTGGGATAAGGGCAGGAGAATGAAGATAGACCATACCGAGCACATTACACAAGATGCGGCTACAACTGAAAACTAACAGAGGAATCAGAACTTCAGAAGGTATTAGGAGAGTCAGGTTGTCTGTTGTTGTTGCCTGCCTCGTCGATCTAGAGTTCGCAAGCGCGACTGCTGAGCATGAGGTCCTGAATTCGATTCCCAGATCGGGCAAAGTGTTATTGGGTTTTTCCATCAGGAATTTCTCAGAGGCAGCCACGGATTCTGGATTTGTGCCCAGTTGATGGCAATAGGCTCGCCCCTTATAACATGGAACTTAAACATAACTGACGAAATGTGGGTGTACTAATGGGTAGGAATCATTCCCGCCACGACGACGACTCCTTTTACGTCGACTCGGGATTTTTCTTGGTTTTGATATAATGTCTTTTGTACACCTCTGCTTATGCCATCGGGGATTACAGGCGTGATGTTTTGTTATGTGTTATATACAATAACTTATGAGTCAGGTTGTTTGTCCATGAGACTCTTTACCAAAAAGCAGAAAATTAGCAGGTCCTATACCTAATCCTGCGTTGAGGCCTTTAAGATCGATATGATGATGATAGGTACTACAAGCTTTAAAAATCTGCTAAAAAGGCCAGCCTAGTAATCTCCAGGTTTATCTATAAGTGGCTTAGTTCATTGATTAAAATAATAAGTAAACATTAAACATTTAAGACGGCTGCAATCAATTTCGGCTTTGTCTGTAAGTATAGACGTGTTGCCTGTAATTTTATCAAGCACAGCATAAGTTAGAGATGCTGCATCTATATGTTTTGTGGTTACAATATTAGTATTAGGTATATTAATATTAATAAGAGTTAAAATTTGTTTGTTTTGTATGTAGGGCGTAATCTCCGGAAGTGATGATCCAATTCTAAACATTCTTTCACTGGCAGAAAGCTACATTATTCGTGGGTGCTAAGCTATAAATTACCGAGCTATCACAATTTTTGCGGACATCGTCGACATCGCGGACAAAGTCGCGGGCGAATTGCTAGTACAATATAATAATAAAACAGTTGTTATCTCTCGTCAGATTACGGGTTATCGCTACACTGATTACGATGTTTCATTAGTAATTAACTCTGACAGATTTTTTCTTTTATCTACAACGAGTTTGGTAAAGAGTTTCATTAACTTCCTGTGTTTCATGAGATTTTATTGAATTGCTTTTCAATTTGCAAGATCCAAGTTACTTTAGTTATTTTGTCACTAGTATCTAGATTTCGCAGGACCTAGGTAAGATATCTATCAAATACGTATTCCAATTTTCTCTAAATCAAAAGCCTCGCATGGTCACCCGCTATTTATATGGTATTTATCATATCTGACCAAAATATATGGGTATGGTAGCCGAATCTACCTACCCCTTAACTCAAGCGTGATATTATTTTTATGTTAAATGCACATGTCTTCTTGGTATAAGTATATGACAATTGACAAGTATTCCTGCGTGACAAGACTTTACATAACAAGCAAAGACGCTTGCATATACATACATAATATATCGTTTGTAATAATGTATGCAAATTTTCAAGCTAGGTGTCTTGTCTATGAATTAATTTGCATGTGTGTTTGACAATACAGTTTCATTGTTTAGACAAATGACAGGGTCTTTACTCAATTTGTATAAAATACTTCAATAAAATTAGTTGCTTAATTTAAAACAATTTAGTAATGGACCAAGGATAGTTCCTTGGGGTACAACAATTGCCGCTAAGAGTAATTACTGCCAAGAATGGGAGAAAATGATGATGGTGTTTTAATTAACGTCCTAATTATCTCTAATGTAGACTTAAGGAACACAACAACATTTAAATGTATTACAAAATGTAAGATCTACTTGACGACATAGTCAAATGCCTATGACAAGTCAAAAAATACAAGGTACGGTGACGATAGCCGTTTTCAATAGCGTGTGCCGATAATGTTTATGAATGAAAATGAATTAATTGAATGCAGTCTAGACTAATATTAATAAGCAGCGTCTCTATGATAGACTACATTTAAAAATCATGATAACATGCTAATTAATGGTGACTCGTTTTGAAACGAATTTGTTTTATAAGCATGAATGAAACAAATTACTATGTAAGGACCATTTGGCATCAATAAAAAGTTCCTGTCGGTTCCAACAGGAAACTTGAATCGTCACTACAATATGTGAATGTAATTATTATTATCACTATTTACCTATATTATTAAAATGTCGGAACACAATTAGTATGCCTATCTACGGCAAAATAATAGGCGTAAATAAGGATAAAGATGAAATTAAATGGCAGTGTCCACGTGGTTACAGTCACGATTAAACACGGAACATATTACAATAAACTTGGTTTCACATTTGTATGCAAATTAAATTAATACAAGGATGAGCAATTGCGTGCCAGTTGTAATTTATTATCACTTATGTACACATGGAGAATGCCAGTAGCAACACGGAACTTCAAATTATTTAACATTATCTACAAAAATTTGGTGTTTACGATCATTTTAAATTTCAGCATTCTGCATTTTCTGGGCAATTTTTTTCTTCCTTCATGTATTTATACGATAGAAGTGTAATATGTTTGAATTCAAATCGGGTTGTTTGCTGATGCTGCAGTGAAATCTATTTATGGAACTGAATAAAAACGACCTAATAGTGTAATTAGTATAGTATTGATGCTAAGATTATGATGTAACCGGAATCATAATAAGTTCAATACTTGTTAAAAGTACACTCTTATCTTACACAGCAGTAGGTACAGGTACTTTTTCAATAATTTACAAGTTTTCCTTGAGAACTGCGTATTGCTAATATCCGCAAACCAGTACAGTTCGTGCTAATCACGTTAATAAAACGTTCAAATCTATAAAATGCGAGTTTCGACACCTATTAGCACTTTTGTGTATTTACTTATGCTTTACTGCGAGTGTCTTGGCGGGCAATAAATCATGCTAAGGTTTTATGACGTATAAAATTATTGGCCTCCTGAAAAGTGTTTTTTACCAATATTTTGATATACTGAGGGTCCATCCCTCAGTTCAGGCGCAGATCATCATCATCATCTCTTCTCTGATCTGTGCCAGGCTTAGATCTAGATCTCATATCTCATAACTAATCCCCTTCAATCACTAAGCGACATCCAAATGATTGCCAACACTGTCTGACCAGACTAGATTTGATTCGATAGACTCTCCGATCCAGATACTCATAACTACAGACCGGATTACATGCATATAAATATGCATTAGCATTTTAGCTAAAATTGGCATATCGTGCATATTTTTTGCAGTTTTCTTTTTATTTGCCTATAACTAACTGAAAATATGCAAAAATTGAGCCAGAGGCGATACTCGATTCGAAAGTGTACGTGTACTGATAAAGATGCAGAAAGATCGTTTTCAAGTTAGAACAATATTTTTAATAATAGAAGACTCAACAATGGTACGATGGAGTCTTCTATTACTGACATTTCTGATCATACGATTTTCAAGAAAAAATATATGAAAGTTCGTCAAGAATTTAGTAAATTTAGTAAAAATACATTATTATTTTATATTACGAATTTTGGCACTTTTACCACACCTACAGTAAAATCCTAGCATGTCAAGATGGAGATTACAATAATATTGTTGAATTTGATACGATTATGCACAACAAAATGGAATTTAGATATTACAGCGATGAGTTCTAGAAAAGGTTAATTGATGTGATTATGTTAACGACCCGATCCGAGAACTATTACTGATAGGAAGTAATCAAGTTCCAATATTTACTTAGTGTAACACCGTGAAATTTTCTTACGTTTTTTGCATGTTGCAGATCAGTGACAGGCTGTATGTTGAACAAAATATGATTCGCGACCGTAACACGTATGTATTTAAAGAATTATAATCATTAAAATCACCAATACAACCCTCCAAGTTCATTTAATCCCATTGAATGACTATTTCATAAAATGGCATGCAACTTGCAAATTGCAAGAGACGTAGGTACGAGACGAGGCGTTTTTGGTAAATATTTTGTTTTGAAAAAATAAGGTGGTAGGTAGAATTAGTTCCGATTTCAAACTGATGGATGTTGGTACTCTATATTGGTAAAAACATTGTTGGATTACATCAGAAATTTTCCAATCTGTAAATGTACACATTATCACATCTTCGCACAGTTGATTAAAATAGGTACCTACTACCTATGTGACATTTATGACACCCTATTGTTATTTGTCCAATGTATTTTGAGCTATCACATGATTTTTATCGTACTACAAATACAGGCGAGTTTTGAATACCGCAGCGAATTTTAAACTCGGCAGGCCCATAGCAACAGCTTTAAGAAACACGGTATTCTCATGTTTGAATATGTTATGTATTCAATTGTATGGACGGAAATTTCTATTTTGAAAGACCGGTTTGATGTGTGGGCAGTAAATAATTGCAAATACATATTTATGTCACAATCCGCTTATATTGCGGCGAAAATCCATAAATTATTGGTAAAAAACGAAAGGGCTCAAAAAAAAAATTGGTAAAAGGAAATGAATTAAAATTTGCACCAAAAAGGGGTACATATTTAAAGGGTTACTTCGATTATTTCGCCAAACAAATTTAATATAATTTACTCGTGGTGTTGTAGACTTGTAGCGTAAAACCCGTTACTTTTGAATAAAACATGAGCAATTTTCTATTTAGTAAAATATGTTATTTTCAGAAATAATTATGGTTTGTATAATAGCGTTGATGATTTTTTTTATTCATATTATTCTAGAAAATTAAATATTTCGCTAATGAATTTATTTATAAATATACCAATGCGAAAAACAAGTAGTTATCTATACAAATAAATAAAATTAAAGTATCTGTAACAAAAACCGCCCAAGTGCGAGTTGAACTCGCGTGGAGAGGGTTCCGTACAATGCCAAAGTCAAATGTTTCGTTTTCTTTCATGAATAAAATCAAAACTAATTATTTTATAATAATAACAAATATATCGCTTTGTTTTCAATTGATAGAATTCTTATAGGTTTTCCTGTAATCTGAACAATGAACGATATTTTGTACTTTTTTTTTCAAAATTCTAGGATCATTAGTTTTGGTTAAGGGGGGAATGGTCAATTTTCGTCTTCTTTCATCAATAAAATCATAACTATTTATTTTACAACTATAAAAAAATATATTTGAGATCCTCATAACGAGCCCTTTCATTTGATATATGACACAGTAAGGTTTGCTTAACTTTATTTTTTTAATTTCGTAATTTGTCCCCCAAAAATGAAACTTATTTAAAAAATAATAATACTTTGCACATCTGTGTTTGGGTTAATAGGGCTACACCATTCTACCAAATTTCACCTGATTTGGTCCAGTAGATTCGCAGCAAATTGGCTGTGACAGACCGATTAGTGACCGATTTTGATGGGAATTTTATTTTATTTTGGAAAAAATATTAGGGTTCCATGCAAAAAACAGCCAGTAAATAATAATTGTAATTGTGTGTTGTGTTGTTGTGTATTGTGTGTTGTATTGTTGTATTTGTAGTAATTGTTAATAAAATTCGATTCAAATAGGGAAGTAATATTATATTAAGGTCGCGGGCGGGCAACAGCTAGTAAATAATAAAATGTATGCGTATCTGAGGAAACTTTTGCAGGTAAACTAACTTGCTCAGAATGATTACCTACGGAATTTTAATTAAAACAGGTCCTGTGGGGTTTTATGAAAACAGAACAACAAAGAAAAATATTTACTCTTTCAACTTAAAGGTCAATTATTAATTATTAAGGTCATTGTAACATTATTAAAGGAATTTATCGAAGGGTTTCACAAAAAAAAAACAAAAAGAAATCTGTTTGATCTTGTAATTTTCTTTGTAGCTGTTGTCAATAGAAACTATTAAGTATGGGTTCTGTATGACAAAATCAATAAAACAACCGACTATTTTTATTAATTGAAAGCGAATTTGATTATCGAGCACTGGCCAGGTTTTCGCCAACTCCATTAATAGCATCTGTGAGCAAAATCTCCGATGATCTGTACCTAATTCAGCAAAGAATTCAATACGTGGTCTCGACAAAGCATAGAATGCAAGAGTGAAGATTATTTATGCAAGTGGCGTGGGATGTACCCGATGATGCTAAAATCATAATTTTGCATGATTAAAATCTATGTCGAAGAGTTTGGTCGTTGCCCGTCTGTCACTCTCGAGATGAACGTTTGTCAGTTTATGTGATCGTTAACATTCAAATAGACTTTTAGAACGAATTTTGAATTTCAAAACAATTTGTTCTAGGTTGACGGAACCTGCAACTTCACAACAGCTGCAACACCTTCGGGTGTTGCAGCTGTTGTGACTAAGCTGTGGCTTATGTTTTTGTAGTACATCCATTTCGCCAGTTCTGTTGAAGTTTCATGTAACGGGGGACGAGCCTATTGCCATCGACCAAATCCAGACTGCGTTTATTATAGGTGTGTGTTATCAATTTACCTGTAAGCGTGCACATCCTTCGGCTATTGATGTCCTGCATCACTTGCCGCATCACACCGCTGAGTGCCTTAGCTTCGCCAGATATGGACTGTTTGGACAGCCACTCGGTCTCCAGCTCCATCGATAACTGTGCCAAAAGAGATTAATATCATCAAGATTAAGTTACTTATTGTTTGTACTGGGTTAACAGGATAAAAGGTTTTGAGATTGGAAGCGGAACTTTATAATTCCGGAAGTCTAAACGAAACTTCCAAATCTCATTTCAAACAAGATCTTTGTTTCTGTAGCTATTCAATTTATTCAAAATATGTCCCCGTTTCTAACTTGCTTCCATTATATGGTAAAGAGGATTGCGATACAGAATAGATGAATACTGGAAATATTGACTTCAGAGGCAGAGAGAATACATTTAGTTTAGTTTTGGGACATCCGAAACGATTGCAAAAGTTATTGTTATGAGACCTTTTGGAGACATCTAACTCTTGTACTAATAATATGCATGCCGAATCAACTGCGTCTTTCACTTCTTAATATAATCGGAGTGTGCCATTTACGCATGATGACGTTGAGCAATAAGATTTTATCATATTATTCTAGTTGGGTCGTTGAGTCAGCTGGTGAGAGAGATCAAATGGATCTTGTATAGGTAAGAGAGAATAGTGGAGCTGTTGTTGTTGAGCTGTGGTTAGTCATTAAGGGCCATTAGGATACTATTATTATCGTTATAATTTAAGTAATGTAAGATTCCATAATGAAGCAGAAATATACAGTTAGCAACAAGAAATTAAAAAAATATGCAAAACTGAATAGAATAATTAAAAAATGTTATCAATTTAGGAAACAACACAAACACTTTTCCAAATATATTCCACTGAGGAAAGAGCGTGTTGATTTGGTTAATAAGTTAAATAATTACCAAATAAAATTAGAAGACAGCATAAAAATTTATGAAATTGATACTCAGCATTTGCAGTCTGAAATACAAGTACTTCAGGACTCACTTAGTTCCCTTTCTAGTAGATATGTGAGTTCTCAGAATCAAATTAGGGAACATATTCTTGCGGCAAATGAGTTGGTAATGTGTCAATGTAGTTGTCAGACAGTTGAGAACCATGATACTGTCCAGCCTGAGGTAATGGAAGACCCGTCCCAGGATTTGAATTTGTCTCAGGACTCTATACTCAACCGAGAAATAACTAGTATTACACAAGATTATTTGCACGTGGTACAGCCTGAGATTTATGATAGTCATGAATGTTCTTACTCAATAATGTTCTCAGACAGTATAGGAAGAGGTGTAG
This sequence comes from Eugnorisma glareosa, assembly GCA_947578425.1. Taxonomy (NCBI): domain Eukaryota; kingdom Metazoa; phylum Arthropoda; class Insecta; order Lepidoptera; family Noctuidae; genus Eugnorisma; species Eugnorisma glareosa. The sequence continues at coordinate 17,719,541 of OX387973.1, read as the reverse complement.
GTAAATTAGTAAGTAATAAACTGAGTTGTTCCAACCAAAATCACTGTATGCCAGGGTCAACATACAAACAGATAATGGCATCAGTATTTAGAAATGTTTATAATGCTAATACTGATTTAACAATATTTATAGGAAATAGTTTAAAAATTACAAAACAAGACATCACAGATAGTGTAACTGAGTTGTTAAAGTTGAATTGTCGTAAAATAATATTGTGTGCTTTCCCATACTTCGAAAAATTGTCAAACAGGAAAAACAATTATATTCACATGTTGAATAAGCATGTTCATTTCTTAGTAGGTCACTATAGTGACAGGCTTGTATTTCTTGATATCAACAGCTTTGTTGGTAAACTTAAGTCGACACGGGGTAAAGTGTATCTACCTATTAGTTGTAGACACAAAATAGCTAGGCTATTAGTTTATAATATTCACTCAGACATAAGTAGTATGTCTATGTTTAGTTATATTATTCAAACTGCGACTATTAGTAATAATACTAATAATTATTTTTACAATTACGGGGAGGATCCATGTGTAACTTTAGAAGATTCTCGAGTGGGGTCCACTAGTACTAGGATCTCATTGTCTTGTAATGGCATGGGAGTCTTGGGGATCACTCCGGATGCTCATTTAAACTAGTTAGTAAGACAACAGAAGATACCAGAAACATTAATGTTACACCGAACAACAACAATGTACCTTCTTGCTCTCAAATAGCTAAATGTAAAAAAGGGGCTAAGCAGAATTCCATGCAGTTATTTCATCAAAATATTCAAGGTTTCTCTTCAAAGCAACTAGAAATTGAATTGTTTTTAGAAAAAAAAAAGTTTGAAATTGTTTGTTTCACTGAACATTGGTTAAAAGAATATGAAATGCTTATTAATTTCGCAAATTACAGTGTGGGCAGTTGCTTTAACCGGAAAGCTAAGATTCGTGGGGGTTCATTAATCTTAGTTAAAAATTGTATTAAATTTAAGACTCGTAATGACATTGTTGATCTATCGGTTGAACATAGTATTGAGCTGTCTTGTGTTGAGCTGGATAAGCATGTAATAGTGTGCGTTTACAGACCCCCAAATTATCAAAACTACTCTATATTTGAGTCAGTAATGGAAGATGCTTTAGCAAAACTTGCAACTGGTAATAAATCATTAGTTATCTGTGGTGACTTTAATGTTAATATTTTAGACAAAAATTCGAATAGCAGTAGATTCTTACATCTTTTTAAATCATTTAATTTGTCAAACGTGTTTTCGGAACCAACTCGAATTACTACAAATACTGCTACATGTATTGATAATGTGTTTTGTTGCTGCGATTACTTAGATAAATCCATTGTAAATTACCTTCCTTCTGATCACAGCGGGCAAACCGTAGCTTTCGAGTCCTACACACCATTACAAAGAATCCAGATAAAATCTAGACTAATAACACCCAGTAATTTGAATAAATTTAAAAATAGCTTAATTAGTAATTTAGGCATTCCGAGCCATATTATTGTAAATGTTAATCAATTTTATGAGGAATTCTTTTCGGTAGTTTACACAGAGTTCAATAATACATTAAAAATGAAAACCAAATCTATTTGCCCAAAGTTTATGTTCAGTGACTGGGCAACTAAAGGTATTAGGAAAAGTAGGGAACGATTGTTTGAGCTGTATGGCCTTAAGCCTTACATCAACTCAGAAACTTTTAATAAATATGTTACAACTTACTCAAAAATTTTTAAACACTCCTGTAAGTTAGCTAAAGCCTTATTCATTAGCAACAAGATTAAATCCGCCGATAATAAAATAAAGACGGTTTGGAAAATCATCAACAGGGAAACTAACAGAAATAAAAAATATAATAATGATATCACTCTAGAGACTTCACGTGGTCTTCTTAGCTCTAAAAATGAAGTTGCTCAAGAATTTGTAGATTTCTTCACTAGTATCCCACTTAAAACTACTGAAACCTTAAATTCCTCACCCTTGTTTTCTATTGATTTATTAAGAGCGAACGTTTCGGCCTGTCCGGTTGAGTTTCAATTTAAACATATAAACCCCATAGCAGTCATTAAAGCTTTTAAAGAAATCAAAGTCAAATTAACCGAGGATCTATGGGGTATGTCAATTAAAGTTTGTCAAGCCATTATTGAGACTATAGCACCGTACTTGGCCTTAATATTTAATTTGTGTGTGGACCAAGGAGTCTTCCCGGACCTTATGAAATACAGTAAGGTAATACCACTTTTCAAGTCCGGGGACAGTAAAGACACCAATAACTATAGACCCGTATCCGTATTGCCGGTTTTCAGCAAGGTGTTTGAAAAGGTAATGCTTAATCAAATGCTCAACCACTTTAACACCAATAAAATCTTGCATGAGAAACAGTATGGTTTCACCAAAGGACGTTGTACGACTGACGCCGGTGTCACCTTATTAAAACATATATTTACTGCGTGGGAAGAGGCACAAGATGCCATAGGAATTTTCTGTGACCTCTCAAAAGCATTTGATTGCGTAAACCATGAAACCCTACTCTTAAAACTTGAACATTACGGGTTAAGGAAACTTGCGCTCAGTTTAGTGAAATCGTATTTAAACGATAGACATCAGCAAGTACAAATAAATGGTGTCAATTCAATGGGTTTAAAAGTAAGTATGGGTGTACCACAAGGTTCGATATTGGGTCCTTTCCTCTTTTTGGTATATATTAATGATCTACCCCATTTATTTAAAAACCAACCTCAAATGGTGTTATTCGCTGACGATACTTCTTTAATATTTAAGATAAACAGACGTGCCACAAATCTCGACGACGTAAATAACGCCTTAGTGCAGGTCCATAATTGGTTCACCGCTAATAATTTAGTATTAAATGGGAAAAAAACGAAGTGCATAAGATTTGCTCTACCGAATGTTAAAAGTAGTGATAGTGACATAGTATTGAATCAAGAGAAACTGCAATTCGTCGAAAATACTGTTTTCCTGGGGATCACGCTCGACTCAAGGCTACAATGGGGTCCGCATATAACATCTCTTGCAGGGCGGCTGAGTTCAGCAGCATATGCTGTTAGAAAAATCCGCCAATTTACTGATGCAGATACCGCGAGGCTAGTCTATTTTAGTTATTTTCATAGTATTACGTCATACGGTATTTTACTATGGGGACGGGCTGCAGACATTGAGTCTATATTTATTCTGCAGAAAAGAGCCATCAGAGCCATATATGATCTACGTAGGCGCGATTCTCTAAGGGAACTGTTTAAAGAAATTAACATCATGACAGTACCTTGTCAATACATCTATGAAAACATCATGTACGTTAGGAAAAATCTGCATTTGTTTAGTAAAAGAGGTGACAGACACCACTATAATACTAGAAACAGGGACCAACTAGTACAGCCAGGTTTCAGGCTAGCTAAAGTAGACTCATCTTTCATGGGGTACTGTTTAAAATGTTATAATAAAATACCTCCCCACATTCAACAACTGAATGAGACAAAATTTAAATCTTGTATAAAACGCACACTATGTAGGCAAGCATATTATAAGTTAGGGGATTACATCGATGATAAAAATGCTTGGCTCAATGCTGGTCCTGCTCCACAACCATAGGGGCAAACTAATCAGAAGCTCATGTGAAATTATTGTGGAAGCTGCAGAAGATTGTAAAAATATCTTTGCATTGTATAGATTCAATCTCTTAGTATTATATAACTGCATAGCACATGTGTGAGTACTATGTACTGTAAAGCTACCATTTACATTTAGTTATCCTTCATTGACTCGAATGTGCCCTGGTGGCTGAGAGAATGTCAGGCTCACTCAAATGTCTCGCTGATAGTGGCGGGTGTGTTGGGTCGTTTAGTTCCCTTCAATATGGTTGAGCTGAATGGAGCTGATGCATGCGTCATGTTCGTGAACGGGCGCTGTCAGTTGGGACTGGTCATCTCTTAGCTGCCACGGTTTATTTTAACTACTTTGTTTTTAAATTGTTGATAGTTATAATCTTTTACTCTGGACGCTCTTAATGTGCACGTCTTTCTACATCGTTCTCACATATATGTATAATCTCAACATGAATGATGTAACCAAGATCTTGTAACAATATTTTGACTGAAAAGAGTGTCCATGGAGTTTCTTGCCCATTCTTCTCCATAGAGATCTACGCTTTGGAATGGGCAACTACAGTACTTTCACAAGTTATTATGCCTTGTGTCTGTGACTGTAGCTTCGCCTTTGTTTTTCTGACTTTCAAAAGTGCCTGCGAAGGTCTAATTGAAATAAACGCTTTGAGTTTTGAGTTTTGAGTTTTGAGTAACTGTTAATAAGACTTGACAGTCCTGTAATTCTCTACAAAGACTTGGTAAGATCATTTCAATTTGGGCTCGCCTCTATTTTAGAAGTTTTACTGACATTTCTGACGATCTTAATATCAATGGATGGCGCAACAGTGCGTTCAGTATAAGGAGGTTGGTGGAACCTAAAACCAGTTAATATTAAGATGTAAAGGACGATAGCCAATTGAAACGTAGTGAGGGTGGGTGACTGCACCTTACGAAGATGTTGCTTCTTACGAACCAAACACCAGCTTAATCTTTAATAAGTTATTCAAGACTAAGCTGGTGTTTCGTCATCTTACATGTTATTTGAATGTGCAGCATATGGAAGATTAATTTCTAGAAAAATAATATCATAAGCTGTGTCCACTTACCAGGTATTCTGTAAGCTTCTTGACGAGAGGCTCGAGGTGCACCGTCCTGGCCCACGCATCGCAAACAAAGCAGAGGTTGAAGTAGTACGCATTTCGCGCGTATTTCTTGTTGTCTATCCGCACTGGGAAGCCCAGGATCTTCGACCCGAGGAGGGTTCTGGGGAAAGAAATATGTTTAGACGATTTAATGCTGCGGTAAAAACAAACAAAAGTTGTACAATGACAATAGTTTTAAATCGCCATTTCAATCGAAGAATAGCGATCAAAACCAGCACGAAGAATGCAGCTTGGTTACGAATTACGAAACACACATAGCGTAGCCTAGCGTAGTAGGAACTACTGTAGGATTACGGTTTCCTTAGAATGAGAGGCTAGCTTATACTGGTTTTGTTACTACGGACCTGCAGCCTACCGCACTTTCGTTCTCTGATGTCCGTATTTCATTGGCATTTTCATTAAACCCTAATAGAAGCCACACGCGTAAGCATAGGTAGGATACAATTAATTATGAAAACTACGCACACAAACCCACAGGAAGCCATAATAAAGATTATTATTATATTTTCTATTGTGTTAAGTCCAAGAAGACGACATTAAAGTCTAATGTCGTCTGTGATCTTGAATAGTGATGGTTCGTTCATTTGTTTCTATGCAGGCAGGTGCACGGAAGCTAGTGGAGCTGAGCGGAACGGTAATCATTATTAGATAGGTAGGTGCCGCGTGCATTAATACCGTTCCTAAATTATAGGGTAGTATCACAGTTAAAGACTTCTAGGTATTTTGCATATATGCAAGTACGTTATTCAATTGGGAGAAATTAGGCGGGTTTTTTTTATAACAAAATGCAATGACTAAGACGGATCGAAAATTTTAGTTTGTAACCTACCTACATTACTTGGAAGTCATATTGATATACAGAAAAAAAGCTTCTTGTTATTTACAAAAAAAAACTTTTGACCTTTAAAATAATAGTCCTCAAAACTTTTATAAAATATTAAATAGGTATACAAGGTTAATTGTTACATTGTTGAATCGATAGGCAGGTAGGTATGTAACGTATGTAATGAACAAAATGCAAATGAACGACGGCGTAAATAAGTAGAAAAATCAGTAGCGCTACACGAAAACAATTGACTAAGTACGCTCTTTCTTTAGTTACGATCAGTGGAATTCCAAAGCTGGTTGGGTTAATCATGCACGAGAAAATGCAGCTAAATCTTAGCATTTCTTTCATTTCTACACACATATAGAAGTGAAAATGAATTTTTTCAGAAAGTTTTATTTACATTTTTACAAAATATTGTATTTGTATGTCATAAAATTGCAGCTACCCGCAAAAATACTTACACTGTCAAAGTGCATCTCTGAAGTTGCAATTTCGGTATGATATAATGACTAACTGTATCAAAAATATCTTTCGATATATAATTTTCTGGCACTTGGCATGTTATCTTCGGCCCAGCGGTCGGATGGAATTCACACAAAAATATACAACGAATCGGCCCTTCCTGTCCACAACCTTCGTAATATTTCACTTTGCCATCCATCGTAAACAAATAAATTTCAGTCAACACATCACTCACATATTTCTATTTACACACTAACAATTCAAAAATGAACAACACTGAAACTTTTAAGAAGTACACACGAACTTTAATTTCATTAACGTAAATAAAACCTGTTTCCACGCACTTATTGATACACCCACTCCTTCCGCGTATTTTAATCGACTGACGTGACGTAATTTTATTGTGGTTCTTTTGTTGATAATAAAATGACGTTTCAGTTTAGTGCTGCCAGTAATAAGACTCAACATTACCCTTCTAAATTATCGGAAAAGCTAGGTCATTTTTGGAACTGCATTAGAAAAATATCAGACTAAAAAAAAAACAATGAACTAAAATACAAACAGAAATGCTGAGAAAACCAAAGTTTGTTATTAAGCTTTCTGTTTCTGAACGAGCAAAATACAACAGAGTGAAGAAAAAGAAATGTCATTGATATTTTCGTCTAATGTCATTTTTCTACTGTAAATATTTAGGTTTTTTTAATTAAGTTTAAAATGGATAAACGATCTTGCAAAATATTGATTGCAGCTACAGGTAGCGTGGCTGCCTTAAAAATACCGATGCTAATAAAATCACTATTAGAAATACCCGAAGACGAACTGACTTATACTTTTGAGGTTATGTTTACATTATGTATTTCGAGTTTTGTGTAAAATTACAAAAAAGTTACTAATAATACCGTTATATATTCGTAGGTGCACCTTATAGTCACGGAACATGCTAAGCATTTCTTCAAAATGTCGGAACTGCCATCAGATGTGAAAGTTTATGATGATAGCTTGGAGTGGCAAGCCTGGAAGTCGAGGGGTGATCCTGTGCTGCACATAGAGCTTGGAAAGATGGCTGACATCATGGTGATAGCTCCACTGGACGCCAACACGCTGGCAAAAATGTCCCAAGTAAGTAGGGCATGCATTTCTATCCAATAGTGTTGGTACAGTGACAAAAAAATCAATAAGTTCAACAAAAGTCGTGACTTTTTTTGACATCTATTGCCTTGATCATTAATCAACATACAATACACTAAATCAAATAATGTCTCTTTTAAAATAAAAACAATCAAGATGACTTTTCCATAGACCCAAAAAACAAAATTATACTTTCCAATTCCAGGGCTTATGCGACAACCTGCTAACCTGCACAACTCGAGCGTGGGACATTTCAAGACCACTTCTATTCTGTCCTTCAATGAATACCAGGATGTGGGAACACCCCATCACTTCACAACAGGTGGCAACACTCAAAAGCTGGGGCCACACTGAAATACCACCAATCAGTAAGAAACTAATGTGTGGTGACACCGGTATGGGAGCTATGGCTGAAATCGAAACCATAGTGGAGAAAATAAAAAGTGTTGTCAATGAGAAATTCAATGTCACATTTGATTGAAAATTGTCCTGTTTTTTAAATGTAGCGCTTGTGATTGTGTGATGGACAGTATTCAGCCAGTTTTTAATGCTTTTAGAGCTTTCTAGACCAGAGATTGTTTTGATTAGATTGGGGCTTAATAGTTAAAACTTAATTGCATTCATCAATTTATTAGGGTGTTTGAAATGCAAGAAAAAAAGAAAATGTCACAAAATTGTGGCCTGTACTTCTGCTCATTTTTTAATACTTTTTATAACTTTTTATACTGCTTTGCAACATTAATAGCACGTTTTTTATGACGATTTTTAATTCTAATAGTCACTATAATTTCTGTCATTTATAAACACTTATTTTAATATTTCTATTTACATGACTGCGCAACATTCTTTTATTTAATAATAATTAGGCTGTGGGCTATGACTTATTACAACATTAATCACTGTGTGTGAATGGTCAAAAGGCTAATATTCCAGTTTAGCGTATTTTAAGAGCTTTTTAGCTGTACACACGACGACCAGTCAAGCTATACAAAACCAGTTTATGCGGATCAAGGGCCATATTACAGTGGAAATGTACAACTTGATGTGTCGCCGTGTGTACAAAATTAAGGACCAAAGAAATATGATCAAATTGTTTTAGTTGTATTTTCGAATTAGGTTGTCATAGACCAATAGCCATATTGTTTGTATTTTTATTTACTGTATGGTAAGAATATTTTTATGGTGAGGGATAGCAATAATCTTAATTTTCGACAATGCATAGAATAAAGTAGTTATATTGTTTATTGCTTATTTAGTTTATAGTTTTGACTTATCACATTCACAATAATGTACAACGAAGGGAAGGTAGATCTTTACGCGACTATTGGCTTTCCACACCAGTGACTTTTTTACTGACTTAGAACTGTTAACAGGGGGCTTAAAATGGCCGCTTTAGCAGAATCATAATAAGATATACATAGTATGAATCACGTTCTTAAAATGGTACTGAATTGTCACTTTGTGCCCATTTTACAAATTCTAACTTAATTCATAAAAAAAAAAACTTAAATTGAGTTCAGATTTTTAAGTTAACACATGGAATCCTAAAAAAAAAGTGTGCATATAAATTATCCTATTATGATAAAGCGGCCATTTTAGACCCCCAGGTCATAAACAACTTGTAAAAAAATGTCTACATGACCATCTAAGCACCATAGGTAATATTTTTGCGCCACAGGCATATTATTTGCTTGTTAAATTTAAAAATTAAACTATTCGTAATGTTGTGTTCTTATAACATCAGTTTTATTATTGCTTAGCTTCTGTTTTAAGTTCGATCACACATACTACAAAATGTCAATTAATTTTCTGAAAAATTAAGGTTGGGTTGGGTTATTTCCAGTTTTGTGCTAGCCAATCCACTGCCTTGATAAATAGGCAAAAGTTTCACCTATTAGAACGTCAATATAGATTTAAGGTGCTACTAAATGACACATTTTTTTTTTTTTCAAAGTTAAATAAAACCACTGTTAATTAAATGTATGTTTTATTTATTGCATCCGAATACTGTCACTAATGCTAGCGTACATGCGATACTAACATAAAATCAGAAATCGAATACAAACATACGATAACTATACACAAAACGTTTCTATAAATTTCTACTAAACTTAAATAGTTCCCGAATACACATGAAAGTATAAATTAAATATTTATTCTAAAAGATTTAATTAAAATAGTGAAGGAACCTATACAGGTGATTTCAAGATTTATTAAAAGTTTACATTTCTCAGAGTTTTAGGATTAAAATGGTGTTTATAATTAATCTATTTAATATGTTTATAGCACTCGAAATATTTAAAACAAGGTATGATACTACAGTAAGGGTCAGTTCACACCAAGTCGCGACGCAACGACACTATAATAGGCCAGTGATTTCGCGCACCGCCGCAAGTGCCCACAATGAAATGTGTATCTTTTCGAGTAGTAAATAAAGTTATATTTTCAGCGTCGCGTCTCGGTGTGAACTTAACCTAAGAATACAAAAGTATATCCCACAAGGGACAGCATAGTTATATAATTATCTTGAATAGGCACATACTGTTTATAATTACACTTAATTACAGAGAAATACTATTCGATAAATACAGCTTAATATAGTAGGTAAAGTGTACAAATACAAATAGTATAAAATATATAGATTGCACATAGATCGCTGATGATGACATAGGTCGCTAAATCATCGTCAAGGAACAATAATTACAAACAAAACGCCCAACTATAATAAATTAAAATTAAATTCACATCCTAAAAAGGGATAAGAACACATAAAAAACTTTAATGTAATAAAAAATATATGTCCTGGCACTACTGAAGCGATCTATGGTCTATTTTACCTCTATGGTGGGGTAAAATGGTGGGTAGTGTTACATATTTTAAAAACGCTTTAATCTGTATTCGGGAAACAATAATATTCAAAATGTATAACTTGAGAAACCATATCGAAAATAATACATAACATTTTAATAATAAGATTCATTATAAAGGCTACAGTCCACTTTCGCTGTCATTTGAAATTAAAACATTTTGTGCAATCGATGCGTTTTGTGGAGTTGTATCCGTTTGGGAAGAAATGATAAAGTGTAGGCAACGAGTTTGGGTAGTCACCTTTACATAAAATACAAGTACAGGCTTATCCTGTAATATACTTTTCAATACAGTTGTTAAACATGGCGTACTTTCAGAAGCTATAATTATGATTCGAAAATTAAATCTTTTGCATAGGCATCTTTCTGCTAAGCGGTCGTGACTTTTTTACGAGCTCGATCATTACTTTTGCAGTTAAGTTTTGATTTGTTTTTTACTATTTCCAACAGATATATTGAAAAACATTGTGTGATACACGGGTGTATAGGTTATTGCAAACTCGTGTCATTAAAAACCCTCGCCTTCGGCTCGGGCTTGTTAATACACCTCGTTTGCAATAACTCTTTCCACCCTTGTATCACAATGTACTATTATGATATTGATAACGATATTTACATAATAACATCGCATTATGATGACGATGATCTTCAATTGTGTCTTTCTATCCAACATAAAGTCGAAGTCTCTATGTGGATGCAAGATCTTAATTTATATTTCTTCTTCATTCACTCCCAAATCAGTTTACTTAAAAGACAACATAAATGAACTGCAACCATATTTGTGCATACTCGTTATTAAACATAACCCTGTATATTTTATACAACTCCCGGACGAACGAATTTAATCATTTTGTCATGACTTAGCGAAACGAATATTTAAAAGCTAATGTGCGGATAAGCACCTCTATTTAATAACGTAAGCCCGAGTGCGTAGCTATTTAAATTATTCAAACAATATACCTAAACGTAAATTAAGATCTTTTTTTAGATCGTTCATTACAAAATCATATTTATATTTTTGGTTATTGAATTAATTAACAAAATGAATTATTTTCTTTGTATAAATCATATCAAATTAAATTGTAGGAATTTTATTGAATTAAAAGTATAATTTTAATCGTTACGCGCTAAGGTAAGTGCTCAAGCATCAATATATTAAATATTCACTGGATCAATTAAATTAATAAACTTATTTATTCGACATTACAATGCAAAAGTACCGATTTCAGGCATAGTAATATGAAATATATACGTACCCTATAATTATATTGCCCGCTTACATTCTCAAGTAACTTGAGTAAATACATAATAATATAAAAAATACAATATTTACATTTTCTATTTTAAGCGAATACAGTTCTGAAATTAGAACTTTCACAGGCAAAAAAAGAAACATATTTACAATAATAATTTAAAAAACTTATTCGAAAATTCAATCAGATTATTACCAGATCAAAAAAAGGCAATTATTTTATTGGGGAAAAGAGTTTGTATAAAAAACTTAATCTAGATGGAATAGAATCGTATAAATAATTACAGCTAGAGTGTCATGTTAGGACTAATCAGATACATAATAGAGACAATCGTTTCTGACCATTTTGTGGCGGTAATAATACAAATAGTATAATAATATACTGATACGACATCTAGCGGCTTTCATGCAAGTTCGTAAGAACGAAATCAACTGCCACGTGATAGGAATTTGAACTCAACTGTAATACGATAAAGTTAATTTCGTTTTAGGCACACAAACACACGCAATTCAATACAAATGGCTCTATACTGTCAGGATAAAAACGTAATAATGAAACTAGCTAGCCGATAAATGTCGTACCGTGCAGTAAAACAATTTGAACTATCACAAGTAGGTAAAAATGCTATATTATAAATGCGTATGTTCCATACTATAATATTAAATATTACTAAAAATCGTTTATTGGTTCGTAATCATGTATATGTGTACATATATAAGGACACTGTTATTAATACCTAGTCTATATTTAAATCGAAAAATCGCGGTACAAAACCTGTGCGTCTATTTTAAAGGCCATTTTTGATCTAGCGGGACTAACTGCCCATAGCTTTTTGAACTATTTTACTATGAAATTCTGGTGTTTTTGGTCCTATTCTTCGATTATCTGTAGCTGAGATTCATTATGAAAAACGTTTTGTTTTCACAAGTCTAAGTTTCCAGCTATGGGCAATTGGGCATGTAAACGATACTAAAAGCTAAGCTTCATTATAGAAAATGAAAAACTCGTGTAAATAGCATCGTAGCAAAATACTGGTTTTCGCTGTCGCGTGTGGAATGGTATGAATCGTAGGAGTATCAAAGTTAGCATACTCTTACATAATATATATTGCACCCAGTTTTCGGGGTAATTATTTCTAAATGGCAACACTTTCAACGGTTACAAAAATTCAAATTGTCTGTTTCCATTGGACGTTTATAACTCCGCACCTTTTAGGCCAAAAACTACAAGCCAATAACATTGAATATATTAAAAAAAAAAACGTTCTAAATGAGTGCAATATACGCGCAATACAAAATAGGCACATCGTTCAAACGACGGTTTCGTTTTGTTTGTCGAACATGGCTCGCGTGTACTTCGAAATAACTTCGTAAGTAGACTTGATGAGCTCGCAGCGTTCCTCAATCTCACAGTCCATCGGCGCGGGCGCCACTCGATACATCGACTTCTTCCTATTACTCTCGACATTAACGGGAAACTCACTCACATTATCCTCGATATTATAGATAGCTATCGACTGTTTTGTGTGGACCATCTCTAGGTCCTTACGGCGTTTCTTTTTGTCTGTGTTGCACCTAGCGTTGATGGATTTGACGGCGTTTTGTACGGGGGATTCCAGTGCATCACTGGAGTCAAGTTCGTATCATACGTCCAGTTCTTCTAGTCCTTTGGAGAGTCGGTGTGAGTTGATGCGGCGGCGGTGTGAGCGTCGCACGGCGTCAGCGCGCCGGTAGGGCTCGCTCCGCAGCCCGTGCAGGATGTCCTCTAGGGCTCCGTTGTACACCTCGTCTTGGTGAAGCAGCTTCTTTTCGCCGACGGCCTGAGATTTCGTTTTTAATTCGTTGATTACAGCCTCCTGTTGAGAGAGGGATAGTTAATATTTTGATGTTATTTTTATTTTGAATTTTGGGATAAAACTGATTCTACAATGGCGGATTTAAAAATCATGCTTAGAGCTGCGTATTATAGAAATCCTATTCTACGAATAATCAAGCTAAGGAGAATAAGGTTTTAAATCAATGACGTTTAGGTTGAATTTGAAGTGATGGATTTTCTATCTACTAAAACAGATTATTAGCCCGAACTTTGATGATTAAAACTGAGGCTAAAGATCTGAACATGGGGCGGAAAAGTATGTAGCACTAAATAATAAGTTTAATAATAACTAATGGCTTTTCAAGTCTACAAGAATAAGAAAAAATATATGTTTAATAATTAGCATAATAAGTAAACACATTCCCTGTTAAGTCCATGCAAGTGCAGCGTTAAGACAAAACACATATTTACACTCAATTTCTTTTGAAAGATCATCGAACTCACAAGAGTTGCCAGACGAAATAATATTTACAAATTTCTGTCTTTTAGAGAACGTGTCAAACAAAAGAATATCGGCACCAGAACGCATTTAGAATTATCATTTGTAACATGCAAGATCTAACTTAAAATATAAAGTCCCACCTCTTGTCTGACACGCATTTTATGCTAAATATGAACTATGGTTATGCATGACAACTCAATAAAATGAAACAAATAACGCAGGTAAAAAAAAAAACTTGTGCGTCTTCAAATTACTTTGATTTGAATATTTTATCGTAGACTTCAGTAAAAAAGCAATTGTTCCTCTCTGATAATTCGTCACATTCTACATTTTGCTAATGAGCTTTTAGACTTTAGTTGCAATTGCAAGACCTTAATATTGTTCCTAAGTTTCAGTAACTATAGAGTTTACAATAACATAGGTTCGCCATACAATAACAAAATAAAAATTAGACTTGTAACTATGGCAAGGCACGTATATCCTCGTTCGTTTCGCCATAGATCTATTGTTACTTAGAACAGCAATGTCTAGTGGTTAAAATACTTAAATTAAAATGACGCCCATTCCATGCACCATACCACTGAACTCACAACCTTACTACCTATAATATTGCGACTATATTTCTTTGACGTGTGTTTTCATGTTCAGTTGCAAGCGCATCAAAATACCACAAACTGTCAAATTTTCTCATTCGATTTTAAACTTAACCGTCAACATTTTATGGTTTAAAATCATTTGGAGAAATCTGACAGTTTGTGGTGACTTGATTTGCTGGCGACTGTACACAATAACAACAAAATTGATCCATGCACTGAGATGACGTAATTGTGTTAAGAGTGTATTGTGCGATGTGTTAATTTGCTACCCTCCAAACAACCGTGTTTAAGATAAAAACAACTTCCAACTCCGATATCACACTTCTATTTTAGGGTTTACTCTTGTTCTTTATGTTTGGCGTCAAACGAAACCCCACAAAATTGAAAAGTGTTCATGCAAAGTTGTTAAATATTCTATCTTTCGTCAAAAACGTTAAAGATTTTTTCATTATTTCAGCTGCTTTCAAACATATTGTATCAACACTATATTTTAAAAGTGAACATTTTTGAAATAATGATTAATGAAACCATTTTGAATGAATTTTTGTGTTTCCAAATGGTGTTTTTCTCTAATAAACAATGTTAGTTTCGTTTCACCCCAAAAAACATCTCCCAAAACGAGAGCCCATAACCCGTGCAACGGCACGCCTCTACCCCAAACAATCTAGAACTCTAGACCTAACCCTACCCCGGTGAGGGTTACTATGGTCGTGTGCATGCTAGGCGCGTGGGGGTTAACAACCAGTCCAGACTTGCCCCAAAACATGCTGAATCTTTCTCATGGTCATTAGTCACACTTCGGCCCAGTGTTGGTGTGCAATAGTAGTAGCGACTGTTATTTAGAAGTTTTTTTTTTTACTGACCACCACCTGAACAGTTCCGGGTAATTTATGTAACAAGTTTTTATTTAAACACTTACTGTGGTATTCATTTATTTGGTAGATGGTGCCTTGTGACATTTATCAAAGCGAATTAATTAGGCCCAGTGTAAATAAAATAGTGTGATTCTTCATAATGTGCACATATCGAAAATGAGAGAATCTATGCTTCATTTTACAGAAGGAAAAAAAATATATAAAATCTTTGAATCTTTTTTTTTATATATATTTTTCACTACTGTGACCCTAGCGTAAACAAAACGGTGTTTCTTTTAAACTAAATAATCTGTCGCGATGAAACAAACTCCATAATGATTGGAAATAATTAGGCGTCCACATAAAATTAAAATTGTGAAAATAAAACTACCCTCAATGGAAAATAAACATTTTTTTTTAGGAAAAATCTGTATAATAAGAGAATAAATCTGTATGTAAATTTTGACTATATTCGGTTAAATTTCTCAATGAAACGCCCTCATTACCTACCTTTTTTACTTTTACTGTGTTTTGTTACTTTTAATTAATCCTCATTGTATTAGCTACTTAATAGTAAAAAATGCATGTTTATAACTCAATCACAACATTTCGTATCAACTGTTAAAGAAAGGCACTGCACACGGCTACGTACAATATTACAAATAAAAATTCATAATTCAAAAAAAATATATATTATTGATATTTTTTTTTTTCACTTTACTTCCGTCGATAAAATTAAGCATAGTTTCCCTCATTTTGATATGTGCACATTATGAAGAATCACACTGTATAAGCAAATAAATTCGAGGATATCTTCAGAGATATATGCAATCGTGGAATGCGTATTTTTAGGTGCAGTCGTGAAACTGCTACGAGCAAAAGTACTTCCATCAAGTATTTTAGTACAGTAAGACTTATTTTACTGAATCTGTTCAACCCACACTAAATACTTTTTTTTTAAGTTATTTTTTGGTAAATTCGAAAGCATTAACATATTTTCATGCGTTTTGTGAACTTTTTCATGAAACATCAAAATCCGAAAGGAATCATTTTGCCAGCCATTTACATCCATTACACACCAACCCACCCCACCTGTGGTTAGTACACACGCACACGCAAGTGTCCCCGTCAGTGTGAACTGGACTTACTCCTATAAGTTAGGCCTTTAGCCTGGGCCTCGGGAGGCCTACACGGGCTCTAGACTGTGCCTCAACTGTGACAAGTGTTGCTGCAATAGGCCTGCGCTGACGGTCGCGTAGTTAAACCTCTGTGAGAAAGTTTACGGTGTTACCATCACCTACTACGAGTCTTTTTTGGTAGTTTTTGTATATATTGGGTAATATAGCAACACTGGTAAGAATTTTAAAAGACGAAGTTTTCATTTATTTTAAATTATTGCTTGGATTACAACTACATAGAATAAAATTACTTACAAAATGCATTTTAATGTGATGCAGAGTAATGTTATTTTTGCTTTTTGCTTTGGACTACATTTTGTTTTACTAATAACTTTTCTGGCAGTCCTTTGTGGATTTTAATAGATGTGGAAATAAATAAATCGATTTCTCCCAATGTTGCCACATTAACCATTAAATGTAATTTATACCACCACCACTAAATGGCATGTTACATCATGTGTTTCAATGTATAATGTAGTCTACCTGTCACCTCAAATATAACAAGATTAATGCACATACTCACTCACATCTTTCAGTAACAGATTGTAAGTGAAATAAAATCAAACACGGCTTTCTTAATCACTTTATTCTTATCTTTTAAGTTAGTAAAAAATATTAATATTGGAAAAAAAAAACTAGTATTAATCATTAAAAAAAACACCCTGAGGGTTAAAATATTACTGACAATAAAATAAGGACTTTTAAAAATAATATTATTTACTTTGATTAACACAAAAGCGACATCGCGAAAGGTGATTATGAAAACTCAAAATGTAAAAAAATAAAATAAAAACAAAATTAGTCGAAAATATGAGTACATTATGTAGAAACAGTCGAGTCACGGCTACTGTAGACAGAATGCAACAACAAGCCGCAACACTTTGATTATTGCAAAGACTTGCTTGTTTTCGTTCAATAAAATGTTACTTTTGAATTTTGGGAACAATACTGGTAAATGGTTCAGCACGCGTAGCATGACCGCCGTAGGAACGAGTTTTGTCGACGGAAGAATCGACAAAGTGACAGATTAACAAAAGAAATCTGTCATTTTGCCGTCGACAAAACCCGTTTCTCGGCGGTCATACTAGGTGGGCTGATATAATATTTTTTCCGTATTATAAAATCTGATATGAATGCGATAGAACCGCATGCAGCATTTGACAAGTGCGCATTCTGAATCATCACTATAAAACATGATTCAAAACCTGTTTATCGTACTGGAGTACCTACACTGATCGTCGCGGAACAACTTAGAGATATACGTGGTGGAAGGAACACCGAAGCGAAGACGGTTACGACGTATTCAGTACATTATTCTGAGCCCCCAAATAGTAATTAATCATTGGTAATTTAAAAAAAAAAACAGCTGTTTCCTTTAAAAGTACAATACCTACAGGGTCAAAACATTATGGAAAAACATCGTAAACGACAAAATATAGGTATTTCACTTTCAACCAGTATAAAATAACCATTAAAATACCTGTCCTGGTAAAATTGTATGTTTGTCGCTTACGATGTTTTTCCATAACAGGCTCGATGTATGGACGCAGATTTTTTTTTAAATTACAGATGATAAGTTTTTTTGGTGGGGGGAGGCTTAAGAGGGAGAATGATGTACGGCATACGTGGTACCCGTTTTCGCATTCCTGACCCTTTCACCTTGTATTTAAGAAAGTGCTACAAGTTAATAAAAGTGAATAGTCCGACGCGGTGACAAATCGCGTGGTCCGAACCAAAACGAGACGAATTACTCCTAAGTCAGTCTTAATTTTGTATGCACTCTGCGGTGGGTGTTTTAAGTTGCTGTAATCAAAGTGTATCTGGCTTAGAACTCTACGACAAATTACTGTCCATTCACCTTGGAAGCGTTATGTAGAGCCATCGAAGCGAATCTAACAATTAATGCAACATCGAGGTTCAGGAGTCAAGCGCTGTTTAGTTTTATTGAATAAAATTAAGTTTTATTTCCGATAGTTTATCTCTTGTACAGGTATTTTATTAAGAGTCACCGATTGTGACTACAACCGGATTTGTTTAATAGTCAGGAATCTACAAAATTGCATAATTAAAATTGTGTGGCTTTATTAGCACTTTTTTTTTACATAGAAGTCTGCCTCATCGAAAAACTAATTTGTTAAACTGGTAAATGGGCTGATGACTTTTTAGTCAACTGTATGTCAATTTGGTCATTACCAGTGATCGGAATAGGTAGAGCGACCTGTACCTAAAGTTCAAGCAAGGAACAGAAACGAAAAGTGTTCCTTACGACTAAAATTTTTATTCCGATTATTTTTTTCTGAAACTCGCAAATATCTCGGAATCAGTTAAGTACATTTTTAATAATAATGTTATTTATTAATCAGTACAGTAAACTAATTGAATTCATTATTTTTCCTTTTTAACCGACTTCGGCAACAAGGAGAACGTTTTCAAAAAGTTACGTTAGTTAGTTGTTTACGTTTAGTTCCAATAATTGTACAAAATTAATAAATGGTATGAAAACCTATAAATTGTTTTTTGTTAGTACTAACTATTAAAGCTGGTATGAAAATGAAATTAGCTTCCGCAATTACTTACGGCGTTCAAACGAAGTTAAGGAGATTACCTTTATTTTTTAAACATTTAAAACCGTGCACTTTTTTTAAACAGAAACTGTAAATGTATTCGATAGTTGTTTTACTTTATTAATGTTAGTTGTACTCTTGTACTTAATTAATGTTCCGACATTCGGAACAAATACTCCGAATAAAAAAATTGTATTGTATTGAAATCTCCACTTTCGTTTCTGTTCCTTGAACTTTAGGCACATTAGCTCTAGGTACCTATTCCGATCACTGGTCATTACTGTTAGAAAATTCAGTATTGACAGACTAGAAAAAAAGTTTGTTTTTTAGATGAATTTGATTAAATTCGTATAAATACGTACCTACAGTCCTTCCTAAACAGCGCTCAACCCCACTACTCCTCTCCCCCACGCGACAACCACCCGTACTGCCCACACACAAGGTCCACAGTGGCATACCTGTTGTTTCTTCTGCATGATCTTGGCTTTGTTAGGGTCGACGTGTTCCGCCTGCTGCGCTGCTTGCTCCAGTCTGCGACGTTGCTCGTTTTCGGTGTCCGCTTGCTGTAATGGTAGGTGTGGTTTTTAGCTTTAGGTTTTATTAATGGTGTTAATCGTGGAGTCTGCCACCACTGGTGGAGGATTCCACTAATTTAAGTATCCTCTGCCACCAGTGGAGACAGACCGGTGGGGGTAGACGGGAATAAACCAATTAAAGTCAGCTTGAAATGATGAGTTAACATTTTTTTTGTGGTTTATCAATGAAATCATTTCTGTGAAGTTGATTTTATTTTATAAAGAAAGAAAACGTGTTTATTTGGCACATGCCACAAGTGCACACAAGATAAACCAAAAATAAAAAATCTTGTACATAAAAAGATAATATTGTGTGTGATCACGGCTGCGCCAAATAGGTCCCTGGCCCAGTTCAGCAATGAGCCGGACAACTAGTGCCCGACGTTGGTTTGCAACTGGACCTGAGATAGTGATGTGACGGACGTAAAACACCATGATTACTTCACGGTTCTTGTTTTTGACATAGATAATGTACAATTTATGACTTTCAACGAAAGGCTATGTAAATAAAAGAATGGTATGGCGCGTACCTTAAACGCCCTCGTGAACCTGACGAGCAGCGAGAAGAAAGCGTTGGCGTCACAGCCGCGCGGCGCCTCGCCGAAGTACTCCACGCACGACGCGAACGAGTCCTGGCGGGACAGGTGGAACTCATCATAATATTAATAAACAACTTGTTGCTACAGTTGAAACAGATCAGCTGTGTGCAACACGCATCTTCGGCTCGGCAAGATTCGGCACACAATTACATAACTAATGTAACATCACCCCTGTAGTCACCGAAGGGTTATCCAGAGTTGTACCTTATAGTACACCCTCCTTTTGTCAGTCATGTAATAGGGAGCGAGCCTATTGCCATCAATCAGACACACATCCAGATTCCGTGGTTGCTACTGAGAAAGCGTAGGAGGCAAATCCAGGACCTCATCTTCAGTAGTCGCGCTACCACTAGACCAACATACAGGGTGTAACAAGACCCTTCACGAAGCCGTCAAACAAACATTCTGTACATCAAACTAATTTTACGCAAAAATTATTACGGAAACGACTTTTTTTTTGGGTTGAAAAATCACGTTTTGCCGTAAAACTCAATGCAACGCACTCAAAACACTTTGCTGATGGATGCATTGAGTAGTACGAGGGTCGTGGAGGTGTTTTAAGTAAAAATCTTACATAAAAAACATATTTATAAAAAAAAAAACTTGAAAAAGTTGGAACTTTGACCCTAAATATCTCCGTAACTAGGTTCCCAGGTATGGTCTAGAACAAAAAAATGATCGCAATGACGGGAAGAACAAGTGGCTTTCGGCTTCGTTAAGGGTCTTATTACACCCTGTATAATATCAACTTGTACATACCTGTGCATGTTTAGTCTCTGCCCTCAATCTCCTCAGTTTATCGGCCGCATTCGCTAGGAAGTCTCTGAGGACGTGCGGGGACGCCCTCAGTCCGTCCCTGGCCTCTGCCTCCTTTCTCACAGCCTCCATGCCTCGCTCTAACTCGCACACATCTCCTGCTACGTTCTCTAGGGATACTGGAAAATGGTTCAGTTATTATATTATATTATTATTGCTTTATTGCTTAAGCAATAGAAGTAAAATTCCAATGCAGTGTGTGAGAATGGTGTTTTTAAGGGTACACTAGTCGATCGTACTTACATACAAAACAAACAAACGTAGTATGGCGATTACTTCACTGTTTGATACACAAAACGCTAATCGACAAGACAAAGACACAAATCGATATATTTTTTTTATTTGAACGTACACCACGTTCAAATTAAAAAATATATCGATTTGTCACATCATTATCTAGCCTAGTATGGAAACAAAAAGTAAAAAAAAGGGGAATGACTATAAAATGCTTGAAATGGATAAAAACTACGAATAGTCCTTAATTGTTTTTAAAATAAAATATGTATAATGAAATAATTCTCAAGTTTGTTTATGTAGGGTATAAATATATAGGAATCATTAAAATATTTAACTTGATATCCGTTTAATTCATTCTTATTTTTATTGGAGGTCAGTGTTGATTTGACACCAGTAAGTGACATTCAGCCAAACAGGAACCGTCAAATAATCCCTAACGAAGTATTTTACAGAATTAGTGCACAGATAACATTAATTTAATAAATTACGACCTAAATGTACCATAAATCTAATCGAAATAATATAGGTACGCATGTCAATATTAATTAAAATCAAATTATTTTTTAAATAGAAAACATATGGTAGGCTCTATGAATCACATGTCTTTTGCCTTACTGATTTTTTGTTTACAAGTTGATTCTAGCGCTTTCAACTTGAGTTACGTACGGATTGCTTTTTTTTTATATAACGACGACTGTGGCCATTTTTAAAGGATTTTGATTTTACTTCTGCGCACGATACCCCTTTTTGAATTAGATTGGAACCGCCTAAACGACGACTCGGCTTTTTGATGACGGACCTCAAATCCTTAGCCTGCATAACATATATTTCAGAAAAAGGTTTGTAACTGACTTCTACCTAGTTTTTTGATAATTATTGAAATTGTAATGGGTTAGTTACAACATTTGGCGTATATTTCATTGTTGTTCATTTCAGGCATTTTTTTTATATGACCGATGGGTATTCGCCTTTTTTTTTCAGTTTTCAAATATGTATATGTTTTTTTTTAACTTTTTTGTTTACACCATCAAACAGTGGAGTAATCCGCATACTACGTTTGTATGGAAGTATGACCGGCTAGTGTACCCTTAATACTCCTTCGAGACACCCTATTCAATGGCAATTATACGAATATTCAACTTTGGACGAATTATCAAAACGTAAACAATTTTTTTTTGTTTCTTTCTGCTGTTTTCGTTCTCCAGAAGTGTTCGTGCGAAATTATTACCAAATTAATACAAGGGGAATGCACTACGCAAAGAAAGAAATGCAAATTGTAATGCCAACTGATAATGAATAAAAAACCGAATGTTTGGATCGGTCATGCTATGTTCGGCACAGTCGGACTGCAAAACATACATACCCGAATCGGAGACCGAAGCATGTGTATAGCACCTCTTGGCGGGCCCATATTTCAATGCGAATGATCAATTCTATGAGAAGAGAAAAGTGAAAACTCACCTTGAGCAGCCTTATCAATATACAGCAACTCTGTATCAAAGTTCATCAACTCAGGGAAGTTCTGTCTGATCGTCGCCACAATATAATGCAGTAACGATATCCTCTTATCAGTCGACTTCGTATCCATAAGCGTATCTAACGACTGCAGCTTGAAGCCGTACGCCGGCCCCCTCTTACTACTATTCAAGTAGTTCCCGAACGCAAGGATAATCTCCAATACATTGCGTAGTTTGGTCGAGGACTTTACGGAGGAAGACCCAGAAATAATGGCATGGATTTGTGGCGTTATTAAGTGTATGTTGTCGAAGAAGTTTCCCATGTAACTCATGATGGATAGTTTCGCTGATATTCTTTCTACTTTTGCTAGTTGCATCAAGAATTTGTCTTCCTCCGTGAGTTGGTTTACTGGCTTCTTCTCCGCTACGTATTCCTTGTAGGCTTTTTGTTCGGTCTCTGTGGGCACCATTCGCTGGAGAATCTCGACGCTTTCTAAAGGTAATTGTTTGAGGTCTAAGTTGTTTACTGCTGCGATGACTTTTTCAACTGGCGTGTCGAGTTTTCTTCTTGATATTGCTGTTAATAAGAATATTTGGTTAATGCTATTTGTGTTCATAATAATGAGCTTCTCTTTTGATTTTCTTACAACATTTTGAAGTGGTTTTTACAGAGGTACAGTTTTAACAGAAAAAGTATGCGCTTCGATAATCTGTCTCTGAATGTAGCTCGCGCGTAAATACTAACCCTCGACCAAGGCAAGGCTTGTAAGTTTTGCAATGCCGCCATAAGTATAGTGCACTTATTATTTTGCGCTTGGATGAAGTTTTCTCTCTGTCGGGTTACCTCCTCTGGTCGCCAACAGTCAGTCACGTTTGTTTTTTTTTATGCCAAAGTATAAGTGTTTAATCTTCTAATTCTAACTATGAGGTTAAGAAATACGAAAATATTACAGTTCTTTATTCGATATTTTCCTTGTGCTTTTGTAGGTTTACTAACTCGTGATGATGAAATAAAAAAAGATAGACGATAATTTCCCGAAGCGCATACTTTTTCTGGAAGATATGTAGGGCGGTGGGTATAAAGTTATTTTAATAAGTTTATAGTTACCTATGTTCCTGAGCCTGGTGTGTTCCAACAGCGACACAGTGTCGGGTTTGCGGAAGCGCTTGCTGGGGAAGGACGCGAGTGTGTCTGTGTCCGTGTCCAGCTGAGGACACGCGCCGCCGATGCGGAACTTCTCTTCGAACTCTGTGAAGTTTATCCGTCTTCGAGGTCGCTCTTCGTCCAGCTCGTTGAAGATTGTTCCTCGGACCTGAGAATAGTGTATGATTTAGTTATGTTTTCGTTATTTTTGTAGTGGTGATCAAAACTTATTTGGAAATCTAGGCATATTTAGGGTATCAAGTCATTTCAGCGACTAGGCCAATTAGAGAAATCCAAGAGATTTCTACTTTTTCTTTCGGTGACGGTGACGAGAGAACTTTGAAAACCGATTTTTGATATCTTCGAACCAGTTTGTTGTGACAGTTATACAGGCTGTCGCTTTGCATCCTG
This sequence comes from Eugnorisma glareosa, assembly GCA_947578425.1. Lineage (NCBI taxonomy): Eukaryota > Metazoa > Arthropoda > Insecta > Lepidoptera > Noctuidae > Eugnorisma > Eugnorisma glareosa. Next base: position 17,695,494 of record OX387973.1, on the reverse strand, counting down.
GTCAAATTCAAGGAGGTATCTATACTAATGGTTCTCAATCCAAATCTATAGTAAAAAAAGGGTAGATTTGTTTATTTATTTTTTACGGATATCGGTAAGTGTAAACTACCCGTATTAAAACGCAGTCCGTCTGTTCCTAACCCTATAAACGCGCCGTCACACACACACAAACGCAAACGATTATTCACAGTATAATTATGGACGGTATGGAAACTAGGCAGTAGGGGTGGTTTACGCTTACCGATATCCGCAAAAAATAAAAATAAAATAAAACCCAAAAAAAACCTAAACCTTTTTATTATCGATTCGGGTCAAAAATCATTACTATAGATACCTCCTTGAATCTGACCAGGATGCAAAGCGACAGCCTGTATACTACGATGCGCCTCTGATTTGAAGTGTGAAACTGGTGCACCGTCACCAACTTCCTTTCTATTGGAGCAGGTGTTGGTTGACATTGAACTTCACTACGTGATATTAAAATAAAATATTGAAGTACTGATAAGTCGAAACCCACCTGGTTAGGCTTGAGCGCGATCCAATTGAGCGTAGGCAGCTTATACTTAGTATCCACCTTCCTCTTTATAGTCATAGCGTCCGTGTGCATTGGGGGCGCCATCAGGCCGGGGGCGGGGGGCGCGGGCGGCGGGGGCGCCGGCGCCGACAGGGGCGGCGGGGGAGGAGGCGGAGGGCACGGCGCGGGAGGGGGCGGCGCGGGCGCAGGGGGCGCGGGTGGGGGTGGCGGGGGCGGGGACTTGAACGTGGGCGTGTCGCCGTTCGGTATGGGAGGGGGAGGGAGGTGGCCGTTTGCTGTGCCGTTACACATGGCGTGTGCTGATATAGCGCCCACTGGAAAGTAAAAAATGTAACATCATGAGCAAAAGCAGAAATATCGAAGCCCGAGTAGAAGACTCGATCGGAACAACTCTTTGGGATCTGTCGTGTTGCCTTCTGACACAATGTTTGTCAATAGTCGTTGTTCTTAGCAGATTCGTTTCATTGGTCTATCACGTGACTTAATACAGTAATAGGTAATATGCATGTATTTTTTTTTCACTTAAATCAATAATATGCAGTACTATCAACCCAAGAAAATAATTAAAAGTTAATTTCAACTACTGCTTGTCGCAAAAAAAAAATTAAACTCCTACAATTTTCTACGACAGTTCAAACGTCCATGACTATCGCGGCCATTCATGTCATAGCATTTGATGTTACTTACCTCTATCTGCCTTGTTTTAATCTAATTTTTTGTCCTTAGGAGAATAGTTTTACTATATTGTAAGTGCTTTAGTTAAGCAACAATTGCAATAACAATATTATAGTAAAATCTTTGTGAAACTTTAAGTACTTTTCAACTAAAAGTGTTTCTTTGACACATATCATTTGACGTCACTACCGGAATCGATGCGTTTTGTGTTTGCGTTCCGTTTCACCAAAAACACACTACATAAAGTATTAAATTGTAAAATAAGCGTTGTATTAGAGAATTAAAAAAGTGTACCACAAAGTTTTTATAGTCCAATACAAGGCATTTTAAGAAATAAAAAAAGTTTTGTATTTCTTGCATATACCCTATTAATGTACCCGTACCTTATGGATTTCACTATTATCAGCTGCGGTAAGTTATATAACGTTTCAACTATGTCAGACTGAATCAACAACATAAATTTACAGTCACAAGCTTGAATATTGCCAAGGAATTAGATCATCAAACTGTAGGACCAGTCATCAGTACTCATCAGACACAAGGTTCAATATTGCATGGCTGGATAGCATATTTATGGTACTCACTGGAAGCTCCTCGGGGCAGTGACTTAGTGAGAGACTCTAGTTCCTGCACCTTGGACTCCAGCATCGACTGACGGTTGCGCGAGTCCTGCTGCGCGCGTCGTAGCGTCGACACCTGATGAATAAAGTAGTATAAACATAATGTAATGATTACAGGAGACTGTATACCCAGGCACATAACCTAGTCGTTTGCAAAATACAGCACTTGGCATTGATTCCCAAAAGAGAACCATAGCATGATATTTATTAGGCGTGACCAGCATAGCTATTCACAAACGCTTCGATTCGATTTCGATTCGACAAGTCGTATGTCTATCTTTTTTTGGCATTATGAAGGCGAGCGAGATAGATATATGACTGTCCGGATCGAAATCGAATCGAAGCGTTTGTGAATAGCTATATGTATAGAAAACTTAGGCTTTCTTAGTTCAAATCCTGACCACTCGAAGCTACCAAGGGGTCAGAAACTGTTACCATCAAGAGGCACGTGATCTCAGCAAGGGTACAGAATTTAATTCGGAATCATCAGTTATGGAGGATGCGCCAGAGTAGACCTCGAAATTCAAATTATCTTACGTTTTTTGCAATTTGCAGGTCAGTGTCAGGTTGTATGTTCTACAAAATATGATTCGCGACTAGAAAATTTGAATTTCGCGGGTTACCTTTGCGCTTCCCCCATAAGTAAGAGAGAGAGAAAAAAGAGAGAAAAGAGAAGAGAGAGAGTAATGATTTTTTCTTTTTGTATTTCCAGTTTAGTATTTCTATTTTATTGAGTGATAGCCACACTATCGAATTAGGTTTCAGATTACCTGTAAGCAGGACCCCTAAGATACGATAAGTGTCAATCGTTTCGAGAGCAGCGGTGGTCAAGTTGTGGCGGCTTCGACTTACGAATAGTAAAGTCGAGCCCAGGCAGGCGCATTAATTTGTGTAATTTATTTCATCACCACTGCTCTCAAAACGGTGAAGGAAATCATCGTGAGGAAACCGGCATGTCCTAGAACCAAAAATTCGAAGACATGTGACATCTACCAACCCGTACTGGGCTCGCGTGGTGGATTAAAGCCCATTCCTTCTCATAGAGAGAAGGCTGTGTGTCCCAGCAGTGGGAACATTATAGGCTAATTATACTTATGCAATCGTTTCAATTTGCTATAGATAATTAATATTCGCTGACCTCTTCAACAACTTGTCTTCTAGCCTCTGCCAGCTGGTCACGCTCCGCTCTGACGGCGGCCAGTTCCGACTCCAGTGTCGCCAGCTTCGCTATCGCTTCTCTTTCTAACGCCGCCATTCGTTCATGTGCCTGTAATAATGATAGTAAATAAAATAGTAAAGAAGACAGACAAGCGTCCGTTTGTTCGCATACGAACTTTGCATAACACAGCCGACCCTTTGGGGAGAGTGATACGCCTGGTTTTGCTTCTGTGTATATTTACATTCACGAGCGCCAAAATGTACAGGGTGTAGCAGGACCCTTCACGAAGCCGTCAACCAAGCATTATGTACATCAAACTAAGTAACTTTACGCAAACATTATTACTGGGAAACGACTTTTCTTTTGGGTTGAAAAATCACGTTTTACGCTTGGGACTCAATGACACGCACTAAAAAACATTGTGCTGATGGATGGATTGAATAGTACGGGGGTAGTGGAGGTGTCTACAGTAAAAATCTTACATTATACATGTATTAAAAAAAACTTGTGAAAATGTTGGAACTTTGACCCTCAATAATATCTCCGTAACTAAAAGGTTCCCAGGTATGGTCTAGAACAAAAAAATGGTCGCAATGACGTAACATAACAAGTACCTTTCGGCTTCGTTAAGGGTCTTGTTACACCCTATAAACACTTTCCTAAATTTAAAAACAATTTTCGCGGGAAATTATAATTGTGCCTTGGGAGATTGGATCTTTTTCATAAGAATATGAGTTCCAGAATACTATGTATGTTCGTAACAACATTAAATAATCAGAACAGTAGGAGAAAATCACTTTTAATAGTTGTGGTGCGCGTGCCACTAGATAATGCCGGCGAATTTCAAAAAAAATCACGCAAACACGTGAAAATTTTTATGTGTATGAATGAGACAAAATAAATATAATAGCCTTTGTGCTATTTAAGACTATAATCTATCTCTATGCCAAATTTCATCCAGATCCGTTCAGCCGTTCTGGCGTGACCGTGAGAAACAAACATCCATCCATCTAAACTTTCGCATTTAGTAAGTAAGATTATTTGCTTAACTATAACTATCATGTATAGTTACTTTCAAATTGTAGATATCGTTTTAAGGCGGCAAATATCATGACAATGATCGAAGGCGGTATCTTCAAAGCTGTCGTTTCTTATTAAACGTTAATTCTATTAAAACGCTTCCAGAGTATCAGATTATAACCTACGTCTAGATAAACTTACATGTCCTAACTCATCTTCTAGTTCGTTGACCTTCTCCAGGGCGGCAGTCTTGGTCTCACTGTCCTCCATCAATGCGGCCACGTCGAACACGTTGTCCAAGTACGCTGAGATTTGAACCTGAAACCGATTCAAAATATTTCAGGAGGTTTTAGAGTGATAAAAAAAATAGAAATAAGTATAATTCTCAAGTAACTGATTGTCACCCATATAAGACGGCTGCTCAACGATAAAAAATCAGTCACCAAAACACCAACAAAAGCCGTCGTCGTATAAAATTAGCCACTGGCATACGTCATTGTAATTGTTTGAGGAACTTTACGGGATGCAGGACCAAAAGATGTTCAACATTTCACTTGACTAAAAACATCTGACGAAAGAAAGTGTTCCCTAAAGAGACCAGGCGGCCTAAAATGGCTACTTTAGCAGAATCGTAATAGGATCTTAATATGAATTACGTTAAAGTTCTTAAAATAGTCACACACATTGTGACCATTTTACGAATTGTCACGTAATTCATATTATTTTCCTTTTATGATTCTGCTAAAGCGGCCATTTTAGACCCCCTGCTATTTATCACACTGGTCGTTGGCAGATCGTTTACCTGTAAGTCATCACTCTCACACAATCGCAGCCTCTCGAGATAGTCGTCTAACTTGAGCGCAGTGAACTCGTACTGCAGGTGCACCCTGAAGTTCATGTCCTCCACCGAATGGACGATTATGTTCACGAACTGCATGCACGCCACCTGGTGGACAGAAATCAAATTAATATGGCTAGTCATGTGGATTAGGAGAGAATGAAATAAAAGCATCTGATCAGCCCTCGTAGCATGACCACCGAAGAAACGGGTTTCGTCGACAAAGAATCGAAAAAAATTACAGATTGTGGAAATATTTCTATCGTCGCAAGCATGGCGATGTTAGAAATGAATGACAAGACATGTCAAGTTGTATAGAAAAAGCTTTGTCGATTCTTGGTAGAATAGAGATAGTATTGCCATGCGGGCTGATAATAAGTGGAATATTTTGCTCAGACATAGAACAAGAAGAAGTACCGAGAAGTTTACAGAATCACAAAGTTTTTGAAAAACAAAAACTTACCATAAACTCAATATGAAAATTATCATAATTCATAAAGTACTCCATGAGGGTGTGAAACCGCCTCGGTTCGCCGACCACCTCCTTAAAGTTGTCGAAGGCAGACAGTATGATCTGATGGCCGCCCTTCACCAGGCATATAGCGGCCAGGAGTTCCAAGACTAATGCCTTGGTGCGGAGCGAGTGGTGGACGAGTGAGAGCGCTATACTGTTGATCGCTTCTCGGTGTTGGATTACCATGTTGAAGCCATACTGGAAGAGGAGAAAATGGGAAGATTAATTTAAGTTTAAGTCTGTTAAATTTTTGTGTGTTGCTTCATGATGTATGGCGACCTAAACATCGTCTTGTACGCAAAACATTGGGAATAAAATCCGAGGATTATTTACATGGCAACATCAAGGCTTAATCGACTCAAAAGAATTTACTAAAAATATTTTAGGTCAAGATTATAAAACGCCAGAAACCAAGATATCAGGGTCCAGACCCTGATATCTTGGTTTCGGTTCCAGTTTCTGCAGAATTTCCCATTAATTTCGGTCCACAGTCCACTGAGCACATTTTTTGCCGATCAGGACTATATACGAACTAGATGAGGTCTGTGATGTCTACCTGACTGATCTGAAAAGAAATATCGGAACAAACTCAGAGGAAACAGTATTTTTGAAGTCCAGACGTTATTTTGATCGGAAAATGTGAGGAGCACGCAAATTGCCATACCTTATTATTCATGATAGCCCTCATACACATGATGCAGACATGTATATCATCGGTGGAAGCTCCCATGTTCAGCCTCGCCGCATGCCTGGTCCGTCTCCTGGCGACGGCCGGGCTGGCGGCGCCTTCGCACTCGGCCTCCGCACTGCGCGCTCGTCTCCGCCAGGATGCTGACATGGTGGAGCCGGTCTCTGTTGGACCGCTGCATTCTGATGTTGTGGTGTTCACTGGGGATGGAGAAGCGACTTGAAGAACTGTGTTGATTCACATAATATGCAGTAAGGTAATTGAGACTGGTCTGAGACTAACTTTCACAAAGTGTCATTTACTTCCCTTTATTTTCTAGAAATAAGTCTTCGTATTCAAAGACGTGTGAGTGCAACACGTGCCTGCCACATGCGGTAAACCATACCGTGGGCGAAGACGAAAGTTGTCAAATTAAAAGACATACATAGTAACTAAAACTTTGGTCACTTAGTGCTAATATTTTAATGCTCGCATTTCGCGAACATGTTTGAACGCTGAAAAAAGTTATGCATTCTGTTAATGTGGAAACATTAGCCCTAAAAGAGAAGAAACCCCAAACCACTTTTCCTAAACTAAGATATTATAAAAGCCACTATCCTATTTCAGGCAAAATCTGTGGAAGTGGCATCCTACCTTGGTTTATCCCATCGCTGGACTGACTCCTGGCGAGCGCGATCCTCTGCTCGTGTCGCATCATGCTGAGCCTGAAGCTCAGGTAGTCGATCAGCACGTCCAGACCTTGGTTCTGCTCGTTCAGGAACTCGCGCACCCATCTGGAAACAGACATGGTCATGTTAATAGAGATCAAATCAAAATGTAACTACCGAGACTCTGCAGACGATATTGATAGGTTCTCATAAAAAAAGGATTAAAAACTATTTCAAGTAACAAAACTTTAGCTGTCGTTGTTGATTGCAAGAAAAATCGTCAATTTTTTTTTATCTTATTGATCTCTGTACAGTTTCACTAGCTAGTTTAAATTGAACCTGCATTATTAGAACACAATTGAAAACGTCCGGCTTTTTGTCAGATCCTTCGAAATGCTAACCTTAAGTTGGGATCGCTTTTTCATTACAATACGAACACTTGTGAAGGAATTTATTCAGCCCCAGTTCTTCCTGTGAAGAAGAAATATGCGAGCCTATCCTTAAACGGTACATAATTTCCTGGCTGCCGTCCAGACAGATATGGGAGTGCACTATATTCCGTGCCAGGGCTCGATGGGCTGGAAGTTATACGCGTGCTTGTAGTGGTAAGGCTATTGTCACACCCGACGACGAAGCGACTATCTGACATACTGGCAACTAACTATTTTCTCGCTTAAAAACGTCAAAGAGATTGTAGGTCCAGTGTCAGTAAAAGAGATCTATACTTTAATAGTATGAAGAGGTAAAGTTTGAGTTTGTAGATAGGGCTTCGGAACTGCTGACACGATTCCGAAAAATTCATTAACTAACGGGAAGCTACATTATCCCCAAGTGTCATAGGCTATATTTACGACGATCTTGTTGATAATTCCCGACCATAAGGCGAGCGACCCCGCGGGTAGATGCTGATACATAATATATTAATAGTTGATCGCTGCCTGTTCACTCAGTCGATGTCGATGAGAACTCTATCAAAGACAAAAACCTCATGCATGGTTTGCTCTACTCGCTTCACACTAGTCGCCAGCGACGCGGCGGGACAGATGCCTTACGCAGCTTACGCTACTACTTCTGCTTCATCCATAGTTGCGTCCACGATATAGCTTACTTAGTTTACACAAGTTTTCAATAGAAACAATTGCCCTCGGCGTTGATCTATCATAATATTTTTTTTAAATTATTTTGCCTTGAAAATGGGTAGATCAAAAGAAGTACTCACTCTATGTGGTTTGTTCGTAAGGAAATCTCCAAGTCCCTGAGGACTTGCGTCGAAGTGGAGTCGCCGACCATCTTCCGTTTCTGAAATAATGAACGACTTATCGTTAATTTATATGGAATCAATACCAAGACTAATGATTTCACTACTATAATTTCTGGTGGTCAACCGACCAAAATTCCCTCCCTGTTTAAAGGCCCCATCTTGTTTATTAAAATTATTTTAATCCATGCAAATCAGCGATAAGACCACCATTGTACTCATAGAATTAGCAAAGACCGAGCTTTGTAACGGTGTACAAATAAAGTAAATGATATCCATCTATGTAAAAATCGTTTTGTTTTCATCAAAGCCGAATCATACAGGGTGTAACAAGACCCTCCACGAAGCCGTCAACCAAGCATTATGAACATGAAACTAAGTAACTCTACGAAAAAATTATTGCTGGGAAACGACTTTTTTTTTGGGGGATAATTCATGTTTTACGGTAGGACTCAATGTAACGCACTCAAACCTTTGTGCTGATGGATGGTTTGAATAGTACGGAGGTCGTGGGGGTGTTTAAAGATCGTACATTAAAAAAAAACGTATTAAAAAAAAAACTTTGAGGACTTTGAGGTTCCCAGGTATGGTCTAGAACTAAAAAATGATCGCAATGACGGGGAGAACATGTACCTTTCGGCTTCGTTAAGGGTCTTGTTTCACCCTTTATATCTTACTATCCATAATCCCTAATATAAAATAATCTTAAAGCCATACTGTACGAACAACAAGTCATAAACAAGTAGTTACATTTAATAAACAAAGCTCAAACATAACAAACAGCTAACAACGCCGCCAGCTAATCACGAAGTTTACAACCAAACATCCGGAGAAAGTCGCAGATTATGCTCCTCCCCGTGCACCCTGAGACCTGACTGAAGGTATGCTTGTATGTGTGGCGTAGATCACGACTGCACGAGCTCAGCCTAACATCATGTAGATCGAGAAAGGTCAGGCATGCTGATGCACCATACGTTGGTGAGGCGAAGAGGATTTTTGTGAGGGATGGCCAAAGCTTTGCAAGGAAGATTTTTTTCTAAGACGGTGTACGAGCTACGCTGTACATTCCACTAACTTGTCCTATTTTTAGTGATACGTTGCAGTTTGTTAAATCCAACATTAATTGTACATTATTACTTTATAACATATTATTTTTAGTAGCAATTAAACCTTTATATCAATCGGTTGTCTACTCAATCAACATAACATTCCTATACAACATCAACATAATATTTTCACTGTTGGGAGTTACGCCCCAACGTTTAGGTCCTTCGAGCCGGATCAAGTACCGAGTCTCGGTAAACTTTTTATTTGACGTCACAGACGACAGTACCGCAGCGCAATTCGTAATCGTCCACTGCTGAATATTCACTTCCCTTCCTGCCATTCCTGCTAATCTTTCCAGTTCCGTAGATTCCTCATCTAGGTGTATGCCATGCTTTTGGTGATAATGTCGGCCGTGTTCACCGTCATTACCATATCAGTCGAAAAAGGTCGACTGCTGGACATTTATAAAGGTGCTTATTCATGTCAAACTTAAATTATAATTCACGCCGAGTCAACCAATACATACATACATAATAAATATGCTATCCCAACTTTATTATCTTCCCAACATTTAGTTCCCCTACGAACCGTAACACAAGTGCTCCATATCTAGCGAAAGTTCAGGTATATCACGAGGAGATAAGACAATCTACGTCCATATACGTTGCGCTAGCATTCATCTCGAGTCTCGACTGTGTCTGCATTCTGTACGCCCCATTCACGTTCTGACACAAGAGAGGAGAAACAGCGGTTTTGTTTATCGTAAAATTATGTAAAGGAATCATCTATACTAATATAATAAAGAGGTAAAGTTTGTGAGTTTGTGAGGTTGTAGGGGGTAATCTCTGGATCTATTGAACCGATTTTGAAAATTATTTCACTAAGCTACATTATCCCCGAGTGCCATAGGCTATTTTTACAATGTGTCCGTGGAATAATTTCAGACCAAAACGCGAGCGACGCTGCGGGCAACAGCTAGTTATCAATATAGTCTAAACTAGAGGATTACTACAGCCGGTTTGTTGCCATAGGCTTCGCCATGTTGCCTTTCCTACAACAGTTGGCCCTATGCTGTCCACATCGGTTCGCACTACCTTCACAGGGATGGACACCTTATTGGGGTCTACAGAAGGCGAATAAGTTATACCCCAGAAAGCTAGATCAATTCCATAAAACTTCTGCTCATCGCTTCCACCACACGTAGTCAAAAGCACGACACTACAATATATGAGTCAGACATGATTACAGCCTGAGACGCGATCACGCGACCTTTTCGGTAATGCGACGCGATTGCCGTGCGACCTCAATAATTAAAATAAAGGAACAGGTCAGAGATTATCACCTCGCTCCAGTGATCTAAATGGAAGATAGTAGTAACTGGTGTTTTTTAAAAAAAAATACGATTAAAATTTGTGCGGTATCGATGACGAAAGATCATCCTGTTGTTTGACAGGTGTCAAAAGATGCGATTTTGTTGCTTCATCGCAAGGATGATCTGCTACATTTACTAAACCGTGCTTTGATCATCTAAATAAATCGAAGGTTTCTTTCTTTTTCTTACCTTAGATTGACATTGGATGGACTGAGTGAAGGATGATATGGCTAGGAAGGAGGTGTCTGATGAGATGACGAGTAATAGAGAAGTATGGAAGAAGAAGACATGCTGCGCCGACCACAAATAAGTTGGGATAAGGGCAGGAGAATGATGAATGATGATGATGATATATCATCATAGCGAAACCATTTGAAAATAATACTGTTAACTATAATTAACAGTATTATTTTCAAATGGTTTCGCTGTATTGTGTACAATATAATCCTTCTGAAGAATTTTCTTGGAAGATAGATGCATAGGAGTTGTAATCATGGAGTTATGAAAATCAGGGACTGAATTAACCAAAAATTAAGGTACCATTTAATTTCAGTATGACATCACACCGTTAAATACGGGTAACCGAAATACACACATCAAAAGTGTCTAGGGATCAACATATATTTTTGCAATAACTTTTCTCCTGATTGATATTAATTAAAATTTTCTTTAAGGATTCATCAAATAAAGTGTTTTCGTTTGTCACAGTAACGATAAACCAAGTCACCTTTGCATTAATAAAGAAATTTGCCATTTTCCTAATAAAGGGATTTTTGACATTTGAACCACTAACACAAAAGTTCGAAAAAAAGACTGAAATAACAGTTTTCTTTAAAATTTTATTGGGTAACTTAAACAATTAATAATCCGTGTTTCTACCGCGAACACTAACAACACAAGAACATCGGTTTGGCATACTCAAAATGAGTTCATCCAAATCACGCTGTGGAATGGCCGCCCATGTTCGTTGCAACAACAAAAAAAGGTCTTCTTGCGACTGGATACCCTCCATATTCGGCAGAGCTCTTCTCTGTAGCATATCCCATGCATGCTCAATCGGATTCAAGTCTGGCGACTGAGCAGGCCAGGGCAGGACATTGATGTTAGCTGCGGCGAGAGTCTGTCTTACAACTCTTGCGGTGTGCGGTCGTGCATTATCATGCATTAACTGAAATAAGGGACCGATTTGCACTTGTAGAGGAACGATGACGTCTGATACAATCGTCTCAGCATAAATTTGAGCGTTGAGGTTGCCTCTGATCCAAATCAACTCAGTTCTTCCGCCGATCCAAATACCCGCCCATACCATGATGGTTCCACCACTATAAGGATGGACTTCCTGGCAGGATTTTAATCGCTGTTGGCGTCCAGGGGTTCTCCAGTGTCGTATACGTCTTGTATCCGGTCTCATACCAAAACGAGACTCATCAGAAAAGCACACGAAACGCCATTGTTCTTCTGCCCAATTTCTGTGTTCAAGAGCCCATTGATATCGTATCCTACGATTGTGCATTGCTATAGGTGGTACCCGTAGCGGTCTTCGGGAATGAAGGTTCACTTCATGCAAGCGGTTTCTGACTGTTTGGTCGCTAATTAAGTTCCCTGAAGAGTGATGAAGCCTCACGGCTAACATCATGGCGGTTATTGTTGGAGCTCTTCGAGTTAAGATTTGAATGTATCGGTCTTGTCTCCGTGTGGTGCAGCGATACCGTCCTCCATGGCGCTCAGCCACGGTACCAGTGCTTCGGTAACGTGTCCAAAGTCGACTGATAACACTCTGACTTGTATTCAGAGCTAAAGCCACAGTACGTTGCCGGGAACCAGCTTCTATCATTCCCACGGCTCTGAGCATTTCTTCCCTGCTTAAATGACGTCGCCGCTCCATAATAACGTTGGTTTTAATCAGTAGTAGGGAAACAGTAGCACTAATAATGTCTTCAATGCGTTGTATGTTTTTATAGGGAAAATATTGACAGCTGATTTTCATCTTTTACTCGAATTTGATTCACAGTTCCTGATTCAAATTATGAAATGCACCAAAAAGGATCCATATAAATTTATAAAATCATAAATTTATTACAAAGCCACATCTCAATCTCAAGAAATCCACATAAAAATGCTTGATCCCTAGACACTTTTGATGTGTGTATTTCGGTACCGCTTTTTTTTTCAATAGCGGAATTTTGAGTTTGAGAATGCTTAACGGTATGTTTCGGTAGAAATACTACCCTTAGAAATGTTTGTTTTAAAAGACGGACAAGTGCATAAGCCAATCATCCGTTTTTTTTATGCCACATCCGACCGTAAAAAGACGGGCTGCCGGATAGTAAAATTCCTTGTAGTTCACAAACGCCTAAGGGTTAAATAACGATATAGCCCAACCTTTATTTATAAAGATATCGGTATAGCTCACCCTTTATACTAATGCGGTACCGATATATTTTTGAGGTATCTTAACCTCTAACCGTAACCGCTTTCAGTTCCTGGTGAAAATGCACTAGTAGTGAAGCAAATCAGATACATTGGCTTTCTTCATAAAGCTCATAAAAAACATATCCTCCATCATGCCAGACTTCCACATCGGTATCCGAAAGCAAACCTCCTCGTCTCCACATAATATCTTTACATGCCTCGTGATCTTGGAGCCCCAAGGTCAAGTGGCGCGCCGTTGACAGCCTCGCCTATCTTTTGTTGTATCTCATCGGGATTTACTGTTAGGTACACGCTAGCTTAATTGCCAGTTCTCTTGATGGATTGGTGTTTTTAGTGAAAAATACATATTGTATTATAAAAAAAAATTGCAAAAAAATAAAACCGACTTCAAAAACAAAAAAAAAATGGAAAAATAACTTTAGCTTCAGAAGTCGGTGACTTTTGTTAGTTCGATTGAGTTTTTTTGCTACCGATTATTTTATTTTTTGCAAAAAAGTTTTTTTATTTTTCTTTTTTAGTTGCAATATTCTACACAAATATTTGCTATACATTTATTTTACATTGTTAACAACACATTTCATGGTAATAGGCTTATCCCCAATAAAATAGAACTGAACATACCTAACTTTCGAAAAGTTGTACAGTACACATCTGCGTACCCCCTAGAGCATACAAGCGTGATAATAGGTTATGATGTTGTATAAAAAATAAACATTCAAGCGATTGCAGCAATCACGACAGATTTGCCGTCTATTTTTGAAGAGTTCCATAGTATATCTCCGAAGATCAGCATCAGATCTTCACCAAATTTAAATGGGACCACCGCGAAACAATATTCTACCAAACAAAAAAAGAATCATCGAAATCGGTTCACAATTGGCGAAGATATCGCTGAACAAACACAAAAAAAAAACATACGACTTGATAACCTCTTCCTTTTGGAAGTCGGATAAAAACGGGCTGGTGTCTGCAACTCTCAATTTAAAGGGCCCCGGAAAGCTCCTTTGAAACTATCTGGGATCCTGATTTTAATTCCTTTGGTACTATGTAGATGCATTTTTTTTATTAATATTTTGATTTAGTGGGTACTGGTTTAGTTACTGGTACGTGGTACTTACTGGTACTGGTGGAGTGGACGTGGCAGGGGGAGTATGAGAGGATCGTAGTAGGTGGCGTTCTGTGGTTTCTGGCTACCCCCATGGTAGAAACGTATGAGTTTATGTATGTATGGTTTGCTTTCAGAGGGCCTCAGCAGTTTTGATGAGTCTCAAACATTTGTTTAGGGCTATTAGATTTTCCATTTTGGTGAATTACTAAAGATACTTTTAACTTCAGAATAACTGTCGTGGGACTATGACATATTGATCTTCTATCTTTTCAAATAACTTGACACATTTGACGTCAGACTACTTCAAGTTCGTCCTAGGTCACTTCCTCAAGAGTACCGGAGTACTTTACAACCGAACCGCTGATTCTCGTGTGTGTATTGTAACATCACACTGGGTATCTCGTTACACTACATATATTTATGTACTATAGCGTTGTCGTTTCTCACGTAGTCATCGAAAACTTGAACTGTGTGAGTATGGAGTATTTGGCAATTGTTTTATTTCACAATTATATGTTACTTGATTCTGGTCTTTGGAATTACGGGTGGGCTTAAGGGCCTGCGCAGGCGAGGGACTTTTGTCCGCTAGAAATAACCTTTCCTGTTCAATGGTTGTTGTGTTGTTTTTCATTTACTGGTTGACGTCCATTGGTTGTTGCTAATTGTTCGCGGTCAAATTGCCCCTCGTCTACGCAGGCCCTAAATGTGAAAATAATAATCTGTTTTATTTAAATACTGGAGTAGCATATTCATAATCACGCAGGGTCACAGGACTCCTCCCTGTAAAAGTCAATGATCCGTAATCCACCACGCGAGCCCAGTGCGAGATGGCGGATGTCGCATGTTTTTTTCTGCATGGCGGTTTCCTCATGATGTGTTTCTACACCGTAGGCACCTGCCTGGGTTTTAATCCACCACCTACACGACCAACTATATAAAAAATGCTGTGTATTAGTCATAGTTTGCTCTAATTTACATAAAAATATATCACTAATATGTGAATGGCTATCGCAAATATAATAATTACTAATAATAGAATACTATCTTTACTCAGAAGACAGAAAATACATTTGGTATGTCTATGTACTTATGTACGAACTTGTACGTGTTGAAATCACTTACGACGTGTGAGAAATGTGGGTAAATAAAAGCACCACTTTAGCGCCTGTTGCTCGTGTTTTTGTCGCCATAAGCAAGAGTACCTAACGATGGAAGTACATACACATAAGTATACTATGTAACAAGAGCTACTCGACTAAGATAAAGTCTCCTACTGTGGCCGATATATCATTCTGATACATCTACACTAATATTATGAACTAGCGACCCGCCCCGGCTTCGCACGGGTACAATGTTATACCAATAAACCTTTCTCTTGAATCACTCTATCTATTAAAAAACCACATCAAAATCCGTTGCGTAGTTTTAAAGATTTAAGCATACATATAGGGACAGACAGCGGGAAGCGACTTTGTTCTATTTAGTGATGCTGAAGTAACTGTCTGTCTGTTGCCTTTTCAAGCCTTAACGGCTGAATGGACTTGGATGGGCTTGGTCGCACGGATAGACCTGGGTTAGGTTATAGGATACTTTTTATCCCCGTAGAACGTTCCCGTGGGATAATTTCCGACCACCACGCAAGCGAAGCCGCGGATAAAAGCTAGATAGTGTGTAACAAGAGCTACACGACTAGGATTACTCCGATAATCTATTTTTGTGGCCGTTTTATGAGTTGACTTAAGATAATGGGTGTAAAGGTACCCTTAACGAAGCCGAAAGGCATTTGTTCTCCCCGTCATTGCATTTTTTTTTGTTCTAGACCATACCTGGGAACCTTCTAGTTACGGAGATACAGAGTCAAAGTTCCAACTTTTTTACAAGTTTTTTTTAAAACTACTTTTTAATGTTATGTTACTTTATTTTAAATGCCTCCACAACCTCGTAATATACAATGCATCCATCAGCACAATGTTTTGAGTAGGTACGTAACATTGAGATTGAGATCTACCCTGAAACGTAATTTTTCTCCCCAAAAAAAATCGTTTCCCAGCAATCATTTTTGCGTAGAGTTATTTAGTTTGATGAACAGAATGCTTGGTTGACGACTTCGTGAAGGAACAATTTACACCCTGTTTAGCATTCTGTAATCTGTTACATATTTTTTATGTGATCTGATTAGACCGGAAACTCCGAAAACAATTATCTAAAGTCCTCATTACATTACCTACATGCTTGAATTCTATTTCTACACCATCGCCCCAATCAAAAACCAAACTTAACCAACATCTACACAAGGACCAAAATCGTTTAGCTAAACAAATAACACACGTTTTTATAGCTGTTACGCTATGTACTTGAATCAAGTGCTTGTAAAACACGGATCAATCAAGTCTGCATGTTTGAAGCACCGTTGTTGCTAACGGCACCTCTATGTAAAAAAATAGTTGATTTATTTTAAGAGTAAACCTTTTTTAACCACCCTACGTCGAGGTTTACATAATGAGTCGTCATCATCTGCCTAGCCTTTTCCCAAATATGTTGGGGTGCTATTCCACTCTGACCAGAAACAGTCGAATGGGGAGTGCCACTCTTACCACATTTTTACGCGCCCCATTTTCATTACACCATCGCGGTGCAACGAATACACCTTCCCTCTTATTTTCATTGATATAGCGCTAATAGTCTCCAAATCAAAGAGTAGCTCCTGGCTAGGTTAAGCCGTGCTTGCCAAGGTCGGTCTGTGGATGGGTGACCATCCATTACATACCGAGTTTCCTCCGTGCCTCGGAAAGCACGTTGAGCCGTTGGTCCTGGCTGTCATTTGTAGATCTTTGACAGCCCTTACAGGTAGTCAGTGGCCCAAAAATCTGACAACCAGTCTTACCAAGGATTACCCCTTGGTAAGACTGGTTGTCAGACTTTTGCCACTCGTATAATCGTATTACCCAGCACTGACTGGGTTGTGGAGGTCAGATAGGCGGTCGCTCCATGTAAAATACTGGTATTCAGCTGCGTCCGGTTAGACTGGAAGCCGACCCCAAAATAGTTGACAGATGTCGAGTTTCCGAGTAAAATGGTTGTGTGCAATCCAGCGGACCGTCTCGCGTCTGCCCGATATGACCCATGCCATGTTTTCACAAACGTAGCACGAGTGCTGGCGCTCTGATGAGCTAAATGAAAAAAAAATACCATACCGGACCCATAGGCGATTGATATGGGCAAAGGAAGGAACATGGATGATGGTGTTTAGTCAGTAAAAGTCTGACACTCCCTCCCTGCCGTACCGCCGTATTACTCTACATCTCAGCAGACACCCCCTAACCAAATCATCTATCACAGAGTCCATCCATCGTTTCTTTGGTCTTCTCCTACACTTAATACAGTTACTTCATTTTTGTTACGGTTCCCTCAAAAATACACGTCTTGATGTTTTCATTTTAGTGCTAAGAGGAAATGCGGTAGCTATTTGAAGAAACTGTTGTTGTCCCTCTACGAGCGCGATTTCAACATTGGTGCAATAAGGACAACTACAGATCCGACAAGTAAATAGTCATAATTCGAGATTTGGCTCTCGACTATTTCCTCCTCCAATATTCGACCAATTTAAAACATATTTCATAAACTGAAGACAAAGACAAAGAAATTTCATAAAATTTTAAAATTTAAATTTGAAAATTAAAAAAAAATATATAAAATTTTAAAATTTAAATTTCAAAGATATTTCATAAACTGAATAAGAAAGATATATACTGTGTGTCTTTTTTCATTAATAGAACAGTTGTCAAATGTGTACACTAGGCACTCACTCTCACACTCACTAGGTTGCCAGCGGACCAAATCGGCCGTTTTTTAGCATTTTGTAAAGGTTCTAGTGCTGATACAGATTATGTATCATCAAAAAGGAAAACATAGGGCCATAGAAGAGGTTGATATTTATTTAACTGTAAAAAATCATAGCTTTAAAGTCATAAACCAGAAAGAAAACCAACCGCAATTACTATTAACGTTTTTAGTCAACCCTTTTTTTTTTTTTTTACCGATGGGAAATCATGGAGGGAGTGTCAGACTTTTACTGACTTTAGTCAGTAAAAGTCTGACACTCCCTCCTGCTCATCCCACCCACCCATCCATGTTCCTTCCTTTGCCCTTTGTGTTCCAGGGCCGCGGTATCTCTTTCGAACAGTCCCGCAACCTTTCTTTTTTTTTTTTTTTGTCATCCCTGAGTTGTGGTTAAATTGAAAAGCGTTATGATAGGTGTCTGGTTCACAAGTTTATGTATAACGAGCTTGAAAGAATAGGATTTTATATACAAAGCTGCTCAATTATTACCCGACTGCCAAGGAAGGGTTATGTTTTTAATTAATTTGGTCTTACGGTACAAAATTGGTTCTTACTGAAAGGTTATTCTGCTAGAATTTATATCTGAACTTTATCTATCCACTTACTTAGATTACAGTTCTTCATATTAGCCGAGGGGTAAATGTATGTACGTCCCATACAATCGATACCAGTAGCGAAGGGTCACTTTGGTAAGAGGTAAGCCGGAGTACATATCTTTAATGTAATTATACTAGTTGTCTATAGAATACTGGCTGCCATTTTTTAAAGGGATGCCGGTAGGAATCGAGTTGTATGGACCCTTCGCCACTGAATTCCATACTGATATTACAAATGCGAAAGTAAAGTAGAAAGAATAGTCTGTTTGATACCTTTTTAAGCCTTAATGGCTGAATGGTGATCAGATCATCATCATCTGCCTAGCCTTGACAGATTCCTTCCGATAATTTCCGACCACTAGACGGGCGAAGCCGCGCGCATAAAGTTAGTCATGCAAGTATTCCTACAGATCATTTTGCGCTCCAGAAATTACAACTATCAAAGCCACCTTTCTAAAATGCACAAGTTTCGTGTGTGAGTAAAAAGCTTTTTTACAATAACCACTCGTATCGCAATTCGTATCGAACATCCCACATTATCAGATGACGTATCGA
This sequence comes from Eugnorisma glareosa, assembly GCA_947578425.1. Classification (NCBI taxonomy): domain Eukaryota; kingdom Metazoa; phylum Arthropoda; class Insecta; order Lepidoptera; family Noctuidae; genus Eugnorisma; species Eugnorisma glareosa. The sequence continues at coordinate 17,676,589 of OX387973.1, read as the reverse complement.
CACACAGCCGCTGCAAACACCTGCGTCTCCACATTTACGTAAAAGCTGCCAAACCACAGCACAGGTGTTTTGCATACAAGCTTTACATACACACTTACGATACTGCACGCGGATTTACTAAAAATATCGTTCGTATAAGAAGATTAAAACCGGAGACCGGAATAAAAAACAACGAAAATTCGTTTATTCATATTGGCATAAAAACAATAAAATCACTACATAGTATAAAACAAAGTAGCTTCCGTCTGTCTGTCTCTATGCATGCTTAGATCTTTAAAACTACGCAACGGATTTTGATGCGGTTTTTTTAATAGATAGAGTGTTTCAAGAGGAAGGTTTATATTTATAACATTGCACCTGTGCGTAACCGGGGCGGGTCGCTAGTATACTTATATATGCCAAAAGGGCCTCAGCTCAGTATTATGTCCGATGGCAAAACTTGGTACTATCATCCTAAAGATTTTGAAGAAGTCTGACATAACCTACCGCCATCCTCTGTTACGGAAGGTTGATCTTGAGATTAAGAGGCCAGCTTAAACGTATGTCCTACTGTGCGTTAGTGAAGGCATTCAGCTTCTATTGTGCGATCAACATTCAGATTTTTTACTTCGAATTAAGTTTGTCGGTCCTTCAAATCTGCCATTAAATATTTTCCAACCATCCGGTCCTCATTTTCTCATACATAGGCCATCGGCCAAAGTGGAAGGCACGAGAGCGCGTGGCAGGTCACCCATGCGATGGACTGACCAGATCAAGTCTGCAGTGGGTGGTCCGCTGCATGAGTGCACACGTATTACAGCCGACAGGGAGGGATGGCGTCGCATCGTAAGGCGAATCATGGCAGCGCGATGTCTTGCTGCGACATGCTGACCACGACCACTCTGTCAGGAGTGAAACGACAAAGAAGAAGACGGCCATCGGTTGCTGTAGTCAGTACTGTGTTTAGTGATTACGCGATTAGTAGTAAAAGCGAGATGATGGCGGGAAAACAGTCGTTACCGTGCCCACACAGCTAACTTATCATTACTGCTTTTGCAAGCCTTGAGCTAAGTGTTTAGGCCATACCATAGCCGTACCTACCTTAAGTGTAAATGTTTTGCATGAAGTTTATTTTATTCTGCAGTTAAAGACGATGATATGAAATCAAAGGTACAAACCAGGGTTGTTGCTGATGCATATTTTTTTCACATCAGCGTATGCTGATGCTGACCTTTTATCATTGACATCAGCGGATGCTGATTTTAATTATTTTCTTAAAAAAAAACAGGAGAAATGTAGTCTTTAATTTGAAATGCGTCCATTCCATATTCCACTTTTCAGAGGGGGCGGCATTATATTATCACACAAAAACTCAACAGTTTACAAAAAAATCAAAAACTTTCACGCGCAATGACGAATTGTAACGTAATGGGACAAGTTTGTGTTTGTTTGCAATCGCAATCCCCGCGGTCGACCCTTTGATTGGTCAAAACTCGCAAGCAAAAACTACACGTGATATAAGCCCCGCCTCCTCTGCGGTCATGTCACGACTCGAACTTCAGCACTAATAATCAGCATCGATCATCGCGGATGCTGATGCAGATGTAGAAAATGATGCTGAAGTTCAGCGGATGCTGATGCTGATACTGATGTTCGCAACAACCCTGGTACAAACGGATGTTATGTCCAATATTAGAGATTGGATTGGAGAACTGGCAGAGAGTTCAGTTTGCTAAATTGGATCTTACGACCACGATTCGACGAATCTACTCAACATTTTTTTTTAAACCGATTTCAATGGCGAAGTCGGATTCAAAAAAATGTTGAGTACATCTATGGACATGTAAAAGTTTTGGGCCAACCATATTTGAAATCATGCAAGCGACACGGAAAAGAAGAACAGTTTTTGAAACCCAGGGTAGGTATAACTAAACCCCCAAATCCCTCTTGGACTTACATACAAAACAAAATAATAAACACGACGAAATAAGGATGCCCACTTATATCTCCAAAATCCAATCACTGTGAGTGATTGGATTTTGGAGATATATCAGAACAAGACAAACAATATCTCCAGCGATTTTCTCCCATTCCTAAACAAACAGTATAATCAGAATCCACAATACACAAACATAACCTTATACATGGTAATGTAACGTGTACATAAAATCTACTACTTACACCTTTAGGCTTAGCTAAGGGCTATAACACACTAGCGATTTGGAAGCGTGTTTCCAGAGAGGCAATTGTTTAAAGGAGCTCTTTCACCAGGAGCATTCGGCTGTAATGTGACAATCGAAGATCCAATTTTGTACAGAAAAAAAGTGAATCACATTCGAATGCTCCCCGGTGAAGGGAAGCCGTAACACACCCGCTGAGTGTTGTGTACGAAACGAGTACGCGACGTCTTATCCGCGTTTGCGTGACGCGAACGATTGACGTAAGTGTTCAACATAGAGAGAAACAAGCGTGTGCACAATATTGTAAAACGCGAAGAAATCGTCGCGTACTCGCAGCTAGCTCGCTACTCAACCGCCGAAAGCGAGTTCACAACTCGCCTCGTTGGAAACACGCTGGAAAATCGTCAGTGTGATAACGCTCCAAGCGTCTACAGTACAGCAACGGCAGTCTGTTTATTTGTTTGTCCCGAATCTCGAGGTCATATCAATAACTGGTAATAGTTCAAGTTTACTTTGTGCTCAAAAGTGGGCCGAATATGACGTGAGTCATTATTACTAATAAATATGTGAAGGTTTTCGATCATCAGTTTGTAGGGTCTCAATGATTGCGGGCCTGTGGACGGTGAGCTATGGGCTAGCTCGCTGTCCGTCCGTCTTATGATGACAGGCCGTGTCGACGGCGCGTTCGTGTTCCACGCGCGCCTCAGAGAGATGTCAGCAAACAGGAAGGGGTCCGAAAGGACCGATGCCTGCTAGGGTTGCGGGACTGTTCGAAAGAGATACCGCGGCCCTGGAACACAAAGGGCAAAGGAAGGATCATGGATGGGTTTTAGTCAGTAAAAGTCTGACACTCCCTCCTGCTTACCCTAGAGCGGGAGGGGTTATTTGATGATTTCCCATCCAAAAAAAAAAAAAAGGGTCTCAATGATTTCTAACAATACTACATTATAATGCCTGACAAGATTTCGTATTGTTTAACTGAGAAACAGTCAATCACATTTTCGAACCATTCTGGTCCTTTTGCACTAACTGCAATTTAATTGCAAATGAGAAAACTAGAACTTCCCGTTAATCAAGTTCGTCATGAACCAGACAGCGAAAAATAAACGAATGTGACAAAAAAAGCGAAAACATCCCCGACAGTGCTTTCCAATGTCGATGCTCAGTGTAGATAGCGTTATGATAGAACAGACACTGATAACTGAATCAAACGACTAAATGACGTCTGGGTTTCGCATCGATTGTAAGCTACAGTGACTAGACGAAACTTCTAGTACGCCTGCATCTTGTCAGTTTTGTTTAAGACCTATGTATAAAAGGCCGACTAGCACACCGGGCACAAAGCATTCAGGCTGCTACTGAGAAACTTCTAATAGAAAAACCGAATAACACTTCACCCGACCTGGGAATCGCACCAAGAACCTTATGCTCGGCAGTAGCGTTTGCGACCACTAGACCAACGAGGCAGTCCAGTAAACGACAGCATTAACTCGCAATTGAAAAGCCAATAAAGTTGTGAACAGACTTCCTAATAGGTACGAGTTTTTATAAGATTCCCAGAGCATTAAAAGAACCTTAAAGGGCAATACCCATTAGTTGTAACGATCACTTGTACAGAAGCTTGGGAACGGATTGCCCACAAATTAGAGCTGGCCAGCGATCCCTATCGATAAAACGTGATGTATTGCTCATTGTTCGGGACATGTAACGGGACTGGGAGCTTGAGGGCTTTCCTATGTTGCTGTGTAGGAAACATGGTGTTTTGACGTTGGAAGTTACATGAGCTCACTTAAGCACAAAATTGAGATATACTATTATAAATCATCAAGGAAAAACGGCTGGGACCGACTGGTTCCTAAGGAGGAGAATTGGGTGTCGCAACTCGGGAGAGGTCTATGTTAAAAGAGAAGAAATGAATTTTAATGCCTTAAAAAAAAGCTATACTCTAAATGACTCTAAATAGACGAGAGGGACAAGCTGAATGCGAAGGCGGGAACTGGATATTGAGATTCAATTAAGGAGAGACTTATGCACTGGCATAAGTTGAATCGATTAACAACGGCATCATTATCATTCTCCTGTCTTTATCCCAATTTATTTGGTGTCGCCGCAGCATGTCTTCTTCTTCTATTCTTCTCGTCATTACAACAGACACCTCCTTTCTAGCCATATCATCCTTCACACAGTCCATCCATCGTTTCTTTGGTCTTCCTGTCCTGTTATACCCATCCACATTCATATTCAAAACTTTCCTCACGACCTTTTCATCATTCCCCCGCATCATATGCAAATACCAAGCCAACCGATTACCACACAACTTTTCAGTCACCGGCGCCACTTACAGACTTCCCTATATGTACTAATTTTTTATGTTATCCATTCGCGTAACACCACACATCCCCCTTAGCATTCTAATCTCAGCTATATGCAAATGCCTAACATAAAAAGAAATTAAGATTTAGAAATAGACTTGTCATTACTCTCCAGCAAAGAAACAAGGCGTAAAACAACACCAAATCAGGAAAACCTACTCTTAAGTGAGTTTCAGTGCACAATAGTGTCGTACCCGCAAATTGCCGGCGGCCACAGATCTCTATCGCTCACTGATGCCGCTCATTGTTTACAGACTCTAACGGTATCGCCGAATACGGCGAGCTTGGCAACTTTGTTCCAACGTTTGTGTAGTATCCTTTGACGGTAGAGGGAACAATGTATTAAGCTTGTGACTATATCGTTTACATAGTGATGTAAATTCATAAAGTTACAAAAGTTATACGCGTGGATTGGCAATGAGGAGTGCTCGTAATCATAATCGTGCTCGTAATTGGGTGGATGAACAATAAAACTGATTCGACTAAACTTACCCAAATACACACCCTTATATCTATTGCATTGCAACCATTTTTTGATCATGATCCTTATTTGATTCCTTCCTACCAAGACAAAGTTTGTACATAATTGATCTATACAACTATCGTTTTATAAGTGCTACTAAATAATATTACCCTTTATTTTGTACCGGTACTGATAGTTCATGTAATAGTTGATCATCTTTTTTGTTAACTGTACTTTCAACTTCTTTTTCTTGTGGTCCCAAAATACTACTCAAAAATAATTGTTGTATTTTTATGTGGAATCCGGGACCGCGGTGGGAGGTCCTAAAAGCCCCACGACCCGTCATTTCATCCTATATCAATCAAAAAATCTATCTACTATTACGTATTCTATATTAGTACGTATAATTATATTTTCCCGTTGTTCTCGTGGTTGCCAGCGCGACTGCGAAGCGTGGGGTCCTAGGTTCGATTCCCAAGTCAAGCAAAATATGATATTGGTTTTTTCCATTAGGAATTATTTCTCAATATCAGCCAAGGTTTGTAAGTTAGCGGTATTACCCCTTTTTTTTTTTCGGAAGGGAAATCATCAAATAACCCTTCCCGCTCTGGGCTGAGCAGGACGGAGTGTCAGACTTTTACTGACTAAAACCCATCCATGTTCCTTCTTTTGCCCTTTGTGTTCCAGGGCCGCGGTATCTCTTTCGAACAGTCCCGCAACCCTGGCAGGCATCGGTCCTTTCGGACCTCTTCCCGTTTGCTGACATCTCTTTAAAGCGCGTATAACACGCACGCGCCGTCGACACGGCCTGTCGTCATAAGACGGACGGACGGCCAGCTAGCCCATAGCTCACCGTCCACAGGCCCGCGCCTACGGTGGCCCCCGACGCCCAGTGCTTCTCCCGCGGCGGCTGGGACGTGAGGTTCTCTCCCTCTCACGTTCCGCCACCTCCTTCGCTAGCATGACTGCTTCTCAGAAGGAGGTGACGGCGTCCCATTCCGTCTCGCTCCGGCCCATGGATTGAACCAAGGCCGGACGCGAGAGGTCTAGAGGTGCGAGAGGCTACGAGGACACGGCGGTGCTCCGCCCACGCGGGGCAGATCTCCACCGTGTCCTCCGGTCGATCCTCACAAAGGTAGAACCCGGGCGTTTCTTCCCGCCCGATTCGGTGCAGGAACCTGCACCTGTGCCTCATAAAGCACGTTTAGCCGTTCGACCTGCGCCTGATCTCTCTCCGGTCGTGTCGGATTACCGTCCCATCGGACTATGAGGGTAAAAGAACAGAGAGTGCTCCTGTACCTGCGCACACACTTGCGCACTATAATTCTCCCGCGCCGATTGCTAATCTCCGCTGAGATTGGCCGCCGCCGCCGTGGCCGGAAACGGTCAGAACTACCACACTGACAGCCCAAATTGTCTCGACTTTCTTTCAGTTCCCTCAAAGATGGTCTGTAAAAAAATCACACAAACACACACAATCACATACAATTAAAAAAATATCAACCTGTACATACCCTGTGACTCCTGGAGGCTTTAGGATCGAGGTACGTTCTGAGCTTGTTGAGGTAGTGTGCTGGCGAGTCCTTTGCCTGCACCATGTCCTGGTCGCAGATGATCTCCCATTTCTTCTCCAGGTCGTAGTTGCGCAGGAGTTTCGCTTTGTCCGGGGGGAGGTCCATTGACGCCTGGAACAAGAGATAGGATACGTTTAGATTTTTTAATGCAGAAATAGGTTTAAAGGTATGACAAGCCGTGTGCTCGATAAGGTGTTCGATAATTACGTACTTCCGTATCAACTTTCATTTCCTAATTAAACACGGATGAATTTTCACAAATCCTTTTGCTGCTCACCGCCATACAGATTCCTCCATCCAGAGATCCAGATCCTGTAGCCGGCAAACAACTGAATGTGAGCTTGTACCAAATACTCGATAGCTTAACTGTCGCTAAATATCATCTCACGCGTATCATAATACAAGGTGTAAAATTTTAGGCTTCTAGATCCACCGGTTTAGCTAGTGCATTGTCTGTCAGTGAGGGAATGAATGAATTTAAGATTTTTGTTAAGTAGAAGTCCTCCTAAAACAATTTGATAGTTGCGTAAAACATTGAAGATTTATGTAACATTGGTAAGGAGTGCTCGAAAATATGATGTCGAATCGTCAACCCAGGTTAATATAGAAAGATTTTAATAACTTTTCCTCTAGGTCTATTTCCATCAACAAATTACTATAAAAATCACATCGGTATATACATTAGGCCTATGTTATAACAGCACATTGTATTCAATCGTGATGGATTTAGTATCCGAACAAGGATCGCTAGCATTGAACCAGTTTCCAAGATATTGGCTTATACGTCGGTAACGGTATACGCAGACAAACAGGGCTGATACTTAGATAACTAGTCATTTATATTTTATGGTACTCATGTCGGTAATTCCTGAATCAGAGGTTACTTCTTTCTGTAGGGTGTCATAAAAAGGTATTTAGGAGTTCATATGTCTCAGTGACGACGGCGCGTTCGTGTTCCACGCGCGCCTCAAAGAGATGTCAGCAAACGGGAAGGGACTCGAAAGGACCGATGCCTGCCAGGGTTGCGGGACTGTTCGAAAGAGATACCGCGGCCCTGGAATACAAAGGGCAAAAGAAGGAACATGGATGGGTTTTAGTCAGTACAAGTCTGACACCCTGCCGCTCCGCCCAGAGTGGGAGGGGTCATTTGATGATTTCCAACCCATAAAAAAAAAAGAAGGGTTAATATGTCTGACATTTTTAAGATGCTTGAATGTCCTGGTCCTGGGCTCGATTCCAAGGTCGGGCAAAGTGTTATTAGGTTTTTCCATCAGGAATTTCTCAGTAGCAGTCACGGGGTCTAGATTTGTGCCCGGTTGATGGCAATAATCAAGTCGTTGTATCATGGTATACCTAACTTATCCTAATTCCTTAAACACAAATTCCTCAAGACCAATGTATTGTCAACTAACAGGTGAATGTTCCTGACTGCACACCTGGGGGCTTACTATGACGTCATAAAGCAGGAGTAATTCCAGTGTGGGATAGAGAAAGAGCTATACAGGTTGTCTAGCGCTATCTCTTTCCAGCAATGGAATGACTCCTGCTTTAAGACGTCATGGTAGGCCCCCTGCCCTGATCCAATACAATCGCTGAGTCGCATCTAATCTGACCGCGACGCTTTAAAGTGAATTCAAGACGTGTCGAGGACTTCAGAGATACTTCACTTAAGAGTTATAAGAATACCTACTCAGGCAGCTGAAGAACTCTTTGACTCCTTGAAGTGCTTTCTAATTTCGGAAGTAATGACAGTACATACCATACCATACCATACCATACATGACCAGTCCAGACCAGGATTCAGTCTGTATGTTGATGAAAATATGATTCGCGACCGTAACACGTATGTAGTTACAGAATTATATTCATTAAAATTCATTTAATCCCTATTACTTTTTCATGAAATGGTCAATGAAATTGAAATGGTCATTACTTGGTTTTATTGATGATTTTAATTATTATAACTCTGAACAACCGTCTTTGTTATGGCCGCAAATCACATAGGTTCAACCTGACTGACCTGCTAATCGCAAGAAACGTAAGAAAATTCGAATTTCGCGGGCTACACTGGCGCCACCTTTAGCAAAAGCATTTCTTAGTAAAATCATCATTATCTTAGTGTATCCCTTTTTCTCTTGTGTTACAAATTTAAATTGGCCACTTAAAAAATTATACGACACATCCCAAAACGTTTTTTTTTTTTGTTTCGATGATTTCCTGGACCCCCGTCCAAAGCCCTATGGTCCCCAGCCCTGTGCCTTTCGATTTTCCCCTCATACAAGCATGTTTGAATACCTGACATTTACTACATTTATTATTTATTGCCAATGTATCTAACCGATCGGTTCGCGAACTTACGTTCGAAGCGGCGTAGACATAAATTGTCAACATAGTAGTTATATTGCGCTATCGTAAATACAGCTTTTTATTACATACAGTACTGACAAAAAGGGATTCTTTATCATTACTTAGGTTTTATGAAGGGGGGTTTTTTGACGGCCTTAACCTTAACCTTGTAACTGAAGTTTATCACTAAAGCCTTAGGATAACGTCACACAGCAGTGACAACCCTGCCAGTAACTAAAAGGCAGAATTTGTGAGTGAATTTGTGAAAGTTTTCACATAATAAAATAAATTTAAGGTTTTAACTTTGAAATGTCTAGAATTCTAGAAGGAGCTTCGCGCTACAACCAAAACAAAGAAAACGAGCCAACTATTTCAAACATGTGTGCATGCGGCAGCGTGCGGCCGGTGTGTGCGAACTTATAAACCAAAAGTTGGCTGATATTTTTTGTCAAGTTTGCGCTCAAGCTTAAATTAAATCTTAATTTGATTCTCTATCTAGACATTATATGTATAATCAAAGGTTTTAAACAGCTCTGTCTTAACCCTAGAAACCTAAATATTATTTACAAAAGCGCAGGAGACAAGATTCGTTAGTCTTGTAAAAAAAAAAAACAGAAAATGAGATTTAATTTAGGTTTTAAACAAAGCTGATTTTCAAGTCCAGGAAAAGGTCATGATGTACTCCTCTAGTTTATACAGGTTTGCAGGATTGACTAATACAAACTTTAAATATAAAAAAAGTAAGGACTCTTGAGTTTTTGAGACGAATCTAATGATACCGTAAACGTCGAAATCTAACCAGCCATTTAGAACTTAGGAGGTAATAAAGAAATTTACAAACAAACATAGAAACATACAAGATACGCGCGAAAAACATAACCCTTCCTTGGCAGTCGGGTAACATAGGTCTTTCTTGTTCGCGTGGCTAGTGCCTAACTTGGTGTCAAAGTTTTTATACCGCCCATGGGCCTCTGACTTGGCTTTACATGCCGTCGAGATATATCTCTCAGGCTGGTTTGGTTTCTGCCAGGGTTGCGGGACTGTTCGAAAGAGATACCGCGGCCCTGGAACACAAAGGGCAAAGGAAGGAACATGGATGGATTTTAGTCAGTAAAAGTCTGACACTCCCTCCTGCTCAGCCCAGAGCGAGAGGGGTTATTTGATGATTTCCCATCCGAAGAAAAAAAAAAAAAAAAAGGCTGGTTTGGTTTCCTCACGATTTTTTCCTTCACCAAAGCAAGTGATAATTATACAATACGCAGATGAATCCGGTTGAATAAACAAGGGTAGGCCACTGTTATAAACTGAACATTGCTGTACAAACTCGAGGTAACCCTATTAACGGCGGCCGTAGCAAAACTAGTCTACGCATAGTACATAGACTAAGGACAAACTGTTTAAGTGCAGTCTGTACACTAATTGGTAATGACCAAACTAAACTGGACTAAATTGGACAGTTTGGGTTTAGCTACATTCGGCCTACTCTAGATGATGAAGTGGCCAGATGGCTTAGAAAGTTTAGTCGTTTAGGAGTTGAGTACTGCCAGAATTGTAGTTGTTTGGAGAGCTTAATTAGTTTTCGTTGTTTTATGTTTGTTTAAATTTTGTTTCATAAATAAATAATAATATACGTTTATTTAAGATAACTAGGATCCAATTTGTTAGTACTATAATAACTTATAACTAGTGTTAGTAATACAACCTTAACCCACTCGACCCCTGCCTGATCCATGAATCGAGGTATCAATACTTATGCACTTGTACATATTTAGGCTAAAGTTCAAGTATTTAGTTTTAAAATTTCATATAAAGAATCTAACACCGGTATTCTTAGTCGTGGATTGAACTTAAGTCGGACTTGACACGCCTACATTCCGCCCCATTAGACATATTGACAGCTACAATTTGTTTATAATCCCGCTTTTCAAAGGCGTTTAGGTCAAATTATAAACAAACTGTAGCTGTCAATATGATAATATGTCTAATGGGGCAGAATGTAGGCGTGTCAAGTCCGACTTAAGTTCAATCCACGACTAAGAATACCGGTGTAGGTCCCTAATTCTTTAGGGGTTTGATTCAGAAGTCTTCATATTAACATTACAAACAACACAACAACACTGCCTCATAGATCTCGTGGTCCCAAGCGTGACTGCTGAGTCTGAGATTCTGGGTTCGATTTCCAAGTCGGCCAAAGTGTTGCGTTTATCCATCAGGAATTTCTCATTAGTCTAATTATGTTTCCGGTTGATGGCAATAGGCTCACCCCTATAACATCGTAATACAACATACCTGACGAAATGTGGGTGTATTATAATTAAGGTACACCTCTGCCTAACACTTTTGGGTATTGCAGGAGTGATTTTATGTATACATACAGAATACCTAAATCTTTCTCCAAAAAGTAAAAATATCATTGATTGAAATCAAAAGCTCGGCAAAGCTGAAGCTTATCAGTGCGCCAATATCGAATCACTTTCGCAAGATCTTGACGTTACCCAGTCAATTCACAAGGCGTCCATCTCAATCGTAAGCCGAGCACGTGCCAAGTGGACTTGACCCAAACCTGTCCGGAAAGCTTAAGCATCATTGTAATCTGACTCAACATCTAACACTTAAAGAGTGTTACGGAATACAGAAGCTCCTGCGGTTTCTTAAACGGAATATGATTGGTCCTAAATGTGTGGTCTTTAGATAAAAAAAGGGATATTTATTTATTTATTTATTTATTTTACAGTTCTAGGAAAACTTACAACTAAAAATTTATACATGATTATGATACATACACATACTACATATTACATGATATATACACTAATGCCGTTTTTCTATGGACCCAGCCAGAGATTGCAGAACGACACGTTTCTTACATGCTCCTTTTGCTTCTTGTAGGCTCATACAAAAATCAGGCCATGTTAAGACGTATCATTGTCAGATCCTCATTCAAAATCTGTTCCTACCAACTTCCCGTGGGTCTCAAAAGAAGTGTGCAGGGTAATGAACACACATGATCTTATAAGCGCACCAATTTGCGTCGTCTGGATCGCACAGATTATCACGTGTGTGGTCGTCCAGCAAATCCACTTCGTTACTAAGCCCATATTTAGTTAATCTCTAATAATTATCGACGACTACATTAATTGGCTTGATAACATTTATGGAAAATGCACACGCCCATGCATATCGCGAACAGCCTTTATTACCCGGTTTATTACTGCAACATTGCCTATCGCGGCGAATGAGACTGATCTCCCATGATTCACTACTTCAACTCCTGCAATTTTACCAAAACCTTCCATCCCAGAGCCTCACATCTTATTGTAAAGACGTAGAGGCTAGTTTCAAGTGGCTGGAATGACTAAATATGTTGGTGTTATGAAGCTCCTATTAGCATAGACGGTGTGCTCTCAATTATGATGCTATGGGCGTGATCCCACGCATTGAAGTCTTAGGTGTGGTCCTAAACTTAATTTTGTAGGTAGCAAATACCGCTGTCGAAATTGCACATTCTGTAATTTCAAATAGTTTGGCTTAGCTGAATAGTTTGTTGACGACTATCGCTTTTGGCTTGCTGTTTGGTTATTTTGGATGAAACATAGGTTTACAAATCAATCATGTTTTTGAATTATTTGATGCCCTCGATGATGAGGTCTTAATGAGGGTTTGAAAATTAAGCGTCAAAAGAAATGTGACAGAAGCTCAGGTACGGAGAGTAATTAAACAGATATTATAAGTTGATGACCTTTTCTTTAAACCACTTCCATGGAATAAGGCATCTAATCATGGTATACTTGTTGATTTTCATCTACCTATGTAGTCTTTTCCTAGGAAAAATACCCAAAAAGAAAAAAACACCAAAACCGCGTGATTTAAATGGGAATCTCAACAAATTCAGTTCCAATAAAAACACGGAATCTAATTTCTTAATCAACGACCACTTTTCACTTAACATAATTACTATGCAACAAAAAGTAGCTGATCATGCAGGTGAACGACCTACGTATATGTTTGTGCTTTGTAAATATTGGACATCATCCCATGACCAGTAAATGAATAGCCATGTTAGATTAGAGATGTTGAATAAATTAAATACCTACGGTAGGTTTTCCATACTCTATTGAGATCTTGGAAGTGCATTTGAATGTGATAGGGAAATGCTGGAGACGAAAGGCAAAGAATCAAGTGTAATATCAATAGCACCTACTAACATAATAGAAGAAGAAAGAAACTCATCTCAGTTTAACTCGAAGGTGATCAAACAGTAAAAGAACAAGAGCATAATTTTACCAAGTTGTGTCATCATAACTCATAACTGAAACTGGTTGAAAATCAATTTAAACTAATTACCATAAACTAACATAACAGCTTTACAAAGTCAAGCCTACCATTGACAAGTCTCAAGATTTTTCCGGACCTCTAACTATTCAAGAACTAAGTCAACATTTGCCCTTGAGGAGTCAGCAGAACTGAAGTGCCATTAGTCATGGTTGGCTAGTAGCTATCGAGTTCGAAGAACAGTTCTAGTGTACTTTGGATTGATGTTCATAGTTTATTAATAACCGATTGTTTTAGAGTTTCATAGCAGGAGAATTGTAGCTAAGTAAGTCATAGAAGAGAATAAAGAGTAAAGAACATTGAATATTTTGAAAAGAAGTCGTGGATACCTGTGAGGTGTGACACACACAGTGGAGTGCCTGGAGGTCAATATTACGGTAAGCCAGGGTAAATCCATATGGCGCTCAGACTGTCAAGAAACCTTTAAAATATGAAGAATAGTAGTAGTAGATAATGCAAGTCAAGGGGTAACTACCACCGCGGCAGTATCACCGCCACTGGACACACATTGTGTGTGTTTTCTTGAGGAAAGATTGCATGCAAATGTGTTGTGGTGTGTTTGACAATCAATTAACTAAGCCTAGTCACAGTCCACTGCTGGACGTAGACCTCTCCTAAGTTGCACCATAACACCCTATCCACCCTCCACCTTTAGCTTCCAGGCTATCCCAGCTGCGTTTTTAAGGTTGCCTGTCGGGATCCCATACTACCCTTGCTGCCGATACGCAGTCTCCAGTCTAGGATTCGTTTGCTCCAATAGCCATCTGAACTTTAATAAACACACCAAGCCTGCGTACGAGGAGATGCAAAAACTGACACGAACATCTTGTTTTAAATAGATATCTGTGTACAATTTGACATGTTTTACCAAAGTGTAACTTTATGCCAAAATTCGTATTTCATTCCTCGTTTCGCAAGTCATCAGGGCAAGATAGATTATCTGCCACCAGATCAATAAAGCCCATTTCCGCGCCTTCACAATAATAGGACAGACAAATAATTAAATCCTGCATTATAACTGCTTTCTAAGTTATTAATGGTTCTCCTTATAAACTGAACTCCTGGTACATTTGTCATTGTAACTGTCACCGTGGGTATTGTACCTGTTATAGCAAGTTCAGAAATGAAGCCGGATTTACGAGTATAATGGTTTATTAGTAAAACAGTGATTTTTGACTATAATTTATTT